>OX439012.1:23142665-24635165 GCA_949316495.1 Amphiduros pacificus
CAGTAGCAGTCAGAGGGGTTAAAAGCTGCTCCTCACCCGTGTGAGACCCCACACTTCACTGTCTATTAGCCCTGATTGATATGCTACCAAGTGTAATGAGGCGCTCTCCTCTTGGCATTTCAGTATCGATGTCACAATGCATTTACCTTGAAAAAGTTAAACTAATTTTGAAATAAACTTTTCAGTGAAGCAATGTAAAATGGGCAAAAGTGGGAAAAGTCTTATTCAATAAAATACTCTGTGGTTTATGCATTAAACACCGTTCTGTCACGGCGTTGTGAAACCTGAAAGGCAAAGACATAGAGAAATGATAAATCTTATACTTTCTTTACGGCAAAGCGAATGAATTTGATTGTTGTTAAAATGTTGGCACGGCATATGAGATGTGTTTTATTTTCAAATAGACAACCAGAACATTCTAATTCGGATTGGTCAAGACAATATTACGCGAAATCTCGTAGATTTATTAGTTTAAAAATAGGTAGACCCATCTAAAAGGTCCTCAAGGACCGCGAAGTTTGTAGGATAACACAATATTATTTAAAAACCATTATCGCCTATCCCAGATAAATACCCAGTTCCGGTGTTAAACTTAGGCGTTTGTGTGGCAAAGATACATTGAGGGTAGCTTCGCTTGCCTTGGTCAGAGCTTAGAGTGAAAACAAAAAAACGCTAAGCAAAGAAAATCCGGGCCTGGGGGTGGGGGGTAGAATTGTTTGCAATTGAGAGACACTGGAGAAGCCGAGGTAGGTTTGTCTGTTTTGAGTTTGTGTGTGTTGTTTGGGGTCATGTTTCTTGTTTGTTGTCCTAATTAAGGAGTGTTGTTGATGAACGGGGGGAGTCCCGCGAGGTCAGTTCATGGCTATACATCCTTACATCATCCACGCTTAACTTTTAACCCTTGACTTTTTATTTACAGTTTCCAGACCACTTACTCACATTTGAACGATTCTCTTTAAAATATTTATGAAATAAATCCACTCTTTTGAGAGCTATGAAAAAAATATTTCATTGATTATCGAAAGGAAAAATATTCCGGCCGTTTTATTCAATAAAATACGTGATAATAAAAAATACCTAATCATATATTAAAGATCATAACATCAAATTCATTCAACCGTTTCCTACATAGCTTTGCCGATCACTGCATATCTGAATATCGAAGGATGTCAGAACATGTTTTGGCCATGCTGTAGGAACATTATACAAAGTCTCTCCAGATTGTTATGATTAACTATTCAATTAGAATCATAGATATGATCAGAAGCCTGTTCATCTGAGGTGCGATACGTGAACAAAAGATGATATTGAAGACTAACATTCACTCAGAGTCCACCTCTTAACCAAGAACCAGTCTTCCCAGTGAGATTCATTTAAATGTCCTATTTTATGGAAAGGTCCTCTTTAACACGATTCAATTAAAGATTCAGCACACAATTTGAATGCAATTTCACATACTAACAAATATATAGTGTCCATTTTAAAATGTGAAAAATATATTTGCTTCTTATGTTTAGTTTCGTAGTTTTTTGAGACGCAGCAGCCTGCCTGCACCTCACGGCTAACTTTGCCTATCTCCCAACCCTCCAGCACCTGTCTAAGCTCTTCCCAGTCGGGGTGCTGTGTTTATTTTGTGCTGGAAGAATGTATTGTGTAGAATCCAAATGCAGCCAACTAGCAACATTTAGCCATTGTTTGTGCTTGACTTGTCAGTTTATATTGTCCTACTGATATTATCTGCTCCTACAAGAATCCAAAGCACAATTCATCAGAATAAAGTGAGCTTGATTGTTTGGCTGTGTGTTTCTTTTTGGCAAATAGAGATTAGAGTATTGTATGATTGTATTGAAGAGAATTGTCGTGAGGAATATTCCAATCAATGAATTTTACACACTCTATAAACTTCCTGTCAATTTTATCATGAAATTGACATGACTGATATGACAGTATTTTTGTTAGCATTCTTTGTTTATCTGCCAGGCTTAGCAGGTTCCTCATCAAACCAAAACTGTCAACAAAATACTGTATCGCTGTACTAAATCAATAATATGTTTGGTACATATTTGATACAGATTCATTATTTTCTTTTACTATATTTCATTTTATAAATAATAGAAATATGGTCGATAATTATAATGCATTACCATTACGTATATGTTCAGATTACGACTGAGGTCCCCATCATGATGGATGAAATAAAAAATAGAAAATGCCCATTTCTTCCATACTATCATGTCATCCCTCTTACCACTGTTTTACTTCGTCAAATATTTTCACAATTACAACTATATATTTCCATGAATTTGTAAGTAATTGTTTTTCCTTAATGTCGATAAATTATGAGAAGGAACACACAGTAAATATATATTAACTACATTATATCTATGTCACATATATATCTTATTGTAACAAATTATGTTGTTAAAAATGCCACTGAAAGATTAATTCCATTAACACTTTCACCCAATGAAAACACATTTAAAAGTGGTTACAAACCAAATAAATCAATGAATATACCCCTAGGGAGTATGAAGTGAGTAAAATGTTGTTTTGACAATTTACATGCGCTTTGTGTGATTGGGTGATGAAATTGACTTGATACATCTGCCATCGGGGCTGACCCCCGCCGAACTTACAACAGCAATCTGCAAATATCCTGCAGGGTGTTTTGATAACAATGTCATCACAACGTTAAGTGATTGTCCTCCGGGGCAGATGGGATCTCGTTGTGACCCTTCACAGCTTTTCGTTTATTTTTTTTCTTTATTTTATTTTATTTTATTCTTTTTTTACAAATTGAAAATTAGAAAACATAAATGTATGTAGTTTTTATCTCCAAAAGATAAAGAGTTAAAATGGGATTATTCCTGAATGTCTATCATTTTATGCGACTCTTAAAGTTTAATTAAGCATTCCGATTGTTTTGAACATTTTTCCCTTTTTACCTCTTAATTTGCTGGTTTGATCTGATCTTATAAACTGCTTCGTTGGCTTAACTATTTGTTTATGCGTTGTAAAACCTCGATTTTCATGCTTTATTTTTTCACGAACCCATAGCACATATATGTGGAAATAAAACTAGCGATGCATTTCTTCGCAAAAATAGTTGTTTACTAATTACTAAAAGTCCTGCAACTAGTTACAAACACCCTGTTCTTTTTTTCCCTTTTCTTCTTCATGGTTGTTTTTATCTTGTCATGTCAAGACATATTGTCATGTCTGACTTTGCAGTAAATATTAGACCAGGGAATGACAACCAATTGATATTTCCAAAATGGGGATGTTTTGAGTCAACAAGATTCAGTACTTACTTATATCAATAACTTTAATCAATAATTCCATCTCTATGGTGATTTTATGTTTCCTTTTGTTTCGTAATTTATATATAGGTTTTACAATTCGTTTTGTGTTTAGATAGTTCAATTTTGAGAAAGGTAAATTGCAACCCCCTTTGGGGTATAATATACTGGTCGCCCCGCTGTTTTTCTTCCCGTCCACCACTGCATCTGTTTCGCCTCTTCACGGACCTTGTTGCCGAATATTTCAACTAATTACTGGAGATATCTTCTAGCAAACTAATGCGCTAGGGAACTGAATAGAATTACTCTCACGCTTCAATTATGAGAGATAAATTTGACATAAATTAACAATCAAAGTTTACTATTTTCCCAATTTAATTCACAAGGAAATCAAACAGAATGTAACCCACGCATTAGTTATTACAGATAAATGTAACAAAATATGATATTGTTACGTCTAATTACAATAGACAAATGAGTTTACATTTCAAAATATTAAGATAGCAATATTTTCATTACATACGAGGTGTTTTGTACCAAGAAACAAACTACAAATCTGGTCTACCAATGAATCTATTTATTTACAGTGAAGTTTGTTTTGGAAATATGGAGCGCATCTTAATTGATTGTGAGCGAAAGTTACAACACACACAAGTAGCCTCGTTCTGGTAATAACATTTCAGGTCACATTTGAAAAGATGTGGACAATCATATAATTGCTTTGGTTTTAGTATATTTAATACTTTCCCAAATAGCCACTTAATGTCAGGTAAAGGACCGTCAATACCAGGTTTCACGAATCAGCATTTGCATCTGTAGTTTAATTTCATAAAAGAATATTTGCATAGTTTGGGCTTCATAATCGAATTTTTGCCATTTTGACGTTTATCTTCGTATCAAGGAAAAATCTCTTGCAATCGGTGCTGAAAAAAATAGAATATCGGAATTTTTGTGTCACTCGTTTTGGCAGATACCAAATTTGTTTTAATTCTTGATGCAAGGAGACAAACATTCACTATTCTTCATAATCTTCAAAATATCACATGTCAATTTAAGAAGAAAAAGCTATTTTCTCATAATTGACCACTATATTCTACTAATTGACAAATGTGTTCTTCTAATTGACAATCCATTAAAGAAATGATGAAACAAATCATTTAACATAAGCAACATATATGGTAGGTTTTTTTTCTTCTCAAACGTAATATTTATTATGTTTTAAAATATTTATCTTGAATTTAGTCAAATGAACGAGCAATGACTTAAGAGAGAGAGAGAGAGACAAATGGAAGTTGTCAGAGAATTTGTTTTAAGGCTAACATTTTGGATGTTATCATATGTTGGTGTAAGTGATAGTGTATCGCGTCTAGTTAGTCTATTTTGAAAACATCCACTAGTCTTTCCCACACTTGTGCAGGCCAGTTTAGATGCACGCTGGCTGTCAGGGGCAGCATTCTAGATTTATGATGGAAACAAGAAGGGCAGCGACTCTACATGATACTGAGCAGACGACATTTGGACATGATTCCTCATGATGAGACGCAAACAATACGCCCGCCAGGTGGCAACCCGAGCTCAAAGCGGAAGTGACCACATACTCGCAAATATGCTACAGAGGTCATAGTAATGTCAGAAAGGTCAGATCTGTCATATTGTTGGTATCATACGAAGATGAATCGTGAAAATACACGTATAAATACGTTTTAAAACAATAATTTTTTCATATAATTTCAAACTCAAACATGCATCTCATCAAACCCTTTTTTATGTGAGCTGTTTGATTTAATCTTTAATTCAGCGTTAATTACATTTATGAATTCTGATACAGATCTTTGATACAGATGTATGACAATGAACTCCTTATGTAAGATTATTTTTGTTTTGTAACTTCCAACTCATATTATATCTTGGAAATTAACTCATTTTCACGTCACTTAACTCACAATTCTGGTACAAATTAGAACGTTAATTTTCCCTCAATTTCTGATGGAGAAATTTTCAAACAAGAAATAGTTTCATGTCTGTTTCAAACAAACGATTAGAGATGATATGCCGCGTTACTGGTGAAATGACAAATCCTTGAGTTTATTCATCAAACGGAATGGATTTATGAGGTGTTCAGATTACGGGATCTCTTCGGCTACATGTTTTCATTTTGTGTTTTGGTTGGTCTTTGCGGCACATTTCTAAACAAAGTGCAGCACCGTGTCTAAACATCACCGTGTTCTATACCCACCATCATGAGGTGGCACATCCAGGGGCACCGTGCAGCACCTCGTCTAAACATCACTGTGTCTAAACATCACCATGTCTAAACATCACTGTGTCTAAACATCACTGTGTCTAAACATCACTGTGTCTAAACATCACCGTGTCTAAACATCACCGTGTCTAAACATCACCGTGTCTAAACATCACTGTGTCTAAACATCACTGTGTCTAAACATCACCATGTCTAAACATCACCGTGTCTAAACATCACCGTGTCTAAACATCACCGTGTCTAAACATCACCTTGTCTAAACATCACTGTGTCTAAAATAACTGTTAGACACAGAGTGTTAGACTGAACATCACCATATCTAGACACCACAATGTCTAAACATTACCTTGTATAAATATCACCATGTCGAAACTCCACCCTGTCTAAACATCACCATGTCTAAACATAACCATTTCTAAATATCACTGTGTCTAAACACCACTGTGTCTAAACAAAATAGTGCCTTAACATCACCAACTGTGCATAGATATCACTGTCTAAACTTCACTTTGTCTAATCATCACAGTGTTCTCTATAATCCTAACCAGGTGGCGCATTCAGATGCATTACTAGAGCTAAAAACCATTTGAACCGAGTAATTTTAATTCTTTTTTACTAATCCTTTTTACACTCTGCTAACTTGATTTTTCACATAACCACATCTATTAAACATCGCGATACAGAAACACATGTTAGAAATCTAACTTAATTATACCTTTGATGATGACTAAATTTTGGTAAGTTTAATCATTTTGTGCCGTTAATAATGATTATATATTGGAAATATTTATCAATTATGTCTAACTTACCCCCCTGAATGTTTTTATCCCTTTATAAGAAACATATAAATGACACATAAAAATCATGAAAAGAAAAAAAAACATTGTGATCACCCCTTGATACGCTTCCTTGTGATAATGCCGCCCTCCACTCTCATGCCATGTGACATATGATGCTTAAATAAACTGCACATCTCTCAGCCCCTAAGCACTGAGGCTCTTAACCCCATCAGCTGGGCTCTCACACCGTGAAACCCTACACATCCACACCTCAAGCCCTGCTTAAACAAATAGCATCTTATTTTCTGCTCATTCCTTCTGATACTCGATAATACCTCAGTCAATACGCCATCGTCAATGTACAATTGTAACAACTCTTTAATATGAATCTAAATTTACATGATGCATGTTAAGTTGATGAAACTTATAATCATTATTGTAATTTTAACAATTTAATTCATATGTAGTCGTCTGATATTTAATATATCTGTATGATATTGTGTGTATTATTCTTGTATAATCTAACAATATGGAATAAATTAAACTGTTTGATTATCTAATTTATGATTGCAAAGTCCAATATGTCATGTGGTGTCATACTATCCCTTTCATTTATTATATTTTCACTCAAAAAGCATTCATAGATGTTAATCATCTGGACCTTTTTTTATAAATTTCCAATGATGGTTCAAATAATGGCTGACAGAAAAAGTCGTTTTTTCAAGTTATTGTAATGCGATTGATGTCAATTTTTGTTTCGTTATTTTTCTCAAATAATTTGATCAGCACAAAATTATGAGCAATTGAAATAACTAGAAATACAGTAAAACTAAAGCTATCATATTTCTGCATTCAGACAATTGCGTTTATTTGTTGGGTGTTCTTAGAAAGATATATAACATATATTGCAATTTTTATTGTAAATATTTTTAATATCGGATGCTAAGGATCAAGTATTATTATAGTTAGAGGACGAATTGTCCTGATCATTTTACTATGATACGTGACAATCACGCTTGTGACAGTTAACATTTTTCTGAGAGAAACCTTTACATATTTTTCTTGCATTTCTCTCACGCACGTTAAGCACGTTATTTCTAGGAATACATATTTTGATATATTCACATTAGGAAAAATATCCTTTAAGTTATAAATCAGGACAAATTGTTTTTAAAAAATACATAAAATTTGCTTGTTATATTGTTGATGTGCGCAAAACTGATAAAGTGTGTTGTTTTATTTTACAGATAAACATAATATTTCTCTTAAAATAATATACAATAAGTACAGCTGTGTTTTAGTGAACATGTTTAGGCCCTTTATGTATTACCATCTCAGTCTATTTTTCTAGGAAAGTCTTATGGATATACTAAGGAAGTAAATAAATCCTTCTCAGAATTGTATTTCGCTTTTACAATTGCAACTTGAGTATACATTGATTTGTTTCCATCATTTTTTGCAAATGGCGGCTCGCTTGTCTGCGTTGTGTAACACGCTTTTCTGGGTTCAGGGGGATGCCTATTTTGAAGATCAGCCATGTTATATAAACGCTCACACAGTTTTCTCTCTACGTGTCAAATGTGAGGCCCACATTCTCGCAGAAATGTCACACATTCACTTAGCAACTGGCTACCCCAGCATGTTTATGAAAACATGATATTACTCAGCAATACATCTGCTGGAAACTGCGTCTCGGGTTACCGCAGAGCCCCCTACCGGCCCGCACAGTTGTCATCTCGCATAAATACCCGGATGCCTCCTTGTCCAGATGTATAGCTTCTACAAGCCTTATGCCCCAACACCAAATTTGTATGATCTACACACTGCCCAGGTGTTTGCAAAACACTCCTACCACCAACCAAAGCAAAATACAATTTGCTTATAAATACTCAAGGAAATGTATTCAAAATACACATTTCTGCCACAGCTTGATTTGTATAAGCTAACGTACAGGTGGCCGCCAGAGGGCACTCGATATACACACTTGTATCATATATTCGTCTGTTTTATTTAATGATCTGGTAAAGTAAATGAAAAAGAAACATTTCTTCACTTTTCACTTTCCCTCTCTTATGTTATATCACAAAAATCAAATAATATAATCATAACTATTTTACAATATAATTAGTGATTATTTGATTATTAAATCACACATCACCAACACCAAGGTATTTTAGACTTTATATAAAATTTGTTCTCTTTCTTTCTCTGCCTTTCAGCGCCCCTTTCATTTCGCACATTACCCTTCAGATCCCACATTTGTTTTTTTTTCTCTTTCACCTTATCAAATTTGTTATCACCTATTCTCCTCTTGTTATCAAATTTGTATTCAATGTTTTGACTCATCCCATCCATTGTTACTGTTATCTATGTTTTATTGTCATTCCTCGCATTTGTTGACACCAAAATGTACTTAGAGTGCTAAACAAAAAGCCAAACTGATTAACAATATAAGTTTCTTGTGTATATTATTGAATTTAATACACACGTATTTTTATTCAATCATGTATTCTGATAATACACGTTGGACACCTCGCCTGAAACATTCAAGAATGAAAGAATATATTAATGAGGATACAAAAAAACACTAACACACACAAACTGACAATCCCACATGCTTGTTATAATATATCATTATCGTTCATCAAATTGAGGAACTGATCATGACGTGGGATACATCATGACGAGGGATTGATCTTTGTGAGGGACTGGTCTCGGGGAGGGATTGATCCTGGTGAGGGACTGATCCTGGTGAGGGACTGATCTTGGTGAGGGACTGATCTTGGTAAGGGACTGATCTTGGTGAGGGACTGATCATGGCGAGGGACTGATCTTGGTGAGGGACTGATCTTGGCGAGGGACTGATCTTGGTGAGGGATTTATCTTGACTGATCTTGGCGAGGGACTGATCATGATGAGGGACTGATCTTGGTGAGGGACTAATCGTGGTGAGGGACTGATCATGGAGAGGGACTGATCATTGCGAAGGACTGATCATTGTGAAGGACTGATCATTGCGAAGGACTGATCATGATGAGGGACTGATCATGATGAGGGACTTATCATGACGAGGGACTTATCATGATGAGGGACTTATCATGATGAGGGACTGATCTTGGTGAGGGACTGATCTTGGAGAGGGACTGATCTTGGTGAGGGACTGATCCTGGTGAGGTACTGATCTTGGAGAGGGACTGATATTGGTGAGGGATTGATCTTGGAGAGGGGCTGATCTTGGTGAGGGACTGATCTTGGCGAGGGACTGATCCTGGTGAGGGACTGATCTTGGAGAGGGACTGATATTGGTGAGGAATTGATCATGGCGAGGGACTGATTATGGCGAGGGACTGATCTTGGTGAGGGAGTGATCTTGGTGAGGGACTGATCTTGGAGAGGGACTGATATTGGTGAGGGATTGATCTTGGTGAGGGACTGATCTTGGTGAGGGACTGATCATGATGAGGGATTGATCATGATTGAGTATCGGGCAGTGGGGTGCCTTTGGTACAAGTCCTTCTGTAACATTCCTCATCTATCATATCCCACAATCCATAGCGCGATATCCGGTGCATAAAACATGTACAAACAACACGCTATAATAACAATTAATATACAATTCAATCTAATGCTTTCATATCACCAAAACCTTTCATGTATATATTAGCAAATCAAACCTAACAAGAATATGCTAATTTCTTTTTTTTATCAATTTCGTTTTTTAAAATAATCTATTAAAAGAGAGATTTGAGCAATCAGAGAGTAATAATTGATTGCTATCGTTCTATCGCTGTCAAGTGTAATTGACCAGGGAGTTTATTTTGAGGCCATTAATATTAAGATTAACAAGATGCTACTCCTAGGTGGCGTGATGGTAGCCTCTGGTTCTTGTTGACCACTCTGAGAAGATACAAGATGACAGCCTATAACAAATATGGCCTCATATCAACCCTGCTGGATACCAGCTCAAATTTACGCCCCTGCTTCTCAAGCTTGACACAAAACATGGATAGCTATTAAATGGGTGGTTGGCGAGCGGCGAGTCGGCGAGGGGGGCCGTGGGTTTGTAGGCGGCCTCTCCCGCCGGCGTCAAGTTGGAGGGTGAGACGGGCGGATCTGCCAGGAGTAATCTGTGTTGACGGGCCGCAGACCGTCCTGGCCGGGGAGAGACTGTGAATCTTCCCTCTCTCCCTCCCCGGCCGCCCCTCTGCCCCTGTCAGTGCTGTGACATGCTACCAACAACTGCACCAGTCAGACTGTAACATGCACCGCAAATCATCGCTCTCCGTGAATATTTAGCTGTTTCTTCTTCATCTTCATCTCATTTTTTTTTCTATTTTTTTTTCTTTTCTTTCTTTTTCTTTTTTTTTCTTTTATTTTTGTTGCAAATTTTCACCAAATTTTATTTAAATGACCACTTCTTGTGCTAAAAATCCACATCGATGATTACCTGAAGAACAGTTAATTTCCCTTTTCTTTCTCACGTTATTACTTCCATTAATACCACTAATTTAGCACCATGCATTTTACGTCATTACTTCCAGTCAAACCACTATGTTAGGGTTACTTTATCAACCACACATAAGCCCTATTTTTTAGTATATTGGATTTATATCATTTTTAGGTTTTAGGCCTGTATTTACCCAATTGTATCAATTCATATAATTTTTAAAGTTTTAGGCCTGTATTTACCCCCATTATATTAATATAATATTTAGGTTTTAGGCCTGTATTTACACCCCCCCCCCCCATTATATTAATATATTTTTTAAGTTTTAGGCCTGTATTTACCCCCATTATATTAATATAATTTTTCGGTTTTAGGCCTGTATTTACCCGATATATATAAGGCAGGAATCAACATTCAAAATGAAAACTCCAATTCAAAACTCCAATCAATAATCCATACACATACATGCTCATATAGCAGATTGTATTATGTCGAAAAAATTACGCCACATTCTTTAAAAAGTGGTTGCTTTTTATAGACTTGTACTTTTTCAATTATCAGATTTTTAGTTATCAGTTTATTTTTCTGAAAATGATTAGTCATTTTCTTGTTTTGAATTATGGTGCACTGTAATTTCTTCATATTAATTCGTTGTTAAAATCTACATCTGAAGAAGGCTAGCATTTCCAAATGGAAAAGTTTTACTTTCAGAAAGAAGAGGTATTTAGATGAACCCGTATATGTTTCTTTAAGGTTCGCTTGTACTCCCTCTGGTGGCAGTTGTAGATATGATGGATATCGCACGCCATGTTGTGCGTTACGTAAACCTATACGCCGACTGTTAACGTTGGAATGCTTTCAAACCCCTCACAAAGTCATATATCATACACTTAGAAAAGGAGGAGATACCTCTCATAACTATACATTTGACACTCTTCTTTTTTATCATCCATTTTTTGGGGTAAGACATGTTTTAAGTTATGATTGATTACAAAATGTGGAATTAGTTCAAAAGTTAAATTTCACGAGGTGATTAGAGTAAACGTATCGCAGCTTTTAACCTAATAATTTCACTAAATGAAATAAAATATCAAAAATATATGTTCCTTTGGGCAAGGTGATTCAATGTTGCAGCCCATCACCCTCTTAACCTAACAGGCCTTGGAACCAAAATACCCGTAACTTTTATGCACCGCTCCCACGTGACGTCGCCCGCCAGGTGGCGTGCACAGGTGTCAAGATTTTGTTCTCCGAGAATATGAGGGTCGTCTACATATGTGTGTATGTGTCTGGGGACTTGTCTTTTTTGCCACTGCTGAGCATCTATCACTATGCACAGATACTAAATTAAGCCTGTCAAATCATCTGTCGCAGTCAGACATCCTTGAAATACATAAATCCTCTAATTTGTGGGAAGTTAACGGGAACAAACGATTTTGATTCAAGACAGAGGTAGGCTTGATGTAAATGTTGCATTTTGAAATGTGATAGCAAGATATTGATGATGATTGTATGCTTATAAAAAATAAGACATTAATTTGAATATGATTATTTAAAAAAAATCAATGTCGCTCCCCGTTAAGATCTACTTGCTTATTAATTATGTAAATTATTCATTTGTGGAAGAATTTTATGTTGAATTTCCATTGTTATTATTTGACGACATTGATAATAATAATAAACTTAAACATTAGTGCACTATAGATTATTAACGGTGAATGATAAACAAACTTTTTGGCCCACTCTGAAGTGTACACTGTAATTGGTAACTGTCTCAGAACAGCACATTATACTCTATTTATACAACACTTTTTCCTATTCCCAAAAATACAAATATATATTTTGATGTTCTACAAAAGTTATTTGTACTGTTTTACAGCAAAACAATATTTTAAAATGTACAACAATACTAGCGTTATATTGATTCGTTAAAACATGTTACCTCATATATTGATTAATTGCAAATAAATTCCACTCTGTCCAAAATATTTGTCAATGGCTAATACGTATACTTTCCACCGATTAAACTTTTTAAATGGCAAAGTCATTCTCTGTGAACCAACAATGTTAGATTGGTGCATGGAAGTTTGATAAAACTATGCACCTGACAAGTATTGAAATAAATTATCGATTGTTAAAAATCAGCTAAAACTCAATCAAATATGTAATCATCATTTTTCTATTGTGATTTATGTTTATGATGTTTTCCTAATTAACTGAGAAAAGTCTCTATATTTCTGAGTGGCTTGAAAGACCCAAAATCGGGACAGGCCTCGTGACCAGTTCGGTGCAAAATGATGTATGTGCTTTCTATTATATATGGCCACGTTCGTGCCTTTGGAACTGATATTGTAACATGATTATATTCATACCCATAAAATCAAACTATTTATACAACACTTTTTCCTATTCCCAAAAATACAAATATATATTTTGATGTTCTACAAAAGTTATTTGTACTGTTTTACAGCAAAACAATATTTTAAAATGTACAACAATACTAGCGTTATATTGATTCGTTAAAACATGTTACCTCATATATTGATTAATTGCAAATAAATTCCACTCTGTCCAAAATATTTGTCAATGGCTAATACGTATACTTTCCACCGATTAAACTTTTTAAATGGCAAAGTCATTCTCTGTGAACCAACAATGTTAGATTGGTGCATGGAAGTTTGATAAAACTATGCACCTGACAAGTATTGAAATAAATTATCGATTGTTAAAAATCAGCTAAAACTCAATCAAATATGTAATCATCATTTTTCTATTGTGATTTATGTTTATGATGTTTTCCTAATTAACTGAGAAAAGTCTCTATATTTCTGAGTGGCTTGAAAGACCCAAAATCGGGACAGGCCTCGTGACCAGTTCGGTGCAAAATGATGTATGTGCTTTCTATTATATATGGCCACGTTCGTGCCTTTGGAACTGATATTGTAACATGATTATATTCATACCCATAAAATCAAACTATGTGCTTCCTAGATTGTCTCCACATTAAGTATTTTCTTGCTCATAGTCTATAGTGTTGATCTTGATGAGAGAAAATTATACTATCTTCTATCTGGAGCCGATTGTCAGTGATCTTATAATGGATTGTGATGCACATTATGAAACATATAGTTTGAAGTCAAATTGTCACTGATTTCTGTAGTAGATCTCACTATATACACCATTAAGTGTTCAATTATGAAGCTCTAGTTTCACCACAAAGGCTATCACAAAGCCCATGGTCGGTAACTAAATATAATGTATGTAATATGTATGTCTTTTTCATTTAATTTGACTTAGATTCCGAAACAAATATGATAAATAGACAAGTAATTAAGTATAAATACTTAATATATATATTTGTTCTTATCAAAGTGTTTGAAAGTGTACATTGAACACATCAGCATATATTTTTAAAGCAAACATTAAGATCTTCAAATCATGGGATCTCTTTGATTTATATTTCCCGATTCACCCAGAGGAGGCATTGTATGGAATGTACACGCTGGGGAGGATGTCATGCCATTTGGTCCTCATCAACGTGGGTTTTGATGTGTCTTACGCCAAGTAACACACAACATAAACTAAATGTTTACAAACAAGAAGGAGGCAGACCGCCTCACATCAGACGCCGCGTATATATTACTACGCCGACCACCGCTGCCACATCACATCACAACTCCCATCTTAATCTACAATGGTGTACAAGTATCTTATTGAACTGCTACAAACTTATAGTATTGATGGTTACAGGGGCGGGTCCAGAGGGGTGTTGAAGGGGCTTAAACCCATCCTTCCATTTTAAAATATGAATTTTAGAATTAAAGGGAAAAGGCGAGGATAAAATTATACAAAACTAAATAATGCGTCCATCCCCATAAAAAATACCTTGATCCCCCCTGGGTTAGAATCACGATAAGAACTCACCGCTCTTAATATCATAGATCATAATGGGTGATATTCAACCCCCCATCGACAATTTCTTGATCCGCCCCTGGGTTAGAATCACGATCAGAGCTCACGGCTCTCAATGCCATAGATCGTCATGGGTCATATTCAACAATTTCTTGATCCGCCGCTGGGTTAGAATCACGATCATAACTCACGGCTCCCAATGCCATAGATCTTCATGGGTCATATTCAACAATTTCTTGATCCGCCGCTGGGTTAGAATCACGATCAGAACTCACGGCTCCCAATGCCATAGATCATAATGGGTCATATTCAACAATTTCTTGATCCGCCGCTGGGTTAGAATCACGATAAGAACTCACGGCTCCCAATGCCATAGATCATAATGGGTCATATTCAACAATTTCTTGATCCGCCCCTGGGTTAGAATCACGATAAGAACTCACCGCTCTTAATGCCATAGGTCGTCATGGGTCATATTCAACTAGGGGAGGCCAATTAGTTTGATTAAGTGTGGAGGAGGGATAGGTATAGTGTCAGACGACGACAACCAGTGTCTTTCTCATCTCCACCCCCTCCAAAATTAGTGGGTTAAAATACAAAGTTAGTTTCAAGCGCCACCGCAGAGCAAGTAAAAAGTTCCAGGCGAAGCTGAGAGCTCTGGAAATATATAGGCAATATAACGAGCCCACCTAATAAAAACGTAAACTGTGTTTGAATTTGGTTTTAAAATGGAAATTAAACTTTTACCCCACTCCATTAAAAAGAAATAGTGAGAAAAAAATGTTTATAAGACTCAGTGACATCTGAATGCTATTCTGATATATGGACTGCCAATTACACAGGATAATTATACCGAAAATCAATAATAATAATGTCTCTTTTTAATCCAGATTCACATTAAAGATTATTGAACTAACATATGAACAAAATCAGCATGCATGGCTTGCAAATGTAGTATTATGTTTCATCACTCTATCGATATTTCCTGATGCAGGCTCAGATTTAAATATATGAAATTTAAATCATGTGAAAACACCGCTGCAATGATATGTACTCTTATAACTGATCACTCTCTTATCTTAATGATTTGAAGTCTCGTTAGTTGCATTAGCGAGAGAAGTCTCGTTGGTTGCATTTATATAATATCAAGGGAAAGTCAAGGGAGAAGAAGAACTTTGAGCATGCGCACAGCTGTCATGTGAAGTCTCGCATTGTTCACGTTCCTCAGCCTTCAACACACAGAGGCATGCTTAATGGAAAAGAGGCTTGATTTCACAAAAATACCCCGAGCTGTCAATCTACAGGGGGTATTTTAATTGCTCATGAACGCAGCTAAATACCCTGCAGAGAAGTCCTTGGCAACCTCCCTTTCTTGCTTGGCTCAGCAATATGCAATATATATATATATATATATATATATATACATATATATATATATATATATATATATATATGAAGTTCATCTTAGTCTTACACTAGTTTAGGTCAAAGAAAAAACATGCATCTCTATAAAGCCTCCCTGTAAATATTCAGGAGGTGGAAAAGCAGAAAATTTTCTTTTTTGTTTGATGTGAGCGATAAATCCTTATCGTTTTCCAATACAATAGGCGTGCATTTTACATAGTATTCTTATAGCAAATGAGAAGTGTAATTAGTTATTTTCTGCCGATGAGGTGAGAGTATCTTACATTTTCCCAATAATTGATTTATAACTGACAAAATCTTGCCAATAATGTTTTTACCTGAATGACAGGGGTTGAACAGGATCCTTAACTATAAAACCATAGATGATTTAAAAATCAAAGAGTATATTGCATATCTTTTATGGCATAAACTTGGTTTGTGGAATTATTGTGTTGATATGCACACTATATTTAATATATTGTGAATATCTGGGACAACACTGGTCAATACAGACACCTGAAAGACACAGCCAAACATGGATATAACTTAAATATATTAATCATATAAATCATTTAATACCTTTAAATGAAATAATCAAATTTGCATTTTTTCCCCACATATATTATTTATCCATTGTAAATAATTGACCCATTCATTCTATTATCATTCATTTATCTATTTTTCCCCAGTTTGTTCGTGTTTCATGGTTAATCAGTTTTAACAGAGGTCATATTCAACTCGGACAAAATTATTACTTTTATTACAATTTTTGTTATATTAAACATTTATTTTTGTTGTCACAAAAACCTCATCAAATTAACAAGCACCGTATTTTCCTTAACAAAAACTTGATTCTTGTGATATATGTTATGATTGACAACTATTATTTTGTCAGTACGTTGTTCCTCTTTCCATATATTCTGGATATTTTAACACAGGCCCCTCCAGGGGTTTACAATCTTCCTTGGTTTTAGTCCAAGTATACACATAATCTATTCTGCTTTAAACAACCCCCATTTCTTATGGTTTTAATTATATGATATTGAAAAGGAGAGTCGCATTTCCCAGATGTTCTAACACAAGCCCTTCCATGGGTTTACTTTTTTTTGTAACACGGATGGTTCCTCTCAGCAATCATTGTCAAAAATAGGAACTATCCGTGTTATTCTGTGATCGGCACGATCATGGGAAGTGCGTAGTCATATTCTGTGGGTTGTAATTGTTTTTTTTCATTTTTGGTTTATTTTAATTTTTGTTTTGTTTGTTGTAATTTTCCGTTTGTTGACAGGTTTGGTTAGTTTGTTAATTTTTTTTCTCATCCGTATTGCATGTGGGTCACCTCTTTTTCTTGTTTAATTTAAATAAGCATAAGGTTAATTCTGTTTGACATAACCCTTATTTGCCTTTTTAAAGATTATACTGTTCATAAAATTATCAAAAGATGAGTAAGTGACAATATGATTAGAAGTATTATTAAATTTTGGTTGGTGAATTTGGTTAAAGTTTGTACTGGTTGATGGTAGATGAGTGGTAACTAGTAATATCCTGGAGGTCCCTGGTAACTAGTAATATCCTAGAGGTCCCTGGTAACTAGTAATATCCTGGAGGTCCCTGGTAACTAATAATATCTTAGAGGTCCCTGGTAACTAGTAATATCCTAGAGGTCCCCTTTTACTGTGAGAAGAGAGTGTATGGACAGGTGTGGAGCAGATAGGATGCCTCAACCTTCTCCCACAGAACAAGCACGCCACATCTCTCTGTCACCCCACTAGGGGGCGGGATTGAGTTCATATGAAAATAACAAGGCAAATTATCATTATGTGGCTGCGAGGTGTCGGCCTGGGATACCGGCTACAACCTGTGTTTTTCAACACCCCACTCATTTCGGCTAATGTTGCCCTGTCTGTTTTTGAAGCCGACTGACAGTTACCATAAACACGTGTTATCAAAACAAATATACTGATTGACATCACCCCTGGCCAGGTCCCACCTTTAATATTGTTTATATAATCTCAATTAGCACCTAATTAAGCATTGTCTCCACCGCAAGGAGGCAGGGTCGTCGAGTTATTTTGCCACCAGGGGGCCTCTGTGATATACCAAGCTCAGTTGCCAATTTGAGTGCCCCCTGGTGGGACCTTCCCTCATCCCCTGAAATGTAAACTGTCGATAGAGAGATCGACTGCCGTTGGAAGGCCTCAATCGTCAGACATTTGCTGTCAGAACGAGGCTTATCCTCCTTGCAGCTCGGCCCATGCAGATAAAAATGCACACAATGTCAGTCGGTGTTTGTCTTAGGCCCCACAGTTTACAAGCACAGGGAAATATTTTGAAATGCAAGCCACGGGAGACAGCCCGTGGAACAACAAACGTGGTGATGGCGGATTGTACAGTTATCGCGTGGATGGATTCAATGCCGAATCTAGGGGACGACACCCAGATAGAGAGAAGGTCACAGACGCCGTGCGGACGACAGCAGACTCGTTCTGGATGATAGTAGGGTTACATAATCTGGGATGAGTCCCTTTTTCACTGACCTTCTGCATATACCTATGGCTCCACAAACAAGCTTTCCTAAGTTGGGACATGTATCTATTTCGCCTTTGCTTAGACAGAAAGAAAATAGGATCCAAAAAGTTATCATTTTCCTCCTCCTCTTCAGTCAAACCCCATGACCTTGAAATAGAGTGACTTAACTTAAATTTGCATTATCAAATTTGAAGATTTACACGGATATACATGTTTAGTACAGTTTGAAAAAAAACCTTTTTTTATATCATTTCATCAAATATGTATCAAACGTAAATTGAAGTTACTTTGTCTGATTAGGTCACGTGTCCATTTAGTAACTTTATACCACTTACAAGGACAATGAGTAATTTGTCACCATGTGAAAGCCACGCAACAATTCACGCGATGACCTTGTGTGACCTCAAAAGTTCACGTTTTTAAAACTTGATGTGACAGTTTTGGTCAATATGTTGCCAGCAAATCTTTTGAAACAAGTGCACAATTAGGATTTGAAACGTAAATGTTAAACGATCGTTGATTTACTCGAACTCTACTTTTCTAAACCTCTTCATGATTACGGTTAACTATATCATAATCATATTAGAAAATTATGAATTAAATCATTTCTCCCACGTGAAAAGGGTCGTTTCATTTGATGGATTTTTAGGATGTCAACTCTTTAACGTCAATATAATAATATAAAATATATTCGAATGAATTAGAATTGATTAGATTAAAATAGATTAGAATAAATTAGAATAGATTAACATGGAAAAGATAAGAATAAATCAAAACAGATTATAGTTGAATAGATTATAATAGAATAGAATATATAAGAATAGATTGAAATAGAATGTAATAGAGGGTTCTCATCAATACACTTATACACTTATAGCAAGAATCTAAATGGTTCTGAAATCATGATAACGAGACGAAGTTCCAAGAAACAATCAGAAAAATCTAGAAGTGATGTGTCTAAAATCAATGAGTTTTCATTTATACAAAGCTTACGATTTCAAGATTTAATCCTGAGTTTTAAACTTCGAGTAAGTTGACCGTGAGGCCAACCTTGATGTAACCTAAAGGGACTTAATTCCCCTATAATGCCCGTGTTGACTGTGTGTAAAAGAGATTTTCCTCTGTTCTGTTTGATGCAGATGCTTTGAGTATGTCCATATCAACGCTGATCTGAAGTGAATCAATGGTGTAAATACATAAATATCATTTCAAACAACGTCAAAATGGAATCAAAACTATGGTGCTGAGGCTTGCACTAAGCTATCGGAAAATCTGTCCTGTGGTAACAGGGTTTCTATCCTATGGTATGAGAGTATATGTTCTGTGGTGTGAGAGTATCTGTCCTATGTTATCATAGTATCTGTCCTATGGTATGAAAGTATCTGTCTTATGGTATGAGAGTATCTGTCTTATGGTATGAGAGTATCTGTCCTATCGTATGAGTGTATCTGTCTTATGGTATGAGAGTATCTGTCCTATGGTATGAGAGTATCTGTGCTATGGCATGAGAGTATCTGTGCTATGGTATGGGAGTATCTGTGCTATGGTATGAGAGTATCTGTCCTATGATATGAGAGTATCTGTGATATGGTAGGAGAGTATCTGTCCTATGGTAGGAGAGTATCTGAGCTATAATATCAGAGTATCTGTGCTATGGTATCAGAATATCTGTGCTATGATATGGGAGTATCTGTGCTATTGTATGAGAGTATCTGTGCTATGGTATGATATTATCTGTGCTATGATTTGAGAGTATCTGTCCTATGGTAGGAGAGTATCTGTCCTATGGTAACATAGTATCTGAGCTATAATATCAGAGTATCTGTGCTATGGTATCAGAATATCTATGCTATGATATGAGAGTATCTGTCCTATGTTATGAGAGTATCTGTCCTATGGTATGAGAGTATCTGTCTTATTGCATGAGAGTATCTGTCCTATGGTATGAGAGTATCTGTCTTATGGTATGAGAGTATCTGTTTTATGGTATGAGAGTATCTGCCTTATGGTACGGGAGTATCTGTTCTATGATATGAGAGTATCTGTCCTATGGTATGAGAGAATCTGTGTTAACGTATGAGAGTATCTATGCTGTGGTATGAGAGTATCTGTGCAATGATATCAGAGTATCTGTCCTATGATATGAGGGTATCTGTCTTATGGTATGAGAGTATTTGTCTTATGGTATGAGAGTATCTGTCCTATGGTATGAGAGTATCTGTGCTATGGCATGAGAGAATCTGTGCTATGGTATGGGAGTATCTGTGCTATGGTATGAGAATATCTGTCCTATGATATGAGAGTATCTGTGATATGGTAGGAGAGTATCTGTCCTATGGTAGGAGAGTATCTGAGCTATAATATCAGAGTATCTGTGCTATGGTATCAGAATATCTGTGCTATTGTATGAGAGTATCTGTGCTATGGTATGATATTATCTGTGCGATGATTTGAGAGTATCTGTCCTATGGTAGGAGAGTATCTGTCCTATGGTAACATAGTATCTGAGCTATAATATCAGAGTATCTCTGCTATGGTATCAGAATATCTATGCTATGATATGAGAGTATCTGTCCTATGTTATGAGAGTATCTGTCCTATGGTATGAGAGTATCTGTCTTATTGCATGAGAGTATCTGTCCTATGGTATGAGAGTATCTGTCTTATGGTATGAGAGTATCTGTTTTATGGTATGAGAGTATCTGCCTTATGGTATGGGAGTATCTGTTCTATGATATGAGAGTAACTGTCCTATGGTATGAGAGAATCTGTGTTAACGTATGAGAGTATCTATGCTGTGGTATGAGAGTATCTGTGCAATGATATCAGAGTAACTGTCCTATGATATGAGGGTATCTGTCTTATGGTATGAGAGTATCTGTCTTATGGTATGAGAGTATCTGTCCTATGGTATGATAGTATCTGTCCTATGTTATGAGAGTATCTGTCCTATGGTATCTGAGTATCTGTGTTATATAGTATTACAATACCTATGATAAGGTATCACAGTGTCTATCCTATGGTATCCCAATACCAGTGTTATGGCACTTCTGCTGTAAGTGTATTATTTTACACAAAAAAGTATTTTGTTTAAAATTTTCAGAGTATTTATTTAATATGTGGTGCAATATCACTCTTTCATTTTCACATACCAATATTAGACTGTGAACTAAATAAAGAAAAAAATGAAACAGAAAAATTATTTACTCCCGAATTCGAACTAATTATTGCAGTAATACGGAAAGAGGTGACACCTAGTGTTAGAAATGCGAGGTTTTATGGAACAAATTCAAAGGCCTGCCCTCTGTGAAATAACTGCATGACCTTATTTCGCTTCTTGTCATTAAAAACATCTTTTCAGTACAAGCATGGCAGTCATTTTAAGCCATGTCAATATATAGTGCCTTGACATACTTTAAATAATTGAGAACAGATATTCTAACAACATCATTATATTTGTTTACCAAAATGTTTCATTTGGAATAGCAGATTCAGTAATAACATTGCCTATAAAGATATTGTTTCTTCATTTTAAACGTGGTTAAGATGATACCCTGATAGCAAACCAGCAAAATTATTTCCACCGAAGTGCATGGCTAATTAACACTGACAACAATAGAAACAATGCAAATGAATCTAATTAGTTCTAATTTTAGGATAAAGTTTTTTCACTTAAAACTTCTGGCAGCTTAGCTGACCTATAAAACTACTCACCCGTTCATGGGTACACTGGGAATGGCAAATTCCCCCACAAAATTGTGTTTCGGGAGTTGACAGGTAGGTAAAATAATATATATCCATGTATCTATTGGCATTAATCTATTTGGACCTCTATCAGTGAGTTCCTCGTGAACTTATATCTTAGTGTGTTAAATGTAAGTTCAGCATCTGTGCTGCATCCCAATGACAATCTTCCTCCTTGATGTTTAGAGTTGTCATGATCATGATTATCTATTTGCAGGGAATCCAGACTCATACTATTTCAGTAAAATGACTCTTCTTTCATGTATGGTATCCTTCCTATTCAAGCCTATTATAATATTGAGGACTTAACTTGAACCTATATTACTGAATGTTGCTGTTAATGTGTTCTTTTTTATCATTTGAGCATAACATTCTCTGCGTTAGAGAGTTAGGCCCGTGAGATAATGTGAGGTACATCTCAAGCAACTGACAGCCGCTATATTATTAATTCTTTCACATTTTGGCGTCCAGTATCACAAATGAACAGAATACACGTAAATGCATTAGCCAAAACACCATATTCATTTTTTAATCTCTCACGCTGGTTCCAAAACATTCAAAAATCCTTTCAAAGTTTTGTATTTTCTTTTGAGGGAATGACAATGCCATTTACTTTGGTTAAGAGGGGAGGGGCTGTACATTAGGTATATTACCAAGAGAGTGTCCATCTCCTCTTTTGTGGTCAACTTTTGTCACCTTTCAAATGAATCAATTGATAAGATTCCTTTCAAAAAAGAAATATTACAATACACAAAAGTACCAATTCATATATTGGAATGGCATCACAATACTGAACACTAGAACAAATTAAATTACATTTGTGGTTATTGAATATATTGAGTATATTATCAAATTCCAGGAGAAATGAAATGCAACAAGAAACCCAGAATCGGGCAGAGCTGTATGTTGTTGCTGAACGGCCGCCAGATGGCAGTATGGAATTGGAGACAACTTCCGCTTCCCCTAGATGCGACGTAGCCAGAGCCTGCCTCTTCCTAGGGTTATGCCATTCTGTGATCGGGCTCGCCTGCGTAGCCCTCAACATCCCACTTTTTGCTTATATGAACGATTATCTGTCCTTTTATGGCTTAGTGGGAATACCAATATTTTCTGGATTACTGGTAACAAAAAAATATAAATAAATAAAACATTACATGTTTCTTACCAGCATATATTGAAGACTTATTGTTCTGAGTGTATCCTAAAAACATCCCTAATTTGATCTTATATATTTTCAATGTATTTTTAGTTTGTTACATCCGGGTTATTTGGATGCTTACATTTCAAGGATAGACAAAGGAGGTCTTTGGTAAGCAATCACAAGACACTTGTTAGATTATGAAAAATATACTTGATTATTTGCTAGAGATCAAATTCACATTTTTTGTCTTAATATCTGCTTATTATATTTATTGGGTTGGGTGGGGTAAGATAAGATGTGTGTCGCTCATGTTTGGACCCTTTTCCGATCGGCCGCCAGATGGCAGTATGTAATTGGAGGCAACTTCCCCCTCTTCAGAAATTTTCAATTGGTAGAGCGCTCACCTTGAGACCCAGAGCATTTGCCTATAAAGAATACCAGGAATCCCGGCCAGCTACTATCAATCGATATGAGCAGACAATGTCTGAAAACAGCGCTATATAATTGTTACATTTGCCTTTTATTTTGATCAAATATTATGTGTTGTGTTATCATCATTATATGTAATTATGCAAAGGAAGGGTCCCCAGTCATTATTTGGTATATATTGTTATGATATTTTGGTGGTTTCAGATCTGTATTTTCCTAGTGTTGTCGGTGCTCTCAGCATTGTCAGCGTGCGGGCTAGCGATCATCTCATTGACATCTCTACTACTTAATCATGGCAGCGCTAATTTCACAAAAGTAGAATCCACTAGTTTCATTAACCAGGTGAGTCAAATTAATACAGTGCCTCCATGAAATGTGTAGCGCTTAAGAACCACGAGTATTTTGGGGCAATAACCGTTTCGGTTACTTAACTTCCATATCTTGGTTTCAGAGACGCTAATAACTGTCTATATATGGACCATCAGGTGCCCCTAAGCCAAGCCGGGAATTCCGGTCACACGTCACTGGAAATATTTGTTTGTTGTTTGGGGTTTCCCTGTTCTATATTTATGTCAATTAATCAGAGCAATCCCCTCCAAAATAGTAACATTATTCGCCCGCTGCACAGACCCAGAGAGGCCCTTGATAGTCCTAATATAGATATTTGGACTGGCACAGTCTATTGGCTTCAACAAACATAATAGACTACCCTCAAAAGAAAACAGTGAGAAAGCCCTTTAAACACAAAACTATTCAAGTCTTGAAGAACAACTTGATTAGTGTTCTGTGAAAATATTAACCAAACTTTTGTCTTTATAAACCAGAGAGGAAATAAGACATAAGAGTTAGACCTTTGACTTTTCTGATAAACTGAGAAACATCAATTTGGTTTGCTTTTGAAGTAATATTATAGAATTGAATACATCTTGATCTAATGTATTGGTAATCTACCTGATGTTTATTTTCTGCAGCTTGGTTTTGGTACAAGTTGGGCCCTCATCGGGCTGGGAATGGTGGAAGTCTGTGTCGCATTCATATCATCAGTGTTTGGCTGCTGTGGTGCTTGCCAGTGTTGTATGGTTACAAGAAGACAAGTAAGAAAAATAAAAACATTTTTATATTTGGCTAAAATGGCTGAAATAGTTCTTTTGGTAGAACGCTTGACCTGAAGTCCAGGGATTTGGAGTTCGAATCCCGCGCATCGAGTAAACATTATCTGGAATCAGTGTTATATAAATGTTATCATTTTGTAATTGGAACTTTGGGGAAATTTTGTGTTTTATGTTTGTTGCAGTGATATTGATAAAATATCAATAAAAAATAATTAGTTCTGCGACAAAAATATATAGAAATAATGCAAGGAACAGAACATATATAATACATGTATATGAAAACATTTTTTTATTTGGTTTCAGACCCATCACGGAGAACTGGTTTATTATATTCCATGATTATATTCAAATATTTATAGGGAAATGATGTGTCCCACTACTTAATGTTATTTCAACCACATTTTCTCCCTTTTTATATTTGAGTATTGTCACCTAAGACAGGTGTTGAGTTTTGCCATTCTCTTATTGGAAATTGTGATATAATGGAAGTTTAGGAAGAATTTCAGATATTGTCAATCTTTTAGGAAAGGTTTGATTTCCTAAAATATATTGATTTCCCAAAATATATCGCACTAAGAATCTTGTTTTATACTTTTCATGGAAATTTCTCGGTTATCTTAAATAGTGATATCAAAAAGTAAGATTTGTTTGAAAAAAACCAGAGTGTGTTACGCAAACTGTATAATGATGTTTTTTTTATGAAAACTGTATAAATGTGATGACGTATTTCACATCAAATATGAACTCTTTTAACACATCAATCCCAGTGCATTCATGTGTTGTGCTTGTTAAAATCGAGTTTGTTTAAAAAAGTAATTCCCATAAATGGCTATGTGCATTCTATAAAAGTGATACGTGTTTATTTGCTTACAATGTAAGAATTAATCTTTTGTCTGGGTCAGTGCCAGTATTTATACCAACGTCCACCAGGTGTCGTATTGATATCATTTTGAATAAATTATTTTCATGCCACGTTTTTAGTGCCTACATTTCTTACCCTAACAATCAGAATATTATATAACTTCAAACAATACCTTAAGCTCTCCTGGATATCAGCTGTAATAACATTATTATACCTTTACTGTGTAAATACTAGTGCCCGACCAGTTTCCCGTCGCTAGCAATTACCGCCGATTAGCCGCTGGCAGTCACGGTCTACTTCATCGGCGGAATCTGGTCGCTGACGAGTAGTTTCATTTTAAATCCTTTTTCATAAAAAACGGAAAAAATGACAGTAACGCTCTTTTACATATATATATATATATATATATATATATATATATATATATATATATATATATATATATATATATATATATATATATATATATGGATGAGATCAATTTTATTCCATGAGTAAAGTTATCAATTTTACATTTATGACCTTGAGGTGTGGATATTTCTGATCTATGCCATCCAATCCTTAAATTCAGTGTTTCAAAACTTAATCTAGCATTTAATATATATATATATATATATATATATATATATATATATATATATATATATATATATATATATATATATATATATATATATATATATATATATATATATGTATATATATATATGATGTATACCTAAACATAATATACTCTTATAACAGTTTTTTTAAACGTATTATGATGGAAACTTTCCTCTGCATGTCAACAATAGCCCACGATTGGTCATATCGGTAGAAAGACGTGCTATTTTCTCACGTCCCCTCCCGTCATTGCCGTATATTTGATATTCAACATTTGGAGTTTCCCCGTGTTATAAATACCCGTCTTACCCACCAAAATATCATCCGATCAGAATTGACCAACATCAGGTCATAAACTGTGATCAGGTGTCTGACTAATCAGTATAACTGTCATTCCCTGAATTTGAAACAGAAATTGTCTGCATTGATTTATAAAAAAAATGAAAAGTCTTGACTTGCATCCAGTCTTGACACATGTTTCACCAATGACGTCAGGGACTGATACGAGGAGTCCTGTAATGGAAGGATGTAAATGATACGTGGTCAAAAGCACGTTTTTCTTTTCATCTCCTTTCCCTGATTTTAATGACGCAAAACAAATGTTTCAATCAAAGGGAAACTGAAAAGCTAAGATAGTGTCTAAATTGTGTGATCAATGCAATGTATGTCAATTTTCCCATTACTTATATACAACTAAAGGGATGAAAGCTTAAATCACAACCTTGGATGAGATCAATTTTATTCCATGAGTAAAGTTATCAATTTTACATGTATGACCTTGAGGTGTGGATATTTCTGATCTATGCCATCCAATCCTTAAATTCAGTGTTTCAAAACTTAATCTAGCATTTAATTAGCATTTCTGGCCAAATCTGAGACCACTTGTACAAAAATCAGAAAAGCCTGTGATCCAGTAGAAGGAATTACAGCGAATTTACAGCGCTATGAACAGACTTGTCTGGTATCAGCGCTATACAAATTTTATTATTATTATTATTATTATTATTATTATTATTATTATTATTATTATTATTATTATTATTATTATTATTATTATTATTATTATTATTATTATTATTAATTATGGAAATCAATAGTGTCCCATAGAATACTATCATCCTGTGCTCAGTGGGGTGTGACAATGCCTTGTTGTTCTGAACAACAAGGGGTCCAAAATTTGTAAATTTCCTAGAGAATAATATTATTTAGAGGGTGTTCCACCATCCAATCACCGATTTTTCTTATTTCTCTTGGAACACAATTTTCAACCTGATCAAAGAAATATTTTTAAAAAGCATAAGGTAAAGTTTTGACTTTTTAAAAATGCTTTGCTGTCTTAGTAACCTTTAAATTTGAGGATGTACATAAGTATTTTTAATCTGATTTGAAACATCCGGTTGACAGAAATGTGTTGAAAAAAGCGATGATGATGATGATGAAGATTCGAGGGGATGGACCCTCGAGGGCCGTAGCCAGATCTGGCGGCCCTCCATGGTTGTCCAGATGTACAGGCGGTGTTCTATGGGGTGCCCTGCACTTGGCTGTAGATCCCACTTGCGTACCATTTATATCTAAATATAGTATGATCAACAAAAACTGAGAAATAGGGTTAATTGTGGGGCCACATTGGGTTCCAGATATTTTAAGGCAGTGTGACATTTTAGGAAATACCACTTTCACCGCTTTCCATTTATTTACTATTTAAACTGCGTACTTCATTTGACATGCCTGAAACATAAAGGTGAATGACAAAACAAAATGGATCTTGGACAAGAGAGATTAATCGATAACTATATGAACATATCTGGAAACGATAACAGTGTTTTTGTTTTTGAAAATGAAACATTTGAACAGCATATTGGCAGGGCTGGAGATTTCGACTGTGAAGAGGACATACCGAATGTTAACATTGCTTGTACTGAGACAGGACCTAACTATGAGAATATTAGGAATCAACCAGGGCAGAGCAATGCTGAACCAATCAATGATGAAGCAAGCAGTCTCAAAACAACCAATCATGAAACAACCAATTTTGAAATTACCAATCTTGGAATAACCAATCTTGAATCAACCAATCTTGAATCAACCAATCTTGAAACAACTAACCTTGAAACAACCAATTTTGAAAGAACCAATCTTGAGCCAACCAATCTTGAATCAACCACTGTTGAAAAAAGGAATGCAACACCAAACAATATTACACCAAACATCTCAAGAAATGGTGTGATAGCCAATGGCTTACCAATAACATCAGGACGTGTTATACAAACCAATGAGACACCAAACATGCCAGAACATTTCATACAATCTGGGGCCTCAACAAACATACCAGGAAATGTAATACAAACTAATGCTTCACTGAATATACCAGGACATAATATACAAACTATTGCTCCACAAAACATACCAGGAAATGTTTTACAAACTTATGCTACACCAAACATGCCAGGAAATGTAATACAAACTAATGCTCCACAAAACATACCAGGAAATGTTTTACAAACTAATGCTCCACAAAACATACCAGGAAATGTTTTACAAACTAATTCTCCACAAAACATACCAGGAAATGTTTTACAAACTAATGCTCCACAAAACATACCAGGAAATGTTTTACAAACTAATGCTCCACAAAACATACAAGGAAATGTTTTACAAACTAATGCTCCACAAAACATACCAGGAAATGTTTTACAAACTAATGCTCCACAAAACATACCAGGAAATGTTTTACAAACGTATGCTACACCAAACATGCCAGGAAATGTAATACAAACCAATGCTTCACCGTACATACCATCATATCTTATAGAAACGTATGTCTCACCAAACATACCAGGACATGCTATACAAAATAATGCCTCACCAAACATACCAGAATATCGTACAGAAACTGATGACTCGCCAAACATACCGGGATATGTTGTACAAAATAATGCCTCACCAAACATACCAGGACATATAATACAAACTAATACTTCACCTGGGAACTCTGTGTACAACAGTGTCCAACCAAATCAAAGCGCAACAATAAATAGGATGCATTTAAGTCCAAATAACCAAAACATCATATCATATCCTGACCGAAAACTGCTTAGTAACAAAGAAACAAATGAAGATGACACTGACATGCCTGTGCCCTATCATTCCCTTCATGAAGAATGTCATTCATCAAGAGATGGGAGCCCCGCCTCAAAGCAGTCACCACGTAACCCCCAACAGGGCCCCCTAAGCATGCAAGACATGGAAAACGAGGTCAACGCTGTCAGGGAAATGAGCAGAACTGAGGTAAATCCACATCTATAACACAATAGCCACCTGTCAAGTTTAATCATTCAAAGATATATTTTCTCATTTTTTTTAGAAAACGGAAAATATTACAAACAATTCAACTGACAGAGCTGAAATACCATTCACCCAGCGACACCAATATGACAGACAATGTGAATAATTCCTGTGTGGTAATTATTCAAAAGAAATACAATGGATAGTGTCGTCAAGTCCATAAATATAAATATATGCACAACATATGGTATTCTCCCCACTTGGCTAGGATATTTGTTGGGATTCATTCACCTGCTTCATATGCTGTTCAGTTTGGGGTTAGATCAGTGCTAAATATTTAGTTGTGTTGTAATTTTCTGATCCTCAGAGAACATTTTAAAACAAATTGTCTGACCCTTTTGATGTGAAAACTCTCCACGTAGCTTAAGCTTTGGTACAATATTTCATAGTGATACTTTTATTTAAACGTCATGAATACATGTACTTTTCGCTTAAGGATAATTCATACATCTTTTCCTTTCTCAGAAAGAAGATATGAACGAAGACTTAGGGCAATGGAAAGACAGATCACAAACTGCTGCTACTACGGCCCTGTCCGTCATGCAGGTGAGATGTAAAACAAAACTAATGATGATGATGATGATGATGATGATGATGATGATGATGATGATGATGATAATAATGATAATAATGATAATGATAACAACAGCAACAACATACTAAACGTTGTTTGTTCAGAGCGCTAAAAAACATATTTTGTCTATTGATCACTGTTAATACCATTATATCCATAATTATAATGCATTGTTATGCTTCTTTCTGTTTCTGTATAGGTGGCGCTACTAAAGGATATTATAGATGGCGGCACAGAGGAGTACAAATATTTCTACGTGGCCTTAATTTTTCTGACCATATGTATGTTGCTTGAAGTGATATCTGGGGTTTTGCTGGTCACCTTGTATGTTCTCAAATCAGAAGTAAGGAATCTAAGTGAAATGTCAATCACCCTCCTGGATAAGATGAGTGCCGGAAGTTTTGGAAGGCTTGCTGGAGAAAACAACAACGACAACACTGATGAATTTGATTTCTTGGATGGAAACAGGAATGAGCAAAAAATAACTGATATATTGGCCAATGTATTAGAGGGTAAAGATCAAAGATCTGGATGGAGAAAGTGGGCCTGCTGTTGTTTCCAGCAAACTATGGAACAAAAACTGTTCAGAGTGTACAGAACATGTTACATACAGGAATTAAGAGCTGCTATGGAGGTCACCAATCTGAGAAGCCAATATGGGATAGGTGACCATGTCACCCAAACCGAAAGTCTTCAAACACAGCACAAGCTGGAACTTGAAAATGCCATTAAAACGCATCATGCACTGAAAAAACAGGGTGGTATTCTGTTAAAATCTGCATTTGAGATCAGGAAGAGGAGACTACATTTAGCGACTATCAAAGTTCAAAGTGCTATAACGTATAGTTTCTATACCCTGTCTATTCTGAACACATTTGTCATCGTCTTCGGTTCATCCAAACATTAGTGTCCCTATATATATATATATATATATATATATATATATATATATATATATATATATATAAAGAAGAAGCAAATGTCAACTACAATAAATGATTTGTGTTGTTTTACATGTTTTGAACATTCACTATTTTTTACCAAATAGTTAAGTCATATGACAAGAATTTTTTTAAGTGGTAAATCTTTAGATTTCATACCTCTGAGAAACATCTGACAATTTTTTCTGCAGTCTGATGTTTAGTTTAGCTATAATCTAAGATCTTTGAACCCCCAGGGTAATTAACCTACTCCCTTGACCTAGAACTGGGTCAGCAGGCTGCCTACGTCATTGCGCCCCGCATGCATCTCCTGCACACATATTCCTCCTACGTCTGTACATGTATAACAGCTGATGTCCTTTCTTCTACACAAATAACACCCATTGAAAATATGATTAATGGCAAAATTTAAGGCTGTAAAATAGAGACTTGCATTTACATCAGCTTCCCATCCCACAATCCCTACTTTAATTGAAGAAAATAAACAAACACGACTTAACTGGGTATAGTGTCTGAAATATGGCCTGCTCTACTCTTATCAGTTTCAAGACACTTATAAGCTAGCCTTAAACATTATGGCAATGAAGTTTAAGGGTTTTCAAACTGTAAATGGAACATTGAGATGACACTTTTAAAATATCTATGAATTATTTTTAGTTGATATTTCCATATTTTTTTACACTGAAAATTTATTTATTTATTTGTTAACCAATTACCAGTAACAATATCAATTGGTTGAATATTATTCATATTCAGTAATGTTGAGCTAAACTTCGTTTGACATAATTGAAAATAAATGTTTTGAAAGCATTCGACACATATTTCTAGATCTGTTTCATTGCTGGAAATTATTTTGACTTCTAAATTTAGAGGTCTGGTTATATATTATTTATGCACTGCAGTTGTATTTCAATGGCCATTTGAAATGTTTAGTTTGGTATTTTTTTAATGTCTGTCATTGCGTGTCAGTGGGTACCAAACTAAATCATATATCAGTATTTATAAACAAACAGACAAAGGAATATTGAATAAAAATAGAAATTCTGTAAAAATGATACTAAACTTTGAGATATCAACATTTCTTTCTCAACAAGGAAATGAATTTGACCATAATGTTATGATAAAGAATAGTTCAGTCCCTTGAGGGATCTGAATAACCTCAATAGGCAGATGTAAGTTTGCCAAACTCAACTGGGAGGCTGGCTGTATTCCTGTCTTCCCCATCACTACAGGCAGAATCCAAGTGACTATGATGTGAAACATGATCTGACCTACTGTCCACATGTGCTAATGAGGCCCCCAGTGGTTCAAAGATGTTATCAACACTCATGTTATTACTTATAAATTACAATCCCTCAAGACTTTCATTGGCTTGGAGTGGTTTGTTTTGAACATGAAGGGCGAACATGCATCACTTCCGGCAAAATCTCAGCAGCCCTGATTTGACCCATATAAAAAGGGGCGTGTCCAGCAAATCACTTTGATCCACTATAATTCTGTACTCCATTTATAAAAATGTGTAAAACATGTTGAAATGCAATGTCCATGTATTGTAATATATTATGACACAATATAAACATTTTCACAATTTTCTTGTCATGTGACTTTTAAGGAAACATCTGAGCTCAACCCTTACTTACTTGCACAAGGCCAGTAACTTTGTGTAACAATGTTGTCTTCAAGATTTAAAAAAAAATATGATGTAAAGGTAGAAGTTATCTTCTGTTTCCTTTTGAACTAAAACGATCCAAGTGCATTTCATTGGACCTCTAGTATGGGAGACATACATTGTACCGGTACCACTGTACAAACCTATATAAACAGAAACAAGAATATATATGTTTTTCTGTCTGCATTATTTTAAAATTGCTCAAACATATTCTTCGAGAACTTATAATAAAGAATGATATTTGTCGTTATGGAGATTTTGAAACATTATTCTGTATACCAGATCTGTGCATATGACATCTAAGACAATTTATTGATTGATTGGCAGTTCTATTGATTGCACCATTAACCGTATGGTTGACAAGTTCTGACCCAAATAACGTAATGCTGGATTAAATATATGTGTGCTAAGCCTACCATGAGAACAGGCCTTGCCAGTTGATATTTGGAATCAATCTGTGGATGATATTCTGAAATGGCTGTCAAGGTTTATATAAAGTATGGCCCAACTTGGGGATGAGGAGGCCTCGTTCACCGCCCTTCAAGGTTGATAGCACTCAGAGGTAAACATTACACAATCTTTCTATATATTTATAGATCATGAATATTATAACAACTTTGAAATACAAGTGATGGATATTGTTTACTATACGAATTTACATTGATAGTTATACCATTAGTTCACTTATTTGGAGAGGTCGGAGGCCGAGCCAAATAAAGAACTAATGGTATGAATATTCATGTCAATGAGTATAGTAAACTATATTTAACTTGTTTCATTATGTAAGATGTTGCTCCACCCACTCCATGCAACAATGAACATGTAACCAGGTGCCATAATGTGGAACTCAGATCATGTGCATTGAATGTGCATTGAATGACATGATCTGATTGGTCTCTCAAAAGTAGATTGGTTGGGCAAAGAGGGAATGACCGGTAAATACTTTATGATTACTTTTTGTGTTTTTATAATTGATCTTTGTATAAAATAGATTAAAACTGTGATTTATGTTACAAAAAAGAGGAACATAGGCAACTTTAAATTGGTGCTAAATAAATGTGCAAAATACATGCCAGAGTTATAAGTCTAACGTGGTTGTAATTCTGTCAATGACAGCAAATGATAGCAAGGTGTGTTGTACATTTCGATAAGCATAAGCCACTCAGTATGTCAGTTTCAGTCAAGTATATCGTTAGTTTTCACTGTGAATGTATTGTCTGAAAATTATATTTTTACACACAAACTTATGAACACCTTCTCAGGTTGTTTGATAATAACTTAAAACATTTAAAATTAATTGAAAACGATCTAGTCTTGTAAAATCAATATGCAATAAAATAAAAAAAAATGTGAAAATGAAAATTATATAATTATGTTGTGTTTTTATTTTCAGTTGAACAGCTAGCCATGGTATAATCAATTATACCATGGTTAGTTATAACATGGCTGGCTTGCTACAAGCCAGACCCCTATCTATAGTTTGACTAGGAACTCTGGGGGTGTGGCTTATAGCAATCATAGGTTATGAGAATAAGTTTGATGGTAGGAACAAAGGAAAACTGACCTACATAATATACAATGGTCATTGGAGAGGTGTACTGTTGCTCTGCATGTTCCTTTTAGCCGTGGTAGCTTGGTCAGGTCAAATGAGATAATTTATGAAATTATGAAGCTATGTATATAGGTTGATTTGTTTGTCTGAGGTTTAATGTCACTTTTAACATAATTCTGTGGTTGTCACACATGTATCCCGCTAGGATATTTTGGATATCGAGGCCAATATATATATATATATATATATATATATATATATACATATATACATGCCTGGCATGTAGATGTTTGTAGCAAACCAATGGATTTATCATGTTGAAGTACTCTCGGCGGGATGCCAATTGGTTTTGCCAAGTAAACTTACAGATGTTGAAGTAGTTAATAGTAAGTAGGCGATGCTGCATGAGACGATCTGAACAACTATCGCAGTCCCAACCAACACCAACACTGGTTTCAATCTTTTTAGATCTCGTCAGTGATGGGGACTGACTGCGTTATCCGAGATCTTGCTTATATAGGAATGCGTGGAGGTGCTGGCACCTATGTTGAAGTAGTTAACTTATTCTTACAATCTTGATGTCGTAAAAACAAAGCATGAAGAAGGATCTCTTTTTGAAAATTCACAAATCTGCTATTTCATTATTTTTTTTAATCTCATAAAACCTTACTGTATTAATCACATGAAACAAGCAATCATGAATTCCATGTTTCAAAATAACCTGTAAATCTGGTTGTCAAATGATTGGACAGGAATCTAATTAGTATTTAAATGACCATTTCCCACGATCGAGGAAAAACATATGTTGATCTGTCAAATAAGATGTTTACATGTCCTAACCTGTACCCCTGTACAACCGGTGTGTCGTTATTCCCCTCAATTTAACACTGTTTTATTTATTAAAGAAATATTGCTGTAACGGAGGGACAACAGGAAATAGTAACGGAGGGACAGAAATGTTCAGCTGCAATCTAGTCAACAAATAACCTCTGTAGCATACTGTATATGAATTATTTAAGTGCTAAATCATTATGAACTTGACAGAATAAATTAACAGAATGAATTAAAATGAAATAACATAAGTAACAAAGACCAAATACTCACCAAGAATGACAACAGGGTACTGAGGATGGATTATGGTCAAAATAACCATGTGACAAAAGTGACCGCACTACTGAACTGCCACATTAGACAGACTGCAGTCAAACTGCTAAATTTGGACATTTTATAAATGGAAATTATCCAAGAGTGTAAATTATACGCAAGTTGGAGAAGACACAAGTTGAATAATGCTTAGAAATACATACTATTTACGTTTTGGAAGACTTAAAATGGCCGCCAAACATTACAGGTTGTGCTAATGTTGAGGCCTGAGTGAAAAGTGAGAATATTCACAGATATATATGACAGACATGAGGTATAACTACGGTAGAAAATAGCTGAATAAGATTAAGATTGGTAGCTGTGTTCAGGTTTTAGATAAGAGGAGGGAATATATAGCTATCAAATGAAATGCACTGGCACTTGGTCCCGCAGTCCACTTTGTATTGTGGTTATTTTGACCAGGTACCCTAAGAATGACACACACACAACTCATTCCATTACATCATCATGTTCTTATCCTTGTGTTGTCCTAACTGTAAGCTAGAAACACTGTATCATCCCTAAGAATGGATTTGTCAGGTAAATTGGACACTTTGACAAGATCAAATGGCTACATAGTGTCACAAGGAATCACACCTATCAAACAGCAATTGGGCTGTCTCTGATGGGACAGCAAGTGTACCCAGTGCAGGTAGTAGCAGACCACCTGGTGGTTTTCTTCCTCTTACTAAAGTACCAATGCAAACAAATATGCATTTTTGGCCAAAAACACAGACAGTATTGAAACCCAGTGTTTATACTACATGACTATGTAGACAGGGAAATATAATTATGTATCACTGACCATGTTGATTGATAAATGAGTATAAACATGATGTGTCTATTGTCTCTCAGGTGACAAACAGACCACATATTTGCCAACAAATACATGTTTAATCATATCAATTGTTTTTGTCTATTTCTATTTGAAATAAACCACTTCAAGAAATGAAAATTTCAGACAAATAACTGAAATAATAACAACTTGCATGAACCTGAACATTTGTCCCTCCGTTACTTGTAACGGAGGGACAAGTTTTCTTCGTATAAATTCAACCAAAGCACCTTACTTCCAGAAAGTTTCACATTCCTTGTGATATGCATTATAGCATGAGGTAATATTTTGTAATGGAGGGACATGTAACAAATTCAGTTTTTCCCCCAAAACATCTTTAGACTTGTGTGCCAAGAATTTTGACTTTAAACCACCGTGGTAACATAGCATCTCCACTTTATATAAGTCCCATTTCCACAACTTTGCATGTGATTTCTAATAAAATACACCATATTTTCTAAATTGATAGAAAGACGACAACATACAGCAAAACGAATCAACAAAACATGGTCTCAAACAAATTGTGATTATTTCGCAACCAATAAGGGTAGAGAAAAAAATAAAACAGTTTCAGAAACTAGTTTGTAGTTTATAAGGTACAATTTAAAATAAGCACATATTCTGAGTTTCACTTTTTCATGTTAATGTTCACTGCCCCTTGGCTGAGCCCAACAATGATGTGAGAAGCTCCATAAGTATTATAACCACGCACATGCTGACACTGATTGGGTGCCTGTCTAATCCAAGATGGACTCCTTTGAGACATACTATATTTATGGCCTTGACAACTTTTCTTGGCCTTGATAACTTTTATCACATATGAGCTGAGGACCGTACTTAAAGGGTTAACCTGTTGTCCTTGTAAATCTGTGACCGGGTGGATTCAGTGAGGCAGTACTATATCTGCTTCAAGAAGGTCTCATCACGAAATGACTGAAATAGTTCCCATATAATGATTCCGAGATCATGGTTTCTTTTCCTGGCCGATGTCTCATATTATCTCAGATCCCTATCTAGAGGGGTTACCCGTTGTTGTTATAAATCAGTGGTCAGGGTGAGTTGTCATGTCAATGACCTGCGACATTACAATTCAGTGAGGCAGCACTATATCTGCTACAAGAAGGTCTCGTTAAGAAATGACTGAAATAATATTGAAAGTGACATAAAACCCCTTCCATACAAATAACAAAAAATGATTGTGGGAAATCTGGGACCAGAAACAGTCAACTAGTTCCAATCGGATTGTTTTAATTATATACTGAAATATAAAATCATTGTTCAGCATTTTGGTGAAAATAAAATTGGAATAAACAATTGAATAAACAATAAGTACTTACCACATATTTTGCAGGTTTTGTAGCTATCCCTGGGGTGGTGACCTATCTGGACACTATAGAGGATGAGAACATGTGCACAATAACCGTAGATGAGGACCAAACACCAACATGGGCTTGTGATGTCCGACGACTCGCAAAAGGTTTACTTCTTATATATCAATTTTCGCTCGCGTTTGTTTTGACTTTAGGGCTGAATGTTCCAAGTTTTTATATGATTAAGCTGGAAGTCTACGGAGCATACACTGATTATCGGTCCATGGCAGCCATGTTTTGGCACATTATTTCTACTTACACTGTCAGATAACGCTTTTCATCACTAGAAATGGCAGACATAGGGATATAACTTTTTTACTACTCAGAATACATCTACAAATGATATGTGATCGAATGTAAACCTTCTTAGGCTATTTTGATCAAATATTGCCAGTGACCTTGAAGTGACCTTTCAATGACCTTGAAAATAGAAAGCCTATTTCTACGAAATTATCTACATATTTTATTATCCTATCATCTACATCTTTCAAATACGAGCTCATAGAGTCCTTATTCATCAAAATCTGTTCATAATTAACAATTTTAAAGCAATTTATAGTGTTGTGGTCAATCTATAAGGGAAAACAGAGGAAAATACTATAACACTAAGATTTTTTGAAATAATATTAAAATGCCAGCTTATTGGGGGTTAGTTTATGAAAATATATAGAATACTGCACAGAAAAACACATTAATACTAAAAAGAAATTGAAAAAAAAAGTCCGTCAATTTCAAGGTTTATTATGAATCTAAAATGATTAAAAATAGCTTAAATCGGTAGGGTTACAAAAGTGACAAATTGACGGACTTTAATTTGACCTCACATTTCTTTTTGAGATATTAGATAAATTCAATATTAATCTAATTTCAGAAAATTATCAGCAATAAGCTGCTCTTATCATAATAATACCTAAAAAAGAAGAAATATTCCCTGAAAAATATCAGAAAATTAGTCATGAATAGAAATGATTAAAAAAAATATAATAAAAAATATATTGAATGTAGAGTCAATTGGGTTATAACATTTTGATAATTTTTGAAAAAAGTGTCAATCTATATGGTTGATTTGGTGAATGGAAGTCGAACACAGCCAATATTAAATGAAACTGAAAGTACTCTGCAGGGTGCTTTCTGGACGTCCGCTCCTCCCACTGCTATAAACCTGTTACATGCGCTATGTCACTCATTCTCGCTGATGGTTTCAGAAGTGATTTGTGAGTGATTTGTAAAAAGATTTTCTTGGATTTTGCCTAGGATTTTGCCTTCGGATTTTGGAACTCTAACTCTTTTCCTTTTTGAGCAATATTGCAGTTAATATTTGAATTATTTGAGTTTATTATACCGATAAATTAATTAAATTTACATATATTACATATATATATATCAATGAATCTCTGGGTAAGTGAATCATTGACCTATCCATCTCTCCATTAATGAAAATGAAAATGAAGGCATCTTTTAAAATTAAGATTTATATATATATATATATATATATATATATATATATATATATATATATATATATATATATATATATATATATATATATATATATATATATATATAAATATATATATATATATTTATTTTTATATTATATATATATATATATATTATATTATATTTCTTCGTTGTATTTTTTTCACAAATTTCATAACAATTTATAATAGATTTAATATATATATATATAATATATATATAATATAATATATATATATAATATATAAATATAAATATAAATATATATATATATATATATATTTATATTTATATTTATATTTATATATTATATATATATATATTATATATATATATATTATATTATATTTCTTAGTTGTATTTTTTTCACAAATTTCATAACAATTTATAATAGATTTATGTCTGCATTACAGGTCAAAACCCATTGAAGGACCCTCTCTGTCATGAGGCACTTCAAGCCATCAAGAAAAGAATGGATCAAGCCAAATAGAAGACAACATATATCAATAGGTTTGAGGCCCTTTTCGATGCAATATTCAACCAACTTTCGGCCATCATGATTTTGGTGCGTTTACATCTTGACTCGATCTATCACAAATGATTTTGACTATACGCAACATGTGAGAATGCATTTCATGCGCTCCACTATTCAAGCTGGTTCCATACCAAAGATTTTACTCTTAATGTTTGGCATTTTCTTTCACATCATGTGTACAAAAATACATAACGATCATCATGCTAATTTAGAGAGAGATAAAGAAATCCATATCATTTTGTAATAATTGGCTTTTTGTGTGTATGAGTTGATGAAGCAGTCTCTTTAAAGTATTGAAACATGGAAATTGTGGATATATTTCAACACAAGTTAAGCTTAAAGGAAAATTGAACTGTATTGCTTTACAATTTGTTAATATTATTTAATAAATTATTTCACACGTAACATCAAATGAGTTATTTGCAGACTAAAGGCACAAGCGAGGAAGAGGGAAAAGGAAAATATATATATGTCAAAAGCCCAAAATGAGCAAATTCACATTGTCAGGTGCAACAAAGTTTGCTAATTTTGTGTTTTTGGCATATATGTTCACTTGTCCTATGCTATGAAGAGTTTAACTTTACATTTTGTCATCTTAGCCTGTCCAATGCAAGTTTGTTTGACTGTTATATAGAATAAGGTAAATTGATTTATGAGCTAGAAACCAATCAGATTTGAGGTTACATGGCAGAAAACAAAATAAAAAAGATTGCTAACCCTTGGCAGCAAACCTTAACATCCACACAATAAACAGACAATCTATATAATAATGGTTTTATGATATAAATCTATAAATCACTGAGCAATGGGTTGACCAATCTGCTCATTCTCTGCTCATTTTGGACTTTCAGCTGATGAATCAGAATTACATCCCTCTTCATCTTTCTGTGTAGCATAAGATACAAATGTCTGTTTCTCAAAAAGGCCCTGAGTTTATTGTTCATTTTCTGAGTTTATTGTTCATATTAATTTTCATTTGAGGGTCATTCATCGATACAATTACCGGAGTGGGCTCCGCCAGGTGTTCACATTTGGTCTCACTTATCCCATATTCTAGTCCTTCATTTGATGTCACACTGCTTGGTTTAATGCTTCAAGGATGGGATTCCGGTTCTGACCAGATTGCTGGTACATTGATGGATCTGCTCATCCACAAACTGAAGCTGGTCTCTGAGGCTTCCATACACTACTGCAAGATCTCCCAATAGTTGCAACTCTTGCTCTGGTCTCCTCGTCCCTTCTTTAACAAGAATAAATTCATTTTAATAGAAGCTATACTGTGCTGTTACAAATGATGTAGTTCACACGCTGCCACTGTGAATGCGTAAAACATAGTCTTCACATTGAAATCATTAACAGATAATTCCGAAATATGAAAATACATAGCATGGAATAAAAGGTATATCAATATTTTTCAACTTTTATAAAAAATAAAACGCATCTCATTTTGAGAGATCTTATGATGTCAAAGGCCAGTCACGAAGATTAAAATGTTCCAGTACATTTATGTGCCAGCATCCCCATGGCTGATTTGAGCTTTGGAAATGTGGCTGATTTCATTTAAGGTTATAATAACATGTAATGAAGATTATTTAAATAGTCTTCCAGGATTTTATCGTCATCAAATTGCTGATAGTGAATCATTCAGATGGATGTATATGTCAATAACAAATATGGAGACTGGCATTGATATCTTAATCATGTAGATTATTTCTATGTAGATTATATCTGAATCATAAATCTGAATATTAACATAATGTAGAGACCAGTCCATCAATATAAGGTATGATAAAACAGACATCTGTGACTGATTTTCCCATTTAAAACAGTGCACAAAAACGTCAGAAATGCACAAAAAACCCTTTAAAATCTATTCACATAAAAAAACAAGATGGTAACCCACAATCGCACTATTAAGTGGATAGAAAAGTGATAATGGTCTCAAATACCTGGTTTCAAAGCAAGGTGGTCACAATATAAATGAAGTTCGCCTGAGACATATTTCATAACATTGATGATATCAAGTGGCATGTCAGGGTCGGCCTCACATCCTGAAAACAATCAGATGACTTTAATTATCCCTTCAGGACCCCTCCTCAGAGTGTTATGTGGAATATACATCATGGAGGTCACATCATAGAGGTCACACCATAAAGGTCACAACATATAATGGCCGTATCATATAGGTTACATCATAGAGGTCACATAATAGAGGTCACATCATGGAGGTCACATCATGGAGGTCACAACATAACATAAAGGTCGTATCATATATGTTACATCACAGATGCCACATAATAGAGGTCACATCATAGAGGTCATACCATAAAGGTCACAACATAAAGGTCGTATCATATAGGTCACATCATGGAGGTCATATCATAGAGGTCAAACCATAGAGGTCACAACATAGAGGTCACAACATAGAGGTCACAACATAGAGGTCACAACATAGAGATAGATGCCCAATATGGGACACCACTTTTACATATTTATCTCCTATATCATAGTTTAAGAAAGGGATAATATTGCTATTCTATGATTATGAATATGATCTGATATAGTTACCATTCTCCTCTATCTTGTGTTTGCCTTTCTTGATACATTTTGCTCCTCTTCCACCCTTACCTTCGCTCATTGAACCATTATAAAACCCTACTCAAATAAATTAAACACATTATTTGAATATCACATGTGTCCTTATTGTCAATACTTACTTCATGGATAGCATTTAATTATTTGATTAATTTGTTGATCTGAATTTTTCTCTGCTAATTTTACTCTTGAAATTCTGCTCTTATCTTTGCTTTTTTGTTCTTTACATGTACTTTTTTGGCACTTCAATTTTGGTACTTTGTTTATTGCGCTTTCGTTGGCATATTTTTTTAATGGGTAATTTTTCTTTTGCTCTTTCTTTTGGAACAATAGGCGTTGAAATTGTCTAAAAATGATATGATACAATTTCAGTCCTGTTTAGCAAAGGTTTATTTTTTACTTAACTATTAAAATTTCACATTTGACAACTCACTTTCAAAACCTAGAATATTGACACCATAGTTAAATATATCCCCATTCCAAATGATGTTTCTTGAAGTATTAAAAAAAAAAAATTTGACAAACCCCATTCATGTTTTGAGAACACACCACGTTGTTTTCCTTTGAAAGGAACTGGCTTCTGTGAGATATATTTATCGTTTATTCCTGAGGTGAAAATAAAATTCAAGATTATTAGTGAAAAAATACATAATATTCTAATCCTGAAGCACAATTAGGAAACTTCAAATCATATATCATCATATATATATATATATATATATATATATATATATATATATATATATATATATATATATATATATATATATATATATATATATATATATATATATATATATATATATATATATATATATATATATATATAATCTTAATTTTAAAAGATGCCTTCATTTTCATTTTCATTAATGGAGAAATGGATAGGTCAATGATTCACTTACCCAGAGATTCATTGATGAAAGAGATAAAACTGTTCCATGTATTATGGACTTTTTCCTCAAAATGACTTGCCAACCGAGAGTCATATTCATAATCGCCATCTTCACGAATGGTAGAGTAAGCCTCTGTTATGATGGATATAAACATGTTTACAATGATATACAGCATGGACACAGCATACAGCATCATGTATATCTTATGTATAATTGATTGCAGTCCAACACTAACGCCATCGGCTCCAATACTCTTCCTCATACGAGACATACCGAATGTAGCGATGAGGAGGGACACATATGCCGAGACTACTGAGCTGAAGTCTTTGTCAATATGTCCTATGAAGAGATAGCCCATGAGAGAGAAGGCTATGCCCAGTATAACTAGGAAGCCGATGTAGGAGAGGATGGCTTGTAGGAAGCGGCGCATGGCTCTTGATACAATTGCAATGTGTCTGACAAGCTTGAGGTATTTCATAGTGATCAGTATGGACAGAAATATTGTCATAGCTATGGAAAACCTGAAGGAGTCATCAAGAAATAATAAGATGTCCATGTTCACTATCATACCTGTAAAAGATATATTATGAATAAGAAAATGATATTGAGCCATTCTGCTTTATACATCTGTTTAAAGGTTTGAAAACTATGCAATATTTCATATGTTTTTTGGTATTGATATTAGTTAAACATTTAAGATTTAGATTTAAAAATGCAAATGTTCTTATTTGGTTTATACTTGCTCCTTATTCACAAATATTCCTTATAACTCACTCATATTATTGTTGATCTTCTCCACCATTCTCACTGTAAGAAGAGCTTTTGCAACAAACAAAGCTACTGACACCAAACCCCAGAGTTCGCAGATCAAGTCTAACCCATTCCAAAGATGCTGAAAGTATTTCTTTGGATGTTTGAGTAGTTGTATTGCCATATTTATTCCTCTATAGAAAAGAAGTAAACCCCATATGGCTTGGGCCATGAGCAGCAGAAGCCCATTCTCTCCAACATAACTGTACAGCCTTAATGGTATGGCAGAGTGGACAATGGCTAACTCACCTGTATCTTTCTTCTCTATCAAAATCTTAAATATTGTAAAAAGATTCACATTAGGTGAGTATATAACTGTCTCTATTATGACTACACTGGTGTATCTGTCAAGCCAACTGTGTTTTTTCAGTTCCCCCAAAAGCTTTAAAGCACTTCCATGTGATGGTCCAAAGTTGGCATAGTAACCTCCAGATGGTAGAGAATAGATTGATGATTTCTGGTATGAATATGTGCCTTTTGGAGAATAAATGAAGGAATCCTGTAGTGGGTCAACTGATTTAGGTTTAATGTGAGTCCTTGTATCATATGGGCTCTTCCAACTGCTATTAAAATGTCTGTCTTCATTCCGATGTTGAGATAAAGGCGGTGTGCATAACCTTTTCTCTGAAATATGAGCTAAAACTGTGCTACACCTTTCTGAAATGAGAAATCATGAAATTATTAAACTATTTACTGATCTGAGTGTAATCATTTAATCATTTGACTCTTCATTCATCCAAATGTTTTGATATTTCATTTTGCGTTGTTATATTCTAAAACTGATTTAACTACGAGAGTATTGGAATATATGAGGGTATTATTGAGACATTGAAAACAAATTATGACATGGCGACTAATTATTCAAATAATAAAATTAAGCAAAAGGTCCATCGCAAGAAATTGAGGTCAAATAAAAATCTATAACTTAACGTACTGAAATGTCAGACTAAAGATGTGGGGATAGGGCTTTTGAAATATAGGTGCAGTATTATGGAATAAATTGCCTGTGAACATTTAAATGTGTGAAAAACCGATGGGTTTAAGAATAAATTGAAAAAAGGAACCAGTACAAGGAACGCACTACACCTGATATATGAGGGGAATACATATATTTGTGTTGTTTTGTATGTTTGTATTGCAATGGCTAAACACCTTGATAACAATCATATAGTAATGGTCAAATACGTACACTATAGTCACCAGTATATTGTATTCAAATATCTCATAGGTTATTTGAATCTGCATTATTTCATTATTGTTACAAAATGCACATACCTGGTTTAACACGTAGTTGCCTCATATACAGAGGCATAAAGCGGTAGCCTTGATAGTTGTATACATAATGCTGGTCCTCTGCAGAAAGGACATTCCTATATATATCCTTCAGTGGATAAACACATGGGAAGATACTTTTCTCCATGAGAGAATAGATATCATCCAACTTCAAACCATCTTTAATCGCCTCCTACAGTAAACATATGGATCTAATTTTTGATATAGGTGATACCTTTACCTGAACTTTACCTGTGTTTGCATCACAGTCATGTTTTCATATGTGTTGTGATATCGTGAATTCTCAAACAGTATTTCTGTTTATGTTTGATAATCAAAGTCGAACTAAAATCTCAATTCTTAATTTACTTTATCAAGTTTCATCTTTAAAAACACAGGTCATACACTAACTGTTTTCACAGTGACGATTTCCGATCAAAATATGTTCCCTGAAAATGATTTTGCTTATTCTGCATGCCAAGCTGCATCTTTGTTTATTCTCACTATTTGTATGCTATTAATAGTTTCAGTAGTATTGTCTTTTTTCTAAAATCATTACTTTCCACAATGATATTTTATCAATAAGATTACTAACTAAATAAGTAACATCGCCATTGTATATATGTTATGCTCCCTGCTTGTTAATTATGGTAAAGGGTATGCTCCCTTGGATTGAGCTGAGTGCCCCCTGGTGGCGATCGGCCATCTTTGTTTTGTGTTCTGATACCAAGAATTGTATCTATTCTGTTGACACTTTTACTGCCATAAAAGCTTTGTGTATCAACTAGATTGTTTGTTGTTTGGACAATAACACCTTAGTGGCGCATAATGATTGTAAATGACTTGTAAATGACAAAGCGCTTGCAATGATTACTGCCCATTTTCACGTATATTACCTCAGACCACTGCTCCACGGCTTTCCGCTGATAATAACCATTGTTGGGCTGTGCATCTGAGGCCAATACAACCAGGAGGAACAGATACATGGTGTGAAGAACTATATCTTTTATTGTTTTAAACAATCTTTTATCCACCACACGTTCCTCTGCAAGTTTTTCTTTTCTTGTCATCTTTGGTCTGGTCACATCTGTGAAAATGTTTTTAAGTAGTTTAAGTGAAACGGTATTGGAACACAATCTGGAAAATCTAAAGGAAAATTGTACAAATGAGATTTATAAAAAAATATATATTCAGAGACTTGTGCAACCAGTGGAATCCTTCTCTCTCTCGTCACTTTTATTATCTTTGTAAAAATGTCCTATAACCGTAAAAAGAACCAAAAGCTGCAATAAACAAACAATATATATATTAAGCTGTGTAACATGTGTATCATCATGGAATGTATATATAAAATGAGACTGAGCAGATATGGGGGCATTTTTACTTTTAAGACCTTACCTGTGGGTCATATATCTTTTATATTATCTTTTAGAATGGTTTAATGAGTTAATATTGACAATTCCACACAATATGTTCATTTAGTGCCTTGCAGTGTTTGAACTAAATACAATTCATACAATTTTGAGATCAAGGGGTGTAATAATAAGAGATGTTGCACAGTGATGTCTGATATTGATCTTTATATAAATTGTCTATAAATTATATATAGTACTAGCCCATTACTCCCTCTGGTGTAATTGGTGAGAACTAAATCTTTTGTATTTATTTGCCCCATAAAATCTTACAGTTTGTATTACAAATATATACCCCACAAACATTTTCATGTATATATGCCCCATAAAAGGCGGTTTTGAAAGGCCAAACAAAAAATAAACAAATATTGTATGGATATATGCCACCATCCAAGATGGAGGGTTATCTGCACCACAAAATGTGGCTTGGATATATGCTCCACAAAAAAAAGAATGGCTATATGCCCCACAAAATATTGTATGGATATAGGCTCAACACAATTTACTATGGATATATGCAAACAAAGGCTCTGTGCATATATGCCCCACAAAAGTTGAATTATTGTATATATATATATATATATATATATATATATATATATATATATATATATATATATATATATATATATATATATATATATATATATATATATATATATATATATATATATATATATATATATATATATATATATATATATATATATATATATATATACAATATTTTGTGTGACAAACAATCATTTAACTAACTGGAGTCTATATCCATATGGCCATGCTTTATTTTGTGGGCATATATCCATGCAACTTTTATGGGGCACATTTCCATGCAACCGTTGTGGGCATATGTCAATGCAACATTTGTGGAGTATATATCCATGCAACCTTTGTGGGGAGTATATATGTTACTACAACGTTTGTGGGGCTTATATCTCTTAAGCGAAATCTCAGATGTGAGGCATAACTAATGCACCTTTTGTGAGGCATACATATCCATGCAACTTTTGTGGGGCATATGTTCATGCAACCTTTGTGGGATATACATATATATGCAACATGTGTGGCACGTATATCTATGCAATCTGGGCATTTATATATGCAACTTTTGTAGGGCATATATCAATGTCACTTTTGTGGGCATATATCTATGTCACTTTTGTGGCGCATATATCTATACAATTTTTGTGGGGCATATATCTATACAATTTTTGTGGGGCATATATCCATGCAACTTTTGTAGGGAGTATATGCAACTTTTGTGGGACAAATATGAAAGCAACCTTTTTGGAGCATATATATCCATGCAACCTTTGAGGGGAGTATATATGTTACTGCAACATTTGTGGGGCATATATCTCTTCAGCTATATCTCACTTGTGAGGCTTAATCAATGCACCTTTTGTGGAGCATATATCTATGCAACTTTTTGTGGGGCATATTTCCATTCAACCTTTGTGGGGCATATATCAATGACACTTTTGCGGGGCATATATCAAAGAAACGTCTGTGAGGCATATATATCTATGCAACATTTGTGGTCATATATCAATGCATCTTTTGTGGGGCATATATCTATGCAACTTTTGTGAGAATATATCATTGTAACGTTTGTGGGCATATATCCATGAAACTTTTGTGGGACATATATTCATGAATCTTTTGTGGAGCATATATCAATGTAACTTTTATGAGGGCATATATCTATAAAACCTTTGTGGGACATATATGAATGCAACTTTTGTGGGGCATATATATCTATGCAACCTTTGTGGGGCACATATATATATATATATATATATATATATATATATATATATATATATATATATATATATATATATATATATATATATATATATATATATACTATTCCGCTACTAAGTGTTTAACTACTTCAAATTTACGTTCTGAATACGTAATTCATGTGATTAATGTTACCCACCAACATTGGATCCATTAGTAAAACTGTACCAAGGAGTGAAAGAAGAAAAGCAGTGAGCCATTCCTCTGATTTTGTTTTGCCCCATTCCAGGCTATACAATATTGTGAAGAAAGCTGAGAAAAATATGCAAATGTACACAAGACACCAGCATGTAACCAACATATACCTGTAAGAAGAACAAAGGTATATTTAATTATTTAAGATCCTACATTAATGTTTACCAACAACTTTGTGCAGCTTCTCCTTGCACTGAGTCATAATAACCTGAGATAAAGAAGGTCTTGATGTCTTAACACAGAAATTACGTTGATCTTTTTTTGTGGTGGGAATATATAAGATCCTAGTAATTGTTTGTGTACAGAAATAAACAAGTGTGGCGATAAAAAATTTTTTTGTCTGGCCTTAGTTTGTTTGATATTTAATTCAACATGGGCATAGCTCTCCATACTTTTGGTTGGCCATAAACCTCAGTATTGGAGAATGTTAAAAGTGACTTCAAAAGTTAAATGTCTAAATTTATTCATGATGTGAACTTATGTAAATTAGGTCATGTGATAACCTTTTGGAGCGATTTGGCTCTGGAACAACTTCAGATTTTTATCAATGTACCACACATGTTGACAGGTTAAGTACTGGAGACATTGTGATCAGAAATATCAAGAAACAAGACGAAGGCCGTGAACGATGACAATCTTGAGTTTTGAGGATCAGTCATTTAAGTGTGTTATGTGTAAAGCTCACCTCGGAAATTGAAAAAATATGTAGTCATCTTGGGTGATGATCTTCATTACAACACCCTGATCTGTAAGATGTTTGTTGTCCACATTCCATTTCCGCTTGACCCTTCTGAATATTTCACTCATACCAATGACAATGGGATAAACAGTTAATATTGTGAGACACCCAGTATAAAACTCATTCCAAGTCACTTTTATGGGTCCCAACATCGCCTGGATTCTTACACTGCTACCCTCATCTGTTCTATACCACATGGCACTTGACACCATCAGAAGGAAGAAAAGCGTTGTTAAGATGCCGATTCTTTGACTCAGTGTATATCGACTCTGGGCATTTCTGAAGAAAAGGGAACAAAAAGTATGGCGTCTGGTCACGTGATTTTCAGTTTGATGCCATATAAAGCCGGCGTCATAAAAGGGGTCAACATCCTTTTCTTTCAGAATTTGTGAGTCGTTTTCTTCGACAAGCCAATCATGATGATAGAACACCCACCTTTAAATGAAAATAATATATCAAAATGTTATGCAATCAGACCTACAAAGAGATTATCATTCTAAGGTCATATGGCAGCACAAAACACAGAAAAAACACAATTGTTTTTGCATTTTGCATTTATTTACCTTTTCCCGTAGGTGATGTTAAAAACTATGATTTTTTCAAGAAACCACTCCTGATTCTGCCCATTACTTTCATGATGTATCTGTATGTGGGTCAAATCCATGAAAGGCTTGAAGGTCTTAATGATGAAAAGAGTCATAGAACCTCTTGGCAAACTCTGTAAAAACACAGTATAAATATATACGCTCATATTTTGGGTGTTTCATTTATTTAACTGGACAACTATTTCACCAATATACTCAAGCTCTTTTATCTTTGAGTATAAAATTACTCAGGCAAAACATCATCAATTCAATAATGTCCTCCATGTAAAAAGGGACGATTTGTCAGGATAATGTTAATGCCATGTCGGAACAAAAATATATCTTATCATCCTGAAATAAATGAAACCATTATATGTACACTTCTCAGCAGCTTGGATGTCTGTCTTGAAATTTCAGCTAGATTAAGATGAATGCCACTTGAAATAATAAATCATGCATCCTAAAGTCAAATTTAAACATAAAGTTTGATATTTCATGGTTTATATCACGGGAAAAAGGGGACCTTTTTATTTTTTTGAATATTTTTTTGATTATTTTTTTGATTATTTTTTTGATTATTTTTTTGATTATTTTTTTGATTATTTTTTTGATTATTTTTTTGATTATTTTTTTGATTATTTTTTTGATTATTTTTTTGATTTTTCTGAAAATATAAGCTTTATGTAATTTTTGTTATGCTATAATGTAACACTAATTTCAAGCCCTTTTATCTATGGCCAGTGTATGAACAAGCTACGCCCCAGCAAGCAGCTGGAAGCGTCCAATATCATTGGCACGACTTACACAACGTCAGTAAAATATGTCCTCCTCTACTAAACTACTCCTCTGTCCTGCACTAAATCCATAAAAATAACTGACTGATCCCTTTGTGCTTCATACCGGGGTTTTATTTGAGCGATATGCACGTTAAAACATAAAGAATTCATTTCTTTGTTTCTTTTGTTTTGCAAATATAGACATGAATAACTTTAAAACAAAAAAAACAATAATGAAGTTTTCATATTGGGGGTTTATTCAATAAAAAAATAACTCACTGATCTCTCTGTGCTCGTGAGGCGGTAAAATTGATTGTCATTTTGGTGTCCAATCAGCCTGATGAGTATATTTGCTGCGGTGCCTGCTTTTCTCTGCGGTCCTGTGAACACAGCCACGTGGTACGAATAGGGCAAGGTCACATCCATACCCCAAGCTAACACCGGATATGCCTGATATCGGGAAATTCATGCATTGTCGGGATAAGGTCAATATCACATCAAAAATGATAATATAGTTGGCATCACTGATTTTAAGGATTTAAATGGAATAAAATAACTGATTTAAATAAATGTATAAACACTGCAGAGTGATATTAGCTTATGTGCTAAGTAAAGTTTAACTGGACCATGATTTTTTTTAGATTTCCTTAGATTGCAACATCCCATCTAAACACAATTCTAAGCACTCTTCACTTGAGGTATCTCAAATTATACATCAAAATCTGGTACATGAATGTGTTTTAAAGTGTTCAATAGTGTTTAAATTCTATACACATTGGTTGAGAGTGGAGGAGTCTGAGATATTTTTCTAACCAGCATTTCCTGCTTTCCGTCTTCCCGTCCGGCCCATACCATTCCCGCCGCATGGATGATGATAAATAGGATGATTATAACCAAGACAGTCGGGTTCTCGGCCAAGAGTTGGATGAAGTTAGATATATTATCGAAGTGTATTCTGTTAGGAGGAACAAATACATCTCCAGTAAATGATCCAATAAAGTTACTCTTAAAAGTAACTTTTTCTGGAGAGCTGGTTTCTGATATCTGCAGAATAAAGATAAGAAGTGAAACATCCCTCATTTGTGAGTTAAATTGTGAAATGGTGTATTTAGGACACTTTCAGCATCAATAGTGCAATTGCAGGTCACCATCTTGTTTTTTAATGGTTGGAGTGCACTTCTGACTTTGTGTGCACTTCCGGTATGTTGGTTTCAATGTTCAATGGTGTTTTGCCCAATCGCCGTCACGTCCAAAAGTCGTCATGGCAAATATCCAATTAGGTCAAGAAATATCCAGGTTCAAAGTTCAAATTGACGGAAATGATATTTGTTGGTACCCCATCCAGATATAAAATCGGAAATACTATTAGACAGTTCTCCTATCCCATCGACTTTTACCTTAGCCATTCTGTTTTACCCCCTCTGAGGCTGTGGCCGCACAGCAGTTGACACATGCTTCCCTGGAGTTGGACATGCTTGTAATACACACAATTGTTTTCCTCTTGTTCTCACGATATCATACATATCATACATATCATTTCTGTACTTGTATTATTAGTCGAGATATTGCAAAAACGTAGTAAAATCTATGTTTCTTTCATTTAAAGGGCTGTTCTTTCCACCTCCCGCTTAATTGAAGATCATATTATTAGACTGGTACCCCATCCTTTTCTATCTAACTTGTATCATTATGTAAGATGTTGCTCCACCAACTCCATGCAACAATGAACATGTAACCAGGTGCCATAATGTGGAACTCAGATCATGTGCATTGAATGTGCGTTGAATGACATGATCTGATTCGTCTCTCAAAAGAGCCCACTATATTTGAACATGTAAACCCCAAACTTTAGCAGATTGGTTGGGCAAAGAGGAAATGACAGGTAAATACTTTATGATTACTTTTTGTGTTTTTGTAAATGCTCTTTGTATAAAATAGATTAAAACTGTGATTTATGTTAAGAATAAAAGGAACAGAGGCAACTTTAAATTGGTGCTAAATAAATGTGCAGAATACATGTCAGAGTTATAAATCTAACCTGGTTGTAATTCTGTCAATGACCGCAAATGATAGCAAGGTGTGTTGTACATTTCAATAAGCATGATAAGCCACTCAGTGTGTCAGTTTCAGTCAAGTATATCGTTAGTTTTCACTGTGAATGTATTGTCTGAAAAGTATATTTTTACACACAAATGTATGAACACATTCGCAGGGTGTTTGATAATAGCTTAAAACATTTAAAATTACTTGAAAACAATAAAATCAATATGCAATAAAATATTTCAAAAATGTGAAAATAAAAATTATATAATTAAGTTGTGTTTTTATTTTCCGTTGAACAGCTAGCCATGGTATAATCAATTATACCATGGTTAGTTATACCATGGCTGGCTTGCTACAAGCCACACCCCCATCTTTAGTTGGACTAGGAACGCTGGGGGTGTGGCTTATAGCAATCATAGATTATGAGAATAAGTTCCATGGTAGGAACAAAGGAAAACTGACCTGCATAATATACAAGGGTAAGTTCAACCTTTCGTCCTTTACCATCAAAATTAAGCAATTTTTATTTTCATTCAACCCATTGTACAAACAGGTTTATTTTGTGAGCTATTGTGAGACACAAAATGACCATGATGGCCCAACTGCTGAGCACCAGCATACCATTAGCATATTAAGATGAGCTGCTGGAGGCCAGAGCAGAAGAGCAGAGCAGATGATAGCCTAGAGATGAGAGCCCAGGTTGCCACACTTTCGCTATGCCCTATACTGACTCATGCACTGTACATCTCTGTCTTTATAATATTTTTATAATTTGAGAAATCAATCTATGCGATGTTAAAATGTAGACGCTAGATAATCGGCGCTTCCCGCCATTGTTACTGTGGATACTTGTGTTAACCGTTTGCTAGCTGCTCTCTGATTGGTCTAAAAATTGCCATTGTCTCCCACCATTGTCTCGACTGCCATAATTAGTGAGCCAACCGGATGTGTTTTCCGGCGTTCATTGCATTATTATTAAGATAAACAGACAGGCGATAATATGCATGAATATATACACACAAGTATATAAACACGTACAAGCATGATACAAATTATATGATAATCATTTGATAACATTACAACAAGTTTACAGTAATGTTCTGAAACTAATTAATCTTTTGATACTGTGTCATTCAAATATAATTTGCATTTTCTGACCTTGTTATTGATTGTATTTCCTTCATTTGTATTAGCGTGTGACACCAGTGCATCAGATTTGAGTAAGTCTGAAATGATCACTAAATACATTGAACATTCCGTTAATATGCACAAATGATTATATTATTCATGACAAAAGATGAAAATGTGAACGTTTGCCCAGAAACAACATACTTTACAAAGCAACTCACCATTCATAACTGAAGAAACAATGTCTTTCATATTTGAGGCATTTCCATTTGAAAATACCTCTTTCAAATACTGTCTGGTATTTGAGAGCTGCAAGGAATAACAGATAACAATTAAGCAATGAACATAATATAGAGATAAAAATAAGAAAACAATTTAGTAACATGGTAAAAGTAAAATAACAAAGATCCCTAAGATGAAATGGACACCGCTCCCAGTCCCAGTACATGTGGTAACATGGTTTGGCCCAGTATAAAGAATAAATTGAGGCTAACTTACAGCATTGTCAACCCTCATTTGTTGTGATTCTGTAGTTCTCAAAGCGTTATATTCTGAGGTCGTTTGCTGAGTAGATGCTTTGCTAGTGTGATTTGGATGGGTGGAAGTTAGAATATCAGATAAAAAAGCTTCAGTTGTAATGGCCTCAGTTTCAAGGGTTTTAGTTCTACGGGTTTCAGTCGTAAGGGCTCCAGTTGTAAAAGCTTCGGTTGTAAGGGTTTCCATTTTAATGTTTTCAGTTGTAAGGTTGTCTGCTGTAAGGGCACCAGATTCAGTGATAAAGCCCTCAGTTGTTTGAGACTCAGTTGTTTGAGATTCAGTTGTTTGAGATTCAGTTGTTTGAGATTCAGTTGTTTGAGATTCAGTTGTTTGAGACTCAGTTGTTTGGGATTCAGTTGTTTGAGATTCAGTTGTTTGAGATTCAGTTGTTTGAGATTCAGTTGTTTGAGATTCAGTTGTTTGAGATTCAGTTGTTTGAGATTCAGTTATTTGAGATTCAGTTGTTTGAGATTCAGTTGTTTGAGATTCAGTTGTTTCATATTCAGTTGTTTCAGATTCAGTTGTTTCAGATTCAGTTGTTTCAGATTCAGTTGTTTCAGATTCAGTTGTTTCAGATTCAGTTATGAGACCCTCAGTTGTGAGACTTTCAGTTGTAAGACCTTCAGTTATAAGACCTTCAGTTGTATTACCTACAGTTGTAAGACCTTCAGTTGTAAGATCTTCAGTTGTAAGATCTTCAGTTGTAAGACCTTCAGTTGTAAGACCTTCAGTTGTAAGACCTTCAGTTGTTTGAGATTCAGTTGTTTGAGATTCAGTTGTTTGAGATTCAATTGTTTCAGATTCAGTTGTTTCAGATTCAGTTGTTTCAGATTCAGTTGTTTCAGATTCAGTTGTTTTAGATTCAGTTGTTTCATATTCAGTTGTTTCATATTCAGTTGTTTCATATTCAGTTGTTTCATATTCAGTTGTTTCAGATTCAGTTGTTTCAGATTCAGTTGTTTCAGATTCAGTTGTTTCAGATTCAGTTGTTTCATATTCAGTTGTTTCATATTCAGTTGTTTCAGATTCAGTTGTTTCAGATTCAGTTGTTTCAGATTCAGTTGTTTCAGATTCAGTTGTTTCAGATTCAATTGTTTCAGATTCAGTTGTTTCAGATTCAGTTGTTTCAGATTCAGTTGTTTCAGATTCAGTTGTATAATATTCAGTTGTAAGACCTTCAGTTGTAAGACCTTCAGTTGTAAGACCTTCAGTTGTAAGACTTTCAGTTGTATGACCTACAGTTGTAAGACCTTCAGTTGTAAGACCTTCAGTTGTAAGACCTTCAGTTGTAAGACCTTCAGTTGTAGGACCTTCAGTTGTTTTATTGGTATCATTCGTTAATCTTTCACATATAAAATTCCTTTTGGATCCGCATCTCCGTGGTTTCCACTTCCACTGCTCTGTCACACTAAGCATGGCACATTTCTGTGAGTACTCCGCATCGACCCAGTTGGAAAAGTTGGCGGCTGATTGGTCTATCCATATCCATTCACCACTAACTTTCTGTAGTCCTATCCAGTAATTTCTAGTGCATGAAAAAAAAAATCAGTTTGGTATCAATGTTATGATATCACAATACATATGATAATATAATAATCGATGTTTTGATTCTGCAATATATATGATAATAGTAAATACAAATATGTGATATCAAAATGCAGATATAGTGATAATGTTATTGACCATGATATCACTTATAACAAAGTGAATCATTATTCTACATTGCTATAATATTATGGATGGATTATTACAAAGAATATTGTCATTAACACATGAGAAATTGTGAAATGGTGTTTTTACGACCCTTTAAGCCACTATGGCCATATCAGGTAGAATTTCAAGACGGCAGTGGGAGTCGAACCCACCACCTCCCGTCCTCCACTTATAAGACCATTAAAATCCTACACTCTACAAGCTGTGCTAGTGGGGCCGGTTTTAATACATGTGATACCAAAAGTGATAAGGGTTTTAGTACCAATGCAATTTATATGATAAAGAAACATAATTAAAGCGAATGATATGATGTTACAACAAAAAGGACAATAACAAGTCAAATGAATGTTAATATCAAAACAATCTATTGGTACATAAATACTCAACTACCTTTCTGTACATTGACCTATTGAGAAATGATGACAGTGTGTCATATCTCTATCTGCAGAGCTCTTTAATTTGAGCAGATACTCTGCACCTTTTGTTCTTCTCATTTACCTCTTTTAAAACATTAAAAACCTCCCTCACCACCCATCACTGAATACAGGTCGACCAGATCCATATTTGTTATAGTTTTCACCACCACATTTATGGACTCTTGAGCCATCTCTTAGACATCCAAAATTCGATAGAAATACAATCAGCCACATGATGCAGCAATTTACAATGTGTTGTCCAAATTTATCAAATTATAAGTATGTCTGTCAATTTGCTATATTCGATAAATATCAAAAATATTAAAATTGCTTTGTTCATTGTTTTTAGTTTATGTCACATTGAACATTATTTCAGTCATTTCATGACGATACCTACTTTTAGCAAATATTGTCATTTGCAGGTCCATGTCATTACAACCCACATCGGCCCCGGACCGTGGCGCAGTTGGTTAGAGCGCCAGCTTATTAGCACCAGTTCCTCTGTGGTGATCCAAAGGTCGTAGGTTCAATCCCCGGCCATGCCGAGATTGAATTCATGATTCAATTTCCCATATGAGCTGAGGCCCGTGTCTAAAGGGTTAACCCGTTTTCCTTGTAAATCTGTGATTGGGTTGGTTGTCATGCCAATGACCTGCGACATGACAATTCAGTGAGGCAGCACTATATCTGCTACAAGTAGGTCTCATCACGAAGTGACTGAAATAACACTTTCACGCTAATATGTGCGGAACAAATATGTGTAAAGAACTGCGGCAGAGGTTGTATATGAGGTTGGCAAGCTCTAGTCATGACCTGACATTGGCCAATTCTGATTGTGTGATATCTTAGAGGTTGTGACTTACATGCATGACTTCAAACAATGAGAGAGTGAAACAAAATGTTGCATACCCTATGTGTTGGTTCCCTTCTAAATATTGCTCGATATAACTCTGTTTACTTTGTGTATCTATGACTACCAGTCTGAGTCCCAGAGATTCACAGGAACTCATTGCATCTGTAAAAACGCATTTACCACCGTCACAGGGTTCCTCGTGCACCACAATTTCAAAGCCTGAAAATAATCATGAATTATGACTTAAATAATATGACTAGAATAACGACGAAATTTGCTTTGATTTCTTCAAACAGACCATTTACGTCTCAAATACATGTAATCAAATGGTTCCAGTCCATCTCCGTTTTCCCTTAAACAAATAGTAGCAACTGTCGCAAGGACGACCTTGACCCTGGGACCTCATATTATATGTTATATTTCAAACTGATGGCATTAAGATAGAGAAGGGATAGAATGATGGATCGCCATAAAATACAAAAGCCCAAGACATCCGCCGTCTAGATCTGGCAAGTGAAGAACAGGCAAGGTTGCAAATCAATTTGCTAAAATATATTTATTAAATTAAGATACCTGATACTGAGAATGAACCATTGTTGAATGCCAGGATGAGGTTCTCGGTTCATTAATGTTGTATGGTTAGTAAGAGTGTGTATCTATTTTTTCTAACTCCGGAAAGTTTTCTCCAACCTGATATTGCAAGGTCTCAGCATGTTTTTATCACATCTTTGTAATAACACAAAACAATATCCCCAGTCACATTGAAGCCTGGTACCAAACTGATCCCCTCATTAAATATAAAGTTAAAAAATGTCATTAATAAAAAAATCAAACATACTTACCCGATACAAAACTGACAAAGAAAATTAGTAAAATGTTGGTTTGAGATAGGAAAATCATCATCAGTTGATATTATTAACAAGCACGTACTGCCTGTCTCTGGTATGATTATATGTCTTTGTTGCAGAACTCAGCTTAAAGTTCTGTTTGTGTTGTTTGACACGTAAATAAATCATGAGGAATATTTATTTTGAAAGTGGCGTGGATCTTCATAACCTTTATGGGAACCAGATATGATCTTTCAATATCTGTTCATAAATGTCTGTGGAGCATAATTTAAATCAATTGCTTCATAAGAAGGCAGAAACTTAATCAATTATTAATTGAAGGATGTGCGTAAGATTGATTGATTAGTTTCAGGTTTAAATGGCAAAACTAAACATAAGCGTGTTGGTGACAAGAAGACATTGTTTGAAAACATTGATAACTAACCTGGTGACCTTAGATGAAGATTTATGTAGATTTTGGAGGAAATATTCACAGGTCTTGGCGTGACATTATTGTACCAGTCGAAATATGCATTATCATCTATTCTGATGCCTACCGACCGTATTATTAATTCATTATTTATTTTAGCATTATCCACAATATGCGAATATGGTGAAAGACTTTGAACATCACAATACGCCTAATTTAAACTATTTGTTCTCTGTGAATATGGACATTACAACAGACTAAATTGAAGCTATTTAATTTGTGAGAAGTTGGACATTACAACAGGCCTAATTAAATCTGTTTATCTTTTATGAATTTGGACATCACAACAAACCTAATTTAATACATCAATTTATTTTTTATATTAATCACATTTATTCCAGGTCTACATTTAATTCTACAACTCATGTTTTTTTATGACATACAAAATACCGATCTAAATAAATTGATTAGGGTATCTTGAGTTTCAATTTCACACCAGATGTCTCTTGTATCATTTACAATGCATGTTGGGATTATATTGACATTATGAAAACCCGTGCATGTACAGAACAAAAGTTCTGGAACCTTGAAGTAGATGGATGTGGGTGGAATGTCCCGATTCCGAATAAAATGATGTGCTAATCAACATTTGAAACTTCTTTGAGACAAATATGGACGTTTACAGAGTTCTTTCATGCGTGACTTATTTTAACACACCAGGTGGCAGCATGGTCCACTCGAACAGTGATATCAAATTATAAATGTGAGATTAATGCCTCAGTCACATTTGCGCCGATTTCAGTAAAGATGCCAGGCCGATGGGTATTTTTTACAAAATCGGCAGGCAGTTCAGATTGCCGTGCGGGCACCGGGAGATCATCGGCCACAATTGGGCATCTTTAAGACGTCGGGCGGGTCATTGGGAACTTTTAGCTGGAACATAAAAGTTGCCGGCATTTCCCTGATGTATCATCAGCAAATATCATCTTAAAGTACACGGCAGGGCCCCGGCAGTGTCCCGCAGGCACATCGGCAGATTATCTTACGGCTGCCGGTGGCATCGTGCGGTGAAAATAGGATTTCATGTGTTCACAGGCCATCGTCAGATGATCCACCGGGCTCCCTACGATATCACATAGACGTGTTTAGGATATCCTACAGACGTTTGTCAGTGATCGAGACGTCTTTAGGATGTCTTTCAGAAGTCTGTCAAATGATCTAGACGTCTTTAAGATATCAGTCTTGCACGTGCCGTGCGGTGCCCTTCAATAATGTGACCACAGCTACGGCATCTCTAAGATTGTTGCTGATAAACTCCCCGGCGCCCGGCAGACTGTGAAGTCGGCCGATCGTTACTTCCCGGCCGGGGCCCGGGGCAAATGTGACTGAGGCATAAATTGAATGATTATGGAAATATCCAGTTTGTTGCTTTGATATATAACGTTGACATGAACAAAAAATGTTTATCAATTTATCTATTTATCCATTTATCAAAGCTGTTAAGTCCATGAAATATAGAATTAATTACATATATGTTTTTTTTTTCTCTCTCACCATGGAAAACATTGTAGAAAATTTCCCTGTAACATAGAACCCTAATTGAAAGTTTCCTTGTAACATAGATCCCTGATTTCTCGATATGATTAAGATCATTATCCAAATACCTTATCTACGCTTTGAAAATGTGAACAAAAATGAGAGGGAAATCAGCAACAGTTTCAACGTTCAGCCATAAATTAACTCTTATCCAATCTTGGGGCCACATTAGAATATATTAAAGCATTCATGATGTCACAGGCAATTTTACAGAGGTTTGGAGTATGCTAAACTGTGCCCCATTGTCAGAAAGACTTTACTAAGCAGGTGTTTGCACAAATCACTGGTCAGCTAAACAAAGTTTGTTGACAAAGTGTCCAAAGGATGATTTGGATTTTAGCAGAAGACTCGTCCACTTTCAAATGGCACAGAAGTATAATAACTTTTGATTGCAAAGTTTAGGGTATAAACATTTTTTTTATACAAGTAAAATGTGCTTGAAAGCCTCATTTTATGAATGCTTTAAAAATGTCAACCCCCTAGACTGGCATGCTACTTGATCAAGTCTCATGAAATGTGGTGGTTCCTCATGTAACATTGTAACATTGATTCCTAGCAAATCCCACAATAAACATGTCAAATACCTCAACCCATGCTTTTTGTAATATCTTAACATTTAATTCTTTATCATTTTGGTTTCATATAATATAAGAGTATTGTTTGATCTGTTTGTTTCAGCACAAGCCTCAGTTCATATTTTCAGAATATCGGTCTACTGACGTCAGACCTAATTCACCTCGCATTCTGTTTACCGTCAAACTATATGTGCTGTTATAGTTATAGACTGTTGATTTAACACACTTCTTTTTATAGTTTATGATTGCGTTTGCTTCGCACTAATACTAATACAGAATATGAATGATTTCTGTTTTTCTAGTGAAGATGTTTATCTAGCATAGTCTAGAATAGCATTACTTTTGACTATCATCAGTTAAGCAACTTTGAAATATTATAAGAGGAACTTCTTAAGATAGATAACAATTCTGAAAAAAAAATGTTTGGCGCTATGGTGCTTTTGCAAATAATGTTTCTTGTATAAATGATATGAAAGATATATAGCAAAACAGTCCACCTCACATCTATCTTGGACACAAGCGGCCTGCTTGGGGGTTAATTCTCACTCCTTGAGTGGGCCATGCTGCCACCTGGTGGCGCATTGTGAACATGCAAACTTGACTCATAGTGGTAACAAATGCAGATTGATATGTCACTTTATTTCAATCAGTTTATTGCCACTATAATTGTTGTCTTTCTCCTCTTATCAAGATTTTAAAAAATGATTATTTTTTTTCTATAAGTGCATTTGTTGCCAACATATTACATTTATCCCACACAGAATGGTAATCATCACATCAGCTGTCACGTGTACAAACCTATCCCAGCATGCATTATTCATGACGCTTGAGACACCTAACCTGACGGATCACTTATGCTGAAACTAAAGCAGTGAGAATTGTTCAACGTTTGAGGTATTTACCTGTGACACAAAGAAGCTTTGTTGAATATCATGACCTCTTTTGGATGTACACACCGCCTACTATAGGTATCCAAACCCAGAACAACAATTATATAACAAGGAATATTTCTGCTTCTAACACTTTAAACAAAAGTAAGTAAATTATTGGTTAAGGTTGGGCGACAGAATACTGTCAAAAAGAGGTTTTTTGGTGATGCCTTCATTCAACATAATCATTTGTCATAATTACATATGAATAGGGCATTCAGGTAACAGGTGTTCAGAATGTAAACACAGGATATTTATCCACAAATTATTTGCCATTGATGCTAGATTGGTGACTGCATGAGAAGAGAGAGTAAGTAATCAAATATTATTAAAATAGGGTGCCACTTGATACAGATTTATAACCAATGTACTGATTGTATTGATTCTTTTATTTTGAGTCCTTTTCTGACATCATCAATTATAAACTTTATTTCTAGATGTCCCTGTTAAAAAAATGTTCAGATCGTGTAAAAAAGATGAATATCAAATATTATTTTGACTTATCACTATCATTGAAATTGCAAAACTGTCTTCATATTTACATTATTTACGTTCCCATTCATTACCTTAGCAAATGTCAGATATCACTAATGAATTGACAATACATTTCGGACGACGGATCGTGTCACAGTTGAATGCTTATTAGCAGATGTTCTGTGAGGATGTGAAGGTCGTGGGTTTGATTCCCAGCTATGCCGGCATTGCATTCCTGTTACAATTCCTAATTCAAGCTGAGGCCTGTGTGTAAAATGTTAATCTGTCCATGTAAATCTGTGATCAGGTGGGTTATCATGCCCAGGACCTGAGAGATGACAATTCAGTGAGGCAGCACTATATCAGCTGCAAGTAGGTCTCATCACGAAATGACTGAAATAATGTTGAAATTGATGTATAACCAAAACAAACTTTACTTGTCATTACAAAGAAACAAACAAAAATACATCTGGATATGACATTCAAAACAAATAACTTGAGTAAATATCAAACTAATGTGAAGGTTATATTACTTTGCCATCTAAATGCTATCTAGAATGGTATTTTGACCACAATGTTTTCTGCAGTCTGTCATGTACCATAACAAAGCCTTCCTATAAGTATGATGAAACAAAATGTACAATACACATGACGTCACCAGCAGACACTTTGTTGGGTTTTCTGTTTTACAATACGCAGTCAAAGGACGAATATTCTCAAAATAATGATTGTTTATATTCCAGATATCAAATTTTGACCCGAGGTCTGGGGCTAACGCAGCAACCTAACAATTGATTTGATTTGTTTTGATTTGATATGTTGGCTACTCTACTTTTGCACTCAAGAGACCTCTGTGATAGGCCAGGTTATGACGTAATACAGTATAAAATCTGAACACAAGGATCCAATATCGGGGTAACAAGGAAGGTGTATGATAAACTGCTTTTATTTTCCCTAGATTCTTAACATCTAATCATGCCTACGAGAGTAACACAGGCGCGTGATGGAAATGTGAGTTCGCACGAGATAAGCTGGAGTGGTGCTAGTGGTGCCATCTTCTGGCTAGTGATGTTGTCAGGACTCGTCCTGGTGGTATCTTTTACCACTACAGCCTGGTACATCAAGGACGGTTATCATGAAGGATTATGGGAAACATGTTCGTGTTCGTCAGACAAAAATGATTCAGGTATGTATCAAATACGTTTTAGATCATTGATTTTTTAACAGCTTTATCATTAAGGTGTGTTAGTTACATACAGATGTCTAAAATTCACTAGTAACAGTTCAGTAGATGACGTAAAGACAGGTGGACAAGAAGAACTCTGTGTTTTCGTTACATGGGCAGTATGGTTGTGCCAGGCGTTCAGAACATTACTATAAGAGACGAGTGTGTAATTGTTATTTTGATGCCTCTCTATGTTTGCTCAGTAGTGGTATTGTTAAGAATGTGAAAACACCCTAATTAATGGTGGCAAAATGTGCTCAATTAAGGAGAACTGAGAACTGAACCTCGGTCGCCAGCATGAGAGGCAGGCATTTCAACATTGAGCCATTCAACTGTTCTGATGAAACTTTTATTTAATGTGTATATTTCAGATAAAATGAAGGTGACACAGGCTATGATAACATTGGGACTAATCTGTCTTATTGTTTCATTCCTATTCACCCTTGGTTACATGGTCATTCATAGATTTTCAAAATCCAAAATGCTTCGTGTCCTGACAGTGGGCTGTTTTGCGGCTGGTATGCAAATTTCATCATTATTTAAATCAAATTTGAATAAAAACGAATTTTTTTTATTTTTAAACACAAACTAATGAATAAATACATAAATAAATCAATAGATAATTAAATATATATATATATATATATATATATATATATATATATATATATATATATATATATATATATATATATATATCTTTGTACTTGTGAATTTATATCATAATAATAATTATATCATAATAATACGCTTATAAAACAGACATATATAATTATTTCTTACTTTATTTAAGTACAAAATTAATCATCAGTGATTAACGAAAAAATGTATTAAGCCTTATTAGCCCAATATATTTCAACACTTTGCCTTCATATTAATCAAGCACTTTTATCTATGATAAATGGACAGTTTAATATTTCAGGCATATTTCTTCTGATTGGTGTGATCATATATGGCGAATCCAAAAAGAAAAATTTACATTTTTCCTTTGCCTTGGCATGTATCAGTTGCATTGGCAGTTTTATCGCAGGATGTTTGGCGGTATATGTGGGTAGAAAATCTGGGAGTTGTTAGCGCAATAACACCAAGATGTGTTTAATGTGGCAGCCGTTAGATGTCGCACAAACTATAGCGGCTCACAGCAAGGCATTGTCATCCCTTAGCAACCGCGATGTGGTCACGTGGGAGACACCAAAAAGACAGCCCAGCATTTTGTTCCCGGCTGTCATTATTTCAATATGTTAATTGCCTTTATAAAAATCCTATTATGTATCACATCAAAACCTATTTTTATATATTTTTATGTATTTAAATATTTTATATCAAACACATCTTTTATTTTGTACACATTTTCAAATCTTTCAAATTTGTCTTCATAGTATAATATCCTGTTATCATCGATGGGACATCACTCAAAACCATCAAAATTGTCAGCATGGAGAGAGTAACGAGGCAGCCGGTTGCCATGGCAACGGCATCTTCTGCTTCTGTCACCTCTATATCACTTAAAGACGCATCTGTATTTAAAGAAATAAAATCTAGTTAAAATCTAGTAAATATGAAATCTAAATATTTTTTTATTATTTATAAGGTGTAATGCATTTTTCTCGTTATTATGTTAATGTACTGAAATATGTTACAGCGTGTATAGTTTTATGAATATAAAATCATAAACTAGTTATATAGTTAAACAAGAGCTTATGTGAACATAAGAGCTGATGTAAAATAAATTTATTTGTATATAAATTTATTTGTATATATATATATATTTGTATATATACTATATAAGTAGTTGTAATTTGTGATGATGACTCACGTTGGCAATCAAGCAGGGGTGGATTCCAGGTGCCATTGACTGTACATTCGCTGAGGTAGATACTTGACGTATCCGCTTGGCAGGTGTAGTTGATATGTGAATTCCAGTGATAAGTGGCTTGAGGATGCAATACAGTAATGTCTGATGCCGTGCCGATAATAAGACAACTCACAACTAAAATTTAAAAAAAAAATCAGTTCAAATGTATTGCAATTCACTGTTACATTTTATTTATTTTTAATTAAAAGCTCATTAAAATAGCATAGCTTTAAGCGATCACTGATCTTTCTTAAGGATTGGAAGTAAATGACAACGTTTTTCAGTCATGCGAGAATGTGAACAAGATGTTTGTAATATATTTGAGTTTACATGAAATAATATTAAACATTCAAATCATAATGTACTAATTTGTCTTCTATTATGTTGCAATATCAAAGAACAAGAGATTTGTATAAATCACATATCCGACCTTGGCACTTAGGGAGAGTGGACCATTTACTGTCTTCACCGCAGATAATTGAACTTGTTGTTGATGTTCTTTTAAACCAGTAACCATGGTTACAGGTATAATTTATTCTGTCCATAAAGTCCATGAGAATTCCACTATTTACAGAATTTTTAACTGTTGGTGGCCGGCCACAATTTACCGCTGAAATTGCACAAGTTTGGATATTATGATATTGAATAACAATAAAATATAATTGATAATATTGTGAACTTCAATATACAAGTGGTGACATCTTATTGGAAACTCTTAAAAGGACATTACAATTGTATAAATTGGTGATAGATTCAACCTGAAGACATATTTTAGCATTTTCTGTTTTGTAGAACAGATCTGGAAGGGCATGTTTTATTTATTTTTAATTAAAAGCTCATTAAAATAGCATAGCTTCAAGCGATCACTGATCTTTCTTAAGGATTGGAAGTAAAACAAGAGCTTATGTGAACATAAGAGCTGATGTAAAATAAATTTATTTGTATATATATATATATATATATACAAGTAGTTATAAATAAATTTATTTGTATATATATATATATATACAAGTAGTTATAATTTGTGATGACGACTCGCGTTGGCAATCAAGCAAGGATATCTATTTTATAGATAATAACGAATTTATATAGTGCTATTTCAGACTAGGTCTGCTCATGGAGCTTTTGAAGGTAATGTTCTCTAAATAAATGTGTCTCTACATGTTTTTTAAAGCAATCAATACATCTACAGTTTTTCACTATAGGGGGCAGGGCATTCCAGATCTTTGGTGATGGTTCAATATAATCATTGCATTTGATCCTGCGGCGTGACATATGAGTCATCATAAACGCCTAGTGTCTCTAACATTATCTCTTATATTGTCTTTCGTGTACACAGTCCCAGAAAAGGTCATGAGGATACAGAACTGTAAACCATTGAATACCTACGTTGGCATGAATCAGGACTTTGGCTCCACTGACCACCCTCCTCACACACAGTGAGGAAACTTCTCTCATGATTATAATGATATCCTATACTGCAGGTCAGATTTGCTGTGGTTCCATATAAATGATCACTGGTGTTAGAAGTAGGGTGAGGTAGGGATGAAAGGGATGGGCATTTGATTACTGAAAAATATATTAAAGGGATTAAGCACCAATCTTAGAAAAATCGTTTAAAATTTACATATTGGTGAAAATGTATGTCTTTCATGTCTATAATATTTTATGTCTATAACATGTTAGCTCTTAATCTAACCTAAAACAAGTGCTGATAACAATCGTCATCTGATATATAATGTACTTTGGCAAATCGTTTAACAACATAATTGATTTTTGATTATATAAGCATAGTTATAACATTAAAAAACTTTTTGAAAATCAACTTGGAACATACTTTAAGTGCCTCTAAAGTTACATACTGAGTTCAGACTTATTGATGATAAATGCATAAATAATACACAGAGCATACTTTGGCAATGTTCAATAGTTGAGGGCGTCCATTGGCCATTATGACAGGCTATCTGCTTAGTGACTGTGTGGGTTGGAAACTCATAACCTTTGTCACACGTGTACGTGTTCCTGGTAGAAGGTTCGCATATTGCTCCATCTGGTGTAGCATGGTCTAATTTTGGCACTGGTGGACATCGGTCATCTGTACACACATAGATTAATTCCAAAATCGTTCTTGTTTAAATTCGGAGATTGTTATTTACTGTTAATTAAATACTGCTAATTAAGAACTGACCTTTGCATGAAATATTACGGGGCTCCCATTCGCCAAAGGGTGAGCAAAATACTGACTGAATGGTATTGCCCTGAATAAATCTGTGACCGGAAATACAGCGGTACACAGCCTCGCCGCTGAAGGAGTATGCCCCTTTGATGATGCCTGCATTTAGTAGGACTTGAGGGGGACTGCATACGATTTCTGAGAATAAAGAATCATTTTGATAGGTTTTAACTGATAAGTTTAATATAAACACTAACTGTAACACAATATAAGCAATATCGGGCGTAAAAAACGATCTTCCACTGGTTCCCAATGCCCTACTCTTGTTAAGGAATGCATAGGGACCCGTCTTAAAATTATGACATTTACATTAAAGCTCAGACTTATTCATCGTTAAGCGCATCATTTTTAAACATAAGATTTTTATATTACAGAATCGATAATGTTGATAACTCAAACTGTGTATTAATGGTTGAGGTGTCTGATCCAGTCCTTTACCTAGGCATGTGTCCCCATATGTACCGTTCCATACAGAATTACCAGAACTATCACTGATACATTCTAGAACCTTCCTGAGGCTTCCATCCGGGAACTTATATCCATATTTACACCTCACCACAATAACGGTCCCGTGCTCCACCTGCTGGGAGCTCAGGTAACCATTTTCAAGTTCATGAAGTTTAGGACAGATATTCACTGATATAAAAACAAACAATAATCATATCAATGTATATTAAACGGGTCCATACATAATTGATATGTTTGATATGTGTTGATATGGTTTTATAGGAATAAAGCCTTTTATTCATTATGGTAAATACCCTCAATATGATACAAGCATCTCAATGATTGAATAAGCAGATTTAAGCCGATGATAATCTTGACCAATCAAAATGCATGTTACATATTGAATTTGGCCCCAACATATTATTTCGATTCCCATTGACTAATATTTGTCATGTTGTTTAAAATGGCTTCCCAGTGATAGGTATTAGCTATTATAAAATGATAGAAAATGGAAACAAATATGTGATTTATGGAAAATAGATGGAATTGGTCCCCTGAAAATACAAAATATCTACATTCTATTAGGTACGAACTCCGACCAGTAGTTTCAGAAGAAATCAAAGTTAGCAGACAGAGAAAATGACAGAAAATGTATTGTCCTCACTGCAAAAGCTTCACTTTTCACAGCTAAAAACAATTCAGTGAAAAATTCAACTCACACAGACATTGTCCTAAATCACTTTGGTCCCATTCTTGGTTTGGTAAACACGTGATCGTTTTAGATTGGATTCCATCCGAGAACCTTCGTCCTTTCTCACAGGTCAGGTTCACTGTTGAATGTATTGCTGTACTGCTGTATTCTAGTATTGCATAAAGTATGTAAGGGGGCGCTGTGCATCCAACTGATACATCCAATCAAAAAAAGATGAAATCTTGATACAAATATATAGATTAGGAACTAGGAAGTTTTAGGAACTAGGAGGTTGTTTTATTGGACCCAGTACAAGATGATAGTAAAAACATAACATTGGGTCAGGGAGACTCCCATTTATAACATTTACATGTCGCTGGCATGGGAGCCACCCTGAGACTTTTTACAGTTTGACATATACAGTTTGACACATGATTATCTGGAGGATAAGCTACTGGTTTACAAAAAGGCCAGAAACAAGATTAAGTCGCTATTCTATCCAAAAATATAAATAGCAGCAGCTATGACCTCTCCTATAATATGGAATTTAGAACAGGAAAGGTCTCGTTGAATCCTGCTTAACACAGACTAAATACACCAAAAATATTAATTAAATAGTATACTCCAAGATGTAATTTGTCTGGCAATGATTATGGTATATTTTGGGTGAGAGAAGTGTCAAATGAGGTATCATATTTGTATAATATCTTATTTTTCATTTACTTGACCTTGGATATTTCAAACATTAAATTCATTAAAATGTTAGACATTGATACCAATGAGTGACTCTTGCAGTGCATAAAAGCAGATAAGTTGTACATATTTACAATGCTCGGATTTACAATTAGAATGTGATATCAGTCTTTGTTTCTGATCTTATTCCTGAAGGCATTTAGAGGTAAATTTCCTATAAACATATAGTAATACATTTGGTTGTTATTTTTCATTATCAACCTAATCCATGTAAAATGTGTGGCAATCAGAAATGGTAGAATCTAAACATTAAATCTTCTCAACTATTTACCATTACAGTTTGGTGGTCTCAACTCCCATTTTCCTGTTGATAAACATTTAATGGATATTGACTTCCTACCATCAACAAATCTTCTACCATTTGGGCAATGTATTGTTACACTTTCTGCGCCTATCGTCTCGTTTAATGTAACGCTAAAATCTTCATTACTCAATGTTGGACAAGTAGTTGCTGGAATTATAAAAATGAGAACAGATAAATATTATGGATCATCAAACCATCATGTGTCATGCATATACAATTTATTATTACGATGAGCAGGAATGGGCTCTGAAATAATGGATCAGCCTTTCTGTGAGGGGGTGAAGCTCAGTCAACAAGTTCCTAATATAAGGTGTTTAATATACAACCTCAACATCCATAAACAGCCTTGATCTCAGCCAATACCACATATTCAGCCCACAATAAAGAAAATAATCAACATCATAGTAATCAATGTCATCTCACCGATGCAGTGATAAGGTTCAGGAAACCATTTGCCGGCTGAGTCACACCTTGTACTCCTCCTTGTGGACAGTTTATCCGGGAAGTAGAAACCCTTGTTACAGTGGTAGACAGCCACATCCCCTACTTCCGTCCCCTCAGCCCTGCCCTCAGCGCCCTCTATAGTCGGAACGCTTGGGCATTTGATTAAAGCTGAAATATGGCATAACGTGATTTATCAGGATCACATAAGTTTACCATACGGGCTGTTGAACACTTTTGTTTAGTTTTTTAATGATTTTATTTTTCAGCAGAATCGTCCAATCCATTTCTGGCATATCAGTTCCGGATAAGAATCGTCTTATCGGAACTTAATTATTTCTCCCCATACCATAGACATAATATCACCAATTAAGGCTTTTTGGTCAAGGTCACTTGGCATTGCATTAACACAGATCAGTTTACTCTTTGTACAAATAATCAAAGCATCTTGGGCAACGTACTCGAAGTTGAAATTGATGGTTGTTGATTGCAGACATATCTAATGTAATCTCATCTGATGTATTTCTATATAATATATTTTAATCCATCTATTCTAATCTAGTACATTCATATATTATAAGATGCTGTAGTTTATTCTTATGTATTCTAATCTAATCTATTTCAATCTATTTTAATTCATACATAGTGACCAATGATCAACCTTGTGAGTCACCCTGAATAAATGCTGTTGTTTGTCACCAGGTGGCATTGACACTAGTGATGACATCATCACTAACCTATCATATGAAATATTCCTTTTCACGTTGGAGAAACCATTAAAATAAAGTGTTTCTGCCTGCATTTTTTACACTTCCTCGAAGATATATTTCGAGAATGAAAACCTAATGCATATATAAATATTATAATAAGTACAAACAGCATGAACCTACAGATACACGGCTCTGTGACGTCATTCCATATGCCAGTCTTTATACTGCATTCAAACATCCTCCATGTTGTTTTGTCCGGGTACGCATGCCCAGCAATACAGGAAACATTGTAGCGGCTGAAGTCAAGTCTCCGGATAAATACACCACGTGGTGCAACTAATGGCGGACACTCCTTTCCTGGTTCCTCCCCTTAATATACGACACATTTACCATTAACTGATCTTACAATCAATTATCCTCAGCAAAAGTCATGATCTGCTAAATCTAGCCTGCAGTTATTATGTTCTCTAACGTTATTTCAAATTAGATAAAAAATGTACCTTCGGATTGCGTAAACACCTGCATAGCTTGTGTTGTTTTCTCAATTTCTGAAAGCAAAAAATAAGAAAAATGAATATTTGCGAGTATCTATATATCCTATGATGATGAGTAATACTAATTAGGTAAATTGCACTCTCTTTACAGTCAAAATATGACTGGTCTATTCACAGTGTCATGTTGGAGATAATCAATTAGATAACCACAGATAACCACAATTTACAATGAAAAACACATTGTGATGACACAAATGAAAGGAACTTTATACAATTTAATATAACCAATAAAATCCAAATAAAATGTTGATATCAAATATAAAATAATGATATCTTATGTCTCACAAAATGCCGAGAATAAAAGACAAATGGTTAAACAAATTGCAAATAATTGTAGGAAACAAAACATACTCATTATAAGATTTAGGATTTAGAATATAGACTAACCAAAGCATCCTTGATGAGTAATGCTGCTGAGAGGTGTCCATTGTCCGTTCTCATCACAATGAATATAGTGGATAGTGCTGCCATCTAGGTAGGAATAACCTGACCAACACTCATATCTAGCTCTACTGCCATAGAATTTCCCATCTAAATCTAATAGATATGCCCCTTTGATAGAGATACTCAGATCCTCACAGATTATAGCTGGAAATAATAATCAACAGTCACAAATTAGAATTTGGTATCAGCTTCAAGCAGGTCTCGTCTTGATGTGACTGGATTTATGTTGAAAGTGACGTAATACCCTCAACACACAGATGATATCCGAGGAGGTGGGAGCTCCTTTTCCTGTGGAGGGGCTGATTTAAACTATTGTTTTAAACGTATTGGATCTGGAGCTGGAAGATTTAATATTTTGTTCTTTTCAAACATTTGTCCTTATGGTCAGGAAGGACCATAATCTATATGCTGGAGCATTTTGCTTAGATTTGATGATCAATTAGACACTTTCTGTTCTCCTCTTCACATGTTTGTCATGAGATATGCATGTTCACAAAAATGGTTGTTTAATTGGTAACAGATGCCAATTCAAGTTGGTGAAATGTTACGTTGATGAATTACCTTGTGACACCAAGGTTATATTAACTACAAGATTGTTTGTCATAAAAAAGTTTCGATTTTTGAACTTTTATCATTCTGTACAAAAATCTTAAAGCATAAAATATTCACGTTTGTGTTTCACTTACGCTCGCATTGTTTGTACCAGTATTTACTCCAAGAAGATATTGGAAGCCATGTTTGAAACTGAGAACAGAAAAATACTTTTTCGGTGGCGCCATCTGGGAACAAATAGCCTTTATTGCAAGAGTATGTGACATTATGCAGGTAGGTTGTATCGTTGAAGATTCGTTCGCTATTTGCAAACTTCTCCGGAGTACCACAATTTACAACTGAAAAATGAAAATAAAATAATATTTTCAATATGACGACTGAATGGGAAATAAGTGTGTGTTTTTTTTTCTTTTTTGTCATTGATGAATGATCTCAACAAAATGATATAAATGTACATTTCTGATCAGTGAAATTATATAAATGTATATTTCTGATCAGTGAAAATGATGTCATCATTGCCGAAGGACAAATGCCCACATTAAGGTCGTGTAAATGCAACCCCATTTTATCATTAAAATGATTACAGACTACAAAAGATTATGAAACCACTGAAATAACAATCTCTGTAATATAAACTAATTATATAAACTGATGTAAAACTCTAGATTTTAATTATCAAAGGGACATACCCAGACATGTCATATAACTTTCTGTATTTATCTGCTCCCAGTTGAAATTGTTTGAACATGTCAATATATTTTCAGTCTGCATATCCGGAAAGATGAACCCAGTAGTGCATGTATAGCGCACCTCGCTGCCATATAAGGAACCACGGCTGGGCGTAGCTTCAGCGTGTTCAACCAATGGCCATGGACCACAATCTACATCTAAAAATTCAAAAGTTAGGTTTGAAATATTTCTTTAAAGACAAAATGATAAAAGTAGTTCAATATAGAAATTGTGTATAAAAAAGCGGTATTTCTAGCGCTAAGATATCCACTGTTACCCATTAACAAGCGGGTTAAGTGCAAAACTAATTTATTTATTTATTTATTTATTCATCTATTTATTCATCCATTTATTCATCCATTGATTCATCCATTGATTCATCCATTTATTCATCCATTGATTCATCCATTTATTCATCCATTGATTGATCCATTTATTCATCCATTGATTCATCCATTTATTCATCCATTTATCCCTCCATTCATTCATTCATTCATTCATTCATTCGTTTTTGTTATGAAAAATCTAAAAAATGTCGTACCAATACACTCCCTTGTCCAATTATTTAGCCAAAAAGCAATAGGTATCCAGAGCCCATGTTGACTACATGTGAATATTTTAGATTTGGATCTATCAGGAAAGGCATATCCGTCATGACAGGTGTAAGTTATATTGGCACTGTATGTTGTCACTTGAGGAACCATTGTTTCCTGGGAATTGCCTACTTGAGGCCATGGTCCACAGTCATTTTCTAAAATAATACTTTTGGATTATAAAATATGATCACCTTGACCTTAACAAACAAAGGATATTGTAGTAATGTACTTTAAGATTATTAGATATGATTAGTTTGACATACAACAAATAAAATATGTCACAATGAAAAAAAAATCATAGATTGACATTATCACCTTAACTATACTGTACAGTAAATCCTTAAGAAGGGATACTGATGTTTTGCATAGTAATTGGAAATGATAACTAATGAATAGAACCCTTACCGCTACACATTAATGGCCAGTTTCTATCCCATTCTGATGTAGGCTTTGGAATCCATGTCTTGTTGCTTTCACAGTAAAACACCTTTAGAGTTGTATTGTCAGGGTAAGAATGGCCTACTTCACAAGTGAACGAGACTTCAGTCAAATAGGTCGTCACTTCCGGTTCCTGTGTGGCTGTATTCTCCACGAAAGGCCACTGACCACAGTTAATTGCTAACATCATGGATAACATCATGGATTAATATAAGTGGTATTGATAAGTACGAGTTGTGAAAATGATGTCAACTTTTAAAATAGCCTTTGAATGGGGATGGTCAAGCCATGAACTATGTCAAGGTCAGATGACAACAAAGATAGACTCTAAAACATTATACGTATTTATGGTGACAAGCAATATATACACACGCTGACATGATAGTGGCCATTGGTCCTCCCAGTGGGATGATAGATGCCATGTTTTGTTTTCTGAACACCTGAACAGTTTACTCTTTTCCATGTCTGGAAATTCATGTCCCAAATCACATGTATAGGTGACTTCTGCATTGTATGTGGTGTCATAGGGAATTAAAGGTGAAGACAAACCTATCGATGGCGGCGACCCACAGTCCACAGCTGTAACATAAAACACCAACATTTTGCCATATTAATGTCTTATATATGTCTGTCATTAACAAAATAAATTAATCATTCTATTCCAATAAAAAAAGGATTTCATCATTCAATTTGATTGAAGCAGATTTTTTTTAATTCTAGCTTAAAATCAATTTTCCATTACAGGATTTCTCTCTCATATTAGTCCTTGTCGTTAATGGTGAAAACTTATGAGCTTGGTCAATTCTGATTGGATCATATTTTGGTGGGTAAGACGAATATTTCACACTGTCCACCAGAGGCACACGCAAACTATTACCTCTGGCCAACCCAGATTAATATTCCTCCAGTACTACTTTTACTGGTCATGTGCTCAAGAACTGTCAGTGTGTTGTAAATGTGATTGACGTATTAAAATCTCTTAATATCAAATATGAAGTTGCCTTGAGATGTATTTGAGTTCATTTGTTAACATTTGAACATTTTTTGTTGGTTATATTGACCAAAAGTATAAAAGATTAAAAGAATTCAAATTGTAAACAAAGCGGCCATCTTTGTTGTGGTTCCGCCTTATCACTACCCCAGGAAATGGCTCCTCCGGTTAAGAAAGTAGTTCCAAGTTTTATTTCTCGTAATAGTTGTTTCTACATGCACAAACTTTTGTATTAAGCGTGAAATATATCATAATATACCAATCTGAGTACAATCTAAGAAAAAAAATAAGTAAGACGTACAGTTACATAAAAATTGGTGGATGTGGTGAGCCAGCACCAAAAGGCACCTTGTACAGAGGTGATAGGTTCATCACGTCGCCCTCTGGTGGAGTTTGCGAATATTTCTGTTTTAAGGAATTCCACATTTCAAATAATATCAAATATATGGGCAGAGGTAGTAACAAGATTGGACGAATTGCAATGCGACGGATGTGATACAGATAACTTAAAATCCAATATTATCAAATCTCCTGATTGAATGTTTCTTCTAAGGATATTTTAATGACATATAAGCTTACGTAAACATTGCGGTGGCAGTTGGCTTTCCCACAATTCTGCCATCTTCCAAACTCCCTCTGGACCGCACATAAAACCTTTCACCTGATATAAACTGATATATTGTCTTTGGGGCATAGATTTTAAGTAAACAATGTCATTGCACTTGTTAAAAATAGTACATGCAAATTAGATATGGTTTCAGACCTCAAAATTGATTATGAACCATTGAAGCTGAAAAACACATGAGCATGTCCGGTCTGAAAGGGGCTATTTTATCATCATATTATATAACATTTTTAACCTAACTTATGTGATCACCAACAAAACAAACGCTATGGTAATAATGGTAGGAAGTAGTTTCAGTATTAAACCTATACCATTTCAGACATTGCAGGATTTTTTATTTTTTTAAATTTGGTTATTGAATCTATTTGCTCGTATCTAAACATTATTTTGGCAATTTAAAGTGATATATAGCATTTCTCCATGAAAAAAAAATCATGTTATGTACAGTTTTAAAGCATTCAATCATACCTCTGTATCGTCCGGAAACCTATGACCAATGATACAGGACAAGTTAAATACAGTCATATATACAGCACTAGGTGGCGCCAGTGGAGTATATGTATTGTTCATCACAGGAATGTCACCACAATCTAAAACTATTCAGACGATGATCATTTATTTATATATCAGTGAATATGACATATAACAATTCAATTCAGGCATGCTGTCTAATTACCAGAGTTGACTATTTCAGCATGTGTTCCATTTTCATATATTTTAGTAATTTATGTTCATCAACTCAAAGAAATCTGAATTTATAAAAGAATTCAAACATACCTTGACATGAAGTAAAATCAGCCGGGTGCCACTGGGAGTCATTTTCACATGTGAAGTTTTTACCGTGTGTTCTATCAGAGAACCAATGACCTTCTGCACATCCATATGTAACAACTGAGTGTAACAGAGTTGTTACTGGGGCAAAAGTTATTGTAGCATTGTCTTTTACAGCCGGAACTCCACAGTCAACTAAAATATATTAAAATGGTTTGTAATGCAAAATATATGGTAAAAACCTTGTACGTTTAGGGCTGAGAAAAACACACTGTTTAACACATCTGTTTTGGAATAAAATGGTTGGGGGTGATATTTTGGTTTGAGTTATTTGGTTGGGTTGAACCCATGAGGCATTTTCGTTGGGATTGATTTAACATATGAGGAATTTCAGTTGTGTTCAGAATTTGTTTGGGAAGGTGTTTTGCCCAATCACCGTCATGTACGAAAGGCGTCATGACAAATATCCAATTAGGTCAAGAAATATCCAGGTTCAAAGTTCAAATTGACGGAAATGATATTTGTTGGTACCCCATCCAGATATTAAACCGGAAATACCATGAGACAGTTCTCCTATCCCATAGACTTTTACCTTGGAGCCATTCTGTTTTACCCCCTCTGAGGCCGTGGCCGTAACCAAACATCAAAATAATGTGGCCGCAAAGCAGTTGCCACACGCTTGTAATACCCACAATTGTTTTCTTCTTGTTAGAATCTCACGATTTCATACATATTTAAATCATATCTGTATGTGAATTATTAGCTGATATATTAATGTTTTAAAAACAACTTTGCAGTTTCAGCAGAACACTTTATTTTCAGCACCAAAATGTATTAAAATCTGTTTAATTCATAAAAGGGTCTTCTTTTTACCTACCACTGAAGTGAAGATAATATTATTAGACTGGTACCCCATCCTTTCTTAATTTCAAATAGGGGATCAGATGATGGATATTGACAACTTGTGGACCCCTTGTCCAATCGGCGTCAATAGTTATCCACTAGATGTCATGGAATTAAAAGTCAGTCATTATCCAGTGGATATTTCAATGACAGCCCCATAGTTGTCAATAGTCAATAGTTGTCCCAAAGCTGTCACGTGCCCAATCTCTGTCAAAAGTTGTGGATATTGACAGCTTTCGGACCATGACGGCGATTGGGTGCAGCAGAAGGTGCTTATTACTCAAAATAAAGATTGAGGTAGCGATGAGAAGAAAAAAATTCATGACCTTACATTGGAGAAAATATTCAAATCAGATGCAGTTCTGCATAAATTACTAACCCACACACTCCACATCCCACGAAGCTTCCCAATGTCCTCTGGGTGCCCAAAGTCCATTTTCTTCACAGATCAAGGTCAGAGTTGTTAATCCATTCCAGAACACGTGACCTACGGTGCTGCATTGCAGTGTTCCTTCCTGCCCGACATCATTGTTTCCCGGCGCTGACGTTATGGATGCCACAGCATTGTATGCCACACTGAAGTCCAAACATTCACTTTGTGGAGCTGCATTTACAATTATATCATGTTATTTAAAAAAAATAACAAAAAAAAATATTCAGTTATGTTGCAGAATACAGTACTTCTGATTTAGCAGACTTGCAGCATGATACATGGGGTACACGCGATTGGGGGCGAGGAGTGGAGTAATACCTCAGTCACATTTGCGCCGATTACAGAAAAGATGCCCGGCCGATGGGTATTTTTTACAAAATCGGCCGGCAGTTCAGATTGCTGTGCGGGCACCGGGAGATCATCGGCCACAATTGGGCATCTTTAAGACGTCGTTTTATTTTGTTTGTTTGTTTGGGGTTTTACATCCTTTTCAGCATTATTTCAGTCATTTCGGGATGAGACCTACATGTAGAAGATATAGTGTTGCCTCACTGAATTGTCATGTGAAAAATGTGACCACTTCTATGGCATATCCCAGATAACTACTGATGAACTCCCCGGCGCCCACGGCCGGGACCTTGTGAAGTAAGCCGATTCTTACTTCCCGGTCGGCGCCCGGTGCCAATGTGACTGGGGTATTAGCTAAAATTGCTGATATATGTTCTGGCGCGAGGCCATTTTCACAATTTTCCTCAACTTATTTAATGGTTTATTCACAATAATCAACGGTAAATACAACTGTTTTATTTAGTCATTCACTACAAAGATATGAATATTATATCATTCTCTAAATTTCAAGAGGAGTCCAAACCCTTCTTTGTTACACAATCTGCTACGGATTTGTTGACTTGTTAACTCCAATAAAGTATCACTTCTAACCTATCATTCAATCTTAAGCTTGTACTATTGGTCTTCAATCTGATCAAATAATTAGGAACTAATTCATGTCACAGCATCTATGTTATTAACAATACTCTAAGAACTTATAATAAAAGAGATTTACGGGACGTTAAATTGCAAGACTCTATTTCCAATTCCAGTGATTATTATAGATTATCTTCGATAACACAATAAAACAAACTACAATAATGTGAGATTAGCTTGTCTTGGGGCAATTTTGAATTGAAATTGTATTAAAAATCAAAACAATGTTACCTTCATCTCCAACACATGTTAATATAATGTAAAATGAACCGTAAAATGATATATATGTGCATGGTAACACATTCATTTTGGTAAATCTGTTTTTTTGTGAGTGTATCCAAACACTAGCGGAATGTCTTACAAATGTGTAATCCAAAAATAATAATATAAAATAATATGCATTTCTGTCAATACGTTATAATTCCCTTTAAATCATCAAAAAGGATGTTGATAGAAATATCAGTTTTGTTAGTGTTCAGCTGGCATATAAGTATACGATCATTGGACGTTACAGAAGTTCAATTCAGGCAACACACTTTGATCAACAAAGAGGGAACCGATGCTAGCGAGCTTGCGTTCTTAGCAACTGTGATACAGCCAATATATATATATATATATATATATATATATATATATATATATATATATATATATATATATTTATGTAACAATGTATTTTACGTTGGTGCGTTTACTATCAAATAACACTTGGCATTATCTTTATTATGATAATATTGTATGATTGATCTCTTCAGGTGGCATATTTAATATGTAAGTAATTAGCATTCCCTCCAATTAAATTTCTATTTTAATTACTTTGCACTCAATTTCTCTCTTTTCCATAATGTAATATATTAATATATTGAAAATTACTTACAAAAGGATATGCAATGAAGGCCTACAGCTACATGTTGATGTCAATGTGGCTAATTAGAACTAGGCTGTTGCAAAGTGCTCCTCCTATTGGATATATTTATATACATTTATATCTGTGATTAAAATCAAATACGAACCCATGCAAGAATTATATCCAGTTGGTATCCATATACCATCAGTACAGGTGAAATTCTTTGAGATTGATGTATCGGAAAAAATAAGTCCATTGTTGCAGTTAAATTTCATTTTAATTTCTGGTGGAAAACTTGAATATGAACCCTCGATATTGGCATCAGTGATAGCAAGGCTGTCACAAGGAGCTAAAAACCACAATAGAACTCAAATACATCTTTAATCTCAAATTGCACACAGCTCAATAATCTACTTTCTAATAGTTTAATTTGAAAGTATTTAAGGCATATTTCGTGAAATGATAACAAAACAAGTGGTTCTCATGATAGAGGCAAGTAATTGCCTTAATCACCTGACCTCAAACTGTATATAACTGCAATCAGTAGTATCTGTATTTATATATGCTCTTATTTATGCTCTTATTTATGGTCAAACGAATCAGTTCTTGAATCTTGAAACAATATTCAAACTATTTAGCCAAGCCTAATGTATTGGTCAGTGATTTATTGGCAAATATGTTGGGTTTTGTAAAATGTAACATTGTGTGTTTATCACATCAGATGTCATATGTTACACTGCATTTGATACTAACATCATGTTAACAATCTATTTTATTTTCTATGTTTTTACCTCTGTAAGTGTAAAATGTAAAGGAGGAACATGAAACATACCAGCACATGATCCATAATCAGATGGTGACCACTGTCCATTTGTACAAGTAAATTCCTTAGAGTTGGAGTCATCAGAGAATTTAAGGCCACTGTCACAGTCAAAATTCAGGTTTGTCTCTGAGGGAAATACACTCATTGATTCCTGCATTGTTGCCCTTATTATTGACAGTCTTTCACAATGGGCTGAATGTGGATATTTACATATGAATGGATAAAAAGATAGCATTAATCATTAAATATTATTGTTCATATTATCAAATTAATCACCGTTGAATGGTAAAATCAAAGTATTTTAATTCATGTAAAAACAGTATCTATGTTACTTTCTAATGTTCTAATTCTCTTCTGCTTGAAGAATAAATGTGACTAAGTTGTCAGATGTTGGTTCTCTAAAGAAACGATCAAGCAGATTTTGTTTGTGAACAATGTGCATATAAATAGCAAAATCACTCATTGGATATAATTGAAGTAATAATGCATTTTCTTCATCACAAAGAGCAACACATTTTATTTATGCCTCACAATCTCTCATGGTACAAACCTGTACAAGCATAATTCCCAGATGGTTCCCATACACCATTGCTGCATGTGAATGTCATTCTTGTTGTGGCATCAGAGAATTTAAGATTTGAATTACAGTCAAAAACTACTTGGATTCCTGGAGGGAAACTGCTAATTGAATTCTGAATGGTTGCTTCTGGAATAGTAAGGCTGGTACAAGGAGCTGTGGAGAAATTTGGAAAAATACTTTAATTAAGAAAAAAAACAAATAACAAACAAACATGAGAAGTTTCTTTTTTTTTCATTTAAAAGGGTAGGAGATGCAAGCATTATACAAACATATTGATTTTTTAGGTTGGTTTGTTTGTTTGTTTGTTTGTTTGGGGTTTTACATCACTTTCAACATTATTTCAGTTATTTCGTGATGAGACCTACTTGTAGCAGATATAGTGCTGCCTCACTGAATTGTCATGTCGCAGGTCCTTGACATGACAACCCACCCGGTCACAGATTTACAAGGACAACGGGTTAACCCTTTAGGCACAGGCCTCAGCTCATGTGGGAAATTGTGTCATGAGTTCAATCTCGGCACGGCCGGGGTTCGAACCCATGACCTTTGGATCACCACAGAGGAACTGGTGCTAATAAGCTGGCGCCCTAACCAACTGCGCCACGGCCCGTGGCCTCTTTTTTTTTAGGTTGGACAGGATATACGTTTTTGTATTTTAGTTAATCACTTTCAATATTATTTCAGTCATTTCGTGATGACTTTTAAATGCTTATTTATTTTTTCTTTTCCCAAAGAGCATATTATAAACATGAGCTGCAGTTATATTGATGAAGCTTATAACTTTAAAGTGAGTGATTGGATAACAAATGTTTGGCGTCTGTTTTATTAGATTTATTTTATCAGATCATAAGTGGACAGGATTTCATATACGATTGATATAATGTTAATCATTTTAATCATATTTTTTTACTCTCTCAGTATAAATTCGCAAACAGATATTTAAAACATACCAGCACATGATCCATAATTAGTTGGTGTCCATTCTCCATTTGTACATGTAAATGCCTTTGAGTTTGAGTCATCAGAAAATTTAAGACCACTGTTACAGTCAAAATTCACCACTGTGCCCGATGGGAACAGACTAAATGATTCCTGCATCGTTGCTCCTGATTTTGACGGATTCCCACAATGAGCTTTAATATTTTGTATTTGAAAATAAAGTGTAGAAACATTAAATTAATCAATATTTTGGTATTTCAGCAAAAACGATGTCACTTTCTAATGCTCTTCTGCTTAAAATTAAATATGGCTCAGTTGAAGAAGTCATTTCTCTAGTGTTAAAACAAAGTATATTTTGTTTGTGAACAATGTGCATATAATTATCAAAATCACACATTGGATATAAATGCAGTAATAATGCATTTTCTTCATCACAATGAGCAAAATATTTTATTTTTGCCTCACAATCGCATGGTTCAAACCTGTGCAAGCATAATTCCCAGATGGTTGGACAGGATACACTATTTTGTATTTTAATCAATCACTTTCAACATTATTTCCGTCATTTCGTGATGACTTTTAAATGCTTATTTATTTTTTCTTTTCCCAAAGAGCATATAATAAACATGAGCTGCAGTTATTTTGATGAAGCTTATAACTTTAAAGTGAGTGATTGGATAACAAATGTTTGGCGTCTGTTTATTATATTTATTTTATCAGATCATACGTGGACAGGATTTCATATACGATTGATATAATGTTAATCATTTTAATCATATTTTTTTACTCTCTCAGTATAAATTCGCAAACAGATATTTAAAACATACCAGCACATGATCCATAATTAGTTGGTGTCCATTCTCCATTTGTACATGTAAATGCCTTTGAGTTTGAGTCATCAGAAAATTTAAGACCACTGTTACAGTCAAAATTCACCACTGTCCCCGATGGGAACAGACTAAATGATTCCTGCATCGTTGCTCCTGATTTTGACGGATTCCCACAATGAGCTTTAATATTTTGTATTTGAAAATAAAGTGTAGAAACATTACATTAATCAATATTTTGGTATTTCGGTAAAAACAATATGTCACTTTGTAATGTTCTAATGCTCTTCTGCTTGAATATCAAATATGGCTAACTTGAAGAAGTCAGTTCTCTAATGTTAAAATAAAGTATATTTTGTTTGTGAACAATGTGCATATAATTATCAAAATCACTCATTGGATAAATGCAGTAATAATGCATTTTCTTCATCACAATGAGCAAAATATTTTATTTTTGCCTCACAATCGCATGGTTCAAACCTGTACAAGCATAATTCCCAGATCGTTGGACAGGATACACAATTTCGTATTTTAGTTATTAATCACTTTCAACATTATTTCTGTCATTTCGTGATGACTTTTAAATGCTTATTTATTTTTTCTTTTCCTAAAGAGCATATAATAAACATGAGCTGCAGTTTTTTTGATGAAGCTTATAACTTTAAAGTGAGTGATTGGATCACAAATATTTGGCGTCTGTTTTATTAGATTTATTTTATCAGATCATACGTGGACAGGATTTCATATACCATTTATATAATGTTAATCATTTTTTTACTCTGTATTTGTTTACTCTCTCAGTATAAATTCGCAAACAGATATTTAAAACATACCAGCACATGATCCATAATTAGTTGGTGTCCATTCTCCATTTGTACATGTAAATGCCTTTGAGTTTGAGTCATCAGAAAATTTAAGACCACTGTTACAGTCAAAATTCACCACTGTGCCCGATGGGAACAGACTAAATGATTCCTGCATCGTTGCTCCTGATTTTGACGGATTCCCACAATGAGCTTTAATATTTTGTATTTGAAAATAAAGTGTAGAAACATTAAATTAATCAATATTTTGGTATTTCGGTAAAAAGGATATGTCACTTTCTAATGCTCTTCTGCTTAAAATTAAATATGGCTCAGTTGAAGAAGTCGGTTCTCTAGTGTTAAAACAAAGTATATTTTGTTTGTGAACAATGTGCATATAATTATCAAAATCACTCATTGGATATAAATGCAGTAATAATGCATTTTCTTCATCACAATGAGCAAAATATTTTATTTTTGCCTCACAATCGCATGGTTCAAACCTGTGCAAGCATAATTCCCAGATGGTTGGACAGGATACACTATTTCGTATTTTAATTAATCACTTTCAACATTATTTCTGTCATTTCGTGATGACTTTTAAATGCTTATTTATTTTTTCTTTTCCCAAAGAGCATATAATAAACATGAGCTGCAGTTATTTTGATGAAGCTTATAACTTTAAAGTGAGTGATTGGATCACAAATGTTTGGCGTCTGTGTTATTATATTCATTTTATCAGATCATAAGTGGACAGGACTTCATATACGATTGATATAATGTTAATCATTTTAATCATATTTTTTTACTCTCTCAGTATAAATTTGCAAACAGATATTTAAAACATACCAGCACATGATCCATAATTAGTTGGTGTCCATTCTCCATTTGTACATGTAAATGCCTTTGAGTTTGAATCATCAGAAAATTTAAGACCACTGTTACAGTCAAAATTCACCACTGTGCCCGATGGGAACAGACTAAATGATTCCTGCATCGTTGCTCCTGATTTTGACGGATTCCCACAATGAGCTTTAATATTTTGTATTTGAAAATAAAGTGTAGAAACATTAAATTAATCAATATTTTGGTATTTCAGCAAAAACGATGTCACTTTCTAATGCTCTTCTGCTTAAAATTGAATATGGCTCAGTTGAAGAAGTCATTTCTTAAGTGTTAAAACAAAGTATATTTTGTTTGTGAACAATGTGCATATAATTATCAAAATCACTCATTGGATAAATGCAGTAATAATGCATTTTCTTCATCACAATGAGCAAAATATTTTATTTTTGCCTCACAATCCCATGGTTCAAACCTGTACAAGCATAATTCCCAGATGGTTGGACAGGATACACGATTTCGTATTTTAGTTATTAATCACTTTCAACATTATTTCTGTCATTTCGTGATGACTTTTAAATGCTTATTTATTTTTTCTTTTCCTAAAGAGCATATAATAAACATGAGCTGCAGTTATTTTGATGAAGCTTATAACTTTAAAGTGAGTGATTTGATAACAAATGTTTGGCGTCTGTTTTATTATATTTATTTTATCAGATCATAAGTGGACAGGATTTCATATACCATTTATATAATGTTAATCATTTTTTTACTCTGTATTTGTTTACTCTGTCAGTATTAATTTGCAAACAGATATTTAAAACATACCAGCACATGATCCATAATTAGTTGGTGTCCATTCTCCATTTGTACACGTAAATGCCTTTGAGTTTGAATCATCAGAAAATTTAAGACCACTGTTACAGTCAAAATTCACCACTGTGCCAGATGGGAACAGACTAAATGATTCCTGCATCGTTGCTCCTGATTTTGACGGATTCCCACAATGAGCTTTAATATTTTGTATTTGAAAATAAAGTGTAGAAACATTAAATTAATCAATATTTTGGTATTTCGGTAAAAAGGATATGTCACTTTCTAAAGCTCTTCTGCTTAAAATTAAATATGGCTCAGTTGAAGAAGTCGGTTCTCTAGTGTTAAAACAAAGTATATTTTGTTTGTGAACAATGTGCATATAATTATCAAAATCACTCATTGGATATAATTGCAGTAATAATGCATTTTCTTCATCACAATGAGCAAAATATTTTATTTTTGCCTCACAATCGCATGGTTCAAACCTGTGCAAGCATAATTCCCAGATGGTTGGACAGGATACACTATTTCGTATTTTAATTAATCACTTTCAACATTATTTCTGTCATTTCGTGATGACTTTTAAATGCTTATTTATTTTTTCTTTTCCCAAAGAGCATATAATAAACATGAGCTGCAGTTATTTTGATGAAGCTTATAACTTTAAAGTGAGTGATTGGATCACAAATGTTTGGCGTCTGTTTATTATATTCATTTTATCAGATCATAAGTGGACAGGACTTCATATACGATTGATATAATGTTAATCATTTTAATCATATTTTTTTACTCTGTCAGTATAGATTTGCAAACAGATATTTAAAACATACCAGCACATGATCCATAATTAGTTGGTGTCCATTCTCCATTTGTACATGTAAATGCCTTTGAGTTTGAATCATCAGAAAATTTAAGACCACTGTTACAGTCAAAATTCACCACTGTGCCCGATGGGAACAGACTAAATGATTCCTGCATCGTTGCTCCTGATTTTGACGGATTCCCACAATGAGCTTTAATATTTTGTATTTGAAAATAAAGTGTAGAAACATTAAATTAATCAATATTTTGGTATTTCGGTAAAAAGGATATGTCACTTTCTAATGCTCTTCTGCTTAAAATTAAATATGGCTCAGTTGAAGAAGTCGGTTCTCTAGTGTTAAAACAAAGTATATTTTGTTTGTGAACAATGTGCATATAATTATCAAAATCACTCATTGGATATAAATGCAGTAATAATGCATTTTCTTCATCACAATGAGCAAAATATTTTATTTTTGCCTCACAATCTCTCATGGTACAAACCTGTACAAGCATAATTCCCAGATGGTTCCCATACACCATTGCTGCATGTGAATGTCATTCTTGTTGTGGCATCAGAGAATTTAAGATTTGAATTACAGTCAAAAACTACTTGGATTCCTGGAGGGAAACTGCTAATTGAATTCTGAATGGTTGCTTCTGGAATAGTCAGGCTGGTACAAGGAGCTGTGGAGAAATTTGGAAAAATACTTTAATTAAGAAAAAAAACAAATAACAAACAAACATGAGAAGTTTCTTTTTTTTTCATTTAAAAGGGTAGGAGATGCAAGCATTATACAAACATATTGATTTTTTAGGTTGGACAGGATACACGTTTTTGTATTTTAGTTAATCACTTTCAACATTATTTCTGTCATTTCGTGATGACTTTTAAATGCTTATTTATTTTTTCTTTTCCCAAAGAGCATATAATAAACATGAGCTGCAGTTATATTGATGAAGCTTATAACTTTAAAGTGAGTGATTGGATAACAAATGTTTGGCGTCTGTATTATTAGATTTATTTTATCAAATCATAAGTGGACAGGATTTCATATACCATTTTTATAATGTTAATCATATTTTTTTACTATCTCAGTATAAATTCGCAAACAGATATTTAAAACATACCAGCACATGATCCATAATTAGTTGGTGTCCATTCTCCATTTGTACATGTAAATGCCTTTGAGTTTGAGTCATCAGAAAATTTAAGACCACTGTTACAGTCAAAATTCACCACTGTGCCCGATGGGAACAGACTAAATGATTCCTGCATCGTTGCTCCTGATTTTGACGGATTCCCACAATGAGCTTTAATATTTTGTATTTGAAAATAAAGTGTAGAAACATTAAATTAATCAATATTTTGGTATTTCAGCAAAAACGATGTCACTTTCTAATGCTCTTCTGCTTAAAATTAAATATGGCTCAGTTGAAGAAGTCATTTCTCTAGTGTTAAAACAAAGTATATTTTGTTTGTGAACAATGTGCATATAATTATCAAAATCACTCATTGGATAAATGCAGTAATAATGCATTTTCTTCATCACAATGAGCAAAATATTTTATTTTTGCCTCACAATCCCATGGTTCAAACCTGTACAAGCATAATTCCCAGATGGTTGGACAGGATACACGATTTCGTATTTTAGTTATTAATCACTTTCAACATTATTTCTGTCATTTCGTGATGACTTTTAAATGCTTATTTATTTTTTCTTTTCCTAAAGAGCATATAATAAACATGAGCTGCAGTTATTTTGATGAAGCTTATAACTTTAAAGTGAGTGATTTGATAACAAATGTTTGGCGTCTGTTTTATTATATTTATTTTATCAGATCATAAGTGGACAGGATTTCATATACCATTTATATAATGTTAATCATTTTTTTACTCTGTATTTGTTTACTCTGTCAGTATAAATTTGCAAACAGATATTTAAAACATACCAGCACATGATCCGTAATTAGTTGGTGTCCATTCTCCATTTGTACATGTAAATGCCTTTGAGTTTGAATCATCAGAAAATTTAAGACCACTGTTACAGTCAAAATTCACCACTGTGCCAGATGGGAACAGACTAAATGATTCCTGCATCGTTGCTCCTGATTTTGACGGATTCCCACAATGAGCTTTAATATTTTGTATTTGAAAATAAAGTGTAGAAACATTAAATTAATCAATATTTTGGTATTTCGGTAAAAAGGATATGTCACTTTCTAAAGCTCTTCTGCTTAAAATTAAATATGGCTCAGTTGAAGAAGTCGGTTCTCTAGTGTTAAAACAAAGTATATTTTGTTTGTGAACAATGTGCATATAATTATCAAAATCACTCATTGGATATAATTGCAGTAATAATGCATTTTCTTCATCACAATGAGCAAAATATTTTATTTTTGCCTCACAATCGCATGGTTCAAACCTGTGCAAGCATAATTCCCAGATGGTTGGACAGGATACACTATTTCGTATTTTAATTAATCACTTTCAACATTATTTCTGTCATTTCGTGATGACTTTTAAATGCTTATTTATTTTTTCTTTTCCCAAAGAGCATATAATAAACATGAGCTGCAGTTATTTTGATGAAGCTTATAACTTTAAAGTGAGTGATTGGATCACAAATGTTTGGCGTCTGTTTATTATATTCATTTTATCAGATCATAAGTGGACAGGACTTCATATACGATTGATATAATGTTAATCATTTTAATCATATTTTTTTACTCTGTCAGTATAGATTTGCAAACAGATATTTAAAACATACCAGCACATGATCCATAATTAGTTGGTGTCCATTCTCCATTTGTACATGTAAATGCCTTTGAGTTTGAATCATCAGAAAATTTAAGACCACTGTTACAGTCAAAATTCACCACTGTGCCAGATGGGAACAGACTAAATGATTCCTGCATCGTTGCTCCTGATTTTGACGGATTCCCACAATGAGCTTTAATATTTTGTATTTGAAAATAAAGTGTAGAAACATTACATTAATCAATATTTTGGTATTTCGGAAAAAAAATATGTCACTTTGTAATGTTCTAATGCTCTTCTGCTTGAATATCAAATATGGCTAACTTGAAGAAGTCGGTTCTCTTATGTTAAAATAAAGTATATTTTGTTTGTGAACAATGTGCATATAAATAGCAAAATCACTCATTGGATATAATTGCAGTAATAATGCATTTTCTTCATCACAAAGAGCAACACATTTTATTTATGCCTCACAATCTCTCATGGTACAAACCTGTACAAGCATAATTCCCAGATGGTTCCCATACACCATTGCTGCATGTGAATGTCATTCTTGTTGTGGCATCAGAGAATTTAAGATTTGAATTACAGTCAAAAACTACTTGGATTCCTGGAGGGAAACTGCTAATTGAATTCTGAATGGTTGCTTCTGGAATAGTCAGGCTGGTGCAAGGAGCTGTGGAGAAATTTTGAAAAATACTTAATATATTAATAAAAAACAAAAAACAAACAAACATGAGTAGTTTCTTTTTTTTCATTTAAAAGGTCAGGAGATGCAAGTATTATCCAAACATATTGATTTTTTAGGTTGGACAGGATACACGTTTTCGTATTTTAGTTAATCACTTTCAACATTATTTCCGTCATTTCGTGATGACTTTTAAATGCTTATTTATTTTTTCTTTTCCCAAAGAGCATATAATAAACATGAGCTGCAGTTATATTGATGAGGCTTATAACTTTAAAGTGAGTGATTGGATAACAAATGTTTGGCGTCTGTATTATTAGATTTATTTTATCAAATCATAAGTGGACAGGATTTCATATACCATTTTTATAATGTTAATCATATTTTTTTACTCTCTCAGTATAAATTCGCAAATAGATATTTAAAACATACCAGCACATGATCCATAATTAGTTGGTGTCCATTCTCCATTTGTACATGTAAATGCCTTTGAGTTTGAGTCATCAGAAAATTTAAGACCACTGTTACAGTCAAAATTCACCACTGTGCCCGATGGGAACAGACTAAATGATTCCTGCATCGTTGCTCCTGATTTTGACGGATTCCCACAATGAGCTTTAATATTTTGTATTTGAAAATAAAGTGTAGAAACATTAAATTAATCAATATTTTGGTATTTCAGCAAAAACGATGTCACTTTCTAATGCTCTTCTGCTTAAAATTAAATATGGCTCAGTTGAAGAAGTCATTTCTCTAGTGTTAAAACAAAGTATATTTTGTTTGTGAACAATGTGCATATAATTATCAAAATCACTCATTGGATAAATGCAGTAATAATGCATTTTCTTCATCACAATGAGCAAAATATTTTATTTTTGCCTCACAATCGCATGGTTCAAACCTGTGCAAGCATAATTCCCAGATGGTTGGACAGGATACACTATTTCGTATTTTAATTAATCACTTTCAACATTATTTCTGTCATTTCGTGATGACTTTTAAATGCTTATTTATTTTTTCTTTTCCCAAAGAGCATATAATAAACATGAGCTGCAGTTATTTTGATGAAGCTTATAACTTTAAAGTGAGTGATTGGATCACAAATGTTTGGCGTCTGTTTATTATATTCATTTTATCAGATCATAAGTGGACAGGACTTCATATACGATTGATATAATGTTAATCATTTTAATCATATTTTTTTACTCTCTCTGTATAAATTCGCAAACAGATATTTAAAACATACCAGCACATGATCCATAATTAGTTGGTGTCCATTCTCCATTTGTACATGTAAATGCCTTTGAGTTTGAGTCATCAGAAAATTTAAGACCACTGTTACAGTCAAAATTCACCACTGTGCCCGATGGGAACAGACTAAATGATTCCTGCATCGTTGCTCCTGATTTTGACGGATTCCCACAATGAGCTTTAATATTTTGTATTTGAAAATAAAGTGTAGAAACATTAAATTAATCAATATTTTGGTATTTCAGCAAAAACGATGTCACTTTCTAATGCTCTTCTGCTTAAAATTAAATATGGCTCAGTTGAAGAAGTCATTTCTCTAGTGTTAAAACAAAGTATATTTTGTTTGTGAACAATGTGCATATAATTATCAAAATCACTCATTGGATAAATGCAGTAATAATGCATTTTCTTCATCACAATGAGCAAAATATTTTATTTTTGCCTCACAATCGCATGGTTCAAACCTGTGCAAGCATAATTCCCAGATGGTTGGACAGGATACACTATTTCGTATTTTAATTAATCACTTTCAACATTATTTCTGTCATTTCGTGATGACTTTTAAATGCTTATTTATTTTTTCTTTTCCCAAAGAGCATATAATAAACATGAGCTGCAGTTATTTTGATGAAGCTTATAACTTTAAAGTGAGTGATTGGATCACAAATGTTTGGCGTCTGTTTATTATATTCATTTAATCAGATCATAAGTGGACAGGACTTCATATACGATTGATATAATGTTAATCATTTTAATCATATTTTTTTACTCTCTCTGTATAAATTCGCAAACAGATATTTAAAACATACCAGCACATGATCCATAATTAGTTGGTGTCCATTCTCCATTTGTACATGTAAATGCCTTTGAGTTTGAGTCATCAGAAAATTTAAGACCACTGTTACAGTCAAAATTCACCACTGTGCCCGATGGGAACAGACTAAATGATTCCTGCATCGTTGCTCCTGATTTTGACGGATTCCCACAATGAGCTTTAATATTTTGTATTTGAAAATAAAGTGTAGAAACATTAAATTAATCAATATTTTGGTATTTCAGCAAAAACGATGTCACTTTCTAATGCTCTTCTGCTTAAAATTAAATATGGCTCAGTTGAAGAAGTCATTTCTCTAGTGTTAAAACAAAGTATATTTTGTTTGTGAACAATGTGCATATAATTATCAAAATCACTCATTGGATAAATGCAGTAATAATGCATTTTCTTCATCACAATGAGCAAAATATTTTATTTTTGCCTCACAATCGGATGGTTCAAACCTGTGCAAGCATAATTCCGAGATCGTTGGACAGGATACACGATTTCGTATTTTGTTTTTAATCACTTTCAACATTATTTCTGTCATTTCGTGATGACTTTTAAATGCTTATTTATTTTTTATTTTCCCAAAGAGCATATAATAAACATGAGCTGCAGTTATTTTGATGAAGCTTATAACTTTAAAGTGAGTGATTGGATAACAAATGTTTGGCGTATGTTTTATTATATTTATTTTATCAGATCATAAGTGGACAGGATTTCATATACCATTTATATAATGTTAATCATTTTTTTACTCTGTATTTGTTTACTCTGTCAGTATAGATTTGCAAACAGATATTTAAAACATACCAGCACATGATCCATAATTAGTTGGTGTCCATTCTCCATTTGTACATGTAAATGCCTTTGAGTTTGAATCATCAGAAAATTTAAGACCACTGTTACAGTCAAAATTCACCACTGTGCCCGATGGGAACAGACTAAATGATTCCTGCATCGTTGCTCCTGATTTTGACGGATTCCCACAATGAGCTTTAATATTTTGTATTTGAAAATAAAGTGTAGAAACATTAAATTAATCAATATTTTGGTATTTCGGTAAAAACAATATGTCACTTTCTAATGCTCTTCTGCTTAAAATTAAATATGGCTCAGTTGAAGAAGTCGGTTCTCTAGTGTTAAAACAAAGTATATTTTGTTTGTGAACAATGTGCATATAAATATCAAAATCACTCATTGGATATAAATGCAGTAATAATGCATTTTCTTCATCACAATGAGCAAAATATTTTATTTTTGCCTCACAATCTCATGGTACAAACCTGTGCAAGCATAATTCCCAGATGGTTGGACAGGATACACTATTTCGTATTTTAATTAATCACTTTCAACATTATTTCTGTCATTTCGTGATGACTTTTAAATGCTTATTTATTTTTTCTTTTCCCAAAGAGCATATAATAAACATGAGCTGCAGTTATTTTGATGAAGCTTATAACTTTAAAGTGAGTGATTGGATCACAAATGTTTGGCGTCTGTTTATTATATTCATTTAATCAGATCATAAGTGGACAGGATTTCATATACGATTGATATAATGTTAATCATTTTAATCATATTTTTTTACTCTCTCTGTATAAATTCGCAAACAGATATTTAAAACATACCAGCACATGATCCATAATTAGTTGGTGTCCATTCTCCATTTGTACATGTAAATGCCTTTGAGTTTGAGTCATCAGAAAATTTAAGACCACTGTTACAGTCAAAATTCACCACTGTGCCCGATGGGAACAGACTAAATGATTCCTGCATCGTTGCTCCTGATTTTGAAGGATTCCCACAATGAGCTTTAATATTTTGTATTTGAAAATAAAGTGTAGAAACATTAAATTAATCAATATTTTGGTATTTCAGCAAAAACGATGTCACTTTCTAATGCTCTTCTGCTTAAAATTAAATATGGCTCAGTTGAAGAAGTCATTTCTCTAGTGTTAAAACAAAGTATATTTTGTTTGTGAACAATGTGCATATAATTATCAAAATCACTCATTGGATAAATGCAGTAATAATGCATTTTCTTCATCACAATGAGCAAAATATTTTATTTTTGCCTCACAATCGCATGGTTCAAACCTGTGCAAGCATAATTCCGAGATCGTTGGACAGGATACACGATTTCGTATTTTGTTTTTAATCACTTTCAACATTATTTCTGTCATTTCGTGATGACTTTTAAATGCTTATTTATTTTTTATTTTCCCAAAGAGCATATAATAAACATGAGCTGCAGTTATTTTGATGAAGCTTATAACTTTAAAGTGAGTGATTGGATAACAAATGTTTGGCGTATGTTTTATTATATTTATTTTATCAGATCATAAGTGGACAGGATTTCATATACCATTTATATAATGTTAATCATTTTTTTACTCTGTATTTGTTTACTCTGTCAGTATAGATTTGCAAACAGATATTTAAAACATACCAGCACATGATCCATAATTAGTTGGTGTCCATTCTCCATTTGTACATGTAAATGCCTTTGAGTTTGAATCATCAGAAAATTTAAGACCACTGTTACAGTCAAAATTCACCACTGTGCCCGATGGGAACAGACTAAATGATTCCTGCATCGTTGCTCCTGATTTTGACGGATTCCCACAATGAGCTTTAATATTTTGTATTTGAAAATAAAGTGTAGAAACATTAAATTAATCAATATTTTGGTATTTCGGTAAAAACAATATGTCACTTTCTAATGCTCTTCTGCTTAAAATTAAATATGGCTCAGTTGAAGAAGTCGGTTCTCTAGTGTTAAAACAAAGTATATTTTGTTTGTGAACAATGTGCATATAAATATCAAAATCACTCATTGGATATAAATGCAGTAATAATGCATTTTCTTCATCACAATGAGCAAAATATTTTATTTTTGCCTCACAATCTCATGGTACAAACCTGTACAAGCATAATTCCCAGATCGTTGGACAGGATACACTATTTCATATTTTAATTAATCACTTTCAACATTATTTCCGTCATTTCGTGATGACTTTTAAATGCTTATTTATTTTTTCTTTTCCCAAAGAGCATATAATAAACATGAGCTGCAGTTATTTTGATGAAGCTTTTAACTTTAAAGTGAGTGATTGGATAACAAATGTTTGGCGTCTGTTTATTATATTTATTTTATCAGATCATAAGTGGACAGGATTTCATATACGATTGATATAATGTTAATCATTTTAATCATATTTTTTTACTCTCTCAGTATAAATTCGCAAACAGATATTTAAAACATACCAGCACATGATCCATAATTAGTTGGTGTCCATTCTCCATTTGTACATGTAAGTGCCTTTGAATTTGAGTCATCAGAAAATTTAAGACCACTGTTACAGTCAAAATTCACCACTGTGCCCGATGGGAACACACTTAATGATTCCTGCATCGTTGCTCCTGATATTGATGGATTCCCACAATGAGCTTAAATATATGAAAATAAAGTGAAGAAACATGACATTAATAAACATATGATGTCATGCTCAAACATTTAAGTGGCTTTTTCAATAGTATAATTAAAGTAGTCTTAATATGCAGAAATCACATTTGGATAAATACTCAAATGTAGGCTGTCTGATATGTATTATTTGTGAAATTAATATGTATTATTTGTGAACATTGTTGGGATAGAATTCCTTTAAACTGTATTAGCACTATTGAGAATGAATGTTATTTTACACTCTTGATATCAGCATCATTTCGAACAGCACGGTATTATTTCTCGGTGTTATTTCTCTTGTCTTTCAATGAATCTTCACAATGTGCCAAATGATAATATCAATGAAAATATCATTGCTGATTTTATTAATAGTGTACACTAAGGTCATTCTACATGTTCAACAAATATCTCAGTGCTACTGAACTGTTTCTTAATCTAACCAGTGCACTTAGGCTGGCGCAGCCAGGTTGTTGTTTGTGTGTTCATATCTGTATGATAATATAAAAGAAAGATCTAAAAAGTGCAGAATATTGAGTGTCGATGACAAGAAAGAGTATATCTGAACTGATTTTACCTAAGTAGTGCCAAGAAGGTCTTTATACAACGCACTGAATACAATAAGTCATGCATTAATTGTCAGACTGATGCTAGTTAGAGGTTAAGATATCGATTCCTAATACAATTATTACTTGCAGCTTACAGACAATCCTTCTCCAACCAAAACCAAGAACCTCTCATTGAAAAGCATTTGTGCAGCGGGCGAATAATGTCACTAATTATTGGAGGATTGCTCTGATTGGTTAAAAGGAAAACCTTAAACAATGAACACATGTTTCCAGTGACGTCTCTCTCTCTCTCTCTCTCTCTCTCTCTCTCTCTCTCTCTCTCTCTATATATATATATATATATAATATGTGTATATATACATATATAAAATATATATATATTATATATATATATGTAATATATTGCGCAGATGTGTAATATTCATATTGCGCAGATTCCAGTCATGCCTGCTCATAGCACTCGATAGTAACTAAACACTCATGAAATGTATCAAGCTTTAAATGAAGGACACCATCATAGACCAATGAATCTATAATGACAACCTATTATCTAGATCTCCCGAGACCTTTATATGGCAACTGTTGCCAAATAATTCAATACTAACATCAAGCGGCAAGATATATGTGTGCTCATTATTAAATCAATGATGACACATTGTAAAAATAAGCATAACACGGGCGTGTATATTGTAGAAATATTCCCATCATATTTTCCATTATGTTTCTAAAATGTATTATTATTATATCATTTCTTTATAATTTCACTATTTCGATCACATCAATGACTAAAAAATGATAATTGGAATATTTGAGCCTCAAATTGAAGTGAAATAATAGCATTGCATAATGGCACGGCCGGGGTTCGAACCCACAACCTTTGGATCACCACAGAGGAACTGGTGCTAACCAACTACGCCATGGCCCATGGCCTCCATGTAAGTAATGCTATCTTAAAATCTATTCTGGCCTCCGCAGGTAGCCAATGCAGATCCATTAACTTTTCTGTGATGTTGTTATTCTTTTTTATTTGCACACAACTCTAGCTGCAGCATTCTGCAGGTTTTGTAACTTCGCTATTTCACATTTGGGTAACCCAGATAGTAGAGAGGATATGTTTCTGGCATGGAAATTTTCTTAATCTTTTGCTTCATATCGAGTTCCTGATTGAAGATTTCCCTAAGGTCTTTAAGGATTTCCCTAACGTCTTTGAGGATTTCCCTAAGGTCTTTGAGGATATCCCAAAGGTCTTTGACTTCATGTAATCTTTGAATATTCTTTATGTGCATATTGCTTAGAGGATTGTGAAACGCCAAACAAACAAACAAACATTTTATTTATCTATTTTATTTTGTATATTTCTCCATTTGCAAACAGAAGAATATATATTGTAAAGTCCCAAACAGACGAACAAATATTTTATTTATTTATTTTATTTTGAATATTTCTCCATGTGCTAAGGGAAGAATTTATATGTTCTGACTTTGATATTACTCAAAAATGAGATCCCAAAATGAAGATTTCACCTTAAAGTTTTGTATTTTGTATAAAGTCATTATTTCTTAATAATTTCTGCCAATGCAAAATATATTTCAATTCTATATGTTTTGATGTGCATATTGCTTAGATAAAACTTAGATAAATCATGATTTCATCTTCAGCATGACAAAAATACTTATGATAACTGGGAATTGAACCCTTTGCATGGGACACAGATGTCTTACCCACTGAACCATGTAGACAAGTATGATTTGAACCTCTCACTGGTACATCAAACATAGTCAACATCTTTATCAGTCATCTTTATAAGTTATTTTATAACTTAAAGGAGAGATATTCAGTAATTTCACACAGCAGCCTAAGTTAAACGTTTAGACTAAGGTTTTCCAAAAATATGTTTGTCCAAAATGATATCAAAAGTAACGCAAATAGATCAAATAATATCTATAATTCATGTCTCATTAAAATCTAAGACACCATTTTTAGTTGATTCTCTGTAGGAAGGTAAAGTAAAGCTGACATTTATATACCACTGATACCAGACAAATCCTGCACATAGGAGTTAATATTAGCTGGCCACGATTCGAACCAAGAACCCCTGGATCTCAAGGCAAATATTCTACCAATTGAGCTATTTTGGCAATAGCAAGGTATATAAGGTTCATATGTAATTATTAACATTGAATATGAGGTGTATCATATAATGCCTGGATACTTTTTACATATTTAACTTGAAGTAAAAAAAAACAGTGACTTGAGTGGTGCATATTTTCTGGAGAAATCATATGGAAAGTAGTCTGATAGGATGTTTGTTTCATAGGGAGCTAATGTGTTGATATATACTCAATGAGTTCACTCAAAACAGAAATCAAGATGACCGACTGCTGGTTGAGAATGTGCTTGATTTCTCATAAAGGAAGTACTGGTCGGCGACCAGTTTCCGCCGAAAAATGACTCGTTTTTTCGAATATCTCGGCAATAAAAGCAAATATTAAAGTCAAAACTCACCACAATAAACTTTAGTCAGCCTCTGATAAAATCTGATACCGCTCGAAGTTACTGCATCTAAAGATGCTGGGGGAGAAGCGATTATTTGGAAGGTGTTTTAAGGTCACTTGCTCTGCAGGAGGCTACCAGTTATCCGCCGATTTTCAATTGCAGCCTGCTAGAGGTTTATACTTCCCAAATCACTAATTTTGAAGGTAAATATTTAATTTAAACATAATTTAGCACATTTAGAATGGTATTTATGATAATCAAGCACTAATTTAGATACTTATATGGAGTGACATCCTACATCAAAAGTTAAGATTTTGAGGCAGGGTTTAATGGTGGGTTGATGATGAACATGTTAATATGAGAGCATTATAACTCTTATTATTAATCTTCCTCTTGTTCTCCTGACTTCAAACATCTATAAATCATTTACATAAGTGTATTATTAGCCGAGATACAAAGGCTGCATGGAATCCCCCCTTAAGGCTGAGGTGTGGAAAAAATGACATCAAACCCTTTGATCAGAGCTTTGGCCTTACGTCACAAGGACTGTGACATCCATTATTGAAATTTTGGGTTTTTCACACCACTGACAGAATACCCTTTGATCACAGTTATCAAAAGATTAGTGTATTTATCAAAATATCACACATAATATACCAATATAATTTTTGTAAATATAGAAAATATTAAGAATAATTACTTTATCCAGAAAACAAAGATGAAATCTTCATAATGGGGTTCTCTTTGGGCACGATACATGTCATAACATATAGAATTGAATTATTTTTTTCAAATGTAGAAAATATTACTAATGGTTTGCTCCACAATGTACTTTGCCTCAAATCACAATCCCTTTATTATGAGCATCTCATGTCTTTCAGGAAGCCCTTAATGATCAGCATCTGCTCCCATATATCCCAACAACAACAACAACAACACCAAAAAAAAAAAGAAATGTGTAGTTGATTAACAACAATTGTGATGACAAGATTTTATTTACAAATTTTACAAAAAAAATGACTTTTCCTTTGGGTGATGTCAAAATTCACACATCTGCTGTGGTGCCATTCTTGACATCTGTCACACTGGACCCAGGTGACATCCTCACTGTCATCATTATCAGAACATGGTGGTGCCTCCTGGCCACATGTTGAGCACCAGGATTGTTCATCAACAAAAACTTTTCTTTTCTTCTTCCTACAGCTCCTTCGGTTGGTATTGATGGCAGGTGCAGGCTGGATATGTGCTTGTGGAAGACGGACAGCAGAACTGCAGGCAAGATATTTACATTTATTAAGAATGCTTATTATGATATGTGCTTATTTATTGTTACAATGTGGAATTAAATTTATATTTGAGACTGGTAGTAATGAAATACCAGTGATCAGGGCTCACATCAAGAATTTTGAAAAATTGAAACTTTTAAATCTGTTTATGCTAATTGAGGTTTCATGTTAATTGTAAGATAGTCAGTTGGTATATTTTATTTTTTTATAAACTTTTCCATACTTGAAATCTTCAGCAGATGTGGATGGTACAGGATCATCTAATGGCCCATGTCCAGATTCCTGACTTAGAGTGACATCTGAGGCAGCAACTGTGACCTCTGAGGCAGCAACTGAGGCAGCAACTGTGACACCCGGGGCAGCAACTGTGACATCTGGATCATTCACACTGTAAGAGACATAAGATTTATCACAATTTAAGCAACCAAGTTGACACTTTAATTCTGGTAAAATGTATCCATTAAATTTTTCATCTGCATGAATAATCTTTTTCACTAGACAATGTAATTGATTTAAATGATGATGTATACCTCAAGTTATTTCCAAAGTGTTTTTGCCTTTTCTTTTTTCTTTCTGCCAGATCTTTTCTTCTCTGTGCCACTTCTTGTCGTTTCTTCTTGCGTTCTTCTTTCTCTTCTTTTTCCTTGGCCTTCTGAAGCTTTTTTAACTCTTTCTCCTCCAACCTTTTCACTTTTGCAGCTGCTTCTGCCTGCTCTTTGGCTTCTCGTTCCTCCAGCTGCTGATGGAAAGAGTCACATGTCAAAACCCGACCTGTTAATACCATTTTTCTTTTTTTTCCTGGCTCCCCGTCCTGTTGTCCTTTTTTCAGGTCAGGCATTTTAAAAATGTCTTGTTTGGACCTTGGGAGTGCACGCACTGCAGTTACTGGGTGTTGTCCCTTTTGGCATGGGACGCACCATCTTGGACAAGCCAATACCTTGCAACCACAGTGTGTGCACACAGGATGCCCTGTTCCTGAACGGGTTTGGTGGCCAGCTCCATCCTGCGATGGCTCCAGCCCTCCTCCATCTACTGCTCTCTCCAGCCCTCCTCCATCTGCTGCTGTCTCCAGCCCTCCTCCATCTGCTGCTGTCTCCAGCCCTCCTCCATCTGCTGCTCTCTCCAGCCCTCCTCCATCTGCTGCTGTCTCCAGCCCTCCTCCATCTGCTGCTCTCTCCAGCCCTCCTCCATCTGCTGCTCTCTCCAGCCCTCCTCCATCTGCTGCTGTCTCCAGCCCTCCTCCATCTGCTGCTGTCTGCATCTCCTGTGCTGTCTGTGTCTCCTGTGCTGTCTGTGTCTCTGGTGCTGTCTGTGTCTCTGGTGCTGTCTGTGTCTCCTGTGCTGTCTGTGTCTCTGGTGCTGTCTGTGTCTCCTGTGCTGTCTGTGTCTCTGGTGCTGTCTGTGTCTCCTGTGCTGTCTGTGTCTCTGGTGCTGTCTCTGTTGCCTGAGCTGTCTCCTGTGCCTGTCCTTCTGTGCTGTTGCCTGTCCTCATGTTTTCTGCCATTCTCTTTGCATTTTTCCGACCTTCTTGCGAAACCTTGGCTTGATCCAGTTTGTCCAGAACAACAAGTGGATTGAAGGGCACAATGCCTGATTGTTCAAAAGCGTCCTTCACCACCTGCCTGGTGACTGCCTGGTCCATGGCATAACCCCACATGGCAGGAAGTTTTGATCTTGGCATTGTGCCCTCGGCATTGTTCTTAGAATTTGTCATGCACAAACTAAGGAATTTGGCTTTAAGGACACCAAAAACGCCAACGTCCATGGGCTGCAACAAATGGGTTGTGTGGCCTGGAAGTCCAATTATTGTAATCTGTGAAAAAAAAACACATGGTGCATGACAAAACATTGATTGAACATTAACATTGTTTTTGTACAGAACTGTCATAAAAATGGAAGGAGTGACTTTATCCTCAAACTGTATTCATTTGATTAAGCTTACTTGTTCCTGTCGTGCTAATCTAATAATTGGAAGGCTGATGTGACAATCAGCATTGTCCAACACTAGAAGCTGTGGACGATCTCTGCCACAGTGTGGAATGAATACATTCTTGAGCCATGATAAAAAAAGCTCTGCATCAAAGTAGCCTGAAAAAAGAGATTCACATATTCACAAGCATGTAAAAAGCAAAAGATCTTTATTGTCCACATATTTATATGGTTGATTTTCTTTCAGAAAATATAGTGTCAAGTACCTTGTTCAGTGGCTGCTAGGACCCAGCCCATTGGTTTCGCATCAGTGGTGGTGAATAATGGCATAGATTTCTCGAAAACCATCATTGTCGGTTGAACATTTCCACAGGCATTGGCACATACCATTGATGTGACATGGCTCGCTGTAAGTACCTGAATTATAATTTAAGCATTTTAGATATATCCTGTATTTAATAAAAAAATAGATTACTTCTTTGTATAAATCCTCATCATTTTCTTGTGATTGAAGGTAACCAGTAATTAGCAGTTTAGATATTTCATGTACCTGTGTTTGAAAACAGTCTCTGCCTTTGATGCCAAACACTTTCTCCCCCGATGCTGCTTTGCCATTGTAACCAATTTCATCGGCATTCCAGATGCACCAGGGTTTCATCCTCAAATTAAGGTCCAAAATTGTTTGTTCTGTAAAAAAATTATATCCTTTTTTAAAAAGGTATTTTTTCCCACACATTCATACATATCGGCAGAAAGTCAACTATAGGCATAAAGGGAACTAAACCTTCTAAGTTTATCGATATTTTTTGTATTATTGCTTAAGATATTGTGAAATTTCAAATAATGGAATGATTCAATAATTTTCTCTTTACCCAGGAGCTGAAACCACTGCATCATGACAGCTTCATTTGTCATGGCAATTCGCCCTCTGTCTCTGCATGATGGCTTCTTGACAGAAAATTGTGGGTATTCTTGCAGGAACTTCCTGAACCACGCATCACTTGGGCCATTGTCTGCAAATAACGTTGGCCGATCCGCTGTCAGTTGTAGCACCACAACTCTGATGTCCTTCCTGGTGCATGGCCATCCACTACTTGCTCGATACTCGAGAAATTCCACGAGAGCAGCATACTCATCTGGCGTCAGCTGTTTAGATGGACCACGTTTCACACCCTTCGTCTTGGCTTTGAAATTGTCCTTCAGGGTTGAAATCGGGACGCCATATTCCCTGGATGCTGCAGCAAAGGACGATATTCTTCGTCTCTTTAGGGCAGATACTGCATTTCTTAGATCAGCTTTGCTGTAAGCAGGTGGCATACTGAAAATAACATTTAAAAAATAGTAATTCAGAATGTGGTTTGAATCTTATAATTTTAAATATATATTACTAAAATATCTTAAATTAATTAAATGGCTGCTATTACATTGAGAAGTTCTCCTAACTTATCACAAAGATTAAAGTGATGCAGTTCTTTGATATTCTCAAAAGAAATTTTTTACAATTAAGGTGCAAAATGTAAATGACAAATGTGATCTTTGTTAAGGAGTGAAATATTTGGTTATTTTTTTACTTCGACAAGAATATAACAAATTATCTTACCTTATCCATCAACATAATGGTAGTAGTTTGTCTTGGCAGTATGGTTATTGTATTATAAAAATATACTTAATGACAATATGAATAAATAATGCACATTGAATTTAACATAAGACATAAACGTTACATTGTTATGAATTTTAGTAAATTATATTTAACATGATATATAGTATATTTTAAATATAAAATGATGTCGGTGCAGAGAAATGTCTTTCAATGAGAGCTACTTTTTATAATTAAAAAAAGACACAAAATAGATAGGCAATCATGTGAAATAAGTGTAATAAATGGGTATACATTTGTAGATTGATTCCATATTGTGTAAAAAACAATTAATGTGTGTCACACTGATGGCAAGTTTTATAATCTGGTACTCCAACTGTCCAGCCAGGACAAGGTTTTGTGAGGGATATTAGAAATGGCAGCATTTGTGTGTTCGTCCATGTACACATCAATCTGTTCAAACTCCTTGCTGACTCCAAAACTTACAAAAAATACATCAACAACAAATAAGAGTTATCAATGATATGCATATGCACAAAAAATTGTAACAAACTTGAGGTCACTGCATGCTATTTTTATAAAAACATGTACTATTCATTTCAACTTTTTCAAGCCAAATATTGTGTATTCTATGGATTATATGAGCACTTTTTTCTAATTATCAGCCAATGTTTGAATGTGCAAATCCTATAAGCTTTAGTCCTATACTGTATTCAAATATTGGGGAAAATTTCAGGGCAAGTGAATTGTCATTCAGGGCAAGTAGATTTTAAAATTTACTTGCCCGGTGGGCAAGTGGATCACAAATGTTAATGTCAAGGCCTGATGGGCATATACACTTGCACAGTTCAGTCATTATGCATGGCCATGTAAAAGAGCCAACCAATTAGATCGGTATGGTAATTTTAAGCTGATATGAGGAAAAGGTTCTGAGCCAATTGTGGCATAGGTAGTATGTGACTCACCATGCAGAGTAATGAATGTGTATATTTATCAAGAAAATATTGATCTCTTGTGTCACATAACAATTTATATTAAAATTGCCAATGTGCTGTGAAATAAAGAACAAAACACTGATCAGCTGTTATTATCTTTTTTATTGTCCTGGCCTTTGGGTCATTGTGTTGTATAATGTATTTGGGTCTGAATATTAACAAAATATGATAAAGATACAATGGAATAAGTTATACAATATAGTCCATTTTTAATGCCCTATTTAGTCCATAAAAATTAGTTATCAGCTGCAATTATCCATGACCTCTTCAACAATAATTCAGTTTATACTTCTAAATTTAAAATAGATATATTCATAGTGAAACTTTGATAAAAGAAATTATTTGGTATAAATAGTTCTTATCATAAAGGAATATATTCATGTTCGCATTTTGAGGTACTGGAAGGAACCTCCTGGTAATCGCCTTGTCCATTTTGTGTCCGTTCTCTGTCCATTCACTCCATGGTAACTTCGGATTTCAAGTATTTCACCCTTCTTTTTATGCATTATTTTGTCTTTTTACCCTTAGCCCCTGATGTAACAAAAATATTCAATTCTGTACAACCCAGCCTGATTCCATCCAGCATTTGATGTTGGAAAGAATATGAAAAATGTGACATTTTGGCGTCAAAAGCATGACAATCGGATCAATATTAGCAAAGTTATGACAAGTTTTGTGAAAATTGAAAATGATTGCAGCTCAAGTTGCACGTGCAATAAATCCCCCATGATGACGTCATAGGCACAAATTGCAATAAATGATCATAATTTATGGCTGACAACAATAATGATATAAGTTATATTGCTCTCAGTTTATGGGGGTTGCTAGATTAGATTTAAATATTGGTTTGTGTTGCCATGGTTACTATTATATTTTTTTGGTCTGAATTTCAATGCATTTATGCATCAATGACCATTTAATCATATAATTTATGAAATGTATTTTACGAGAAAATAATTCTTTAAAGATTTCATATGCTTGTGTATGTGTGCACTGTTTTGTTTTCAAAGAGGTCACCATGTTAAAAATGAATAATTGAAGATTTATCTTGGCTTGAGAAATTTTATTCTTCATGAATTTTGAATACCACATTACCTGCAGCAGTTACTCATCTAAAAATCAATGGATGATCCCCTAAAAAAATAATCTCAAAACTTCACAATTTGGTAACTCATCTGCAAAAACGAGATGCCCTTGCATTTTATTTAATTGTAACTTTATAATTCATTATTTCATCCATAATAAATGATTTGTTATTGTTTGGAAATGCCCTCAGCTTTGCACATGGCAGTTTGTGTACGTTTAGAGAATGTAGGCTAATTATCCAACATGGCCGCCGCCAGAACCTCATGTGGATTTGGGCATTCAAATGTCATGCAAGTTCTCTTAAATTAAGGATGTTAGCATCTTATTTTTATTATCAGAGAGTGCTGTGAACTTTTATGCAAGTGTATGGTAAGTTGTGTGGCTTATCCATTCTAAATTACCTCGCGAATTGACTATTTATGCCTGCCCTGACAACTTGACTTTTTAGCTACTGTCAGTCACGTGCAATGACGTTTACAGAGCAACTGACCAATGAGCCAAACAGGCCCTCGGCGGAAAACTGGTATCGGCGGAAAACTGGTCGCTGACAAGTACTCATCATGTTTTGGTCTTGAAAGGGATCAAATAATCAACATACATTGCTAAACGTTGAATTCCGGTGACAGGTTCTCATCTGACCTGATATAGCCTAAACAGAAAAAAGTTGGGATACAAGAAATGATATAGGTGGAGAAATGCACAAGGCATGCACAAGGTCATTCTCATTTTGTATTATTTTGGTAATGATAGTGATGGGGAAAAATGTAAACACTGTCCAGAATATGTACAAATACATACTATCCAGACAGCCAGTTGTAAAACTTTAGTAAACCATCTACGATTGAAAGATATACCCCTATGGTCTTGTCTGTCCAATTTCATATCAGAGATTGCATGACCCTTTGAAATGATATTAAATCTTGTTTCTTGCCAATCTAATTTAGAAGCATAGGTTATTTGGGTTGCTTGGGGTGAATTTTTCAGATGAATTATTCATATGAGTAATTAGGACCATATTTCTCATCATATTAACTATCTTTTATCTTGTTAGCCATCTTTTCACCATATCAACCATCTTTGCACTATATTTACCATATTTTTACCACAGTAACCATCTTTTCATCATGTGGAAATGAATTATTGAGGTGAAAAACAATTTGCTTTTCATACAAGCATCATTAACCCAAGTAGATATCTGGGCACTTCTCATATACTGGGATATATACCTTTCATAAAAGGAATATCCTTTGGCAGGATTAGATTAGTTAGAATTAAAGATACCAATATACCAAGATGCTCTGTATATAGTTCATTAGTAAACTGAATTATGAGTATCAGACAAACATAAAGTTCATATATATTCTATGCGTTTTATATTTTCAGACAAATTAATGTTTTGTTTACTCTTTCATAAAAGGGGTCCACATATTTTAACACATTTCAAATTGTGTAATTAAATCCATGTATATCAATATTGAAAAGCAAAATAAAATGTCTTCTACAATTCTGTCAAGTGGTCTCAGTATGTTAAACTTGATCAGTGCATGATGTAACTATTTGATCAGGGGTTTTGATCATTTCTTAAAAATGTAACATTTTTAAAGCATTCACATTGGACATTTAAATATGATTTCCGAAGTTGATATCTTAACCATATCATACATTTGTGATCAGATAATATCATATTTGTCATATATTGATGACTTAATCTTAATCATGTCATAATTCTTTCATTTCAAGTGAAGAAAAATCGCATTATATCCATGTGAATAACTCATCTTATTTTCCTTTGCAACAGGTTAACCTGTCATTAACTGGACCAGAAAGGCACATCTCTATCATTGATGACTGTTTACTCACAAGTTTGCGCGGATGTCACATGGTTTGTTTGTTTGTTTGGGGTTTTACACCACTTTCTTAATTCTTACAGTTTTTTCGTGATGGGACCTACTTGTAGCAGATATAGTGCTGCCTCACTGAATGGCCATGTCACAGGTCCTTGACATGACAACCCGGAATGTTTTGGAATGTTTGGTTCATTTAATATGTTATGCTGCCAATCATGTGTGCAATAACTGATTTACAGTTTTTACTGTTGGTAAACTTGTTTGAATTTACAGATTATTTGGCTAATTATGGTCAAAGTTGTTAATTTCCCCATAAAAAATCAGAGATACACTCAAATACACTCAAATACAGCCATCGCACCTGCCTCAAAGTTGGCTGGTTGTGTTTTGATGCTTGCATGTGTTATGGCTGGTAGACTTCCACATGTTTTTACTAGTAATTAAAATACATTTGCTCCAATTTGATATGAATCAGATATAAATCACAAATTGTTCATCCATTCCTTTGCTTAATGTCTCTTTCAAATAAAAACATTCAAAGACATTTTGAGGTTTTTTATTGGTTTGGCCTCTTGGGCAATTGTTTGATTTACAGATTATTTGCTCATTATGGGCAAAATTGTTAATTTCCCTGTAAAACATCAGAGATAGAAACAAAAAAGGTTCTCTTTTCTAATGTAAAACAAAATGTACTCACCAGTGCATGATGTTATAGATTGAGGAACCCATTGCAAGGTGGACGAAACATCTTGACAGGTGAAGGTTTTCTCAGTGGTGCCATCTGAGAACTGGTAGCCAACTGTACACTCAAATACAGCTGTTGCACCTGCCTCAGAGTTGTCTGGTTGTGTTTTGATGCTTGCATGTGTTATGGCTGGTAGACTTCCACATGTTTTTACTAGTAATTAAAAAACATTTGCTCCAATTTGATATGAATCAGATATAAATCACAAATTGTTCATCCATTCCTTTGCTTAATGTCTCTTTCAAATAAAAACATTCAAAGACATTTTGAGGTTTTTTATTGGTTTGGCCTCTTGGGCAATTGTTTGATTTACAGATTATTTGGCTCATTATGGGCAAAATTGTTAATTTCCCTGTAAAACATCAGAGATAGAAACAAAAAAGGTTCTCTTTTCTAATGTAAAACAAAATGTACTCACCAGTGCATGATGTTATAGATTGAGGAACCCATTGCAAGGTGGACGAAACATCTTGACAGGTGAAGGTTTTCTCAGTGGTGCCATCTGAGAACTGGTAGCCAACTGTACACTCAAATACAGCTGTTGCACCTGCCTCAGAGTTGTCTGGTTGTGTTTTGATGCTTGCATGTGTTATGGCTGGTAGACTTCCACATGTTTTTACTAGTAATTAAAAAACATTTGCTCCAATTTGATATGAATCAGATATAAATCACAAATTGTTCATCCATTCCTTTGCTTAATGTCTCTTTCAAATAAAAACATTCAAAGACATTTTGAGGTTTTTTATTGGTTTGGCCTCTTGGGCAATTGTTTGATTTACAGATTATTTGGCTCATTATGGGCAAAATTGTTAATTTCCCTGTAAAACATCAGAGATAGAAACAAAAAAGGTTCTCTTTTCTAATGTAAAACAAAATGTACTCACCAGTGCATGATGTTATAGATTGAGGAACCCATTGCAAGGTGGACGAAACATCTTGACAGGTGAAGGTTTTCTCAGTGGTGCCATCTGAGAACTGGTAGCCAACTGTACACTCAAATACAGCTGTTGCACCTGCCTCAGAGTTGTCTGGTTGTGTTTTGATGCTTGCATGTGTTATGGCTGGTAGACTTCCACATGTTTTTACTAGTAATTAAAAAACATTTGCTCCAATTTGATATGAATCAGATATAAATCACAAATTGTTCATCCATTCCTTTGCTTAATGTCTCTTTCAAATAAAAACATTCAAAGACATTTTGAGGTTTTTTATTGGTTTGGCCTCTTGGGCAATTGTTTGATTTACAGATTATTTGGCTCATTATGGGCAAAATTGTTAATTTCCCTGTAAAACATCAGAGATAGAAACAAAAAAGGTTCTCTTTTCTAATGTAAAACAAAATGTACTCACCAGTGCATGATGTTATAGATTGAGGAACCCATTGCAAGGTGGACGAAACATCTTGACAGGTGAAGGTTTTCTCAGTGGTGCCATCTGAGAACTGGTAGCCAACTGTACACTCAAATACAGCTGTTGCACCTGCCTCAGAGTTGTCTGGTTGTGTTTTGATGCTTGCATGTGTTATGGCTGGTAGACTTCCACATGTTTTTACTAGTAATTAAAATACATTTGCTCCAATTTGATATGAATCAGATATAAATCACAAATTGTTCATCCATTCCTTTGCTTAATGTCTCTTTCAAATAAAAACATTCAAAGACATTTTGAGGTTTTTTATTGGTTTGGCCTCTTGGGCAATTGTTTGATTTACAGATTATTTGGCTCATTATGGGCAAAATTGTTAATTTCCCTGTAAAACATCAGAGATAGAAACAAAAAAGGTTCTCTTTTCTAATGTAAAACAAAATGTACTCACCAGTGCATGATGTTATAGATTGAGGAACCCATTGCAAGGTGGACGAAACATCTTGACAGGTGAAGGTTTTCTCAGTGGTGCCATCTGAGAACTGGTAGCCAACTGTACACTCAAATACAGCTGTTGCACCTGCCTCAGAGTTGTCTGGTTGTGTTTTGATGCTTGCATGTGTTATGGCTGGTAGACTTCCACATGTTTTTACTAGTAATTAAAATACATTTGCTCCAATTTGATATGAATCAGATATAAATCACAAATTGTTCATCCATTCCTTTGCTTAATGTCTCTTTCAAATAAAAACATTCAAAGACATTTTGAGGTTTTTTATTGGTTTGGCCTCTTGGGCAATTGTTTGATTTACAGATTATTTGGCTCATTATGGGCAAAATTGTTAATTTCCCTGTAAAACATCAGAGATAGAAACAAAAAAGGTTCTCTTTTCTAATGTAAAACAAAATGTACTCACCAGTGCATGATGTTATAGATTGAGGAACCCATTGCAAGGTGGACGAAACATCTTGACAGGTGAAGGTTTTCTCAGTGGTGCCATCTGAGAACTGGTAGCCAACTGTACACTCAAATACAGCTGTTGCACCTGCCTCAGAGTTGTCTGGTTGTGTTTTGATGCTTGCATGTGTTATGGCTGGTAGACTTCCACATGTTTTTACTAGTAATTAAAATACATTTGCTCCAATTTGATATGAATCAGATATAAATCACAAATTGTTCATCCATTCCTTTGCTTAATGTCTCTTTCAAATAAAAACATTCAAAGACATTTTGAGGTTTTTTATTGGTTTGGCCTCTTGGGCAATTGTTTGATTTACAGATTATTTGGCTCATTATGGGCAAAATTGTTAATTTCCCTGTAAAACATCAGAGATAGAAACAAAAAAGGTTCTCTTTTCTAATGTAAAACAAAATGTACTCACCAGTGCATGATGTTATAGATTGAGGAACCCATTGCAAGGTGGACGAAACATCTTGACAGGTGAAGGTTTTCTCAGTGGTGCCATCTGAGAACTGGTAGCCAACTGTACACTCAAATACAGCTGTTGCACCTGCCTCAGAGTTGTCTGGTTGTGTTTTGATGCTTGCATGTGTTATGGCTGGTAGACTTCCACATGTTTGTGCTGGTAATCAAAATACATTTATTCCAATGTAATATGAATCGGATATGAATGACAAATTATTCATCCATCCATTTTCTTAATATCCCTTAGAGCTTTTGACTTGTTTCAATCTCTCTTAGTATTGTGGAAATGCTTGTGTATTTTCATTGTTTTAATTTGCTTTGACACGTGGAATAACCCATTTTCTTGTTTAAACACTTCATAATGGATAGACATTTTCAACATAGCCATCAATTTTCAAACCTACGTGAATAATTGGATGTGCAGGTTGGATTCCATGTTGCCCATGTGTTGCCATCCGAGTACCTTTCATGGTAAGTGACTGCCGCATTGTTTCCATCACTCTCACCCATAAATCGCCCTGTGTTGTCAATGTATTTGGAATGTTGCCCTGTTATTGCTGCGGATGATGATACATAGACCTTTCCTTTTATTGTTTAAGTTCTTCCATTTGTGGCATTTTGTTTTGTATTTATCATAACATACGATATTTATCAAATATAGCATATCCATTTTAACATGTCTATTTGGACGAACCATTTTTCAAAATGTAAAGCCACAATAAATATGATAATATTCTTTGTGAAGACCTCATTTCACCAACATGAAATAATTTTTAGTACGGAATTACAGGTTGCTGATAGTAAAGTAAATATTTGATAACCATCTTTTCATTCTATTAATCATCTTTTCATTCTATTAATCATCTTATCATCCTATTAATCATCTATTCATCCTATTGACTATCCTTTCATCCTATTCACCATATTTTTATCCTATTAATCATCTTTTCATCCTATTAATCATCTTTTCATCATATTAACCATCAAATATATAATGACACGATCAGAACATGTGAAGACATAGGATATCCGTTTCTTACCTTCGCATGTAAATGTTTTTTGTCCTGCTCCATCAGGAAATTTGTTCACACCTTCACAAGTAAATATTAACTGGTTTCCTGAGACAGTTTTCACTGCCAACGCTATGTCAATTTCATATTCATCACATGCATCTGAAAAATAAAATATCAGCCAGTCACTGTTAGAATTATGTCCAGCACCATATTTATTTTTTTTATTTCGTCCTCTCTTTCCTTTTTCCTTCTACATTTTACCTTTATATTATCCAGGGATAACATCTATGGCAAACTTCAAACAATTAATGACATTATGCATTATCGTCCACTGTAATATTAACTGAAAACCTTATGGATGTTTTTTTATTAAACAGAAATTATGAATCTATCAACCTTCATTTACCATGCATCACTCATTGATATCTCAATCACATTGGCGCCAGGGTGTTTATCAGTAAGAATTTAAGATATGCGGTAACTGTGGTAACATTATACACGGGCACCGCACGACACGAGCAAGACTTACACAGAGGTCTTTAGGATATCCTAAAGACGTCTGATAAATAAAAGAGTGAGTAAAAAAGTGAGATAGCCCCAAGGATCATCTCACTTTTTTCTCTTTTTTATAAATCAATATTGAATATATAACATGTTTCCAAAAATAATGTATAAAAAAGATTTTGCGGCTAATGCATCACTCATTAATACCTCGATCACATTGGCGCCAGGGAGTTTATCAGTAAGAATTTAAGATATGCGGTAGCTGTGGTAACATTATACACGGGCACCGCACGACACGAGCAAGACTTATGCCTCAGTCACATTTGCGCCGATTTCAGTTAAGATGCCCGGCAGATGGGTATTTTTGACAAAATCGGCAGGCAGTTCAGATTGCCGTGCGGGTACCGGGAGATCATCGGCCACAATCGGGCATCTTTAAGACGTCGGGCGGGTCATCGGGAATTTTTAACTTTAACATAAAAGTTGCCGGCGTTTCCCCGATGTCTTATCAGCAAATGTCATCTTAAAGTACACGGCAGGGCCCCGGCAGTGTCCCGCAGGCACATCGGCAGATTAACTTACGGCTGCCGGTGGCATCGTGTGGTGAAAATAGGATTTTTCTTATCTCATTTGTTCACAGGCCATCGTCAGATGATCCAACGGGCTCCCTACGATATAATATAGACGTCTTAAGGATGTCCTCCAGACGTCTGTCGAATGAGACAGACGTCTTTAGGATATGTCACAGACGTCTGTCAATGAGACAGACGCCTTTAGGATATCCTGCAGACGTCCGTGACATCTCATCTTGCACGTGCCGTGCGGCATCCCTGTATAATGTGACCACAGCTACGGCATCTCTCAGATTGCTTCTGATAAACTCCCCGGCGCAAATGTGACTGAGGCATTACACAGACGTCTTTAGGATATCCTAAAGACGTCTGATAAATAAAAGAGTGAGTAAAAAAAGTGAGATAGCCCCAAGGATCATCTCACTTTTTTCTCTTTTTTATAAATCAATATTGAATATATAACCTGTTTCCAAAAATAATGTATAAACAAGATTTTGCGGCTAAGATTTACAGTTTCTGTGTATTAATTTACATGATTTGGAATATAAAGACATAAACAAGGCTTTTCTTACCTGGTGAAACGCCATTTAAAAACAAATAAATAGCATATATCACTCTTGTCAAGACAACCATAATTGAATGATATAAGGTCACATTTGCTTTAACGATTCATTAACGACTGACAACCTATGCTGACAACACAAACTTTTACGCCGAATGGGGAATCTATTTGTCGCTTTATGAATATTTCAATCCAGACAAGGCCAAACATTATTATTTTTTTAATCTGTCCCAGGCTTTTATATTTATATTGGATATCTGCCACTCATCACACATATATATTTCAGACTGGAACCAAAATAATATATAACGGCCTTCTGTTGAGCATATGCCTTCGCCAATCAAAACACTCCTCAATTTTACCCAATATCCCGATGGTAAATAAACATTTATGATAATGTTTTGGCCAGACATTTGACCAATCAAAATTGAGGAAATTTGTTAAGGGATGGGTGATGACGGATGTTTTTTTCTTTGCGTTGCATACCTTGCTATATTATGAAATTTAGTCAATCATAAGAAGGGGCACTGCACTCAATAATTGGGTGCTAAAAAATTGTCTGTTACCTTTATTCAACAGAGAAACATGAACAAGCTATTTTGATCTATAGATAGACACCGGTTCCTTGCAATCACTCTTCCAGCGCCATACCATGCTTTCATCATACGACATATTTGATTGAGTATTCTCACTTGAACATATTGCTTCAAAGCAATTTACAGTAATAATGTAATTCGGTCTTAAATTCCCGGCCATCCCTGCGATATAAATTGATAATTTATATTCATATGGTGTTGGTATTGCGCATCAATTATACAAATGCCAAAGTGAGAGAATGAAATATCAGTCGATGAATTATTTTGTATGTATTTACGGTAATTTCAGTACTCCGAATGTTATATATAGTTGATATAGGCCTGTCGCAAGGACACAATGCCCTATTTATGTCGAAGAGTTCAGGACACTTATTTTGCATAATCAACCAGACATTATGACACAAGCCACAGCATTTGATAACCAAAAATAGCGCACTGACTGATGGGGAAACATCTGGGAATGAAATTCAGTTGACAATAAAATGTCTCAATTTTCATTTCTGCTCTTAAATCACAGAAATGTGATTCCGGTTTGATTGTGCTGCCTGAGAGAGATGGAATTATATCAATGTGTTAACTACTTCGACCAGTGTCTTACATCTGCTATAATTAGGTCTCGTCGTGATATAACTGAACTAATGTTGTAAATGACGGCAGTGCCCAAGTTTGAAATGTGAATGTCTTAAAATTGGCGGAGCACTATAACTTTATTCATTTGACAGAATGTAACTACACGGTTTATTCGTGTCTGGCATACTCCAGCTTTGCTTCTGAAACCAAAAAATAGAAAAAATAGAAAAAGACACTTGGTATTATTATATTTTAGGCCTTTAAGAAACATTAATGCAAATTTGATCATCCTCGTTTTGGTGCTTTTATTGCTCGGTCCCATGTTTTTGCCGTTCCTCTATATTCAACTTTTTTTAATCCCCAATGATTGTTCCTAATTTCATCTCAATTTATTTGCTCTTGGAAAAAAAACACATGTCATGTAATATATTTAAAGTCAACTTGATGATCAACAACCTTTTATCAACTGCTTAAGATATATTGCTCCAAGAAACAGCACACCAATTTTTTTTCTAAATGTTTCAGATGTCACAATCGTGTTATAACATGTTCCCTTACCATTACCATCTGTGTGTTTCCATTACAATAAGAGGTCAATAACTACCACTTATAGTGTGCATCAAATACTCCCAATTAATCCCTTGATGATGAGAACTAAAGGATTGCACATTACTATAAGTTATTCATTAATATAAGTTACTCATTAATATAAGCGACTCATTAATATAAGCTACTCATTAAGTAAATTCACTCATGACAAACTCAGGTTTTGTATTAACCAATGTCTGTCAATGTTTTCATGTTGCGTGCCAATTCTCGTGGTAATTTCATCATAAAAAATTGATCATTTAGCATCAAATATTGCATTTTATGTGTCCCTCTTTGATATTTAAGAGATGTAAACTGTTATAATCGAATATTGACAAGAAATGAGGAAATATTTACGTCACCACATTGAAACTACAACTCGGCATGTGATTGATATCAACTGCTTAAAATATAACCGGAAATTAGATTCTTCAAATTTACAATTGAAGAAATATGTTTTATATTGCATTTTCACAAGGAGACTAATTCATTCCTGCAAGAAATAATGCTTTGGAACATTCTTTCTTACCTTTCTTAGAACACCTCCATGTGGAAAATAACGTGTTCCCAATCATCACCCACAGAGCAAGTTATGTACTTTTACAAATGTTGCTAATATGGTTTTACTCTCCCCAATAACATATGTGAAGTATTGACATAATTTCTATACTACATGTATATAAAAATTCATCTTTGACGCATTTCAAGGGCAAAAAAGGGTTTGTTATTTTAAAGTGGAAATAACTTAATTTAAGCTACAAAAAGTGAGATGTTTTCGTTGGTGATAAGCACTACATAGTCTGTATTGCTAGTTGCACAGCTCATCACTCATTCTAAAGCCTTCATAAATCTTATATGAGCTTTTAAATGGTTATGGTGAAAGTCAATATAGGTTATGCATTTCAAAAATATTAACACTCTTTATCACTAACTTTCATATTGGCACATAGTGTGGTCATGAATCCAATTAAGACGGGGACCATGGTTTATGGCGCATTTGGTTAGAGCACAAACCTTTTTCAAAGGTCATGGGTTTGATTCCCAGCCATATCCGTGTCAATTAATGGAAAAGATCCTTACTTTTATTTACAAGAACAACAGGTTATAACCCTTTGGCACGGGTCTCAGCTCATGTGTAAAATTGTATCATTAATTCAATCTCGGCACGGCCGGGGATCGAACCGTTAACCTTTGGATCACCACAGAGGAACTGGTGCTAATAAGCTGGCGCTCTAACCAACTGCATCACGGCTCATGGCCTGCGTTTGAACTGAATACACTTCATAAGTATTGATATTTTCTAAACACAAATTAGAATTAAGGTATAATTTAAATCATGTAAACTTGGGTAACAAAAATGCATATAAATGATGAAACAAGCAGGATATTGATCAGATTGTGTTGATGGATATTAATATTGACTACTTTTTGCAAGATGGCCTGGCTAACGAATGTAGCCATATTCATTTCAGCTAAACCAAAACAAAGTTACAACGCTGAGCAATACAGGAATCGATATGAGTGCGTGATAATAGATTCTTCCTCACATCTCAGTAAGTGGTCCGAGTATAAATGACATTGATTACAATAAAAATATCCAATTAGTAAGTACATCGATATGACCATAAAAACCCTTTAGAAATAAAAGCCTGGAGGACAGATATATGACCATCAAGATCAGAAATATTCATATCCTGAGAGATGTTATAGCCTTCATCTATCGGCCAGGTATTTATTAATTGATAGAAAAAAAATGATTAAGCAAGGCAAAGTTTGAACTATGAATCTCGGTGCATAGTTCAGGGAGTCATGAATAATGCAAATTGGCCATTGACCTTCCAGAGGTGTCAGATGGAATAGAAACAAGTTAATATTTTTTCCGCATAGTTTGAGTAACAAAATTACACTGTAAGGAGTAACTATGACATATCATCAACGCTTCTATATTCTTTACTGTATTTATTTTCTGTTGGAAAATATCAGTATATATTATGGTCATATGACGGCTATTTGTACTGTGTATGTTGATAAAATGATATTAAAAGCAATAATAGCAATAGCTGATATATCTTAATTCATTATTATAAAAACACAAATATTTTATATTTTTCTCTTTACATATATTACTACGTTTCAAATTATTTCACTAGTAATGTTCGAAGAACCCAATATAACACAACAAACGTTTTCCTGCAAATATTAGTATTTTCCGAACTCTTGAAACAGATTTCATTTCAAGAGAGATATACAGTGAGAATGCCAGCATATATGTACATATAAATATCAATTGGACGATCACATTACATCGGCAACCAACGCCAGTTAATGCCTCAGTCACATTTGCACCGGGCGCCGGCCGGGAAGTAAGAATCGTCCGACAGTCTGCCGGGCGCCGGGGAATTTATCAGCAACAATCTGAGAGATGCTGTAGCTGTGGTCACATTATTAAAAGGCACCGCACGGCGCCCGCAAAAAATGACAGACGTCTGCAGGACATCTTAAAGACGTCTGTATCATGTCACAGACATCTGTAGGATATCCTAAAGACGTCTGTATCATTTGACAGACGTCTGAAGGACATCCTAAAGACGTCTATATGAGACCGTAGGGAGTCCAGTGGATCATCCGACGATGGCCTGTGAAGACATGAAACAAAAAACATCCTATTTTCACTGCACGATGCCACCGGCAGCCCTAAGATAATCTGCTGATGTGCCTGCGGGACCCTGCCAGGACCCTGCCGTGTACTTTAAGACGATATTTGCTTATATTTGCATCGGGGAAAAGGCAGCAACTTTTATGTTGCAGCTAAAAGTTCCTGATGACCCGTCCGACGTCTTAAAGATGCCCAATTGTGGCCGATGATCTCCCGGTGCCCGCACGGCAATCTGAACTGCCTGCCGATTTTGTAAAAAGTATGCATCGGCCTGGCATCTTTACTGAAATCGGCGCAAATGTGACTGAGGTATAAATAAGGATCTGTTAATATTTACAACAAAAAGATTACTGTAGCTAGACAAAAATAGAAAATAGTCTTAATCTACAGCAAAGGTGTCTGCTAACTGTGCTGCCAGCAACATTTGCTGTAAATCAACAGCAATTTTACTGTAATAAATATTAACAGTGTAGTTTTTGAGATAACAGAGGTATAAGGGAAATATATTCTGGAGTGACGTAGAAAGGACAACAGAGTCCTATTGTTCATTGTATAAGAGACCAACCTCAGTCTTGTGTACATCAGCAATAAAAAGGAACTCGCTGTTAGAAAATGTCTCAACCTCCAGTAATAAAAAGACTTATTATAGCTTATTTGATCTATTTGAAATACTTATGTAACGTCAGTCAAGAATAATTACTTATCCACCAAACAAAGTGCTAGGTCCTGAGAGATGTCCATGCAATATTCAACCAACATATATATATATATATATATATATATATATATATATATATATATATATATATATATATATATATATATATATATATATATATATATATATATATATATATATATATATATATATATATATATATAATTATATATATATAGTGATTAAAGACAGCAAGACAACAAGGACTGGTGCTTAAACGTCAGAGATTCCCATGTACATGTCATTCTGTGATTCATTTGATTCATGCTCTCGCATAGATTTTCGTACATGAAGCTGCATTCAATTCATACTCTCACGTAGAATGTTTGGTATGGTGGCGCTCTGAACCGTGCACATTTCCTTCTTTTAGCAGTTAACAAATCTGCTCAGCAGACGACATTTGGCAAGATTTACGGCCAGGCCATTTGATATTTGGATGGAGAAATATAAAAATATTTTCAAAAAGGAAATTGCATACGAATTCTTTTTCTTTTTTTAAAGACATTGTTGTTAAACACTTCCTTACTTCAATGTGTACTCCTCCAAGATCAGTATATTCTCTTATGGAAAAATGTCATGTTTTTCGTTTGGTTCGAAACATGATGACGTTACATTAGTCTCAAGGCCTGTTCAAAAATTACAAATTTAGTCAATTTTCCATTTGAATCTGTCTTAGCATTCTTAATGTTCTCCTCCAGAGAAAGTTCTGGTATTATCTTTGTTGGAATATGTGATACCTGGATTTTGACACTAGATGTCTCTTAAAGCATTCATGAAACCTGAGAGGTTCCAGGCGATTTTACAGTGGTTTAAGGTATCTGAAAACAATATATGATCTTAAAATTGACAAACATAAAGGCTATCTGTCTGAAATCCACAAAAGAACATCTGCCCTGAGAACTATGATTTTTTGTGACCACCAAGTACTGCCAGTACTAAACAGGAAGTGTGTTGTGTGACCTTGACCTTTGAACTGTCAGGGGGCTCTGTAAGTAACAGGAGGTGACAATTGTCAAAATTGGAGCAACACATTTTCGGCCATTTTTTTCACTATTTAGAGAATGAATTGGAAGATAACACTCATCATGATGATAGTGCCTTTTCTTGGCTTTCTTTTGGTGGTAAAATTATTAAAAACGAATGAATATTTATGAAGTTATAAATGAAGAAATATCATTGTTTTTTAATATTATATATGGTTGCAAAAATAAGTTTTAAAAAATTCTATACAGCCCAGCTTTTAAGGTGGAATCCATGCAGCCTTTGATGTCTTCCCATTCAGTGGTGTGAAAAACCCCAAATTTCATCAAAGAGGGTCAAATCATAAATTTTACTGATACCAATTATCAGCATTCACAGTTTTGCCATTCAAAGTCCTTGTGATTTAAGACCAAACCAGTGATCAAAGGGTTTAATGTCACTTTTTCAATATCACAGCCTTTAAGTTAAGGGGGATTTCATGCAGCCTTTGAGTCATGTCTTCCCTTTTTGACAGAAAGGTTTTCACATGCATAAGATACTTTTCAAATAAATAATATACTTTTCCCATAAATGATATATCTTTCACAACCATAAGATATTTGTCACAACCATAAGATATTTGTCACCACAATGAGTTATTTCATTGATTCAAATAATATTAAAATAATCTTATGTTATTCTGAAGTATACTCCTGCCAATAAATTGATAAATTGTACAAAACATCTCCACCCTGTTTCCCAAGCTGGACAGGTGCCCAACTGGTAACTCATTAGGTGTTTACACGAGATCACAAACCAGCTAAACAAAGCTTGTTGACAAAGTGTTCAATTTCTGGTGTAGGTTTTAGCAGACAACTGATCAACTTTCAAGTCCCACAGAAAGTTGTTAACAGGGAATATTTTGGGTACTACTATATAAAAGCACTGTTTAGGGTACAAACATTCATGTTATGTAAAGAAAATGTGTTTGAAAGTCAGGTTTCATGAATCCTTTAAAGATAATAATATATTTCAGTGCCCTCTGGTGTACCATCATAGTAACATTCCAACATCCCGCAATAAAATGAATTAACCAGAGTCATGGAGTCATCAAGTTGTTTTGCAAAAGGAAGTCAGAAGTCACCATTGTACTTGAGAATAATGAGAAATCATACAAACAGATGATGTGGAACAATTAGGGTTATTGTAAATAGGAAACTCACATTCAATGAGCACATAAAAAAAATAAGAGGCAGCCATGAAATTAAACACTTTCAGTCAAAATGGATAGAACCATTGCACCAGTTAGACTATGGAAGAACATTTTTCTTTAGCAATTTCTCCTACCCTTTGGTTTGGTACTTTTGCAGTAAAGCAATCCTCTTAAGAATGGTATATGATAATTTTGATGAACCATATGACAAACTGTTAGATAAGATAAAAATGAGTACTCAGGAGGTTCAGAATTGTACAAGGCTGTGAACCAGATTGCATTCAAATACATTCAGGATCTTTTAATATAATAAATATATGCAACAAATTGCTTGATCCTATTTCAACCAATTTGAATTTGTACTAAAATGTAAGTCAACAACCTATGAACTGAAATCCATACGGTTTGAGAGACACAGCATCTAGAATGAATTGCCAGTGTTTATAATAGTCTCATCTTGTCTACAAACATTTAAATCAAGAATAAGTAAACATACCCCAGAACAACTTTCATGTAACTGTTTTTAGTCTTTTAGCTGTATTTTAATTTTATCTTTTTATTGTTATTTTATCAATGCTCTGTATAATTAACATGCAGTGAAATGAAAGGTAAAAGGTAATAAGACAAGAACATGTGAGTGCAATGTTAAGACTGATAGGTCTCTTAGTGGAAGGATCTCAAGAGTCTGAAGCACAATTAGTTTGAGGAGAAAATAATAATGACTTTAATCAATATTTAAATACTAAAATATTTGAATTATAAGGTATGATTATTAATATATTTCTTTTAAAAGAGTATTTTTGTCCTCATTTTACTTGATGATACTTTTGATGAGTTAAATAAAAAGTTTCATCACAAAACTAAATATATTAAAGTGTTATTTCACGAAAAACGTTTTAATGAAAAGGGAACTCTTTTTGACAATTTGTCTGTACTCTTTTAAATTAACGTTCTATTTTGGCATTCAAAAAATGTGTCCCCTCAGAAAGTCTGCCACCAGAGGACACTCACAACCAACACCCATAAATACCCTTATGCAAAATAGTGTGGCAAACAATACAGCAAGTACAGATCTATGTTGTGTGTGTCCAACAATATAAATAATATCACGCCCACCTCAATGGCATCATTATAGAATAATATTATATTTAATAATACCACCATTGAGAGGCAAGCATAGCACCACGATGTATTGTGAGGCCAGAAACCTACATAGATCCGCACTTGCTATAATATCCACAGTTTTGCTTTGAATAAAATGATCTGCAGTAGAGAAGTGTGAGATAAAGACAAGAACGTGGGTTTGTGCAGTGTTGAGCTTGACAAATCTTCCTGATTGGTTCTGATTGAAGGGGCTCACTCGTCCTTTGGACTATTGAGATCCTTCCACCAAAACCAATAGAAAACAAAACTAAATAAAAATAGAATAGTTCGGCAGAGGGGTGATCTGGTGATCTGTGAAAGTAGTTTGGCAAAGGGGAGACCAGCTAAAAATTATCTCATCTGTGCAGAACACTCTTGAAGCACCAAGTATGAGATAACTATAAATATATCTGCATTAACCTTAACATTGCACTGAGGAATTAAAACCATGGACAATCAAAATTTCAAATCCAGGCCATTTGAAAAATATCTGCCTCTAATCTCACATATGATCGCACAGTCGATAGTGCAATGGATCTGTGCCTCACTTGATTATATAAGTGGAAGAAGAGGGATTGTGGGTTCGACTCCCACTGCCAGCAGTGCTACTTTCACACTGGTTAAATAAGTGGAGGACTGGAGGTGGTGGGTTCGACTCCCACTGCCAGCAGTGCTACTTTCACACTGGTTATATAAGTGGAGGACGGGAGGTGGTAGGTTCGACTCCCACTGATGACAGTGCTACTTTCACACTGGTTATATAAATGGAGGACGGGAGGTGGTGGGTTCGACTCCCACTGCCGGCAGAGCTACTTTCACACTGGTTATATAAGTGGAGGACGGGAGGTGGCTGGTTCGACTCCCACTGCCGGCAGAGCTACTTTCACAATGGTTATATAAGTGGAGGACGGGAGGAGGCGGGTTCGACTCCCACTGCCGACAGCTTTACTTCTACACTGGTTATATAAGTGGAGGACGGGAGGTGGTGGGTTCGACTCCCACTGCCGGCAGTGCTACTTTCACACTGGTTATATAAGTGGAGGACGGGAGGAGGCGGGTTCGACTCCCACTGCCGGCAGTGTTACTTTCACACTGGTTATATAAGTGGAGGACGGGAGGTGGTAGGTTCGACTCCCACTGATGACAGTGCTACTTTAACACTGGTTATATAAGTGGAGGACGGGAGGTGGTGGGTTCGACTCCCACTGCCGGCAGTGCTACTTTCACACTGGTTATATAAGTGGAGGACGGGAGGTGGTGGGTTCGACTCCCACTGCTGACAGTGCTACTTTCACACTGGTTATATAAGTGGAGGACGGGAGGTGGCGGGTTCGACTCCCACTGCCAGCAGTGCTACTGTCACAATAGTGAATAGGTCGACCTGATATGGCTATTGGTGTTGAAAGGGTCATAAACACATTATTTCACATTTTTCCTTAATCTTCCACCAGAAAAAGTTCATTTTGTTTGTTTCATTTATTTTTTAAACATCTAAAGTCTAAGGTATGTGAACAAACAATGCATAGTTGAATATATTATAGATATTTATGGCATTGACTTTAAATATTGCATTCTTAAATATTCAAGCAGGGCAAAAGATATTTGTAACCCTTTACTATCATGGTTTTATTACGATTTTTTACGTATTTCTTTTGGAAGATATTTCTTTAGGAGGATATTTTTCTTGCCTAAGGTATTCTTGAGTAATATTCCAGTCATACTGGGGAAGTCTGGAGTGAGCAGCCTTAAGGCCGGTAGCGGCGACTTTGCACTTGAAATTGTCACCTAATGGCCTCATGTTAACTCGCAAAATGACACCACGACTCAGAACGTTTATCAAACTTCCTGAGATGTTAACTGTCCTTGCCTTAATGACTAGTCCAATAAAAAGGCAGACGTTTTTTTATGGCCGCTGTGACATTTGTTTACACTGACCTTTTTATGCCTGTCTTTTTGTACAATCACTTAGAGGTTACATGGGAATATAATTAAAGAATATGGATTGCGAAAGGGATGTTCCAGACAAAAAAATGCTTACGAACATCTCCTTTGAAAATGAAAAAGATTTTTTTTTCATAGGTCTTGAAAGGAAAAAAATATATAAAAAATTTAATATCAAAATAAGATTTGGAAAAGTCAGTGTTCCTCAGTGGTTTCTACAAGATTTGAATATTTTGCTGATATTTATATTCGCTGTAGCATGTTTTGCGCTAGTGTATTTACATATCTTTGACAGATTGTTATTGACCAAATATGACCACGAATTTTCAATAATTGACATTTTCCTGAAGTGGTTGTGCAGAACTATTGACACAACTTGAATGGCACATTGCTGTGAATGCCTTTGCACGTATTTTGTTCATTTGATTTGATTTGTTATGTTGGCCGCTCCACTTGTATCTGTGGTATTTGGTAGCCAGGCTTTGACAGCTTTAAAGACCACGGGCCGCCAGCTTAATAGCACCAGTTCCTGTGGTGATCCAAAGCTCGCGGGTTCGATCCCTGGTTGTGCTGAGATGGAACTCATGAGCTGAGGCCCATGACTAAAGGGTTAACCCGTTGTCATGTCAAGGACCTTCAACATGACAATTCAGTGAGGGAGTACTATATCTGCTTCAAGTAGGTCTCGTCATGAAATGACTGAAATACTGTTGAAAGTGCTGAAAACCACAAACACAAATATATGACAGCATTAACAAAATGGCGGCCATAGGTTGGTCAGGATATTTCTTATACTTTTGCAAAGACTCACCACGTTATGATAGGTTGAAATGTGCAATAATATCATAAGAGAGGCTGACAAACCATATATCTGTTAACGTTGATTTAAAAAGTTGCAATTCCAAGTTATGTGCATCATGTGTAGTTATGTGTAACTTATACGATAAACCGTTTATCAAAACTAGATAAAATTGTGCATATGTGGAACACCAAATCATAAAAATAACAAGTTGAACATATTTTACGTGACAATGTCTTCTTATCAAGACTTTCACCAGAAATGCCTGACATTGACTTTTGACTCTTTTACCACCGTATCTCTTTTCGGACTACCGCCAATATTCGTAAACCACAAATATGAACTTTTAGAAAACTATATCCAATGTGCATTATCAATGATTACATCTGGAGGAGTTGTGCAGTTCTGGTTCCGGTAAAGTTGAACAGTTCCAGTCTGTGCTTTCCAATGGGGGGAAACAACCTGGAGATCAACAATTGGCCTTTGTTTGATTTAGATAAAAAATGTACCAAAATGATCAATATACTAAAAATATCAATGAACCAAAAAAGATCAGTATACACCAATGGTTAGTCAGAATATAATTTTGAGGAAAAAAAAGAAGAACAAAAACGAGAAAACAAGCATAATATCATTTTCTGCACATGCCCTGGCCAGCGAGGAAGGTCTGTGTTCTCGTTAACGTCTCATCTTAACCCCGCATGTAGAGTTGGCGTTTGGCATGCGCCAAGGACGTGTCAGGCACAAAACTAGGCAATGCGAGGCCATAACCTTAATGTCCGGAAGGGGAAGAAAACAGGGAAGTTACAGTATATGTCGCCCCCAACTGGTACCTTTATTAGCTTCATAGCCAGACTAGCAAACTTTGCCTCCGTGTTCTCCTCTCTATTCTAAAACACACTTTGCTCCCAGATATATGTTTTTTTAACAGATATGACCATGAGCCAATGTCAAATTCTGTAATTATTCAAATGTACACTGCAAACAGTTTTAAAAGTAAATTTATTGTTAATTTACACAAGAAACTAGAAATTTTTGTGTTTATTTTGCATTTACATTTTCTTTTTCAGAGTTTGATTTGCTTTTAATCAATCAGTGTTGTTTAACGAAACATTTTGACCATTCTGATCTTCATTAGCAATATATAATACAATGATATGAAGTGTGATTATTTAATTAAATAAATATTCGTTTAGAAAAATAACTATCAAGAAAAATTAATATTGATGTACTCTGATGAGAAAAAGAAAGTGGTTTAGTTTTCAGGAAATTAATATGGGAAATGAGTTGGTGGGAAAACATATTTTGATTGACGTCTTACAGATTAAAAATTGATCTATATTTTCTTCTGAGCAATAAAATTATTAATTGTTCATCTCTATTTTTTATATATTATTTACAACACCAGTTTAGGTCTTGTGGATATTCAATTTGAAACACAAAGCCTATTCTGAGCTCAACATGCCACACCTGATATTCTGTAATGATAACAGGTATATATTTCATATAAATTATCTTTGCTTTTAGGCCCCATGTTAGCCGCAATAGAAACACTAACGACTGACACATTTCTGTTAAGACCATTTTGTTGGAGGTCTTGGCTACATATACGCAGGTAAGTTGCATTTTCAGGGCATCAATTCAATCTATTTTCTATTAGGCTCTGAATCGTTTCCATTGTGTCAAAGATTTGTCTTTCGAAAAATCATTAATATAGCACTGAGTTGTGCTCTGATTATGGAATTAGCAGAAAATGTTCTCAAACATTACAAAAAAGCAATGATCAGCATAGCCTTAATTGTTTATTTGAAATACTTTATTATTTGAGATGAACTATGTCATACTAGGCTTTTGTGATAGTATACACTAACAAGAACTTCAACATTAAAAGTTTAATTGCGTATCTGTATATCTATTTATGCCTGACAGTGTATCTATTTAATCCTAATCTTCTCTGTTTTAGCCAATTCTATTATTTTCATTTCTTTTCTGATTCGTCTGAGATCATGTGCAATCTGATATTAAGTGTGTGTGTGTGTGTGTGTGTGTGTGTGTGATACAGTGTAATTAGATATTTGTAATCATGCAATATATTAAATAGCAATATTATTAAATCCAGGGAAGCTTTTTAATGATATTTCCTGAAAGCACTGCGAAGCAGGTGTGTCATTTAACATTCAGCTGCATGGCATGTTTCCTGTATGTCTTAGTCTGGTTTTGGTGAGTAGTAGCGCCACCATGTGGTAGCAGGGTCCTCAAGTGTTACACTTACTGTTTGCAAATATATATGAACAAATAACATCAGTTTCTATTATCTACTTCCCTTATGTTTATGTATACAGTATTATTCTACCAATACTTCCCTCTTTTGCTCATGTATGGGTTGTAAATTGTCCCTTTCTATAAATCAAGATTATGACCTTTTTGAGTTTTACATATTCACTTCCTCATTATTTTTGCCTGAATACTCTATCTTAAGTAAATTAATAATGTCGATGCTTGTGTATGCTTATATAATATTATATAACTATACATATAATGTATGATAATCTAAATCTTTGTAAAGTATGAATTGATTAAAATTCCCCAATGTGTAATAAGTATCTGGTGTAATTCACCACATGTGTTGTTTTTTTTATAAGATCAGGAAGTGTCATGAGAAAATGTAAAATGGTACAACGCAGTTGATATTATTATTTTTTATTGTTATAATTGTTTACTATAAGACAAGTGCATTGACAATAATATGAAACAGGATAAAGTGAAGAACTTTCATACCATTTCATTATTTAAAGAAAGATTTTATGTGAATGTGAGAATGGAATTTGGCCTCAAGATCGCATTCCAAAAGGGGTCAATACTAAATATAGCCAGTACTAGCACAGACAAACCCAGGTAAAACTTCTTAAATTTATATTACCTTAATGGAGTAAACTGTAGACGGATAAAGGAATGAATGTCTTCTGGTTTGATGGGAATTATGATAGTTTATATATTAGTCAGAGTATGTTCGCAATGAAAATGAGACTGTAAGAAATATGCTCAAAACTTGTCAGTTGCAGACTTTACATCAAGTACGTCTGTCTGTATGTCTGTCTTCTGCTGTCGTCCGCGCATGCCCAGTGCACACTCCACACGGTGACTAGTCTGGGAGAGTGAACCATCTTGATAATTTGTGACAGTTTTTTACTGATAACAAAAGGAATGTTTTTATGTCCCATCCACCCTTCTTGATATTTCACCTTTTTTTCAAATGGGTCCAAGGTGAAATCAATCGATGGAACAGATGTGGTGCATGAATAAATTAATGATTGTAATGGTTTGACTGTTCCCCACTTCAGCGTTTCACCTACAAAGTCAGGTATATTCTCTGATGGAAAAACACGCGTACTGTCCGTTGAGAATTTATAAATGTGTTGGACATATGGGAATCTCAAGAACAAAGTCAACTCAATTATCTTCACTTGAAAGCAGAATATCACCCTTTCTTTACACCTAGCATCTTAGCAACAACTTTCCTCCGCTGGATTAATTGATATACTTATCATTATTTGCATTGCTTGTCAAATAAAGCTTGCCCACTTTATCTATGCCATGGGTAGAACCAGCTAGTATTTGGCGTATCTTTATTTCATAGTTGTAACCATTAATCATTTTTAAAAGGATTTTAATTAATGTGGTGCACGTAATATTGTGGATATCTACTTTGATCTATTTATTCATTAATTTTAGTGTCATCTCAGACAAACATATTTTTAGAAAGTTTTGGTAAATAATTCTAACTTAGGCTGCTGCGTGAAATTACTGAATAACTTCCGTCATAAAATAATTTGATATGGTAATGAAGCTCTTGACTATTTATGTGATTCAACTGTGATAAGATCAAATCATTATTTTCAACATGACTTAGTGGATAAGACGTCTGTCTCTCATACTATAGGTCTAGGGTTCTATTCCCGGTTGAGACAAATATTTTTTTGTTAAAGATGAATGATCAGGACATATAGAATTGAAATGACTTTTGTAAAGACAGAAAATATAGAAAACAATAGCTTTTTACAAAAAAACGATGACATTTTTATGTTGCTGTTTTATTTCAGTAATATTAAAGTCAGATCATTTTTACTGATGGAAAAATTATAGAAATTAAAATAAAGTGACTATATAGAAAGCATGGTGGAATCAACAAACTTGGATTTATTTTAAGCAATGACACATTTGCACAGAAACGGTAACATAGCGCCAATATAATTCGTTATACAATTCTGTGACCATAAAGTGATACGTGGCTCAGTGGTTTAGGTCTGTCTTTCAGGTAAGGATTCAGGGTTCGAATCCCAGTTGGGAAAATTAGATTTGTTTATTGCAAACATAAAAGAATATACAACATAAACAAATTAAATAAGATTTTATATTGGCGTTCTAGTTAAGAATCTAATTGATTTCTTTTTCATATTTTTTTTCTTAGAAAATGAAAAATGGTAGCTTTACGCAGAAAATAAATATGAAATTTTCACATTTGGATTTTATTTGACCTCAGACACACTTGCAAAGAAACTATGACATGGAATCAATTCTAATACCTTCAAAATAGTTTTTAGTTTCAGAGTTCCTAAAACAAAAACACTATTATAAATATAGAATTATAATTTCTATATTTAAGAACTCAATATTACAGAATACAATATTACAATAATTTTAAATGAAGAAATTTCAAATTGTTGTTTTAATTGACGGTCAAAATAAGTGTGATATCTAATATGTGTAGTTCTGATATTCAGACGTGTCATGTGATTTGCCCACATATTAAAGGCATGTGAATATAACCACACATCTCACTTATCTGAGTACTAATCTCAACAAACAAGTGTTCCCAGCAGGACGCCAGCTCCCATTTTCAATATCTATCACTGGTACAACTTGTGACCTAACCCTTTCCTCATCACGTCAGGTATTTTGGCAAAAGGGAAAAACACCTGATGGTATGCACTCTGCACATATATGAATTACTCTAAGGAGTATCTTTTATTAACATGTCTGTTTTTTTTTTCTCTGCCAAGCAGCAGCCAGCTTTTAACAAGAACAAGACATTCCTCAATATCAACAATTACTACTGATCCCTTGTCTCCTCCTCTGATAGGTATGATGTGCTCAGGCAGGCAAAAAGGTAAATAAGTGGGCAGGTGTGAAAAAGCCTCACATTCAAATCCTGAGGAATTACACAAAATGACAGATTATTATAGAATAGATAAATAATACACACACACACAGCCAAACTCTCTCTCTCTCTCTCTCTCTCTCTCTCTCTCTCTCTCTCTCTCTCTCTCTCTCTCTCTCTCTCTCTCTCTCTCTCTCTCTCTGTCTCTCTCTCTCTCTCTCTCTCTGTCTCTCTGTCTCTCTGTCTCTGTCTCTCTGTCTCTGTCTCTCTCTCTCTCTCTCTCTCTCTCTCTGTCTCTCTCTCTCTCTCTCTCTCTCTCTCTCTCACACACACACACATATATATATATTTATGTTGCTTATATATGTTAAGGAGATAAAGAGCAAAGAGAGACCTATTTGACAAAAGTGTAGCCTTTTTGGCCTAGCACGATTTTGCAAGGAGGCAGATTCATCCTGTATAAAATTCATCCTGTATGAAGCCCAAATAGCTGTTGCTTTCTGGAAAGAGACCATTCAAAACCTCATATATTATACAGAAAATATCACACAATTGTTCTCTCTTTATCAATGATAACTTGCTCCCCATCTTCTCACGTAAATTCAGCTGACCAGTGTGTCTCCCTCCCAGGCACAGTGGTTAAGTCATTTCCATAAGCTTAGTACAAGCAGGCAAACATCCGGGCATTTCACTGCCAATCACAAGCCCGCTTCAATCCTTTCCAGTATTCCTATATATAAAATTTATCTCATATTTGTGGGAAATGTTGAGGCAGTGAATTTTGACTGTTTTAATAATAATAAATTTGATAATAATAAAATTTGTATAGCGCTGATACCAGACAAGTCTGTTCATAGCGCTGTGTTTTCCATGTTAAAACAAAGCCTAACAGTTTTAATCTGTTGATCTTTATCTTAATGTTTGTGAATATTTTTTGGAAATACCTGCAACAAGTAATTGTTTCATAAATGATCTTCAATTTTCATAAAATTAGTCAAAATTAGTCATCCTGTTATAAGAAAATCATGGCATCGCTTTTTCAGCCGTTTCTTTCTTTGTTTACTAATTAGTTATGTAAGAAGGTAATTCCCCCACGATGACGTCATTCATTTTTTTCCAGCACGTGCATTTAAAAGAGCTACTTTTCTCCAAAGAAGCATGTTTTCCTTGAGCGGTAATACTAACAGAGCCCACAGATCAATGTGCATTATAATTCTCTTCCAAACTAGAAAAGTGTATCAGAGAAGTGAAAGCTTCCCTTTAAATGATTTCCCGAAGCAAACCTCAGCTGACAGTGATTTCAGCCAATCAAAATGCAGGTTACATATACAGTTCCTTTTTGCTATTTAATAAATAACATATTCTTGCATGGAAGCCAAATGGCTTTGATTTCTAAGTTGGTCAAGAGGTAACTTTTCAACAACAAATATTTTAATTTAATGCCTTTATTACATTAAGTAGTCATATATTCTTACAGAGTATTAAACTAGTTTTGAGGTTTTGGGAATATTAGGAAAAATAAGGCCACATTCTTATAGTACACCAAGCAGTCGTGATGACACAATAGAACACAAATAACAAAATCCTTTGATTACAAATAATCGACTTTCTCAGAATGTGTGTCCACTCTTCCTGAACTCCCTCATGATTAAACAGGCTGAGGTATTAGATCATTGTAATACTTAATTCCTATTGTTGAATACGATATCACAACCCCTGACGTGAACTCTCCTGGACTCAGGAACCTTCGAATTAAGATATTATAGACTGTCAAAAAGTCATTCTCGGAGATAGAGGAATTAATATTTCTTTTAATCAAATTAATCATGGTAATCGTCATTCATTATCAGGTCTGATTGTCTTTTATGGTCAGGTTTGATTGTCTTTTATGGTCAGGTCCTGTTTTTATAAAATTCAATTGCAATAAATGATTGCTTATCTAAAGAAGAAAAAAAGATCAGAGTAAAAAATGTTGAAAGACGATTACATTTCTCTCTGTGAAAGGTAGCAAAAGCAGAGCGGTTCCATGTTATCAAACATCATGAAAGAATGAGCGATAATTGGGGAGTGGCATGATTCGTTAAGAGCTTCCATCACTTGAAGCGAGAAAAGGTTAAAAAGATATGATTACAGGGAAAAATTGCCATCATTTAGGAAACAAAAGGATGTGCCAACATAAAAGAAGACAAGATCACAATTAATCGCCACGATTCACTTAAAGAAGCTAATTACTTGTAACCATGTCTGCCACAAGGTGTCGCTTCTTAATTACTAATTGACACCTCTCATTAGAAATGTTTCAGAACTTCCCCAAGTATCAATTTCAGTCATTTGTGTCACTGTGATTGGTATCCGATCGAAAATTGTGAAAGCTGAGCACAAATTAACAACAAATGCTGTGTAGGTTAATACAAAGAACGCAGATCACTGTTATTGGTTATGTTCATATTAAGTAACATGATAGATCAGCAGAAGTTGTCAAAAAATGTTTTCTGTCTTTAGTTCTCACCATTAAAGTGTCTTTTAAAGAAATATAATGCTCAAAGTTATCACAGTTAACAGTTGTATCAGATTGACTACAGCTTGTTGAAATGACAATTGACCTTAAACAACAGACTCTGATGTTTAACACAATGACAGTCACACATATTGGGCAGTAGTGGTTATCTATAACTGTTATTTGTATTTTTCTTGTTCTACCAAATCTACCAATCGCATAACGACAAAACATTTGCATCAGAATATATATATATACAATCAATTAATTAATATATACCAATTAAAGCATTCATGAAACCTGGAAGGTTCCAGGCGATTTTACAGTGGTTTAAGGTATCTGAAAACAATATATGATCTTAAAATTGACATACATACAGACTATTTCTCTGAAATCCGCAAAAGAACATCTGCCCTGAGAATTATGATTTGTTGTGACCAACAAGTACTGCCAGTACTAAACAAGAAGTGTGTTGTGTGACCTTGACCTTTGAACTGTCAGGGGGCTCCGTAAGTCGCAGGAGGTGTTGTTTACCAATTGTCAAAATTGGAGCAACACATTTTCGGCCATTTTTTCTACTATTTAAAGAATAAAAATTGGAAGATAACACTTATCATGATAATAGTGCCTTTTCTTGGCTTTCTTTTGGTGGTAAAATGATTAAAAACGGATGAATATTTATGAAGTTATAAATGAAGAAAAATCATTATTTTTTATATTATATATGTTTGCAAAAAAAAGTTTTAAAAAATTCTATACAGCCCAGCTTTCAAGGTGGAATCCATGCAGCCTTTGATGTCTTCCCATTCAGTGGTGTGAAAAACCCCAAATCTCATCAAAGAAGGTCAAATCATAAATTTTACTGATACCAATTATCAGCATTCACAGTTTTGCCATTCTAAGTCTTTGTGATTTAAGGCCAAACCAGTGATCAAAGGGTTTAATGTCAATTTTTCAATATCACAGCCTTTAAGTTAAGGGGGATTCCATGCAGCCTTTGAGTCATGTCTTCCCTTTTTGACAGAAAGGTTTTCACATGCATACGATACTTTTCAAATAAATAGTATACTTTTCCCATAAATGATATATCTTTCACAACCATAAGATATTTGTCACAACCATAAGATATTTGTCACAACCATGATTTATTTCATTGATTCAAATAATATTAAAATAATCTTATGTTGTTCTGAAGTACATGTATACTCCTGGTAATAAATTGATAAATTGTACAAAACATCTTCACCCTGTTTCCCAAGCTGGACAGGTGCCCAACTGGTCACTCATTAGGTGTTTACATGGGATCACAAAGTGTTCAATTGCTGGTGTAGGTTTCAGCAGACAACTGATCAACTTTCAAGTGCCAGAGAAAGTTGTTAACAGGGAATATTTTGGGTAATACTACATAAAAGCACTGTTTAGGGTATAAACATTCATTTTATGTAAAGAAAATGTGTCTGAAAGTCAGGTTTCATGAATGCTTTAAGTAAATACCAATTATATATTTTTTTTACCAATTGTATGAATATCTACAGATTATATAAATATCTGCCAATTATATCAATATCTAAAATTGCATCAATTTCAATATCTACAATAATATCAATATCTACAATAATATCGATATCTATCAATTATATCAATATCTACCAAACATATTAATATCTACCACACATCACTTACTACACCTGTATCATGACGTGTATGGATACTGACATAAATGAACTCTTACTATATTCGATTATTTCAATTAAATCGACAATATTGTGAAATATACATAATATTGCGCTTCTCAGGTGGCAAATGTGAAACATCGAGATCCTGTAGCCTGTAGACATTCTTCTAACGCTTTAAGATACATATATACCCATCACAATATTGTCACAACTGCAGACAACATCTACGAAGTCCATTTTGACAGACTTTTCTTAGATCTTTTTAAAGGAGTATTTCAAAATATTATGTTCAAATGGAAAGTTATTTGGATCATTGGAATTGTTTATTTGACGTGAATGTACATGTTTTTTGGCTGTTAATACATATAGGTATTGTAAAATATACATCTGAAATAATAATAATGATGATGATGATGATGATGATGATGATGATGATGATGATGATGATGATGATGATGATGATGATGATGATGATGATGATGATGATGATGATGATGATGATGATGATGATGATGATGATGATGATGATGATGATGATGATGATAATAATAATAATAATAATAATTATAATAATTATAATAATAATAATAATAATAATAATAATAATAATAATAATAATAATAATAATAATAATAATAATAATAATAATAATAATAATAATAATAATAATAATAATAATAATAATAATAATAATAATAATAATAATAATAATAATAATAATAATAATAATAATAATAATAATAATAATAATAATAATAATAATAATAATAATAATAATAATAATAATAATAATAATAATAATATAGCGCTGAATACCAGATATATCTGTTCATAGCGCTTCTGAACAGGTGGGTCTTCAGCTTACTTTTAAAAAGGTCAACTGAAGTGCAGGTCCTGAGGTCAATTATACACCTATGAACCCGGTAGGTGTATGGCATGGTATATCCAAAACCTAAAACCTTTGAAAAGAATCTCAGCCACTGAGATTAATTTCTTTATGGAATATAAACATTGAATGTTATACCTTTTATAATTTGGGGTAAGATCATGAAAAATAGTTTTTGATAATTTGGTAATCTTCACTCAGTGAGATAAATTCTTTTCGCTGAAAAGACTGATAGAGCCTATAGGGTGTGTGAAAGTGTTAAATTATACAAATGTCTCCAGAAAATGATCAAAGATCAAAGTTAATCATAAATAAACCAGATTGGCTGTCATGATATGTCTCATCGCTGTCTCAAAAAATATGATCTGCATCACTACAATTAGTTCTAATTTTACTGTTTATTTTCAGCGTAGCTTGCTGAATTTGGAACTCACAATTAACTGCAATTAAATAGATATACCATGATAATGAGGTACTTGCTTCTATCATGATTATACTAAAACTTTATTATTTATGTTATGAAAGTGCTTAACATATATACTCTCTTGGTACAAGAACTTCAAACTCTCTGAGGCATCATGGTTTATGTTATACAAAACATGGCATCACCATGTCTGTGCTTTAGTATAATTAAGTAATTAAGTTTTGCAAAATGACCTGGTGATGAATTTTGAATTACTTTGATTAACATATGATGGAATGACACTTACCTGCTAAAATGATGGTGGTAGAAATTTTGTTTTTTATTTTCACAAATTCATCTTACATCAAAAGCTAATGCAAAGAATTCACGCTATTTGCTCTACCATATCCAATGCCTTTTCATGGCGCTTCGATCGTATTTGACACGGCCGGGTTGGACATTGTCACCTCTGCATTTAGACAAGACATCGTTTTTTTTTTTTTCATTTTTGCCTCCCGAAAAGAGCCGTTTATTACGCTGATTACAATATACTAATATGAAGATTGCATATCGAAATTCTGAAAGCGCTGACGTTGTATTGTTAATGAACAATGTGAATCTAAAATGGTCCTCCCATCTTGGGGAAAGGCAGGTGGAAGTTTTATTTGCAACATTTGTATGTTTTTTTTTTTTTTTAATAGAAATCGGAAGATGAGTCAATAGTATAGGTACATAATTAAATCAATTAAATGGATTGCAGATCTACTATAAAACGTATACCTTTATAATGAAAACACTGAATTTTTGTTACATTTTGTGACGATTTTGAGGCTACTTTTTTGTTTTTCTTGAGAATTATAATCGTTATATAACAGAACCACCCGAAATCGTTCATAATTGGTTCAGAACAATGGTATAAGGTCATACCATCCAGATATGCTGCGATTTCAGTCCAGAGAGGCTCGGAGCTCTCCCATCCCTAATATGAGCACTACCTTTCTGTATGCTGTGAAGGTAGAATAATCAGTTTGGAATTCTTCGAAAGACTAAAAAGACTGCAACGGGCGTAATAAACTGATTGAAATTAAATGACATGTTAGTGAATATTTTTTCACTTCTCCAAAATTGCATATGAATGAATGATTTTATCAAATTAGATAGCAGCATGTCTGAAAGAATTGTTCTATTTGTTTAAATGTTAGTTTGTTCTATTTGTATAAACGTTAGTTTGATCTATTTGTTTTAATGTTAGTTTGATCTATTTGTTTCAATGTTAGTTTGATCTATTTGTTTCAATGTTAGTTTGATCTATTTGTTTTAATGTTAGTTTGATCTATTTGTTTCAATGTTAGTTTGATCTATTTGTTTTAATGTTAGTTTGATCTATTTGTTTCAATGTTAGTTTGATCTATTTCTATAAACGTTAGTTTGATCTATTTGTTTTAATGTTAGTTTGATCTATTTGTTTCAATGTTAGTTTGATCTATTTGTTTCAATGTTAGTTTGATCTATTTGTTTCAATGTTAGTTTGATCTATTTGTTTCAATGTTAGTTTGATCTATTTGTTTCAATGTTAGTTTGATCTATTTGTTTTAATGTTAGTTTGATCTATTTGTTTCAATGTTAGTTTGATCTATTTGTTTCAATGTTAGTTTGATCTATTTGTTTCAATGTTAGTTTGATCTATTTGTTTCAATGTTAGTTTGATCTATTTGTTTCAACGTTAGTTTGATCTATTTGTTTAAACGTTAGTTTGATCTATTTGTTTCAATGTTAGTTTGATCTATTTCTATAAACGTTAGTTTGATCTATTTGTTTCAATGTTAGTTTGATCTATTTCTATAAACGTTAGTTTGATCTATTTGTTTCAATGTTAGTTTGATCTATTTCTATAAACGTTAGTTTGATCTATTTGTTTTAATGTTAGTTTGATCTATTTGTTTCAATGTTAGTTTGATCTATTTGTTTCAATGTTAGTTTGATCTATTTGTTTCAACGTTAGTTTGATCTATTTGTTTCAATGTTAGTTTGATCTATTTGTTTCAATGTTAGTTTGATCTATTTGTTTCAATGTTAGTTTGATCTATTTGATTCAATGTTAGCTTGATCTATTTGTTTAAACGTTAGTTTGATCTATTTGTTTAAACGTTAGATTGATCTATTTGTTTAAACGTTAGTTTGATCTATTTGTATAAACCTTATTCATAGAACAATATAAGCTGCGAAAGGTCAGATAATAAAACTGCTATTGGTTTTGAAAAACTATTTCAGGATAATCCTTTAAAATATTCAACTCATATAACTGAAAAATTATGAAAGCTCTGAATGCAATAATAACAAGATGATACAATCATGCAACCTTTTCATAACCATTATCATTAAATAAAAGCAAGATCCTCTGGAAACCATAACCTATTCCCCCAGCAAGCGAAGTGACAACATATGATAATTCCATGATCATCAGGACGAAAGAATAATCAATTCAGGAATGAAATAATACCACAAGAACCCATTTATTTGATATAGAATAAATGAAATAACCAGATTAAGCATTGGTTTGAAGGATTCACAGCTTGTGCATAAAGTATGATTATTGTAATATTTTTGCAAGGAGGCTTTGCCTCTAGAGGAATAACATCCGGGCTCTTGTCTTTCAGGAAATTCAGAGTGACACTTATCTGATTGATTGCATTATATGTCTCAGTTAATCTAATTAGGGAATGCAAATTTACTGACAAAGATGGGCAAAATCAAGAGAGGAGCAAGATGTTTATCATTCTTCTTCACTTCTCTAATGAGACCACATCATGTGACGGACTTACCATACTCTAACATTCATATCAAGGAGATTTATATATGTACGCACTATGGGAGATATTTCATTAAGGTAGGATAATTCAAACTCTATGGGGATGGGACGTAGCTTAGTTGGTAAGATGTTGGTCTTCCATGTTGGTAGCCGGGGTTCAATTCCCGTTTGAGACAAGCACTTCTTGCTGTTTGAAACAGGTGGAATCAACTACAGAGTTGTTTTAAACCGGACCCACTGTTCCGTGACTGGTTATTAAAAACAGTGTTTTGTGCTATCCTATCTGTGTGATCATACACAAAGATAGATCTGCAGTCACTCGTTGAAAGGAGTAGGACATTACGTCCCGGTGACAGGCTACTACCTGACCTGATAGAGCCAAGATATTGCAGGAAAGGTCGCTAATGCAAACATGTCAAAACGAAAATTACAAGATTCAAAGTGCATCGTAAGTACTTTTATATTTTTATTTATAAATCTTAATCTTTTATTAATTGACAACAAATCATATGAGAGGGAAGCTGCGTAAAACTGGGATTCAAATTAAAATACCCTGCAAATGACCCTGAATATTAAATTACGGTGACACGTGACATATCGTGTATACATATAACATGGTCTAATTATGCCAAACAAATTAATAAATGAATCATAATCTATCAAGTAATATTATGCGAAAGTAATCAAAACAAACAAGTGAAAAACATGATATATAAACATAATTGTGAACAGATATTTCAATCCGCAAAGTTTGGTTATTCATTTTAAAGCCATCTCTTGCAACTAGTGGAGTAGTGGATTTTATTGCTGATGAGATGAGAGAACTTCGATAACGTTTTTTTTTTGTTTTTTTAATAAGGTTTTTACTTGTATGTCCAATTTGATGAGAAATATGTAATTACGGTGTTTCTGGTATAAGTGACAGGTAAATAAACATTATGAGAGAAAGTTTGCAAACGCCTAGAGGAATTAATGAGTTGGTAAATTATTAATAGCATGTCATGAAATGAGCTTACACTAGGAAGCATTGCAATTTAAAAGCTGCTTCAAGAGTAGCGCACTGCAAAAATGTATATGGGAAGTTGAAAATCTGAAGCTGTAAAATTATGCAACAGAATACGATACGATATATAACAGAGTGTAAAAATGTCCTCAGTATTAAATGATAAATATCCTTAACTGACGTTTTGAAGGGCTGATCTTTTAAACTTGCCTCTATACTTTCAGTTTTTGTTAATTGATGAGTATTAGATACAAAGAATAATATCTTACATGGCACAACACTGTCAAAAACCAATGGTATATTTGTTTGTTTGTTTGGGGTTTTACATCACTTTCAACATTATTTCAGTCATTTCGTGATGAGACCTATTTGCAGCAGATATAGTGCTGCCTCACTGAATTGTCATGTCGCATGTCCTTGACATGACAACCCACCCGGTAACAGATTTACTAAGACAAGGGGTTAACCCTTTAGGCACGGGCCTCAGCCCATGTGGGAAATTGTATCATGAGTTTTGGATCACCACAGAAAAATTGGTGCTGATAAGCTGGCGCTCTAACCAACTGGTATACAAGTTAAATTCACAACTGTAATAAATTAAATAAAATGATTCAGATTTTTCATTTATGTTAACTATTAATATTTGATTCAATAATCGCTGTTTATTGTGGCCTATTCAACAGCTAAAGATATAAAAGTCAAATTCACAACTGCGATAAGAATAAGATAGGTAAAATTTTGAATTAGTCTTAATTGACAATATCTGATTCAGTAGAATAGTGTTATCGATGTTCCTTGTGGTTACTTCCTTCAAATATAGGTTACAGAACTTGCTGCAGGCCTAACATCCAAGATATCCCTGATGTGTGCAAACAATCACCCAAATCAACATCAAATGGTTTAATTTTATCTTTATCATTATACCTGACCAGCCACCAAACAAAGTACATTATGAATAACAAAGGATTCTGGAATTCACTGAGGCCTGTGAGACACAGAAGGTAGCCATGGCACGCTTCACTTTGTATTGCAGGGATGTAGAATTCAATTGTGCCTAGATTTACATGGTTAGTCATATGAAGAGCAGATATCACCGGATTATGTAGGAATCTCGCTGAACTCTCGTCCCACGCGGCTAGCAGTTAGGCCCCATGGCAGGTTAACTGTCAACAACAATCTTTTACAGTGCATATATTAGTTTGGTATTGTATATATTTGTTTATTTATTGTATATTTCTATATATATTTATATATATATATATATATATATATATATATATATATATATATATATATATATATATATATATATATATATATATATATACATATATGATTATGAAAGAATCCAAACAACATCAATAATACACAGACAATCAAGAGTTTAAGAATGTTCAGTTTTGTTCTTGAAAAAATAAGGGATGGACATTTTCGAAAATGTCTGTGAGTTAATGGATGTTGTTCTTTCGTGTGACCTGTTAGAAAGGGGTCTTTGCTAAACTTGATAACCTAGACAAGACCTAATCATAAGTCTGAAGAGTCCATATCTGAAAAAAAGAAGATTTTCTTACCTTTATTTTCAAAATACATACTATCAGTGAATAACATTACTTTTAACAAGTTATTTTTGATAACTTTCCATAGATATGAAAACAGGTTTTTGCTTTGAGAATATTTTTTTTTCAATCATGCGCTGCTCTTTCCATTCATAGTTTACAACATGAGGCACCAGGTCCCAAAACAATGCTCAGTAACTTAATGCATGGGGACACGTGGAAAGCACAGCAGCGAACATTGGCTATTCAGGTGGACCGCCCAGACAGGAAACCAGTTGATCCATTTCGATAGAACGATAGCCAAGCATGGATCACTTGTAATGTGGCTTGTAGGCATTAACTGCTGATCGCCTTCCTGGCCAGTTCACCCTGACCACTCCGGTGCCAAAGTCACCCACATATCGCCTCGTCATGAGCCCCATGACAGCCTATATCTCCCTTAACGTCCAATGGCATTATCTAGTTAATTTAATTGTAATTTTGATTTTGTTTTATTTTAGTTCGTAAAAACGAAGATATAGTAATTGAAGTCATAAAAAACAATGTCGTCGTCTAAAACATTGATATGTTACAGGTTTTTGGTTTAAATACATAGGTCCAGGGACCTAAAATATGATTGGTAAAACTGAGTTGACTAATGTATAATGCATATTTTCAAAACAATATTTCTTCAGTGCTATCAATATATAAAGTTTATAATTCCCATCTGCGAAGTCTCCATGGTCACGTGGCTTGTATTGTTCAATCAAAGATGACGTAGACTATCCCAGAAGTGCTCTAGATAATATAGATATTTGCTAATTTGGTTTTTTTAATGATGTATTGAATCATCATCTAGAAGGAATAACTAAATTCCGAGAATCATAAATTGTGGTTATTACTAATGATATTAGCTTGAGGTTTCACATAACATGGGCCCTGCCAACGGTTAGGTCCGCTATCAATTGTGCTCTGACAGGTGACTGTTTCTGCATTGGCCTCTTTTAAACTGTTAATTATAACCTATTATATTCCTTTTAGACTATTGTCTGTACCATATTCATTTCAGACCGTTAACTATACCTTATTCCTTTTAGACCGTTAACTAAACCCTATTCCTTTTAGACTGTTGATTGAAACCTATTCGACCGCCCCGGTTAGACAAGTTAATTGCTAACAATTAAATAACCTACAACCCTTTCTGGGTGCAATACCAAAAGTATTCAAGCAAGTTATTATTTTGGTTTGGAATCAAATACAGTGTATTGCTCTTATTGATTCATGACAAAAACATATAGTAATGAATACAGTGATGTTAAAAGAGATCATTGGGAGCGGTTCTGTTAATCATGTTTTTGATGGATTGAACTCAGTAAACACTGTAATTCAATGAAAGCAAAAATGAAACGTTACTGCCTGTATCATTACAAAGGTTTCTATATCACAGAATATAAGAATATACCGAAAATAATAGCTTAACTCTCATTTGATATATTCAGAGCCTGAACAAAACACGTTAATGTTCCACATTTCTTAACAGGTTATGGCATGTTTTAAGTTTGAGTAGCTAGTAAGTACCGAATACAATTAGCTTGTATCTCTTTTTCGTTCTTTTTCGTAATTGTCATAAGTGTTGATGACTAAAAAGTGACACCTTACTATTAAAATAATATGAACATAATGAGAATATCCGGTAGACTAAGCTTCAAAACTCTCATTGTTTTTCTGTTATATATCACCCAAAACTGCAGACACAATATATTTTAAAAGTAAAAATATGAAATACTGCTACTGTTGCAAAACATAAACCAGTGAAGTTTGTTTTGATGTCCAGACATGTGACATTGAATTCGAGGTATCTCATTTCAATATACATACATTCACAAGTAAGTGGCAAGTGCTCATATTGAATAGCCAGTTCAGACAGATCACGTTGTATTATAAATTGTCAGTTGATGCGATAGACATGGTGTAGGCTGCGCACCGGAAACTGGTCCATAACGAGGCGGTAGCGTTCTAACTTTATCAGTCACATATTTATCTTCAGACTACAATAGATTCAGTTACATAAATACTGCACGACTCCTGATGCAGTCTTCCACTTGACCTAGTCTTTACCGGAAGTAGGTTGGAAACGAGGCTGTCATAGGGAATGTGACAAATGGCCACGCATGTACACCACGTGCACCATTCTTGTAGATATTGGTGCATTTATCTCGGCAAACGTGAAGAGCCTGAAAGCCCATTTTCCGGCACTTGGTCACCGACCAAAGTTTCTACTTCTTAGCACTTGAAAATCTTATCCCTGAGCTGTCTGATGATGACCAGTGGCCATGGAACATTGACCCGGGGGACACACAGCCCACGCCTTTATGAATAACATGGTAGTGAACATCACAGCCGTCTTTAATTTACCTAATTCAAACATGATCATTTTTATGTTGAAAATAGATTGGTTCATGGGAAATATTATATATATGCTTATGGTCAAAAATGGTTCAAATAGATGAAAATCTCATTGAAGATATTTAATAAAAAGGAATGATACAAAATGTCAGTATATGAAATATTCACTAATATCACTAATAAAAGGATTGCAAAACGTTCCAAAAGAGTATATACTTTAAAAAGTTCCAAAAGAGTAAAAAGTTCCAAAAGAGTATATGCTTTATATGTGATATTTTTGCTTATCCCTTTTGCGATGAATACATTGTGGCCTTGAGACAAACCTTTATCTTTATGTTTATTACTTCTTAGAATTAAGAATTTTTAGAAAATGAGAGAAGGTATGACAGGACACATCCTTTACTCATCTTACAGAGGATTTTAAAGATTGATATGTTTGGAATGAGATATCTTACATAAAGTCTTGACTTAAACAGTTAAGATGCATTAAGGTTTACATGAATTAGTAGAAAGTCTAAGCATATAACAGAGACCATATTTCATACTTTTATTACTGCAAGACGAAATCAATCTTGCTGACGTTTATAGCCAATCAGTAAAGGCTCCTGACAACACTGCAGTACTGCACTCAAGCAGCCTCGCTTTCATTCAGTACGAACGGTGCAATGATAGCAGGCAATGAGATCCTGTTTACAGATATAAAAGGTTGCTGTGGTCTTAACAAGGGGATCAGTAGCCCTATCATATGATTTGGATTTGGTGCGGTGTTTGATGTTTTCACAATATGCTGTTGTATTTCACGTTACAAGTCACACATCTTGACTGTATGTAAGAATACATTCAACACTCTTAACAAAGCTCTAAAATACATATATTACATTACACGAATAGTTTTGAAGGAGAACATACTTGCAAACACCACATAATCAAACCATTCTGAAACTCAAAACTAATATATTTAATATCATGTCTACGTGCATATTGATGTAACTAAATATTTCACTTTAGATTTAAGTATGAAAGTCTATTGTAAAAATAACTGCCTGTGTTGTGGGGGATATTTATTATTTTACTTCAATATCTCTTTTCACACAAAAACATAGACGTATAGTGTTTGGTTTTCTCTCTTCTTAACGTTCCGTATTTAGCCCTTAAGAGGTCCATTTTCAACCAATATTCAGCCATCTTGATTTCAGTGCGTTTGCAACCAGACTTCCACATCCAAATTAGATTTTGCCCCCGAAACAAAATGTGTCCAGGCTTTCAAAACACACCATTAGTCAACTTTATAATCCTCATAGACATAATAGTTTCTAGTTTTACCACCCACAATGTCTTGATTTTCTATTTATCTTTAGAATACTTCTTGTCAAATTTTACATTCAATTTTAAACTGATAACAAATATCTAGCCGATTTCCCTTATGACACAACTACAGTTTCACATGGAGGCTCTTGCTGAACAGGTTTTGATATCAAGTTTAGTTTTTGAGTTGTTGGCAGAATTATTTTTAGGTGAGGTAAGAATGTAGTGTAAGATGGACATCTTTTTTTATTTTGCCACAGATTAATATCCTAACCATTTGTGGATTTCACGTCCTTTCCATGGGAATATTCCACCAGTTCACCACCTAAAAATCACGCCTGAAAAGCATGTAAAATTCACGTATTTCAACCAGTATTAATTTTATTAGTATTGTCTGATGGATAATATTATATATTGTTTCTAGCTTTATTATTAGTTTGTAGTTGGATGCTAAATATCCTTATACATGTTATCATGACGTGTTTATCCCAGAATAGAATATACCTGACTTTGGAGTTGAACGACTGGGTAAGGAACAGTCGTGGGGGGGGGGGGGGGGGGTGGAGGGTAAACATATTGAGTAGGTTACGGCGCCAAAACCATTCTCAACACAGTGAAAGCAAACGTGAATGATGTCCCCGAAATGTTGAAGAATTTGTTCATTGACCCACAATTACATTATATAATAAATAATACAAAAATTAGAAAAGACCTGAAGCTGAAATCACAACACATCACCATATTCTATATGTTATATTCAACTCTGTGGTAGTGGTGGCGAATGCATTCACAGAGGTTGTGTAAGAGGCAATAACCATTTATTGTAGTGGAAGCCTAGCTGTTAAAATACAAAAAAACACGGTGTCTGAAAGTTGGCCAAGAATGTCTCAAAAGGGCCTAAATCTTGTCACATATTTCTCTGTGTACTTTTAATTGCAGCATTTGATGCTTCAATAAAGTTATTCAAATCTCTTACCAATGTAACTATTGCTAGTAATCTCATTCGTTTTATATCACCAAAGAGATTCTCTATATTATTCTCTATATTTTTTCTTTAGTTTGGAATACACATACATTAGTAATGCCATACTATCAGTGCATGTTTATGTTTACAAATCAAGACATCGATAAATATTTAGTGATTAAAAAAACAGAAGATATCTAAAAAAAAACAAAGTCTTGCCAAAAAAAGAAAGATAAGAAAACCAAATTATTATCTGCAAAATCACATACATGTATACATACAAGCATGCAGGTCATATCTAAATCATAAGAATAACAAGATTCTGAGACATGTTTCTGAAAATAGAAAAGGGACTAATGACGTTTGAAGGTCTAATGGCCGATGCAGAATCACGACACGATTTTTGTTTCTGGTTAAGGAATAGATCCAAGAGAGGGTTATGTAAAAGGAAGAGACTGATACAGAACCTGCTTTCTGTGCTACCTGATGTGTTTAGTTAATTTGTTTATCAGATTAGCTTTTGATCGGATCATATATGTGGTGTGAGGTACAAGTGAAGGTCAGAGTTAGATGAGGACATATCAAGACAACAAGGTGGGTTGATAAAGTTTCAAAAATTAGTCATTTTATGTGAATGTACCTACATAAATCAATCTGTATTTTATTTCATTTTGGCAAATTGCCGATATTTTCTCCAGTTGTAATTTTCAGAAGTGGGCGTGGCGCAGTTGGTTAGAGCGCAAGCTTATTAGCACCAGTTCCTCTGTAGTGATCCAAAGGTCGTGGGTTCGAAAACCCGGCCATGCCGAGATAGAATTCATGATACAATTTCACACATAAGCTTATGCCCGTGCCAAAGGGGTTAACCCGTTGTCCTTGTAAATCTGTTACATGGCGGGTTGTCATGTCAAGGACCTGTGACATGAAAATTCAGTGAAGCAGCACTTTATCTGCTACAAGTAGGTCTCATCACAAATACATCCATGAAAAATGCATGATTCGATAAATTAATTATCAAAACTTCACGAGTTAAGAGAAGAGATAATTCATAAATGCTGTATTTTTGGGGCAGGAGGCTGTAAATCATTGACGCCTGGTGTCAGGGACATATCTTAGTATATATGTTCAGGCGTATTTCCCATATCCAATAATATAATGATATTTGTAGTCAGACTCAGCTTCTTGTTTTGAATATAAGTTTCACTTATTAGTGTTCATTCTATCGTGAAATATGGCCAATACATTTATCCTATACCATCTCCTACTTTGAACTTGGTCTAACAACCACGTTATTCTCACTTAAGCAGATATTTGTGTCTGAGTTCCATCTACAATGTGCAATGCTTGAATAAGACAAGGAGAATAGAATTTGCATCTTTAATCAACCTGTTCTCTGATATGGACCTCGTGTCAGCAAGATCATTTCACGCGGTCAGAATTGCAGGTCATGTATTCCTACGCAAAGAGGAACTCATTTGTCGCGCGCAATGACTTCCCCCACTTGAGTTATCAAACACTGGGTCCACAGCTTTTTGTTTTACTTGTTCTCAGCCTCAAATATTGGCCATGGTTAACTACACAATGCCGTCTACAACCAGGGAAGAATTAATCTTGCTCCTGTTTCACTCCCAGGGTCATTTATAAAGATCTGGGGGTGTTGTATGGAATACTGACCATTAATCATATTCTACAAATGCCATCTTGGATTAATGACTAAACATTCTTCACATTTTTATTAAAATGCTAGTTTTCATATAATCTTTTATAATTACATCTTGCAAAGATTAAGTATGATTTTGCTGAAACAAAAATAAGGATTTCATTGATTTTGTATTTCTTCGAGCCTTCGCCCATATTTGGAATGCATTATGAGTATAGCAATTATATGTCTCAAACTTATTATCCTTGTGTTTGATTTATATAGTTCCCTGATATAATTACCATATATTTAACAGAAGGTATTGTTTGTAGTTTTCCAGTGAAGTTGACACAGGGTTAAATTACTGCCCACGTTCTTGTGTACTGTTGTGTATTGCGTCATCAAAGTGTGTTCACATCTTTTATAACAAAGACTCTCAACACAGCACAGGTATACACTATCGATTACCGGGTCTTTGGTTAACCATAATCGATGAAAAAAATATTTGTTCATGATTTATTAAAGACAGACCTTGTATATAGTGTACATATGATTAGGGCGGTAGACTTGATATACTCTGTGTCATATCTGAGACTATGGGAACAATAGTTAAATATGCACATGTCCAAACACTGTCCAAACACTGGCCACTCATACAAAATGTATAAGCGAGTGTATCAATCAGCAACCTATAATTATTGTCAGTATTGTCTGGAAGGTTGCTCTTTTGCTCATGGCTATATGCGTGTGTATTGTTGTTGGTGAAAGAGAGAACTTGTTTGGTCAAGAGAGGAAGCGCAGGTGGTCACCATCGTAGGGCCCGAGGAAATATTCTAGTTCATCCAAGGCCACTGACAAAGAATCAGGTTTTTCTGAAAGTTCATTAATCACAATAGAATTAGGGAGAGTCACTTTTGATCACATTGCGAAATTTTATGTGAGTGATAAGTAAAGTTTTGATGGGTGCCAACCGGCTCCAGTTTTTTGTATAGTCTTATACTAATTTGAATTAAAGACCTTGAAACACGCATACTGCAGACTATATCAGCTCAAACGAGAAGCCTTCCACCATGACTCAATGCCACACCTTTTTCGAAGATTAAATCGCATTCTTTCCTTTGTGTTTCGTTATCATCTTGGCACGATACTTTCCACTGTGCTCTTGAAGGTTAACGTAACTAGTTCTCATTATAATGTTGGTGGTTCAGATGTGAGTAGGTGATTCAGAGGTGAGTAGGTGATTCAGAGGTGAGTAGGTGGTTTAGAGGTGAGTAGGTGGTTCAGAGGTGAGTAGGTGGTTCAAATGTTAGTAGGTGATTTAGAGGTGAGTAGGTGGTTTAGAGGTGAGTAGGTGGTTTAGAGGTGAGTAGGTGGTTCAGAGGTGAGTAGGTGGTTCAGAGGTGAGTAGGTGGTTCAGATGTGAGTAGGTGGTTCAGAAGTGAGTAGGTGGTTCAGAGGTGAGTAAGTGGTTCAGAGGTGAGTAAGTGGTTCAGAGGTGAGTAGGTGGTTCAAATGTTAGTAGATGGTTCAGAGGTGGTAAGTGGTTCAGAGGTGAGTAAGTGGTTCAGAGGTGAGTAAGTGGTTCAGAGGTGAGTAGGTGGTTCAAATGTTAGTAGATGGTTCAGAGGTGAGTAAGTGGTTCAGAGGTGAGTAGGTGGTTCAGAGGTGAGTAGGTGGTTCAGAGGTGAGTAGGTGGTTCAGAGGTGAGTAGGTGGTTCAGAGGTGAGTAGGTGGTTCAGATGTGAGTAGGTGGTTCAAAAGTGAGTAGGTGGTTCAGAGGTGAGTAAGTGGTTCGGAGGTGAGTAAGTGGTTCGGAGGTGAGTAGGTGGTTCAAATGTTAGTAGGTGGTTTAGAGGTGAGTAGGTGGTTCAGAGGTGAGTAGGTGGTTCAGAGGTGAGAAGGTGGTTCAGAGGTGAGTAGGTGGTTCAAATGTCAGTAGGTGGTTCAGAGGTGAGTAGGTGGTTCAGAGGTGAGTAGGTGGTTCAGAGGTGAGTAGGTGGTTCAGAGGTGAGTAGGTGGTATACAGGTGAGTAGGTGGTATACAGGTGAGTAGGTGGTATACAGGTGAGTAGGTGGTTCTGAGGTGAAAGATCAAAGATCAGCTGACCGGACTGTTACATTGCCTAAGTAACAGTACAAATTCAGTACAACAATGTGATAATTGTTGCAAATAATTAGCTTTTTTCATAGTTGTACATCATATAATTACTTGTTATGCACGATCAATGGTTTGTCTTCTTTTCTGTAATCTAAATGTTTCTTTCAACATGCTCCTGCATTGATCTGACGTAAAACATCCTACATAATAAATTCATATCAATATACTACTATCTGGAATAGGACCAAACATTTCCCCAAAGTTAATTAGATGGAAACATACATTTGCCATGATATGTGAGTGAATTTATATGAGTGAATATATATATATACAGAAAAGAAGACAAACCATTGATCGTGCATAACAAGTAATTATATGATGTACAACTATGAAAAAAGCTAATTATTTGCAACAATTATCACATTGTTGTACTGAATTTGTACTGTTACCTAGTCACCTTCCCTATCATAGCAAGTTACCTTCCCTATCATAGCAAGTTACCTTCCCTATCATAGCAAGTCACCTTCTCTATCATAGTAAGCCACACGTCCCTATCATAGCAAGTCAAGCATCACTATCCTTTTGACAGTTGTAAATTATTCCTCTGAGAGGGAATGATCACCGTTCTTGTATGTCTTCAATATTGTCACAGTCTTTAGTTCCAGTTAATCTGGAATGACCATATTTGGTTTATTGGCGATCTCCGTCGGTTTTGTCAGTGTTTAAAGACGTGGGTTCCATTTATTTGCATAAGCGATTTTTGAGCGCTCTTTAAGCTATCAAACTAGTCGACAGGATTCCATGCCTTTCTTTTCCTGAAGGTGGCAAAATAATTATAACTTGAAACCGAATAACGGACAATGTTTGTGTCTCAAGTATATTGACTTATTTCTGACATTCAAGTGGTAAATCATGATATCTACCTGCTGATCATAAGGCAAGCACTCAGGAGATCACGTGTCAGCCCAATAAAGATTTAGAAGCATCTCTCCACCAAATTTCAGCCACCATTTTTTATTGTAATTACAGATAACAAATGAATTTATCACAAACACAATACATTTGTGTGACTGTAAATCCACTCGCGCTTTTACCTAATTCAACTGTTTAATCTCCACGCTGGTACCATGCCAAGGAGATTGTTAGAACTATAAGGAATGCTTCATATTAAGGACACTGATCTGACTGCTACATGCAGACACTTCCAAATGAAAAGATATAATTCAGACTAAAAGGGAAGACTAAATTGGAGAACTAAAAGGGCAGACTAAAATGACATACAAAAAGGGCAGACTTAAATGACATACAAAAAGGGCAGGCTAAAAGGGCAGACTAAATGGCAGACTAAAAGGCAGAATAAAATGATATACAAAAAAGCAGATTGAAAGGGCAGACTTAAATGGAAGACTAAAAGGGCAGACTAAAGTGGCATTCAAAAAGGGCAGACTAAAATGGAAGATTAAAATGGCAGACTAAACACGCAGACTAAAACGGCAGACTAAAATGGCAGACTAAAAGGGCAGACTAAAATGGCAGACTAAAATGGCAGACTAAAATGGCAGACTAAGATGGCAGACTAAAATGGCAGACTAAAGGGTAAGCTAAAAAGGCAAACTAAAAAGGCAGTCAAAAAGAGCAAACCTAAAAGTTAGACCAAAACCAGACCAAAAGGGCAAACCAAAAGGGCAGACCAAAAGGACGGACTAAGAGGGCAGACTTAAAGGCAGACTAAACGGCCAGACATAAAGGCCAACCTTGCAGGCATGATGGAATGTGAATATCGATGAAATATAAAATATGCTTCCTCCGTTGGTATTTTTCATGAACAATATGCTTTGGATTGATCTTAATTTTGTTCAGAGAAAAAAATAAGTGGAACCTTATTATTATTCTTCTTATATTCATCGAACACTTTTTTGTTCCTTGTCTGATAAATTAGATAAGTTTGATAACTATAAAACGATTTAATTGTATTTGGCTTCAGAAACCTTGAATATGGAGATTCATAACATGGCATACGTAACACTTATGTTATTAAAAATAACAGACAATGTAAATTCTTTTACTAATTTCTCCTCGAGGTTGATTTTGTAATTAAATGTTAAAATGTAACTTGAATGCAAATGGATTCATCATATTTCTTCCAAAATGCACAATGTATTCAGCTATTGTTACCCATGTTCCTTCTAAAATAAAAAAAAAGATTGATAAGCCATTAAAGATTGTATCAGATGTGGCCAAGCTATTAAATTACATATGTCTGGCCATGCCAATATGTGGAATAATGAATTTCCTGAAAGTTTTAAATTGTTATTAAGGAAGTTCTCTTGATGGATATGGAAATAGGACTCTCCATGAATTATAATCTTATCATAATATACCATCTTTGGTGAATGCTAACTGATGTCCATACTTCAAGATGAGAATTCAAGAGGAGGTAATTATTGAATATTCCAGGAAGCATATGTTGGTCTTTTATATTAAGCTATGGGATGTAGTTGTTACATAGGGCAAACCACCATACTAAGAGACATTTAATCCGGTCACCAACCGATATATATATTTACAACTATATCTAATGTATAATAATGTTCACCTCTGGCTGAATCCATGTTGAAAATGTGACTTGAAAGGAATTAGGACGTTTAATTAAATGGTACACATGTCATACGCGAACATCCATTGCTGAGATCATACATTTATATCCATTGCTGGGATCATACATTTATATTCATTGCTGGGATCATACATTTATATTCATTGCTGGGATCATACATTTATATCCATTGCTGAGATCATACATTTATATTCATTGCTGGGATCATACATTAATATTCATTGCTGGGATCATACATTTATATCCATTGCTGGGATCATACATTTATATCCATTGCTGAGATCATACATTTATATCCATTGCTGGGATCATACATTAATATTCATTGCTGGGATCATACATTTATATTCATTGCTGGGATCATACATTTATATTCATTGCTGGGATCATACATTAATATTTATTGCTGAGACCATACATTTATATTCATTGCTGGGATCATACATTTATAGTCATTGCTGGGATCATAAATTTATATTCATTGCTGGGATTATACAATTATATTCATTGCTGGGATCATATATATTCATTGCTGGGATCATGTATTGATATTCATTGCCTTGATCATTTATATTCATTGCTGAGATTATACATTAATATTCATTGCTGGGATCATATATTGATATCCATTGCTGGGATCATATATTGATATTCATTGCTGAGATCATTTATATTCATTGCTGAGATCATTTATATTCATTGCTGAGATCATCCATTCCCATGAGTGCAGATATGTTCTTCATAACAAATTTTGTTGGGATCATACATTTATATTCATTGTTGGGATCAATTCAAGTTATAGTTTAATGCAAATGGCCGCAATGTTCTCATAAGCATCTTCATAAACCTCATCACAGCAAAATAAGCTGACGATCATCAGTCATCGAAGCCTCTATCACAGCTACACAAATTTCCATGACTGACAAACAAATATCAGAGACCCTTGCTAAACACATCTTATTACAGCCATATATGATTCCACAGCTAAACAGCCATCATTCCATCACGTCTTAAAAACATCGCAGCCAAACCTCACCACAGTCAGATAAACCTCACCATAGCAAAATAAATCTCACCACAACCAAACCTCACCTCATCACAGACAATCAAACTTTGTCCCACCGCAGCCAAATGAACCTCACAACAGACAAACAAACCTCGTCCCATCACAACCAAACAAACCTCACCACATCGCAGACTAACAAACCTCACCACACCCAAATAAACCTCATCACAGTCGAACAAACCAGACCAGAGCACAATAAACCTCACCACAGCCATACAGACCTCACAACAGCCGAATAGATCTCCCCATAGCAAAATAAACCTCACCAAAGCCAAATAAGCCTCATCACAGCCAAGCAAACTACACCACAATTAAATAAACCCCACCACATCTGAATGAACCTAATCGTGTCACAGCCAAACAAACCTCACCACAGCCCAACGAACGTCACCATTGCCAAACAAACGTCACCACTGCCAAACAAACGTCACCATTGCCAAACAAACGTCACCATTGCCAAACTAAATTCTACCAAATCCATAATGCTTCATCGCAGTCATGTACACATCGTGCAAAGTCAGCCAAGCCCATATCTGATCGCAACTAGCAAGCTTCCATCATATCCAAAATAATTAGTCTGTTTTGTATAAATCCTCTCGAGAGTGTTATTCATTTAGCACTGATATCTTGGTGATGCCTGGCATAAAATACAATTACATATATTCAATTATCATTCAATTATCATTTATTTAGACGATTTGATTCCAATTTGGACAGAGTGTTTCATCGCGGTATTTAGTAATTAAGTTATCGACGATTTGGCATAGTATCTCCCACGAACAAATTAACCTAAGACTCATTGAAATTATCAGAAAGGTATTAGCCATCTAAAATAATTGTGACTTGTATGTTGGGTCAAACCATTCGTGCAATTTGCAATAATACAATGGAAAATGTTATTTTACTTTGAAAACTATTTTACAGACCTTTCTTACTGAATGATTTATAACGAATACGTATAATTGAACGCAAGAATAGGAATATTAAACACATATACAGATACAATTAGTATTCCCTATTATTTTACTCAATCATTCCAATAAAGAATAAAATCGATTTAACAGCAGCGGCTGCTTTCAGCAGTACATTGCAATACACGCTACTGTGAATCACAGGAAATCTGAAAAGCTGAAAAGGTAGTGGCCAAATTGTGTGATGTTATGTCAATTTCCATTCTGTCATATTCAACTAAAGGGATGAAAGCTTACATCACAATCTTGGATGGGAACGTTTTTAATTCATGTATAGAGTTAATATTTTTATGACTTTGAAGTGTGGATGTTTCTGTTCTGTGCCATCAAATCCTTAAATCAAGTGTTTCAAAAACTTATCCTAGCCTTACATTGAATTAATATTTCTGTCCAAATCTAAGATCACTTGTATAATGATCAGAAAGGTCTGTAATCCAGTTGAGAGAACCATAGAAATGAATAGTGTCTCAAAGAGTAACATTTTAACCTGTGCTCAGTTGGATGTGACAATGCCTTGAAGCTCTTTTCAACTATTTTTAGCAATTAAACAACAGGGGTGCAAAATATGTACATTTCCGAGAGCATAATTCTATTTACAGGGTGTTCTACCACTTTTCAAGGAAGCATAAGGTGAAGATTACAGTTTCTAAAATTGCCATTGTATGGATCTTAGTATTGTACGGATCATATCATTTAATTTGTAGGATGTACATAACTACTTTTAATCTTATTTGAAACATCAGAATGACAGAAATATGGCGTAAGAGCTTTCATACTCTTAGTTTATATTTTAATATTATATATAGATACATGGCTGAGATCAAGCCTATGCTTTTCATTTGGTTTTCAGACAGCTCATGCTGTACATGAAGTATATATCGTTTGCTCTGCCCCAACCCTCTGTAAATTAAAAGTGAAAATCTTTATAGTAAAGAATTTTAATATGATGTAGTATCTAGGCGTCCGTCCCAGCATGCATGCGCCCCCTGGGTATCGTCTAAGTAATTAAGTCTTGAGGTGTGATAATTCATTTAAGCGGTTGCTATTTATAACATAATAATGATATTGATATAATTATATCTATAATTTAGAATAAATAATAGTTACCAAATAGTTATCAAATAAGTAAGAAATACAGGAAGGTGGGTGGATAACTATTTAAACATTTGCATTATACTCCTTCGCAACATAGAACAAACTCTCCATGCATACCTCTCCGCTAACTAACGACCCTGACCTAATTATCTAACTTTAGTACGTCATTGATTAAAGTTACCTGCCCATTACAGAAACGTCCAGTTAGTCAATGGTAATTCGACCCATTTGCTCAACTCTGATTCATGTTATTTTCAGTTCAATACGGTTTGGTCATTAATTATGGTCAGGATCTAGTGAAATATTGATTAATGAAACTTCCATTCATATTGATTCATTCATGAATGAATGAAACCTTCATCACTTATTCACAAATAATTCTTCAATTTTTACTGATTGATATTTCATGCATGCTTTTGCTGTTTTACTTTAAAAACCTTGAAATTATTTTTCTTGATTATTTCTAATATCATAATATCAGAAATTACAAGTTCTTATGTTTTAGACTAAAATCTTGAAGGTCATTCAGTCATAATACTATATAATTAAGGATAAATGATTATCCTTTGATAAGATATATCCTCAATTTCATACTGAGCAATTAAGATGTGTATAAAGTGTGCCGACAACTGTATACTCAGTATCCAAGCATTTCTTAGAAATATGATAATATATTTGCAAACTATTTGATATATAAAACAAATCTAAATCGAGGAAATATTCAAAATTAAATTCAGAAATGTGCCGACAGTTCTAATTTTATACAATGTTACACTTAGCAACAGGGAACCTGTCAGAGTATGACCATATAGCTTGCATAATATCATTCCATGAGTGATTTACTTTGGTATTTTGGGCATTTTTTGTATGATTATAACTTTTATAGTGTCATTGAATTGATCAACAAAAACAGTTTTATATTTTTGTTGCTAATATTGCATTGGCACACCTGAATAAAACCAGTTCCATCACTAAAGGTCAATAAAGCTCCTCCCACCGTTCAACTTATCACCGTGGAATGAAACCTTTAGTACACCACAGACTAATATGACCTTCAGTTTTGATTCACTCCTAAAATCCCCCTTAACGTTCAAATCGGAATCTATATAGTCTATATTTTGATCATGTCTATCTATCTCCTAAATAACGGTTTGCGTTTCATATGTATGTATATGTACCACTAAATTCTCACTGCTTAAGTTTCAACATTTGTGATCCACCAGGTGTCTATTGCATTATGTGCAATGCATGCTGGGATATGTGTGTATACATTGCAGCTGAACTTATGAGTGTCATTATGTACGCTTTGAGGGAAGACATTAACGTCTTGGCAAGGAATGCATGTACACAAAAAGTTTATCTGGATAGAATAAATGTAATAAACTGATCGCAATTGAATGTCAAATTAATCAACATGGTTTAATACTATAAGCCGAGCTTGCATGTTCACAAATTTCCCGTTTACGTGATAGATTTTAACACACCGTGTGGCAGCATTGCCAACTCAAGCAGAGAGAATTGTTTCTCACCAAATCCAGTGCTCTGTGGTTGGTTGTCAAGGGCAGGGCATTGGGTCTAACTGACAGGCTTTTATCTGACCCGGCCTTTCCCAGGTAAAGAATAGGCGGTCAATACAAACAAGCAGACAATAATACCTGTGATTAGCACACTATCACTGCACATCTATTACAGTCATTTGTATATTCGTGCATTCCTCCATTTCATATTGTCATTTATCTTTCAATTAAACCCTTTTTCACCATTCAGTGAGCTTCATGAATTTAAATAATTCCTCATGAATTCAAATCATTCTTTTGCACCTAAATCCCCTTTCCGTGCCTCAATGTGGGGATTTCTTTTATTATCTGAGGTTCTGACATTCACCTTCAATCCCCTTTTCACCCCTGATTGTGTGACTGTTAACATAACATCCAGTGCTTTCTATTGGAAGAAACTGAATATAGTAATTTGTCAAAACATATTGAGCCTGTTCGTGGACGATAATAGAGTACCAGTTTTGTGGTGGATTTATATCAGTGATAAATGTCAATGGTAATCAATACTGAACGAAACAAATGACTATACTTCTGTTAACTTGGAGTGTTTTGCTAGGAAAGAATATTAACCTAGCTGGGTACTCTTGCCCGATTGAAGTGCTTTCCGTTTAATTGCTTGAGACAAACACAATAACAACACAAATCCCCCATTGTAAGAAATAGCTGCCACGCCACATAGTAGTGACGTGCAAGTTGATTATAGTTGTTGTTGGTTTGTTTTTTTGTTTGTTTGTTTTTTTTAAATTTTTTTTGAGGGGGGGTTGTTGTTTTTTTCTTTTTGGAACGTGAAACTATAATGTGAATTAGGAGCCATAGAGTTAGGTATTTTGGTGCTGAAGTTCATTTAGAACAAGGAACACATGAAATAATTTATCACGATCCTAAATCACCTATATATCGTGATTTACATGTGTTTAGTTTATTTTAACAAACAAGCTTGACAATATATAAGATATTATACCTCTGTGATGTGCGTATCAACGAGATTTCCAATGAATACGAGCATGTCAAGTATTCGTAACGTATTGCTTAGCTGCGAACTATTTTCCGTTGGCCATCTTTAGACTGGTCTCCCACCGAGTGTCAAAAACATCGTGTATACACAGATGGCGGCAACCAGTCTATGGCTGTACGCACCATTTTCGGGTCACGTGACGGGGTCAAATGAGGTGCGCTTTGTTTACAAAACGTTTTTAACGATAAATATCTTGTTTCATGTATCATTTAAAAAAAAATACAGTAGTTGTCTGATGTATAGAAACAAAACATGCCTCGTCGGGTCAGCTGCGTGAGCGGATTCAGTTCGTTGGTGATGGCGGACGGATTATCAGGGTATCCTTCCGCAATCACCAACTCACTGAATCCGCTCACCCAGCTTCCCCGACTCGGTATGTTTTGTTATAGACTACTAGGTGTGGATTGAAGTGTGAAATGCGTGATAGGTTGAATTATTGAAGTGTGAAATGCGTGATAGGTTGAATTATTGAAGTGTGAAATGCGTGAAAGGTTGAATTATTGAAGTGTGAAATGCGTGATAGGTTGAATTATTGAAGTGTGAAATGCGTGATAGGTTGAATTATTGAAGTGTGAAATGCGTGATAGGTTGAATTATTGAAGTGTGAAATGCGTGATAGGTTGAATTATTGAAGTGTGAAATGCGTGATAGGTTGAATTATTGAAGTGTGAAATGCGTGATAGGTTGAATGAATTACTGTTGCTCAATTGCCGGAGACAAAGTAACGAATTGAAATATCTGGTGCTGAGGAAAAGCTGACAAAATTGTGAAACGGTGTTTTTATGATCAACTCTGGCCATATCAGGTCGACTTTTGAGCCCTTTAACCAGTGTGAAAGTAACACTGCCGGCAGTGGGAGTCGAACCCACCACCTCCCGTCCTTCTGTAACCAGTGTGAAAGTAACACTGCCGGCAGTGGGAGTCGAACCCACCACCTCCCGTCCTTCTGTAACCAGTGTGAAAGTAACACTGCCGGCAGTGGGAGTCGAACCAACCACCTCCCGTCCTCCACTTATATAACCAGTGTGAAAGTAGCACTGCCAGCAGTAGGAGTTGAACCCACAAACTCCCGTCCTCCACTTATATAACGTAGTCTGAAATAGCGCTATATAAATTATTATTTATTTATTTATTAATGTGAAAGTAACACTGCCGGCAGTAGGAGTCGAACCCACCAACTCCCGTCCTTCTGTAACCAATGTGAAAGTAACACTGCCGGCAGTGGGAGTCAAACTCACCACCTCCCGTCCTCCACTTATATAACCAGTGTGAAAGTAACACTGTCCGCAGTGGGAGTCAAACTCACCACCTCCCGTCCTCCACTTCTGTAACTAGTGTTGAAGTAACACTGCCAGCAGTGGGAGTCGAACCTACCACCTCCCGTCCTCCACTTATATAACCAGTGTGAAAGTAGCACTGCCGGCAGTGGGATTCAAACTCACCACCTCCCGTCCTTCTGTAACCAGTGTGGAAGTAACACTGCCGGCAGAGGGAGTCGAAGCAATCACCTCCCGTCCTCCACTCATAAAACCAAGGCTAATATATAGAACTTTATCATTGTTATTTAGAGTGAAATATGAAGAGGAAAAAAGAATCACAAGATGAAAGACTACTTAGTAAAGAAGAAAAATGACAGGATACAATATCCCAGACATATATCATTTCTTCAATGAAGAAATGCAGCTTATCAAATAACACTCAAGAGAAAATAGCCCAGATTGAGAATTTTAAAGTACAAAGTACAAAGTGTTTGTTTGTTTCTTTGTGTTGAAGGCAATTTCAACATTATTTTGTTTATAACATGTCAGATTGTAATCTTTCACCAAAACTAAATGCCCAGCTCTCTTTAAAGAGTGAATAACACAAAACATTGCTATTGTGAACTCCTTCCACCACCAGGAATGATACATTTCTGTCTGAGCCTCTTCCCAACCCCCAAAATATTATGAACACTTTAACCTTAGAATTTATCTTGTAAGTAAAACAAATCCTTTTTTCTGCAAATCTATTACAATATTCAATTGCATTAGAAATAATATTTTGCAATATTGTAACAAAAAGGTGTCCCTAAAAACGATTATTAGCACTTTTACTTTATATATAATAACACTGATTATCAAAAATATAAAAAGTATATAAAAACACCATATAGTCTACACTATTTCCATTGACTCCTAATTATTCATAAATTGTCATATATTAGTTATCATTATCTGATAAATTGCCTCATTAATCACCCAATCAATTATCACACAGTCATTACATGACATAAGGTTGGAAAGTAAAGGGAAGGATTTCTGCCAGAGATCCGCCCCCAATTTCTCCATCATAGAACTTATCTATAAGTATATATGGAGATAATTGGCATCTGCGTTCTTTCTGTGATGTGGCAAATTATAGTGAGGTAAAGAGAGGCTCCAATTTCTAGCTAGACCGATTATTATACACATAGCACTGGCTAAAGACTAATGGGTTAATGTTAGGTCAATGGAGTTGATTTGGCCGGATTTCTGAGAAGATATGAACAATGTAGCTTTTAAATGGTTTACTGAGACCACTGGTTACTAACCCCGTGAGAAGAAATAAAAATATTGCAAGGTACTTAGCACTGTAAAATATGTTATCAAAAATATTTGACTAGAGTAAAGAATTCTTCACAGAGCAGTATATCATGTGTTATTTGTCTTGAATTAAACATGGTAAAATGGAACTTAATATTATAATTTTTATGATCAGGAAAATATTATATGAGATTAGTTGTAACAAGATTTAAACTTCAATAAGATAGAAAAAAATACATTATTTCTGTATTTCTGTACAAACATTTTATTATATGTATGGTATCAAGACTCTACATACCAACATTCAGATGGTTTGACCAACATCTAGAATCATATATTTTCAATGTAACTTCCAATAATAAAATGGTTATTCAATTTGTTTTCATTTTTATCCAAATATAGAAGCCTTATGCACTGATCTGCCATGTTCCTTTTACTCAAATTCTTTTAAAGGCAACTTTATCTTTTGACAAAAGTGGACATAAATGTTAGTGACAAACACTTATCATGGATGGAGATACCTTAAAATGTGCATCCTAGGAAATAAACAAGTAATGAGAGAAGGTTCTCAGGTGCGTAATAGATCTTAATAATACAAGAAAATAAACTCAGTAAAACACCTTTATTACCACAACTGTCCACCCTTTTGTAACAATACTATGTTTCAATGCCCAAACACGTTCAGCATGCATAAATCAGCCTGCAGTTATCATACACAAGTTAGCATACACAATTCAGCATAAATTGAGTCAGTCTAACAGGGCCAGCATAAACTAGACCCTAAAATATACCCTAAAATAGACCCTAAGCATAAAATAAACATTAGATAGACCCCAAAATAGACCCCAAAATGGTTGTTGCCGTTACATGATATGGTCAACATAAAATACTCAACATAAAGCAGTCAATGTCAGACAGTCAACATAGAATAGTCAACACAAGATATTCAGCATAAAATAGTCAACATAAGATATTCAGCATAAAATAATCAACATAAAAAAGTGAACATAAAGTAGTCAACAGAAAATACTCAACACAAATTATCAACATAAAATAGTCAACATAAAATAGTCAACATAAAATAGCCAACATAATTGTCAACATAAAATAGTCAGCACAGACAAGAATCAGCATAGACAAGAGTCAGCATAGACAACCGTCAGCATAGACAAGAATCAGCATAGACAAGAATCAGCATAAAAGTGTCAGCATAAAAATGTCCGCGTAAAAAAGAATCATCATAAAAAGGCGTCAGCATGATTGGCAGAATAATCATACAGTCAAGGTCGTTGACCTTGTACCTGGTGTAAACTTTTTAATGTCCGTTTTCTGACAATAGTGTCATTGACTGCCAAGAAATATTGAATGGTTTTCTTAAATTCATCGGCGCAAAAGACGAAATAGGATCATTTTGTTTGTTTGGGGTTTTACATCACTTTCAACATTATTTCAGTCATTTCGTGATGAGACCTACTTGTAGCAGATATAGTGCTGCCTCACTGAATTGTCATGTCGCAGGTCCTTGACATGACAACCCACCCGGTCACAGATTTACAAGGACAACGGGTTAACCCTTTTGGCACAGGCCTCAGCTCATGTGGGAAATTGTATCATGAATTCAATCCCGGCACGACCGGGGTTCGAACCCACGACCTTTGGATCACCACAGAGGAACTGGTGCTAATAAGCTGGCGCCCTAACCAACTGCGCCACGGCCCATGGCCGAAATAGGATCATTTTTCGTGGTTGGTTCCATTCTTGGCATAAGGCCAGGGTTGGTGACCGCTCCCACTCTCTGGTATCAAGCTGTACTAATCTGAGGTGGCTTCTTCGTGTCAGCGATAGAATAAATTGTGATTTGGGGTTGTTTTACTTGTAACTGAAGTGGATCCCAACAGTCAGGAAACAAGGAATAGTGGTCATTTAAAGCCAAAGCAAATCATGACTTAACAGGAAATTATGTAAAAAAACAAATGTTATGTACTGAATTAAGATAATAAAATACCTACAAAACCTGTGAATCTTACGTTTGTCTTCATATAAACATATGTAGATTCTCACAAAATAAGGTCATCATGACAATTATATCACACGCATTACATGTTAATTGATTGACAGATTAATTAATTAATTAATTGATTACATGTATCACGTGTGACCGGCCCCACTAGCACAGTTGGTAGAGTGTAGGATGTGTGCCTTGGTGGTTAAATAAGTGGAGGACAGGAGGTGGTGGGTTCAACTCCCACTGCCGGCAGTGTTACTTTCACACTGGTTATATAAGTGGAGGACGGGAGGTGGTGGGTTTGACTCCCACTGCCGGCAGTGCTACTTTCACACTGGTTAAAAGGCTCGGAAGTCGACCTGATATGACCAAAAACACCATCAAGATAATGTATCACGAGACTGATTATGTTGCCATTTTTTGTATATGTCATATAATTTCACTTCGGTTGATAAAACATATTTGGCCCATAACAGCATTAATATCATATTTTACCAAAAATGATACTTCATACAAAATCTAAGAGGCATTCCCACTTTATTATTTCTATTATTTTTTATCTCTTTAATCAAATAGGGCCACGTGCCGTGTCGCAGTTTGTTGGATTGCCAGCTTATTAGCACCAGTTCGTCTGTGATGGTCAAAAGGTTTTGTGTTTGACTCCCGATCGTGTTGGTAGTGAACGTTTGTTAAAATGTCTCTTATGGGCTGAGGTCCGTGAATGAAGCGTTAACCATTGACCTTGTAAGTCTGTGACCAGGCTTGGTTGTCACATCGAGAACCCAGGACATAGCAATTCAATGAGGCACCACTACATCAGCCATATTTATTCAATTATTTCTGAGAGAGGTTCCATATATGTTGTAAATAATATGGGCCCCAAAATGAGGAACGTCACTATAGGTTTTAATATCATTTTCTTTTTCATTAAATTTCTCAGTTCCCATAATATTTTGACTAGAGAGATATAGGAAGTCAGGGCATTAGTAATCATATTAATTTCAGTACTGAGGACAAAGTATTTATTTAGAATTTTATTCTTGTAGAAAATCCTCTTGTATGTTCATTTTCTTTGGTTATTAATAATATAGTCCTTCTTACACTGAGTTTCCGTGTAGAAGACTTGATTGATTTTGTTTCTGCCATAATTAATAATACTAAAAGCAGTATTCCTGTTTTTTTAAATAAACATGCATATTCATCATATTCAGGTTCTGTATAAGACTTGATTTGCACATTTGTATGTTATGAGATTTTCATACTTAAAGTTATGATTTTTAAAATCCATTTCATGCTGTCCATTAAAATCATTTGCATTTGTACAAGGTGATTTTACAGATTTTACTCGACAGTTAATTTTTTGCACAATTACCTTCATCGTTGTCAGAATTATTCTTATTTGTATAGTCATATTTTAAATATTTATTGAAATAACGTTAATATTTGGCAGAATATACCATATCTTCCTTTCTATTTCTCATATCCCCTAAATCATTCATCCATCTTTCATTTCCTGTTAGATACCTGGTGACTTATCCTGTCTTCAGGTGTAACCCTGATCACATTGATAACATGCCTGTTTAAGGTATTGATCACTTTTGGATCACTCCCACTTGCTGGTCCCTGGGCTATTTTCCTAACTCAATCGGGAAATCATTCAGGTCCATTGACGTATCTTTCATCTAGGGTTACTTCCCTCTCGATTGGGTCAGAGTTTGATGCCATGATTACCTGCATATGTGTATGCTTTAGTCAATTTATAAGTCAAAGTCAGCTGCCGTATGATATCTTGTATCTGTATGTAGTTGTGTGATATTTGATACTGTATATCATCTAAAGTGTTATTTATGAATTACCGTATTGTACAGTAGTCTTTATAGAGTTACCGTATTGCACAATAATTTTTACAGAGCTACTGTTTTTATTCTTGTATGGTAATATATTTCAATGTGTTGTAGTCATTATGCTTTTAACACGGAAATAATATAGAAAACAGTTATAAATGATCGGAGCTTTAATTTCTCAAACTACATCCATTCGCGCCCGAATGCATCTTTGGGAATTTTGCTAAAAGAAAAACAAAACATAAATTTGAGAGTCAAAATTCATAAAAAAAATGTCATAAGAGTTTGTTTGTAGGGTGGTTAATTTCCCTTTTCCGCACCCTGTACCAATGAAAATAACATCTTTATTATATTTTCCTAACTTTAATGGGATATCAATTAAAGTATTTTGCACCGTTTTAGGTTACTCATTACACAGTAAAACCCACGCACTTTGTCAACAAATTACAACTGATATACCATACTTTAGCCTTTTGTGGTGCATCTTAATACCACCTAGCAGACACTTGCTTTGATGCGGCTATCTTCTAGGTATCTTAATGAATAATAAAGCTAAGGTGAACAAACCAAACACGAATATTTTCCTGACATAAATGTGATGACAAAATGTTTCTCAGCAATGGCTGTCTCCTTTCTCACTAGGAGTTCACGTATAGGCCGAAACAAGAAGAATGCTGCTTTTGAGTTTTGCCGTTACATTATACTTAACTGATATCAGATTACTGCTGTTTTGCCATTACCTAATGATAGTTAACTGATATCAGATTACTGCTGTTTTGCCATTACCTAATGATAGTTAACTGATATCAGATTACTGCTGTTTTGCCATTACCTAATGATAGTTAACTGATATCAGATTACTGCTGTTTTGCCATTACCTAATAATAGTTAACTGATCTCATGTTACTGATGTTGAGATTTCTCTTACATTATAATCAACTGATTTCATTAAATAGAATGTATCCGGGATAGGCCTTATTACTGATATAAAAAACATATGGGGAATTATTACGCTCGTTCTTGACCTCAAAAGTATGCTTCATTGTTGATCTCAGGGAATTAGAATTCATCATCATCGCCAAGTATAATGTTTTATCATTGACCCCATGGAAATTTATTTTATTATCATCCCTGAGAATAGTGTTTTATCATTGATCTCATATGGAAAATTGTATCATGAGTTCAATCTCGGCATGGCCCGGGATCGAACCTACGACCTTTGGATCACCACAGAGGAACTGGTGCTCATAAGCTGGCGCTCTAACCAACTGCGCCACGGCCTATGGCCCATGGCCCCTGAGATTGAATAGCTGTATCGTGCCAAATATATTAAATATATTCAAACAATGCAGTCAAGTTCATTTTTTCCATGAGAAGAGTACTGGAAATGTTTTTGGCCGAAATAAGCAGATTGGTAAGAATTACAAAATCCTTAGACGATTCATGCAAAAACTGCTTCTCTGTACATGTAAAAGATATTTAGTTGCACCAGCAACCTGACACCTGATCTTATTAAATATGTCTAACCACATCCACAAATGTATATCTAGTACCATCTGGCACACAGTAAATATACAAAGATTGTTTAGATATGTCTGACTGGACTCTAGACATTGCCTAGCTGCATATACAGATATTTCAAGCTGCATAGATACCATGCTTGCCAAATGATCTTCCTCCTAGAAAAACCGACTATGGCCTACAGGTATTTTCAATGTTTGCCAAGATAATGGAATATATTGGAGTAATGACATGTTTTTTTTTTTAATATTAGATAAGCGATTATTGGAGATGAAAAGATGAGTAAGGAACATTGATGTTGGGTTAAAGATTTGAATAGGACAGAGCAGCAAAAGCATTCCCCACCTATTTTATCACCTTGAAAATCAGTTGTAATACATGAAGCCAAACTGTGAAAGCACCGAAACAAAAAAGGCCGACAGATGAAAGTGTTCCATCAAAATATCTTGAGATGTAATGTAATATATGAATAGTCTGGAGAATGAGAATATCAACATCAACTCTTATTCTGATAAGAAAAAAGATGAGTTAGACCACAGTTCCACGTTTACTAATTAGTATCTTACAACGGTGAGCTCCAATTGAAATCCTATAAGTTGAATGCCACGATCCTCATGTATAGTCCAGTCAATATATGACAAAAAATGGCCTAACCCAGAACAAATTAGAACAGAAATAAAACTCATAGAAAATGTCTCAGAAGAGCCAAGAGAATAACATAGTAAAAGTCTACCAAAATACAAGTAGTGGAACAATGCGTAATTTGCATAAATCCCAAATAGCCAACACATGGCAGGGCAAATCTTAAAAATTATATAGCGTGACTCCTATTTGACATATTTGAGTAATCTTAGAGTCTATTTTATGTTTTTGGACAGGATAAATCCAATGGAAAACTTTTCAAATTGGTAATACCCATATTTTGTACTCTTCCTCATAACAATGACCAATAAAAGTAGTATAATAAGTCGAAAATTAGAAATTTGCTTGTATTCTGATTATATCTGTCTGTTTTACACCTTTTCTGTGATATCCTCCACAACACATATTATTCTATAATAACAAGTTCTCAAAGAGGAGAGAAACAATAATTTCCAATTAGAATTTAAAAAAAACCTGTGTTTAACAACCCATTAACAATTTAATTGAATTTGCACATCATTGCTAGCTGTAGGTAACTATTAGTGGTGATCATATTGAAGAGGGAGAATCCATTCACACACAGGGAGGCAGCTTTGAATGCTTCAAATTAAAAGCTGAATTTACTACCAACAGCAAATAGTACCATACAATATGTCTGATTATTACTTCCCTATTGTGTACATTATAATACTGAACTTAGGTTAACAAGAAGTATTATTTTCATCATCATCCATTTTTGGATGATGACCCTTCTGCATTGTCCACATGCAGTTGAACAGTCTAGCCCATGTTTTCTGCAAGTGCATTGTCAAACTTACTGAACAAAGTGTCCATCAGAAACTGCTGCACTATATTCATATTTTGTAACTGCATAAAAACCCATGTTTATGCAGAGTATGATTGAAGCATTCATGAAATGAGGTTTTCAAGCACCTTTTCCTTACAGTGTAATTTAAATATTTATACCCCAAACTTTGCAATCAAATGTCATTACCCATCTGATTTCACCAGCATCAGCTCCTTTAATGATATTCTGAAGCAAATTATGTATGTGTGAATAGGAACTTTCTGTTATTTGTGGACACAAATAACACAAATTATATGTATGTGTGAATAGGTATGTATGTGTGAATAGGAACTTTGTGTTATTTGTGTCCATAGCCATAGCATTATTTTACCTAAATGCTTAAGTTATTTATATGGACATCTAAAGGTAGTGAAGGAAGGTGTTGCCACACACCTCGTTTGACATTAAATTATGAATTTGCGAGGAATTGATTTGCCTGTGTAGAAATTGGTGCTGCCTGCCTGATGTTTGACAGCATTGGTAGCATGTAGGTTATTAACAAATTATATTTTAGCTTTGATAGTTTTGGCCAAGTCTCATAATGCTGTTCACAAATAGTGGCAACACTTCTGACAGTCCTTTTTTCTAACTGGTATTAAAACTCTTTTTTTCTTTCCACCATAAAGATATATATATATACAATGTATTTCATAGCAGAATGATGCTGGCATCGTATGAAATACATTACGAGAAACACTACAAAAGCTATTTATTTCCTTATCATGGCCTTAAAATAACTTCTTAACACCAACAGCAAGGGCATGACATTATTTCAGTGTGCAAGGAACCTTTATTCTTACAAAAAAACCTGAATATAAGCATGAAATAGGGTGAAACGTCAATGAGAGGAGGCCATTTTTGAATTTATGCAAATTCGGTGATGTTCCACGAAGTTGATTTTGGTAGACTTTTTATGTGTTCATCTGGGTAACATTCTGAGACAAATAACACCAAAATGGTTTCTGTTCTAATTTGTTCTGGGTCATTTCATATTTTGACTGGACTAGTAGGTGGACAAAAAACATCATACTCTGACAGATAGTGATGCGTATTTTGGCAATAGACATAACAAAAAAGAAATACAGGTAAACATTACAGATTTTTTTTTCAAAAATGTCTCAAAGTTGTTAAATCAAATTTATGAGAAACTATGCTTTGAATGTGCCACTATGACAGACTTACCTCGTTTCATAGTGCGGCATGATCCTCAATATTTATATATTGTCTCTTTAGGCATTAAACGGTAAGGCACCCACTTACCTGTGTGATCTATTACATGTCAAACAAGGGGAACGAGACCTTAGATCAAATGATGGTACCTATCTGTATGTACCGAAAATGCGCCTTAAAACGGTAGGTGATAGGGCTTTCTCAGCAATAGGTCCCAGACTTTGGAATGCGTTACCATCAAACATTAGAAGTAGTACCACAGTCGATTCTTTTAAGAGTAGACTCTTTTTTTTTTTTTTTTAAAAAACAAAAGTTTATTTTCCATACGGGCTTACATTATTTCTGGGAGGGGGAGGTGGGTACATACATTTCATATAAGCAAAAATCATATTGTGTTTTGTATAATAGTAGGAATATAAATGTATATTGATTCTGATTGTTACAATAAATTATAAAGATTGCTGTACTTAAAAAGAACTTGTTTTCTTTTACAAACCTTTCTTTCAATATTAAGGGCATATTTCAATTTTACAAGAAAGCAGTACAACTCATAACTATTACGGTCCATTAACTTTTCTATATAGATGTAATATTTGGCATTTAATATAACGTAGTTTAACATACAAATGTCCTCATCATTATCTCCTGGAAAACCAAATAGAATACACTCTTCTAAATTTTTGCTTGAAGTGATCTGTACTATGTTTAAAGTGTTCCACCATTTAAACAAGGATTTCCAGAATGCTACAACTTTATCACAATATAGCAAGAAGTGACTAATATTATCAACCTCCATACAATAATTACATTGTTCATTGTCTTTTATCTTAATATCAAACAGCCATTTATTACATGGTATTATTCTATGTATCAGCCTGTACTGAAATGACTGGAGCTTGGTTTCTCTACAAGAGCTAAATGCTAGAAAGAATATTCTTTTCCAAATTTCATCTCCTTCATTTATGAATCCAGGAAAAGTTTCTCCCCATTTTTTAATACATGATGGTTTTCTGTCTATTTGTTTAATTAGTAGCCAGTAAAAATCTTTGCATTTCAGTTTCAGTACATTTTTGGATGATTTACCAAGATCAATATATATTTCCTTTGTTTGTTTTGCATATTTCTTATTTTGACTAGCAATTTTATTTCGCCAAGCTATTGGAATACTCTGTCTTATCTGAAGCATTCGTAGGAAATTACAGGATACATTGTACTTATCTTCTATTTGTGAATAATTTAAGAAGATACCATCCTCATCTAATAAGTCTGAGATACAATTGATATTTTTTTGGCTCCAATCCTTCCAATAAATAGGTTTGTTTTCAATAGTAATATATTTGTTAAACCACAAGTATTCTTTCTGAATTGAGATAACAGTCTCTGGGTATGTTGCATGTATCTTGCTCCATTCATTTACTATTTCTGTATAAAAGTCCTTTGATTTTTTATAACTAATTGATGGAGTATTGCAATTGAAATATAACTTTAAATCGTAACATTTATAAAAGTAACATGGGAGAGCCTTCCATCTAGCATTAGATGCTCTAACCATTCTGCCAACCCATGTCAACAATAAAGATTTAACTTTGGTTCTGAAATCTGGTAATTTAAGGCCACCTTTCTCTATTTTTTGTATCAAAACATCATGTGCAATCTTTGCTCTTTTGCCATCCCAGAAGAAGTCTGCTATAAGTTTTTCTACGTCTTTAATTGCTTGTTCCGGTGTTTCAATAAGACTAGCTACATATATAAGTGGAGATAATGCAAGGCTATTTAGTATAGTAATTTTGCCTTTGAATGATAAACTTCTTTGTTTCCAAATTTGTAAGAGAGTCTTCATTTTTTTTATTCTAGGGAGGAAGTTTTGCTTATAGCTGTCTTCTTCTGTATGTGTACAGACCACTCCTAGTGTCTCAAAATTACATTTTATCCAAGACAAACCATGTGGATAATAGTCATTATTTTTTTGTTTTCCAATATACATAGCAATAGTTTTGTCAACATTGAGTCTTAATCCTGAACATTTTTCAAATTCTTTGAAGGTTGACAATAAGTTTTTCAATGAGTCTTGGTCACATACAAAACAATTCATATCATCTGCAAGTTGACTTAATTTAATTTCAACATCGCCCACCTTTATACCATGAATATTGTCATCTTTTCTAATCTTTTGTGCAAGTATTTCTGCTACCAACAAGAACAAATAAGCAGACAGAGGACATCCTTGTCTAATGCCTCTAGTTAATTTAAAATAACCACATGTATGTCCATTATTAATCACGGTAGATTCAATATCATTGTATAAAATTGATATCCATTTTCTAAAAACTGGACCAAAATTGAATTTTTCTAATGCTACATCTATCAGTTTCCAGGAAACAGAATCAAATGCTTTTTCAAAATCTACACTAAGGATGATACCTGGAATATCTTCTATTTCAGCGAATGATGTTATATCTTGAACCAGTCTAATGTTTTGTCCTATATACCGATCTTGTATGTATCCTGTTTGATCTTCATCTATTACACCTGCTAGCACTTTGCGCAATCGCATTGCTAGTGTTTTTGCAATGAGTTTATATTCAGTATTCAATAAACTAATAGGACGCCAATTTTTCAAAAATGATCTATTTTTAGTTTTCTTTGGAATCAATGTTATTACTCCTCTTCTCTGCTCAACTGATAAACAACCTGTTTCAAATGAATACTTGATGCTATCTAAGAGTATTTCTTTAATGTCTATCCAAAAAAATTTATAGAAATCAGGTGTAAGTCCAGTTGTACCTGGTGTTTTACCATTTTTTAATTCCTTTAGTGATTTTAATATGTCTGTCTCTGTTATTTCGCTATCACAAAGCAATTTTTCATTAGTGCCTATCTGTACTTTTTCATTAACATTCATTATATAATCTAGCGATTCTCTATAACTGGTTGATTCATAATCTAGTCGATCACAATATAAAGATTCATAAAATCTATGCTGTTCTCTACGAATTATGCTTGAAGCTTCTTCTTTTTCTATACACTCAAGCTCTCTTTTTATTGTATGAAAATCTTGTAATAGCAGTTCATTTTCACTTTCCTCTATATCATTGGTTAGCTGGATCAACTTATTCTCTAAGTCATGCTTAAGTTTATTCTTCTCTCTTTTTAGTTTAACACAAAATGGAATTGTAAATGATCGTATATCAGATTTAATTGTTTCCCATTTCAATGATTTATCTTTAATGTATTCATACTTTAAATAGCTACTTTTAATTAGTTCCTTGATTTTTGTAACATACAGATCATTGTGTAGAAGTGATGCATTAAATTTCCATAGTCCTCTTCCTCTCTGCTCTTTTGTATTACTGAGAGTTATGCCTATAATACTGTGATCAGAGTGAATACCAGGTTCTATGATACTATCTGTCACTACATTCATAATTTCTTCAGAGATAAACCAATAATCAAGTCTGGATCCTTTGCCTCTGCCATGCCATGTATATCTTTTAGTGGTAGGATGCATTATTCTATAAATGTCTACCAAGTTAAATGAATCTAATATCACATTTAAATCATTTCTATATTCTGGATTGTCAACTGATCTCATTGAGGCCATTTTATCTAAGTTTTTGTCTTTATAATAATTGAAATCACCTGCCATGAAAACATATTCATCATCAACGTGTGCAAGTTGTGTTTTCAAGAAGTTAGCAAATTCAATCTGTTGCTTTCTATGGTCCTGTGTTGGAGCATAAATATTTATAAGTATAAGTTCTAAGTCATCACTTTTTATTCTAACATCTAGATACCTGCCTTCACTATCTCTATTGATATTGCCTATTTCATAATCACAGTCATGTGGACATAAAATACACACTCCTTTACTATTAGTTGTGCCATGTGAAAATATTATGTCATTTCCCCATTCATCTTTCCATCTTTTTTCATTTTTTTCTGAGCTGTGAGTTTCTTGCAGCAAAATAAAACCTTTGTATTTTCTTAACCTTTGAAATATGGCTATTCGTTTCTTTGGTTCACCAATACCATTAACATTGAAAGAATATAAGTTAAAATTACAATGATTCACCATCATGTAAATAGTAGTACTTTCCACTTTTATGTATCATAATAGTACAGCAATAGTTTGGCACAGCTATATAATATACAGAATCATAGTTTCTGTTTGTACCCATATACTTGAATCTAAGCCCGCAAACACAATCTTGTATACATGACTTATTTTGGTAATTGTGAACAGTAACAAAAAATGTTGGCAAAAACAAAATGGACATAAACATGCTTCTCTGTGTGTGGAAGAAAAGCTGAGAATATGGATCTAAGAAATGACGTTTGTACCTTTTGTATTATTATGGAAACACCCATTATAAAGTAGACAAAACAAAATATGTTGATGTTGATCTTTGGCCCAGCAATTTGAAGATCAGTGCTCGTGTATACAGTCACTGATAATAAAAAACACTATGTTGATCTCAATACACATTAAATGGAGCTATTCTTTTTGATTGCACTTAATACTGAGTAATGTTCCAGTTATATGCTAGATGAAAAAAAATCACATCAATCCATTTAAAGTGGTAAAAAGTTAGACATACATTGTCATAATTAGGATGAACAGCACAATACTACTGTATAAGACAGAGGTGTGTACATATATGTTTCCGTACCATCACTTTTACAGAGCGAAAATCTGACATAAACATAAATGACTTTTATGATACTGTGCAATTGTGTTACATTATAACAGTGGTGTAATTTATCACAAACAGTGAGTTAATTTCTATTGATAATTGTCTATATACAAAGTGAACATTGACCAACATGTGACATTATTAAGTATAATATTTATCTCAAAGTGTGAGTTTCATTTTTCAATGATCATCTCCTTCATATAAAAGTAAGCATTGACCAGTGATCTGATCCTTTCATAAATAGATTTACCTTTGCATTCAAAATAGGTTCAACATACAGGACTCTTGCATAACCATGTTTACATTCAAGTACACCTCTACACACCAACTGTGTTCATGTATTATATAATAATATTGATTGGAAAAGCTAGCACAAGTTGGCTGTTGGCCACTTTTAAGAGTAGACTCAAAACTCACCTTTTCAGAACACACGTTCTGGGCTTAGCGCTATGAACAGTCTTGACTGGTATCAGCGCGATACAAATTTTATTATTATTATTATTATTATTATTATTATTTTCCCAAAATGCACTGAAATGAGGAATATCAATGAAACAAATATATACATATATATATATATATATATATATATATATATATATATATATATATATATATATATATATATATATATATATATATATATATATATATATATATATATATATATATATTGTGTGTGTGTGTATGTGTGTGCGATATTCTGTATAGCATTCAACTTTAAGACTATAAAGTTATATTTTTGGTTATTAGTAAGTTTATGTGTACTGACGTGTATGAAATAAATTTGATCATTATTTTGGTAAGAAGTTTAGAAACCTGGCTAACCTGTCTAGTGGTTATCTTTTACAATGATAAGATGATATGATGATGATGATGATGATGATGATGATGATGATGAGATTATATCAGACTACATCTACTAATGGCGTTTATATCAGACTATGTCTACTAATGGCGTTTATATCAGACTATGTCTATTAATGGCTTTTATATCAGACTATGTCTACTAATGGCGTTTATATCAGACTATGTCTATTAATGGCGTTTATATCAGACTATGTCTACTAAGGGCGTTTATATCAGACTATGTCTATTAATGGCTTTTATATCAGACTATGTCTACTAATGGCGTTTATATCAGACTATGTCTATTAATGGCGTTTATATCAGACTATGTCTACTAATGGCGTTTATATCAGACTATGTATACTAATGGCGTTTATATCAGACTATGTCTACTAATGGCGTTTATATCAGACTATGTCTACTAATCTAATGGCGTTTATATCAGACTATGCCTACTAATGGCATTTATATCAGACTATGTCTATTAATGGCGTTTATATCAGACTATGTCTACTAATGGCGTTTATATCAGACTATGTATACTAATGGCGTTTATATCAGACTATGTCTACTAATGGCATTTATATCAGACTACGTCTACTAATGGCGTTTATATCAGACTATGTCTACTAATGGCGTTTATATCAGACTATGTATACTAATGGCGTTTATATCAGACTATGTCTACTAATCTAATAGCGTTTATATCAGACTATGTCTACTAATGGCGTTTATATCAGACTACGTCTACTAATGGCGTTTAGACAGGATAGCTAGGTTTCACTTTGGCACAGCAACGTGTTTGGACTATTCAAGAGGGCGGGAGGCTTCACTAGAAGAGTTTTGGTCATACATGTGTGGGCTGAGCTTGGATAACGTCAATTTCTGAAAAACACACAAAATGACTTCTAACTGTTGTGTGACAGCTACAGGTTTAATGCCTCACCCTGTTTATTCATTACGGGCAATCACTTCTGTGTGAGGACTGAACAAACAGTTTACCACACAGTCAATAAAAGACTATCGCCATAAGCTTTTGTGTTCACAAGAATACTCCCGTCTCTTGTATATCAAACTCCATGGTTATCAAAATCAATATGGCTACGTGAGCAATTCCCGTGATTACTATGGGCAGGTAATGATTACATGTCTTTGTATATCACACAAGGGGATCTAGTTATTGATAACATTTGTTTTTCCTCAAATGCAAAAGTAATGTTTGCCAATGCAATAAGTTCATTAAATGCATGTTTATGAACTATGTGTATCAGGTGAGGTTGTCTGTTTGAAAAAAATCATCTCCTTCATTCATTCAGGGATTTAATCGTTGACAACATTTGTCTCATTTTATTACTTAATGTTTACTTCAAACACATTAACCGCATTAAATGTATGATTAAAACTTTGTATATCAGTTCAAGTTGTCCAACTTTTTGACACAATCTCCTTCATCGACTGCAATTGCAGTTCTGAGTGGCTGTTCATCAGAGGCAATGGACTCTTCCTATCAGGAAGTAATAAGTAAATATCCTTGCTGCTGCCACCCCTGCTGATGAGGAATGGTAGACGCCAAAGAAAATGAAGGCTGTCAGCAGGTCTCTGAGCCTGCGTTGTGATATGTTTGCTTCATGGCGAGCGTGGTTGCCTGTTTATAAAGCAACAAGTTTTCTGGTGCAGCATTCATTTCTGTCGCTTTCTCAGGTTTCGACCACACACATCACATTGTGGTGAAACACATATATTGGTGTCAGCAGACGACTTCGGACGCAAGTCGAAACCAAGCAAGCACAACTTTCCGAAGAAGCCGAAAGCGCGCCAAAGCTCCTCACTGGAGCTGCCGACGCAGCAAAAGCAGACGACTTTTAATCAAAAGGACGCTTAGAAAACTTTTGTCTGGAAACTTATATAATAAAACATTCATGATGAACGCTTGGTATCTGGGAAGTTTGCTGTCCATGCTGGTCATGGTACATGCTCTACCGATTGCTGAAAACATGCACCAAACCAAACAGGTATGTGACGCTAAGTGAAATGGATTCTTTGATTTTGATCATAATTATTTTTGTCTAGTTTGTAACTTTTCATTTTGATTATAAACGTCTGATCATTATAGATGAAACTTGAACGATGTCTGGTAATAGAAAGTATAGAACAATCAACCAAAATTACACAAAATAAATCATCATTTTCATATATGAAAGTCATGATTTTCATATATTAGAATTGATATTGTGTAAGTGGAGAAAATTATTTGTGTGAATAATAAACTATGATGTTATATATGATATGCATGATGCAAGGAGCCATTCAATGTACATTAATCAACCACGAGACAAGAAGCAAATTACTATCAAAATATATATGATATGCACGATGCAAGGAGCCATTCAATGTAAATTAATGAACCAGATGGACAGGTGGATATGACAATCTGAATTTTCTATCAAAGAACCAGTTGCTCACATCGCCACCATTACTCAGAATAATTATGACCTTAATAACTTTGAAGGGATTTTTCCATACATATTTGATTGAAATTTAAAAGATGGGAAAGAAATCTTCCCTCGCTCAGAATTATCCAAACATATAAACACGTTTACTTCTATTGTTATATTAATATAATTTACTACAGAGTCTAGTTATTCTAGGAATACAGCAATAATCCATAATATATAGGAGCATGTTTCGCTTAATGATTGCTAAGAGAGAGGGAGGTTCTGGGTTCGAATCTTGAAAGTTGAGCTCCTGTCAATTATGATGCATCTAGATATACGCTATATTTTTAATTCCTCTAGATATGAGCTGTATTTTAGATATGTTTTGTTTTCTAACTTCATACAGATATATGATATACTCTTATTTCTACTAGATTTATGCTATACTCTTATTTCTCCTAGATTTATGCTATACTCTTATTTCTCCTAGATTTATGCTATACTCTTATTTCTACTAGATTATGCTATACTCCTATTTCCTCTAGATTATGCTATACTCTTATTACCTCTAGATTATGCTATACTCTTATTTCCTCTTGGTTATGCTATACTCTTATTTCTACTAAATTTATGCTATACTCTTACTTCCTCTAGATTTATGCTATACTCCTATTTCCTCTAGATTTATGCTATACTCCTATTTCTTATAGTTTTATGCTATACTCCTATTTCCTCTAGATTTATACTATACTCTTTATTTCTCCTAGATTTATGCTATACTCCTATTTCCTCTAGATTTATGCTATACTCCTATTTCCTCTAGTTTAATGATATACTCCTATTTCCTCTGGATTATGCTATACTCTTATTTCTCCTAGATTTATGCTATACTCTTATTTACTCTATATTCGCTTTTCACGGAGATATTCCTCTTCTGATGGTCCTTTGTGTCTTTTAGTATATTGGTTTTTTAAAGAATATATGAGTTTCTATGATTCTCTAAATTATCATGAACTCTTCCATACCAACCACGATTAATATATGAGTGTCAAACCCTTAATAACGTGACGGTATTATCAGAAGTTAATCTATATTTTTCCGATTTTATGATTATGTATTATATTTCAGCATTTTATTTAATAAGAAATTTAATTAGCCCAGAAAAAGGTGCTCATTCAGGCTAATACGATGGAATTCACTTAATTACTATCATCGAACAAATGAATTTTATAGAATTAAAATGTATTTTTTCGACATTCGCTCTCGGGATAATGTATAGTTTTACTCTGAAAACCCCACCTTTTGTATTTGAAGACTGTTTCTGTAAACTGAAAACCAACAGAATTATTCCCAGAGTTATAAAGCCGGAAGTCGGTAGAAGTATTTATTAATATATTATACCATTATCATTACACCTCTTAGTAAGTTGCTATGTGAATCACACAAGCACACACACACACACACACACACACACACACACACACACACACACATATATATATATATATATATATATATATATATATATATATATATATATATATATATATATATATATATATATATATATATATATATATATATATCCATTAAATGCCATTAAATGAAAGATGATCTGTACCATTTGCTTGTCTCATAGAGGGTATTATCTTAAAATGGATATGAGACGGAAAAATATTTCTTTTATATATTTGGATTTGAATAATCTTCATATTGTGGTTAACAAGCAAGGTATCCAATGTCTCAGTGGTTCAGCTGAAAAGAGTCTTCTAGACAAACTCTCACATATTGCCGAAAAGACAGTGCGCATGTCAGGATGAAAGGTCAAAATTTACCTGCAACAGTGCGCATGTCATAACTAGAGGTCAAACTTTACCAAAAACAGTGCGCATGCCACAATGAGAGGTTAACCTCACCAAGTTTGTTGTGAAAATTCGTTGAGAAATACTTTGCAGTGCACATGCCAGAATCTGAAGTCAGTAAACGGCAGTGTGATGGACCCGTGCCTGGAATGGGCACTGTTTCAAACTCATTTCTTGAAGAAAAAAAATAGGGGTTGAGGTTGATCCAAATTAAGAAACAATAACCTTTTGACACGACACCTGTGCACCTGCCATGCTTGGTATGGAAAGACTAAGTAAAGTCAAAGCTATTCATCTGTCTTTTCCTCATAAATTGAATCTTTTTACCCAGGACCAAATGACACATAAACAATACGATATTTTTCAAAGCCATTGCTTATTTTAAGTAGTTGTCTGATAACAGTTTTTAGATTGTGGCCGTTCCCTTGACAATAGATGCAATCGTAAACAAATATTTGCATCTTATGTTATCACGGATAATCTCGTGATGCTTTGTGCTTTTTTCACTAAAAATATAAGGACCCAGTCATTCCCACAAAACACGCCAAGTTCAAGGATATCATTATTTTTGTATGTTTACATTATCCTACAGATTTGTTGTATGTTCAATCTGTAAAATATGTTCATATTAATGGTCCCTGTTGCATTGTAGGTAGAGTAATGGATGTCTGCTTTTGTTGCTTATATACTTGGGGGGCGGGAGGTGATGGGTTCTATTCCAATTGCCGTTAGTGTCACCAGTGAAAGGCTACCAGTTGTAAATGGTATCGTGAAAGGTCATTGTTACCACGGTCAACCTGACATGGCCAATGTTTCTTAAAGATGTGTGAATACACTATTTTACATTGTTTACATGTCATTGCTTATTCACGTGTTTATTGGTAGACTGGTACGATAAAGATGGAACGCTGACATTATAATGAGCATTAAATTGAGTATAATCAATATAAATGTCCTTTTCGCCGTTCTTGCTTTAGAGACAGGGGTGGGAAAGCTCTGAACCATCCTGAGCAACTCACGTTATTCTGGACGCTCACAACACAGCTGTACACTAAATCCCGTCATTCTGGACGCTCACAACACAGCTGTACACTAAATCCCGTCATTCTGGACGCTCACAACACAGCTGTACACTAAATCCCGTCATTCTGGACGCTCACAACACAGCTGTACACTAAATCCCGTCATTCTGGACGCTCACAACACAGCTGTACACTAAATCCCGTCATTCTGGACGCTCACAACACAGCTGTACACTAAATCCCGTCATTCTGGACGCTCACAACATAGCTGTACACTAAATCCCGTCATTCTGGACGCTCACAACACAGCTGTACACTAAATCCCGTCATTCTGGACGCTCACAACACAGCTGTACACTAAATCCCGTCATTCTGGACGCTCACAACACAGCTGTACACTAAATCCCGTCATTCTGGACGCTCACAACATAGCTGTACACTAAATCCCGTCATTCTGGACGCTCACAACATAGCTGTACACTAAATCCCGTCATTCTGGACGCTCACAACACAGCTGTACACTAAATCCCGTCATTCTGGACGCTCACAACACAGTGCACACAAAATCGCAGCTAATTTAAGTGATGTCTTAGCCTTGCCAAACGATGGGCAATGTCTGGACTGAAAAAGCTTGTTTTCTTTAATCTTAATATACCAACTATATCATGCAATCATTCAAGAAATTCTCATCAGCTACAGATATAAAAATATGATTCTCTAGAACTGCATTTTAACGTAATTTTTTGCGTAATTTCAACGCAGGAAGGGGCCCAGGGTGAAATTGCATAACGAGGACTAATCCAGACTTGGGGACACAAATAATACCTTTAATACGTTATACAGTGACAGGATCGCCCAGAATGGCTCAGGTTTGGTTCAGAACAATATATGACGTCATGTCATCCAGATATGTTTCGATTACCGTCCAGAATGGCTCAGAGCTGTCCCACCCCTGATAGATAAAGCATTGAGACCTGAATATTATGTGTATTTCACGTCATAGAATTATATGAATAATATAAACGTTGCCTTATATTTAGCAGCGTTCATTTCATGCTTGGATTTAAAAACCGTCTAAAATACGTGCCTGTCTGGTCATCATCGTAGACTGCATTTCAATGAATGAAATAAAATAGAAAGTAGAGTAAACATGTAAATCGCCATTATATTTACTCGATAATGAACTATGTTATTATTGACTCGACCTCTAAACATACCTTAATTGGTTGTAATATTTCCTGTAATCGACTTCATGACCATCTGTTGAAATTATCTTGTTTAAAATAGAATAACCACGCCTTTTATCTTTTTTAAATGGGTTTATTGTAAAGGGGTCTGATAAGAAAGAGATTGTTTAAAATTGCTTTGATAAGGTTCATGTCTTCAATACAAAATGGTGGCTATTTGATATGCGTACACCTTAATACAGAGATGCTCTGAGCCCAGTTAAGCCCTTGTACATGTACATGTAACACAAATATTTTGCAAGTCTATCACAATATTATCAGGTTTCCCTGTTGACCTTTCACGATAAACCAGATAGAACAAGTCCACATACTCGACGCATATGCGCGTGAGCTGTTTGACCCGACACCGTCTGTTTTAATACAGTCTACGTGCATTATAGCCAATCCCAAGATTACTACAGTATGATATAGATAGCAATTAATACTAATTTATGGAATCTCCCTCTGAAAATGAGCCTCAACCCCAATTAACATTATATGCTCAGGAAGGCACATTATGCTTGACATGATGGCGTAAATCACATCTTATAAGGAGACTAATGAGAGCAAAGGTCCATCAAATCTGTGCACATATACTTTGAAACACCCTTAGCCCCTCTAACATATTTTCACAGGCGTTATTACAACCTTTCATGGCTGTTGTTTAAACAGGTTATATCGCTCAAAGAGTGATCACAACGCATTTTCCTATATCACAAGGCTTCACAATTTCATGAGTAACGATTTTAGGTTGTAATATATACAAGTATCTATCTGAAGGACTATAGGTTTACTGCTGTTTAATTTAAATGGCAGATGACTTCTTGTTGCTCCAAAGATGAGATATTGCCCAAATTGCACATCAAAGTATCATGCAGATTCAATAAAAGCGTGAAGCATTGTGTCATTTTCTTATGGATCATGAGGACAATTAGTGATAAATGTGGGCTGAGAGAGATTTACATTTTGTTTGCAACTTTAGGCCAGGTGTAATGTGGTATTTTTTTAAAGAAAAGACACAAGTCTTGCAATTAATGAATTTGATACATCTGGCCTTGGAGGTACCGCCTTCCATTGAAATGGTGATTGAATATACCCAGGATAGAAAGAGGCTCCAGGAATGTTAATGTAAAGGTCTTAACCTGACACTAATGTCTATAAATCAGCTTTGAAACTCACAGATGTAGGAGCCGATGTTTAAGGAAATATACATCTAAACTTACTCAGTACTTATCATTCTGTATAAAAGATTTTCATTAAGATGTATTATGTGTTCAGAAAGGTATATACATTGTAGATAACATATTTTGAATAACAATTTTGTGTCGACGATTTTAAAAGAAAACATTAATTTGAAACCAAATATGGCAAATTTAAATCAGTCCTCATTTTTTGGAATTCATAGACTTTAAGGTATTAATAATACCTTATTTTTGTTAATGAAATCATATTGATAACATGTTTTGAATAAACAAATTGGGTCGACGAATCAAATTTCAGCCAGTCCTCATATTTTCTGAAAACATAGACTTAAGGGTATTGGAATCTGAAGGATTTCTTGCTTATATATGTTGTCTGATAGAGAAATCTTAATCAAGTCATAAAACTACACAACATGGAATGTACACCTTTGTTAACCCCCAAGTGCCAAGAACAATGGTCTAAATTAACCGGACAAAGTGATGTGTATGATTTCATAACCTCGCGTGTATTTGATTAATATATGTCTGTACATTACATAAGTGCGCACGCATATTCTGGCTAGAAGATTGCCACATAGAGATATTATATATATTTGCAGAGATATGAGAGACTATTTTAAAACATGCATATATTGTTTTAAAACTTCACACAAATCTTATAGAAATGGTCTTTTGCCTTATGATGATTTAATGTTCTTTTGGTGAAGACAACCTCTCGTTAATATAGTCTGAACGGCTCATGATCATAAGAGTCTAGTGTTTTTGTTATGACATCGTACCATTCTATTCTGACATGCTTCCTCCAGTCTTGATAATTATACTATGGAGCATGAAAGGCGCAGATGCACCTGATTTATTAATAGGTTCTCACCAATTATAGACTAACATGCCACCTGTCATTTTGTTGACCAACCTTATGCCATCTTACTGCTTTCACAGCTTGGCTTCAGGTATCACAAATGATAGGTTTTATGCAATACAAAAGGTGCGAAGTTTTTTACCGCTCTCCCGTTTTCAACTGTTCAATCCTCTCACAACTGTTCCGTACTCCAGTGTTTTACCTCTGAAGTCAGGTAGAAAAAAATGTCATGTACTGCATTAAACACATAATAGAAAATATGTGTTAGATCGATGGCCACACAACACATGGAACCTATGAAAATACTTATGTCTCAATATAATTTACCAAATATGTTTCTACATGCACGAAGTCATAAAGGGATAAAATATTGATTATTTGAGGAAACAAATGGTGGACAAGACAAATCCAGTTATTCTTAACGTGAAGCCATTTCATGTAATTCTCCTGTAACCTTGAACAGTGATCTTTATTCTATTTTTCTCAATTCTAATGTTTTCAATTTATTTACTCTTGCTGAATATTTCTCGATTTTTTTGTCTAATCGCACCCCTCAATGTTTAATAAAACGTGACATGGCTCTTGATATTATCATAATAATTCTGAAATATACGTTAATAGTTACACTAGTCAAGTCTGTCAGATCGACAGCAATATGCCTTAGAGTACATACGAAAGTCTTTCACCATACAAAGCTTGGATAATGAACGAAACAAACAGGTGAGGAAAATACAGACAGAACAAATTGGATAAATATGGCCGAAACGATTCTTAAAGGAAAGAATACCATTTTTGTTCATACTATGCCATGTAGATTTTTAAGAATAATATTATATGAGAATGATTGAGAAATAGAGACACTGTTTGGGCATTCTAATCTCGGCACACTCCTTGTGTATCTCGCTAACAGTTTTGTGCTCATTGCTGTATAATGTTGGCGCCAAATTTGAATTTTCTCCAAGTTTATGATAAAAACAAGCTAAAAATAATATGGAAGCAAAGGTTAATAAAGAAATGCATTTGTGAATGCTAGAAATCTTCATATTTTAGTATGTGTTTTCATCTATAATAGATAGGTTTTAATTGTTTTGTTTTGAAAAATAAATTTGATAATTTGACACTTTTCATGAATATTTTAATATGAGTGCGCAGATAACATAATTTTCATCAGTATGGTAGTTTGTTTTTTAAATCTTTCAAGTTACTCATATAATGGTTTGCAAAAAAAACAAAAAAAACAGTACAGGTCTGAAAAATATTAATCATTCATTTGTACTTCCCTCTTCACACCTTTTATAATTTCGGCAGGAGAATAAGTATCTAACCTTTTCGTTTCCTTCTCTGCTCATTTCGGACGTTATTGATAATCAGGTGTTTAATTTATGAAATAGTTGAAACGATTTTCTCATTACAGGCTTTATTATGAAGATTTCTATGCGTTTTTAAATCCATATCGTACTTTTCTACACATACTCTATTTGGTTTGCATTTTTGTGTTTTGACCAAATGGCTTGTGTTTTGACCAAATGGCGTGTGTTTTGACCAAATGGCTTGTGTTTTGACCAAATGGCTTGTCACAAAATTTGACCATGGTAGGATACAAAAACTGTATATTGTGAAAAAAGGGGACGAGGGTTGGGGCTGCTGCCTTGAACAAATTCGTGATTTTGTGCTGAATGCCTCCGCCAAGAAACAATATCGAGAAGATTGACATTAGAGGAAACATAGAAATGTTCTGATCTGTTAATCACATATACTACTGGGAAGCTAATGGGGAAAATTGGCAGGATAACAATATAAGATCAGACTCTCACAGGAAAAGAAGTGTCGAGATACCCTTTTCCATTAAAAAAAATGATTTGTTCGAAACTATGTTTGTAATCGGAGCTTTATGTGAAATTGAAAGTGATATTGCAAATAAGACTAAAGAAATAAAAGACCTTCAGAACAATAAGTACTGATATGGAGGTCATGACGACCTTCAAAATCCTGCAAAGACAGAAAGGTTTGTGTCAAATTGCATGCCAAGAACATGAATATAGTGGATAGATATTGCAATCTGGGAATCAAGTTCCATGGATAATTTTTTTTTAAATTGTACTCAGTCTGTACTAAGTTTGACACGCTTATAACTATATTAGTCCAATTTCCATCTAAATAACAGTATTAATTTGGTTATTCTGGGGAAATTATTAGCTGTTAAAATCAGTTCATATCTTGAAGGCTGCCAGACTCATAGAGCCGTTTGGAAGCACAAACGCCAACTTCCGATATAATAGTTATGTCACAAACTTAGTTTGATTAATTATTATCTCCAGACAGATAATTTTGACTCTGAATCACGTACATATTGCAATGAATAGAAATGACCTTTTTTTACCAATATAATATACGTAAAAAATATTTTGTTATATCCTTTCAGTTCAATTTAAGATTTGCCCAGTTATGTAAGAGTCTGCCATTAGGACACAATACCCTACTCTTGACGAAGAATAGCAGGGTATATATCTTTTGTATTATCGCAAAGACATGGCAACAAAAAATATAAACTTTGATAATTGGTCATTGGGTATTGGCTGGAAGGAAATAAATGACAAGCAGTCGTTTACTTCACACATGTTAGTATGTAATTCCAATTAGCAGGAAGCGATGTACATTTAGTTGGAACTAGCAGGAAGCAACGGCAGATGGAGACCAAACACATGGTTGATAATTACAAAATTGTACAGCATAAGTAGAGGTTTTTTAATGACATGTTTTGAGGACATTGACCTCTGCTCGTTTGAATGTATATATACTGTATTTTTAAAGTGTTATATCAACATCCTCATAGAATTTAATTCTTTTTTTTTGTAATAATGCGCAAGGACAATTTCTTAAGAAAACAAAGTTAAACTCAATTTAATTGCTTGTCATATGTTTGCCTTGGCAGTTATTTATTTGTGTGGCACTTTTGTTAAAAACGTGAAGAGATCAACGTGAAAATTCGGAAAATATTTCACGCAGGGTTCATTTTTGCCAAGATGGTTTCATGATATTCGCAGAAGTAGCAAATTACACGCTTTTACTCTCTGTATCAAACCTCCTCTCTGGTCACAAACTCTGGCCTTGGGCTGTGGATAGCATCTGATCCCTGCTTGGTGTCAGCACTGCGGAAACATAGAGTTAAACCCTTTTCAGATGGTTTGAAAGCACTTTATATTTTGCCCAAATTTGAAACTTTCTGCTGAATTAGCGCTATATATTGAATAGAGGCTCGTCTAAAAAAATCCCCAATGGTATCAACTGCAATGATGCACCAAAAGATTTTCTCAGATAGAATATAATGAAGACTTCTGGTAATGCCTTTACTTATAGAAAACACATCAATATGTAATAAAGTGGAACTAGGCTATTGTGGATAAGGAAAAAACATGTTTTTGCCCAAATATTGTTGTTTTGTGCGAAGCAGGAAGGCAAATGTCACTGTGTTCGTACCACGTAGCACATTAGATGGAGAGAGGAACATCTCGTCTGTCATGGGTCTCGTTGGAAACGAGACCAAACATATTGGAGCAACATATTTGAGTATTTCCTGATACAAATTAGGATGAATTACTAGACAAGCTACGGGCTGAGCCCAGGTAAGCAGCTAAATGATAATGTTCCGGTCATAAATTATCACTTAAGTCTCTAATATATTCAGTAAAAATATCATGTACTACGACATCATGGACATCGTGATAGGCAGAATTCTGTGATATTACCAGTGCCGCGTGAGTAAACTATGATAAAGCGTCAATAAAATGTGAACTGGCATGGGGATTCACTTGTATCACCAATAAACTTAGTTTGCTATTGTTTATGTCCTGTCATTAGAAGGTCATAACATTCCACTTCCGGTTGGTGAAGAGAGATAACTGCGTCAGTCACATGTCAATTTTGTGAAATAGAACAGGTTGTAAATACATCTCGAGACGATATTGAGGGGCGTAATAGATTATTAGAACGAACCTGAGCAAATCTGTTGTCATGGACAAAACCATAAATGTTGGTTTACAACATTTCGTTATTGCAGTTTTCTGGACTAAAACACACCGATTCGCTTTATCCATGTGGATAAATTCGGTAAAAACGAGAAGTTAATTATTTTTGTCTGTCTGGAAAGAACACGTTCATTTTAGTGTTATTTTCACATGATCACAGTCGGTCAGGAATAGGTTGAATTCTTGTTATTATTGTAAATATTCATCTCTCATTAGTAAATTCTTTTCTTAATAAAGTTCATTAGTAAATTCCTTTCTTAATAAAACATTTCTAAACGTTTTCCATTACTATGCAGATTAAAAATAACGATTGATATTTCGGCTTAAAACTTTAAATTTTACATTCCTGGCACCTTTTATCCCATGAACCACCAAGTTACGCAATTAAATGAAAAAGACAGTCCATATCATAATATTCTTCAAAAATATTCTTCTTTATGCCAATCACTTAAAGTAATAAAAAGGATACATAGGCAGTTAAGGGCGGACGAGCCTCAGATATTAGTTGAAAATTGTGTAAAAATAACTGAAAAGAGCATCTAATGACCAAAACAGAGAGCTATATGCATAACTATTATTTGGAATTGCTAAACTGGAAAACATTGCCCAGAATAAAATAAATCTTGTTTGTTTGTTTTTGTTTGTTTTGGTTTTTCCCCCTATGTATGAAGTTCTACATCACTTTACCTTTATTTCAGTCATTTCATGATGAGACCTAGCAGGTATATAGTGTTGTTTCACTTAATTTTCATGTCACAAATCCTTCACACACATCATATATTTACAAGGACAGCCGCTTTGCCTTTTAAACTCAGCTTATATGAGAAATTTTAGCATCGATCACACGACCTTTGTATATCAACAGAAAAGATTTGCGTATAAGAGTGTGCTCCAACCTACTTCTCCCAGATTATATGATTTCACCAAACTAATCATTGCTTAGCAGCTTAATGGGCAGTCCTTATGTAATATTGGAATATAATAGTTAATAACAGTCCCTGACATTCACACAGGAGATTAAGTGTCAGCCATGGCAGTTTCAGTTCATATCAGTTTTTAGTTATTTAATCCTGTTTTATCCTTTATAATCCTTTAATGGATTACTTATCTCAAGACAGGTCATTTTTGTAAATACTCCCAGGTTTAACTTGAATAATATACTGTGATAGATGTGCCTGTTTGGATTTAGCAAAAATATAAAAACAGTAAAGAAATGCTCCATTTTGAAACATCAAAGACAACCTAATTTCCTCAGCGTGTCACAATCATTGCAAGTGCATGCAAAACTTTTTTATCACTGAGATCTGGTAATAGCTAAAACATATATAAGTGTAATGGAATTTACCAGTGTGCATATTACATATAGCCTGTCTTTCGCTTGAAGAGGGATACTTTTCCTAGTGGTGGTGACTGTATCATTGGCCCTTCTATAGATCGAAGAACTTGATACATTCCCAGTTCTCTTTACCTGAACAAGACATTAATAGCAAGAACATGATCACATGAGATAAAATATTCTCTTTTTCATAGAACGTGAACTGAGATGGGTGGATTTAATCAAGTGTGGTTTAGAAAACTTTGCTCTTTTGAGAGATATGATGTGTTACATATGAGTAATATAAACTCAATCTTTGGTACCTCAGACATGGCAATGTGCAAGCAATCTTGCTCACGTCTTGTGCTCTATAGCATGGAGATGAGCCTGAGGCAGATCAGAGTGTGATTAAGAAGGGAAGAGGGTGGTGTGCACTGATAAGAGGGCCCCGGATGAGACTAGTCTGATACAGTACCATCCTACAGACTAACCTTCTTCTTTTCATTAGTAAATTGAATGCACATAAGAAACCTTTGAGATTCCGCTGGAGGATTAATGACGCTAAAAGCTGTGTGATACACCATCAACAACATCGGAACTTTTGCCAAGAATTATGATGTAGATTTTTATCTAAATACGTGTGAATGTTATCAAAATAATATATGACGAAGCTGTTCATGTATTTTTAAAGATGTGATCTGTCATAGAACGTTGTATTAATGAAGAATTTAATCAAACTGCCCTTTTTCATATGTCATAATTTTTCATATTTAAATGCACCATCATTATGAATCTTTAAGACAAGAAATTGATAAGAAATTTAGAGTTGTGCTCTACAATGAAAGCAAAGTTTTCTTTTCTAAAACATATTACCCATCATAGTTTGAACATCATAGATTATTGTATTCTTTCAATTCTTACTTGTTTTCAGGGGAAACCACTTGACTAGTTGTCCTCAGTAAGCACACCATTATCACAATAATCTATCATCACAAACTTCAATATGTCCTGTACTCATTTTAGGTTTTAGGTTCAGAAAAACATTCAGTTCTAAGCTGAAATGTATCACCATGACTCTGTATTGATCATATCATATTTCAAAGTGTAAATGCTTAATATATGATAGTGTCCATATAAAATATCTAATAAAGTCTATGAAAAATTCTGCCGCACAATGTCATCTGGTTTATGCCCCAGAAAAGTCACAATCCTACATTTAATATAACATTTCGGAATCCATTTATATTACTGCGATCAAAATATAATTAAAATATACAGATTTTTATTATCTCTTTAAGAGGGAGAATGAACAACATATGTTTTTGTATATCTTTTTTCTTTTATTGTCTTAAAGTTTACATACATGTACACCTAACAAAAAGATCAAGGAATTGGTTATTAAAAGAAAGCCAAAGAATGGGAGTATTTGTGTTATATGAAGCCAGCCTCCCTTATATGTGACTTGCAGATATACATTTCAATGTTTAGCAATCACTTTGTTGCATGCATTGCTATTTAAACCTGATGAATGCTTTGCTAAGTCAGCTTTATTGGCTTGTATCACATATCTGTTTGTATTGTCTTTTATGCCTTTGATCCCTCAATATCATGAAACCAGTGCCATTTCTAGGTGATTAAGCGATAACTCATTTTCTAAGTGTTTTGTCATGTGTAGAATCACTTCAGGTAAAGACCTATTTTTGTCATTGTTGATGTCAGTGAAAATATGTAAATATTTCAATGTGCAGGGACAGTACTTCGCTCATACTGCATGGCCGGGAAAGGTAGATAGCTACTACTGAGTTGTTTCACATTCCAGTCAGTACTGTATATCAAAGACCGTGGTTTGTGTTATCACGTCTATGTGGTATTGCAAAATAATGGTATCCAGTCATTCTCTGAAAAGAGCAGGGCATTGAGTCCCGATAAAAGGCTTCTATCTTATCTGACATAATCATAACAGTGCTGAAAAGACTGTTAAAACAAAACATAAAAACTGATATCGGCAGATATTGAATACAACTCTAATGATATATTGTAGTGTCCATATTGACTGCTTGGTTTAGTCTTTACAGGACCCTATTAAGTACAACTCTAATTATATATTGTAGTGTCCATATTGACTGCTTGGTTTAGTCTTTACAGGACCCTATTGAGTACAACTCTAATGATATATTGTAGTGTCCATATTGACTGCTTGGTTTAGTCTTTACAGGATCCTTTATCCACCGATGTCACAACATATACTCATGAATGATATCTAGATTTATAGGATCTCCAATTTAGAAAGAGATGCATGTATTTTAAGCCCATCAAGATATGATACCTGTCAGCATTTATTTACCTTTTTCTTTTGTGTTTCTTTCACTTGATCAATTTAAAGAGACATAATTCTGTATTCATATTCACGGTCACCTTGAATGCTTAAGAATATTCCATAGTATTTTATGAGATAGCAATAACTACAGGACGATGTCTTGGTGGCTGGGTACATATGTTTGAAAGGACAGAGATTTGTTTGATATTTTTCTGTGGACGATATCAAAATGATCATATCATGTATCAAACATCAATTATTTCCTGAACAATTATGAAAATGAAGGGAATAAGGGCAAAATCAATATGACAAAGAAATATATATATTTTAGTTTGCCAATTCACCAGTAATTATTCTTATTGTATCCTATCAAAGATATTTATTCTACATTTCTCAAATTCCGTTTGATCAATATAACATCTCTTCAATTGTTTTTAATTATTTAAATTCAACGGCTCTTAACTTTCCTTGGTATCTATAATTTATTTTATCACTACATGGTTCGTGTATTTCAACAAAGACAATAAATCGCTTGTAGCCAGGACACTAAGTATGATAGATTGGATGAGGTAGCAATTCAGACATTTCTGCAACAGGAAGTCACAAACATACGCACAGATACAGGAGCGTATCACGCAGCCGGAAATCGCTCCAATCCTCCCACTAGCCGGAAGCGGCAAGTGTTGGAGTAGGTCAGACAAAAATGTAATGATTATCTGATCACGTTTGTATACATCTTTTATCGCCCATGGCATGTGCGCTCGGCACATTTGTGTGTGGTAATAAAGTCTAACAGTGAGTTTGAGTGTGTGGCTTTTCCAAAGTGACTTTTGATTATCTAAAAATAAAACTTTAGAGGAAAAAGTAGACCTTTACTTATTATATCTGTAAATTAAGATAACGGAACATATATGCATATTACAAGCTATTCTGGAGTATTTCTGAAATGGGTTGCATTCGTTTACATGAAGATCTCCATTGACGTATTTGTAATAATGTTGTTAGAATTGTATAAAAATGAATTTAAACCTCCCGTTCTAAACGTATGGAACCAAGAAAGGTTCGAGATCTTTTGCTCTACCAACTGGGCTAACATTGTATTCGCGATAAATGTATTTACACATAGACAGGCCATTTGGGCTCTCCAGTTGTTTTGCTGAATGCAAGTATTGTATTTCATCTTCGTTTGTTTGTCAAATACTCTTATTTTGTTTTTGAAACCAGCTGTACACATGTACTTTTAGTGCGTGTTTTCTGGTAAGATGATAGCTTGAAGTTCTTTGAGAATAAATTGAAATGACTTTTCTGTCTGACTTTCAATTGAACTGAGACATTGTTATAATAATACACATCCAAATGCGACTTGGGAATGTGTCAAATAAGAACAATGTTTTTAATACTTTTACAAATTCAGCAAAATAATGTAATAGCACTATTTGTCTTAATCATCGGTAATTATTTACTTTGTTAAGATAAAAAAAAACAAATGATTTTTTTTGTATCTAATATTTTAACACAAGTTTTATTCCACTAGCTAGCGATTGGAAGGAGTCATATTGTAATAATACCACAAGTCTAGACACAATAGAGCACCTGAAGTGACATAGTATACTCCACATCGTGTGAAAGCATTGTCAATAGTCCTCTACAGGCATTTCTACCTCACTAGGAGACACAGGATTCCAGGCCAGGAATCTCATATAATACCTGGAAACACACTGCCATTGACATCAGTACTTCTCCCCAGAAAGTCTCTCTGTCTTAAATAACACATAACATTAAGAGGTAAAAATAAATCACAAATATGTCTTGGACATGTTCATGTCATTATCATGATAACAACTTATGATGGAGAAATATGATAGATTTTGTTGAAGCTTGGTTTATTATAAGTTTGGTCATTCGTTTAAAGTTAAGATGACATTCGGCCTGTTGTGAGACATAGTGGGTGGGATTGATAAACGGTGTATTATTGCATAACAATGCCATTATATCATATTAGCACACAGCGAACCAAGTGGTGCTCTTCGTTGCAATTGTTTGCCAGAGATAATGGTTGACTTTACAACACCTGCTCGGCATGTGTCAGTGTGTGTGCATGAATGATTTATTGTGTGTAATTCTACTGCAAAATTGGTGTCAAAATCAACGCTGTTATTACATATTGTTTGGCGAACATTGTTTGAAATTACTCAATAAATATTAACCAATTTCTGTGATTATTTAGGTTTCAAATATATGGTATTATCCAAACATTAGGATTTTGTTTGTATTCAAATTACAGCGTACTATCATAATATATAATATCCAGTATAACGTCCATCCTGCTGTGACGGGAAATGTTCAAATAACATCTAATTTCCCGTCTTTATGAAGTACAATTTAATGGGAGACAAAACGTTTATCGATTTGTCTATTATTTCCATTGTTATCCTGAAGAGAATCGAAGTAAACAACATGTTTTTTAATTTAGTTTCAAAGTCTTTTTTTCGAGTTTCGAGGTAATGGCATGTTACTGGAATTAGAGTTCCCATTAGTAATGCTCTTGTCAAGGTCCATGAAGAATAACACCTTTAAATTTACTAATTAGCTACCTTGCAAGGAGAAATTTCACAAAGGCGGAAACTGATTTTCATGTCAGCTTCTTATGTATCATGTTACCCGACTCAATATTTAATATAAGACCAATGTTTTTGAGCTCAAAAGTCGAGGAATACGAGACAGTGAATGTGCCAGGCACATTTTACGAAATATCATATTTGAGCTGATTAAACATGGAAAAGAATAAACTAGGTTTGTTAGTGTGGAATGGCTCTTTTAAACAAGGTGTATCAACGTGTGCCAAATGACACATAAATGTGCTTGGAGATATGTTTTATGAACTATGATGAAGTACGCGTGCCATCTGAGATCCAGAATATGACTGAAATAATGATATATTACAAAAAGAAATGAGATGCACAACATGTTTCAAAACCAAACCATACAAAAACCTAAAAGGCCTAAAAGCTTTTGACATTTATAATAAGAAACTTTAAGTTAAAAGAAATGTCTTGCCTAAGTTGTTAATGTTCTAAGTAGCATTTCATTGTCAATCAGACTACAAATTACCATTTTGCTATTTATATGATCGAAGGGCGATAATAGGATGTGCTTAGTGTCCAGTTGAAATTTAAATGTCTATCATTGACTATGCATTCTACAGAGTACGGTAATTTGACATGGACAGGTCCTTTTATCATTAAATGTATTTGGAAGCCTTTACAAAAATTGAACCTCCTCTCTTAAGTGCATCTTCGGTATGGCACGATTTTGTGAAATTGCCTTCCAATTTGAAATGGTGAGCAAAAAAAGGATTTGTGTCATTTGTAGGTCTAACCAAAACAGGTTTGAGTTAAATTATCGGGTTGCTATTCAACATATAAGCAGACAATGTGAATGTCTGAGAAATGACAGTTGTTGTTAAGGCGTCAGCCTCATTTTCAGGGCCATCATGTAAGTCATTATGGTTAAATCCTACTGGAATCTTTCATTTCACAAGCCACTTCCCACAATGCCTCTGGAAATGACCTTAATTTAACAGCTTGGTTCAGGCAGCAAGGCAAGGGCATTAATCAGAGGCAGGTGAATTAGTGAACTGCCGCCAATGATACAGACTGTGTGATATGGAGACGATGATTAATCTACCAATAGAAGTTCCAGTGAAAGACGAATAGAGTTAGGCTTACTTCTTTTAACTTAAAGTTTCGTATTATAAATGTCAAAAGCTTTTAAGACTTTTTAAGGTTTCATGTGGTTTTGTTGTTGAAGCATGTTGCGTATCTCATTTCTTTGTAATATCAGTATTTCAGTCATATTCTGAATATGTATATATCAATATGATGAAAAATAAATCTCCAATAATGCTATTACATTTATGTGTCAATAAGGAACGATCTAAAGCCTACAGGTGTATTCATTTCTCACACAAAGGATTTATTTGAACATAAATAAAACCTGTAGAAAATGATGTTATTTACTCACTTATTTCTTATTTTTTTATAAGATTATCAAAAATATTACCTAAGTATAATTGCATCTTCATGTTTATGGAAATGTTTGTGTGAGACGTGAACAATGTTGTGTCATAACAAAGAAGAGCAGGAAGTAATTAGCGATAACTGGCAATTTGAAAAAGGAAAGGGCGGCTCGTTATATATAATTGAATCTGTTTACTCTTTAAAGGCATGCATTTGCTAACTAACCCTTTAATTATTTCTCTAACATTACTAGCTATAGGCTGTGTGTATTTCTTTTAATGTATATGTTATCAGATATTACATCACTTTGTCCAGTCCACTATCATTCTGGTTTTTAGTTTAATATCAATGATACTAGTTAAAGAGAATGAAACGCACCTTAACCTAAGACTTTCTATTTAAGTGGGCGTTGAATGATGATTATCTCAAAAATGACCATTCCAACATGTGCTGCTTGATCTGTGATGAAGGACATCAACAGGATGTCCAGTACAAAGGTAACCCTCATCTGCAGCCAAGATAAGGTCATTGCTGGCTTTTACTTAATTGCAGATATGTTGGAATCAGACACGAACTTATATATGTGTACCATTAGAGGAACAGATTACCAGGTTTACGAGTGATTGTATGAATTTTGTAAGACAAATATACAGAGCAGCCGGTTCAATGAGTGTGTAGAACGCCAGGCCCAATAATCACGCATCTGCAAAGTCTGAGTAAAACATCGACTTATAGCTATAGCATCTGTAGCAACCTGCCGATTGGGTCAATGAAGTTAATAGAACAACCCTAAATCACCCTGATTTGATGTTTTACATTTTATTTTTAAAAAATGAACAATTCTTTAGTAATCACTAATCAGGCACAAATGAATAAGTTATAGTATCCTTACAAGTAGCGACGATAAGAAAGAATAAACATATAATAAAGAAAGAACGATGTGAAACATAGTAACTGTCACATTTAATGATAAAAATATTAGATTCATGTACACAAGTATCAATACTCATAACTAATCATGTCAGACACTGAATCTATAGTGTTATTGACTGATGTCTAATACGCTAGTTAATATCTTGCGAGACCCCTAAAGCAGGAGCCCTACAAGAAGCCAGGCAAGAAGCCAGTCAAGAAGCCAGGTGAGCTTCTTCCAGCCGTTATATAGGATGAATACCGAGGCAGATATGGGATGAAGACCAAGAAGGAGGTACATCCCAATAAAGTCTGAGTTTTAATTGGGTCTTAACAGCTCACCTTTCCTTCCTGTCCTGACACACCACTCTCCTTATTGCACCACATGCTACCAGCTCACCTCTCCTCCCTGTGCTGACACACCACTCTCCTTATTGCACCACATGCTAACAGCTCACCTCTCCTCCCTGTGCTGACACACCACTCTCCTTATTGCACCACATGCTACCAGCTCACCTCTCCTCCCTGTGCTGACACACCACTCTCCTTATTGCACCACATGCTAACAGCTCACCTCTCCTCCCTGTGCTGACACACCACTCTCCTTATTGCACCACATGCTACCAGCTCACCTCTCCTCCCTGTGCTGACACACCACTCTCCTTATTGCACCACATGCTACCAGCTCACCTCTCCTCCCTGTGCTGACACACCACTCTCCTTATTGCACCACATGCTAAAAGCTCACCTCTCCTCCCTGTACTGACACACCACTCTCCTTATTGCACCACATGCTAACAGCTCACCTCTCCTCCCTGTGCTGACACACCACTCTCCTTATTGCACCACATGCTAACAGCTCACCTCTCCTCCCTGTGCTGATACACCACTCTTCTTATTGCACAACATGCTAACAGCTCACCTCTCCTCCCTGTGCTGACACACCACTCTCCTTATTGCACCACATGCTAACAGCTCACCATTCCTCCCTATGCTGACAAACCACTCTCCTTATTGCACCACATGCTACCAGCTCACCTCTCCTCCCTGTGCTGACACACCACTCTCCTTATTGCACCACATGCTAACAGCTCACCTCTCCTCCCTGTGCTGATACACCACTCTCCTTATTGCACCACATGCTACCAGCTCACCTCTCCTCCCTGTGCTGACACACCACTCTCCTTATTGCACCACATCCTAACAGCTCACCTCTCCTCCCTGTGCTGACACACCACTCTCCTTATTGCACCACATCCTAACAGCTCACCTCTCCTCCCTGTGCTGACACACCACTCTCCTTATTGCACCACATGCTAACAGCTCACCTCTCCTCCCTGTGCTGACACACCACTTTCCTTATTGCACCACATGCTAGTATAGATACATGTACTTAACAATTTAGATCTAAATGCTGCTAACTTGGACCAGGTTTGAGTGCTAAAGTATTGATATTTACGATAGAACAGATCTCACCGGGATATATAATTTTAAAGTCCTTGATACTATGTTGTTCCGCAACTGTCAGTTTGCACAGCACCGTTCTATGTTCTTATCAATGTACGTTTGAATGCTGCGAACCTGGGCTTATTGCGAGTGCTCGCGCTTTATAACCGTTATATATTATTTCAAAGAGTCCCGGATGCAGTTTTCATTTTGCAACTCCTTGAAACTAATTTTGAATGTGTGTGCTATTGGCGTCTATTATGTAGTATTGCATATTCATGTTCGAATATATCAGCGGTTTACCGCATTCAGAATTTCCATCTTTTATCTGAGGACTCACATTTTTGCAACAGTGGTATTGAATTATTTCGCATTAACGGTTTCCTTTCTATAATAAATAACAGCAGGTTTCTTGTTACACGATAGCCTGAATTTTGAGAAACACTAAGACAGAGATTGTTGTTTTGAAAGAACAAATAATTATTATTTAAGATATGTTTTTTTTCTCTCAGAAACATTTAGACGTAGACTGTTGTTCACAAAAAAAAACGAATAATGACATAACTTCAGTTAAGTTTTTTTGTAATTTCTATGCCAAATGTCCTTGAGGTGGTCTGTCGGCAGAATCTGCATATGATTTCATATGATTTCTCAAACACAATTGTGCCGACAATTCTGAAATATTCTGTAACCTCATATAAAGGAATGGTAAGATATCACTTTAGGCGTTGGGTGGTTTTTATCATAAGCATTTTTTTTTCAATTTTCCACGTGCTATATACATGTATTTAGTTCAAAGAGATTTCGGCACATCACACTATCCTTCTTACACATATATATATCTACTCTGAAAACATATTTTTTAATAACAACAAGTCTAGTCAATGTATAGATATATTTGCTCATTAAAACTAATTAATGAGAACATATAAAGTGTAAAATATTCATTGATATGCATGTAATGTAGACGTTTACTGGTAATAGTAAATCTCTACTGATCTGAATTCCTATTTTACGGCGACAACGATTAATCATTCCGTTTGATACGATTAGACATTTTAATCATATTTTAATTGATTTCTCTAACAGAAGCGATGAACTTTTCCGATGAAGATAGAAATTTAATTGGATGATAAATTAACCTGCAGTCTCCAATGAAGTAAAATTAATTTCTGATCATTTAGATTCACTTAGGAATGGCAAAGATGAAGAAATAGCCGTATGCCTTGCTGACTTCGGTTTAATCTCAATATGGTTTCATCTAATTGTCGGTATCTATTCGCTGAGCTTGAGGCGCCATGCTCAGCCTAATGCGTATATAATTCTACTAATTTAACCATTTAAGAAATTAGCCATTTTGTTTTCCTTCCTCAACTTTTGAAATGGATCAATTTGTTTATCTTTATTCCAAAGATGCCTCTTTGCATGCTTAAGATTGCAAGACAATCCTTTCAGTATCAGAGCATTGCCAGAATTGCAAACACTAATCTAAACTTTCAAATGCTATTATATGATCACAAATGGTAAGGATATTCTATTTATGAAATCATACTTATTTATCTCAATACTAAATGTAAGATACCCAAAGGAAATGGTTAGCAACAGGTCTAGATACATCAGATATGATAAAACTGGTTTATTAAAAAAACATGTTTCAATTCTATCACTGTGCCACATGCAAACTCTATCCAATGTTTTTCTTAAATCATGTATGTAGTTTAGATATTCCTTTAGTCTGGCATCATATTTGAAAACAAATTTACTAAAAGGCTCCTGAATTTGTAATAAGTTAACACATACGCACCTGAATTAGTAACAAGTTGATTAATACGCAACTGGATTATTAACTTTTAACTAATATACACCCGAGTTAGTAACAAGTTAACTTACACGCACCTGAATTAGTAACAAGTTGACTAATACGCACCTGAATTAGTAACAAGTTGACTAATACGCACCTGAATTAGTAACAAGTTAACTTAATAACAAGTTGACTAATACGCACCTGAGTTAGTAACAAGTTAACTTACACGCACCTGAATTAGTAACAAGTTGACTAATACGCACCTGAATTAGTAACAAGTTGACTAATACACACCTGAATTAGTAACAAGTTAACTAATGCGCACCTGAATTAGTAACAAGTTAACTAATACGCACCTGAATTAGTAACAAGTTAACTAATACGCACCTGAATTAACTCATGTTCCCACGTGACGTATTGGGCTTACTGTCGATATTATGTACGCACTTCTATGTGAACTGGCTATCGTATTATCAGGATGTGTACGAATCAGTATCATATGTTGAAAATCAATCTCAAAAAGTGAAATTAAACTTTTCCAAAAGTGCTACTCTTGCATAAGTATTGGTTATGCACTTTTATAATATTTCATGTAGGCTGCATTTAGAACATGATAACAAATATAAAAAATAGTGTGATATTACAAATGCAAGAACAACAACAATGGTCTGGACGATGTATACAGGATATCTATAACTGAAAACCTCAGAGAGTGTGACGTACCAACCGAGACTAATCCCAATTGTTAAGTTAATCTGACAGTTCTTAAAGCAATATCAGAATGCAGAACAGGCGAGATAATCCAATTTGTGATCTTTTTAAGAAGTCTCTTATGAAAAAAATCGACGTCATTTGATTTGACAAACTTCTCAATGCTGCTAACTTAACAAAGGCATTTCGTTTTTTACTGAAGATGGAGAAACTGGTGGTTCAGAAATGGAAAAGCAAGGTGGATCATGAGATATGCTAATTGGTTATCATGATAAATGCTAATTTGAGAAACCTTTACATTGTAGAATACGTTAATTTGGGAAAAAGATGTTTCGTGGGATTTGATAATTCATTTGAAACGGTGCTTCATGAGATATGCTTATGGGGGAAACGGTGCTTCATGGGATATGCTAATTAAGGACACGGTGCTTCATGGGATATGCTAATTAAGGAAATGGTGCTTCATGGGATATGATAATTAGGGAAAACGGTGCTTCATGGGATATGCTAATTAGGGAAAATGGTGCTTCATGGGATATGCTAATTAAGGAAACGGGGCTTTATGGGATATGCTAAGTAAGGAAACGGTGCTTCATGGGATATGCTAATTAAGGAAATGGTGCTTCATGGGATATGCTAATTAGGGAAAATGGTGCTTCATGGGATATGCTAATTAAGGAAACGGTGCTTTATGGGATATGCTAAGTAAGGAAACGGTGCTTCATGGGATATGCTAATTAAGGAAATGGTGCTTCATGGGATATGCTAATTAGGGAAACGGTGCTTCATGAGATATATTTATTAAGGAAATGGTGCTTTATGGGATATGCTCACGGGGGAAATGGCGCTTTATGGGATATGCTAATTAGGGAAACGGTGCTTCATGGGATATGCTAATTAAGGAAATGGTGCTTCATGGGATATGATAATTAGGGAAAACGGTGCTTCATGGGATATGCTAATTAGGGAAAATGGTGCTTCATGGGATATGCTAATTAAGGAAACGGGGCTTTATGGGATATGCTAAGTAAGGAAACGGTGCTTCATGGGATATGCTAATTAAGGAAATGGTGCTTCATGGGATATGCTAATTAGGGAAAATGGTGCTTCATGGGATATGCTAATTAAGGAAACGGTGCTTTATGGGATATGCTAAGTAAGGAAACGGTGCTTCATGGGATATGCTAATTAAGGAAATGGTGCTTCATGGGATATGCTAATTAGGGAAACGGTGCTTCATGAGATATGTTTATTAAGGAAATGGTGCTTTATGGGATATGCTCACGGGGGAAATGGCGCTTTATGGGATATGCTAATTAGGGAAACGGTGCTTCATGAGATATGCTAATTAAGGACACAGTGCTTCATGGGATATGCTAATTAAGGAAATGGTGCTTCATGGGATATGCTAATTAAGGACACGGTGCTTCATGGGATATGCTAATTAAGGAAATGGTGCTTCATGGGATATGATAATTAGGGAAAACGGTGCTTCATGGGATATGCTAATTAGGGAAAATGGTGCTTCATGGGATATGCTAATTAAGGAAACGGGGCTTTATGGGATATGCTAAGTAAGGAAACGGTGCTTCATGGGATATGCTAATTAAGGAAATGGTGCTTCATGGGATATGCTAATTAGGGAAAATGGTGCTTCATGGGATATGCTAATTAAGGAAACGGTGCTTTATGGGATATGCTAAGTAAGGAAACGGTGCTTCATGGGATATGCTAATTAAGGAAATGGTGCTTCATGGGATATGCTAATTAGGGAAACGGTGCTTCATGAGATATGTTTATTAAGGAAATGGTGCTTTATGGGATATGCTCACGGGGGAAATGGCGCTTTATGGGATATGCTAATTAGGGAAACGGTGCTTCATGGGATATGCTAATTAAGGAAATGGTGCTTCATGGGATATGATAATTAGGGAAAACGGTGCTTCATGGGATATGCTAATTAGGGAAAATGGTGCTTCATGGGATATGCTAATTAAGGAAACGGGGCTTTATGGGATATGCTAAGTAAGGAAACGGTGCTTCATGGGATATGCTAATTAAGGAAATGGTGCTTCATGGGATATGCTAATTAAGGACACGGTGCTTCATGGGATATGCTAATTAAGGAAATGGTGCTTCATGGGATATGCTAATTAAGGAAATGGTGCTTCATGGGATATGCTAATTAAGGACACGGTGCTTCAAGGGATATGCTAATTAAGGAAATGGTGCTTTATGGGATATGCTAATTAAGGAAATGGTGCTTCATGGGATATGCTAATTAAGGAAACGGTGCTTCATGGGATATGCTAATTTATTGGAACAGGTGCACCATGGGATATGCCAATTTGGGAAAACTAATTGGAATATGCTAAGTAAGGTTAACAGTATATACTAATTATGAATTAAATTTGATATGTCTGTGGGGCTTTATTCTCATTACTATTGAATCTTCAGAGAGGCACTGAAGGGATACACAATGTTTTCAGTCATGGAATCTCGTGTATGATAGACAAAGAAGGGTTCAATCTATCCGATGATTTGGACACCAGAACGGAGTACCAAAAAAACAGGAAACAATTACGATGCATAATGGGATGTGATTGTTAGAGAAAATTGTACCTTTATGTGTCAAAGAAACCTCATCTCAGAGTCGCACTGGTTCCTTAGTTTCTCCCAAAATAGAGGGTAGAATCATATCGACTGATAGCATCTGTAGCAACCTGCCGATTGTGTCAATGAAGTTAATAGAACAACCCTAAATCACCCTGATTTGATGTTTAACATTTTTAAAGAATGAATTTACCAAATATATATATATATATATACATTTTTTTTAATAACACAAACAAAAAACATTTTAACAAAAAGATTTTGAAGGAGGTAAAAAGAAACATGAATTGACAGAATGTTTTCATCCCAAATGATGGCCTACTCAGTTGATGTTTTTTGTCTGATGGAGTAAAGTGTTATCTTGCAAGGCCACATATCCCCAGTGCAAATCGGCCCTTGTGGTTTGGTGACAGCAGCATCGCCACTCACTTACACAAGAACTAACACACTTGTTTGTACGGCCCACTGGAAGTCATTGATGTTTAGTGACGCTCTTCTTGCTTGAGATTAAAACTAGCTCTATTTATTGGGTAGACAGGTTTTTTTCATTTTTGATTTTGCGATTCGGTAATCGTTAAAATGCTCTATCAAAATTTAATGACATTTATTTAAAATGTATGAAAGTGTAATTTAAAAATATTTAATTTAACTAATGTCTCGTGAAATGTCAGCTTCATCCGATAAATCCAGGAAATTACCAGATCAGATTCTCCTAAGTCCATGTTTTGTAAGTTGGATTTCTAAAGCATTTGCTTTTTAATACATTAAAATTGGACAAAGAATGTTCATATTAGGGGTATCGATAAGAGGACAATTTTCTCATATTTGCACATTTGTTACATTGCTCATTACAGGTATGTAAATCAATATTAAAAAGATATCAAAGCCGGACTTGCATACGGCAGGACTAACTGATCAGATGATGTTCAATGTATTTTTATATTTAATCTCAAATATGGTCTTAACTAAAGCATAATACCTAATATATGCCATCAAATTAAAAAAAATCATATATATTATATATATATATATATGTGTGTGTGTGTGTGTGTGTGTGTATGTGTGTGTGTTTGAAAAAGGTATATGCAAACTCTTATTTCAATCACGCATGATCTGCAAGAGAAATCAAAAGACAACACATATTTTCCTTTTTTTCTTTGTTAGAAAGATTTAAATAGAAGTGGTGGTCAATGTAATGTTCTCTGCCTCATTACCAATCAAAACATAACTGCAAACTTTGTCTCTTTGTTTATATACCCACCCAAATGACATTACGTATCTAATAATGGAACAGTAATGAGAAATGGATACTGGGGCTAAAGAGAGAGGGAGGGGAACAAAAATGACATCTTAATCCTATTTAGATAGAATCAGGCATGTTTTTTTTCAATGATGTTAATGATGATAAAGACAAATAAATATCATTTATTCATTTGCATTTTGACAAACTCTGTTCTTAATAATTGGAATCTTTGAAAAAGGCATCGAATGAAATACATTTTAAATCAGTGCATAGTCAATTACTGGGACATAATCATAGCCCAGTGTAAAAGAATAGTGCCATTGGAGTGCCATTGTACATTTCACAAGAATTGTACAGATATTACTTGAAAATTAAATGGATACGTGTATTCAATTCTAACAACATACATTTAGAGTGTAGTCCTCTCAAAGGTACATTAATTAAGCACACAGACAGCATAATTATGTCATATTTATAGAAATAAATCGTATCAAATTCAATCACATTAGGCAATGATAGATCTTCCCATCCACAATATTGGGCCTATTAACACTGATGAACAATGATGATTTGGGTAATTTTTCCAATCATTGAATACAGACACCCCCGTCATTTTCGAAGTTATGATTAGTGTGAATGACGTGCAGGTATTATTATCTGGGACATAAGAAGTAAGTCAAGGTCAAGGGTCAAGGTCAAGTTGGTATCATGGTGAAACATTAACTGATGGAGGTGACAGATTCAGATCTTCTCATTATTATTATTATTGTTATTGAATGCTTAAAAAGACAAGGATCGTGGTGCCGATGGAAAACACATCACACATAAATCAAAACAAGAGATAAACGCATTTCAAATAAATAGAAATAACAAAAGGCATAGAAGTACCAGCCATATGGGTTCATTAACGTCTTTGACAAGTTTCCTTCATGTTTATTGTTATCAATGATAATTACTAAGCATCATCTTACAAGAAAACCTTAAAGGTACCCAGCTGCACCCAAACCATGAGAGCACATGCTTCACCATAATGGACATTTTAACCTCTTCAGCAGATGCGTTATGTAAGGGTGTGCTGTAATGGTTTAATCCCATTCATATATTGCCTCATACGTTTATTCCAATTTATAACGGATATATCAATATTTTATGAGAGTGAGGTAATTGTCAATACAGTTTACATATATTGCCAGAAATATTAACACACAATGTATAATGTTAACGATAGTCTACGTTCATATGTAAACTACATGATCATCATGCACGGGGAATGGTGTTTGTGGCCTTGTGAATTGATGTCAATATTTGAGGGTCTAACCATCACTCAGTGCCGAATGAGGCACCAGTGTGGAAGAGATACTATACACTTGACTAGAATGTACACATACATCAAATGAATGATCGCTACGTGCCCAAAATAGCTCAATATGTGTGCATATCCATTTTGTCTTGCAATACCGTGGACCAAGAGAACTATCTGATAAATATATCTAAAATTATGAGTAATTCATATTTCATGTTGTTTTGATAGTTCTCAATATTTGTACTTGTTATGTACTTTGTTTTATCATGATTTGCTCTATTTTGGCAGTATTTGCTTTAAAATGTTTAGCAACGCGTAGAGATATATGAATTTAAGCTAGAACCTTGTTTTGAGACAAACCTAACAGTGATTCGGTCGATTATGTGTAATTAAGGTGCAGAAACGTGGGTAAGAAAGGTAAATGTGGATATTGTTACCAAGATGTCTTATTAAACTTCAAACTTTAATCTGATGTGAAATTTGAGATACCTTGCTTTCAGATGGGTCAATCAATATTGTGGTTTGTGGTAAATGTATTTGCAGACGTTTCTAGGTCCGAGTTGCTCCAAATCCGCACAAACTACATTGTCATTTTCCTAATATGATAGTCTGGAAACCTCAGACCAAATCATTATTAATTTATAACCAGGGGTTTGTAACCCAAGGAGACAAAGGCGATGACTTGTATTATAAAAAATAATATTCTAAGAAATATGATATCGCATAATGTATCGGTATGCTGTGTAACAACAAAAATAATATATTGTGTTATACCTTGATGCATTACCAGATATTTATCTGCACACTCAAATCTGAGTCGGATATTGTAATGGTATTTGTCAAACCTACTGTAACTCTCGAAGCACCAGTCTTCGGCGTATGGGCAAAGGTGCATAGGTTTGAATTCTGATATTCATTGTATTTGTCACAAATATAATTTGCTTGTCTTTGTTATATAAGACTTGATACCGTGACCTTGTCTGGCCCTCAAGTAAGCGGCCAAGTCCCTCGCTGCTCATCTTGCAGACATCTTATCAAGATATTTCTCACCATATGTTAATTCCCTTGCTTACATGTCTATACCATCAAATCAAAACTGTTATAGATTGTCTAGACTATCATTCTATTATAATCTTTCGGAAAGTTTTGAAATATTATACATATCGTATTATTCTCTTCTTTCATTCGATAAAAAATAAATCCATCTTTCTCGTTCAGGACAGCAACACGTTTTTCTCTTAAGCTTGGAATCGTAGACAAGTTAACTTTAAGAGCTTTTTCAACTTGAGTTGCACCTGCTCTGTCTCTCACTCAATGTTTTTACCTTCAAAAACAATTGAGTCATGAGTATGAGTTATAATTGTTTTCCACCATCATTTACACAGTTGTAAGTGAAGGTTTCTGCAGAGTTTTAATACAGCATTATCAGCACATTTAAAGCATATCAAAATATTATTTCATAACAATTCTATCATATATATGGTGTAAATATGTTATCAATATTCATTGTGGCATTTCTCATTGGAATAATAACACAGCAATCAGAGAGAAATGCCTAGCATGGCTGGGTATCTGGTGGTCAAATATCCTCTAAATATCTAATGACATTATGAACTGCATACTCTATTGTGCTATATATATTCTATATATTTATGATATGGTGCCTGGACAGATTATATAGGCAATGGTGCCTGGAGAGTTTATATAGACAATGGCGCCTGGACAGTTTATATAGACAATGGTGCCTGGACAGTTTATATAGGCAATGGCGCCTGGACAGTTTATATAGACAATGGCGCCTGGACAGTTTATATATACAATGGCGGCTGGACAGTTTATATAGACAATGGCGCCTGGGTAGTTTCTACATACAATGGTGCCTGTATAGTTTCTGTAGACAATGGTGGTTGGAAAGTTTCTATATAAAATATCGCCTGGATAGTTTCTATATATAATGGATTGTTACTTTTGTTGATGGTACCTTGATAGTTTCTGCAGACAATGGCGCTTGTATGGTTTCTTAAGACACTGGTGCCTGGGTATTTTTTATAGACGATTGTACCTGGATAATTTCTATATACAATGGTTTCTTAAGAGAATGATGCCTGGATATTTTTCTATAGACAATGGCGCCTGGATATCTTTTATAGACAATGATGCCTGGATAGTTTCTTTATGTAATGGGGCCTGGATTGACTCAACAGGTTATGTGCTTTGAATTTCTCTATAACTAAAAGCGCCAATGTATTCTCTATGGCTAATCTTTCTTGGATATTCTCTGTAGATAAAGGTGCTTTAACAGATCTGATTGACATCAAACACTTCATACACAAAAAATCATTCAAGACAATTCTGAAAGGCAGTGTACTTCAAAGGCATTACGCGTCTTGTGCAATTACCTGACAAGGATCATAATCTAAATAACAAGATATCCAGTAAATTGAATTTGACATAAAGTCTCTATTATACAACACCAGAGGATAGCCACAAGCTAATGACTGCCTGTCAACAACCGGAAGCTACCATTTTGGTAGGCCCACGTGATTAAGGTCATGTGATAGGTGATACCCGGGGATACAATCAAGAAGTTTCTTGTTCAATTTACACGGGATACCGTTAAGAGGTTGACGATATTGTGTATATCATGCCTGCTTTCGGTTCAGGGAAGGGACAGGGCATCCTTATTGGCATACCTAGTCCTGAGATTATAACCTAACAGTAAATTATGTGCTATATTTAGCCAATGAAAGTTGTCAACATGCTTTAAAAGATGGCCTCCCAAAATTTTAGGTTCACTGGAAAAATACTATTCGTGTTGTATTCAAAGCAAAATCTTTGGAGTTGAAAAGAGCGTCTTAAAGAGATGAAATTTATGAGAAAAAATATCTTGTATTCCAGAGATAGCTTTTAACAAGTTTCAACATACGTGACACTTTTCAGTTTGAATTGAATGTAACCCAAGGAGGTAAGCTTATCCAGTTATCTGTTATGGAGCAATGCCTATGGTGTAAAGTCCACCTGTAATCACATCTTGGTTGAGTCGACACCCCTTTGAAGAGTGATTCCTTGTAAACACAATTGTAAGCCTATTCCCCCATGATTACAGAAACAGGGTAATCATTCCGGAAGTGGGCCAATTATCGTTCATACTGTCCAATTTGTCCAGGAAAGATGTTGGCACAGGAATTGATCACATATGAAAGTCACTGTGTTCAGTGTTGTATCTCTAATAAGTCTGTATGGAATATTCCTCTTAGATTTTGTGTTTAATATTTTTGAGTTAGTTGAAAGGGGTCTTCTTGAAAAAAGTACCACACATTTTTGTTATCATCTTATATTCCTTTACACATTCTGCTCTTCTGGCAAGTATCATGATACACAGCTATTAGAGTGTAAATGAACCAGTATCAGTCTATGGTCAATTGTGGGTGTGTGTTTTGGTGTGTGTGGCTGTGTGGGTGTGGGTGGGTTGGTGGGTGGGTGTCACAGTCTGCTTTGGTGACAGACTATTGATGGTGGCAAAGATCTGAACATTAATTTGCTAATTATCTACCATTAAGAGACGTCAAGCAGGTACAAAAAGCCAATAAATCCATACAAAGAGTATCAAGGAAACGTCAGTGAACAGATAGAAGGCAGAGTGGACCGCAAAACAAGAATGCCTTTCTCATCAAAGCCTGGGCTAGATTTTATTTCTTCTGCGTAAAACAAGTAAGATGGACAATGCAAAATTAGATATTGCTCTATTTAGTGATAAAACCTGGCCACAATACTTACATCGCTAGAGTATTTGCCTTGAGAAACATGGATTCCCGGTATAAATCCTGACCAGCTACTACTAGCTACTGTGAGACATTAAGAGACATCAATTGATAGGCGAACATGAACTGAGTAGGCGAACATTTGGGAAGAAAACATTCTGTGAATTCATGTTTCTTTTACCTCCTTCAAAATCTTTTTGTTAAAATATTTGTTGTTTGTTTGTCATTGATATATATATATATATATATATATATATATATATATATATATATATATATATATATATATATATATATATATATATATATATATATATATATATATATATATATATATATATATATATATATATATATATATATATATATATATATATATATACTTCATCTTATCAGATAAACGTGAGTCAGTATATTAGATTGTCATCTCACCAAACATCAGTTTTATTGGGAAAGTCGGATCAGCATAATCAAAGAAAATGCGAAACTATATCTGGAAAAAGTGAGCATTCTTATTGATCAATTATTCTTTGAAAATGACAACTGTTGAATAAATTTCGGCATTTAATATGAAAAGGGCAGAGCATTGTCAATGATAGTTTCGTGAATTGAATGCAGAGCAATTATGATAGGTCCTCTGGGGCACATTGCCAGTTTATGACGGGATCATGTTCCTAATGAGTTGAATTAAAGAGCTTTATGTATTGGCGATGGATTTGTTTATTTGTGATAAATAACCTCGTGTCAAATAAAATAAACTTTGTTAAGATTAATTCTTCAGGTTATTGTGAGAAAGTTAAAAAAAAAATTATTGAGTTTTCATATATAAGACAGGAAATGGAAGTTCAATACAAGCCAGTATGGGCACACAAGTGATTACTGACTCCAATGATTGGCTAAGGGAGGGATCCATGTTTATAATACAAAAACAAAAATATTTAATAATCATTATCGTGTTTATAATCACTTAAGTTCGTAATACCAATGTTACAATCGTATGCTATTTCATACGGTAATATTGAAATCATCCATAACATTTAAGTTTGCACATGGACAATAAAACGTGTGAAGGCGCTGCCAATACAACAGAATTATTTTTTTATAGATGTTATAACTACAATAGCTGATGACCCGAGTTAGGATGCTCCAACTCGGGTGTGATACGCTTGTCATTACGTGTTAAGCCCAGAAGAGAATTTGGCGTATATATCCACTACCCTTTCACAGCTTGGCTACCATTATCACAAACAGATTGGCGCTAACACATTACATCTAAGTACATGTGAATGCATTCTCATCTCTGTCTTATTCAACTTTTAATCTCCCACGCTATTCCATAACAAAGACTTTCCTCTCAAAGTTTAATATTTGTTTTCAATGGAACAACACGTCATATGTCGTCGAATATTGAAAAAAAAATTGCAATGTTAACAGTTAATGATCAAGGAAACTGGGGGCATTTACACGAAAAGTGCTAAAATATTTAATGTTCTGACATGGATGGGGGTGGTCGGGAAAAGGTGTCATTGCGGGCCTCTCAGTTTAAGTATACAGTGGTGATAGGATGAGAGGGGAAGTCTGCGTCGGCACCAGAGCAAAACAAACAACATAACACTTGGGCCATTGACGACACCTCACAAGTCGCCTGCACTGTGTATTTTGGTGTTATTCCTCGCCATCGACAATATGAACGCAATTAGCCGACCATGATAGACAATGAGAATGCAATCAACCTTTCCACACATCTGATATTTGCCAAGTCTCGTGACTGATTTGCATACTCTCGCCCACAGAGAGACTGATATTTGCACTGGTTGAGAAATATTCGGGTTTCATAATTGATATACATGCGTATATGTTACGAAGTTTATTACGTGTGAGAATCATGAGAAATTAGATTTCGTCACGTTTAATGAAAACGGTTAATTAATATATTAATTTGTCCTGCAAGTATTGCATTCAAAAGTATTTAGATTTTGTTATATCACCTTCATTAAGTGTTAGCAGCAATTAACATTCATTTTAAGTATATTGATCGACAACTGAGGAACCAGGTGTCAAATTTGAACTTTCCGTAGTGGGCGACAAATGAGACAACCTGCAAATATATATTCGATTTCTATGTTAGGTGCTGGATGTACATGTAATGTGAATGTTATTGTTTTGGATATTTCATTTTTGCATTGAAAGTTTTATAGAACAAGCAGAAAGATTAGATATTATCGTTTTCCATTGCAATTTCTATTCAGACTGTGTCTTTAATATCGGCAATAAAAGTAATAAACATTTCATCCTATTAATAAACACCACAAGATCCATATCGGACATGACTTTTAATTAAAACATTTCATTTATGTGAAAATGATACATTCATCCAACACTGAAGTGAACTATAGCGGGATTCTACAAACTTGTCACATACACGTTGCCAATACTGATTTTCACATACAATTCTTGGTGAGAGGAGCTGATCGTCCGACTATTATCAACCCTCGATTATAACACCTAATGAAAGCAATAGTGGGCGTGGTCACCTGAGCGATAATACCGGATGCGCTGAGTGCAATATCATGATTATTCTACCCCACCCACACACAGCGCAAACTCACCATATCAAATAATCTTTAAAAACTTCATTGTGGTGTGGGAATTTAATAAGTGGATAAGTTTATTTAGCTGTATGTGCATATTTTTTTATTTGTTTATTACCACAAGTTAAGTGAGTGCTTTAAGTTTTGTTAGGTGTCAAATACAAATTTAAGATCATAAATATTGATTGTCTCTGTAATAAAAATAAGCTCATGGAATCCTCTGTAATAATCGTTAATGACAAACAGTGTACGCAGCCTAACAGCTAATTTGTTGATTTAGGTTTAATGGACCAATCAGTGATTTATTTAAGTGGTGGGTTTATACAATAGGGGAAAAGAGCTATTTACCTCTTTTCTGCTGTCAATCATGAAGAACAAAAATAAATAATATATGATAAGGCAGTTTATATTTGCATTCACCAATATCCACGCTTAATGAGTTGGAAATTTAACTATTAAAATGACACACGCAGTTAATGTACAATGTCGGTAGTGTATACTTTAGACAACCGTAAAAAGATCCATTTAATTTTCTATCCATTTGACAACTCGTTTATGCAGATATGCGACATTAAACAACCTGAACACAATTCTGGATCTGATGGCAATTGCGGACTGTATATTATTCATGCAGATCTGAAAAAATTTTGCCTACTTCTATAAACATACATATTTTCAAAATAATTGCCAATCAGGCTTATTAGAGATTTTTCATGTATTCGTTCATGGACAAAACACGTCATGATTAAAACAAAGAATGTTCGTTTCAATTTTTTAAAATTTATATATTATTAGTCAAATGTGGAATTTCCCCTCAAAATTTAACATTATAGCTTTTCATACATATATTTTAATGGCAAATTCAACAAATACAGAAAAGACTTTAAAGCTTAAAAAAGTAACATTTGTCAATATTCAAGACAAGCCCATTTGTATTCAGTGGAAACGTTCAGTTGCGATCTCTGGGTTATTAGAGGTTAAGTTTCAAAGCAATTTCTGGCCAAAGGGTCCAGTGTCTATCGATTGGGAGAGGGGGTTAGAACATCCTTTTTGCAGAAAGTCACGTCTGAGATAAGCTGGGAGAAGGCACCTAGCAGAAAACATTTCCCAAAGCATAGGCAGTTATGATAAACTGAGTGGTTACATGAAGTCTTCTTGATAAATCATTTTTGCTAGATAATATTTATGATATTTTTAGAATCAATTTTACAATACCATATCATTTATTATTGTTGTACATTATTTCAAATTGAAAAATAAGCATTTCACTATGTGTAATTAAAAGCCATTCATGCGCATCCCAATACATTATATACGATATTAAATAGTTATAGAGTCATACGTTGCAAATGGTAATATTAATAACGAAAATGGACTGTTTTACGGTAAATATATCTCAAGCAGAATCTGACTGTAGTGAGTGACAATGGATCGTCACATCTTGAGATTCTTCTGTAAGTTATCAATTCACTTGGTGGCTCAGCTAACAGGAAGTGTTACAGAAAATGGGTTTTCAATTTGTGGTCACCTGAGATACACTGAACCGACTGTCTCATTTTGATCACGTCCAGTGCGCAGTTTGGTCACGAGATCTGAACTATCTGATAGAGCCATGGCTCAGAGATGTAAGCCTATCAGAAACCATCTCTTTTTGTAAGCTGACCTTAGGGATCATTTGCCTCTTTAGATTTCTGTTCTACACAGCCTCGTCTCTCAGAACTGATTTTTGTTATCTTATGTGAAAAACAAAAGGATAAATTTGAAATATTCTGCTCGACTGCTCCACCTTATATTGAAATTCACCATTAAGTTTTGAGAGAAAGAGTGTCTCAAATTGCAATATATAGCTGTTTCAACACAGAACCGGTATTACATTTCCTTGGTATTAAAACGTAAAAACTTGTATTAGTTTCTCCAATAAAAAATAATATGTTGATCATGCTGATTTCAGAAATGTATTTCCGTGACCTCCCAAAAGAATTTTATTGCGAGATGTCCAGATTTTATGTATTGTTCTCATCTTACCTGACAGTTGATATCCATATCTTTGATTACAAATTCTCTTCAGCTAAATATATTCCAATGAAAGGATGCTTTATTTCCAAATATCACATGAAATTGGTCACCTGTTTCTTGATATTAAATCAGGATTTTTATGTCCCAAATGAAAAGAGGTCAGAAACAAGAGACACAGAATCCCAGAATGCAACATTGCATGAAATACGGCACCATATAGTGATATGTTTTCTCAAGCTTTCAGTTCAGCCTATACCATCTTGAATGTAACTGAAATATAGAGATGGAATGTGTTTGTGTATAAGCAGCAAAGTTCAAACGGTCGCATACGCTAAAACAATGAACAGTCACGTGACAACTTTGGCAGTCACGTGATAATGAAATTGTATTCTAGAATTGCCCTCCCCGTGTACTGGAAATACAAATGGGAAAAGGCTTTAATTAACATCGCTTTGGTATTAATGTCTTGATTCAGAAAATATCATATAGAATTAATCTTAGATTTGGGTAAGGAATATCATATGGACAGTATGTGCTTGTATTAACGAACTTTCAGCACTGTTTAAGCTGTGCCAGGTCAGATAGAAACCTGTCACGAGAACCCAATGCCCTACTCATTTCGAAGAGTGACTGGGGATCTTTCTTTTTCATTATCAAATGCCATGATCAGGCCTTCGAATCCCTGGAATGGCAACTCTGTAATAGATATTTGCCTTTCTGCATCATGTGGGTAGAGTTTCGAAACCATAGTGTTAAAGTGCAGTTCAGTAAAAGTGCGGTAAAGGTAAAGTGATCAATGTATGGTTATGGAATTTTGACCTGTAATGACAACAATGGATAATATCTGACAAATGATTTCGTTTAAAGAAATTTATTTTTATCAGTCTACTTCACGCCACAATAGGCCCATCCGATCTTAATGAATTCCACCAAGAAAATATATTTTTGGACAGTTTTGTATCATTCTGTAATTACAAAATGTTCTTCCTGACCTTTATATTCTCGAGGTCACGTGATAAGACGAGATCACACGCTGCTTGGAGGCTTTGGTGTTGTTTTACACCCGATCTCTGCCTGGGCCTGCCGTGGTCATTTAAAATAGCTTAGGGGATGTGGCACCAGTCCTCTGTTGAAAAATTGCTTGTGTGGCCCGTCCATTTTAGCCTTGAGCCAGTTAGACACAAAATAGATTTTGATTAAGTGCCATGTCGCATATTTGGTAGGATAGGAACATATTTGCTGGGAATTCCGGAGAGATCCCGGATGTATATCAATTCTCATATATTGAACCTGACTGAACTGAACTTGCTCCTTGCATGATGGGTAATTAAAAAATAATACATGAAGATGAAAATGGACTCTCGTGCCATGCTATTAAATCTTTCTGCATGGAAAACTACCTCAAAATATGTTATACAGTAAATATTGTATACAGTAAAAAGGTATGGTTTTAAGCCAGCCTGACAAACTAGATTAAAACTAACCCTATCCATATTAAATTAATCTTTATTAATTTTGGATATCTATAAATGTTGCAGATATCAGGGTTAAAAGCAAAACAAATAAATGTTTCAAATTGGCAAACTTGAATTGGTCAATTTATGTACCAGTACTGATCAAACCTGTATTTTGTCATTTCAGAGAAATGCGGTTAAAAGATCAGTAGACAGTCAACTGGAAGAGTTCAATAAACTCCTGCAGGAAGTAGCACAGGCAGGGGAAGGTGATGAGGAACTTTCACCAAGACAACTGGACAAGTTAGGAGGAGGCCTGGTGCCACTGAGGAGACAGCTGGACACTCTGGGGGAAGGTCAGGTCCCACTGTACGAGCGCCAGCTGGATACCCTGGGAGCAGGACAGGTTCCTTTATATGAACGCCAGTTTGACACTTTAGGGGAAGGTGCGGTACCACTCTACGATCGCCAGCTAGACACACTGGGCAATGGTCTGGTGCCATTAAAAAGAGCATTTGATTATATTGGACACAGCAGCTCTTTTGGGGGTCTTAATAAAAGGACCTTTGATCAGATTTCTCACCATAGTGCATTTGGAGGTCTCAAGAGGGCGTTTGACTCAATTGGTCAACAGAGCCCCTTTGGTGGACTGAAACGTTCGTTTGATCCAATTGATCATCAAAGCTCCTTTGGTGGTCTGAGCAAAAAATCATTTGATCCGATTGGTCACCAAAGTTCATTCGGTGGTCTGAGCAAAAGATCGTTTGATCCAATTGGTCAGCAAAGTTCATTCGGTGGTCTGAGCAAAAGATCTTTTGATCAGATTGGTCACCAAAGTTCATTCGGTGGTCTGAGCAAAAGATCATTTGATCAAATTGGTCATCAGAGCTCCTTTGGGGGATTAAAGCGAGCATTTGATCAGATTGGACACACAAGTTCATTTGGGGGTCTGAGGAGACGACGAGAAGCAGAAAAAATAAATAAAAGATCTTTCGATCCCATTGGACACTCGAGTAATTTTGCTGGGTTAGAAAAGAAATCCTTTGACCCTATAGGACACTCGAGCACCTTTGCTGGTTTAGACAAAAGAGCATTTGATCAAATTGGACACTCAAGCACCTTTGCTGGCTTAGACAAAAGAGCATTTGATCAAATTGGACATTCCAGCGCATTTGCAGGATTAGACAAGAAATCATTTGACCAAATTGGACACTCAAGCAACTTTGCAGGATTAGACAAGAAAGCATTTGATCAAATTGGACATTCCAGCGCATTTGCTGGGTTAGACAAGAAAGCATTTGATCAAATTGGACATTCCAGCGCATTTGCAGGATTAGACAAGAAAGCATTTGATCAAATTGGACACTCAAGCAACTTTGCAGGATTAGACAAGAAAGCATTTGATCAAATTGGACATTCCAGCGCATTTGCAGGATTAGACAAGAAAGCATTTGACCAAATTGGACACTCAAGCACCTTTGCAGGATTAGACAAGAAAGCATTTGATCAAATTGGACACTCAAGCAACTTTGCAGGATTAGACAAGAAAGCATTTGATCAAATTGGACATTCCAGCGCATTTGCAGGATTAGACAAGAAAGCATTTGACCAAATCGGACACTCAAGCAACTTTGCAGGATTAGACAAGAAAGCATTTGACCAAATTGGACATTCCAGCGCATTTGCAGGATTAGACAAGAAAGCATTTGACCAAATTGGACATTCCAGCAACTTTGCTGGGTTAGACAAGAAAGCATTTGATCAAATTGGACATTCCAGCGCATTTGCAGGATTAGACAAGAAAGCATTTGATCAAATTGGACATTCCAGCGCATTTGCAGGATTAGACAAGAAAGCATTTGACCAAATTGGACATTCCAGCAACTTTGCTGGGTTAGACAAAAGAGCATTTGATTCAATTGATCATTCCAGTAGTTTTGCAGGTCTGCAAAAAAGATCAACCGACGGTAAGCATAATGTCTAAATACATATTCAACAATAAAAATGTGAAGGGCAAGGTCAATTAATCCGATATAACATTATCAACTGTGTTTAAATCACGTTGAAGTTCACGTTGAAATTCCTAATTTAAGAATTTAATACCTCGCAAACTAAAGGACAGGGAGAAAATTACAATTTCTTTTGACTGATTATCAAACGCCTTCACTTTTGATAATAGTGTGCTATTTCATAATTGATAAGGACCTAAGAATACCGTACTCACGTTTTCATATAATTGTAACCTTTGTGTGTTTATTATGATTATTCTATGCACTTTAAAGAATGTTACTGGATATAATGTTATATCCTATTTCAAGTTTGATGATGTATTATGAAATTGATAGCATATTATTATGATGTATGCTACTTTATGTTGGATATTCATTTGATAAAAGGTTCAATGAACCTCCAGAAAAAATGTATAGGAAATGCATGCCTTAATATTATATTTCTGTCTAAATAGTCCCTATATTTCCAAACATATCATAAAATATAAACGATGTCAAAGACTTTAATCATTATAAATAGTTTATTTGATATTGGCTATTATTTAATAGATATAAAAAACATTAATATTTTATGCTGAGTTCAGTAATTTCCAAATATCAACAAAACAATAAGTGGAACCAGATATGTTAACATGCACTGTAAATAGTTGTAACAGCAAGTTTGCTGCCAATTTACAGCAGAAGTTGCTGCAGATTGTTTTTGCTGTAGTTCACAAGCACCTTAAATTTCTGCTTGTACAAAATCTTTTGCTGTAAAATTTTACAGATCTTAATTTGCTTTGATTAGTGTTGTTTACCGATGAAATAGGCCTACCCATTTAGTATATGTTTGGCATTGATACAGCCAATCTCTCTAGAAATCGCATGAGGTATCTCTTCAGAGATCTATGTTCGGAGCCTTGCAAAAGGCGGCAGTTCATATTTTGTTTCTGATTACTTTTTGGTGGAATCAAATTTGTTGGATTCATCCTTTCTTTATTGTTTTGAAGTTAAATATTTAATAAATGATGTGAAGTGGTGGCCTTAAGAACATAATAGATCATATAGTTGTCTTTTTATTTGATTTTAAATTGTTGAATTGTGATACCAATATATACTGTTATTTTATGTTCTGTAGAAATTACTTTTAATATTACACCAAAAGTTGCTGATATTCTACAATTATTTCTACAATTATTTCTTACAGTGTGTGTCATGAAAATGTTTGTTTGATCAGGAAAAAATACATTTTTTCTCCTATCATAAAAAACGGGAAAGAGAAAAGGCGTTACCGTGCAGAGATATTGAAAAGAACACAAGCATTATTGACTAGTATGTGAATGCATGTATCATATACATGTATGAGGCATTTAAACATGACAACATTCGTGTTATCGTGCCTATCTGTAAAGAGAGGTATCTCTGTGATCAATTACAACCAACTTTTATCTTAATCTGGCCTTTGAAATGGGACAACCTTGAGTTGACCCGCAGATTCGCTCATCAAGGAAACCCCAGGCATGTTATTGCTTTGGTTTCATAACGAGGCTCGGTCATCACATGGCAATCTTCCAGAGACGGGAGGCGGTGAGGCAATTTACTCCCGTGGCATTGTACTTATTTGATGTGGACAGCGGTCTCTTTCAACAAACTTTACACACTTTTAATATCCAATCCTTTCTCCTGTAATGGATCTGTATTAGAGTTAAGACTTGATATGTGTGATATACTATAAACAGCGGTCTCCAACATTCACGATGTGTATACGTCATTGATATTTCAAAATACTATCATAAAATTACAGCTGTGTTGTCATCTTGTTTACAAACTCAGTACAATATACCTGCAATAGATATAATCTTCAAAATGCAAATTGGATACAAAGTCACGGGCACATTAATAAATTATTTTTGAGTTACAAACCACCTTAAATCCAAATCTTCATTTAATAGATAAAGAATTATGTATTATGCATGTAAGTTTAAACCTCGCTTATAACATAATGATTGCAGAATGCAAAATTCGATTTTGACAAATATTTATTTTTCACAGAATATAGTACAGAAAAAGCTGTAATTGTGAAAAACACTTAAAAAACGTAATAATTCGTGTTTTTTGGGGTTTTTTTTTCTAAAGAAAGCCACTTTTAGGTATATATTATATATTTTTGTTATTTTTTTTAAATATTTTAGATAGAAGTTGCGCTTACAAGGTCAAGTTCAGATTAAGTACAACATTTTTTTATTAATGCATTTTTACAATAACCACATAATATCAAATTCGACACGCTTCTGGTAATTGTTAGTCACTGAAAATAAAGTTCGATTGTACTTCTATTCAAATTCATCTTGTAAAATAAAGCACATTAATGGTACTGGGGCACAATGTGTACGATAGAGTACAAAGCCTAATCGCAGACGACCAGCTTTAGCGTTTAGAACGAAGAGGGTGGGAACGCGAGCAAATGGTGGCAATGTCACGTGACGCCTGAGGGCAACTCCTATAATAGAGTGCAGCCAATCTGGTGACCAGTCGATTGGTCATATGAATATTAGGTCTGGTCAATCCTTTCTGCACTTCGGGTAAACAATGCCAGCTTAGGATTAGTTTGTTATTGCCATATTGTACCGTGCAGGATAGACCATTAGTTATTTAGGGGGGTTCAGGGAAAACCAAGAAAAACAGTTCATGATGGAGGTAAATATCAATAACTTTTGTCCTCATTATGTTTCCATACAAAAGAATTATTGTTTATGATAATTATTATCAACAGCAAATTGTCTCATTATTCTTCAACTCAGCCACAAGTGCCGGCCATTGTGTTTTATAATGTGCAGGGCACTATGTGTCATTTGGTTTAGCCTCATTGTACACACTGTAGAGCCACGGGCCGTGGCGCAGTTGGTTAGAGTGCCAGCCTATTAGCACCAGTTCCTATGTGGTGATCCAAAGGTCATGGGTTCGATCCCCGGTCTTGGCGAGGTTGAATTCATGATACAATTTCACACATGAGCTGAGGCCCGTGCGCGAAGGGTTAACCCGTTGTCCTTGTAAATCTGTGACCGGGTGGGTTGTCATGTCAAGGACCTGCGACATGACAATTCATTGAGGCAGCACTATATCTGCTACAAGTAGGTCTCATCACGAAATGACCGAAATAATGTTGAAAGTGATGTAAAGCCCCAAACAAACAAACAAACAAACAAATACACACTGTAGATACTACTACCTCTCTCAAGTTTGAAGCCTCTTTCTGGAGATACTGCATAGACCGAACTTTGTACCCTTACTAAAACTTTAGTTGAACTTTATCTTTGAAAGATTTGTCAGTTAACCAGTTTCATGAAATAAATTTTATGTGATAATAGATGCTAAAAGAGTAGGTCCGAAGAAGAGGTTTTATTTCCATAATAAGTTCTCTATAGGGGGTTGTGGGTTCGAGTCCAGTCATTACAACCACTGTTGCTTTCCTGCTGGTCAGATTGGCTTGAAATTCGACCTAATATGGCCATCGCTGCTAAAATGGTCGACATTACAGAGTTTCACAATTATTTGCATGATATGACAGACTATAACCCAGTCGGTGGAAGGATGGCATCTACGTTGAGCAGGGTGTGTCACCACTCCCGTGCCAGGCACTTAGAGATGTGGCGATGAGTATTACTAGCTCCTCTTCTCGCCTTAACTGAGCCCTTTAGCCCTCTCCACCATGAAACTCTATGGAATACATCATATTTCAATACCAGTATTTCAATACCAGTATTTCAATACCAGTATTTCAATACCAGTATTTCAATACCAGTATTTCAATACCAGTATTTCAATACCAGTATTTCAATACCAGTATTTCAATACCAGTATTTCAATACCAGTATTTCAATACCAGTATTCCAATACCAGTATTTCAATACCAGTATTTCAATACCAGTATTTCAATACCAGTATTTCAATACCAGTATTTCAATACCAGTATTTCAATACCAGTATTTCAATACCAGTATTTCAATACCAGTATTTCAATACCAGTATTTCAATACCAGTATTTCAATACCAGTATTTCAAATACCAGTATTTCAATACCAGTATTTCAATAATAGTATTTCAATACCAGTATTTCAATACCAGTATTTCAATACCAGTATTTCAAATACCAGTATTTCAAATACCAGTATTTCAATACCAGTATTTCAATACCAGTATTTCAATACCAGTATTTCAATACCAGTATTGAAATACCAGTATTGAAATACCAGTATTGAAATACTGGTATTCAAAACCTGAAGCCTCGTCACTCTCGTTTAATCACAATCAAAATTATGATAAATAAAAAGGTGTGCATTACACCCCGAAAATATGGGCAAGGTTTTTCAACAATCTCCCGTGGGCTGAGTCTGAACGGTACTAAAAGACAATTATGTGCCAAACCCATTTTGTCCTTTCGTTGAACTTTTTCTCACGTAATATGCATAATTGGTTATTAATTGTATATTCATTAACACAATATTGATAAGGAATTGATTGTATGCAGCAGGTATTGTTGTCGGTAACAGGCTGTTGCTCAACTGGTTAGAGCGCAAGCTTCCTCGCACCAGTTCCCTTGTGTCTCTGGTGATGCAAAGTTTGTGGATTCGATTCCCAAGTCGTGTTGGCAGTGAATCCGTAACTCAATTTTTCATATGGCAGTCGATTCATCGTGTCACTCTCTGCGGTGCGAACAGCACTGTCTGTCATTATGCCTGAATTGTTCAACTTTGTCCTTGTAAATCTGTGACTGGAGAGATTGTCATACGTTATTATCAACATTATTAGGTAATTGATATTATTTACATGTATTACTCTGTAACTTTTCTCACACAGAGTTAAGACAATAGGTTTTAATACCTCATTATAAGTTTAATACCTGAACCGGGTTTGGGCAATTTCTATTCAGCTCCATATTCTTAAGGTTTTCTTTTTTATTCCTATCATCCGGTTGTGTGATTGTCACTATTTCGAAACCATGCTAATTCCACCGTGTCTGGATATAATGGCATTTTTACTTTACAGGTCGCTTGTGCCTTCTATTAGACTTCATAACAAAAACGTACTTTGCTTGATTTAACGAGAAATGTTATCTTCAAGTCAATTAAATATCATTACACATGCGCCCGTAAACGTTTTCAAATCATAGGAAAATGACTTCAGTGATTACAAAAGAATCTAATATGAATTCAGAGATAATGTATGCTCCACAGATTTCATATCTATTCAAAGTGCATAAATGGTCCTTTATTTAACAAATTAAGAAGCATTTCCAATAAAATTTAAAAATGATCAAAGCTTTAAATACAAAAATGCATTGCACTTCTCAGAATATTGTCTGACAAATATAGCTTGTGATGTGAAATTAACCTTTCAAAGAACTGCGACGTTAAAAGGCGGCTAAACTCAAACTTTCTCTGTAATATTCTGTCATTCAACTCCTCAGACAATAAGCGAGTGTCTTGATAGTCAATTCATCGTGTCACTCTCTGGGTGTGAATAGCACTGTCCGTGATTGTGAACAACCTGCATCAACATTGGAGTGGGCCGAGAGGATGTTATTGGATGTGTAGCGGTCGCTCGGTCTTTGTCAATACGCCGGCGATATATTGAACACATGGATTAACGCTAACATGAGCCAAAGCGTATTGTTCCCCACGTCTCAACTTGCCTATAATAAGGGATGGCATAGGATAAAAATGTATGAGAATAAAAAGAAAAAAACAGTATTTATTGACATATATTTCATTTGAGATTCTTAACTTTTTCGAGCTCATATATAAGTGATGCATTTTGTTTTCTTACATTCCTAAGAACTTGAAAAAAAAGTCATTGTCATCCAAATTAAAGCTATATTTGATTTTCTTCACAATTTTCGCATAACGCATAAAGAAATGTTTCACTACAGTTTAATGTGAAAAAAATCCCTTTTGGCTAAAGCAGAGATAACTTGATGCAATTTATATACATGATATTATATCTTCGACAGTTTATGCAATGCATTCAGAGTACTTAAAAAATATATTTAAGACGATAATGTGATGACAATTTTGGAAGAAACTGTTAAGCGTATATTGTAATGACGTGTGAATGAAACTCCCTCTCGGCGATGGGAAACCCGGTTTAATATCTTCAGACATTCCTTATTGCTAAGTGAAGTAGGAAATGCTCAGATGCGGAAAATCCATGAACAAATATGTGATGACACAGTTTATGATATGAATAACTCTTTACGGTTTCTATTTGACACATTTCAAGATTCAAGATTATTATCAACTGTCTCAACAGAGCATTAACCTGTGTATATATATATATATATATATATATATATATATATACATATATATATATATATATATATATATATATTATATAATTAAAGATGTGAAGGCAGTTTATAAAGTGACTGTATGTAATTAGAGGGAGTTATATGCAGCATCATGCCGGCGATAGGGGGAGACACGGGTTGTAAGCCTCACAAACCCTTATCACGGTCTGTGGATCAGCTCTTGTGTGGGTTGCTCTGATGTGGTATTTTGATAAATAATTGAAGATCATCCCTTAATGTCCACGCATCAGTCCACTAAATGTTTTCTCACTTATTCTCTTTTAGCTCTCTCTCTCTCTCCCTTTGTCTCTAACGGTTCCATCCATTTGTAAATCTCGCCCAGTTATATGATGCATGGTCTTAGTATGAGGAAAATAGGTTTTTTTTCTTCCTCTTCAAAGTGGTAACTGGAATGCAAAGTGATTATTTCAACAAGTTGAGAGCGTGCACAAGCCAAACCTCTTTACCGTAATAATGGAAGGAAGAATTTGCTCTTATCAATTAATAGATCTTCAGGACTTACAGAAATCATTATAAATATAATCTATCAAGTAGTTTAGAACTCTATCTTGTTTATTTAAAGATGACGTGATGGAGACAGCTGAGGGCAACGAGAGCAACGAGGAATAAGCGGGACCGGAAGCGGAAATGGATTGGGATTGAGGTAAGGTCAGATATCTTTTCTGGCATAACAGCTGCTCATATTTATATATGTGTAGAACACAAAAACATCTCCAATGTATTCACATTCTACACGTTTACTTATTGCACAAAAACATTCCATTGTATATGTGTGTTTGTGTGTATGTGTGTGAGAATGGATGAATATTGAGAATGGATGACCATTCATTGATATATTCACACACACACACACACACACACACATTTTATGTTTCTTATTATAACTTTTAACAGATTATGTATATTCTTTTTTTACAGATCTCGATTGAGACTACGATGCTTGAATTTGCAAAGCCCTCCAATCCACGATGGCTGATTTATTGCTTTGAAACAATAGGAAGTTATTTGGACACAATTTGACACAATGAAGAATGATTGAAAAACAATAAGGAATGATGCTGGGCAAACTATATTTAAACGTTTAAGGTATCCCCACTACCATCTCTACAGACTACACCATCAGGCGTGCTAAGATAATGAAAATATTGAAGACGATTTGTCATAGTTAAAATTCTTAATACATACGGGACTCCAAAATTTGACAGGACTTTTTTATATATTCTTTGTTAATAAATATAGATGGTACGGGACTTATGAAGGAATATAATGGATCGAGAGTTCGAAGAATCAGCGTCGAATTAAAAGGCACAAATGAAATGATACAGAAATATCTGTAAGTAATGATGAGACGCCCTTTATAAAGACCAGTGAGCGATAATATAGAACAAAGTTATATTATGAAGAACAATGACACGCCATTTAAAAAAGACTCTAATGGCCGGTAATAATACTTGTGGGGATTAAAGAGTCCATTGCTGTTAAATTTCTTAGGGAATATTAATTACTATGTTATGTTTAAAGTCAATTAAATTAAAAGAGACGTTGACGTACTCTGAAGACGAAACGGAAATACGTTATATATGTGCTCCATATTTATTGTCTTATAAAATGATAATATTTGAAATCAAATTCTGCAAATGATATACTTGTATCGTGTTGATACGTACTTTTAAAGCTTGTCATAATATTTGAATTAAAAAGAATATTATGTCTAATATACATATACCAAACGAGCACTGTAGAATCATTAAACGCATATAAAACTGCAAATCTTTATTGTATAAATAACATATTCTATATTTAGCATATATTTAAACCATGACCTAACTTTATGGACTAAACATGCCATTTTTTAAATATATGCTGGATCTTGTTGTACATGGTTTTGAAGCACATGGATTATATATGATAGACTTATGTCAACAAATCTATCATATACAATTCATAAAAGAGATAAAAGCTTTATAGAAAACAAAAGTTAATTGAATATGCATAGAGTTGGTGAAGAAAACGGGATGCAGGACATGATATCAATTCAGTAATAACATACAAACAGAATATATATATGAGTTTGAGAAAATACACGATAGAGAGTTTATAAGATGTTGAGAAATAACGTGATACAGACATATGACAACTAGAATATTTGTAGCAATAAGTTCTTAGTTGTGAATATAGTTCATTATATATTGCATAATCCTATATTTATCAATAATAACCAGATATTCATAAAAAGTGGTCGATTCTATTTATCGTGTTTTATCTTTGGTACGTTTTGAATTAATTATTGTTTTTTTATAGTCTCAATTACATAGTAAAACAGTATATCCATGTGTGACTTAAGGTATTCATCTTAATGTAAATATCTTTTATTAGAAATATAATAAAGATACAGAGTATTTTCAGTGCATACTTTTCTCCAGCTTTGATGTGATCTTACTTAAAGGAAAACTATTAGAAACTCATGATATATGCCTCAAAGTAACATTCACAATATTCTACATGGATCTCTTAAAGTGAAAATCAACTTTATTCTTAACGAATCCCTTAAGTGTATTTAAGGGTGTTGGTAGTGAGTGCCCCCTAGTGACAGAGGAGTAAATTACCAAAATACTGTACTTGATGGGAATTGGTACATTTACAGTGTAAAAGTACATTCCCTATTAAATTAACAGATTTCATGACATGAATCAATATTTAAACACTACAATATTTGAACTATAAGGTATGATTACAAGTATATTTCTTTCAAAATAGTATTTTATCCTAATTTTCCTTGATGATAGTTTTGATGAGAAATGAAGAAGACAAATAAGTTCTACAGATTACACAACAGGAGTGGGCTTGTTTTTAGCTGTGTTTATTTCATTTCATTGGGAAGAAAATTCACTGTGATCCTAGTGAAACAGATTTTCTCATTTTGATTTGTATAATTTGGAAATAAAAAGGAAGTTTGGCAATCAGATATGTGAAGGGAGGTGAAAAAAATTCATATTTTTGAAATAACCAAGTGTGTACTTTACCTCTGTTTTTCTCTCAATGTTTTTGAAAAATAGAAAATCTGTTTCACTAGGATAACAGTAAATATTGTTAAGATCACGTTAACAATGTTGTTTGGAAATCCACTTTATTATGGTCCCACAATGTGCAGAACTTTTTTCCTTTAACATTTTGACATGACAAAATAAATTTTGGAGCAGTGACATATTACTACGCCACTTTTTATGAGTTAAAAAGATATGAAGCTTTCAATATAATCAAAGAAATTCCATTGTGATTTTTAATCAATAATTTTATTCCAAAAATGAATACTATAAAATGCCATTTCATGACTTAAAAGTTTCAATGAAAAAGGAACTCTTTTTGACAGTTGAGCATTTTTCCCGTACTTTTTTGGAAACGTTCCATTTTGGCATAAAAAGAAAGTAGTTCCCTCAGAAAATCTGCCACCAGAGGACACTCACTACCAACACCCATAAATACCCTTAACGCAACATTCACAATATTTTATATGAATCCCTTAAAATAACATTCAAACAATATTATAAATGAATCCCTTAAAGTAGCATTCAAGGAATTCCACAAAGCTACATTTTATGAATTCCTTCAAGCTACATCCATAATTCTTAATTAATTCCTTATAGCTACAGTTATAATTCGCAATAAATCTCAAAGAAATACACAATGTATGCAATTCTTAAATGATGTTTAAAGGTTACATTCAAAGTTCTTAGTGAATTTCTCAAGTGACTAATGGGATACAGTTGAACATGATGCTCAGTCGATCCCAACTAAAAACAAACTCATGGTATTCAAAAAGCTCATCAGTTTTTCGTTTAAGTAATCAATCACTGGATGAGCGCCATAACAATTTTTTAACCCCTAAAGGACTAGCATCTCTAAATTTTGTTGATTGACAGGACTAACCAATTTTATTCTGGACTAGTGTATCTACATACTAAATTGCTGAAATATATAACCATGGTTACTCAATATGCTCAATGAAGTGTTGGGATCAAATGTTCATGATCCAAGCTGTCTGATGTCATTATCATGATTACATTGTAACAAAGTTGCAGCCCAAGAGAATGTTACAAAATGACGTCATTGAGCCAGAACAATGGGGACGTCAACATCTCTCCTGTCCATTACTGGTGGTGGACGTTGCCATCCTTCCCGTCCGTTACGGGTTAAATAATTCAGAAAACGTCTCGTAAAATAATTCAATAATGTGACATTTAAGACCTTCGTATTCTGTTGCCACGGGCCGTGGCGCAGTTGGTTAGAGCGCCAGCTTATTAGCACCAGTTCCTCTGTGGTGATCCAAAGGTTGTGGGTTCGAACCCCGGCCGTGCCGGGATTGAACTCACGATACAATTTCCCACATGAGCTGAGGCCTGTGCCAAAGGGTTAACCCGTTGTCCTTGTAAATCTGTGACCGGGTGGGTTGTCATGTCAAGGACCTGCGACATGACAATTCAGTGAGGCAGCACTATATCTGCTACAAGTAGGTCTCATCACGAAATAACTGAAATAATGTTGAAAGTGATGTAAAACCCCAAACAAACAAACAAACAAATCGTATTCTGTTTCAGTGATAAAATTGCTCTTGATGTCTGATGTGAAAAGAGGAGCTCATATTAAAATGTCTTTGACTTTGACATTCATGATTTCTTTTCCCATAAATTTGTTAATTTGATCCTAAAGTTACACCAACTAGGTTCATGCTTATACCCAAAGACATTGTCAAAAAAGACTTGAAATCCACTGTTTCCAGAAACATCATGCACTGCCCATCCAATTTAACTCACGACTCCAGTAGAACTCAACTTCCGGCAACTAACAATCAAACAATTACGTTCCCTTTAAGTAAACATATGATGTCAGTCCTGTCAGAAAAAAATTTCTTTGTTATTTCTTCATCTCGGCAACGTTTCGCCATTGTTTACGAGTTTGCGCAATCAGGTGAAAGTGGGTCAGTTTATTCACGGGAATGACAGCAGCAGTCAGTCAGCTCCACAATGTTGTGGTCCTTCTGACGTCATATGAAACTTCTCCCTTGGTGTTTCCATGATGTCATCATTTAGACTCTTCTAAATGTCATTTCACGTCGTCAGGTTTAATGTTCGGTAAAAAACTGGAGAAAAAACACTACAAAATGCACACGGATTTGCATTTTTAGACATTATGACTGGGAAAGATAGTGACATGGGTCAGAACTGCAACAGTCAATTGCCAGAGGTCGAGTTCATTTACTAGGGAAACTTCAATATGATGGGCAGTGCGCCATGTTTCCAGAAACAGTGGATTTCATGTCTATTTTACCGATGGCTTTGGGTATAGTTTTCAGGCATTTTATCACATACCGACGTTGCTCAGAAAACCTGTATTAGCTTCCAGCTTCGCCCTGTCATGGCACGTGCAGGAGAGTATGACGTCACGTAGATCTACGTGACGTGCAGGAGAGTATGACATCACGTAGATCTGCGTGACGTGCAGGAGTGGATGACGTCACGTAGATCTGCGTGACGTGCAGGAGGAGATGACATCACATAGATCTGCGTGACGTGCAGGAGGGGATGACGTCACGCAGATCTATCTCAAGACAAGAGATGGAAACCGTTTTCTTCGGATTTTCTCACCAGGACGTATACATAGCATTATTATGCTGGACAGCAATTGCAGAATGCAATGATAAAATAATCCCAGATAAAACTGTTCCAAAATATCAAATATTTTCCATGTTTTTGAAAACATTTCTGGCTGCAGAAAATTCAATAGTTTGCAAAGATTGCACCGTATTCCATTATTTGCAAATTTGGCAGGAGAAAAACACATCTGTTCTTAGGTTTGACAACACATTTAATTTGTTGCTACTTTGTCGCCATGGTAGTAATGTATGACATCATGGAAATCATTGTGACAGCTTCCATAAAATCAGATTTTCAGACACTTTTTCCTTACATGGTGTTAATGTACCCTAAACATTGTGATCATATGTTCATACCCATCATGTTAGCTCAACATAACTGTCAGTAGATATTTGGACGTAGATAGGTCTTCTGCTAAAATCCAAATCATCATAGAACACTTTGACTTTAACCCCCAAGGGACTAGGCTATCTAAATTTTGTTGGTTGGCAGGACTAACCAATTTTTGTCTGGACTAGTGTATCTACATACTAAATTAATAAAATGTATAAGCATGGTAATTCAATATGCTTAATGAAATGCTGGGGTCAAAAGTACATGATTAAAGGCAGTCTGACGTCATTATCATGATTACATTGTAACAATTTTCATGTCTTTATCTCATACTAATACACTGCAGATAGATGGGGTTTGAAATCAACTTTATCTTCAAAGCAAAGCAATGAAAACATGGTAATAAGTGCAGAACTATGTTGTGTGTGGCTCATCAATGTTCTCAGCTCATTTACATAATTATGTAATCAAATTTATTTTACCACATGCAGTGAAACGAGACTACCTATAAAGCACTATATGAAATGGATGTAATTCTGTCTCAACTGGGTGAACAGTCATCAGTCTTGAAATTCCCACAAAAGGTTGCAGTCTCTGCCAACAGGAGCCCCACCTGTCTGTGTTTCAAGGTCCTTATGACCCAAATCTAAAATGTCGTCTGCTCCAGGTGAAAGCAAACCCAGACAGTCATCATGTTCATTTCAGAGAAATCAACACATGATTTGTTGAAGAATTGGTCTAAGAATGATTACATTTATTTTATATTTGACAAATTTTATGACATTTGTACACAAATATATTTAAAAAATATTTAAAAAATATTCATTTCAAAAAAATTAATTTTGTAAATATGAAAAGAATCTCTAAAAAAGATAGAGGAAAGGGGTTTGGCAGAGGGGTGATCTGTGAGAGTATTTAGGCAGAGGGGTGATCTGCAAAAAATATCTGCAGGACACTCTTCTGAGGCACCAAGTATGAGATAAAGTTAAAACACTGACTTTGTAAAGGTTTGTTAAGAATGGGGCGCCTTCAGATTGTACACTGTAGTTATACAGCTTACAGAGTCGTGTTTGTCCATCAGTGTTTGTCTATGAATACACTATCAGGCCTAATATACCCATGGACAACAGAGTGGTTACATGAATACAAGCAAAGTATTAGCATAGCGTATTATTAGGGATTTGAAGATTAACACAACAATCCAGGCAGGTGTATTTTGGTTGATTTCTTAATGTATCACAATATCGTGACCACAGTTATTTAAATGTACCCCAGACCTCTGTAAAACTGCTGTGACCTTTGTGATTTCACAAAAGTTTTAGTACTGCTAAATCAGCACATAAAAAAGTACTTTCAGCAGAAAAATGGATCTGTACGTGCAAACACCAGGTGAGCGCAAAACAGAATAACACTGGAATGAGTGAAATATCATTTAATTGTACGCTATTCATCAGGATCTAGTATCAGTTTTAACATATGAAATGCTTGCTCATAGTAAATACATTTTTTCACGATTTGAAAAACATTTTGAACAAAACCTGTATCAGATCCAAGAAACTTTTTTTGAATATCTTGACTTTTTAAAAAAAAATTAAACTCTGTTCATAATTAATGATTTTAAGATTAGGGTTCAATTTCAAAAGGAAGTACAATGAAAATACACATTATACTGCGGAGGAAAAAACATTTATTTAAAAGTCAACATGAATATAGTCCGTAAACTTAAAGATTTAACATCAAGCTGAATTTGATAAAACATTACACGTTATGAAAATTCCAAACTTGAGAGGAAAGTCTTTGGTAAATAACAATCGTGGGATTAAAAAGTTGAATCCGGTACATTTGGGAGGTATTGCTTTAGCGCCAAAGTTATTTGTTAAACTTGGCTTGACCTGCTGTCAGGTATATTTGCTTTTGAAACAAAACAAAAAAAAGCATGTCATGTTTTAAACTTGCTGCAAAGGGTCTTCTTTTTCTACCGATTCCATTTCCAATGTCGGTCGTTTCTGGTGATGAGAATATTAATGCAAACTCCATTGCCAGTAAGCGTCGGCTGAAATAGTTTAATTGCATGCCATTTGATTTGAGGCCAAAGGATTCCTGGTTCAAATCCTGGCCAGTTACTACCAAGCCCTATGAGCAGACATTGTCTGGAATCAACGCTTTATCAATATGGGAGATATTAGAGCTATTTGATGTGAGAAATATTTAATATACGAATTATTAGAGTTACTTGACATGGGAATTATTAGAGCTATCAGAGCCATTTGATATGGGAGGTATTAGAGCTATTTGATATGGGAGGTATTAGAGCTATTTGATGTGAGAAATATTTAATATAGGAATTATTAGAGCTACTTGATATGGGAGTTATTAGAGCTATTTGATATGGGAGCTATTAGAGCTATTTGATATGGGAGTCATTAGAGCTATTTGATATGGGAACTATTAGAGCTATTTGATATGGGAGCTATTAGAGCTATTTGATATGGGAGGTATTAGAGCTATTTGATATGGGAGTTATTAGAGCTATTTGATATGGGAGTTATTAGAGCTAATATGGGGATCTTTTAATATGGAAGCTATTTAACATGGGGATCCTTTAATATGGAAGCTATTTAACATGGGGATTCTTTAATATGTAAGCTATTTAACATGGGGATCCTTTAATATGGAATCTATCTAACATGGGGATCCTTTAATATCGAAGCTATTTAATATGGGGATCCTTTAATATGGAAGCTATTTAACATGGAGGTCTTATAATAAGGAAGCTATTTAACATGGGGATCCTTTAATATCGAAGCTATTTAATATGGGGATCATTTAATATGGAAGCTATTTAACATGGAGGTCTTATAATAAGGAAGCTATTTAACATGGGGATCCTTTAATATGGAAGCTATTTAATATGGGGATCCTTTAATATGGAAGCTATTTAACATGGAGGTCTTTTAATATGGAAGCTATTTAACATGGGGATCCTTCAATATGGAAGCTATTTAAACATGGGGATCCTTTAATATGGAAGCTATTTAACATGGGGATCCTTTAATATGGAAGCTATTTAATATGGGGATCCTTTAATATGGAAGCTATTTAATATGGGGATCCTTTAATATGGAAGCTATTTAACATGGGGATCTTTTAATAAGGAAGCTATCTAACATGGGGGTCTTTTAATAAGGAAGCTATTTAATATGGGGATCTTTTAATATGGAAGCTATTTAACATGGGGATCCTTCAATATGGAAGCTATTTAACATGGGGATCCTTTAATATGGAAGCTATTTAACAAGGGGATCTTTTAATAAGGAAGCTATCTAACATGGGGGTCTTTTAATAAGGAAGCTATTTAATATGGGGATCTTTTAATATGGAAGCTATTTAACATGGGGATCCTTCAATATGGAAGCTATTTAACATGGGGATCCTTTAATATGGAAGCTATTTAACACGGGGATCCTTTAATATGTAAGCTATTTAACACGGGGGATGTATTTGATATGGGAGCTGCAATTTTTCAGCATCAACATCTCGCTTCGTTCACAGACAGGTATTGTGAACTAGGTGTAACCCAGAAGAGGCTAAAAGAAAGCCAGCACTGTCTCACACCATACTAGCCCTGAAATACTGCTCCTGATACCACCATTAGCTTATTTTATGCGTATATAATGCCTTTTGCCTTTTGTTGATGCTAATTCTTAAATCATACCATAACATAACAGCTTGGAGGTCCATTAAATTACATTGTGAAAAAGTAAATCTTAAAGAGGTTAACAACGATATATCTTTATTTTCCAAGCTAGAAACTCAAAACAGGTGCAACAAAAGATGTGTAAATATATAAATACTTTTATTTCCAAATTGGTATCATCATCTGCAGAACATCGTTTGTCAGTGACAGTCACGGTGCGAATGACATATTCCTCTGACAGGTTGCAGGACCTTGTGCAAATAGGCATCGTTAGGTAGCATTTCTGGGAATCACTCCGCGTCATTTACAGAAGACACCCATATATATATATATATATATATATATATATATATATATATATATATATATATATATATATCTTTAAACTGATTAAATAATAATAATACTAATAATAATAATAATACTAATAATAATAATAATAATAATAATAATAATAATAAAAATAATAATAATAATAATAATAATAATAATAATAATAATAATAATAATAATAATAATAATAATAATAAAATTAATAATAATAATAATAATAATAATAATAATAATAATAATAATAATAATAATAATAATAATAATAATAATAATAATAATAATAATAATAATAATAATAATAATAATAATAATAATAAAATTAATAATAATAATAATAATAATAATAATAATAATAATAATAATAATAATAATAATAATAATAATAATAATAATAATAATAATAATAATAATAATAATAATAATAATAATAATAATAATAATAATAATAATAATAATAATAATAATAATGATAATGATAATGATAATGATAATGATAATGATAATGATAACGATAACGATAACAATAACAATAACAATAACAATAACAATAACAATAACAATAACAATAACAATAACAATAACAATAACAACAACAACAACAATAACAATAATAATAATAATAATAATAATAATAATAATAATAATAATAATAATAATAATAATAATAATAATAATAATAATAATAATAATAATAATAATAATAATAATAATAATAATAATAATAATAATAATAATAATAATAATAATAATAATAATAATAATAATAATATGAGGACTATGTATTGGTGTATGTTTTATTTAATCAATTTAAAATTTTATCTGAGGGAAAAGGCTTCTTGCAGGAGGCAAGTGATGGAAGGCGTGTCAGTGAAAATGTCTGACATTTTGTATCTTTTGCATCTATCGGATCAAAATTGTGCACTGATCTAGAAATACTGACATCTGCATACCTGATAATATCAAACTTGGTTTTAAGTTATAAATGATATTTATATATTTGTATTTGACTCTTGCCATCCCACTCGGTATGGTATCCCACTGTGTATGCTGCGTGGGCCCGAGGTGACACGAGGAGGGGGCCCGAAACACAGTCAATATTGCATCTCAAAGTTTTGATAATGACACTTCATTTACGGGAAATGCCTCTTTGGCAGGAATCAACTTTGACAAAATGGCGGGTCCAGAAATGGTTGTTGAATGGTGTTCAATCAAAAAATGATATTCATATATCGTTTTGTGTGTCTTACATGATTTGTTTAAGATTTGTTAACTAAAAAAAAATAAAGTAGTAAACACGATTACAGAATATTTAGTGGTACGTGATACTGGCAAAACCTCATGTGAAATCCTACCATATAGACATTTCTGAACGCGCATTATGTTTACAACAAGCGGAATGTTTTTTGCACAGAGACATGTTCAGAGACGGAGACATGTTATTCTATCACACCTACTTAATCACCTGAGAAGAACTCTGATGAAATACATGCGTTCCTCTGGACTTAAATGAAGCTAATCTTAATGATTAGCCTTGTAAGAGTAAAAAAAAAAGAGATGACATTCCTCTGAGAAAATGATTTATATTAACAAACTTTGGATAATAATTGGCAAAGATTGTGTGGGGTTGGAAACGACTGGCAGATGACAATGTGGGCATCGATTCAAGATATTAATTGATAGTTGATTTATTTCAGTATAGAGAATCTGAAAAGGTAAGGTAGTGCCGAAATTGTGTGACTAATGCAATATTAGTTCTCACTCATTTACAACTAAAGGGATGAACACTGAAATCACAACTTTGGGTGAGAACATTTTTAAAACTTATAAAGTTATCAATTTTACTTTCAAGTGTGGATATTCCTGTTCTGTGCCATCCGATCCTTGACATCAGTGTTTCAAACTGAACCTAGCCTTACATTGATTAATATTTCTGCCCAAATCTAAGATCGCCTCGATAAATATCAGAAAGGTTTATAATCCATTTGAGGGAAATGTGAAAATCAATAGTGTCCCAATGAATACTATTTAATCCTGTGCTTTGTATTACAATGCCTTGCAGTTCTTTGCAAATATTGTGAGCAATTAAAGAACCGGGGACACAGAGTTTGTAAATTCCCAAGAGAATATTATTAACAGGGATTTCTACCACTCAATCACTCAATCTAATTTCTCTTGGAACACAAATTACAACTCTTTTAAAGAAATATGTTTAAAAGGTATAAGGTAAGTTTCACGGTTTGTAAAAAAGCTTTGCCATCTTAGCATTGGGTAGGTCATATCACTAGAATTTAAGGATGTACCTGTAACTATCTTTAGTCTAATTTGAAACATCAGATTGGCAGAAATATGGTGTAAAAGTTTTCATGCCCTAAATTTATATATAGTAATACAATTTCCAGGCACATGGCTGAGATCAAACCTATTCTTACCATTTAGTTTGCAGAGAGCTCATATGTGTCAAACTGATTGTACTGATTCTACTGTGCATTTCACACAACCTGAAAATATTTCTTGTTGGAAGTGTAGATGCTCTTTAAAGGTTCTGAAAATAGAGTCATGTCTTTTAGTCTCGCATTGCAACCGTTGGATTGTCATAGCTAGATGGTTAATCCTTTATAAAATCATTTATTAATAATCCTTTGATTGTTATTTTTATACATATTACACACGTATTATTATTATAATACATATGTATCCACCTGTATGTCACTGTTATTGTCGTAAACACGCTTAGTTTACTCCAAAAAAAGTGCTGACAATGATAGATGCAACCTTACTTTCAGTTTTAAAAAGTGGACTATCGGCACACACAAATAGGAATGATCGTGTCCAATGTGCATGTTTCATGTGCATATGAAGTGCATTGGCACGAGATTTGCAAGTGATTTTCAGCATCTCTTGCCCTCAGATAACACGCATCACACGAAATAACACCACTATCAGCCTCGTTTTGGGTTTGTTGTGGAGCTACTTCCGGCAGCCATCTTTAAAGGTTTAAGGACGCTTGACCAGTTAGGGCAGACGGTCAAGGCTTTGTCACGTGCTTCACATCTGTGGGGTTCCCATATTCGTTTATCAAGACTGTTGCAAAGATCAGATGAAATGATAATACTTGAGATGAAAGACAAAACTGGCCAAGTAAACTTCAGGGGCCGCACTAAGGTTTCCATTTAACACTCCTTTGGTACAATATACAAATCTGGCGTTCTTGAGAGTACTAAACTCTGTATTTGTGTCTAAGGCATAGACGAGCAGGTACATTTAGTTCCTGGATGAATTACCCTTCCCAAATCCCAAAATAAATGTAAATATTGGTTCTCAAGAAACGGCGTAATGTGTTTTCGTCATTGGCAAAACTCAAACATAATACCATGCTGAATTATATTTTTCTTTATCTTCAAATCTGGTTCCATACCAAAGACTTTTCTTCCAAAATTTGTTATTTTCTGTAAAAAAAAAAATACACGTCACGGAGAATGGCAATATATTGGATAATTCAAAGAGAGCGTGATCCCCTCTGCTTTATATTACAAGAGCATTCCCCTGTTCACCTATTCCCCTACTCCCCTGTTCACATATTCCCTAATGTTCTATTCCGCTATTCCGCTATTCCTCTATTCCAATGTTCCCATATTCCCCTATTCCCATGTTCTCCTATTCCCCTATTCCCATGTTCTCCTATTCCCCTATTCCCATGTTCTCCTATTCCCATGTTCTCCTATTCCCCGAATTCCACGTTCCCACATTCCCCATATTCCCTATTCCCTTTTCCCCCTTTTCCCATATTCCTATGTTTCCATATTACACATATTCCTTATTCCCTTTTTCCCATATTCCCATGTTTCCATATTTCCCTTTTCCCATATTCCCCTATTCAAGAAAGCATTGCAGTCTCTCATATGTCTGACTAAGACAGACAATCTTATTTGAATTATTAATGAATTAACTACAATTGTTTTCTACCTGGTTAGCACAGACATTTGTCATCAATTATGGTCCAGACGTCTGAATATTGTTACCATTTGTTTGAGAACTTTTACAAAAATATTGATAATATTACTGTTGATTGTGTGTCATTGTTGAGATATCAATTTCCTTAAAAATCGATATTAAGTTAAGCAATCAAATTGAACATATTGCAATGATTAATATAATAAAACAAAATCAATTGAGAATAAGATGTATGTTTTGGGTAATATTAGATATGAAGTAAAATAATCCAACTGAACGTCTTACATATACTTGAATTACAAAAACCTATTTGGAATAGATTGCATGTTGACCATAAATTATGTTTTGAATTGTATTTTGTTGCTGATGCTTCAAGAACTGTCTCACTCAAACATGATTCAGGTCCATTCTACATATTGATGTACAAAACGAAGCGAGGCCAATATTTTTATGGTTAGCCTAGTTTTATGATATTTAACAAAATATGAAAAATCCTTATGTTTGATTATTGTCAGGTTTACATTTTTTGCTCTGTTATAATCAAAGAAATTAGAAAGGTTTCTGAAACATACTTGAATATCCGAGACAGAATTTTAATAAAATGTAAAACTTAATATCGTGCGGATCTGTCCAGGTGTGGGAACCTCAGCAGCCATGAGACTTGACATGGGAATTTCCAGGTCTGTGGTTGTTATTCTCATTTTCCAATTTTAGCAGTCTGCTATCTCAAGTTAGACCTCAGTACGATATGGATTAACCCCTCTGAAATGAATAACACCCTACAATAACACACATATCCAAGCTTGCATCCATTTTGATTAAAGTAAACAAGGCTCTACGCTATTTTACTTGTATCTACCAGATGAGTTATTCATCAATATATTTAGCATAGAGCTGCCCGTATTCACTTGATGAACTGGTCAGTTGTCAGTATGGAAATTACCATGGCGAGAATTTACTCATACAGTCAACTCTGAGGTAAAAGTGCAGCGGATGATTCATAAGTCACTTTTAAGTATTAATTATAATGACCTTTTCAACACTGTTTATACTATATCAGGTCAGATAGAAGCCTGTCACTGGGACTCAATGACCTATTTATTTTCAAAGAATGATTGGGGATCTTTTTTTTTTCTTGCATTACCACATTTACATAATAATGTAAACCACGGCCTTTGATAACCAGTCATGGAACACTGGCTGGAATGGGAAACAACTCAATGCCAGATATCCACCTTTCTTGACCATGAATTTGTCCTAAACGGGATTCAAATCCCAGACCTTCAGCATGAGAGACAGACATGTTACCTAATGAGCAATGTGATTATCACAGGCCTGCTTTAATCTGTTCATGTTCATGTTCATGTGACAATATAAAGGAAAGACCCCTAGTCATTATTCAAACAGAGTAGGGCATTGAGTCTCGGTGAGAAGCTTTTATCTGATCTGGTATAGACATAATAACATGTAATAACATGTACTGAAGGATCGTTAATACAAACATATGTAATTGGGATCATTATCATGTATAACGTGTGGGTGACACAACAGATTCGTGTTAAAGGTAGGCGTGATACATATTCTTAATTGGACCTGACAGATCATTTTGGGCAAGCTTACTATATAATGCTCAATATCGTGCTCTGTACATTCATCTTTTTCTATATAATGACACAATTATCCCCAGTAATATTTACATAACATAGATTTTCATCTTTGTATGGCCTTCTAGTGTTCTCCAATCACCAATCGGCAAACCCCAGATAGGTGATCTGGAGGGGTTTGTCGAACGTCCAAGGTCTCTACCAACTGCAACCAAAGAAAAGTTTGGTGGAGTTGATTGAGTTCTAGTGAAGTAAAAAGTCGCCAGCTGCAAAAACTGTGGTAAACCTGTTTAAACGTCAAAATTGAACCCGTTTCAACTGCCGTTAAAACGGGTTTGACTCAATTTTTGCAGCTGGCGATTATTATCAAGTATTTATATTTTCCTTATTTAATGTTATCCAAAGAATAATCAAGCTTTTTTATGAGATTTTAGACATAATCATACATAAAATATGAATTATCATTAAAACAATTGGGTATTTAAAAAATCACATCTGAACGAGATTATACATGAAAACGTAAAAATCTCAGACCTCTCCAGATCACCTATCTGGGCTTTGCCGATGGCTGATTGGAGAACACTAATTGCCTTCCAATATATTTTAAATTTTAATTTTAAAGAGACCAAGAAGATACCAACAGCATAAAGTGACAAAAGGCTTATCTCTGGCTTCTAAACCAAATTGACACAATGTAGCCTAAATTGATACAATGTAGCCAAAATTGACACAATGTAGCCTAAATTGACACAATGTAGCCCAAATTGACACAATGTAGCCTAAATTGACACAATGTAGCCTAAATTGATACAATGTAGCCTAAATTGACACAATGTAGCCTAAATTGACACAATGTAGCCTAAATTGACATAATGTAGCCTAAATTGACACAATGTAGCCTAATTTGACACAATGTAGCCTAAATTGACACAATGTAGCCACGTTGTGCTGAAAAGGGTGTCAAAAATCACACAAAAACAATTATCGAAACATTTGTCATATATCAATAGTGGAGCACATTCAGGTATACGGGAACCATGAGAATATAGTTGGAAAAGTTCGCTCTTGATTATATTTTTTCTTGGCAATTGTTTTCCTCGTGTAAAATAAAATATGATGTTTCTTATGTATACATGTAATAACATGTTACTCCCCATAATACCATGTGGCCCTCTGTTGTTCCCTTTCACTTTTAGATATTAAACTCCAAATATCTGCACAATAGTCGATACCTGGTGAAACATTGTGTCAAAAGGTTCACTCAAAGTTGTAAACCATTGTTTCGAAATTTGGCCATTGCAAGAGCTCTTTAACCAGTATTATCACTTACATTATAATCTAAATATTCGCTAAGTATATATTTAGATGAAAATGGGATTTAGAAGAAAATATTTTTGTTTTCGCAACATGTGCAGTACTAATTTATAATTTGATGTTTATTGTTGAAAAAATAGATATTGTTATAATGAACATTTAATGAAAACTAATAATAGTGGTATATTTGGAAAGCTTTATTCACTTAAAGCGACCGACACCAGTCACACCACTGCAATCAACATCAAATATATCAATTAATTATCAACATAATTATTCATCAATACATTAATATATACTTTGAATACCTTTACTAAGGAACTAATGAGTGGTACTGAACCAGAGTATCATAGTATGCCTTAGGCCCAAAGACGGGATTCACCCGAGTTAAGGCTAATGCCAACTTAATATTGTCTTTGTACATAAACATCTTTAAGATGGAAACATTGAGGATGATATCTATATGTGGCTGTTGAGTGTTATATCTGAAGCCCAGATGTTGTTATTCACCTCGGCTATGCATGATGTACATCAAAGTAAAAATATCTATAACTTGAAAGATTTCTCTGAAACAGAACTAACTCTGTACTGTTGAACATGATGTTATCTACGTACTCATAAAGTAGTTTTTCATGAAATGTAGCAAACTTATTTTTCACTATGAAATTATCAAAATCATAAAAACTTTATAAGAAATCCCATGTATGCATATGACTATCACATTGCTGTCAATAGGTGTTTCTTGAGAATGGTCACAGATTTTTTTTTCTTAATGGGTTACACAACAACACACGTCCACGCAGACACACGATGTGATAACCATGTGGAATTCTGGTGGAAATTTCAATGACAACCAGATATCCATTTTCAAGACGTGATTTCTGGTTTAGTGTAAGACGTGATTTTCAAGATTTGAATCTCTTCTTTATGCCTCAGTCACATTTGCACCGGGCGCCGGCCGGGAAGTAACAATCGGCCGACTTCACAGTCTGCCGGGCGCCGGGGAGTTTATCAGCCACAATCTGAGATATGTCGTAGCTGTGGTCACATTATTGAAGGGCACCGCACGGCACGTGCAAGACTGAATGGCACAGACGTCTGCAGGATATCTTAAAGACGTCTATATCATTTGACAGACGTCTGAAAGACATCCTAAAGACGTCTTGATCATTGACAGACGTCTGTAGGATATCCTTAAGACGTCTATGTGATATCGGAGGGAGCCCGGTGGATCATCTGACGATGGCCTGTGTACACATGAACTAAAAAAAATCCTATTTTCACCGCACGATGCCACCGGCAGCCCTAAGATAATCTGCCGATGTCCCTGCGGGACACTGCTGGGACCCTGCCGTGCACTTTAAGATGATATTTGCTGATAAGACATCGGGAAAACGCCGGCAACTTTTATGTGGCAGCTAAAAGTTCCCGATGACCCGGCCGACGTCTTAAAGATGCCCAATTGTGGCCGATGATCTCCCGGTGCCCGCACGGCAATCTGAAATGCCTGCCGATTTTGTAAAAAATACCCATCGGCCGGGCATCTTTACTGAAATCGGCGCAAATGTGACTGAGGTATTAGTTCATGACGTGGTAAAGATAACATGTTCATGACATGGAAATTCATTTGATCACAAATACATGACATTGTTAAGATATCAACTTCTTAGTTATCCAATATAAATTCCCACCTTTACAGAAGTTAGTTTTTTAATAGAAATGATTAAATCCTCAGATTATGATATGGTGATCAAGCTCTACCAACTGACAGAGAATTGAAGAAGACATACAATGTTGTTTTCCCTTGAAATGACAACCCGCCCGGGCACAGATTTACATTGACAACGGGTTAACCCTTTGGCACAGACCTCAGCTCATATGGGAAATTGTATCGTGAGTTCAATCTCGGCACGGCTGGGGTTCGAACCCACGACCCTTGGATGACTGATAATAGACTTGATAATAGACAATGGATCCTTAATATCAACAATACAATGAATCTTATTTTGATCTCAATTCATTATTGAGACATTGTGACAATATTATTTTTTTACATATTGGATTTTATCTCGTATATTTTATTTTATCAATTCTTGGCATAATATTTGATTTGATTTTCTTATTTTTGGCATAATATTGGAAGGTACCGCGCCAAGTTACCATATGTATTTGAGACAAGTTTTGAATGTTTTAATGGTGTTAATATCAGGGATACGATATGAAGATTTTATAGATTTACTTTGAGAGTTTCTGATATTCTTATCATAATCCAGATATATTTATATTTGTGGACCTATTTATATTTTGTAAATCATTAAACCAAATATATCAAAAGAAGGGCAAATACATCAAGGAGGACACAAAACGATACGACTTGTGCAGCAGAATTAGGAGAAGTTTCTTTTTTGGGACAGAATGAGTAGTTAGGTCTGTTGACATTGTCACAGTGTTTCTTGTTGGGTCCCACACAGGAAGCGTACATCATGACATGCGCAATGTAGTTCTGCTCATGCGTGGTGTGGAACAGCTGCGCCATGGGTCCCTGCGCATATATGGGAACGTCATCCCCTCCGTGAGTCTCGTCCAATGTAGGCATTGCAGTATCCGATAAAAAATCCGGATTCTCTGTGGTAAAACAATAAGATTTCAGATTAAAAGTCAATTGTGTAAAAAGTCTTTATTCCAGATCAACTTCAATGTTTAATTTCTTTACTTCTATTTTTTCTTGTTTATATGGTCATAAGGAAAAACTTCCACACATACATTTATTTATTTAGGACGAAGATTTTGTTTTTTTAAACATAATTTTTAATTGATTTACATTATCACAGTAAATCTTAAGACACAGAAGTGTATGTTCATTGCTAAAAATCCTATTCATCTATTAGTTCCACACATTGTGTGTATAATAGTTTGGAAAACTTTCCACTATTTCACTGAGAGGTTCAAATCTGATTTGTTAAAAAGAGAACGAAACCTTTCCTTATTAACATACCCATTTAGGACTTGCCAGATAAGAGTCTAAAGCAAAGAATTACATATATTATTAAAATTCTAAATCTTACTCATCTTCCCAGAATAAAAGTCTTCGGTCAAATCTTTTCTGGGTGCGAGACTTCCAGAAGAATCTCCAGTATCAGTTCTGTGATAATAAAATCCCAGCCCGTTTGCATAACTCAAAGTAGAATAAGGCTTCCCATCATACATAAGTGTGGAGTCCAACTTCACTGTTCCATTTTCATAAAAACCTGCGTCGACCAGCCCTAGCGTATTCATAAAATATGATGATCAATGTTATAGACAAGCACCAAATCTTAGCAAAATAATAATTATAATCTGACATTCAATCTGAGAGATTTGATGTCAGTGTCAAATGAGAAGTATCACTTCCAAAAGTCTGATAGTCAATCTACCAGATTTATTGCAAGCAACACATTTTAATGTCTCTTCCAAACGCTTTAATTCAGACATGCAAACCAGTATCAACCCTTTGCACATGTCTTGTTTTATTTGAAGTTAATAGCTCAATTATCAACTATAGATTCACACATCTTTCTTGATGTTAACTGTATATTTATCATCTGTTTGTTATTTGTTTTCGCTCTTAATTGAATTATTTTCTAAAATTACATTTGGATTATTTTTATATTGTATTTTTGTAGCCTAAAATACTTTACCTAATATATCGTTTGAGATAGATGGATATCCATTCATATTGAAGGAATGCGCATGATCAGAAGTAACAACAGTCAATGTGTCCCTCTGATTGGTTAGTTCAGTTGCTTTGGTAACTGCATCTGACATGGCCACTGTTTCATCGAGAGCAACCATAGCCCTTGTTTCATGGTGTGCGTGGTCAATCCTGCCCCCTATATAACATAAGTGTTAGTGTATCGCTATGGAAACAAGGGATGCAGTTGTACATGGACATGGGAATTTAATCAAATTCCTGAATTATAACTTTACATACCACGTTTTACAATTATGTAGCCCTGAATGCAATTATAGAACTCTTAAACATATTGTCATGACAAGTTGATATTTTTTTCTACACAGTTAAAAAGAATTGAATCAACAAGCAAATTTCGACAAATTTGAAAGTTGGATTTACACATTCGAATTGGATAAAACGTTAATCACAATGTACTGCATATCAACACAGAAACATTTACCTTCAACCAATAGAAGAAATCCTTTTGGAGATTTCTTGAGAATTTTAATTGCCTTCTCCACCATGTCGCTCAGACTTGGTTCCCCCCACCTGTCGTTAGGTCTTTCATATTCATACTTCATGTGACTATAGTCAAAGAGACCTTAAGAAGAAACAGTACAATATACTACAAATGACATCAAATAGAAATAAAAGTTTGAAAACAGTATCATATGGAAGAACAAATTAGATATAAACTAACATATTGGAGAACAAGTTGGATATAAAGGATCATGTGACAGAAGAAGTTAGATAAAGTATCATATGAAAGAATAGGTTTGATGCAAAGTATCATATGGTAGAACAACTGATCGATACCGAATTGTATGATTATGTACGTGAAATATAAAGGGTCCCATGACAGAACAATAAAATTTTAATTCTGTCAGATTATCTCTACCGAATTTATACCTTAAATTCTAATTTATCATGTTAACTTATGATAGTAATAATATTAAATGATTAAATCAGGTTATGTGCAATAGAGAAATACCCACAAATATAACATAAATAACCGACCCAAAAGAAATTCTGTTTTATCCACTGGAACATTGTCAAAGTCGGTTTTATTCATGACGTAATAGACTGAGTCAGCAGCGGCTTGATTCTCATAGAGTTTTTGCCTAATCCATTCCTTCAAGGGCAAAAAAATACATTTTGAAATATAATGAATCAAAGCCAAAAGTTAATCAAATATGTAAAACATATATTTCTGATATGATTTGGTAATTGGTAATTACACTCCAGATGAATATGTCATCCGAAAAAATTGATTTGATTTTATATGTGAAGTTGGCCACTCCACGTATGTCTCGTGGGCACTCAGCGCCTACGCAGCTTGGCTACACAACTTGATGGGAGAACCAACACGCACTATCTCCAACCTAGTGCAGGTCCAAAAACACAGGATCGCCTACCCTTTCTCACTATGTCCCACTGTACTGTCAACATTAGATCCCAAACATGTTGTCCCCTTTCTATCAAATAATAATGAAATAACCCTGATATAAACATGCAGCATACGTCAGTCAGAGATCTGCCATCGGTTCTTTTTCCATATTTCTCTGGATATTCTGGGTCTGTCACATTATCCGGATAGAAGCTACGCCTTCCGCCCCCAAGGATAACCTGCTCAATATCAAAACAAACTTCTCACATGATATTAGAGCATTCATGAAATGAGGTTTTCAAGCACTTTTTCCTTGCATAATATAAATGTTTATACCACAAACTTTGCAATCAACAGTTATTACCCATCATATTCCCCCTACATAAATTTCTGTGCCATTTTAAAGTGGATGAGTCTTCTGATATAATCCAAATCACCCATTGGACACTGTCAACAGACTTTGTTTAGCTAACCAGTGATCTTATGCAATCACCTGCTTAGACAATGGAGTGATTTGGCTTACAGAGCCCTGTTTGTTCATTAATGTTTGTCCATTGGTACAGGCCTAACACCCTGACATAATTGTATACATGTGGCCACCTGGTGGCCAAAGGAGTACAGCCAGTATTGGCACTTTTAGCAAAATACAAAAACCATGGTCAGTGTATTTTTGTTGATTTTAGTGAGATAGCTTGCTTGTAGCACAGTTTCATGGCCACATATCATTTAAGCACACCCCAAAGCATTGTAACATTACCTGTGACCTTTATGATTTCATGAATGCTTTATACCCAAAGGCATCGGTAAAATAGACTTGAAATCCACTGTTTCTAAAAACACCACGCACTGCCCATCATATTGAAGTTTCCCCAGTAAATAAACTCGACCTCCGGCGATTGACTGTTGCCGTTCTGACCCATACCACTATCTTTCTCAGTCATAATGTCTAAAATACAAATCTGTGTGAATTCTGTAGTGTTTTTTCTTCAGTTTTTCACCCGATATCAATCTTGACAACGTGAAATGGCATTTAGAAGAGTCCAAGTGATGACATCATGGAAACACAAAGGGAGAATCTTCATGTGACGTCAGAAGGACCACAACGTTGTGGAGCTTTCTGATTGTTGCTGTCACTCCCGTGAATAAACTGACCCACTTTCACGTCTTTGCGCAAACTCGTAAACAATGGCGAATCGATGTTGAGATCAAGAAAAAACAAAGAAATATTTTCAAACACGACTGACATCTGCTGTTGATATAAAAAGTACATAATTGTTTGATTGTTAGTTGCCGGAACTCGAGGTCTTCAAGAGTCGTGGCTTAAATATGAAGGCCAGTGCAAGGTGTTTCTAGAAACAGTGGATTTCAAGTCTATTTTGATGAGTTCTTCAAGAGTCGTGGCTTAAAGATATGAAGGCCAGTGCAAGGTATTTCTAGAAACAGTGGATTTCAAGTCTATTTTGATGAGTTCTTCAAGAGTCGTGGCTTAAATATGAAGGCCAGTGCAAGGTGTTTCTAGAAACAGTGGATTTCAAGTCTATTTTGATGCTGCCTTTGGGTATAATGGTATCATCTAAGTGTCAATTTTGATATGTTTATTTGAAAATGGAAGTGCGTGGAAGGGTATGGTCTCGTCGAAATCATTTTTTACGTCGAGACATTGGCAAGATAAGTTTGTTTTTATCCAATAATTATAATACGCAAAAGGATTTCCATATTTTGCAAATTCTGTGCAATCTTGATTGTTTTAAGGAATCAACCCTAGTTTTATTTAGGATATTTTGCAACTTGGTGACACTTTTGAGTAAAGATATGAATGGATTAAAAGTGAATTGTAGCATATAAACGACCAAGTATAAAAAACACCGATTTGGCTTGCAAGATTCAGTCAAACTTGTTAAATTAGTGTATAACTTTGCTCTTTTGTTTTCTTCTGATTTCTTATCATATTCTTAACTCGACCACTTGTTTACACAATAAGTCTCTTTCAAGATTTGTCAATGTCATTGAAATATAAACATGTTTGTAATAATTGTTGATCATTTTGTTTTCATTTAGATTTTCAGCAGGAATAAGTTTTTGGGGTTTCAAATGAATCAAAATCATACATTTCATGGTAGGCAGAATATAATCCAGCGTCATGTTACAAGGGTATTTCAGTAAATGGTATTCAGTTTATTTCTAATTGCTTATTAATGAAATACAATACTTACTCTGAGAAACTTGTTGTAGGACTTGTCAATCAGTTGAGAGGCTATATCAGTACAGGGGGCGCCATCACTCGGCACAGAAGCCTCCCAGTTTCTGTTGGCGGTGTTGGCAAACGCGGAGGCAGGAGTGGCGTGCGTTATTCTTGTATTTGTCACTATCCCTGTCCATTTTCCTTTAGTAAATGAAAATATTATAGTACATGTGAAAAGAGAAAATAAATACGCATGTAATGTATATACAGTGAATCAATATATAATTGAATTGATTGAATGAAGGGAAAGATTTTAACTCGAAATTATAATTTTCATAGAAATAAAAATATCCCAGGACCATTTGATAAACTTTTATACCTTCATCTATTGAATGATGAAAGATGTTTGTTAATCTGTTTCCATCGATATTAGAGCAGTTATCAAACTTAACATGCTGATTGACACCAACTGTATCATCGGACGCTTTCTCTCCCGACAACATAGCAGTTGCAGTTCCTGCAGAGGACGCCACTTGCTTATTTGTATTGTAAGTCTGAAACATATATATAAACATGCTCAAGGTTGGGTTGTGCCTGACTTACTCAGAGTTTGATATCTATTATTGGATCTTGAAAGTGTCAGCTCAAAAGCTTTCATGTTATATTTTCGATGTAAACGTGTCTTAGATCTGGAAATCCACCAGTTGGCAGATTTAATAGAAATGACAAAGATACCTGGTGGAAAACTGTTTTATGGCAGGTAGAGATGTTGTCATTCATTAATTCATTCATTTAAGATTATCTCTGATTAATTCAAACTTTCCATATCTCAGGAAGATGAGAGTTTCACGCTTTTTAGTACATTTGGAATTTACTTTAGTACCCTAGCAACCCGTGAAATCAGATTTTTTTTCTAGTCGTGGTTTAGCTCCAACAGATGGCACCATTGCATCAGTAAAATGGGAGAGTATTTTCCGAGTGCACAAGCAAATTGCAATGAATAGTATGAGCCATATCCTGACGACAAATGGTGTGTTGGGCTTGCATTTCGTACCAAAGTATTCAATACATTTGTTTGTTAATTTGTTTGTATAAACGACCGTATAACACAGCACTGTTTGGGCTACACCAGGTGAGATAAAAGTCTGTCACCGGAACTCAATGCCCTACTTTTTTCAAAGAGTGATTGGGGATCTTTCTTTTGCATTATCACATAAACATGATAACATAAACCAGGACCAGGAAGAGTCAAATATCCACCTTTCCTGACCATGCAGTATGACCAAAATACTTGTCCAAACCAGGATTCATATCCGGAACTTTAGCATGGGCGATAAACGTCTTACTAACTGTGCCCCTTCCCATCTCACCATCACATATATATTTAAGAATATCCTAGGCTAATTTTTTTTGTATATTTACACTACCTTGGTCACGGTGAAAGAAAGATGGAAGCGCTAACCAAACTTATAGGTATAAATGAACGCCACGTGACGTGGAAGAAATAACTAAACCGGAACATCCTGTCTCCATATATGAATGATTAGCCCTGGAGTAAAAAATATCAACTCTCAATTTCAAACGTCTCCATCATAATATCATTATTTGTATGACATTGATGTCTGGCCAATCCGGAAACAAAAGTCAGTGTTCGAGATTTAATAGTTGAATCGCATTGTGTTTGAAGAGTTTTCACATATATTGTTTGGGGAGCAAAATCAAATGTGATTGTTCTAGCAAATCATCTGTAACAAAGATGGCTCGAAAATGGTTAAAACCTGCCTTAAAATCTCTGAATTACCTCACACTTCTTGGTGAGGATGCGTTCTTGTGGATGAACACAAAGTCAATAATCAAAATCGAATCTGATACTTTTCTTTAACTTTGTTCCATTCAATCCTGTCAAATTATTACATTATTACTAATTACACAAAATCACTTTGCCAAATGATGACTACTGTGTGTGCCATTTATAATATAGGTATAACATAATAGAAAAGAGATTTTACAATATCAAATGGTTAAAGACAGTGTTGAACCCATGGCCTAGATATTAGGAAATGCACAACTCTGTTCGTATAATATCAGACGCCTTTCAAATGATCAGGGTATTAAAAGGGTACATATCAGTGATAGGAAGTTTAAATATACAATCGATTACGTATTCAGTTCCCAACTACAAAGTGGCATGAATAGAATAACACTACATAACATTAACCTACATGTGATGAATGTAGTGCAACATTTACAAATAATCAAATTCTTGTATTTGAATACCAGAACTTGATATGACTTTTCTAATTCCTAAAATTTTTAAGATTTATGTTTTATTATTTTTTTTCTATTCTCTTTTTTTTTTTTTTTTTTTTTTTTTTTTTTTATATTTAATTCTCATTCTATCATATTATTGTTTACAGATAGTGTTACATTTAAAGGAGCTTTCTTAGAATATTCACAATTTTTATCTTTCCCATTCTTTCTAGTATGTTCATCTTACCCCATATCAGTCTGTGTATTATATCAAGAGGAGTTTCCCAGTTCCCATCATATTTACATGAATGTCTGCTTTTCCATATTAACCACTTTGTTTTACCAATTATGTAGTTTGTCACAATATTATTCAAAGTGTCTTTTGGCCCACTATTTCCAAATGTCCCAAACATGATTATTTCAAATCCAATTTTGATATTTACATTGTCTAATTTATGTTTTGCACCTCATCCCACACACCATCTATGCATTCACAAAGATATAATAAATGTTCTAGGTCTTCCTTTTATATTGCACATTTACTACACAAACCATTTGAGAGTCCAATCTTTTCTAACTTTCTATTCTCTTAATAGATTCGCATTATTTACATGTACAAGTAAGGTGTGCAAGAGTCACATTGTGATACATTGGGTATTGTTCAGTCATCTCAGACAGACTCTCAATACAATTTACATAATCTAAATAATGCATTGATTGAGATAGTGTTTCATTCCTCATTATGTATGCCACGTGTTTTGTGGTGGTCCATTGTGTGCTGGAAAAGTGCCTGAATATATACCTCATTGCAAACCTGATCATAGAATATCTTACCCTAGAAAGTACTGAATGAGACAAATGTTCCCATCTGATCTAACCCCATCCCCCATGTATCTGAATACTGCAATATTCCTCATTATTTTTGAGAGTATTCCATGTGTTCTATGGTTATATATTTCGTGCCACAGAAGTGCCTGAAATTATACCTCCTTGACAACCTGACTATAACATTACCCTCTGTGGTGATCCAAAGGTCATGGGTTCGATTCCCGGCCGTGCCGAGATTGAATTCAGGATACAATTTCACATATGAGCTGAGGCCATTGTCCTTGTAAATATGTGACCGGGTCATGTCAAGGGCCTGCGACATGACAATTCAGTGAAGCAGCACTATATCTGTTACAAGTAGGTCTCATCACGAAATGACTGAAAGAATGTTAAAAGTGATGTAAAACCCCAAACAAACAAACTTACCCTAGAAATAGCTGAATGAGAGAAATGCTCCCAGCTGAGTTTGGCCTCTTCTCCCATCAGACGGCGATACTGTGCCTTATAGACTCTGGCTGCTGCGACAGTTGTTAGATCCAATCCATCACCTTAAATCCCATACAAAATATCATTATCCCTCATTCCAATCAAGTAAAATAGATGTATGCATGGATTGGCAAAATGTCACTTGTGATTTAGAGGTCATGAAAACGCATCGAAATAAGTCATAAGGGGTGATAAAAGTCAAGTATTATTACAATATTAAGTATATTTTTCTTTCGGTTCATGGCGTTTTGAAAATTACAATATTATGTATATTTTTCTTTCGGTTCATGGCATTTTGAAAATAATTTCATATATATTTCTAATTGTCCTTGTTTTAAGGAAGACATATACTATTGATAATGAAAATCTCCAAAATTACCCCGTCCCATTTAACAAAGGGACAATATAATTGTCTTATATTATTGCATCAATACCGATATTTGATACTTAAAAAAACACCTAATCATTCAGGGCTGAAGAAAACATTAATTTACACATTATATCAATATATCCAAATAAAGAATAATAATGGCTTTATTAGTTTCATATCGTGCATAGGTTTTGCTTACCAATAAATATCACCACATTGTCAGCTTTGCCACAGTTGATGGGAACATTAAATGCATTTTGGAGTTCATCTTGTCCAACACTCATCCAATCAGTGACACCAGTATCTCCCTCCACAAATCCTCTCAACGCCATTCTAGAAGGGTCTGGCAAACATTTTATCAACATTAGACTCATATGCGGAATTGCCCATATTTGACTTAAAAAGCTTTATTCGATTTATTTATTATTATTCTTTATTGTTATTTTTATTGTTATCATGTTATCATTATCATTATCATTATCATTATTATTATTATTATTATTATTATTATTATTATTATTATTATTATTATTATTATTATTATTATTATTATTATTATTATTATTATTATTATTATTATTATTATTATTATCGGAGCACGCCATAGAATATCACAATCTGCACGTGAATCCTACAAAATCTGAGTTCTCTGCGGTATTCTGGTTTACTAGTTAACTTTGGTTAAGTGGTGTAATATGCAAAATGACCTTAATTATTGGAATAGAAAAGACGTGAATTATTCACTTGGATAAGATTTGAATTTTTCACATGGACAAGACACAATTTTTATTTTGTTTGTGGATAAGACGTGAATGCCTGGTCTAATTCATGTTGTGGAGAAGAAATGATTTTCAAGAAATGAAAAATGATCACAAATAAGGAAGTTTCCGACTCCAACAATAATTTTGTTTCTAGCTCAAGTCTAGTGGTATCCCCACAATGTCTATATGTCTAGAGATGTAGGCCAGAGTCTGCATACATGTGATCCAGTAACGAACATGACCGGTTAACTTACATTTTATTCTGCTCTGGATATGTGATGATAAATAGTATCAAATGCTGCCAAGAGTAGTATCAAATAGTATCAAATGCTATCAAATAGTATCAAGTATTTAATGTCAAGTATATAATTTCAAGTGCTGCCCAGAGTATAAATGTGTGTATAAATGTGTGTGTATAAATGTGTGTATAAATGTGTGTATACATGTGTGTATAAATGTGTGTATAAATGTGTGTATAAATGTGTGTATAAATGTGTGTATAAATGTGTGTATAAATGTGTGTATTAAATGTGTGTATAAATGTGTGTATAAATGTGTGTATAAAGCTGTGTATAAATGTGTGTATAAAGCTGTGTATAAATGTGTTTTCAGTTTAGATTTAAAAGTAGCTAGTGTTTTACTATTTTTCACTTCCAGTGGCAGGGCATTCCAGATCTTAGGCACATACACCTCAAAAGCCCTAACCCCATATGTTTGTAGGTTGGTTAGGTACAACATACTCATTGTTTTCAGATGATCTTAGGGGTCTTGTACCTATCTTTGGTATCAGCATACAGGATAGGTATTCTGGCGATCTGCCATACTGTATTTTCCATGTAAGTAATGCAATCGTAAAGTCTGTTCTAGCAAAGTCTATTCATAGGGAGCCAGTTCAGCTCCCTCAGTGTTTCTGTTATATGATCATTCTTTTTTATTTTGCAAACGACTCTGAAAATATCCAGTTTTGCATATTTTTTTAATTTGTTGTTTCATGTTGAGTTCCCGATCCAGGATAACATTAAGATCCTCTGTTCACCAACCTTAATTTCAGATGGGATATGGTTGTTACTAAAGTGTGGGGGTTTTCCACATATGAGTAATTCAGTTTTGCCATCATTTATAATCATTTTATTTTCTAGCAAAAAAAACCTTAACATCTCCAATGCATTCTTCCATTTCTGTAAATGATAGCAGTGTGGTATGTTCAGATTTTGGGTCCATTGTTATGAAGAGCTGAGTATCAACTGCATAAATGATAAGGGTTCCATATATGTAGTGAAGGCCCCAGTACCAAGCCCTGTGGTACTTCATAATTAATACTCATATTTTCTGATTTTTTTTCCATCTATTGTAACATATATTGTGATCAGTAATGTCGAGAGCCACAGAGAGGTCTAATAAGACTAACATTACTGTTTTGTTTTTATCTAAGTCCATCAATATTTCATTTTGTACTTTTAATAGTGCAGTCTCTGAGCTGTGACATTCCTTGTATGCTATGTGGAACATACTTTGAATATTATTTTCTGTTAGGTGACTCACATACTGTTTCGCTACTGCCCTCTCCCTCTCTATCAGATTGGACAAATTTGATACTGGTCTGTAAATTTTTTTCAAAAGTTCTAGACCCAGTTGTTTTATAAGTGGTCTGATTATAGCTAATTTAAGTGAGTTAGGCATAATACCCAACATAGAATGTGACTCATAAAGAATCAGTTTAGAGTTTGCCACAAAAGCATGTAGTCGTGTTATTCTTCCATCCAAACACCAGCCTGTCCTCATTTCACAGTGGCATTAGGCAGAGTAGAAGGCCCTTCCTCCTAATCTTAGGGCCTCGCCATTAGGTGCTTTCATGAAAAAAGATAAATAAAAAAATCTGTGTGATACATGACCTTTCTTGGCCACTAGGCTATTCTATTAATGATGGAAAAGATGGGGATTAATATTATTTAATATACCTACTGTGGACGATGCGGTGCGCCTCATACCGCAGTATAGCGACCTCTTGTTAGCCAAGAGGGACCTGGCTGACACCTTTCAGAGCATTAAGGTCCATTCAGATCAGAGGCATCTCCTGGGCTTCATCTGGCCAGATGACAACGGTTAAGAGGAATAATACCAGTTGGCCTGCCTGCCATTTGGCCTGCAAAGCGCCCCAGGTTGTTTGATGACTTTGCCACTACACTCGAGTTGATTTACAAAAAAACGCGTGCATCTGGGGATACCATCCATTACCTGGATGACACAATGTGCATTGATAATGGTGAATCTGCCTGCAAAAAAACCAGATATAGTCCTGGAAACGTCCCAATTGGCCAGGTTTAAGATACAGCATAAGGAGACGTTAGGCCCCTCCAAGGTATATTTATAGACACCATAAATGGTAGACTGATGATTTCGGAGGATCGTATGCAGGAGGAACTCCATTTAGGAGAGCGTGGTAACTCCAGGTACAGACATTTCTATCCATCACTGGTAAACTAATGTTTTGCTCTAAGGTAGTATCAGGGGGTGATTCATACACTGAGCCAAGAAGGCTAAAGCTCTTCATCATAAAATTAGGCTCTCCTGTGAAGCCAGGCCAAACGTATCATGGTGGAAACGTAGCATCCGGTCACACAATGGCGTGACCCTATTTCCTTCAGAATGGTCCATGATGGAAGCACACATTCTCTTCACGGATGCTTCAAACCTGGGTTTGGGAGTGGTTTACGACCAATCTTGGTTTGGTTTGTTTGATGTTTCACATCACTTTCAACATTATTTCAGTCATTTCGTGATGAGACCTACTTGTAGCAGATATAGATATCGAGCATCACATTTCCATTTTTAAAGGTTTTGCTTGTAACATTTTGTTCCAGTCCCTGTCAAATCACACATGCACAGATAGCCCTCAATACTTCCCCCCAGGATTGTCAATGTTCAGGATCCACTTCCTGTTTCTAAATACTTTTGATCATACTTTCTCAAATAATTGGCCTATCAACATGCGTAATACTGTTACCCACTAATGGAGAGTATCCGTCGTTGGGGGAAGTGGACGGGGGATCAATACTCTACCATAGATAGATACTCTACTCTACTCTACTCTACTCTACTCTACTGTACTGTACAATAAGCATAGCTCGCTAACTCGCTGGCTGTGAGTCAGGGCACGGATCCTAGCTACCCTATTATTATTATCATCATTTATTCATACTCAAAGTTAAAAACAATGGTATAGTCAGTGTACACAACATATAAATACAATTACAATAAATGCAGACTAGATTAAAAGTTTATGAAACACATATATCATTTAAAATATACAAATTCTCTTCCTGTGTCATATCATTCTCCACATTGTCATACATACAGTCAATTATTTCTAAGATCATGTTAATCTTCCATTCTTCATCTTCGATTTCCTTAGCAATTTTATCACAATACACTTGCTCCATTTTGAGCCTCAGAGATCTCAAACAGTCTCTTTCACTATACAGCAGGGAATATTCAGAAATAATTTCATTTATATTTCTCCCTGAGCAAGTCAAGGCAAGGCAAGTCAAGGCAATCTTAGCAACATAAGCAATATGACAATTCTTGGAGACTAAATTACTTGCCATAAAATTGAAAAATCTACATTTCAGAATGTGGCTTACATGGTAAGAGTTACAAATATGTGGCAGAAATCGACAGTGTGTCTGCCATGGCAGATTAAACAGTTTACGTATTGCGACATTCCAAGTTTTACACAATGATAAAAACTCTTTGCTATAAAAGTCCCATAGATTGGACCCATAGTAACTACTACCATATATCTGGAGAAGTTTGGCCCTGCACCTTGGATGGGCAAAGCCAAATTCTGTACTGATCTCATTCACACATGTAATAAAACAAGCTTTTCTAACATTAATATCTTTGCTAAAACTTAGACAACAACTGAAATTGTGACTGAGATGGGTGACATTTTTATACCACTCCAGAACATCTCCATTTAGCACCATATTTACAGTTGCTGTGTTACATTTCTTTGTATGAAACTTAATGCATTGTGTTTTTCTAGCATTAAACTGCAGGCCTTTTTGCATTGAGAAATCACTACAAACATTCAACATCTTTTGTAGGCCATATGCTGAAGGAGACAATAAAAATATATCATCAGCATATACCAATATGCCATAGTACCTGTTACCCATCTTACATCCATATCCACTCTTCTGAAGCTTCTCAATCAGATCATCCACATATAGAGTGAAGAACAACGGGGATATAACTGAGCCCTGTTTGACACCATTGGTAACATTAAAAGCACTGGATGTGTGGCCATCCCAGCGCACCTGTGCACTCCCATGCATATACATATTCATAATAACACGAACAATAACAGGTAGTAAACCTTTGTCATACAACTTTGTGAAGAGTACATCATGCTTAATCTTGTCAAATGCCTTAGAGCAGTCCAATAAACATGCATATACATCTGAACCATTCTGATTATAATATGAAATGATCTCCTTGGCCAACCACGTACATTGTGACGTTGAATGCTCAGACTTGTACGCAAATTGTAGATTACTGGCTAACAGTGTGTCCTTATTACTATTCAATATACAATATTCAAATACTTTTAAAAACAATGCACAGAGAGCAATTGCCCTATAATTGTCTGACAGTTTGCTGTTCTTAGACCCTTTAGGAATGGGCACAAGTGTTGACACTAGCATTCTCTCTGGAATAAAACCATGACTAATACATGCATTATAAAACTTTGCAAGATACTCATGAAAACACAATGGTGCATTTACAAAGTTATCTGACATAACATCACATATTCCATCTTGTTTCCCGCTTTTCAGGCAACTAATAGCCTTAGAGATATCTGATGAATTATAAACAGTGTCCTGACTAGAGCTATAAATATCACTGTTTACTTTTTGCCACATGGAATCTATACTATTCCCATCATAATCACATGAGTTAAAAAGATCGTTGTATTTTGTTGCAAAATGGTCTGCAATATCCTGGGGTTCTGTAGCATTGTCTACCTGAGATGCCACAGTCCTTTTGTGCCTTTTGATCTTTCGGACCTCATACATGAATTGTCTGTCCCCTTTCATCATAGAATCCATGAAGTTACTGCGTTGCAATTGTTTTCTATGCCTTTTCACCCTCCTCACAGCATAATGATATGCATTGCGAGAAGACTTCATCATCATTGTCACATAGTGAGATATATACCCAGGTGAAAGTGGCAGGTAATAAGGACTGCAGACACAGGATATACACGACACAATAGTTACCTTTATTCGGTGCTGTGAGTCTTCCTTGTCTGGCTAGGCCGGCATGGCAATGAGTGAGGCATGTGAACTACCCAAATGCATGATACCTATGAGATCCTATCTATACACAAAACACCCAAGTCTATGCAGTCACGATACTGAGAGTCGTGGATCTTCTGTGGCAAGTGGTCGCTCTATCTCCGTCTGGGCATCTCCAAGGATCCAACGGTTGCGGGCCTCTTTGAGGGATCAATCTGCGTCATGTGTGGAGTTTGCCTACGTGGCTCCCTCACGCGTCACCGAATGGACTCGTCTTGCCTGCGTATCCGACATGGGCTTGTCTGCCTGCATGTGATCTCTCAGTGTGGTGGTTATGGTGACGCATCAACCATCAATAGCGTTCGTGATTGTCTATGAATGTCTATATGTTTTCAAGAGTCTCTGGGTGTGTAATCTATATCCTACACTCGGTCCCCCTTCGACTAAACACGTCCTCGTGTTTCAGACGAGAGTACCAACCTACATCCTTAAACTCAATTAATAGAATACTTATTTTAACCAAAATGCCAGTCGCCCATGCCATAGACCAAGCCTAAACCAGACTTACAATAATAATACATGATTCACAATATCAAAGTTCCTGTAATGAACGCAGTGTACATCAAGATAAAATACTACGCACAGTTACGATAAAAAACAACCACAAGAAACAGAAATTCACAGTAATACTCTCGTGAACGCAGCACATTTTTTTACATTAAAATACAACAATAAAATACACTCAAAAGATTAATTACAGAAGAACCTCACACAAGTTTGTAAGGACGTAAATGAACAGGGATCATTTTATCTTAAAAATATCGACAATGATATCCACTATTGTGGAGCAATGAGAGACAAACCAAAGCTAGGACAGTTTAATTTAAATCCAGCTTGCAAGCAAGGCAAACAGGATGGTTTACAACGATGCAAAAGTCTTCTTTGATCTGGAGACAACAGGGTTTAGGTAAGGAACATGCAAGCAGTACAGAACGTACAGTACAGAAAATTTGCCAGATTCAAAATTATTTTTAAAAATTATATCACATGACCTAATTTGCATAATTTTACATAATGAATAAATACAAAAAAAATAAGAAATGGTATGATATTCTGATATGACATAAAATTCTAGGTTATTTTGATATTTCAAAGAAATTAATCAAACAATTATTAAGTGCGTAAAAAGCATTTGAAAAAAGGGACAGAGCCTAAAATCGTATTGAATTTAAGCTCTGCCCACTGTTTTGAATGCCACTTAAGCAATAAATAATGTTTCAATTTTCACATTTAAATTATGAAATCCAGCCAGAATTTTATGCTCTTCCTCATAGAAACTTTAGATTTTAAGTTTCTGTAAACTTAAAAAATCACATATTTGAATGAGGTATCAATATGCTAATTAAGTCATGTGATCGGACTAAAAAATACATTTTTCAGAATTGGAAACTTTTGAGCTCTCCATGCTGATTGGACATACATTGTTGAAACTGTGATCAAAAACTCTTTTGATCAATTTTAACAATCTCCAAAACTGAAGAGTTCGCCAGCCAAAAGTATGTAGAGCTGTGCCTGTGTGATATATAGAAATTGAAATCAATGACTACAACAGTGGTAGTAAAAATCACAACCATGGCAAATGGGCTTTGTCGCCCACACATGACATGAATAGAAATCTTTTGAGTACCTTGGTAGTAGTGTCACAAACAACAAGCTTTCCACGCCTGACTTATTAGAACTGCACTATTCCTGATGAGGACATCACATGCCTCACAGTAAGCATGGAGTCAGTTGGGGCAAATCATTATTCGCTCAGAAATAACACTATATCTTATTTGTGAAAACCTAATCCTGATATTTCTTTAGCCGAAAGCCAATATGTTTTATCTTTGTTAATTGTTTTCCAATTTGTGTTACATGTGGAGCACCACATGTTTGTGTTTAAAGGATTTGCTTGTAACATATTGCTCCAGTTCCTGTCAAATATATAGAAATTGAAATCAATGACTAAAACAGTGGTAGTAAAAATCACAACCATGGCAAATGGACTTTGATGCCCACACATGACATGAACAGAGATCTTTTGAGTGCCTTGGTATTAGTGTCACAAACAACAAGCTTTCCACGCTTGATTTATTTGAACTGTAAGCAAGGAGTCAGTTGGAACAAACCATAATTTGCTCAGAAATAACAGTAGTGTTACGTATGGTTTGTACGTATCGTGCCTATGGGGACACAAATGGGGATATGGGACTATACTACGTATGGTTTGTAATTATCGTGCCTATGGGGACACAAATGGAGATATGGGACTATACTCGCTTGCAACTGTGAGCTGGGGCCTTGACCTAGCTACCTACTCTACCTATATGATGGGAGGTAAGAAGGACTGCAGACTCAGCGTATACAATGCACAATAGTCATCTTTATTCGGTGCTCGTATACACTACAGTCTGGCTAGGAAGGCATGGCAAGAGTGTGATATATGAAATATCCAAATACTGATAATTGTTCAGAGCCCTCAGGCTTGTTAATGCACCCAAAGTCTATACAAGTGGCAGTCATGAGACTGAGTGTCGTGGATCTTCTAGGCAAGTGGTTTCTGCTCCCTGAGTAGCGATTTCGGGGCCCTTTTAACTGGATCTGTGCGCATACTAATTGGCCTGCTGGCTTCTCTGCAGCCTCTTGGACCATCACGTCATCTTCCTGTCGGATCAGCAATGCATCTCATTAGCCTGCACTTGTTGGCCTCCACGTTTGCATTCTGTAACCTCTCTGATCTCTGCCAGTTTTCATGATTGTCTATACTTGTATATAAGTGTCTATAGATGGGCAATCCGTATCCTACAGTATATCTTATTTGTGAAAAACTAATCCTGATATTTATTTCGCCGAGAGCCGAGATATCGGGCATTCATGAGGGGGTGTAAGTGTATTATTTCTTATTCACACAGAGAACATGCTATTCATATATCATAACCTGTTACCCCTAAAAAGGTTAATATCACTTCGCAAGTTAGAGTCTTCCACACCTTCTCAGACACTTGTCCATATCACCTGGTCATTGCACTTGTCATATGTAAACAATATTGTAAATAAAATGGTATTGTAAATAAAATGGTAAAACATGATTTTTTGTTTTATTTTTTTTTTATTTTAATTTTTTTTTGTATTTTAATTTGTACTTTGATTGTAGTATTTTTTGTTATCTTTGTTTATTGTTTTCCCTTCTGTGTTACATGTGGAGCACCACATTGTTGTGCCTAAAGGTTTTGCTTGTAACATATTGTTCAGAATATGTAATCAAATCAGGTTCAGTGCGTTGTGAGTCCATATTTTAAAACAGATAAGGTATGACCACTCGTTTATTACTTGACTGCGTAATGATCATGTGATCTTTCCATATCCTATATTTAACTATAAAAACATAACCTGTTAGGCCCCTAGGAGATTTTCATGCAATATTCAACAAACCTTCGGCCTTTTTGGTTTCACAAGTTTATTACGGGTATCACTAGCAGTTTGGAAGGCAATACAACGAGTGTGAATGCTTTCACTGCCATTCCCTATTTGAACTTCTTAATCCCTCACGCCTATTCCTTATTTCAGTATTTCACCTTCAAAGTCATAAATATTCGCTTGTGGAAAAAAGATAAAACACGTCGTGCCCTAAGGCACTGACTCGTTCAATGTCTACCTGGCCATCAGTAATAAAAAACCAACCCTCTACAAACCTTACATATTTATCTTGGATACAGGTAAAACATAAAGTAAATATCTAACTGAATGCACTGTCGACACGGTGTCGACATAAACAAGTGGATTGTAAATTTTCGAATATTACAGTACAGTATTGTCAGGTTTAACAAGTATTATCTACACTTTCACGAGTAAGACAAAGGTTAAGGTAGTAAACGCTAGCAAAGGGGGGACTCCCATTTTGTTTGACGATCATTGATTAACAATGCAATATATACATCCATTTAACTCATGCAAAACAGAAAGAAATGACAATAAAGACATAAAAGTAAATTATATATTTTTGACTGAAATATTAGAATGTTGTGATTTAAGTTGTTGTTTGGCACTTCTGTCAAGTGAAAACTTAAATGAGCCTCAACAGATAGGTCACTCACCTTGACCAGTATTCAAAGGAGCAGCATCAATGATATTCTTGTCAAAAACTAGAGACATTGCAAGGATGATAGAAATACAGTATCTTTTTGTAGCCATCATGATGTATCTGTCCCCCTCTCTCTACTGATAGTATTCAAGCTTAAGGTCTGCTGACGTCGGTAGTATATCAAGTACACTTGATTTACCTGAACCTTAAAAGTAACCTTTTGACTTTTTGGGGGTTGTACTATTATTTTGTATTGTATTCTTATTATTTCTCAATGTGTCCTTTTAAAAGGTATTATTTTGTTAATATCAGTTGAAATTGCAACAAAGTATTTATAATTATAATAGGAGATGCCCTGAAAATAATGGTATATTTGTGCTAACTGATGCCCGCAAGGGACATACATATACTGTGAAATGCACAGAACTTCAATAACAACAAGAATGTTATACCACATCAAACTAAATGGCACTTGCTGAGGAATATGAAGCTATTTGGAACAAAATATACAAAATGTCGTTTGTGGTTACATGAAAAGCAAACCTCCAATCTTTTCAATTTGGAATCATACAATATCAGAATATCACAATGTGAAACATAGCTCAATGATATCAAAATACTTAAAAGTGATAAACGTGTCTTTTGTCATGAAACAGACAGAACATTTCCTTATTGACTGCAATTATAGAATAATTTCTAACTGATTAAAATTATAGAACATTTCCTTATTGACTGCAGTTTTGATGAAGCATCTTTGCATGGTGGGACAGAGTATGGCATCATGGAGTTAAGGAGATAATTGTTTTGAGAGAATATAAAGAATGTATTCTATTTGGTGTACCAGGCGATGAGGACACTGTCACTCTTCTCATGTTTGAATTTTGCCAGCTAAATACTGTATAAATATACAGCTGGAAGTAGTCTATATATATTAATATATCAAAGTTACAAGAACATTTTGACTATAAAAATTGTAAAAATCACAAAAATAAAAACGTTTCTCTTCATTTGAAGAAAATGTGACAAATAGCCTATTGCAAAGACAGAGTTAAATGGTATCAGGTAGTGCTACACATTCTGTTGAAATATTAAACCTCCAAATTGCAACATGGACTATTTCTCATTCGTGGGTTGGAGAGATTTGATGGAAGTTGACAACAAGCTGTAAGGCCATTTGATGGGAGAAAAATATCTATCCCAGAATGCATTGTGCATGACACAAGAGACACCTGGTGGATCATAAATGCTGAAACTATATGAATGAGAATTGACAACCACCAACCAATCAAGTTTTGAATTGCTTCATTACATATTTCATTATATTTGACCGAATTACTTAATTTATTCTTTTTGGTTGGAAGAAATTAAACAGTTGAAGCGTTTCTTGTCATAAGACATTTTCTTTCAAGCTTTTCAAGTGATGTTTGAGTAAAAGGAACAGTCCATGTGCATAACGTCTCAGTTTCGGCCATCTTGGTTTCGGTACTTTCACAGATGGTTACAGGTATGACAAATGATTTTAACGGTAATACAATATGTGCGAATGTTTCCGCTGCTCTCCCCTATTCTACTGTTTATTCTCCCACGATTTTTCCATGTATGTAAAAAAAACACTTCATGGTCTATAGTTGACACTTAAACCATCTTTTTGGCCAGATATGCTTTTTGACATGGTCTGATGCATATGATTAAAATGTAAATAGGAACTAATTCGTCAATGTCGAAATCTCCCATCAAGCTGTCCCAGATCTTTAACATTAATCTGTTGAGAGTATTTTGAACTGGCAAAGTTAGGATGTAAAATAAGTGAAATCTATTTTGGAAATAATCTATAGAGTAAACACAAGGCCCCAGTGAGTAATAACATATGACACTGTCATGAAAAAGGACATATATGGAAAAACTAAAGAGGAAACACAAGGCCTCTAGCCTTGTAATAACCTCTGATGTTGTCATGGAAAAGGACATATATGGAATAACTAAAGAGGAAACACAAGGCCTCTAGCCTTGTAATAACCTCTGATGTTGTCATGGAAAAGGACATATATGGAAAAACTAAAGAGGAAACACAAGGCCTCTAGCCTTGTAATAACCTCTAATGTTGTCATGGAAAAGGACATATATGGAATAACTAAAGAAGAAACACAAGGCCTCTAGCCCTGTAATAACCTCTAATGTTGTCATGGAAAAGGACATATATGGAATAACTAAAGAGGAAACACAAGGCCTCTAGCCCTGTAATAATCTCTGATGTTGTCATGGAAAAGGACATATATGGAATAACTAAAGAGGAAACACAAGGCCTCTAGCCTTGTAATAACCTCTAATGTTGTCATGGAAAAGGGCATATATGGAATAGATAAAAAGGAATCACAGGGCCTCAAGCCCTGTGACTATTAACCTACATGTATAATGTTGCCATTGATAAGAGTGTTCTTCCCTCGGCTCAGTTTTCATTTTCAGTTTTCATGGATCCTGGCCAGATACTTATTCATGAAGGCAGAACTAAATAACTGGCCTTGATGCCAAGTGTCTGCGCAGTAATACGTAAGCCTAATCACAGGCCCATGGCTCCTACTCATTGTGAGATGCATAATAGATCACTATATGAGCACTAAACATGGAAGATTATCATGTTAATTGTAGTATACCTAAACCAGGGAACACATCATGATGTTAAATCCTCACCCCTTTAAAATGGTTTCTTTGCCCTTCACTAGTGTTTATTCACAAAAATACTTTGCTGAGAGGTAAATAATTGCAAAAGCTATAAGAAAAGAGGTTGTTCTCATATCTAAGCCAGGTCGTTCACATTTCTTGTTGCCTCTATTGACATCTTTTTAGTTGATTTGAATTATTTTGTTGCTCTGCATGGTGAGATAGAATCACATGTATTACCTCTGCCACAAATGGCATGAAATTACGGAAATGTTTTTCGGCATATTAGCATGCAATTACCATACAGCTCTGCGATTGGTTGGCTCTTGTACATGTTCAGGCATAATACCATAACCGTACATTTAAAAATGGCCATTTCATTTGTTCAAAAGTAATTTAGAATGAATCATTTATAATGGGGGAAGGGCGGATATTGGAAATATATTGTTGTAATTGATACATTGATTTGTTTGTTTGGGGTTTTACATTATTTCAGTCATTTCATGATTAGACCTGACCTATAAACCTTGCACAAGAAGAAAAATAAGGAATTATTTTTGTTTCCCCCCCCCCCACTTCCCCTCTTGAAGATGTTAAAAAGTAATAAATAGATGATCATTTAGATCATCACGCACAGAAAGGGGAGTCCGCTGATGCACTACATGTAATTTGATTTTGGTGCAGAAAAATCACAGTCACTTCTAGCTTAACATACCAAGCGAAAAAAATGGGGAAAGTCCTCAGCGAAACTCGCCATTCACTGACCTATACACAGAATATAGAGCTAATTTGTGGTTTTCACCCATTTACGACCCTCTAGCTTGGAGAAACAGCTCCAACACCAATATGATTTTGGTGGAGAAAATTCATAGACCCTCCTAGCTAGACATACCAATTAGAAAAGTAAATCACAAATAAATGGATCTCACCATGACTGATTTGTGCGTTTACAGAATAAAGGTACATATGTGTGATGAATATGGGACGAATATGGTACGATTATGAGACGAATATGGGACGATTTTGGTACGATTATGAGACGAATATGGGACGATTTTGGTACGAATATGGTACGAATATGGGATGATTATGGTAAAATGTGGGACGATTATGGGACTAATGTGAATATGAGACGATATTCGCACACATTCTGAGAAGTTCCTGGTTATATATATATATATATATATATATATATATATATATATATATATATATATATATATATATATATATATATATATATATATTGTGAATTTCATAGTATTGTAATTGATTTCGATCTGTTTCATTACATCTTGTTTCCTCTTGTTTCATCTTGTTTCGAAGCAGTACTTTGTCCTTTATATAGTTAGCATTAACCTTTGACCATTGATTTGATTTGATTTGACTGATTTGATTTTAATTTTTAAAAATGTACTTATGTTGGCCGCTCCATTTGTATCTCTTTAACATACATTCACTTGAACAAGAAAATCATGTTACATTTGTTTGTGCTCTCTGCGCATGTGTACTAGTACTGTGAATGTTATTTTCTCACAGGATCCTTGTCACCGAGTTGCTTAATGTATGCTCTTGCAACCCATGGTTCTGAACAACCGAGTACGATTTTAGGTTATGTGTGTTATTAATCATTTATTAGAGTGTTATACTAGCATGCATAAACATAAGCCTCATTCTGACAGTGTTTATTTCTTTTAGGAAATCACTCCTCCAAGTGGATAACCCCGACTATCATTTTCATGGCTGGGAGATTTGGCATCATTTTATATGTGATCTCAATGTTTGTACCGCATATGGCTGACCTAACACTTAATCACGATGTTATTGTGAATCGATACATTTCTTTGGAAGACTGTGGAAACAGCCAACTACGTTTTTGAAAGAGCAAATAAGTTATAAACATGGTCATTATGGATATATCATCTATATTAATAATTTTCCAATCATGTATCGTGTTAAGTGCGAGTTTGACTCACGATCTGAGCAAGAAAGGTTTGACTGATATACCTAACAATATACCAGAAGGAACAGGTACACTTAACCTTGGCTCCAATTCCATCACAAATATACAGGAGGAAATATTTTGTAATATAACATCTTTGACAAATCTTCATCTTGATGACAATAAATTAACTATTATCTCAAGTGGTTCATTTAAGTGTCTACCCGCATTGACGCATTTATGGATGAACGGTAATGGTCTCAGTGAGGTGCCTGATATGTCCGAGATTACAGACACCTTACAGTTTCTGTACCTGTCCCATAATCGGATATCAACGCTACCCTCAAATGCGTTTTCCATCCTGAAGGTGATAACTCACTTGGAACTGCACAACAATCCCATCAGCGGGGTCGTTGATTTGGATGCCATACCGAGTCTGACCTACATCTCACTGAGTTACTCAGACATCACAGAGATAACAGACAGGACAATGGAGGGATTGGCAGCTTTGATCAACATACAATGCGAGAAAACTCAGCTAAGCTCTTTCCCAAATCTCACTTACGTGGGACAAACACTTACCACTGCAAATTTTGTTAATAATAAACAACTTACATCTTGGCAGGAAAGCAATTTGTTGGGCATGCAAAAGATGGAATCTCTAAAGGTTTATGACAGTCGGATTTCTGGTGTGGTCAGCATGGCATACATACCCAATATATCCAACTTACAAATACATAGGAGTTATGCTATTACGTCCATGCCATTTATTGAAAATTACTTACAGTTGAAAACGTTCAATATGCGAAATAATTTGATCACAAATATTAACACAAATGTCCTCAACGAATTAATGGAATATTTTGATCTATATGCAAATAGAATAGAGACACTTCCAATGACACTATTCAACAACTGTCAAAACCTTAAAACCATCTATCTTGGAGGGAACAGATTAACTGAGATTCCAAACATGTCCAACTGTAAAAGTCTGGAGTTGCTTCACCTGCATGGCAACCGAATAGTTGGACAAATACCCAACATTAACGTTATGTCTAACCTTCGGCACCTGTACCTTGGCTCAAATTATTTCAGTTCATTTAATTATACAATACCATCTACTATTAAAACGATTCACCTGGACAGCTGTTGTACACAAATAGTTGAGAGTGAGATGTTCTCTCTTGCTTCTGAGGCTACTAGCTTGTACTTAAGGAATCTAGGATACACTGATGAAACATTTCCTAATTACACACATATGACCAAATTAACAGGCTTTTGGGTCTCAAACAATAAACTAACAAAAATGCTTGATATATCTATGCTGACACAGTTGACGACTATTGATATGTCAGGACATTCATTTACAAAACTTCCTGAACTGGTAAAGCAAAGAGTGATAACTATCGTCTTTAACTCCAATGAGTTTACCATCTTACCCAATTTGACCGCCTACAGCTCGCTGGAACGGGCAGACTTTTACAACAATCATATCTCCCACGTTGACCCGGTTTTTCCGAAAACAATAAGACATATCAACCTTGGGAAAAACAAAATGAAAGAGATTGCTGGAGAGGTGTTTCGCGATTTGAATGACCTGAGAGAATTGCATATGATTGATAGCTTGCTCAAAACATTACCAAACCTGGGTGAAAAGAAACAACTGACGCGTTTATCGTTTAGATATTCACCTCTGCGTTTCCTAGACAGCAACGTTCTACTAAATCTTCCTAATCTACAGAGGCTAGTCATAAACTCAAACGCTAGAAAATATCTAAACTGTGATGTGAGAATGTGCTGGTTATTCAGAGAAAAAGTGCCCTTTCCAATATCTGCAATGGAGGGATATTGTCGTCTCCAGAGATCAGCTAGCTCTAAACACATTCCGACGCTGACGGAAGCGGAAGTGTGCCCAGGTAAAGCTTTAGACTATTCTATCATAGTGTGTGAGAACTATATGATAGTATCATTAGCTTTATATAGTATATTAAGTTCATTAAGATATTGTGACATTTGTGTTACACTTTTGATTCATTAATAACGTTATGTGCAGGTTTTTCATGCATATTATGCATAATTTATTTCTTTTGTTTGTGCACATGTTTTTAATACAGTTACCTAAATAGTAAACAGCAACTTAAATATTATTTAAATATTCAATAGCAATAAGTTTTTCTTGTACATGAAATAACAACGGCCAAATTATTATACTCAGTCAACAGATTTATTTTATAACTGTTACAGTAGTTAATATGCACTATAAATTCCTGTGACAAAGAAGGACTAACTCAAAACTCCATTTTTAGATGCAAGAGATTGTTATTATTTTCAACCAATCAGATTACAGTATGGCAGTCACATGACAACATATAAAACACTAGGTGGCATTACATGCAAATATAACACCAGGGGACAGCACCAGGCTATGTCACAATTCCTTAATGTATTTTTATGTTTAAAGGTCCCCCTTTCTCGGTGACGATATACATAGATGGTCCACTGCATCCTCGCGATGTCTTGAACAATCCAACAAGTGCTGATTTTGAAACAACAACTAACTTTATTCTTTGGGATGGCGATACCAACACTTGCGTTCGCCCCACTGATGAAGCCGTGTCCACTTTCCACGCTATGGTGGAGCGGAAGAAGCCTCGCAGAAAACACTGGCATATATCCGTCATCGGTCATGGCATCTCATGTTTTATTGGAGACTTCTTCATTGTCAACACAGGCTCATTATGTTACTCTGGTAACAGTTATTGTGGAACACTGAGGGTATGCCCGGCCCTGGCGTCGCCACAAGAGGGCGTGGGTTCTCCGTCAACTCATTGTAGATATCGCTGTGAATGCACTCATGGTTGTGATATGTTTATGCTTTCCTTTAACTTAAATCAAAATTTAGATAAAGAGTGGGATATCTGTGAATTTACATATTAGATTTTTTTTCTTGTTTATTATTAGCATACTCTCATTAGCATACAGATCCTGGGTTTATGATAGCAGACTTTGTAGGCAAAGGCCGTGGTGAAAACTAGATTTGTATCTAATCTGTGTTACCGAGGATAAATAAAGGAATTTATTATTATTTATTATTTACTGACTTTTCGAGTCAGACCTTGGGAGTCCATACCCAGTACATGCTTCTTTTTAGCAGCCAATATGCACTGAGTCATTTATTTGGACATATGTGACATGGCCAATTAGTGTTAAGAATTACCATGGGAAACGACCCATTTGAAGAAAAAAAAATTATTACCAAAAATACCAAATTATTACCAAAAAATACCAAATTATTACCAAAAATTACCAAATTATTCCAAAATATTGGCTTGAGAGCTTTGCTGATCATTGCTTTTTTTGTAATGTTTGTGAATATTTTCTGGAATTTACTTTATGAATGATCATTTAAATCATTTTACAGAGCACACATGAGCAGATGATATTTTTTTTACCAATCAAAATACAAGTGGCATATTGAATTTGACCCCAACTTGTTATCTCGATGCTCATTGGCTGAAGAATTTTAATATTATTCAAAACGGCAGACTCCTTGACAACTTAGTGATATCTTTTAGATTTTATAAAATCATAACAAAAAGGAAAAAATGGCTAAGCCTAATGGAAAATAGATAAAATTCATGTGCTGAAAATAAAACATCTTTCCTCCCAACAGTTTCGAACTCCGACTAGTAATCATTAGTCATCACTGTATTAATATTTGATTTATTAAGCCAAAATGTTAGGAAAAATAAAGAGGATTTCCAAACAGCTTTAGAAAAGCGTTCTTAGCAAAGTTACTGTGATCCTGGTGAAAATAGATCTGTCATTTATAACATCCATAATTAATTATCTATTGTTCTAAAGTCGGCAACTGTGATAGGATCAAATGAGTTTTAATCCATTGTGTTAAACAATTGGTTGCTATGACGCGATTCCTCAAAATATGGACGTAACCACTGGCGACTACATCCATAATTACCCCAAGTAATTAATTTTAAATGGCAATGAGTTTTTGGGGTCTGCTGCGAAGCAATTGATGATATTGTTCTCTCAAATAAGATGATGTCATGCATTTCATAATGAGTATGATAAAAACTAGTAAGTTATGTAATTTTTTCTGAATGTCCTTTGTAGTTCTTCAGTGGGTACTATAAATATAGAATATATTCATTTCTATGGCGTACATAAAAACTAATGTATTTTACTTCCTTTAAAAAAACACTATAAACATTAATATATGATGAAGGCTATCTCTGCTTTAATGCAAAGTGGAGATCTAACACATCTAAAAGATCATTTTTTAATAGTAAGACACTATATACGCAGACCTCCATCTGCATGATCTGTATTTGATTTGATAAGGCCGAGGTACATCATGTTGAAAACGTTTTGAAAAAAAGAAGCAGCCAAGCACATAGAAATACATAAATGCTTTGTGTTCTTCTGATCTGATGACACGATTGATTGGCAAATATATATATATATATTGTATGTGTTCTAAAATAAAAAAAGAATTATGCGTATCTACCAGATCAAATGAAGGCATAAGACTAGTAAGCCATGATCGATTATTCGTTATTCTTGTATTAAAGCATCTATTAAAAATTGATCTAATCGATGTTATAGTTTGAATGTCTTTGGGAAGGGCTATTTAATTCATGATCATCTGTCTGTGTTTAAGTGCTTTGTAGAAAATTGAATCAATATATATATATATATATATATATATATATATATATATATATATATATATATATATAGTCCAAAGTAAAAAGGTAGTTGTATACAGTGTTATGGTGATAAAAGTATATATATATATATATATGTATGTATGTATGTATATGCAAAATGTATATGCAAAATGTATATGCAAAATGTCTGTTAATGATATTTACAAAAGATATTGTTTTCATTGATATTGTCAGCACAATTTTTGCGATATCAGGTATATCACGTCCGTGAAGTTAGCAGGATATTTTATATATTATATTCTACAGAATGCCCAACAAAATGGTGAACTTTGTTTGTAGTATATTTCATATTCCATATTGTCCAGGAGAACATTCTAAAAATGTAAAATTTGTTGAATATTCTATACTCTCCAAGAGAAATTACTAAAAAATACTGATCCTACAAAAGGATGTTCGTTGGATATTCTAAATTATTTAAAAGAATTTACAAACTTTTCTCTTGTTTATTACATATTTATTTAGCAAGCAGATTCTCCATATAACATTTGAAAAAGTTCCGCTGCTCCCCGACTTATCGGAAAAATTGATGCCAGCTCTTATTTTATTCTAATTACCTCCATGAATTTTTGCAGTTTTTCCAACCCAGCCCGGATGGTTATAAATAATAAAAATCCACATTTGGCCCTATTTTCAAATATACCGCTAATCTCAGTCAAATCGGAAGTACTTATGACGACTCTATTTTTTTCTACGGTGTATATTGTCTCTATGAATTTGGTGTTTTCCTACCAAGAGTGGGTAGAAAAAATAAAAAAATAAAAATCCATATTTGGCCCTAATTTCTAATCTTTGATCTACGTCTAGTCATCTTGGTGTTGGTGCTTTCACTGCTTGGCGACAGGTATCACAAATGATTTTCATGGTAAAACAAAAGGTGTGAATGCTTTCGCCGCTCTCCCCAACTCAACTTTTTAATTCCCTGTGACTGTTCTGTTCTTCAGTGCTTCACCTCCAAAGGCAATATATTCGCTTTTGGACAAAACACGTCATATTCAAATACACAGGATAACGATCAAGGCTATTAATAATCAGTTCTGTCAGAAACAAATAATAGATTTCTATCTTAATTTCCCGATCATGTAACTGATTCAGATCTCTTCACTCAAAGGAAAGTGTACCCTAACCCATACAACCTTCTTATTTATACAAGACAAAAATTAATGGCAAAGAATAATTTTACAATTCAGGTTCAACCTAAAAGCTCACTGTCAATTGAAATTGTATGTTGCATAGATTTATTCGGATATCAGTTAGCATTGCTAGGACATTAGTTAGCATTGCTAGGACATAAGATAGCATTGTCAGGATATCAGTTAGCATCACTATGACATAAGTAAGTATTGCTAGGACATCAGTCAGCATTGCCAGGACATCAGTTAACATTGCCAGAACATCAGTTAACATTGCCAGGACATCAGTAAGCATCCCAAGAATATCAATTAATATTGCCAGTTAACATCCCCATACACACGGACACAAATATCAAAATAAGGCAAAAACATCAGTTTTTAAGCAGAATGAGGCACTCAATGTTCCAGGTTTCTTTGCATGTGAGGAATAATTCACTAAATGCCCCTGTATATATATTTTCAAATTATGAAGTCAAATGAAAAAGTATTGGAACTTCAAAATAGACAGGATTCATCTCCTGAGAATGTCACATTTGTGCAACATGGATGGTTCCTTTTTTGACAATGAATGCCAACAAGTGTTTATTCATAAGTTTGCAATGATTGTTTCATTTTGTATTTATTCATTATATTTTTGTTTGTTGTAATATTTGTTTTGTTTGTTAAATGTGGAGCACCACTTTTTCATGTTTTACAAATAGCTTTGAATGATATATTTGTTACACTGATCAGGAAATTCCTTAAATTATTTTGAGCTTTATCTTGGATCCAATATGGCAGCCACTCAATCACCACCAGGCTATAATTAGATTACAAGAATGAGGCACTGGATGTTCCAGTGGTTTGATATTTCAATGCCAGGTGGAGCCACGATATAAGATACTAGACAACTCAGTAAATAGCTAATGAGAAATCTGAGCCTCACTGAAAATAGATAGAAATCTTACCCTTGAATAGCATTTTCATTATTTTCAGATGTGAAGTTGACTGAAAGAGAGTGAGAGAAAAATCCCCATCACTACACAAGGTATGCTGATATTGTCACCACAGGTGAAAACAACTGACAATGGCCAGCACTGTCCTAACCGACAAAAATAATGACATAAACGGGTCAAAATTGACCATAGGATTTCACTCTTTTGGAATTAAGGATAACTGACTTCATTGGTTAGATTTTAGTTGTGTCTTATTGATAAACTTCCCAACATCTTTTGAATTTTCTCATTTTATATTTTATTAAAAATTGGTTACAAACAAGATCAAATATGTAAAGTTTTTTAATGTAAGATTGTCTTTATTTGTTCAAAACAAAGTCTCAGTAAATCAATGTCAGCTAAAAATGTCTCATTTTTGGATATAACAAAATGGGTTGCAGAGAGAATTTCTGTTGTCCATATTAGTCAAAAACAGACCAATATCAAAGTAAACTAGATACCTTGTGACAAATGTAAAAAAAGGTACTGCAATTATCTGCAAACAATAATACTATATATGGCTACAGCCAGATTCCTTAATACTACATACAATGCACTGGTTGATATTTGACCTAATGACCTAGCTCTTTTACTCTGTGCTGCAATCTGTTGAGTGCATTTGCACTCTGTTGTCTGATCTACATGTAATGCATAGACATTGGTAAATATCAAGGCCCCTGCCCCACCCCCATGTCAGTGGCCTGAATAAAGATAACAACATAGTCTACTGTGTGCCTTGTGTAACACCGCAAGTATTGTCAGTTCTTCCTAAATTGTTTTTTGGTTCATTGTACATCAAATATCCATGGAGGGGTACACACTGAGTAACTTACTAATTAGTTATTGCCTGAACAGAGCACATGACACAATTTCCGATTCCAGCAGTAAAGCAAGAGGCTATTTTTAGCACTTGGTCCAAATATAGGTCAAGAGGTCTTCCAGCTATGGGAGTTTATAATATATAAAAAAACAAGCAGTTGATAATGTGAGCAGTGTAGCAGGTGATATGGATGGACTGGCCTATTTATTTTTCTAGCAACCTTAAAGATCAAAGGATCATCCTCTGATATTACATAAGATTATGTAACTAGCAACTCGGGATAAAAGGATCACTCCCCCCCCCCAATATCCCTGATATTATATATGAGCAATTATCCATTTGGTCAAGCATGGCCATCATGTGCTATTTTTGGGTCTCGCATATTTTGTGGCACAACATGTTCATTCAATGGTTCAGTGTCCTGATTCAGTGTCCGGATCTATTCATGTCATGCATAACCAAATAGATGATGGGTTCCAAATGATAAAAGTTTCATGTCACAGCATATCACACCTTCCTCACTCAGATAAAAGTTTTACAGTGTCAACTGATATAGCAAATAAATATTCATGACTTTGCAATGATTAGATCTTGGCAATAAATATTCATAAGCTAGAGTCACATGGTGCTTTGCAAACTGATCCATATAGTTTTACAGGTCCAAGTTTAAGTGCACAAAATTACTTTGTGATAAATGGACGGATTAAAATGAGTAGCAATATTATACTGATACTGATTATATTAGTTACTTTATGAAGGCTCATTGAATTGTTTCATACTAGTATTTAGTGGAAACATTAATATTTCATTTATTTATTTATTTATTTATTTATTGTATTAGGACAGGTACACTCCTCTCAACCTTTATTTGGCCTTTACTGGACTCTATCTTAAGGTCTATAATCCACAATGAAAAACTGGGACAGACTTATGTTTTTTGGCTTAAATGTGTTCAAAGTAATGTTATTTGTTAATTTAGCACAGAAAAAGTAAACTTAACCAGCTAGTCTTATTTTTTTATGATTTAAATTGAACCCGTTTTAACGGTAGTTTCGAATCAGTTTTTGCAGCTGGCGACTTATATCAACTATCTGGGCTTTGCCGATGGTTGGAGAACATTTCTTATCAATTGAAGAAAGTTGCATAATATTCAGTCTGAATTCATTGACAGTTAGAGTTTATATACTGTGCTAGCAGGATGTTGCATAATTATGACATTATATTAACATTTTAACAATATATGACAGAGAAGACCACCTGCCTGTGTTATCGTTTGGTTTGTCCGCCATGTGTGCTGAATGGGAAATACCCCCCACTGGCGTCATAGCCTCACTCTCATCCTGGAATCCCCCAGAGCCGAAGGCAGTTACGGAAATATACGAGACCACATGAAGTTCTCCCCAGATGCTTCAGACTGATTGTGGATTATAGACCTTAAGGGTCCTCTTCATTGAGAACCAAGTGATTCTTGAGGAAAGGCAAAATAGATAAAAGATCAGAACTGAACTAACAATTTTAGGCTTGGAATAAATAAGGCCACAAATAAATCTTTGTTTCTTATAATGTCATCTGGATTTAATGTCACCTGGATCTAAGAACTGAGAACTCATTATGAGGCTCTTGTACCATTTTATATATATATCTTGATTAGAAGAATGAGTGGATGTTCCGGGTCTCTATCTATGCATGCAAGAAACAATTCACTATTTTGCCATTGTATTTTATCTTTAATCATAACAAAAATTGAAAAGAAATAAACCAGAGTCTTGGGAATAGATAGAATTCATCTCCTATAAATACAACATCTTAGCTCCAAATAGCAAAGAAATCCAACTTGTAGTTTCAGAGGAGAAGCACAAATGGACAGAGAGAAATGATATAGCTACAAATCTAAACATGTGTGACTGAACAGTTTTCTGTTCAGAAAATACAATCTAAGTCTTGATATAATATATTAGATAAACATAATACACTGGATGAAAGGTTAATATTTACATCATAAAAGTATGAATTTTAAGCTTTTTAGGAACGTTTAGGAAATGTTTGCAGTTAACAAAGTTTCTCATTAAAAAAGCATGGCCCCTACACAATGTTTTTAGTTTTATTCAGCTTTCAAACTTTGTCCACAAACAAGCAGTTCTACATTTGTTGCCATCATAATACAGAGTAGAGTTTATCAGATCTATTCCCTGCACCGGAGGTGAGTGAATCGTGCCCGGTTGCCTGCAGCTCATATCGCAGGGCGTTGGTAGTGTCCAGCAAGGCATTGAGAGTACGCGGCTGCACGACCTTGGAAGATTGACTGTATAAATCAGCAAAATTTGTTGCTTCTTCTAGTGACTGAAATGAAAACAACAGGGCCTTTAAAAACAAATCAAGAACCAAACTCAAACTTAAGTCATTTATTTCTTGTTACTATAGTTCTTTTTCAATCCATTTGGATGAGCACCTAACCGTGGTGAGTTTACTGCTCAATATAATGAGTATGATATTTACTGTAACTTACCGTGGTGAGTTTACTGCTCAATATAATGAGTATGATATCTACTCTAACTTACCATGGTGAGTTTACTGCTCAATATAATGAGTATGATATCTACTGTAACTTACCGTGGTGAGTTTACTGCACAATATGAGTATGATATCTACTGTAACTTTCCGTGGTGAGTTTACTGCACAATATAATGAGTATGATATCTACTGTAACTTACCGTGGTGAGTTTACTGCTCAATATAATGAGTATGATATCTACTGTAACTTACCGTGGTGAGTTTACTGCTCAAGATAATGAGTATGATAAGTTCTGTAACTTACCGTGGTGAGTTTACTGCGCAGACCGTCAGCAGACTGTTGCAGGTCCAAGGCGGAGGCAGTGGGCAGCATAGCGGGGCGTGAACTCTGGTACCCAGCCACACAGTGCTGCAATATACACACTAGGTCAGTGAACCAAGCTTTCCCTGTTCTCAACTGTGCACTTATAACTGTATATCAGCAGGTGATGCAGATAAAATGATAACTTTTGTTTGAAATTGATATTAGACTTGAGTTTCAGGCATAATATGTTACATGCTGACAAAATATTTATGTGTGATGAGAAATATACTTTGACCCTACTGACTACCGGGTAAATCAATTTTGTAGCTAGAAAGCAATGAAAATGAAGCGAATTTTACCATTTTCTGGGATATCTTTCAAAATGAGATGTTTAATTTAAACAGAGACAAGTAATGAAGCAAGAACTCGAAAGATATCATTACCAGTTGCAGCCAAAGAGCTATTTGGTCACTTATCAAAGTGACCAATAAGGTCATGAAGGGTCAATGGCTGACCATACTATGCCATAAACAAGGTATGCAGGATCAACAAAAGATATACATGACCAAATGACCTTACTTGGTCATGTTTATGCATAACCTTATTTGGTCATGTTTATACATGACCTTACTTGGTCATGTTTATGCATAAACTTATTTGGTCATGTTTATACATGACCTTACTTGGTCATGTTTATGCATAACCTTATTTGGTCATGTTTAAATATGACCTTATTTGGTCATGTTTATACATGACCTTAGTTGGTGTTTTTTGCATAACCTTATTTAGTCATGTTTATGCATGATCAAACAGGCGTTTGGCTCCAACTCTTTATACTAAACATTTCTCAAGAGTAATTTATTGTTGATTTGAGGTGTTTATGATTTGTGACCTGAAAACAGGCTGTATCCCAAGGGTGAGATGAGTATGAATTCTGGCTGATACTTACACTAGCCAATGAGACGGAATCAATAGGCTCGTAGCTCCCGCGCCGGTGTGGACGGACACGATACGGACTCATAAGTGTTGACCGGGGAATGCTCACTCTGTAATATTACAAATCATATAATATACGTCATAAAGAAGAATTATCTTTAATCATTCAAACTGAAATTATCTTAAAACATCTTTTTACAAAACTGACTGAATGGGCTTTATGAGATACATTTTTTCTATGATTTTACTTGAAATGTGTGCATCCCAAGCCACTGGAGACAAGATTCTATTCAAACATGCATAACAATCAACGTGATGAAAACAAATTTTTTTTTGACTCCATCATCCCAACATAGCTTTATACAACTTAGGCTACATTTAGACCAGCAGAATGAGGCAGTGGATGTTCTAGGTATACATGCAAGTGTGAAACTATTCACTATTTGCAATTGCATTTTTTATTTTTTTTAAATGAAAAAAAAATTAATTATAAAATCTGACCCACACAGAATATAGGAATAATTCATATCAATAATACATATTATCTGAATATCTAAGTAATTCACAGCTAAAATGTCTAAGTTTTTTTCATGCAATAACGGCAACTTTTTTTTTTTTTTTTTTTTTTGGTTGTTGTCTGTTCTTGTCAAGTTTATATACCTAAAAATTATTCTCCAGTCCACATCATGATTTGAAGTTTTATTTGCATGTGAAATTGTCCACTGAAAGATTTGTACACTCAAATGGTGAAAAAAGTGCCAAGAAAATGGGTCATATGCATTACCTAACAAATCCTGGATCTTCTTTGGTTGGTTCCGTTCTGGTCTGGAGACATACCGGACACACACTAGCTCCATCCTCATCTGGATTGAGAGGTTCTGGATACAGACGATCATTGACTGTGAAACCATGGATACCTTCAATAAACAAGATTACCCATCTCAAATCAAAGATTGAAATATTATGACACCTTGCGTGTATATATTATATAATAAGTCACATGACTACCTTTAATTGCATTATTAAGACAATATTAAAATATATCTTTATCAGCAGTACTTGAATCTAAATTTACTTTTAATTGCAAATTTAATTAAATTCTTCTTTTGCAACAATATGTACCCTTTAAATGCGATCACCAAAGCAATAATTTTTCAATGTTTTTATTGAATATTTGAAAATAATGCTCTCAGTAAAAGCAAAAAAACTTCTTTTGTTATGGAATAAATTTTATTAAAATCATAAACTATCCTGTGTACCTACATGTATGGCCCGGGTCTTTTATTGTGGGTGATATGGGTCGAGTGGCATCAAATATATTTCTAAAAAAGACAATCACAAAATTAAATCAATCATGAAATTGGAGTCTCAGGCAGGAAAACTAAAATAAAGATTCAATAGTATTAAAGAAATAGATAAATTTATAAGTCACACTTACTCCAGTGGGGCACTGGTGACACACTCATCCTTGTTCACTCGGCGAAACTCTCGGATCGATTCAAAATAATCATCTGGCCTGTTCATCATGGAGGAAGTGTCATTGTCAAGAAGTCCAGCGATCCAGTCATAACCCAGAAGGGGGCGCTGCTGTGGGTCATCAAGCAACCTTGACCTTGTGCTAGACTTTGAGGTATCCCTGGTTGCGTTGGAACTATCTCTGGTTGTATTCATTGATGGCTGAAATATAACAATTGCCCATTGCTGAAGTAAAAGTTTCATTTCAGACTCTTGCATTTGGCATTCTCCATTGACTCAACATACGTGTATGCACTCAAATAGAAACCTAACGGTTGACATAGAACATGCAACAAAATCAACCTAATCTAAACTCCACACCACATATAATTACATTGGAGAGCACAGGGAAGTCTATGATGTGTTGGGAAATATCCACTAAACTAAAAGACAAATAAAACACAATTATTTTCTTGACTTTAATATGTCAGAACCTACCATATCCCGTTGTACAGAAGCCTCAGGGTCAAATATCACAGATTTTGGTCGGAGGCTGAGTTGTCGTACCACTGCTGCATTGTGGCGGACGTTGCTAGGCGACAACAGTAGCTCCTCCCTGAGGCGACGAGCAACATCACCTGTAGCATCCTGCTTTTACAATAAAAAGAAAATAAGTTACGTCCCAAGACTTTGATGTTAGATTTTCATATCAAATTTGATGAGTGCTCAGCATCTAATTTAAAATTTACATGAAAATTAAAATACATGTAATGCATCTATTCAATCACATGTTATTTAAGGCCAGAAATTTTGAAAAACTAGGTAATGCCTTACCAGTTGGAGCGTAACTATTTACTTCTACATGAACATGACCAAATAAAGTCTTTAACTGCTATTACATGACCAAATAAGGTCTTTGAGTGTTATTGCATGACTAAATAAGGTATTTGAATGCTATTGCATGACCAAATAAGGTCTTTGAATGATATTGCATGTCCAAAGAATGTCACTCAACAGCCATTTAGGACCGCACAATGCCACCCTGTGTCCATGCATGACCTCACTGGGTCATGTTTATACATGACCAAATGGCTTACCTGGGTGAAAAGTGAGAAAATTTGAAGATTGTCAATAAAAATCTATCTTGACCTAACCATGCTGTTACCTGTTTTTCATAGCCTTTTCCACAGGAACTTGCTGTCTGATTGGAAATTTCCTCCAAATAAGAGCCATTCAGGTCTGTCTCATCTTCTGACACTTCAGAGCCAGGATTTCTCCAATCTCTGTCATGCACTGACTTAGCCATGGTCAAATCATCAATATTGGAGTAGGAGAAATTCAGTCCTTTATCTTTGGGAGTGGTTGCTGATGGAGTGTGCTGGAATTTAGACTCCACCTTAACATTATCCTCGATAATCTTTCTCCTTTTCAAAATAGACTTAGGAGTTTCTTTCTTCGGTGTACTGGTCATGTCTTGTTTAAGATTCTCTGAATCAGAAAAATTATCAGAGTCAAACCATCCTTGCGCAACGCGCCGGTAAGTTGGCTCTTTGCTGACAACTTTTCCGTTCAAACTTGACAAATGTTTTCTTGCTACTGGTGATTTATGGCGATTGTTGGTTGAAATGATAAGATTTGGTTCAAGATTAGAATTTTTTATATTTATCATATTTGTCTTGAGCTGCTCCAGTGTAGATTGTAATGTATCTAGGTTTGTGTTTCCATCAGCAAGAATGAATTTTTTTTGTCCATTTTCCGTTACTCCAGGTTTGTAGTTGTCCAAAATCTGGCGAAACTTGTCTTGACCTGTCCTGAGTTTATTGAGAAGTGTCTGATTCTGCTGACGGAGCGTCTTCACTTCCATCTTCATGTTTTCCCTTTTGGAGAAATATTCCTGCAAAATTAAGGTAATACTGTGTAATAAATAATCATGCTTAATTTGTATGTTCAAGGTTGTAATCAGGGTTTTGTAAGTTCAAGATTAGTGAGAATCAAAGTGAAATTTTATGGTATTTCAAATAATAATTTATAACCATAACAATGTCACATATGAAATCAGTGTAATATCAGTCATTATAATAGACTTTTTTACACAATCTAAACTTTTTGGAATGCTCTTTTTAAAGTTGCATTACTTTTGTGAGTCTAAACTGAAAACTGACTTGATAGCCATGCATACACTATAGGGTTTGCCAAATGTAAATGGTTTACTATTGTTATAACCAACTGAACAAAATATATCAGTTCTCAAGTATGTGATAAGCTTGGTTTCTATTTTGTTTGGTTTTAATTCTAATTTCTTTCAATCTTTTCACTTAATGGGTTAAATATGTGAAAAAATCTAGGAGGTGTATCCCTGCCAAAATGTATTTAAGTCAGCGCTCAAAGTTGACAAAATACTCAGTTGATATTTGGTTGATAAAATTTAGTTCCCTACAAATATTTTGTGTGTTTTGCTCTAAAATGTAAGATCTAAGTTATCGCTGCTAATTTTAGAACATCTTGTTATCACCATTCAAATTGGATTTCAACTTCAAATGAAAAGCCCAAGTTTAAACTAATTTTTTTAAAGAGATACTTTCTAGAAAAAAAAAGTCTAGAAATTACATGATTAAATGATCATAGATGCATAAATTTATACATTTAAATTCAAAGACCAAAAAAATAAATCAGTAACCATGGAAACACAAACCAACATATAAAACTAATCTTGCAAACCCTATAAAATATGATCATTTATTGCAATTAGTGGCAATGTCGTCATCGTGGGTGATTTAATGCTCGTGCAAATCAAGCTGCAATGATCTTCAATTTTCATGAAACAAGTCATAACTTTACTCATACTAGTCCGATTGACATGTATATTTTACACCAAAATATTGTCCATTCTTTAGCGCGTCCATTCTAAGACTGAAAATCATGAGATCGCTGCTTAGACTGCATTCTTCTTTGTTTACTAATTAGTTATGCAAGTATATAATTGCCCCACGATGACGTCATTAATTTTTTTCCAACATGTGCATTTAAATGAGCTATTTTTCTATTAAACAAGAAAAAGTGGTGTTCCACATGTGACACGGATGGGAAAAAAAAAACAAACAAAACAAAAATTACAAAAAATAAAACAAAAATTACAATAAACAAAACAAAAATTACAACAAACAAAACAAAAATTACAACAAACAAAACAAAAAATTAAATAAACAACAAAATACATTTAAACACAAACAAGCATTGCAAACTGATGGGGTAGTTGAAATTATTTTCATTCATCTTTTAAGAACATTTAATTTGGTATATGAACATTTTTTTTAGCACAACTGTATATGCAAATATGTGCCTTTTCAGGCCTGATTATGTAAGTTGCTCTATTATCGCTCAGGCGCTATCGCAAATCATCGATCAGACATTTCTGTTCTAATTGTCCGATTTACACCAAATTTGAACTAAACTTACTGAAAATTCTTTGTTCTAGCGATTGGGAATCATTTCCAAGCAATTTAAAGAGATAATTTTATGAAACGATGACATCGTTTTGAATGTTCTGCTTTGTTTACATGACGCACTTCTTTTCTTTTGTTCACTTCTTTTAGATATGTATTCATTCGCCGGACGCATGCGCGAATTGGAATCTTTCGCAAGCAGACGACGAACACTCCACAGTGGCGTCCGTTGCTTTAACAATTATGACCACAGAAAAAACCGAATTACAACCCACAGGAAACGACTACCGATTTCCCATGATCGTACCGATCACAGAATAACACAGATAGTCCCTTTTTGATATCCATTGCCTGTCGGCAGTGGATATCAAAAACGGACCATCCGTGTTACAAAAAAACATGTTTCCCTTGTGCGGTCATACTAACAGAGCCACAGAACAATAGGCCGATTGCAGGTTACCATCTTGTTTTTTTATGATTAGATTTTAGAGAGTTTTTTGTGCACTTCCGATTGTAATTGTGCAGTTCCGGCGTGTTGTTTTCAATTGGGCAGTATGGCGACTCACAATCGGCCTATGTGCATCATAATTCTCCATCATAAAGTTACCAAGTTACCAATTCTCCATCATACTACAAATCATGTTGCAAATGTGTACCAGGGTCAGGGAAGTGAAAGTTACCCTTTAAGCTTCACCTTTTGCCAAGTTTTGGAGATATATTCAGGAGACATGATTTATCTATTTCAAGTATTATTAGGATGATATTAATATGAATAATAAGTTTTTACCAATACCTTATTGTATGAAATGATACAAGGAAAATGTTCATCAAGATCTTTGTGACTTCAGGTGGGTTCATTCAAGACTTGTCAAAACTTGACAGATGAATCTACGCCTATACACATTATCGCCCATGTAAACAATCGCATGAAATCGTGGACGTTTTCCAATTAGAACTCTTTGTTTTCATTATATTATAACTTACCTGCATGTTTGTTTGTTCCCTTTTGTACTATTTACAATCCGCACCAAAGTATCGACTCAAACATGACATATTTTAAACATAAACTTGAAAAATGTTAAGAAATCAAAACGACTGGAGCAACCGCATTTTTTAAATAGGTCATTCACGTGACTGTAAAAACTCATTTGATTGGTCCTTAGTAACCGGCTTTCCCATTGGCCGTTTTGCCAATGGATCAAAATGGCAGGTATGAGATTACGTTTTGGCAACAAAAAGTTATTTATCGTGATATTTGTTTTGTTTATAATCTTAAGTTGTGTTATATCAGTGTTAGCTAATGACTCATTATTTGGGAAACCAGGAAAATACTGTGATAAAGATGGCTGTGAAAACGAAACGGAGCAATCTACCACTGAACACCAGGAAAGTGTCAAAGTTGAATCTGTCAAAAGTAACCAGCAGAGCAGTGACAACTCCAATACTGTCAACAAAAAGATGACAACAGATCCGTCCAACACTAGAATACCTGATAATGTTATTAAAAATGAGAAAGAAGAAGATCATGTGACACATAAACAAAATATTGACCCCGATCCACGTGAGATTAATGTAATAATTACATTCACAAATGCAAAACACAATCACAATTTGCATCGGCAACTTGCACAGACTGTCAGGTCAATGCTGGAACTATCGTCTGTACCGATTGCTTTGCACATCATCGGAGATCCTGAAAGCCAGAAAATTGCTGCTGACATTGTGAAAGAAAACTCCAACAAAGTTCAGAGTACATACCGTGTAAGATTTACTAAAGATGTCCTTTATTTTAACAAGTATGCTTTTAAAGATAATTCCAGTTAATACATGTATACTAAACTGGTGCAGTGAGTGAAATGAAAGCTGTGGACGATGTGAGAGCTGCAGTTCCTTTTTAAGAGTCTTGTATGTGCATCAACTGAATATATTGTTGCCAGGTCGTTGTCTGACACCTACAGGTGTCAAAATGCGAAACCGTGGGATATCCATGGGCAGTCAATTGACAAACTAATTTGCAGCTTTCTTGTTGACAGCAGCTTTCATGTAATTAAAAAAATAATAATAATAATAATAATTTAATAAAATATTTGTATAGTGCCATTTCAGACTAGGTCTGCTCATGGCACTTATTTGGCAACATTGGGGGCATACGTCTATAGTATAATGGTTAAGCTTACTTGATGTGCACAAACTTGCACTTCAAACACCTGCAAAGGTTTCAAATATGTACATTATGGATATGATTGTCTTTTCCTCACAATTTTAGAAATAATTTAATTATTCCTTGATGCATATTTAATATTATTGGGCTCGGCCAAGCGGTAACGGAGGGACAGCATCACTGAACAGCATAACATAAATGCATTTATTCCAGAAATACAAAATTATTAGAAATACTTAATTATTGTTTTTGACAAAGCCCACTGAACATTACAATATGCCAAAGTATTGAGGATCATACTGTAACAGTTTATGTATGGTATCAAAATATGTTTTCTGTAACGGAGGGACACTTTTGAATCATGTAGCAAAATGGGCTTAACATAAAGTTCTTGTGAATATTCTTAAAAATCACTATATCATATATCATCTACACATACCTAAGTAGTAAATACCAAAATATCAAGTTTGTAACCTTAACACTGTTTTATTTATTAAAGAAATATTGTCGTAACGGAGGGACAACAGAAAATAGTAACGGAGGGACACAAATGTTCAGCTGTAATCTTGTCAACAAGTAACTTCTGTAGCAAACTGTACATGTACTATTTAGGTGCTAAATCTTTATGAACTTGACAGAATAAATTAACAGAATAAATTGAATGAAATAACATAAGTAACAAAGACCAAATACACACCACAAATGACAACTGGGTACTAAGGATGGATTATGGTCAAAATAACCATGTGACAAATGTGACCGTGGTACTGAACTGCCACATTAGACAGAATTTGCACATTTTATGAATCTAAATTATCCACAAGTGTAAATTATCTACAAGTTAGAGAAAATATGAGTTTAAATATGCTTAGGAATGCATACTATTTACATTTATGGACGCCAAGCTTTAAAGGTTATGCTAATGTCCAGGCCTGAGTGAAAAGTGAAAATATTAACAGAAAGATATGACGGACATGAGGTATAATGACGGCAGAAAGTAGCTGAATAAGATTAAGATTGGCAGCTATGTTCAAGTTTTAGATAAGAGGAGGGAATATATAGCTATCAAATGAAATGCACATGCACTTGGTCCAGCGGTCCACTTCGTATCATGGTCATTTTGACCATGGTCATTTTGGTCATCATAAGGATGACACACACAACTCATTCCATTACATCATCATGTTCTTAGCCTTGTGTTATCCTAACTCTAAGCCAGGAACACTGCATTATCCCTAAGAATGGATTTGTCAGGTAAATTAGACACTTTGACAAGATCAAACGGTTACATAGTGTCACAAGGAATAACACCTATCAAACAACAATTGTGTTGTCTCTGATGGGACAGCTTGTGTACCCAGTGCAGGTCAGCTGGTGGCTTTCTTCCTCTGACTAAAGTACCAATGCAAACAAATATGATTTTTTTTTGCCATAAACTCAGACAGTATTGAAAACCAGTGTTTATAATACATGAGTATGTAGACAGGGAAATAGAATTATGTATCACTGACCATGTTGATTGATGCATGAGTATAAACATGAAGTGTCTATTGTCTCTCAGGTGACAGACCACATATTAGCCAACCAATACATGTTTAACCAAATAAATTGTTTGTGTCCATTTCCACTTGACATAAACCACTTTAAGAAATAAAAATTTCTGGCAAATAACTGAAATAATAACAACTTGCATGAACCTGAACATTTGTCCCTCCATTACTAGTAACGGAGGGACAGGTTTTCTTCATATAAAATCAACCAAAAATTAAATGAGTTTCATAAAGCATACAGAAGGTTATGATACTTCACTATAAGCACCTTACTTCTGGAAAGTTTCACATTCCTTGTGATATGCATTATAGCATGAGGTAAAAATTTCAATATTTTTTGTAACGGAGGGACAAATTCATATTTTAAAGTTTTTCCCCAAAAACATCTTTAGACTTGTGTGCCAAGAATTTGAATTTAAATCATGATAACATAGCATCTCAACTTTATTAAAGTCCCATTTCCACTACTTTGCATGTGATTTCTAATAAAATACACCATATTTTCTAAATTGATAGAAAAACGACGACAGACAGCAAAATGAACCAACAAAATAGGGTCTTAAACAAATTGTGATTATTTCGCAACCAATAAGGGTAGAGAAAAAAATAAAACAGTTTCAGAAACTACAGTTTTTAGTTTATTAGGTACAATTTAAAAGAAGCACATATTTTGAGTTTCACTTTTTCATGTTAATGTTCACTTCCCCTTGGCTGAGCCCTATTACATCTAGGCAAAGTATTTAATGTGAATTTAATGCTTTAACATCTTATATTGCAATTTACAATTATGGCAATGCCATCCCTTTTTTTTTCTAAGAATTTGTAATTAGCAGTTGCCAATATGTACTCTTCACATTAACGACATGTATCCTAATGCCCATTATAGATGATCAGATTTTTGTTTCAGTTTGTGAATCTTGATATTGACAAATTAGCGCAAGATTTGGATGATATTGTGAAGCCGATGCAGCACCACTTCAGTGCTAAGCCAGGAGCTTACTATCATCACGCCCTCTTCTTCCTCTCCATCGCCATTCACAGGGTAAGGCTATATAGCAACAGAATAATTCAGCTAAGTGTATTATTTGCTCAGCTATTAATGACAATTGTAAAACTAACATAAATATCGTTCACAATTGTGGTCGTTTTAGTGGTGGCTTCAAATATTTATGAATGTTTTGAATGTGAACATTAAAATTAAAAACTTGATGATAGTTTTGAATATTACATTCATATCTCATCTCATAATATATACATGTACACTAACAGAAATGGCTTGTATGTGTTTGAATTGGTGAGCCAAGAGAAAGACAGACCTTTATATATGTATTTTGTAGATTTTACTCCATTGTTTGTCTGAAAATGACTGCCATAATTGCAAACATTAAATCAATGGAATGAGCCTGACTTTTGATGGATTGCAAAATCATTATTATAGACTGAAGTGCATCCGTTCTCTGGGCGTCTGGGTGTGAATGCATGCCCATTTGCAAGCCTGCTTATGTATATTTGCATGCATTTTATTTTCAGCAAAATGCAACCATCACTGTAGATTTGAATCTAAGGTCATTGATCAGGGCTGAACGTGGAAAAGGACATTTAGACAGTTTTTTATGATTATAGGACATTAATTTGTACAATCTGTAATCTGAAATTTGTAGGCCTCACAAAGAAGTCTGTGAATAAAATGATTTGTTTTGACTTGATATATATATATGATGCAAAATTCAGTCTCGTTTATTATTAAATCACTATTAAATCACTATTATCAAAATAATCCCAATCACTAGATTTATGGACAATATTGCCCAAATGGCCCAATTCTCACTAGAATTCAAGAGTGATATTTTTTAAAATTAAATGTTTACTTGTTTACATTATTACTGCAATTATATATTTCAGGTAATGCCTGAGTCAATGAAGCAAGTTATCATGTTGGATGCAGATCTGAAATTCAAAGCAGATATCAAAGAGTTATATGACCGTTTTGACCTGTTCACGGAGGACAATGTCATGGGCATAGGACGAGACTTGCAGCCCGTCTATCGTCACGCGTTCTGGAAGTATCGGGGAGAGAACCCGGGAACTCGTGTTGGGGAGCCGCCACCGGACGGCCTGACTGGGTTCAACAGTGGAGTTCTCCTCCTTAACCTGGAGAACATGAGAAAATCAGAACTCTACAATAAAGTGATCCACGGAGAATCTGTGAAACAGTTAGCGGAGGAGTTCTACTTCAAAGGACACCTTGGAGATCAGGATTTTTTCACACTGCTCAGTATGAAATATGAACATTTGTTTCACGTGTTGCCGTGCCAGTGGAACAGACAACTGTGTCGTTGGTGGGAGAGAAGCTATAAAGCGGTCTTTGAGTTGTATCACAGCTGTGATGATCCTATTAAGATTTATCATGGAAACTGCAACACTCCCATCCCATCTGATTAATCAGAAAAGATCTGAACACAAAAATATTTGACAAAGTTGCATATTTTAAAGTTTTAGATATTTTATAAATGAAAATTCTCATAAATAATGGAAATTTATCTCAAAGTAGGAATTTTTGTTCATTCAATGTGCCATTACATTAAGATAGAAGCCTTAGAGGTTCTGGCCAAACATCTTTTTTGTCATGCACAAATGTGACCAAATAAGGTCACACTTAACCATTGCATGTCTCCATGTAGCTATGTGAACAAAAACCTTGTCTTATACACAAGTAAATACGGTATGTTGTGTGACAAAATATATTCACACATTATTTGGTCTTTGTATTTGATTATTAAGATGTTTGGCTGAATGGTAAATGTACTTAATTATTTATGAAAATATTATCAGGATACAAGAAATCATATTCAACTCCATTTTATATACTGAGATATTTGAATGGATATAATAATGAATTTCCTGAAAAGTTGCAACTATTGAAACTAAATTCTCTGTCAGCCCAAAGCTTGCCTTAACTTACTTACCCTAATATAACTTAACTAATAAGGTTGCTGAGGGAATACATTAATATTTTGGCAGCAAATGCAAGTACAGAAAAAAAATCTGCTTTGGAATTTTGAGATAGAGATAGAGAGTTACGGGTGTAAAAACCAATTGAAATAGAATGACATGTCAATGAATATTTCTTAGGTCACCCATGCGGGACAGATGTTAACACACCTACGACAGCAAGGCCCACACAAGCAGTGTGAATAAAAGGCCTTTATCTCATTATGGACTGGCCAAACTGGGCAACCAACTTTTCAATTATCTCTCGGTTAATATCAAGACCTAGTGCTGTGATATGTAGATCTATGCAATAATCTAGATCTTCCTTGTCCTTCACAATAAAATATTTGATTTAGGAGGATCTCACTTTATTAGCTGTATTGTTTGCCTAACATAATTATTAAGTTGGTCTGAGAGAATCATGGCCTGAAGATTAAATGATTAATGCTCTCTGAGCATTTATTCATATCCACTATCAAAATGTGATTAAAAATATGCAAATAGTTGTTAATGATTCAAATTATGCATTAAATTTAACTGAAATGAAATTAACATTGCAATGATATGTACTTAATTGAAATAGTAATAGTATACAATTGTTAGAACTGGTTAGAACTGGTGAGTAATGTTTAGATCCAGTTAGTAATTTTGTAGGTCTGGTTAGTAATTGTTAGAACCTGAGGGTTTTGTTATTACAATGTATACATCAGGATTCTATTATCCAGGATCAGGATTCTATATGTCCTTGTAGATGGTCAAATATCTGAAATCATTCCAAATGCTTCATGCACGTCCCGTTGAAAAGGGGAGGTCTTTTGAAATTTGAACAGTTATTGACATATCTTTGTATACTTTGATCAATGCTTGAGACATTTGTTGCTGTTTTCACAACAGTCTCTGTGTCAGGAATGGTGACTGCTTCACCTGTTATGTAGAAACACTAATCTAGATCTTAATGAAGAAACAATAATCTAGATCTTAATGTAGAAACAATAATCTAGATCTTAATGTAGAAACAATAATCTAGATCTTAGGAAATAACCATATGTGGTTTAGACACAAGTCATGATCCACTCTGAAACCATTGAACCATGGCTTATTCATTAGATATGGTTCACTTGAACCAGGACAGATTCATTAGATATGGTTCACATGAACCATGACAGATTCATTAGATATGGTTCATTGAACCATGATAGATTCATTAGATATGGTTCATTGAACCATGATAGATTCATTAGATATGGTTCACTTGAACCATGGCATATTCATTAGATATGGTTCACTTGAACCATAACATTCATTAGATATGGTTCACATGAACCTTGACAGATTCATTAGATATGGATCACTTGAACCATGACAGATTCATTAGATATGGTTCACTTGAACCATGACAGATTCATTAGATATGGTTCACTTGAACCATGACAGATTCATTAGATATGGTTCACTTGAACCGTGACAGATTCATTAGATATGGTTCACTTGAACCATGACAGATTCATTAGATATGGTTCACTTGAACCATGGCAGATTCATTAGATATGGTTCACTTGAACCATGACAGATTCATTAGATATGGTTCACATGAACCATGACAGATTCATTAGATATGGTTCACTTGAACCATGACAGATTCATTAGATATGGTTCACTTGAACCATGACAGATTCATTAGATATGGTTCACTTGAACCGTGACAGATTCATTAGATATGGTTCACTTGAACCATGACAGATTCATTAGATATGGTTCACTTGAACCATGGCAGATTCATTAGATATGGTTCACTTGAACCATGACAGATTCATTAGATATGGTTCACATGAACCATGACAGATTCATTAGATATGGTTCACTTGAACCATGACAGATTCATTAGATATGGTTCACTTGAACCATGACAGATTCATTAGATATGGTTCACTTGAACCATGACAGATTCATTAGATATGGTTCACTTGAACCATGACAGATTCATTAGATATGGTTCACTTGAACCATGGCAGATTCATTAGATATGGTTCACTTGAACCATGACAGATTCATTAGATATGGTTCACATGAACCATGACAGATTCATTAGATATGGTTCACTTGAACCGTGACAGATTCATTAGATATGGTTCACTTGAACCATGACAGATTCATTTGATATGGTTCACTTGAACCATGACAGATTCATTAGATATGGTTCACTTGAACCATGACAGATTCATTAGATATGGTTCACTTGAACCATGACAGATTCATTAGATATGGTTCACTCTTGAATCATGGAGCCATGGCTGACACATTCATCATGTATTTTTTTCACTTTTTTCACTTTTAAGTTTTGCTGATTATGTCCGGACAGCTTCTGCAGTGTGGGGGAGAAAGTTTCCATCATTCTATCTGCCTGTTAAATTTGATTATCTCTGAAACTACTGGTCGGATTCTTATCTGTTAGTAGGTTCAGAAATATTTCCTCTTTAATATGAAAAAAAAAATCAAATTAACTGTCACCAAGTTGTCAAGTAGGCTGCCATTTTGAATAACATAACAAATATCAGCTAATGAAAATTGAGATAACAAAAGAAAGTTGGGGCCAAATTCAATATGTACAGTGATGTGCATTTTAATTTTAATTGGCCTAAAGTACCGTTTGCTTGGGTCAACTTTCAAAAAGGATTTAATTGCTCATTTATGAAGCAGTTTGAAGGCATTTCCAGAAAGCGTTCACAAACATTACAAAAAGCACAAATCAGCACAGCTTTAAGGCCACAGGCCTGTGTTTTTTTGCAGAGTAGATACTTACACAAGTTTGCACAGGGTTAGACACATTTTAATATATTTTCTGAAGGGAAGCAATATTTCATGGATAAATTATATGTACAGACATCACACTAGCTGCAAAGCCAATTGGAACCATAGAACTTTTCTGATAAAGTCATTCAAACTGGATGTAGGACTGTGTTAGTTGTTTTTCCAAAGATGTCTTTGTATGTTTTAGTCAGTAAAATGCATTTTGTCATTACATTGGCCCAGCATGACCTTATTTGGTCATGTTAATGTGAAGCAACATAGGTATTTGACATAAACTGGCCATGAAGCAAAGTTATGGAAAATTCCAGAAACCTGTTATCTTTAATTTATGAAGTTTATTGTGCCATGAAGAGAGTTAATTAGACAATACTAAATATTGATGTTATAGTGTGAAATTAGAATGATTTATATATCATTGTTATGATGACCAATCCACATAGATTATGTTTAGTGATGAGAGTTTTATTATGAATTTTGCAGCACATGATTTGTTGTGGTGAAATGCTGACAATTATGATAATGAAAAATTTATTTTTACAGACTGATATTGTACAGATTGATTTTATGAAATATAATTTTCCATAATAAAATGAGACTTTGTGTTTTGTTTTAACCACATTGTATGAATGTCCCTGATTTTCATAGAGACATTGAATCACCCTCTGAAAAAGAAGAATTTTGAAGGTAAAGTCAGAGTCACACAGAGCCTACAAAGCTTATAAACAGGACTGCATCTATGGTCATCCAAAAAACTTCACACATAGCTTTAAAGGCTTTAATGAATATGTTCAAAACAGATTTCTTCATAACTTGCACAACATCCCTAAATCCTATATCTTTGGAATTGGAACCTAGTGCCTACTATTTATTTATTTTTTATAATCTTATATCTAATATTCTTTTTTCAATATTCTTGCTGAGATTAGTACTCAGATTACGCCTCAGTCACATTTGCACCGGGCGCCGGCCGGGAAGTAAGGGGCGATCCATTTGATTTTTGTGGGGTGGGGTGGGACAGCAGTACTGGATGAATAATTTTTTTTTCTTTGGTAGGGTGGATGAATAATTTTATTTTCTGGTGTGGGGTGGGTGAATAAATTTTTTTTCTGGTGTGGGGTGGGTGAATAAATTTTTTTTCTTGTTAACAATCCGTCATTAATTACTGGGCGGGGCAGGACAAAACTACAAAATATAGACTCTGATCCTTCATTTCAAGGAATCCATATAGAAGATAGAAAAACTGGAAGGAGGTGGATGAATAAATTTTTTTTCTTTGGTAGGGTGGATGAATAAATTTTTTTTCTTTGGTAGGGTGAATGAATAATTTTTTTTTCTGGGATGGGGTGGGTGAATAAATTTTTTTTCCAAAATCTCCCACCCCACCCCACAAAAATCAAATGGATCGCCCCTAACAATCGGCCGACTTCCCAATCTGCCGGGCGCCGGGAGTTTATCAGCAACAATCTGAGAGATGCCGTAGCTGTGGTCACATTATTAATGCCTCAGTCACATTTGCGCCGATTTCAGTAAAGATGCCCGGCCGATGGGTATTTTTTACAAAATCGGCAGGCAGTTCAGATCGCCGTGCGGGCACCGGGAGATCATCGGCCACAATTGGGCATCTTTAAGACGTCGGGCAGGTCATCGGGAACTTTTATCTTGAACATAAAAGTTGCCGGCGTTTCCCCGATGTCTTATCAGCAAATATCATCTTAAAGTACACGGCAGGGTCCCGGCAGTGTCCCGCAGGGACATCGGCAGATTATCTTAGGGCTGCCGGTGGCATCGTGTGGTGAAAATAGGATTAAATATATATTTTTTAAGCCTACCCAGACGTCTTTAAGACATCTTGCAGACATCTGTGTCATGAAACAGACGTCGTTAAGATATCCTACATACGTCTGTGGTATTCAGTTTTGCACGTGCCGTGCGGTGCCCTTTAATAATGTGACCACAGCTACGGCATCTCTCAGATTGTTGGTGATAAACTCCCCGGCGCCCGGCAGATTATGAAGTCGGCCGATTCTAACTTCCCCGCCGGCGCCCGGTGCAAATGTGACTGAGGCATAAAGGGCACCGCACGGCACGTGCAAGACTGAATGGCACAGACGTCTGTACGATATCTTAAAGACGTCTAGATCATTTGACAGACGTCTGAAAGACATCCTAAAGACGTCTTGATCATTGACAGACGTCTGTAGGATATCCTAAAGACGTCTATGTGATATCGGAGGGAGCCCGGTGGATCATCTGACGATGGCCTGTGAACACATGAAATAAACAAGAAAAAGTGGTGCTCCACATGTAACACGGATGGGAAAAAAATAACAAACAAAACAAAACTTGCAACAAACAAAACAAAAATTAAAATAAACAAAACAAAAATTACAACAAACAAAACAAAAATCAAAATAACCTCTCCCCCCCCCCCCAACAAAAAAATGGCATGGATAAAATGGGGTTTTTATTAAAGCAATATTTATTCATCTTTTAAAAACATTCAATTTGGTATATGAACGAATTTTCTAGCACAACTGGGTAGACACTAGTAACATGTCCATATATGGACAGTAAACCACATCGCAATTGCCCGTATGCTTGACCGTGAAGCAGGGCACGGCCGGAAATATGTCATTGAGCCTCGTTTGTTGAGGTGGCCACGTGGTGACCGGGATTCGGGCACCAACTGCCAGTTGAATACGTCATTATAATAAGCCTCGTTTTGGTATTGCTTTGAAGTCAATCCATTTCACTGGATATGGTGAAATGTGACAGGGGTAGTGAAATGTGACAGGGTTACTGAACTGCCATGTGTTCCAAAGTTTATGATGTTTGAAGGTATGTGGAAATGCTAAAAACTGCACACAATCGTATTTAACTTAAATGACAGCCAATCTTGAATGATAGTACTAATGTGGAGGCCTGATAAAAGTGAGAATTTTCACAGAACCCTCATGGGCTTCAGGCTTCAGCTGAGATATTTTTGTTTTTATTTTTCCATCATTATCCCATCATGGGAAAATAAAAACAAAAGTATCATTGTTGTGATTGATGATCAATGTCAAAAGTGAATACTGGACGATATGAGCGTGTTCCTTTATGAGCGTGGGACCTTATGAGCGTGGTTTATATGCCGGGGGGGGGGGGGGGGGGGGGGGGGGGGGGGTACTCTCATAGTCAGCGTTACCGGGGAAGCTGGGCTAAATAGGGTCCTTTTCGCTGATATTTTCCCTAAAACAGGTAAAGATATTTCATCATTTTCCCTAAAACAGGGTACTATTTTTACCCTCAGCCCCTGATGTAATCAGGCTGAGGGTATTGCAGTACTCCTGGTGTGGGTATGTATGTCTGTATGTCTGTAGCGAACATCCTTGTCATCGCGATAACTCGAGAACAAATGATGGCAGCTTTATGAGATTTGACACACACAAGCATCTGGTGAAGACCTCAGAATTTTTCCTATGAAACATGACCTTCACCTACTTCTCAAGGTCACATGGACAATTATGTGAAATCATCCTTGTCATCGCGATAACACGAGAACAAATGATGGCAGCTTCATGAAACTTGACACACAAAAGCATCTGGTGAAAACCTCCGACGAGTTCGATGGATGGGACCTTGACCTAATTTTCAAGGTCACAGGGACAGTTATGTGAAATCCCAAGAATCGCAATAACTCAAGAACAAATGATGGCAGCTTTATGAGATTTGACACACATAAGCATCTGGTGAAGACCTCAGATTTTTTCTATGAAACATGACCTTCACCTACTTTTCAAGGTCACAGGGACAATTATGTGCAATCATCCTTGTCATCGCGATAACTCGAGAACAAATGATGGCAGCTTCGTGAAACTTGACACGCATAAGCATCTGATGAAAACCTCTGAGATTTTTGTATGGAACATGACCTTCACCTACTTTTCAAGGTCACAGGGACAATCATATCAAATCCACGTCATTGCAATAACTTAAGAGCAAATAATGGCAGCTTCATGAAAATTGACACACATAAGCATCTGGGACGACTCTAGATGAGTTTGATGGACGGTGACCTTAACCTGCTTTTCAAGGTCACCGGCCCATCTCAATAATTCTAGAGTAAATGATGACAGTTTCATGATACTTGACACACCTAAGCTATCAAAGGAATTAGATTTTATGGTTTTTTTTTACCCCTGCATCAATTTGCCTTGGTGCACTGACGTTTTGTTCACAACTATTGTGTGGAGCGAATGTTGTGCAATGAGTTACCAGGGCTGAGGGTTGATGCATCTCTGATGCCTATGTTTTCAAATTTCTCCCTAAAACAGGGATCACAATCCCCCTTTCCAAATCTCCCCCTTCTGCATCATCCCTAAATGAGGGTATAAAAAATTCAGCAAGTCCTAAATCAGGGTACCAATAATGATAGAATATTTCCCTAAATCAGGCTCTGGGGTTTTCAGTTCCATTCGGGTTAAGATATTTTATCATTTTCCCTAAAACAGGGTACTGTTTTTCAAATTTCTCCCTAAAACAGGGATCACAATCCCCTTTTCCAAATCTCCTCCTTCTGCATCATCCCTAAATGAGGGTATCAAAAATTCAGCTAGTCCTAAATCAGGGTAACAAATTTCAGCTAGTCCGAAATCAGGGTACCAATAATGATAGAATATTTCCCTAATTCAGGCTCTGGGGTTTTCAGTTCCATCCCAGCCTCCGCGGGTTAAAATCATGAGAGTACCCCAATCATAACTGATCATTAGCAAGAATGAATGACGATGGAATGCTATATATATAAAACTTTCAAATAAATAATATTCTTTTCTTTCCTTGCAGGAGAGAAGGACAATGCAATATGTTCAATTCTGGGAATGATCACAGGACCCCATTTTTAAACAGATCACATCAAAGCAAGATGTCATTACTAAACAAATTACCAGTGCCTATGCACTTCACACCCCCAAAAAAGCATCCAGTCAAATTTGATACTGTACACTTTGAAACACCAGTGAAAGCTTCAGAAAATGTATGTGTTGTATGTGGAGAAGTACCGAAGAGAACCATGAAACTGCTCCAAGATAATATTGATTTACAAGACCTTCTGTGTCATTATGCTGATATAAATGTTGAAGCAGGTAGCATTTGCAGAAATGATGAGCGAAGGTTGCGGACAATAGACAGAAAAATGAAGGACTTGAAACAGAGGTGTGTTAACACCAGACAGAAACTGCTTAAAATGGGCCTTAAAAGATGTGCAGCACCTGAGACTGACCTAGGTCATACCTCAAAGGTTCCAGTGCCACCATCAAAGAAATTGTCTTCACACATACCAGTGCCATCATCACAAGCAGTATTTTCACCTATGCCGGTGCCCTCATCAAAGAGCGCATATTCACCAATTCCGGTGCCTTCATCACAGACAGTATGTTTACCCATGCTATTTCCCCCTAACATTTCTGACATGTCTCAAGTGACTCGGGCATCAAAACATGATTTATCTCAAGTCACTCTTACACCATCACCCATGGAACATACATATAGTCATAATATATCAATTAAAGTGCCAAATGCATCTGAGGTGGCAATGCAGATTTCACAACACAAACATGATCAAGATGCATGCAATTCTTGGTCAATGAAGCAGGTATGTAATCATCAGGACAATCAGATTATTTCACTACGCAAAACCATCCATGGAACTCCTTCAACACTAATAAAGCAAAAGAACACCACAACATATGAGCAACTCACTGACTTTGACTGGGAGTCAGTGGTTTCAGAAATGTATACCAAATTTCCAGTATTCACGAGACTGACACTGTCTCTGATGATACCACCTGGGAAAAGAGATGATCCTGAAGTTATCCAATCGGTGATCCCACGTCTTGGAATGGTGTATGCCTTGGCTGTCCAACAAAGAGCGAAAGAACTTAGTTTAGTTCAAAGGATTATGTCTGTCATTTTGATGCAGAGCATGTGTCAAGTAAAGGTATGTAGAATTTAATTACATCTCTGCATGACATATTACAATGGCACAATTGGCTATTAAAGGGATTAAGCAGTGATTTTGAAAAATATGTATTAGTATCATAAATTAACAATAAAGATATTTGCCTTTCATATATAAATATTGTTTTGGTTGATGCACTCCATTAAATGTCTGTAAAACCTATTTGAACAGGAACCTAATTAATAGCCCCCTTTTGAAAGCACACTTCTTTCTTGGTGTCATTTATATGTTGAGTGTGATTATAGAGGCACTGAAAGGTAAAATGACGTCATAAAAGTATGACAATTTACTTATGACGTCATGAAATGTATTCTCCTTTAGATAGTGTCAGAATAACGTCAAACAGTGCTACCCCACTATGATCCTCAATTGAGGTCAAACAAAGTTCACGCTACCGGTGTTTACCCGTCACATGCAACTTATGGCTGAGACAGATCTCTCCTGAGAGTGCAACTTTTATGTCTTATAGCAACTTATGTTATTACTCTGTCATAATTTCAATTTGTCATTATGTTCATATGTGGTTAAGCTTTCAATACACCAGATTGTAGAATTGATGCTTAATACCTTAAACAATGATTTTTATTTATGTCTTAATGCATCAACAGTCAGAGCAAGAAATAGCTGATACTTTCTAGAGAAATGTATTACACCGTACATTGAGATACAAGTGTATCACTTCTCCAGAGCATAATATTCAGACATTGCAATATATTGTTATGTCTATCTTAATGTTTGTGGGCTAATTCAGTATATATTTCGGGGAAGTTCCTTGTAAAAGTACAGGATGGACCATTTCCCTGAATTTTACCTACATTTATCATTTGAGATAATTGTTCCAAATATGTCAACATGACCCATCCTACCTAACATTAATGAGGTATTTTGGACATTTAATGGGCCCACACCAGAAATATCACTATTTAAAAGATAATTTAGTGAGAAACATTGCCATTTTTGTGTTGTAAACAATTACCAAATACTGTTCTGTCCCTTGTAGAAGTGCAATGCACCAGTGGAGAAGCTCACCTGCACCTCTTTAATGTAACACTGGGACAGAAAACTTAATCTAAACATACTATTTAAGTGAAGCCTCATTTGCATTCAATTTACTCACAAAAAGACATGTTGAGATAAAACCATTGAAGACATTTTACATGAAATGTAACATAATAATGATTGTTACTTATTTTATTGTTTTAAGTTTATGTCTTGACAATATTAGCATATTTACACAATAAACACTTTATTTTTATATTGTAATATGTTAATTCTTTTTCAGTTATACAATCACTGGAACATGTTTGTATCACCAGACTTATTAACCATTATCAGAAATGTAGTCCTTGTGATGTATGCTGTAAAACAGTCTTGTGGGACATCTTGAACTAACAGTACCTAATGACTATAGTAAGTTGTTATAATAATGCATGTATTTTGTATGCATGTTTATAAAGCATAACAATAGATTCCTGATGTATCATCTGATGGGATCAGACATCTTCCTACTGTAAAAAATCATGTAATTGTGCATAACATGAACAGTAACTGTAAAATAGAAACAGTGATAGCTTTAATGACAATTAGTCTTTTATGAAAGACCCCAATATTATATTTTGTAAAATATTTCATTTATGATTATTTTCTAGGTGTTTGATCGTCTGTCTGCTGTTGGTGTGTGTCTGTCACACCAAACATCAAGTGATGTGATTGAAACACTGAAATGTAACTTTACAGATGAAATGTCATCAAAAATAGCCATGGGCTACAGGCTAAGGCTATGTGGGGATAATATTAACTTCTGGATAAAGGTGTATAGTGACAAAAAGGGCCATCACTCCCATATGGAACATTACTTTGGCTCTGTTGCCTTACTTATGAAGCTTGACTTCAGTCACCTTGATGACTGTCCTCAGGTGTTACCAGAGAACATCCAAGCAAATACACTGGTGCCCAATGTGGAAGACATCAGTAACCTTGTGGATGATTATGTTTACCTCTTTATGAAAGAGGCTCAAAAACACTTTGACATTTTCCGCTTCCTTGGAAAATACACACCAAGAGTGTTAGGAGGCAAATACGTCCACCAGATCAAAGAAAAAACTACTGTGATTCCATTGCCAGCATTGAAGAAGAACGAAATGCAATATAGTGATATGCTGGACATAATGAGACATTATGTAGAGGTTGTGACAGATGTTTACAAGAAGGCAGGTTACAATGAGGAGCAGATTCCAAAAATTCAGATTGGTGGTGATCTGGTCACTCGAGTTATGGAATCAGGAAGCAAACTTCTAATGATACGTGCCCCAACAGCAAATGATCGGTTTGACATATTGTCACCGATAAGCAGTGAGTTTTTTCACATGGCCATGAAGCTTCTTCAGGTATTTTACAAACGCCTATGGAAGGAGAGCTCCAGTGAACTTGGCACACTCAAGTGTGAGCAAGTAAGAGTGCAAAGAAACTCTGTTAATGCAGATGTGAAGAAAGCATACAGTGAGGACAAGGATTTTGCAATGGTATTTGTAAATGCACACATCATCCATGCCATTCAGAATCACTTTAATCTGGAAAGTGTGCACAGTATACCACCAAATGCCCCACATGCAGAAGACCAGAGATATGAATGGGCACTAGCAGAGTTCAAGAAATTAGTTAAGCAGACAGTTGGTACCTTCAAATACAAGAAAGATACTGTTGGTGAGTGACAATGGTAAAAGATAAACAGTTCAGTCCAGGTATCTATACTTTGATGCAACCATCATGTGTTAACACACATTCATGCCATGTTAGGCATGAAAGTATACAATCACACAGTCAGAATCTGAGATCTGAGCTAGATTTCCATTAAATTCATATTATCCAAATTTATGTGTGAGTGACTTATGCGGTAATGTATGTATATGATAGGAGAATACATATATTATCAGATAGTAATGAAATTAACTAAATATTTTGAATATTCCAAAAGTTATTGATAGGGAGACAATCTGCAAAGCAGAAAAATGACAAAATCCTCAAACTTTCTCATCTGCCTGAATTTGCCTAAAGTCAGTTTAAATGGCTAAAAATGTCCTGATGTGAAAGCATGTTTTAAGTGAAGGTATGTACGCCTGGACTGGACTGATAAATGGTAAAACCTCACGTAGTTGTAGATATTATTCTTGGAGGGCCAACAATCTGATAGCAGTCAGCCTGGATTAAACTTACAACCCTTGAATAGCTAAGCCAACTACTAAACCAGATGAGCCCTTGAACCACCTGATATGTTCTCTTTTATATTGATAAGTAAAGATATATTTCATAAAACAAAAATTAAAACATACTAATTTTTAATTAACTGCCAAAACCAACAAGTGAAAGTGGCATACCGGTATACCAAGTTGGGCAAATACAACATGGCAAGGCAGGTATGTGGTATGACGGCATATCATTGATCTTAACTAATGTGAACAAATCCGGGTGATTCTGTTATATAATGATCTCTTTACTTTTCACAAAAGGCATCAAAATCATGAAGAAATCAAAATATTTTGATTGCCATTTCAAAATAGGTAAGCTTGTTGCTAAAATTGTAAAATTAATTAGGAAGTGCAAAGTTCTAAAGCATAAAATGATCTCACTGCTTTAGAAATTACTGCTTAATTTTTCTATTGAGGAAAATAAGTAGCAATGCATGTAAGATATATGAATATGACATCACAAGGACTCATGTGATGTCACCATAAAAATATCACACGTTATGTAGTAATGTCATAAATGATTAATTAAAAAAAATTGCTATAATTGTTACATCATAAACAAAAGTTACATGTCACTCTGCAATAATGGATTGACTGATCAATTATGGCATTTATTAAAAAATAACATTTTCTGTTTCATAATTTTTCAGAAACTAGCAATCCTGGGCAGTCTGCAGAGGAGCAAAGATATGTGGATCAGCTGCCAAAACCAGCAACAGAAGTTGGGCACGTACAACATGGCAAGACTTGTTTGATACTTTTGACCTGTCATATGTTTTCCATGACTCCCTCCCCCTTCTAACGGGGAGAATAAAGTTCCAAACAGATCTATTCAGAGTATTTTTGAATAAATGAATGGCCAACAATATCATCATCGATGAACAGCTACAGCAAAATCAGTTCACTTTTTCACTATCACCAAAACTCTGCATATCCCACCACACCCAAAATTTCCCGGAATGAAAGAGAGAGCTGTCTGATATTAAATCACCTGAGCAATATTATGTTATATTCATACATTTTGACATTCATGAAAATCACATATACCAATTTTGATAACTATAACAATTGCACTTTGGCACTTTACAAGATATCTCTTTGTAAAAATGTGGCACAAATTGTGTTATGAAGTACAAGTGAATGAATATTTTGTGTCTCCTACACATATACATTTCTCTTTTTAAATATCTGATTTTAGGTACAACCACCAGTGCTCATCCAAGTGGTATTGTAACAGTAGGCCTGAATTTGACCAGAACTCCATTTGTTGAAAAGGTGATTTAATTGTTTTGGGTTGCAATATGAACAGGAATTGTTGTTAAAAAGATACTTTCTAGTAAAATAAATTATATAAATTACATTATTAAATGATCATATATGTGTAAATACATTGAAACTCATAGACAAAATAATTTTATCAGTAACCATGGAAACACAAATCAACATTTAAAACTAGTCTTGCAACCCCCATAAATAATGATCATTTATTGCAATTTGTGCCTATGACGTCATCGTGGGGGATTTATTGCACATGCAACTTGATCTGCAATCATTTTCAATTTTCACAAAACTTTGCTAATATTGGTCCGATTGTCATGGTTTTTACACCAAAATGTCCAATTTTTTATCTTCTTTTCAGCACTCCAAACCATTCTATAGTGCCTCTATTCTAATACCGAAAAAAATCGTAACATCGCTCTTTCAGCTACATTCTTCTTTGTTTACTAATTAGTTATGTAAGTAGGCAATTGCCCCACGATGACGTCATTCTTTTTTTTCCAGCACATGCATTTAAAAGAGCTATTTTTCTATATAAAAAAATAAGTGACAATGCCAAATATCTTGAAAGAGATGGGCCTCTTTTTCTCAGAATGACAGATTATTTTATTTCTACCAATAAGAAACATTATACTTATTTTTCTATCAACATGTGCTTACAAAATCTTCTTAATTGCTTTACAGAAAAGTGCCAATGAAATGGTGATGGCTGATTTTCATCAAGGGTCACCATGTTTTGATATATCAACTAGAGGAGCCCAGTGCACACCTATGTGTTACATTGCTTTATTAACATCATCTGTGATAAGTCCACAATTTTGGACAACAGCCATAATGAATGACATCATGATGATGGGGAATGAACTCTATGAAAAAATTGACCACAGATACAAATATGTGGATTACACTGAGCTTCCAAATGACATCCGGATAGCGACACTCAATTCTCAGTTTACTATTGGTATAAAGGCACACGTATCTGGCTACATAGGTCACACAGAAAGTTCAAATGTGTTGTATTCTATAGAAGATGCAATTAGATTGGCATGTTGTGCAGGTGCTGGATGTCTGTTGATAGCATGTGGGTATACAGTGGCAATAATGGGGACTGGTGAAACATTTCATCTGTTTGATTCACATGCTCGAGATGCAAATGGAATGCCACATGTAAATGGCTGTGCAATTAGAGTTTGCTTCCATAGTCTGCAGGCGCTGGCATCACATATCAGAAAACTATACAGAACAAATCTTCATCAACAATTTGATGTAGTAATTATTACGACTCAAGTAGTGTCCCCATGTCACATAACTGTTACTCAAGCATTGCCACCACAAGTATTTCCACCACGTCAGCCAGATATCACTAATCTAGCAGTGCCTCCACTTCAGCCAGCTGTTACTGTTCACACAATGCCACCACGTCAGCCAGCTGTTACTGTTCTAACAGTGCCACCACGTCAGCCAGCTGTTACTGTTCGAACAGTGCCACCACGTCAGCCAGCTGTTACTGTTCGAACAGTGCCACCACGTCAGCCAGCTGTTACTGTTCGGGCAGTGCCCCCACGCCAGCCAGCTGTTACTGTTCGAACAGTGCCACCACGTCAGCCAGCTGTTACTGTTCGAACAGTGCCACCACGTCAGCCAGCTGTTACTGTTCGAACAGTGCCACCACGTCAGCCAGCTGTTACTGTTCGGGCAGTGCCGCCACGCCAGCCAGCTGTTACTGTTCTAACAGTGCCACCACGTCAGCCAGCTGTTACTGTTCGAACAGTGCCACCATGTCAGCCAGCTGTTACTGTTCGGGCAGTGCTGCCATGCCAGCCAGCTGTTACTGTTCGAACAGTGCCACCACGTCAGCCAGCTGTTACTGTTCTAACAGTGCCGCCACACCAGCCAGCTGTTACTGTTCGGGCAGTGCCACCACGTCAGCCAGCTGTTAATGTTCGATCAGTGCCACCACGTCAGCCAGCTGTTACTGTTCGAACAGTGCCACCACGTCAGCCAGCTGTTACTGTTCGAACAGTGCCACCACGTCAGCCAGCTGTTAATGTTCGAGCAGTGCTGCCACGTCAGCCAGCTGTTACTGTTCGAGCAGTGCCGCCACGTCAGCCAGCTGTGTCTACTCAGTCTGTTCCATCATGTCAGCAAGCTGCTACTGCTCCAACAGTCAATGTGTTGTCAAAAGGTCAACAACCTAAATCAGTACAAAAGCAGACAGAGTTCCAGTTGCAAATGAAAGATGGACGAGTTTTTAAAATCAGCATAAAGAAAAACGAGCCTGTACCAAAAAAAGATAAACCTGTCTTACCAGATAAAGTGCAGGAATATCATAGTTTAGTTTTGGAATTGGGACTTATTTTCAAGAACTTCTTAGAAAGCATCAAGACACCAAATCGGGACAGGATGATACGCACATTGAAATTAATGATGGTCATTATCAAAGCAGACAGTAATATGGCAAGGTATGCAGATGAAATATTACGCTTCCTAGTCCACCAGCTTTGTATCTTATCACCAAGGGATGCTCATTACATGTTCTTCTCAATGTTTGTGAATACAAAAGGTCAAGTTGATTCCTTCATACCGTGTGACCTTGAGATGGAATATATAGTAAATTCTGTGAAAACACATTTGAAACATATGGAAAGTAAGAAAACAGAGGGAAACATTCTGAAGAAAACTGGTGCATTGGCATCACTGAACAGGATTGTTACACGCTATGACACAAATACAAATGTGGTCAAAAGAGGGGAAAAAAAGAGAAAAATGGCTGATAGTGATGAAGAGCTGAGTATTGCAGCTGATTTGGAAAAGGTTAAGCCATTCACAAATCAGCCTGGTAGAAAATATGAACATTTCAAAAGTGTCAACAGCTCTATGCTCGCTCATCTTGACTATAGTCATTTCTTGATGTGGTTAAACCGAAGAGCACAGGTCCATGCTACAAGTTTAGGAAATTAGCGCTAATAATTATCTTGATTTCTACATTTCTGAGTGAACTATAATTATTGTTCACTCATTAGAATGGTCAATTATAATATATAAGAAAAGTCCATTTCACTATTTAAATATTGAATGGCAAATAAGAACATACATTTTCCAACATGATCATGACCACACTGTAAATAATAGAACTTTGACCCGTTAACAGTCCAGGTATTTATATGTTCACACTTTACATGAAAACATGCTTTCGGGTGACCATCATGATGGGTGAAAGTGCACATTCACACAGTCTGAATCTGAGAGCTAAACTGTATTTAAAATAAAATCTCATGATCAAGATTAATTTATTAATTATTTAATTTGTAATGTATGTAAATAATAAGAGAATGTATATACTATGTTGAATATATTATTCAGATGTTGACAATCAATCACTTATGTTCTAATGATATTAACGTGTATTATAAGCCTGAAGTTGGGTAAAGTGGCCAAAATGGCCCTGCGTAAAAGCATGTTTTCACAGATACCTGGACTGGACTAATTAGTATTATTTTGCCACCAGACAGACATACATGTATATGTAAGATTGATAGTCAGTAATTATGTATCTCATGTAAGACAACATAAATAGCTTCAACATATTCTGAATCTATATAGAAATAGTTTGTCACCATGGTGTCAAGATGGGAAAACTTTGTGTAGTTTGTTGAGATATCAACAGCAAGTATTTCAGTGAGGCCAGTGATCAGTGCTGCATCAATATCGCAGTCCATGCTAGAGTTAATTGCCTGGAATAGATCTACCAGTGTTCTGTAAATAATATCATAACAATCTGTGCTGTCCACAGCTACATCCATGTCATCATCACTGCACAAATGGGGTTGGCCACTGTTGCACTCGGAACAATCACATTCTTTTTTACAGTTATCACAGCAGAAGTGTTGTACATCTGCAGGTGGTGTGCATGCACCAAAGTGTTCATTCAAAAATTGTCTCCGGCATGTTGTAAGATGGCAATATTGAACAACTTCAGGCCTGACGGTGACTTTGCCAAGATCCTCGTTGTTGAAATACAAAATACCAAAGGCTTGGCTATTATCTCTTCCAGCTCGTCCTGTTTCTTGAGAGTAAGCTAAAATTAGAAATTTAGGAGTTTTATATAGTCATAGTTACATCTTACAAACATTGTTGATGCCTGATATGGATTACCATATGGAACACCATGTTTAAGACTTTATTTGTGAACCATGAATTGCTATGAATAATGTTTGATACCTTATGTTCACCATATATCAGGTAATATGGGATGAACAATAATCATACCTTAAATGCTGTATGGGTAACTTTTTTTTAAAGATCAACTTGGTTTAAACATATATTTAAATCAACTTTATCTATATAGAAAATATTTATTTATTTGTACTTTTTTTTATTATTGTAACAAACCAAAACAAAGCTAAACCACTGATTTCAGTAACATAAAAGTGTACATATGTTGGTTGTATACTTTACCTTCAAGAGTACATGGTGCACCTGCATGTACAACGCGCCTGATATCCGGGCAATCCACACCCATACCATATGCCTGGGTGGCAAGCAGCAGTCTGATGTCGCTGTCAGGTGATAACATCTGATCAGTGATGTTAGTCTTCATCTGAAAAATAACGCAATCATAAAACATGTTAAGTAGGAATTTTGTTTGTTTATAAGTATTATCATGATTAGTGATGTACATTGTATTATGATAAAGTGAAGACAAGATGGTAAAATATATGTGTCACATGTATGCAAAAGTATATAGTTTGGGCTGATGTATGGCTCATAATTTATGGATAATATGTGATATACACAATTATATGTATGCTAGTGAAGTGATGCATATTATGCAGATAAATATGGCAGATGTTAACTTCTGACAGTGACAGATGAGCAGCATCACATTATTACTAAAAGGAGTTCGTACAAATATCTGTAACATTACCATGAAAACATTTTAAGAAGGTTTTCATCAGATTAAAATATTTTTTAAATTAATGGATGTGCTAACATAATTTCTCACCTGTGGTAGAAGAGGTGCATGAAATTGTGCTATTTCTTTGACACCTGTACTGGAAACTTTGCCATCGGTGAGAATTTTCACGCCAAGTTCATTCCCATGGCCACACCACTTGAGAGAAGTGTAGACTATTGTCTTTGGGAATTCTTGTTTTTTCTCTTTCAGTTCATTTAGCAATGGCATGAATATTTCGGTGTAAGAATTCTCCACACCTCCACTGTGTGATGGTCTTCGGCTTACCGCATAAAAGATGTTTGATCTATTTGGTTGGCCGATAACATGACAAGTTGTGGGACGCATATGTAATGTGCTTTTAATGTCACTTTGCATGGCTATTGTTGCTGTTGCCGTCATGGCAATAATATTAGGTTTGGAAGTTGCAAAAATGGGTAAAATGTCCTTTATATACATAAATTTAGTCCGGAAATTATCACCCCACTGTACTACTGAATGTGCTTCATCTATGAAGATGTGCTGGACAAGATGGTTCCAAGGTGCTCTTTTAAAGAGTCCTAAAATATGACTGTCAAGAAAATCCTCTGGATGGCCAACCAAGTATTTGAAATTTCCACTTTTTAAATCAGCTGTGATGATTCCACCACTGTGTTGCTCCTCATCACCGTCACGGTCACTTTCATTGTGATAATTCATCTTGGTAATAACATCTGAAATATACAACAGACAAGAAATATGTTACTAGACACATTCCATATGTAAAATATGTATTGCATGGGTGCAAATTTTCACTTTTTGACTGATTTCAGTATTTCAGAAATTTATTTTGGTATTATCTCATGATTTTCCACTACATTTTAATCATGAAGTTCTTATTTTCATTGATTTTATAGCTAGGCTATGCTGACTATTTTCTGTCATTTTGTCTGTCAACTTTGAATAACATAACAGATATTAGCCAGTCAGATTTGAAAGAACAAGCTGGGGCCAGATTTGATATGTGGTAAAAATTATCTGCTTAAATCTGCTCTTGGCAATGATATAAAGGATTTAAGCAGATTAAAGTGGATTTTTTCAAATATGTATACATACAAATAAATCAAAATGATTAGAGAGGAATTTGATTTTAACAATATCTTTGTACTATTCAGAGCATTGCACTATAAGTGTCTGCAAAAACAATTTGAACAAGAACTATATAAATAGCTCCCTTTTGAAAGTACACGTTGTGATTGCCATCATTTGTTCCTGGAGTTATTATAAAGCTTTTATTATAGAGGCACTGCAAAGGAAAATGATATCAGCAAGTATGGTAACATGTTTACGACATCAAAAGCAGAATGACATCACAGTGCCTCATCTGGTGTTTACCTGTCAATAGTGCCCTTATCGATACTGATAAGTGTCGAAATGTTGTCAAATTTCTATGCAAATGACATGTCGACATGCATGAAATGATTATCAATATTTTGCCTACCTGTTAATTTATGTAAAGATTTATCGGACCGAAAAAAACTAAGAATATTAGCGTGAAAAATAATTAATAGAAACTAAAAATAAATAAACTACGCACATACTGTTTAAGGAACAAGCTTCCCAAACGGCGATATAATTAAATTGTTTGCTTTATTTTACACTCAGAAATATTGTGACACAAGACACAAAAGTATGGACACATGAAAACCTGTATCGATAAGAGCACTACCTGTCAAGTGCAGCTGATGACTGAGACATATCTCTGCTATTAGTGCAACTTCCATGTCTTTTTTCTAGGTCTTATTGCAATGGATGATACACTGTTTTACACAATGTCAAATTGTAATATGCCATGATATTTGTATAATGTTTTAATACACCAATTTATAGGATTATTGCTTAATTAATACCTTTAAATGATCATTTATGAAGTGATTTCCAGAAAATGTTTTAAACATTACAATGATCAGCATAGCTCTTAGGCTATACAGCAATGTGAATAATGTTCATGTTAAACTTTTCAAATGAGTACACAAATGCGAAAGATCAATGTACATATACTCTCTTGAGATAACAATAGAAAGGGATAGATGGTTATTTAAATGAATGGCACTTGCTGGAGCAATGTGCTATACAGGAAAGTTTTTTTTCAAAATACTTAATATAATCTATCTGAAGTTTTTGTAACTGTTTACCTAAAGCTTTCATTTTCTGGACAAGAGTCAGCTGTTCTGAGCCAGCCAGTATGATACCTATCCCTCCATGTTGGGAAAATGATTGTTTAATGTGATTTTGATTTGGGAATTGATACATGTATATTATGGGAAATATTTGGTATAAATGCTACTATTATGTACCTGTTACCTCAAGTACTTTAAGCACAATTGTAAAAATATAAACCTCTTACAAAGTTGTTCGTTGATTACTTGTTAAAAAAATAAAAGCCCATCTCTTTAAATAGCAAAACACTAAATATTGTCATTGTTTCGCTGGACACTTTAATCATACATTTATGATGGATTTGAATTATGATGGATTTGAATTATGATGGATTTGAAAATACCTGATCTAAGCAATTTGGCTGCTTTTCCTAACACTTTCAACTGCTGCTGTATAATGCTATTGAGGGGGCTCAGTATCAGGCTTATCCCGGTGTCGCATTCCCTCACAAGACTGCAATAAATGGGCAGTATCTCAAACAACAGAGATTTTCCATAGCCAGTTGGCATAATTGCAAGTATGTCTCTTGGTCCAGTGCTGCCATGAAAACATGCTTTCAAACAATCAACTTGTTTTGGTTTTAAATATGTAATTGGCAGTGACTGGGGCTTTTGGCAGTTTAGAATAGCCAGTGTCCTTTTAAAAAGCAGGGACTGTTCCAATGCCTCCATATTGCTTTGTCCCACAAACATGAGTGCAGTTGTATGGGGTTTACCTGACCTATATCTTCTATATTTAGGTGACAAATTTAACAGAACTCAGAACTCAGAAATATTTATTGGCAAAATTTCTACAATTGATGAAATGTCTAGCTCAATATCTAAGAATAACATACACAAAGATAAAATCATATTAAACACAATAACACAAACACATTTGGACAATTTCTTCAACAAATTGAGTTTAAACCTGCCAATGAGGATGCATCCTTTTGACAGTTTCAATATTCATCCCTGGTGGACAATTTGGATTTCACTCTGGTGTCACCTGGTGGTAAACTTTAACCAATCAGAGCTCTCCTCAATAAAAAGTGATGTGCAGTTTGTTTTGGGATTCCCTGTTCTATATTTTCTATATTTAGATGACAAATAGCCAATCAGAGCACTCCCCAACAAACAGTGGTACTTGTCACCCACTGCACAAACCCATTGCAACGAGACGTCCTTGATAGTCCTATATATTGGAATAGGATAGTCTAACAACTGGGTGCAAAGAAGTGCCTTTTCACACTCGATTACGTAAGTTGCTCTATTATCGCTCAGGCGCTATCGCAAATCATCGATCAGAGACTTTTGCATGTTATTTCTGTTCTAATTATCCGATTTACACCAAATTTGAACTAAACTTACTGAATATTCCTTGTTCTTGCGATTGGAAAGCATTTCCAAGCAATCTAAAGGGATAATTTTGTGCAGCGATGGGCGATGACGATGTTGTCATTTTGGCGGGATGCCTATTGGCTTTGCCGAGCATAATCGTAATCGCCTCGTGCACGTGCCAACCATTGACATGACGTCAGTGACCAGCACGTGCAGTGAGAAAAAACTGATGCGGTTCTCTATGATCTTGGAGACATCACTTGCGCCAAAGAATCTAGATTAATGCACAACGATGGGCGAACACGATGATATCGTTTTGAATGTTCTGGGGATCATTTTTGATTTTTGATTTGATTTGATTTGATATGTTGGCCGCTCCACTTTTGTCTCGTGGGCACTCAGAGCTTACGCAGCATGGCTATCCAGCTAGAGAGGAGACCTCATACGCACTATCCCCAATCTGTGAATAGCACTCGTGCTGACCGCCCGGTGCAGGCCCCTACACTGATGAAAAGCTACCCTATCTAATTATCACCTTCTGCACTGAAAATTTTCACCTCAACACTCACTCCTTCCCTTGGGGCCTACAATCCCCAGCGCGCTAAAGGGCGTCCAATATCCCTATACAGCCTGAGGCGTCCAATATCCTCGTATGCCCTACCAATCACAACTAGAGGCTAAAAATGTCCTCCACGTGAGTACCTAGTGATCTTCAGCACCTTTATATCTACCAGCTGCCTCCTTACCAACTTTTCTAATCCCACCGAGACTACATCCTAAGTAACCGACATCCCCCACTAAACTATGACTAACATTTTTCTCACCATCCTGATCCAGACCTGCAAACCCTGCAAATCACAATAACAATTAGTGGCTGCAAATAACTGAAACAAAATATAAATATCTTCATCATATGCTTTGTTTACATGACGCACTTCTTTTCTTTTGTTCACTTCTTTTAGATATGTATTCATTCGCCGGACGCATGCGCGAATTGGAATCTTTCGCAAGCAGACGACGAACACTCCACAGTGGCGTCAGTTGCTTTAACAATTATGACCACAGAAAAAACCGAATTACAACCAAAAGGAAACAACTACCCATTTCCCATGATCGTACCGATCACAGAATAACACAGATAGTCCCTTTTTGATATCCACTGCCTGTCGGCAGTGGATATCAAAAAAGGACCATCCGTGTTACAAAAAAATCCTATTTTCACCGCACGATGCCACCGGCAGCCATAAGACAATCTGCCGATGTGCCTGTGGGGCACTGTCGGGACCCTGCCGTGTACTTTAAGATGATATTTGCTGATAATACATCGGGGAAACGCCGGCAACTTTTATGTTCCAGCTAAAAGTTCCTGATGATGCCTCAGTCACATTTGCACCGGGCGCCGGCGGTAGTTTAAGAGAAACGGCATTTGGTCCTCCTTATTCTCTTCTGGCTGGGCTGGTCGGAGCAATATGACCGTTTCAGTGTCACCCCATTCACACATGAAGAGATTCTAAACCACCCATCTAGTGTGATATTCTCCGGACAAATATGACCTCACAAATAAAAAAGTTGATTTTCTGCTACTTAAAACTATTCACATGGTGTATTTGTATCTTTGTTTACGATTGTGGGAGCTCGATACAACTAAACTTCTGACAGAATACTGGTTTATATTGCAACCAACTTGGGGTCTTTCCTTGACCTACTTACGATACAGCCAATCGTAGGTGTTAGGACGCACACTCCAAACACCTACGACGGCTCATAAGCGGGAGGAATTCACTGCCTCTGAAGTGTAACCCTAAATAACTTCTACAAATGAATTAATTTGGATCCAAAACTCACAAGAAAGCAAGATTAGATGTCAAAGACATTTGAGATGTCTTAATAATAAGTGTAGAGTGTGTTGGCTGTCCACACTGAGGTCGCGACACTGTGTCGCGACCTGTCTCTTCACGAGGGATAGGGGGCACCGCACAACCCGACGTAGCCTCCAGAGCTCTGCTCGCGCTAGTCGGGGTTCCACAACTACGCCGGCGGGGAAGTTAGAATTGGCCGACTTCACAATCTGCCGGGCGCCGGGGAGTTTATCACCAACAATCTGAGAGATGCCGTAGCTGTGGTCACATTATTAAAGGGCACCGCACGGCATGTGCAAAACTGAATAGCACAGACGTCTGTAGGATATCTTTACGACGTCTGTTTCGTGACACAGACGTCTGCAGGATGTCTTTGAGACGTCTGGGTAGGCTTTAAAAAAATATTTAATCCTATTTTCACCACACGATGCCACCGGCAGCCCTAAGATAATCTACCGATGTCCCTGCGGGACACTGCCGGGACCCTGCCGTGTACTTTAAGATGATATTTGCTGATAAGGCACCGGGAGATCATCGGCCACAATTGGGCATCTTTAAGACGTCGGGCGGGTCATCGGGAACTTTTATCTGGAACATAAAAGTTGCCCGCACGGCAATCTGAACTGCCGGCCGATTTTGTAAAAAATACCCATCGGCCGGGCATCTTTACTGAAATCGGCGCAAATGTGACTGAGGCATGACCCGCCCGACGTCTTAAAGATGCCCAATTGTGGCCGATGATCTCCCGGTGCCCGCACGGCAATCTGAACTGCCTGCCGATTTTGTAAAAAAATACCCATCGGCCGGGCATCTTTACTGAAATCGGCGTAAATGTGACTGGGGCATTAGTGGGGTTATTTCCTGTAGGATGTTAGTTTCACAGGGAGTTAATTTGCTGATATATACTGAAAGAGTTCACTCATGACAGAAATCAAGATGGCCTTGTGCAGGTTGAGAATGTGCTTGATTTCTCTTAATGGAAGTACACGTCATGGTATCTTCAATCATAGATTGTTTGTAGCGCTAGTTTCTGTAATATTTACTAGATAGAAAAGCCATTGTCATAGTTATCAAGTGAATAAATTTTAAGATTCTTCTTGAAAATATCCATTTCTCACACTTCTTTAGTTCTTATGGTGAATTATTCCAAAGTATATAGGAACCATTTATTTAAAAGCCCTCTCACCATAGCTCTTGGTTATGTATATTTGTAGGAATCACCAATTCTAATATATCATGAGGCCTCAAGTTCCTATGGTTCACTGTTTTTAAACAAGATCAATTAAGTACACTGCACCCAATGCAATGTATGTGAACTTTGTTACTTATTCACAATTCACAGTTCATTATTCATTTTTTTCCTAAAAGTATCCAATGCATGCCTAAATTTCCGAGTCCACAATAAAATTTTGAACTCCAATCTAACCACCACAGGTAACCAATGCAATCTCTCTTTTTTTTAAATCCGATCAACTACCCTAGCAACAGCATTCTGCACTCTTTGCAATTTTTAAATTTCCTGATCCGGCAATAAATAATTACAATAAGCATCTACATGCCTGGATAAAATGAACATCTTTCTCTTAAACAAATAATATAAGCAGGTCTGAGTTCAAAGAAAACAATGGAAAAGAAGAAGAGATTAATGATGCGCTTATATTTGCAGATCTTAGGGATAATCCTGGATTAAAGATACAATTTTCACTGACTGTGAATTTATTGCTGAAGTTCGCAGTAGATCCTGATAACAGGAAAACAAAAAAATCACAAATGATATTATGCAGAATTATTCTAAAAGGAAGATATAAAGAGTAGGTTTAGTTATTACTGTTTGATGGATCGATGCATCTTAATGCGCATACAATATGTAGCCATAAGCGGCATATTTTAAACATGAGATTAAATATTCTCTGTCAATATTTTGACTAAACTTATTCTAAATAGGTAATAAGTCAACTATGTCCATATATTTATACTTTACCTTGCCAATGGAAACAACAATTGTGTACAATAGTAGTGGGCTGAAATACACAATGAGTTGTTCAATGTGTATAATAGATGCTGCGCTCAAGATACATACAACTGTAAAACCTTAATTTCTTTCTCGATGATTTAATGAACAAAGCTCATAGCGCTTTTCAACAAACATGTTTTTATAATGTGAATCTGAAGTAATGTATAGAGTAGAACGTAATGCTGATTTGAAACAATTTCTGATTATTGTTTGAGACAAACACAAAATAGATCTTCATAATGATATAAAAAACTAGATGTGCTTCAAAATATGTGTATTCTTCAAACTAACTGGAATTCTCGATATTATTTCAATCAAGTGAATGTTTTAAGTCAATTTATGTGCATAGAGAGCATCATCTGGTGACAGTTTATTTTTGCAGGAACTTATTGATTGGTTTTGCTTTTGGTTATCAACTGGAAACCTTACAGATTTGTCTAACTTGCTTTGTGTGAAAGAGGACACTTTCATTTAAGAAGATCTTTCAGGACCTTTGTCAAAAGCCCTTGTCAAAAGCCCTTGCATTTCTTGTTCACCCAAGCCTGTATATGTACATTTGCAAGTTATGCCTCATTTCTCGCACTGACATATATACTGGATGCGAGGTAATAGGGTGTATTCTTATAACAGTTCTCTATCCCTATGACAATTATTAATCAACACTGCATAAAAAGAGCATTTCCTCATTTCCTTAATAAGATGACCAATTCAAACACATTTAAAACCATATCTAACTAGAGGTGAAAAGAATATGTGCAAGTGACAAAATAGAATACTTTCAAAGCAGTTCACACAGGAATTCTATTCAACCACTAAACATTTTTTTTTCTCCAAAATTGAGAAAATTTCTAAACACATTAAGAAAAACAATATATTTGAATTCCTGCATCTCTCCCAGTTGGTCTGATTTATGATTTCCCGCCTCTTGCACAGCTGTTCTATTGTATGAATTTCTGTATCCCCTACGCTTGTTCTGATTTATGAATCTCTCACAGCTGACCTGATATGAATCGTTTTATCTCTCACAGCTGACCTGATATGAATCGTTTTATCTCTCACAGCTGACCTGATATGAATCTGCATCTCACACAGCTGACCTGATATGAATCGTTTTATCTCTCACAGCTGACCTGATATGAATCTCTGCATCTCACACAGCTGACCTGATATGAATCTTCATCTCTCACAGCTGACCTGATATGAATCGTTGCATCTCTCACAGCTGAGCTGATATGAATGTCTGCCTCTCTCACAGCTGACCTGATATGAATCGCTGCATCTCTCACAGCTGACCTGATATGAATCGCTGCATCTCACACAGCTGACCTGATATGAATCGCTGCATCTCTCACAGCTGACCTGATATGAATCGCTGCATCTCACACAGCTATGGATTCCGGCATCATCTACAACTGTATGATTATATAAATTTAAATACATGCATCTTTCACAGCTGTGTTACATTAACATGTCATGTACCTCAATATCTCTTGAGGGCCTAACATGTATTGTTGTGTATGTTTTACAAATTGGCATATTTTGACGGTGGTCCCTTTAATATATTGATAAACATATATTAAGTCATAAAAGGTACCTTAAATATCCTACATCAAAACTTGTAGGTTTCTAAGAATTCCATATTCATGTAGAAGACGTTACCCTCACTAAAGTCATTAAATAAACGTGACAAAGGCACATCACGGTCGATAACCTGTATCAGCCCAAAACCATAAAGTCACCATTGCGTGCATCATGTGCGATCAGGTACAAACATACAATAGGTTCTGCAAATAATTTTTCTTTCATTTGTTAGTTTTTTTTCTACTATCTTTTGTCTTTGTAAAAAAATATAAATATTCATCCATTGTAACTAATATCTCATAAACAGTGTTGTGGTCGTTAATATCTGACCCAGAGAGATTCAAATATTGTAAGTAAAGGATTAGGTACGGTCCATTAATAATTCCGGGGGGATGCCACGATGCTAAGTGTAGATACAATGAAAAGTCCCATTTTGAGTTCTATGGGCTTATCTCAATATTATAATGACCTAGCAATGCATCCTTATTATTTCTAATCTGAAGGAGACAAGGTAGGTTTTTTATTCCCTACCAGTACCTTCCCTACCAATACTTTACCTAACAATACCTTCCCTAACAATACCTTTTCTAATATCCCCATTATCCCTAAGAATATATCAACATCCCTAAGAATTCCCCTTCTTGGCAATATCTTCCTGAGGAGTCTCTATCCTACCTTAAAGTTCCTGAAATCATATCCTCTTCAATATCTTACATACTGAAAAATGCATTGACAGTGGTTCCTTTCCCATGATACAAAAAGATGCTCACATCATTGTCTGATAAACTAAAAAAGTGACATTTTGAGAAGAAGAGAATATGACATAAACTTAATATAAGCAAAATCTGTAATGCATCTTCGTGCATTGTTTCAAATAGTGTAGACTTTTTGCACACATTTTGTTTTTACTTGTATGGGAAAAATTGATATGGACACTATGCTGAATGGAAATGGAACAGGTGCAGAATGTTGTCATTGGTAATGAGTGTGTGTTTTGTGTTGGACATTAAAAAGACAGCATACATTATGTGCGGCATAAACCAATAGCTTGACATAAGCGTACTTAATTTTGTGGGCTAAAACTACAAGAAAATAAAGGCGTTCTCGTGTTAAGTTATAATTTTGGTCAAATAATTATTTATTATCATTATTTTACCAGTGATATTGTAATAAGAAGAATTTTCATATTTTAATCATATTATTGCATTTTGTAATTTTGCATGCAAAATTTAAGTGAATTACAGCATTTTTTGCAATGAATGTGGGTATGTTCACTATATAATGAGATGCACCATGTTTATTACTCACACTCTTTATGCATAGAGTTGCACAGAGTTGTTCACACTTTCAGTCAGAATGTCCAATACAAGCATTGTCAACACCACTGCAGTTATTGTTTCCCTTGATAACATCATACCCACTGATGTTTCCAGCGATGACATTGATGAGGACCTGGCGCGTACCATCTCTATACTTCTTGACTTTATGAAGTATTTAAACTATATCTCTCTTGGCACCACACCTTTTGGTATCTTAGGCTTTGTTCTGACTTTAATGGTGTTGCCTTATGTTAAGCTGCCACCTTCCTCCTATTCCTTCTATATCCCAGCTATTGCTATTGTGGATTGCATCAGGCTCTCTCTCTCCAGCATCTCAGTTATCTCCAAGATGCTTTACTATCAAACTACCTTTATGTGCAAGACGTTGTTCTTCACGTCCTTTGCTGCCGTTCACATCTCTTTTGCTCTTGTGGCGGCGGTGTCGTTTGATCGCTGCATCGCAGTCAGCCTCCCCCACAAAGCCAAGATTCTCTGCACCACCAAAAAGGCTAAGATTGTCACTGGAGCATCTACTGTCCTGATTTCTGCCCTGTTTGTACCTATTCTGTGGGTGCATAAAGGAGCTGGGGATGGCCGCTGCATAGCTATGCCAGAGTATCAAGCTCTCCTCAGGGGCATGTCTCTTACCTCCATAGGCTTGATTGGATTCTGTTTCTTCTTGATATTGTTCAGCAGCATCTTCAGCATCTACCACCTGCGAAGACAGCACAGGGAGATGAAGGCAATGACAGGTAGGTCATCAACGAGATAAAGGCAATGACAGGTAGGTCATCAACGAGATGTAGGCAATGACAGGTAGGTCATCAACGAGATGAAGGCAATGACAGGTAGGTCATCAACGAGATGAAGGCAATGACAGGTAGGTCATCAACGACATAAAGGCAATGACAGGTAGGTCATCAACGAGATAAAGGCAATGACAGGTAGGTCATCAACGAGATGTAGGCAATGACAGGTAGGTCATCAACGAGATGAAGTCAATGACAGGTAGGTCATCAACGAGATAAAGGCAATGATAGGTAGGTCATCAACGAGATGAAGGCAATGACAGTTAGGTTAACTAAGAGATGAAGGTAATGACAGGTAGGTTAACTAAGAGAGGAAGGCAATGACAGGTAGGTTAACTAAGAGATGAAGGTAATGACAGGTAGGTCATCAACGAGATGAAGGCAATGACAGGTAGGTCATCAACGAGATGAAGGCAATGACAGGTAGGTAATTAACGAGATGAAGGCAATGACAGGTAGGTCATCAACGAGATGAAGGCAATGACAGGTAGGTCATCAACGAGATGAAGGAAATGACAGGTAGGTAATTAACGAGATGAAGGCAATGACAGGTAGGTCATCAACGAGATGAAGGCAATGACAGGTAGGTCATCAACGAGATGAAGGCAATGACAGGTAGGTCATCAACGAGATGAAGGCAATGACAGGAAGGTCATCAACGAGATGAAGGCAATGACAGGTAGGTCATCAACGAGATGAAGGCAATGACAGGTAGGTCATCAACGAGATGAAGGCAATGACAGGTAGGTCATCAACGAGATGAAGGCAATGACAGGTAGGTCATCAACGAGATGAAGGCAATGACAGGTAACTCATCAACGAGATGAAGGCAATGACAGGAAGGTCATCAATGAGATAAAGTCAATGACAGGTAGGTTAACTAAGAGAGGAAGGAAATGACAGGTAGGTTAACTAGGAGAGGAAGGAAATGACAGTTAGGTTAACTAAGAGAAGAAGGAAATGACAGGTAGGTTAACTAAGAGAGGAAGGAAATGACAGGTAGGTTAACTAAGAGATGAAGGAAATGACAGGTAGGTTAACTAAGAGAGGATGGCAATGACAAGTAGGTTAACTAAGAGAGGAAGGCAATGACAGGTAGGTTAACTAAGAGATGAAGGCAATGACAGGTAGGTTAACTAAGAGATGAAGGTAATGACAGGTAGGTTAACTAAGAGAGGATGGCAATGACAGGTGGGTTAACTAAGAGATGAAGGTAATGACAGGTAGGTTAACTAAGAGAGGAAGGAAATGACAGGTAGGTTAACTAAGAGATGAAGGTAATGACAGGTAGGTTAACTAAGAGATGAAGGCAATGACAGGTAGGTGATCAACGAGATGAAGGCAATGACAGGTAGGTCATCAACGAGATGAAGGCAATGACAGGTAGGTCATCAACGAGATAAAGGCAATGACAGGTAGGTCATCAACGAGATGAAGGCAATGACAGGTAACTCATCAACGAGATGAAGGCAATGACAGGTAGGTCATCAACGAGATGAAGGCAATGACAGGTAGGTCATCAATGAGATAAAGTCAATGACAGGTAGGTTAACTAAGAGAGGAAGGAAATGACAGGTAGGTTAACTAAGAGATGAAGGAAATGACAGGTAGGTTAACTAGGAGAGGAAGGAAATGACAGGTAGGTTAACTAAGAGAAGAAGGAAATGACAGGTAGGTTAACTAAGAGAGGAAGGAAATGACAGGTAGGTTAACTAAGAGATGAAGGAAATGACAGGTAGGTTAACTAAGAGAGGATGGCAATGACAAGTAGGTTAACTAAGAGAGGATGGCAATGACAGGTAGGTTAACTAAGAGATGAAGGTAATGACAGGTAGGTTAACTAAGAGAGGAAGGTAATGACAGGTAGGTTAACTAAGAGAGGATGGCAATGACAGGTAGGTTAACTAAGAGAGGATGGCAATGACAGATAGGTTAACTAAGAGATGAAGGTAATGACAGGTAGGTTAACTAAGAGAGGAAGGTAATGACACATAGGATGAGATGATGGTCATAACAGAAAGTGAAACCATGAGAAGGGAATAGATAGAAGCTTGATGGGGAAATGTGATGATGACAGCAGGATTTACCTGTAGCTGGGTTGGTGAAAGGAATGATAACAAAGTTATATGAATTGACTAGACAAAGAAATCAAGGAATGAAAGGTTATCAAATAGATGTATCGATGAGGAGAAGATAAAAAATTGAGGTGAAAACAAAGGCGTAAAACAATTATATGATGATTTTAAACATTATTGTAAGCAAGTTGTCCATTGAGAGTAAAGTTGTCTATGTCTGAAATTATATGTATATTCCTTTGAGCTTTGTTATCGACTACTTGAGTGTCCACCACATGCAAAAAGATCAATATTTGTTTGGTGCAATGTGATTTTCATAGTAAACACTTGTATTTATCCAAGGAACACCAACAGAAATCAATGACACTTCCTTCTCACGATATGTATCTATTTTACTCAAAATATAATTGAAGGCAGATTTTGCATATTGCTTCCAAAATTCTCTTTTCAAAAATATCAATATATCAATGGAATATCAATATGTTGTTTTTCAAGATCGTTTAAACTTCAAACTAGGTTAACTGCTATCATCAGGTATAAATCAGAGAAGAAAGGTTAAATTTAAGACTCAATGTTTTCTCTTCCCAATGCCTAAGTAGATGTAGACAATGTGTATTTCCTATAACTTGAGAAAATCAGTTTTTAAAGCCGTATTTCCTGACAAGATTTTCATCTCATGGCATATTAAATGTATCTAAGAGGGATGACAACACATTCCGTTATATATTGATATGGGGAAGTGCTTTATGATTTTTATGAATTATATATAAAAAATACATATTTTGGTATCCATTTTGTTTTTCAGACATAGCAGTTCATTTGGTATCCATTTTGTTTTTCAGACACAGCAGTTCATTTGGTATCCATTTTGTTTTTCAGACACAGCAGTTCATTTGGTATCCATTTTGTTTTTCAGACACAGCAGTTCATTTGGTATCCATTTTGTTTTTCAGACACAGCAGTTCATTTGGTATCCATTTTGTTTTTCAGACACAGCAGTTCATTTGGTATCCATTTTGTTTTTCAGACACTGCAGCCCAGTCGGCCAGTAATAAGAATGCTCAGATCTCAGCCATGTTGCTCTCCATAGCTATTCTCTTCATCCTGACTAATGGCCCAGTGTTCACACTTCTCTTCTCTCAGGCCGTTCTCAACTGGGCAGGTAACAGTGACCTGACCTTTATCATATACAGAGTTCTCTATGACATCACAGTCTATCTTAACATCCTTAATCACTCTCTTAACTTTTACTTGTATTGCATCACCGCTAAGTTCTTTCGCGATGGTTTCAAAATGTTAATCAAAAAATCTTTTTGTGGTGAATAATTTTGAAAGGATTTGTTTTAATGTGTCTGATATTCTCTCAGTTTTTCCAGGAAGTTGATAAATGCTTATCTTAATCATCTATTTTCATTTACCTTGTTTTAATTTTAAAAAATAAATGTGACTGTTAAAGAATAAAATAACATTTCACATACTGTTTAATTCGTAAACTACCAATGTACATGTACACAGTAAGAGCCATGAGGTCAACGTCATTTATGGAAATAAATGCTTTTTTTCAAGTTAAGAATAATATATCAAGTTAATAATAATATATATATCTGCGTGTGTGTGTTGTTTCTGACAGACACACACACAGATATATAAATATATATATATATATATATATATATATATATATATATATATATATATATATATATATATATATATATATATATATATATATATTCATATATAAGTCATTGTAATATATATTGTAATAATTGTAGTAATATATATTGTAATAATCAAGTCATTGTATATAAGTCATTGTAATATATATTGTAATAATCAAGTCATTGTAATGATTATTAAGTATTCCAGTCATTGTAATGTCCTTGATCCTGTAATAAATTATTGAAAGGTTACTGTGCGTGATTTGTTTTACTTCTTGAAATTAGATAAGATAAGAGACATGTGTACTTGCCCATTTCATGGAAACATATTTCCAAATATATGTAGATATCTTAATAATAATACCATGAGTGCCGCACATCCGATTTTTAGACCAATCAGTGCAGTTGAGAAAATGGTGGGAGACAATGGCAATTGTTTCGACCAATCTAAGAGGCTAGCAGATGATTACAAAGATTCTGCATGATCATATTTACATAATTTTGATGTTACCATGATGTCACTGTGTTGACACTTCAAAGTTTGACTTCACTATGACAACACTTTCCTGTATGATGTCATCATGTTTATCTTGCTTGCATCGTCAGCATAGTTTTAGATCAAGACAAAACACCTTTCTACTCCAATTATTAACGAAGGTATGGTCTTTTGTATATAATATTCGGTTGAATGAAATGTGCATCTCATAACTGTCTTTATCTTGCTCGCAACGTTAAAAGGACTTCACTCCAGGTTAAATCATCTTTCTACTAGAGAAATATTTCGGAGGCATTGGCCCCATTTCCAAGAGGTGATCTTTGCACATGTGGGTACATGCATTGTTGGCTGATCTCACTGGAAAACAGAGAAATACCCACACAGGTGACATTTAACCTGTTGATTTCCATCATGACTGACATGGTCAAATATTGACAATTCCACATTTTGAAGATCTTGAGTATCGTTTTGGAATAAATAATATACCAATCTGAAGTATGGTTTGATTTTCTCACTGTTAAATTACACAAATAGTCAACATCTTTATCACTTATCATGTTCTTGGTGCCCTTTCTTGGCTTTCTTTTGGTGGTAAAATTATTAAAAAATGAATATTTATGAAGTTATGAGTACAAACATCCAAGAAGATTTTGCAGAAATTGACAATTTAGTTTTTTATATGTCTTGACGTGTATATCGCTGAAGTAGAACCCCAATATGAAGATTTCATCTTTGTCATTATTCTTAATATTTTCTACTTTTGCAAAAAATAATTCAGTTCTATATGTTCTGATGTGCATTTCTCTAAAATTGAACCCCCATTATGAAGATTTCATCTTTGTTTTCTATACAAAATCATTATTTTTTATATTATATATGTTTGAAAAAAAAAGTCTAAAAAAATCAATTCTATACAGCCCAGCCTTTAAGGGGGAATCCATGCAGCCTTTTATGTCTTCCCATTCAGTGTTGTGAAAAACCCCAAATTTCATCAAAGAGGGTCAAATCATAAATTTCAATGACAGCAATTATCTAGTGCATTCGTCAACAGTGTGACGAGCATGTACTGCCTAATCACGTCAATAATTGACGTACTGGGAGGCAACATTCGTCGCATGTAGACGAGTACACCAGAACAAATTAAACCGTCATCAATTAGCCTATATCAGGGAGTTCAGAACTGTTGTACACTACTATACATCTATACATGTAATATCAGCGCTGACAGCTTTTATACAGAGCCTACTGAGATATTGCTAACAGCTTAATATTCATGGTATTTCACACCTCTCTATGACACCTCAGTTACATGATTGTATATCATGGCCCATTCATCTTTAGAAAAAAATACAGTTTACAGTAGCCTACTGCTAGGTGATTGTCGGGAAATTTAGAACCATAGGTCAAGTCTTATTAATTAAAGGACTAAAGAAAAAAAGTTCATTAAAAAACGTGACCAGACATTACATGATATATAGCCTACTACGATGGGGGCCTACGTCAGCATGTCTCATATGGACGTGCCTGCCCATTTGACCCTCGTCACTTTAGTGCCTCGTCACTATAGGACGTATGCATGGAGAATATGTTGAATTATCAGCATTCACAGTTTTGCCATTCCAAAGTCCTTGTGATTTAAGGCCAAACCAGTGATCAAAGGATTTAATGTCACTTTTTCCACATCTCGGCCTTTAGGTTGAGGGGGATTCCATGCAGCCTTTGAGTCATGCTTGTGAAAACCTTTGACAGAATGGTTTTCACAAGCATAAGATATTTTTCAAATAAAAAGTGTACTTTTCCCACATATGATATATCTTTCACAACCATAAGATATTTGTCACAACCATAAAATATTTGTCACATATTATTAAAATAATCTTATGTTGTTCTGAAGTATACTCCTGGCAATAAATTGTACAAAACATCTCCACCCTGTTTCCCATTAGGTGTTTACACGAGATCACAGACCAGCTAAACAAAGCTGGTTGACAAAGGGGTCTTCCTCAGGAGAATTTATAAACGAGGCTCGGGACTGTTACCTCATTCCAGTCAGAGGCCGGGGAAGTGAAGTTTAATAAATGCATCAATTAATTATATTAAAGTCCATTTTAGGTATGGGCTATTTAATGAATATCCTAAATAAGATACATTTTAACATGGTACATCTTTAACAACTATTCATTGAGAATAAATAAATGCATTAACTAATAGATACATTAATTAATGCATTAATTAATAAATGCCTCAATTAATATATAAACAATGACTTATTAGGTATGGGCCATGGCATGAATGTCCTAAAAAGATAAATTTACATTTCAAGTTAACTGTCCTGAAAAGATAGAGTTACATTATAAGTTGACTGTCCTGAAAAGATAAATATACATTTACTGTGAAAACAATGTTCAACACAAAAATATTTCATCATCTCATCATAAAATATTTCAAATTGTTAATGAGCTAAATACAACTTCTACAAGTTTGACTTCTACAAGTTTGAACCTCCATTTTATTGCCTCCAAATTGTACCACTGAACGACCTTTTTTGCAAATGTAAGAATCTCCATATTTTGTCCTCAAGGTTGGTATTTCTAAGCTTAATATTTTCCCCACCAATTGATCTTAACAAATTCTTTGTCCTCTTGCCTGCACACCCAAATGATGAATCCCAAAGTTGAAGGAAATCATTTGATATATTTGAAGCTTAATTAAACATTTGTTGGCTTCAGACTCAGCCTCATGCATATTACATATCTGAGTGCTTTATCGCCTTTGTGTTTTGAGTAACCTTGAAGTATCTATAGATTAAGGCAAGACATGGAAGATCAAAGGAAACATCATAGTGTCCCCATCAAACACAGGATTTATGCAGCATTCGTTTTGTTTTTCAAAGTAACATTATACGTAAATTACATACATGTTATAGTAACAATATAATATGTTGCCTTATCTGCAAACAACACAAGCTAGCCACATTTCTTGATAGGCCCCTGGATGTTATATATGGTATTTCGACCAACTTTCATGGCCAAGCTACAGCTATCATAAATTATTTTGTCGTCGGCACAATATGTGTGAATGTATTCACTAATATGTGCTATTCAACTGTTTAATCTTCCATGTTGGTGACATACCAAAGACTATTCTTTCAAAGTTCGCATTTTCTCTTAAAGAATTAATAAGTCAAGCATCAGTTTCATGTTTTTAGAGTAACTTGTCACGAATGAGGATTGGTAAATTAGATACCTGGAAAATATACCCACTCCATTTCTAACTACTACCTTGAGGTAATGATGTTAACATGAAAAACACATTTTTTTCACCTAAATGATTCCCGTATTCTTCATGTGAATAATCCCTATCTTATTTTTATGAATAATTTATGTTCTAGCCACATGCAAAAAATAATATCTTTTGTCTGGCCGAAATAGCTCAATTGGTAGAGTATTCGCCTTGAGATCCAGGGGTTCTAGGTTCGAATTCTGGCCAGTTACTATCAACCGATATGAGCAGACATTGTCTGGTATCAGCGGTATATAAATGTCAGCTTTACTTTACTTTTTATCTTTCACAAAAATAATTGACGTCATTTTGCTATGCATATTCCACCAGTTAACCACATCAAAACCACATCGGAAATTCACGTCATACCATGCCATTTTACCCAGTTTTATCTGCTGGGACAACATCCATGATTTATAGTCCATTGTTCACAATAATACATGGTTTCACCAATATGGATGCCCGCTTTAATCTAGTCCTTATTTGGGATATTGATATTTCTCATGAATTACTGATTTGATGTAATTATTTGAACTAATGTCTTTCTTAATGGGACTATAAGGTGTTTAGGACTGCTACCAAATGCATTTAGATTTGTTTCTGACCATTCACATTAATGCAAACCTTGTCTTATGAGCTTTATTATTTCATATTTGCATAAACTTTATTGTATGGAGAACTTCGTGCAGATTGTCTACTGTTAACTTGTGAAACAATGTGCAACTTTACACCAACGTCATGACGACTTTATGAAAGCTTTGAAACAACTTTATGACAAATTCTTCACAACTTTGTCACTTTTAAAACTAGTTTGTGACCACTTAATGTAACGATATTATGAAGATTTTAACCTGAGAGATCGGAAATCTTGAACATGAAATGGGTTGTACAAGATTTCTTTTGCACTGGGGACATGGCGTCACTTTTATCCTGCATAAATGTCCCCAACAAAGAAGACATTTTCCATTTTATACATATACTCATGGAACGATAAAAACACGTTCTTCAAATTGTCGAAATTATATCAGATGTCAATATCCTATGCACTATTATGATTAGAACAGCTTACTGCTTGAAGTACAATAAAATTCTATAAATGATTTGAATGATGCAGATGATCACATATTAAAACATTTGTAAAATCCACAGAGTTTTATAACTAAGGTCATTTAAAGGTCACTCCATGGTCACTGGCAATATTTTATAAGAATAGTTTTCAGAGGTCCACATTCAATTAAGTATTATTTGTAAGTGTATCCCTCACAGTAAAATGTTACTGGCCTATACCCCCATTATCACTGATGATGTCAACTTTGAAATAATCTATTATTAGGCCTGTGGTAACATTGAAGTAACTTTACAATATCGGTATGCCCTCTGATTTTAATGATGTCCACTCCCCTCCATTTCAAACAAAATGGTTGTGCGCTGTATGTATACTTGATGAAGTACTTTGGAGGATTTCTACTTTTTTTCATTAGACATATATTTTAGGTCATAGTCACAGGCTCCATCACATACACATCACTGCCAACACATGTCCTTGACAACATAAATTTTTAACATTTATATTCACATTTTGTCTTCCCTTTGCCACATTTTGTTTTTATTCTTAAAGAAGTACCCCCTCGTCGTCGGCGTCGTCGTCATAGTAGTAGTATACTGCGCTCATCCCCATAGTATCTCCTGAATAGGAAAGGTTTTAAGTTGAACTCAGAAACAGATACCGTAGGGCTCCTCCTAATTTCATTTGGGATGTCATTCCACAATATAGGGGCCGCCACAGAGAAAGCTCTGTCTACCACTGTTTTCTTATTTGTAGACAGAATACTCAAGCCATGAATTCTTATTGTAGCGTAGGGATCTTAAGTGTCAAACTTTCTAATTTGCCCAATACTCTAGCAGAGTTTTGTAATTGCTAGGGTAAAGGTGTAAGATCAGGGATAACCATTTATTGGACTGTGGCATCCTTAGAACAAGGACGTCTGTTTTCTTCATTTCCAACCTGTAGTTTATATAAGGTTAGACAGGAGCCTGTCACCGGGAGTCGATGCCCCACCCTTTTCTATAAATCACTTCAGATGTTTCTTTTGAATTATCACATAGACACATATATTTCAGAACTCAATCTTTCTCAATCACACAGCATGGGAATCAAACACTGAACCTTTAGCATAAGAGACACACCTTATTCACTGAGTCAAGTCCGACATCCAAGACGGTCCACTTTCATACAAACTATTATTCGCTTAACTTGGAATCGATATCAATCTGATAAACAGGCCTTATTTTTACATATTGGTCAAGCATTATGCAATACCCCAAATACAAATGCATACACAGTAAGTTTACTTGGCTTTTGTAAGATCTCAGATATGCTCTCACTTGGTTTAGAGAGAGTAAGCTACAGCTGAATATAGCCAAATGCAAATGGATGTTGTTTGGAACCCTAAAAGGATTGAGGAAAACCAGAACACCCAAAATCCATATCAGTGGAGAAACCTTAGAGAATGTAGAGCACTGCCAGTACCTAGGTCAGTTTTTTTATTCCTCTCTTAATTGACAACAACACCTTAAAGTAACACTTGGTAAACTCAGGCAGTGGGTAGGGGTATTGAAAAGAGTACATGAATCAGGACCTGTCTTTGCAACTCTACAATGCCCTTATTCGTCCATTGTTTGATTACTGTGATACTATTTAGGAGGACTAAATAGTCTCACAGAGACATCTAGTCAATCCAAAATGTTTACTAGCTACTCGTCAGCGTGCTTTTTAACTTCAGAGGGGCTGTTGCATGGAAAAACCTTTAATGTAACTATCAGAAACTCACCTAATATCAATGTATTTTAAGTGCAATGTATCCAGATTTATTTATACACAAAAACCAAAGAAACAGTGATTCTATCCATAACTGATTTTATATTCTAATCATGTTTAGCCATCCCTCCTGTACATAAGTGTATATAGTATATATGTTTTATGTGTATTGTCAGTGCTGTATGTAATGTATATTTTTAATGTATGTGTTTTATGTCAGGTCCTCTTTTGGAAAACAGCTTTGCTGTAAGAGCTTTGTTGGTGAAATAAAGGTATTTTGACTTTGACTTTGACTGAATCAAAATATTGAATTTCGCAGCATACAGAGGCATGGATCTCCTTGAATGGCATTGCTGTGAAATTGAAACTTAAATCACTCATGAAATGAGGTTAACAAGTACTTTTTCCTTGAATAATATAAATGTGTATACCATTCAGATTGGAACAATGGAGTAATTTGGCTTACACAGCCTTGTTTGTCCATTGGTATAGACCTAACACCCCGACAAACCACAATAGAGGTCACATGATTGTATACATGTGGCCACCTGATGGTCAAAAGAGTACAACCAGTACTTGGCACTTTTAGCAAAACACAATAACCATGGTCAGTGCATTTTGGTTGATTTTATCGAGATAGCTTGCTTGTATCACAGTTTTGTGGCCACATATCATTTAATTATTCTCAAAACCTCTGCATCATTGTCTGTGAGCTCTGTGGATTCATGGATGCTTTAAGCAACATTGATGCAAGCCCTGTGGAGGATTTGTCTTAGACCCAGAGTGTAAACAACACAACATGACCTTAACGATCCCATGGGCTTTTGAAAGATGTTTGTCTAAGGTTTTAGTATCAATATTTCATCGCCTAGATTTATATTAATCATGAGGCAAACGAACCACCTATTTCAAAACTGCTATGGTCAATGATCCCAATTGACCTAATTCAACAATACAAGTAGCCTAATGGATTATACATCGCAAAGTAGTTATACAAAGATATAATGGTTCTCTCAAATGATCATGTTCTGGTTCATCCCTGCCTGCATATATCTCATAATATGCGTATGCTGAAGCGATTGCATGTGTTTTATTAAGATGTGATAAATCTTTACTTTGCGTGTGAAGTAACAGAACATTCCTATCATGTTTAGTGCATCTACTCAAGTTGTGTTTGTTTTCCTAATTCGAATAGGGTCTTTAGTTTCTCATTTTATGCTAGGCTTGTTTTGAACTTTTTATAGAACTTCTAAAGTGAAATGTAAATGCATACAGATGTGTCTAATAGCCAAAATACCTTGTATGTTTGACATTAATCCGATTATAAGTTTCATAGATTTCCAAAATAATGCACAATAATACCTCCATTTATTTGGAATACCTAGGCTTCAGAAAGGATCTTAAATCAGGTGTGTTTAAACCAAAGGATTCTAAAAAGTTAAGATGTATCACAATAGCTAAGATGTATCACAATATATCAGAGGTCTCACAATATATCAGAGGTCTCACAATATATCAGAGGTCTCACAATATATCACAGGTCTCACAATATATCAGAGGTCTCACAATATATCACAGGTCTCACAATATATCACAGGTCTCACAATATATCAGAGGTCTCACAATATATCAGAGGTCTCACAATATACCACAGGTCTCACAATATATCACAGGTCTCACAATATATCACAGGTCTCACAATATATCACAGGTCTCACAATATATCAGAGGTCTCACAATATATCACAGGTCTCACAATATATCAGAGGTCTCACAATATATCAGAGGTCTCACAATATATCAGAGGTCTCACAATATATCAGAGGTCTCACAATATATCAGAGGTCTCACAATATATCAGAGGTCTCACAATATATCAGAGGTCTCACAATATATCAGAGGTCTCACAGTATATCAGAGATCTCACAATATATCAGAGGTCTCACAATATATCAGAGGTCTCACAATATATCAGAGGTCTCACAATATATCGGAGGTCTCATAATATATCGGAGGTCTCATAATATAGCAGAGATTTAAAATGCGTCAGGTGTTTCAAAATATATCACAGGTCTCACAATATATCACAGGTCTCACAATATATCAGAGGTCTCACAATATATCAGAGGTCTCACAATATATCAGAGGTCTCACAATATATCAGAGGTCTCACAATATATCAGAGGTCTCACAATATATCAGAGGTCTCTGATATATCAGAGGTCTCACAATATATCAGAGGTCTCACAATATATCAGAGGTCTCACAGTATATCAGAGATCTCACAATATATCAGAGGTCTCACAATATATCAGAGGTCTCACAATATATCAGAGGTCTCACAATATATCGGAGGTCTCATAATATATCGGAGGTCTCATAATATAGCAGAGATTTAAAATGCGTCAGGTGTTTCAAAATATATCACCTGTCTCAATTTAGTTTTGATGAAATATAGAATCAGTACTATAGAGGTGATCTAGGAAACTGGACATCTGCTACTGAGTAGTTAATCCCTCCAACCAGTTTCACCACTAGCCACCAATGGACATGAGGTGCCACAGAGTGCATTTACACCATTATGATTAACGGTACATCAACGTTCACTGTCGAATTTTCATGATTACATCATGTTGCAAAACATGTTAAACTATCAAATTAAAACCGGCTTGCTTAAGACAATTTCTGGATTTGTTGAAATTTGAATTGTTATGAAATCACGCAAGAGGCTAAGAATAGATCAGCATTATCATGGGTCCTTTTTACATCACGTTCAACATTATTTCAGTTATTTCGTGATGAGACCTACTTGTAGCAGATATAGTGCTGCCTCACAGAATTGTCATGTCGCAGGTCCTTGACCTGACAACCCACCCATTCACAGATTTACAAGGACAACGGGTTAACCCTTTAGACACAGGCCTCAGCTCATATGGGAAATTGTATAATGAATTCAATCTCGGCACGGCCGGGATACGAACCAGAGGAACTGGTGCTAATAAGCTGTTTAAGAGGCATTACCATAGATTTATGGATTCCTGCTGGTTATTATGATGATAAACAATCTACTGAGCTCACTGCACCATATAATACTGTGAGGCTATGTGATTGTGCATATTACATGACGTCATATACCCTCCATAGCAGGACTTCTTTATTATATTTTATTATATCAGTTCCTGCCACCAATGATATCAAGGTGCGCACAGAATCGAGCATAAGCCATCGGTGTTCATAAAACTCTGGTTGTGAACTGATTGGTGAGGAATAAATGCTAACTGAAATAGATTCTGTTTTGGTCTGACAGCAGTACAATTCATGACCCGATGTTGATCAATTCAAATTTGACAATTTGTTATGAGCAATGCAAGCATTTATAACTTGGGGAATTCCAAATTTAGAATGGTATCCAATATAGGGCAATGACTGCAGAGGTAGTAATTGAATGCTACCTCTGTAATGCAGAGTAGGGCAATGACTGCAGAGGTAGTAATTGGATGCTACCTCTGTAATGCAGAGTAGGGCAATGACTGCAGAGGTAGTAATTGAATGCTACCTCTGTAATGCAGAGTAGGGCAATGACTGCAGAGGTAGTAATTGGATGCTACCTCTGTAATGCAGAGTAGGGCAATGACTGCAGAGGTGGTAATTGAATGCTACCTCTGTAATGCAGAGTAGGGCAATGACTGCAGAGGTAGTAATTGAATGCTACCTCTGTAATGCAGAGTAGGGCAATGACTGCAGAGGTAGTAATTGGATGCTACCTCTGTAATGCAGAGTAGGGCAATGACTGCAGAGGTAGTAATTGGATGCTACCTCTGTAACGCAGAGTAGGGCAATGACTGCAGAGGTAGTAATTGGATGCTACCTCTGTAATGCAGAGTAGGGCAATGACTGCAGAGGTAGTAATTGAATGCTACCTCTGTAATGCAGAGTAGGGCAATGACTGCAGAGGTAGTAATTGGATGCTACCTCTGTAATGCAGAGCAGACCTCAGACAAAAGAGTGCGGAAGTCGAGTCAATTGCTTTTCCTGGGAGGTGAATGAGGGGAACCAAAAGGACCATAGGACACATTCAAATTTGAAATCAACCCCATGCCAAGTAGCCACTACCAGCAGGTACCAACTCAAAGTGATTTACCATCGTACAGACTTCAATATTTTTGAGAGGCGTTTGCAGTGGTCACTTTCACTCTTTGTCTTTGTTTTATGTTAAATAACCAAATAAAACTTATAAAAGAAAGAGACATACTTCCAAGCTTTATTGTCTTATCTTATATCTGTAATGTAGACGTTTTACACACATATGGCATTTATTCACTGAAGTACATTGGTCCAGGACTAACTGGAGCCGGAACAGGTGCAGAAGATGGAAGTTATAATGTATTTTGTAGTGTTCTACATTGAAAGAACTGCACGGCATGACATTGTCCATATATCATTCTTTATCACTGTGTATATCATCTCATGTATAATCGGTTAAAGCCTTTTACTTTCTGTTATTTGTTGTCACCGATTTCAAATAAAATATCTTTTGATTTGGAAAATGTGTCTGAAATTATTGGCAAATTCTCTTGTCAAGCTTTTTATGTCAAGAATAATGACAAACATCATGTTTTTACCCTGTACGCCAACAATCTCTTTTTTATTTTCTATAAATAGTTATAAAAAAATAGAAATTGTAGCTATGGTCAATATTAGCTGAAGATGCTTAAAGATAATAATAATAATAATAATAATAATAATAATAATAATAATAATAATAATAATAATAATAATAATAATAATAATAATAATAATAATAATAATAATAATAATAATAATATTTATTATTATTATTATTATTATTATGAAGAACTATAACTAAAAATGAAACCATTTACCAGCAACAATATGATGCAAGTGCTTCAGTTTTGATTCAGCAATATTTTAATTAAATTCAGGAGTATTACATCTGTTACATTGACCTATTTTCTACAAATGAGATTTTATCAGCTAGATACGTCCATCGATTTAATACCATGAACATATTTTACCAGGCAGATAAAGGAAAGATTCAAATTTCCCAGCTAGCTGCTGAGCGGTAACTTTACTTGCCAGCTGGGGCACAAATGGGTGAATATCAGAAAGATGGTGGGCTCTTGTAAATTGGATGGGCAGTGCGTGGTATTTCTGATTACGTGGGATTTCAGATTTCAAGTCTATTTTGACGATGGCTAAGGGTACAGTTACAAGCTCAGTTATATATATATATATATATATATATATATATATATATATATATATATATATATATATATATATATATATATATATATATATATATATATATATATATATATATGTCATTCTCATTGTCATAAGATATTGTATTGGTGCTATTTAGACAACAGATAGTGTCTGTTAAATATATCATATCGATTCTAAAAGATTATCAGGGTATTGCTTGGATAAGGGTGTGAGGCCGAATAGAACAAAGTGGCGATTGGACTGTGGCATCTTCCAGAAGAGAAGGTCTGTTCCATGAAGACGGTCCAGTATTCCTAGGACACCAAAACAGCTGTTCAACCTGATAATGAAGCAGAATTATATATTAACTTGATAAATAAGGAACAGGGAGGAGTATATACTAATGCATTATACAACATGCTGAATATACCATGCTTTGTAAAACATGGATATATCATGCTTTATATAACATGCTTTAGATAGCATGCTTTAGATCACTAAACATGGGTTATCTAACATACGTTATGTAGCATGCTTTGTAAAACATGATTTTCAAAACATTCTTTCTTTCATATGTTTAACATAACATGCTGAACACAATCACAAATATCGAACCTTATTTTAGTATATATGAGAAATACAATTTTTTCATCGGGCTATGAAAACATGTGAGGAAAATTAATAAATATTGTTTTGATGCATTGGAAAACTTGGTACGGGGACCAGTGTGATGAAAGAATATGATTAAACAACATGCACTTGTGAAACTAATATTGTAGACCGGGTATGGAAATATATTTATCTATATTATGTATGACCTTGACGAGGGACTCATAGTAATTATGACTTATTGAGTAAACATACAGACAAACAAACATTCCTTTGTGGGCATTGATTCAGTCTTTGGTGTCAATTGAACCAGATCTGACCTTGCTGTGGAACACACCTAACTGTATATAACATTGAAAATAGGTTATTGTTTGAACAATTCTCACTGGTCCAGTGGAGGTGCCTGCCTCACAGCAGTAAAAATATCGATTAACATGACATTTTATTTGAATCAGGTTATTTCATCTGCCTTTCTATTTCTTTTCAAGATCCCAAAATGGTTTTTCTGTGGGTGCATTTGTTTTACAAATCTTTACATGATGACCCATGTTTTTCATTGTTCAAGATCATTTGCCAGATATATTTGGAAATCTATTGTGCACATGTGTTCAAACGATGTTTTTTTTTTCTCTCTTGGATATAATCTAGCTCTGAAGACAAAGCAAAATCTATTTTTCTTCAGATTTTTGTAATGGATTTTAATTTCATTATATTAAGGTCTATAATCCACAATGAAAAAACTGGGACAGACTTATGTTTTTTGGCTTAAATGTGTTCAAAGTAATGTTATTTGTTAATTTAGCACAGAAAAATTAAACTTAACCAGCTAGTCTTAAATTATTATTATTTAAATTGAACCCGTTATAATGGTAGTTAAAACGGGTTCGACTCAGTTTTTGCAGCTGGCGACTTATATCAAGTCTTTATATTTTCTTTATTTAATGCCATCCAAAGAATAATCAAGCTTTTTGGGGACATTTTAGATATAATCATAGCATAAAATATGAATTATCACTAAAAGAGTTTGTCCGCCATGTGTGCTGTAGGAGCCGAAGGCAGTTACGTAAATATACGAGACCACACGAAGTTCTCTCCAAATGCTTCAAACTGATTGTGGATTATAGACCTTAAAAGGAAGGCTAAGATGATTGATCTTAAACTGAACACCATTTAGTGAACCTCTAATACGAAGTGGTATCACTGCATCTAAACTAGTTCCGGTTTACTTTCACACCAATCTCAAAGGACACTCAGCTAAACTAGTTCCGGTTTACTTTCACACCAATCTCAAAGAACACTCAGCTAAAGTAGTTCCGGTTTACTTTCAAACCAATCTCAGAGGACACTCAGCTAAAGTAGTTCCGGTTTACTTTCAAACCAATCTCAGAGGACACTCAGCTAAACTAGTTCCGGTTTACTTTCAAACCAATCTCAGAGGACACTCAGCTAAACTAGTTCCTGTTTACTTTCAAACCAATCTCAGAGGACACTCAGCTCAACTAGTTCCGGTTTACTTTCACACCAATCTCAGAGGACACTCAGTTCAACTAGTTCCAGTTTACATTCAAACCAATCTCAGAGAACACTCAGCTACACTAGGTCCGGTTTACTTTCAAACCAATCTCAGAGGACACTCAGCTAAACTAGTTCCGGTTTACTTTCACACCAATCTCAGAGGACACTCAGCTAAACTAGTTCCGGTTTACTTTCAAAAAATCTCAGAGGACACTCGATCTCTGTTTCTCATACCTTTTACCAATGCTTAAATGTCATTAACTTATGTGTAAAATTAGATTTTAATTCGATTAATATATCATTTATCGTGTATGTAGGCATGTAGGCAAGAGTAATTGATTGTCTAACCTGACATGATGGAAATCATGGAACTCTGATGAGGGTAGAAGCGGGAAATGATAGCCACAGTGTGATATGGTGGTTGACAGCAGTGCCACCTGGTACCAGATCCACACAACAGCAACATGGGAACCACACAGGAAAGGTCCAATACCTGAAACAAATTAAACTGCATTTATTGGATTGTGGCATCAGGTTTAACCTAATATTACACTAAGGCACGATCCTAAACAAATTATTCACTTTTTGTACATGTTTCCTGCATTATGATACCGTTACTGTATGCGTTATGATACCGTTACTGTATGCGTTATGATACCATTACTGTATGCATTATGATACCGTTACTGTATGCATTATGATACCGTTACTGTATGCATTATGATACCGTTACTGTATGCATTATGATACCGTTACTGTATGCATTATGATACCGTTAATGTATGCATTATGATACTGTTACTGAATACTGAGACGAACTGAAACTGCATTAAAACTAAAAACCTAAAGTGAAATGCAATTTCTGAAAGTAAATAGATTTTTTAGTTTGTTTAACCTAGATAAAAAGAGGCTTTCTTTTACACAAAGTCATTCGCATAAGTAATTTTGACGAAGGCTCCATTCAACATTACCTGTGTTAGAAGTGATGCAATTTAACTTGGTCTAGAGCTGGTTGTGAAGAAAAACCATTATGTATAATAATACTAGATCGGTCTCCAACTTGACCTTTAGATCTAAACTCAAAGAAAGTGAGATGACCTCTAAACTGCAGTAAACTGACCTCACCGATGTCTTCCAATCAGCACACAGGAAATACCACACAGTGAGCCCGTCTTGCTCAAGGTGCACAATGATATTCTATGTAAATGTATCAAGAGAATGGCAGTAGCATTGATGCTACTGGACTTATCTGAAATCTTAGATACCTTTGATTCCCATGATAATCAAATACAGCTATCCAGACTGGAAAATTAATGTAGAATAACTGGACAGGTTCTAAGGCCCGGAAACAATACATATATCAAAGTGGGAACACAAAGGTCTTTGAATGTAGAGTCAATTGGGTTATAACATTTTGAAAATTTTTGAAAAAAATGGTATTCTATATGGTTGATTTGGTGAATGGAAGTCGAACACGGCCAATATTAGATGTCACTGAAAGTGCTCTGCAGGGTGCTTTCTGGATGTCCGCTCCTCCCACTGCTATAAACCCGTTACATGCACTATGTCACTCATTCTCGCTGATGAGAAAATTTTATCACATTACAGAAAAACTGGCAAAAAGCTGGCTATTGTTTTCAAAATCATTCTCAGGGTTGAAAAAATATTTTGTTTATTCCAAGGCACTTGCAAGAATAATAATTTTTGTTCTAAAATAAATATGTATTATTTTCTCTCACCTACAGATAACAGGGTGCTAAAGATGTGTTCCAGTGGATGTGAGTAGAGCGCGCTGATGCTGATTGGGGCTGTCCATTCATGGTGAAACCGATGGATGCTTTTATAGATAGGGGACCAGTGACTTATCCTAAAGGAACAAAAATATACCAAAAGATAACCATTTAAATTAAACACAAGACTTTATTACATGATAAAAGATGAAGTGATTAAACTCTTTTCTTCAAATATGTTGCAATACAAACATGAGTATTTAAAGTATGTACAATGTAATTAAGTCCTGTGTTTAATTAAAATGGTTATGTTTCCTTCATATATGTTTTCAATACAATCGTGAGGATTTAAAGTATATATAATGTAACAACGAACAGGCTTCTATGAGAATCTGAAGGTGCCCCATTCTTTGCAAAACTTTACAGCAGGTGCTTGCACAAGATCACTTGTCAGCTAAACAAAGTTTGTTGACAAAGTGTCCAATAGATGATCTGGATTATAGCAGAAGACTCATCGACTTTAAAATGGCACAACAAATCATGTAGGGGAAATATGATGGGTAATAATATTTAATCACACAAGTTTGGGGTATGAACATTTATATTTTGAAAGTATGCAAGGGAAAAATTATTGAAAACCTCATAGTTTAATAGTGTTTTATCAGATTATGACATTCTACCGTTACAAGGACATTGGCTGTTAATTGATTATAGAGACAGAATAAGAAATGGTGTGTTTGGATTCACAGATATAGCAATCTGTAGTATAGAGGAATCGCAGTGCATTCTCCATGGCAGGCCATATGCTGGATGCCCAATCCATTGGAGGAAAGAAATAGCACACCTGTTCAAGCCAGTTCAAGTTGATACAGAGTTAAATTGTACTATGTTCCAGAAAATCCTTCACTTTATTGATTTTCTGTGTATATTTTTTTTTCAAATGGCAAAAATTGTCGTAAAAAATCCTAAATACAGAAAATGTGGAATAAGCTACATTTTATATGCAAAAAAGAGGATATTGGAAGCCCCTAGGCTAACATGAGTAATGGAATTCCCTTTAGTGCACTGGGACTGTACGTAGGCCTCATGGAAGCAGTGTGAAGATTTTAATGTTGACAGTGTAGTGGGGTGCAGTGAGATGGGATATTTGCTCATGAGTGTAGGGCCTGTTTGTTTGTTTGTTTGTTTGGGGCTTTACATCACTTTCGACATTATTTCAGTCATTTCATGATGAGACCTACTTGTAGCAGATATAGTGCTGCCTCACTGAATTGTCATGTCGCAGGTCCTTGACATGACAATCCACCCGGTCACAGATTTACAAGGACAACAGGTTAACCCTTTAGGCACGGGCCTCAGCTCATGTGGGAAATTGTATCATGAGTTCAATACCGGCACGGCCGGGGTTCGAACCCACAACCTTTGGATCACCACAGAGGAACTGGTGCTAATAAGCTGGCGCTCTAACGAACTGCGCCAAGGCCCGTGGCCTCGTGTAGACAATATGAATGTTACACACAGATTGGATACTGCGCATTAGGTCTCCCCTATAGCTATGTAGCCAAACTCTCAGACTCTGGGTGCCCACAAGACCTGGAACAGCCAGCTTCTCAAATCAAATCTAGTGTTCTCCAATCACCAATCGGCAAAGCCCAGATAGGTGATCTGGAGGGGTTTGTCGAACGCCCATGGTCTCTACCAATTACAAAGAAAAGTTTGGTGGAGTTGATTGAGCTTTAGTGAAGTAAAAAGTCGCCAGCTGCAAAAACTGTGGTAAACGCGTTTAAACGTCAAAATTGAAACCGTTTCAACTGCCGTTCAAACGGGTTTGACTCAGTTTTTGGAGCTGGCGATTATTATCAAGTATTTATATTTTCTTTATTTAATGTTATCCAAAGAATAATCAATCTTTTTTGTGAGATTTTATATATAATCATACATAAAATGGCGCAAAGTGGCAGACGCTGACCTCTGCTCTCTGAAAAACCTCGCCAAATTCGGCAGGACAAAATAACGGCAAAATAGCGGGTACCAATCGTGTGGACCCAAATTAAATATATCCAGTGGATATTTGCATGATGATCCCTGGACCATCAATAGTCGGCCCAATGCTGCCATGTGCCCAATGTCTGTCAAAATTTGTCAATATTAACAGCTTTCAGACCATGGTGGCAATTGGGCAGTGCAGAACCCGTAAATATTGTGACCACAGCATATCTGCAGCTTATCGTTAAAAAACTCCCCGGAGCCCAAGATCCTGTGAGGCCGGCTGATTCCTACTTCCCAGCTGGGCCCAGTGCAAATGTGACCAAGGCATGATGTGGACAATATGAGTTGAGAAACATAATGATCTAGAATATATAGTGATTTAGATTACAGAATTTGATTAGCTTATTTAATAATATACTAATATGAATATTGCTCTTTTGTTCACCCGAATATTTGGCAAAAGTATTTTAACACACCTGTGGATATAGTAAAATGTCACTTCCAATGCTATTAAAAAAATGATAAATTGAATCAAAATTCCACTCATTTTTGGGAGTTCACGGCCAAACGTGCACCCTCTCCAAGAAAACAGATAATATTCCATGTATAAAACAGGAATGGTTAATGCAGTCATGTTGATAAAGACCACAAACACAACTGTCCCCAGTCTTTTTGTGTCTACCTGAAACAATAAATAAATTTACAATTTTATTGCTCTGAATTCATGCCAATTATTTGATGTTAACAAAACCTAAACAAAATAAAACATATGTAGGATGTGAACTTAATTAAAATCATGTCACAAAAAAGTAAAAAATCTGAGCATGCTCAGCACCATGTGCTCAAACCGCCACCTCCAAGATGAACAACATGCGCCATGTTCTATTTATGACATGTTTTTTTTGTAAACATTTCTTAGACCAATGATAAATATATGTAATAATATATTAATATAATATAAAGTCTCACTGAAGCAAACAGGCCGCTTTCATCTGCTAAAAGCAGATTTGTCCGTTTTGATAGAATGCATGAGACATGGATACGCAACTGAGCACTGATGCAAAATGCACAACAAATGAACAACATACGGATGGCTAACAGAGAAAGCACACTGACACAGTGATGAACGAATGAGTAGTGAAGAGAGCAGAGGTAGTGCGCATAGATAGCGAACGAGAAACTGACATCACGCAGATGCATAGCGAATGGGAAAGTGGATTAGACTCAAATACAAACGGTCACTTGACGGATGGCAAATACATAGAAGCTGAAGAGTTGCGCAACCGTTACACATTCAGTACTTGGAAGCGAACAACAGAAATTTTGCAACTGTTTAACTTTAATCTGGATTTATACATTTGGATATTAATTAACAATGCCTGGACCAAGGGCACAAGGGAGAGGATCCCCTGCAAAAGATGGGGGCCATGGCACCAGGAGAGGCAGGGGGAAACATGGTCCCCCAACGACAAAACAACTTGCATCAAGAGTTTTCTTCTGAAAGTGAGATCGAAACACCAACAACATAAGGTAAGAATACAAGAATGTTTTATTGTGATGCACATGGAGTGATGTTTTGGTGAAAGTGATGTTAAATATGTAGGAGTCATTGATCAGGAGATAGGAAAATAACTTTAGGTTATGGGTGGTTCACTCAGGGATACATACAAGAAATTGAGCTTTTCATGTGTGAACAAAGTTTTGAACAATATTGTCTCATCTCTATATTTGCAGTTGATGATGTTGCAGCCAAGGCAAGTGAGCCTGAGTCTGAGTTATTTTCTTTCATTGAGTACTTGCAGGTCCAAGAAGCTTTGGCAAGGTCTGGTTGGGATTTGGCCACAACAGAGAGGACACATCAGTGAGGGGTACATTTATGTCATACTACACAAGTATTATCATAACCAGAAGAGAGCGCTCTATGACAACAATTGGGAAAATAACAGCATCCACATCTACTCCACAACGTTTTTTCAGCCACCTCAGCATCAATTTGTACAGCCACAACAACACTTCTACCAGCCTGTATCGCCTTCTTATCCTCAGTAGCAGTTTACCCAGCAGCATTTCCAATCACATTTCCCACCCAGGCCAAGCTCTGCGTCATTAGCAGTCTTCAGGCAGCAGAACTCAGGTCTTTCTCCTTCATCTTCTTCCTAATACCTGCCCCCACCTGAGGCTTGGGACAGACCTCCCATTGGAGGGCCTGTCTGGGGAACTGTTACACAACCATATGTTGCAGATTACATGTCCCAGCCTTCCACCTCAACACAGCCATCTCAGTAGTCACAGCATTCACAGCAGTCCTCTTCACAGCCATCCTCTTCGGCCGCTGTTCCTGGTGAGGGCAGATTGACAGAGTTATTGCCAGGATATCAGGATTCTTCACTCAAACTGTCAGGTTTTGTCCAATCAGCGACCAACAACCCAGCAACACAGAAAATGTTATCTATGTGACAATCTATATAATGCAGAGACTGTTTTGTACCATTTAAAAGCTGAGGTTGCATTTTTATCTGTCATTTCCAAAATAATATTTATATAATGTCTTAGAATGCTTTATTGTTTAGAACTTTGTGACAATAGTCACAGATTTTGTATCAAAACTTATTTGATGTTATTAATAAAATTATTTGGTTGCTTGTTCACCCTCAGTCAACATATTTTAACATTTTGTTTACTTTTAAATTTTAATGACTTTATAATTATCTCTCAAAAATCAAACTATAATGGTGAACGAAACAATCCATATTAAAAAGTTGGCCTGGCAAAAAGTCAAGTTGGAGTATATAACTTTAATAACCCTATAAAAATGTTATTACATCTGGGACGTGGCCATCATTGAGCAAAAAAAACTTTTCATTTCTTAACTCCTATTTTACTACTTTACTTACCTATTAACATCTTTTTAATTTCTTTCAATAAAGATAAGGAAACAAAATACAATATTAACTTTTTCTTGCATCACTGTCAAGTCACAAGATAAACATTTTAATCAAGAATAAATTTACAATGTACAATAATAATAAAATCGAATCATACCATGCTATCACAGGTAAAGTCCCTAGATATGCACAGTCTCTGATATTTTCACACCATTCAATCCTGTCATGGGAAGAACCAGCTTGGGAAACCCCATGTGTTTCAGGAGGTTGCAGAGTAGTTTGCTTTCTCTGTTTGACCTGTTGTGCCCTTGAACTCTGACTTGTCTTGTCCCCAAGATCTCTGCCCTGTCTCCACCTGCCTGGCACCAGGTTCATGTTCCTGTCCTAACGGTCCAGAAGGTTGTTCTCCATCCTGGAATACCTGGTTCACATCAGATTGTGAAGTATCATACATGTGGTGACAATCAGTCGCATGACACCTGAGGTGTGTTGCATGGTGCTCATCAGGACTTGAAATCTGTTGGCCAATATACCAAATGCATTATCCACTACCCTTCTAGCTAGACAGTCTGTAATTGTACATCCTTTCTTCGTGTGTGTCCATAGGTTTTTATCATGTACGGCGTCAAGGCAAAGGCATTATCACCTATGATGAAGAAATGTACAGGATCAGTGTCATTGGATAGTGGAGAATAGGAGCTCATTGTTCTCTGGGGCCACATGGAGGTCACTGGCATTCCATATCTGGGCATCAGAGGCTCCTTTTTGCTCTTTTTGCTCCAAGGCAAACTTATCACTGTCCACTAAAGCAAGAAGGACCACCGAGAAGAACTATATGTAGTTAAAGTTATAATGAATAACTTTATTATGTATATTGAACCAGAACCAGGGGGGCATTTACAGGCGATGTGTTTCCCATCCATGGCACCAAGTGTATGTGGAAAGTTCCATTTCTCCCAGAATCCATCAGTTATGTGCTGCCACTCTTGTGTTGTTACATGCATTGTCATCAGTTCCTCAATTTCACCAATGAAGGCTTGACACACCTTGACACACCTGAAAAGACAAATGGAAAACATACATATGTACATGTCATTAATAAACAAGACAGTTTTGTCTTTTGAAAACAAAGCAACAAAGGAAAAAACATCAAATTTACCTCTCTGGCAATCACAGAGATGGTGTTGTGGACTTCCCGCCAAGCATACATATGTATTTGGTCCCTAAGGCAAAGAGTCTTTCTGTGATGGCAAGTTTCATTTCAGGATCCAAGGGGAATTCTGGTCAAAATTTCACCAAACATTTGTGCACACCACATCTCATCAAACATTTGTCCACACTACATCTTGCTGCTTGAGAGGACCCTTGGAAATAATGGCAAAGGTGATTGAGGACTTTATATATCTCATTCATGACATCGGCTGTTCGCTGTTCTCCACAGTATGTCCTTTCCTTGTGCTGATGTTGGCCGCAATGACTCTTTACTTTCTACATTTCCATGCGTTCAATTCCCACTAACTTTGTGCCTGTCTGTTTCCTGTTCTCAACTCCTCTGCAAGTCATCAACTTTATATTCGTCTTTATTCGTTTCGGTTCGGATTTCTGTTCGCATTCAATCCTTCATTTATTATCTGTTTCTTATTCCTTTCTTTTCCACTTTGATACCACCCTGGGGACAGCAGCGAACACTTTCAGGACCCATTCAGCACACGATGCAAAAAAGAATTCACATTCCTGATGCAATCAGCATGTGCAACAAAGACAGTGCAAACTGGCCATTCGCGTCTCTTCCAGACAAAATGTTCAACTTGTTGAAAACGTTTTGCAGACTTAAGTGTACATTCTCGTACTACTCCAAATTCTAAACACATGACTTTAGAAGGAGATATAAGGTGCTTGAGTTGCGTAGACTTCAGAACCCATTCCAAACATCAAAATATTTCCATCCGCTTGGCCTGTTCGCTAAAGTGAGACCGCCGCTTAACAAATTGTGTATATAGTGATCAGAGACAATGGGGGCTGGTGCATATTTAGAAGACGATATTTGGCAAGATTTACGGTCAGGCCATTTGATATTTGGGGGATGGAGAAATATAAATATCATTTCCAAAAAGGAAATTGCATACAAATTCTTTTTTTAAAAGAGAGTTTCTTGTTTATAAATCATTAAACCACTTATTTAATCATCAAACTCTATCTATCATCCATATATAATTACGCCTCTGTATATAATATTTTCAAATGAGAGCTTATTATTGCATCTTGTACTATTATTAAGAATTTTGTACATATTCATTGGAACATTACAAATTATAAAATATTGTAGACATACGTACAGGTCTATTTTTGTTCATCTGTATCTTATACTTGAGAAGCATATTTGGCCTTCCTGTCCAATCGAGGCAAATGAAGAGAAAATTTATAATCCAAAACGGGATACTGGAACTGAAGTATGTCCCTAAAAAATTAAAACCCAGTTAATCGTATGACAAAAGGGCAATCTGTTGTGAAACAAGAGTGCAGATTATTTAATCTATTATTGGATCAAAGAGATGTGAAAACCTCCAGCCCCTCTTCATCAAACAAGATTCAAGTCTATCATATTTCACATGAAAATTATTGTCAAAAAAGAATAAAATGTTGAAGCAATAATATTGTAACACATGAATTGAATTAATATATATTCACAAGATATTGCCATATATATGTTAAAACCTGTCAATAAACGGAACAAAGAGACGTTACAAAATTACCCCAGACAAATAGAGACTTGGCATCCCCGTCAAACCAGTCATATATCTTCTCCCAAAGGCCTTGACATGCCCCTCCTGATAAGCTCCAGAATCCCTGTAGGTGTCTGGATAAGTTTATTGTATTGTTTATTATGTGAAATGGAAAAAAAAACAATATTTCTATAATTTAGGTCAAAACTGTTGAACTTGTCAATGGATAGGGAACAATTGTGTGTAGCTTTATTAATATGAACAGAAAATCTACGTGTCGAACTGTGAACTGTAACTTCACACATATATTAATATATAACACAATGCCTAAACCGAAGCACAAGATCAACAGGAATACATCGCCTATGGGAACAAATGTTCTAAATTGGAATAAATGTGACTGGGATATAAGACCTGATATGCTTGATAAGAGCCACACAACAGTGTGTGCCCATTTGTTGAAGACAAGGAGTAGGACAGCAGACATCTTAATTATTGGTAGTTCAGTATGTCTGTGCCTTTAAGATATAGCAAGTTATATCAAAATGTTAAAAATGGTGGTTACAATATAAAAATTTAAAGCCTGTGACCAAGTCAAGGTTATAGCTGAGGTCATCCTATTTAGGCCGTCATGGGATACATGTGTGGTAAAGATTTGAAACCTGTATCTTAGATTGCTGATAAGATAGCAAAATGTCATTTTACAGACAGACCCACGGACCCATGCACACACAGACAGAGCCCGATACTATGGCCCCATACACCGCTCAGGCATCAGGAACTAAAAATTATTAATAAATAGTTATGATTGTTAAATAATAGACATCAAAACATTTCTCTGCCTTTTTGCCCATAAAGGTTTGGCCTTAAAACTGCCCAATTTAAACATTTTTTCAGACATATGGATTGTTTAAAGTATGCATTCATCTGACAGCAATATAGCATTTATTATTGCTCTCAGATTGTATAGAAAAGTTATGTTATAAATTTTATTTGTTGCTGATGCCTCATAATTAGCTCCCTATACATATTTTGGGGTAGATTGTACCTATTGTAGTGCCGAGCAAAGTGAAGCAATCATATATAGTTTCCTTTATCCCTCTAAAATTGACTTGGCAAGGCTGAAACTTTTTTCTCAAACATTTGACCCTGGGAACATTTTTTTTCTGTCGATGCGCGATTCTAAATTTATTTTTTTCTTAAGGCACTCTCAACATTTTCTTACTCCATCAAGACATTTTTTTAAACCTTATACTGTATTTCAATAGTTCATTACTCGTTTACGCTGAAGAAAAGGAGTTGTCTGAAGATAATGATAGGTTATATACTGATAAAATTAAAATATTTCGTCAAAAGAATAATAATACCAAATGAACGATTACAAATTCAATAATTAAAATGTCTCACTCAGCTTGCGTATGGCCCAGTATGACTAAGACGATCACCATTCCTATGCATACTATCCTTGTTGTGGTTAAATGAAGAGGATTGCAGTTTTTAGGAGCGCTCTGTCTCAACTTTGTTGAATCTTCATCTTGAGTCAAATTCTCTATGAACTGGCTCAAAATGATTTGCTGTTCTCCTGTTTTCGTCATTGCCAGGCCCACTGTGCATATATATATATATATATATATATATATATATATATATATATATATATATATATATATATATATATATATATATATATATATATATATATATATATACATATAAGTTGATAAATAATAGAAACTCAATGATAAATAATGATAAATAAATGTGTTTATATTCGGTTGAGTGAAACGAATTAGAATATAAAATAGGTTATATTTGGATATGCTGGTGGTGGGCTGTTGGCAGGAGGGACAGCTGAGTTGTTATGTCACAGGGTCATGTTCTGTGCTTAGTTGGGAGGTAAGAGATTTGTGTCATTCTCAGTTAGCTATCCACCAAGGTCAGGCTACTTTCCTGTTATTTATCCTACTACTATCATGGAATTGGATGACAAGTTGAAAGACTATTTGGACAGTAAATTTTCAAGTCTCAAAAGGGAATTACAAGACAGTCAAGAGTGCAACACAAAAGAGTTGGCTAAAAAGCTAAAAATTGATTATAAGTTCAAAAGGGAAGGACATAAGAAACAATATGAGTTTAACTTAGAACTGAAAGGAAAAATTGATTCTGCAGTCAACAAGATCGAGTCTGCTGAATTGGATAAAGCGACAGAATACCTAAAAGAAGGTATAACCTCATTAGATCATAGAAATAAACTAATCAAGTTGGCAGATCAGGCTGAAGCTGGCTGGGGAGCAGTAAACGAATATGAAAATAAGGACATAGCAGAAGATAGTGATGATGATAAGAAGATCAGAAGAGCAGAGGCAAATGCCTTACGCAAGAGGAAGGCTATGGCACGTGGCAGGAGAGGGTATGCTGGCAGGTATATGCTGGCAGGTATGCTGGCAGGTATCGTCGCGGGTATCATTATGCTGATCAGTCATCATATGGCTACCGGGACGCTCCCGCTTACACAGCAACAAGCCAAGGTGGACAACCATTTAGGGCTCGCGGACCTCAGGCCTACGACATCTGTCATGCGTGTGGACTCAGGGGTCATTGGCGTATTTCCTGCCCTAACCCATCAGGAAAGAAAGAATAGGTCAGTCAATTTAGTACAATTTAATTGTGAACTATATGATTGCAATCATAATAGACTAGTGATGGAGAAAATTGATAGAGATTGTATATATTTAAAAGCAGAGTATACTGAACATTCTAAAAAGTTTGATGTATCTGTAAAAGGAAGGTTAAAGGCCAGGTTTGATTGGTGGGCTAAGAATTGTGATGATCCAGATATATTAGATATTATATGGAATGGATACAAATTACCATTGTATCAAACTCCAAAGTCTAGTTGGTTACCAAATAATAAATCTGCATTAGACAATGCTGAGTTTGTAAATACAGCGATAGCAGATTTGGTAAGATGTGGGTCTGCAGTGGAATGCAAAGTGAGGCCTTTGATTATAAATCCATTAACTGTAGCTATTAATCCACAGAAGATAAGGCTGGTTCTGGATTTAAGTAGAGTGGTAAACTTGTTTTTATGGAAAGAGAAGTCTAAATATGAAGGCATATCTGTTTTAAAGAACTATTTAAAGCAGAATTGTTACATGTTTACATTTGATATGAAAAATGGATACCATCATATAGACATATTTCGGGAGCATCAGGATTATCTAGGCTTTGCTTGGCAAGGAAAATGGTACAAATTTACAGTATTGCCATTCGGTTTATCTACATCTGGAGCTGTATTCACTCGAGTAGTAAAGGTTGTAGTTAAAAAATGGAGGAAGGAAGGCAATGCCATAGTTGCATATTTGGATGATGGAATAGGAGTCCATTTTGGGGATTTTGAAGGTTCAATGATATATTCAAATCATGTAAGATCTGATTTAAAAGATTCTGGTTTTTTGGAGAATGAGCCAAAATCAAGTTGGATGCCTGAGATGAAAAAGATATGGTGTGGATTTTACTTTGATTCAAGATGCATGCAAGCATCCGTTCCAAAGAAAAAGGTAGACAATTTGATTAAAAACATACAATTTGTGATTAAGCACAAGAGAGCAACAGCTCGTACATTGGCATCTGTAATTGGAAAAATCACGGCTATGCACATTGCATTCGGAGATGTGGTGTTTTTAATGACTAAGTATTGTCAAATTCAGATAGCAGAGGCTTTGTCCTGGGATGCGTACATGAGAATTGGCAATATCCAATTAGCAGAATTGGGTTTTTGGCTGGAAAATATAGAGTGTATGAAGAGCGTGGATTTAGTAAAAAGAGATAGTTATACAACGATTGTATACAGTGATGCCAGCGCTACTCAGGCTGGGGCTTATATCAAAGATGTAAAAGGTTCAGAGTTCATTTACAAATGGTCAGAAATGGAAGCCAAACAATCATCAACATGGAGAGAGTTAAAGGCATTACAAATGGCTTTGTTCTCATATGGTGAAAAGATAAGTGGAAGAAATGTCAGATGGTTCACTGATGCCAAAAATGTGGAAACTATTGTATCCAGAGGAAGTATGAAGGTTGGTTTGTCAGGAATAGCAGTGGCCATATTCAAATATTGCATAGAAAATGATATAAACCTGAAGGTTGAATGGATTCCAAGAGAATGTAATAAGCAGGCAGATTATCTAAGCAAAATTATTGATTTGGATGATTGGACAGTACAAGAAAACATAGTAAAGTTTGCAGAGAGCAGATATGGGAAATTTACATGTGATTTGTTTGCTGATTATAGAAACTGTGTGTGCAATAAATTTTATTCTAAGTATTGGTGTCCAAGAACATCAGGGATAGTTGCATTTGCACAATGCTGGTCATATGATTTCTGCTGGATAGTGCCTCCTATACAAGACATATTGATGGTTATTAGAAAAATGAGGAGAGATCATGCAAAAGGAGTAATGATATGTCCAAAATGGATGTCAGCTCCATTTTGGATTGAATTATGTCCAAATGGGATATACATAAATGAGATAAAAGATTTGATTGAATATCATAAACCTACTCACATGTTCTCTGGAGGTACACAGAAGGATTCAATATTTGCCAAGGAGGCATTTAACAGCAATGTACTGCTATTGTTATTGGATTTCACAACATGGTGAGTTATAAATACGTAATTACGATATGATTAATTATTGAAAATATGATGAGATGGATAAATATAAATTGATTGTTTTGAGAGGTTTTACATGTATGAGTTTGGAAACAGCATGGGCTGGCTCACACGGGTGAGTTGAAAAACAGCAGAGGCTGGTTCACATGGGTGAGTTAAAAACAGTAGAGGATGGTTCACAGAGATGAGTTTGGAAACAGCAGAGGCTGGCTCACATGGGTGAGTTTAGAAACAGCAGAGGCTGGCTCACATGGATGAGTTTGGAAACAGCAGAGGCTGGCTCACATGGGTGAGTTTGGAAACAGCAGAGGCTGGCTCACATGGGTGAGTTGGAAAACAGCAAGGCTGGCTCACATGGGTGAGTTGAAAAACAGCAAGGCTGGCTCACATGGGTGAGTTTAGATACAGCAGAGGCTGGCTCACATGGGTGAGTTGGAAAACAGCAGAGGCTGGCTCACATGGGTGAGTTGGAAAACAGCAGAGGCTGGTTCACATGGGTGAGTTTGGAAACAGCAGAGGCTGGCTCACATGTTCGAGTTGGAAAACAGCAGAGGCTGGTTTATATAATGAGTTTGGAAACAGCAGAGGCTGGATCACATGGGTGAGTTGGAAAACAGCAAGGCTGGCTCACATGGGTGAGTTGAAAAACAGCAAGGCTGGCTCACATGGGTGAGTTTAGATACAGCAGAGGCTGGCTCACATGGGTGAGTTGGAAAACAGCAGAGGCTGGCTCACATGGGTGAGTTGGAAAACAGCAGAGGCTGGTTCACATGGGTGAGTTTGGAAACAGCAGAGGCTGGCTCACATGTTCGAGTTGGAAAACAGCAGAGGCTGGTTTATATAATGAGTTTGGAAACAGCAGAGGCTGGATCACATGGGTGAGTTGGAAAACAGCAGAGGCTGGTTTATATAATGAGTTTGGAAACAGCAGAGGCTGGCTCACATGGGTGAGTTGAAAAACAGCAGAGGCTAGTTTATATGATGAGTTTGGAAACAGCAGAGGCTGACTCACATGGGTGAGTTAATAAACAGCATGAGCTGGTTAATATTATCATAAATGGATAAATGTAAAAGTAAATTTTCATGGAAGAGTCGGATTTATTATTATGAATATTAAAAGGTTAAGCTTGGATATCATTAGTTGTCTCTCATGACTGAGTTCGGATATAACATAGCACAGCTGAACCATTGGAGTATGGATATTGCAAGTACATATATTTTGGAACAAAATCTATACAAGGTTATTGGGATTGTGGATGTATGAATTTGATAAAAAATAGTAGTATAATAAGCTAGATATAAGAATATTAGATCAGATTTAATGCTTGTTGTACAATATGTTTCAGAGTGGGTGAAACCACGGATAGGAATATGGCAAAAGGAAACAGAGTTGAAAAGTGATGAATTGAAAGAACTATCCAAAGGTTTACCAGCAGCTTTTGCGCATACAGCTGCAGACTCTACAACAAGGCAATACATGTATGGGTTTCAGAGATGGAAAAGATGGGCCAATAATTTTGAGGAAGTGAAAGATTTACCAGCTGACTCTTATCACATAGCATTATATTTGCTATATTTGATACAATCGGCTCATTCTAGTTCTGTCATAGATTGTGCAAGATTCAGCATTGCTTGGGGACACAAAATGGCTGCTTTTGAGGATCCAACATTGGACATTTGTGTGAAAAATGTTGCAGAATATGCAAAGAGGTTATTTGCGGGAGGAAAGGTCAAAAGAGACATTGTGACATCAGATATGATAAAAAAGTGTGTGGAAATTTCAAATTTGTATTCACTTAAAGATTTAAGAAGTGTGTGCATTGTTATTCTCTGTTTTGCAGGATTTTTGAGATATGATGAAATGAAAAATCTGAGAGTGGAAGATATTGAGTTCAAACAATATTACATGTCAGTGTTTATAGAAAGCAGTAAGACTGATCAATATAGAGACGGTGCCAGGATTATAATAGCTAAATCAGGATTAGATACTTGCCCTTATGATATGTTGAAAAGGTATATGAGATATGCAGGTCTAGAAGAAAAAGGTAAAGAAAACAGGTATTTATTTGGAGGAATAACAGCAAAGAAAGATGGTTCATATCAGCTGAGAAAGAAAGACAAGGCAATGTCTTATACTTGTGCCAGAGAATTAGTATTGAAATTGTTCAAGAAGGCTGGTTTCGGAAAACTGAGGCTTGGTATGCATTCTATGCGGGCAGGCGGAGCAAGTGCTGCCGCGAATGCAGGGGTAAAGGATCGGCTGTTCAAGAGGCATGGCCGATGGGTGTCCGAGAAAGCAAAAGATGGTTATATTAAAGATGATTTGAATGAATTATTGTCTGTATCTAAGTGTTTAGGCATATAGAATACCAACAAAAGTTGGTCTTGGAGAAATTGCTAAGATTACATTTATATAATGGATAAAAGAATAATGAATAAAATATTATGTTAGATGGATTAAGGCTGATACTGAACGTATTTTGATTGATCGTAATTATATATATAAGAAGAATGTGATTTAGATGTTATTATATGTATCGTCATAAATTTGAATTATGTTAGATGGATTAAGAATATATTAAATGTTTAATCATATAGATGGATTAAGGGTAATGAAGTTGATATTAAAAAAAAAAAAAAAAATGAGTAAGATTTTCAATATTGATTTTTATGATGAATATGAAATCATAAATTGGAAGATAAATTGAATTATAAATAATAAAATTGGTTAGATATTATCAGTAACAATATATTGTTTATGTTATTGTATCTGCCCGTTTTTTGATCTCGGTGGTGTAGCTAGCTCGCTCACAACAACATACTATTGTGTTTGGTTGGTGTTTGGGGATGAGTCGGGTGGGGAGAGTGACGAAGGATCATAGATCAAATATAAATGTGTTTATATTCGGTTGAGTGAAACGAATTAGAATATAAAATAGGTTATATTTGGATATGCTGGTGGTGGGCTGTTGGCAGGAGGGACAGCTGAGTTGTTATGTCACAGGGTCATGTTCTGTGCTTAGTTGGGAGGTAAGAGATTTGTGTCATTCTCAGTTAGCTATCCACCAAGGTCAGGCTACTTTCCTGTTATTTTTAATTTTTTTTAAAAATCCCGAGAATATGGAATGTTTGTAACTCCATTGAGGCAAATATTTTATGGTATAGATGCTCAGGCTCGGTGCACCTCCTCTTTTTTCCTATAGGTTTTTGAGGTTGGGTGGCTCATAGCATCTATGCCCAGATGGAACAGGAAGGTGGTTGCCACAGATGTATTGTTTGATTTTGTAATGTTATATATTGGATAAAAAATATATATTTACATATAATGGAAATGAATAAGATATTTTAATATAATGGTTATTTACAGATATGTTTAGGTACTACTTTGGGTTTGGTTGTGGATTTGGCTATGTTTGGCTTTCATTATATATTCAGTATATTTTGGCTTTCATTATATTTGGAATATTTTGCTTATTTTGGCTTACGTTTCAGACTTTTGTATCTGCCTTATAAGATGATGTTTTGGAATAAATGGTGGTGTAGCTAGCTCGCTCACAACAACATACTATTGTGTTTGGTTGGTGTTTGGGGATGAGTCGGGTGGGGAGAGTGACGAAGGATCATAGATCAAATATAATGTCTTAAACAATTTAAGTTAGCATGTATTTTCCACCAGATGACGCTTCTTATCTTTTTTGTCACTAGGTGGCACAAGGATATCATAAGAAAATTTTGAGAGGTCATGTGACCCCAAAGTGTCAAGGCCAAAGTGTGTTTACCGACGAGGCAGGTAAAATGCACGTTCATAATGATAATCGGCATTTTTATGATGAATTATCAACATTTATGAGTATTCAAGTAATAAACAGTGTGTACAAAAGTCAAAAGAATGATATCTGACAATGTTTCAAATAGCGCGAAATGGGTTGACGGTCACTGTATATTATAACAAAACATACCGAGTCGGGAAGCTGGGTGAGCGGATTCAGTGAGTTGGTGATTGCGGAAGGATACCCTGAGCCGAAGGCGAAGGGTATCCGTCCGCCATCATCAACGAACTGAATCCGCTCACACAGCTGACCCGACGAGGCATGTTTTGTTTTTATACCTCAGACAACTACTGTATTTTTAAAAAATGATACATGAAACGATATTTATCGTTAAAAACATTTGTAAACAAAGCGCACCTCATTTGACCCCGTCACGTGACCTGAAAATGGCGCGTACAGCCATAGACTGGTTGCCGCCATCTATGTATATACACGATGTTCTTGACACTCGATGGGGGACCAGTCTAAAGATGGCCGACGCAAAATAGTTCCAAGTAATCAATACGTTACAAATAATCGGCATGCTCGTATTCATTCGAAATCGCATCAATACGCACATCACTGAGGTATAAGAAGGTTTGGATGGTACTCGAGTAGATATTTATCACATTTAGATTCATAGATTCATAATAAATAAATAAACTGACATAACATGAACAGTTATCTATATGTGTGCTGTAGTGGGGTATATCCATTAGTAAGACTTGTCATTACTTTAACTTATAAAGCGATGTGCGGATGCTAAATTCTAACAAGATTGACAAGTCAGAGTCACGTCGAGTTAGAAATGAGATGATAATTAACGAGAGCAACGCTACAATCGCTAGCGTTTCACATACTATAATTAGCTCCCCACGACAACGCCTGATGCAGTGACAGTTGTAGGCAAACGCTACACACACTCCACACACTTCAAGCGTTTTCCCAGTCAGACATGCGTTAGGAGAGGTAGCGTTGTGCAAGTTATTAAAGTTAGTGTGTCGCTGCTTTCATGTAATATTAAGTTATTGGTTCTTCTTTTTAATGTCTTACACTCCACTCCTCATTATACCAATGGATGTGGATGGGAATTGAGTGATGTGATTTTTATTCTGTTGTTTGTTGATGCTGAAGTTGAATATCATAATGAATCATATTTATAAATAAACATTTTTTGTTCCATTTGAAATGTTCTAATATTGGAATTTTGTACTATTCCATTGTTTTAATACTATTTCACAACAAAAGCATTGTACTTTATCTGAATGTCCGAGATAAATGAACCCTGCTTAAGTCGATAGTTTTAATAATTAGTATGTATTAATATATCATGTATATTGAAATCACTATTTTGTAAGGAAAAGACGAAGACAGTTATATGTGCTGAGAGCAATATATTATTGCTCTCAGATATGTGACATCAGTATATTCTACTGAGTTTTGGTCCTTAAAACATCTCTTATCAAAATTCACTTAAAAGTTACTTTTTAATTTTATTTCAAACTAACTAGCTCCCCCATTCAAGTAATTAAATCAACCAAACTGGAAATGCACACCGGCAACAAAGGGCAGCTTTCATTTCTCTGTTTGCCTCATCTTAAGGGGTAAACAAACAGCATGCTATGATCAAATTATCTCGTTATAACAGTAGTTAATTCAAAGTCAAAGTCAAAATACTTTTATTTAACCAGAGAGCTCTTACAGTTAAAAACTGATTTACAAAGAGGCTCTGACATAAGACAAACCATATATATACAAGACACACAAGGCATCACAACAAGAATACAATAATTAAAAGATTTAGTACATATTAAAAATACATAACATGATAAATTTAGGAGGAAACTGATCAAAATCATATTACACGGTTCCCAAATATTTCTTTGACTAGAATGGTTTTGAAAGTACTTATGCTTGGTGCACACTTGGCATCATCACTCAGACTGTTCCAAGCCATGGCCCCTTTATAGCAAAAGGCACGCTGTCCTGTGACTAGATGACATTTAGGTATGACGAGGTTCCTTTTACTACTATATCTAGTATTGTGAGAGTGTGTTGGATATTTGAACTCATCACATAAATATTCTGGAGCAAGACTGTTTAAGCACTTGTAAACTTGTATACATTGATGATAAAATAATCTTTCGGTGGTATAAAACCAATTCAGTTTACCTAAAACCTCTGATGTAGGTGTATCAAACGGTAATTTTAAAATAACCTTTCCTGCTCGGTTCTGTAATCTCTGTAGCTTTATCACTTGTGTTACATTACAGTTTCCATAAACAACATCACAATAATCAAACATTGGTAAAATCAGAGCATTATACAATTGCAAAGCCAGCTTTTCATCCATATACCTTCTTACCCTTCTCAGTATTCCGATACGTTTCCTGATTTTATTTTGAATACTGGCCAGATGATCATGCCAACTTAGTGTGGCATCCATTAATATACCCAGGTATTTGTATGTGTTCACCCTTTCCAGCAGGGTGTTATTAATATGAATTTCAATGTTATCTGATTTGTTAAGCTTACGTTTGGTTCCAAACAGCATCCATTTACATTTGGATACATTGAGATGCAACTTATTGCTGTGAAACCACTCACTGGCTTTTTGGAGGTCATGCTCCAAACAGGTTTTAATCTCATTGATATCTTTGGAATCATACAATAGAATGGTATCATCAGCATACATAACAATTTTACATTTGTCAACTACTTTGCTAAGATCATTTATATAAACTATAAACAAGAGGGGTCCAAGGATGGATCCTTGTGGCACCCCACATGTGACCGCCATACTCTCAGAAACAGAATTCGGGAATTGAACACATTGAGTGCGCTCATCTAGGTAACTAGTGAACCAATTATATTCAGTATTTTTCACTCCTATACAATTTAATTTGTACAAGAGTGTTTCAGAATCAACGGTGTCAAACGCCTTTTTTAGGTCCAAATATACAGCACCTGTGAGCTTTCCCTGATCCATGTTTCTGAGGATATGATCATTAACATTGGCAGCTGCAGTTACAGTAGAATGCATCTGCCTGAAACCTGACTGTTTCGCACAGAGTATTTTGTGCTTTTTGAGATATGCACACAGTTGTTGCTGGACAGCCCTCTCAAAGATTTTCATACAAAAAGGAATTATAGAAATTGGTCTGTAATTTGAAGGACAGAGAGCACTGTCTGATTTGAAGATTGGTGTCACTCTGGCCTTTTTCCACATAGATGGAACAACACCTGTCTTCAGAGAAGCATTCATTATATGAGTAAGTGGTCCAGCCACTACTTCACTTGCATCCTTCAGCAGTCGGGCATTTAGATTGTCAATACCAGTTGATTTAGATGCCTGAAGTTGCCTGAGTTCTTTTTTGGTGAATTCAATATGAATATCTTTGAAAGCAAAAGTTTGTTTGAAGTCTGGATATGGATTTTGGACTGTGATACCTGATAGTTAAAATCTGGCAAGTGGCAGAGAGTTGTGACATCCCACTCCATATGCGATCAAATTAAGCTGTTTTGACAGGAGTTATACATCTGTCCAGTTGTAGAGGAGTGTAGCATTCCATGTGGATTACATCAGTTGAACCCTATAGTCATTGTGGTATGGAAAAAGTCATTATCTTTTTTAATATATTCTATGTGTGCAAATAACAAATCAATTCTATATGTTCTGATGTGCATATCACTCAAATAGGAGCCCAATATGAAGAATTCATCTTTGTTTTCTGTATAAATTCATTATTTTTTATATTGTATATGTTTGCAAAAAAAAAACAAAAAACCAATTCATTTCTATACAGCCCAGGCTTTAAGGCAGATTCCATGCAGCCTTTGATGTCTTCCTATTCAGTGATGTGAAACACCCAATATTTTAACAAATAGGGTGAAATAGTAAATTTCACTGATACCAATTATTAGCATTTACAGTATTGCCATTCAAAGTCCTTGTGATGTTAGGCCAAACCTATGATCAAAGGGTTGAATATCATTTTTTCCACAGGTCCATGCAGCCTTTGAGTCATGTCTTCCTTTTTAGACAGAAATGCTTTCACATGCAAAAGTTAATTATAGTTTTAAAGATTTCATATTAATATCTCGGCTTATAATAAATTTACAGAAATGATTTTTATATGTCTGAAATCATGAGAATAAGCTCCTAATATAATATGTATTCTGTAGATTTTACTTCTCCAAAACAATATCCCAAAACTAACCAATTGGAACCAAACTCCAATCTACCAAACTCGACCAATCCAAATCTAACTCCCATCTCTCACCCCCCAAACTCGACAAGTCGGGCAAAACTTATGCCCTTTTTGATGATTTATCCATAAACCCCTCTATATCCTGCAGCTGATCCTGGCAGAACCCCCATAATACACACTACTGAAAAGTATCAAGATTCTACATAGCGTTTGCCCTGTAAAAAGCAACACCAAACGTCAGATCAGACACTGGCGTTTTGTAATGTTTAACTTAGATGGAAACGTTGTGATGATCATGAAAATGAATAGCGTTTTGAATCACTTTCTGTACCCATAGAGCTGATATGGATTTTCACTGTAGCGCCAACCGCCAGGTAATGCCTCAGTCACATTTGCGCCGATTTCAGAAAAAAAGCCCGGCCGATGGGTATTTTTTACAAAATCGGCAGGCAGTTCAGATTGCCGTGCGGGCACCGGGAGATCATCGGCCACAATTGGGCATCCTTAAAACGTCGGGTGGGTCATCGGGAACTTTTAGCTGGAACATAAAAGTTGCCGACGTTTCCCCGATGTCTTATCAGTAAATATCATCTTAAAGTACACGGCAGGGTCCCGGCAGTGTCCCGCAGGCACATCGGCAGATTATCTCACGGCTGCCGGTGGCATCGTGCGGTGAAAATAGGATTGTTTTTATTTCATGTGTTCACAGGCCATCGTCAGATGATCCACCGGGCTCCCTACGGTCTCATACAGACGTCTTTAGGATGTCTTTCAGACGTCTGTCATATGATACAGACGTCTTTAAGATGTCTTTCAGACGTCTGTCATATAATACAGACGTCTTTAAGATGTTCTTCAGACGTCTGTGTCATTTTCTTGCGGGTGCCGTGCGGTGGCCTTTCATAATGTGACCATAGCTACGGCATATCTCAGATTGTTGCTGATAAACTCCCCGGCGCCCGGCAGACTGGGAAGTCGGCCGATTCTTACTGCCCGGCCGGCGCCCGGTGCAAATGTGACTGAGGCATAAGTTGCGAGCAACGCTAGCGATTGTAGCGTAACTGGTGTGTAAAATATGACCTTTCTTATATGTCACGTCTTTGCGCAAACAAATAATACAATCATAGCCTTCGCGCACTGAACTTTTCTCTATGCCAAAAGATGAAAATTAATATATCGATCATATGACTTACATATTTGAAGAGAAGAGTTCAATAGCTCAATTTTGAGTTGTCAATGATGTAAATCGGCCAAGAACTGACTGAGCAGTGCCCATTTATGTGTGTTTTGTAACAAAATGCTTCTTCCGCACGTGCGTATTGTCACATTGGCGAGGTCACTGGGTGCAGTTTTCATAACAATTGATTTATACGAATCATATCGTTTATTCTTTGACAAAAAACACAATGTTTCATTTGTTGTGTGTTTACAAGACAATTTCATAATTATCAGCCAATCCTATGGTTGCGCGAATCCTATGGTTGTTAGTAAGTTTAACCTGTTTTCCATTTTGAACAAATAACCGGAAATGAATCCCACATCCATTCTATTATATTTGTAAATACCAATTTATATTAAAGAAAAATCAAAGTGAAATCTTTCCAACCTGAGAGTGTTGTATTCACAATGGAGTCCAATATACATCGATATGAAATGTTTTCTCTTCTCCTACACGATGTTCTAATAATAAGGGTGACTTAAGTGTGTTGCAGCTTGTTTCAGCACAGTGATGATACCCGGTCACCCGGTAAAATGTCATCTGAGGACAGATACAAACAAGTGACCTAGATGTTATGGTAGCCTTCTCTGTAAGCTATTACCAACCTTCCCAGTCCAAACTCACTTCGTAGAATGTCACTTTGTCCTTTGCGAACCTTGGGGGCGTGGAGGATCTTGGAAACTAAATATGTTGGCAAGACCCTTCATTAAGAAAAACTTTTCATCTAAAAAGAAACAATGATGAATGCTATATAAGTAATGACTTTATTTAATATTGCAGAAGTTAAAAGAATTTCAATATATCAAATAAATGAGAAAGGTAGTGTGATCATAAAAACTGCGTTCAAGCGTTCTTGAGATTGTGTTTAACCAAGATGAATGATACAGAAATAATAGCTCTATGTGCCTGCTAACCAATTCAAATATTTTTGCTATAAATTCACAGAGAAAATATCATTTTCATCTCACTGCACTGGCGAATAACAAAAAGGACCTTTCCATGTGTACCAGGGGCGGATCCAGGATTTTTTTACCCCGGGATGCTCAAATGTGCTCTGAAAAAAAGCGGGGGGGGGGGGGGGGTTCCAGTTCCCAAAAGCCCCCCTAGCCACAGACTCCCGGGAGGTTTCAGCCCCCAAAGCCCCCCGCCTGGATCCGCCACTGTGTAGATACGTGAAAGTATGAATATACTTTAATGACGTCGATATAAAGACTCTTGGCTCTTTTCATTTTCTGTTCATTTGTGAATGACAAAAATACGTCTGGGTATATCTCCATGTATACCAATACAAAGCCAAAAGGCATCCTGCCAAGAAAAGAACAGGACTGCACTTGCTAACATCCTCTTGGGTTAGTTTATATGCCTTTTTTCATCCCAGTTTGGGTGATCAAGTTAGGGTATCCTGTTAAAAAAACAGAATTTCCATCAGCTAAAATGGAACTTTATAAACATGATAAGTTCCGCAAGGTTGCTGATGGGAGAATACCAACTGAATAAATAGACTTGGCCAAACATAGCCGAGTTTGTTCAAAGCTAAATGTACATGTATATGTATATAACATGCAGAGCATAACCTTACATCGTTTAATCACAAGATGTTCAAAACATCTGGTGTACACAGATCTACAATGTCAGTTAACGACGTCCTCTCACAGCGTCCTTACAACGTGCTCAGCACCAATTAAAGCACAACGTGCTCACAACGTAGAAAAAAAAATTGTTAGCCGGGTTGTCAAGTCGTTGGCCAGCAGATTCAACTTGAATGAAATGACGTGGTTTGACATAGATTTCATGAAAATCACGTCTTAAACTTAATGGACTAGAAATTTAAACACGTCGTGATAATTACGTGCTGGAATTTATTTACTAGTTACCAGTTTCCAGTTCATTATTCAAATCTTTTCTCGAAAATTTGACTTTGCGTTACATTTTAATTAAAAAACATATGACGCATTGCTTCAATTCTCTTCAAATTTTCAGGGATTACTACCAGGAGACATATATATATTGCCACAAAAAATTATGCAAAAAATGAATTTAAAGATGATTTTTTTGTTTTAATTGGACTTTGAAAAAACTAATGATATATAACGGCAATTAAAAATAAAGGTGAACACGATTGAATAATGAATTTCTATAAAGGACAACTCCATTGAAATATTTCTCACATGAAAAATATATCGCACCAAAAACAGTTCAAAATGGGTTACTTTATGTTACTTATGTTTGACCTCTTTTTCAACCCCTTATACTAATTGCTCAATTGGTGAAAAATTTGGGCAGATACAATGTATCCTACAGATGAATCCCTAATGACAAATTAGCGAAAAATTCTGGAAAATGCTCGGGACCCTAGAGATGAATCCCTATAAAGGACAACACCATTGAAACATCTCTCCTAATTATCTTTAATTGAAGAATAAATAATTTTAGTTTTTTTTTCAAATTTTGCAGAATATATAATTTTTTCAATTTCAACAATTTTTTGTTCACCTTTAATTCTTTTTTTATTATTTGCATTGGGATTTTTTGTGGCAATATATATATCCCCTGGTAGTAATCCCTGAACATTTAAAAAGAATTGAAGCATTGCGTCATATATTTTTAAATTAAAATGTAACGCAAAATCAGATTACCACAAAAAAAATGAAAAATGAACTGTCAACTGTGAACTAGGAAATATAACTTCCCGCATGTTGTTTGGTGTTGTCAAGGCAAGGAGACTTATGATAGGAAATGCAAGAGAATATATAGTGAATCATCTTGTGAAGTCATCTACAATTTTTAGTGATATTAAATATATTATTGACAGTAGGAAAGCTGATCTGGATGTCATTTGGAGATCAGCCGAGGCCATATATATATATATATATATGTATATCCTTCCAAGCTCATTTTACAACTCATAGAACCAGGCAACAACAAATCATGTGTCATTCTTATTTAATGTCATTAACAGATGAGTCATTTATCCTCTTTGGCCTGTCTATTAGATGCATTTTTCGATATGTGCCACGGACAAAACATGCTTAATTATCTTTAAATATAGTGATCTCTCACCCTGGTGGACATAACTTTTTCATCTAAATAAGCCTACTTATGTCAGAGGCATTTCAACTTTTAAATGTCTCTGCTTATGTGTGATGTGTGCGCCATCTCTGAACAGTTAAAGGATTTAAGCTAATTAATGCTAGATCAACCAGACAAGTGTATGTTCAGTGCCCAGGCATTGAAAGTGAGTTAAACAGAAACTCCTTACAGAGTGCCACCTGTTGGCTATTTGGAAATCTTCGATAGAATACTAGCTCAGCTGTGAACATTTATGACGACCAGTGTCCGACGGAATATAAAGCGTGAGTTCCTCAAAACAACACGTTCTTCTTCGGTAGGTATTACAAACTTTGCCAAATATCAGTGATATACATGTATTTTATAGCCAGACATCTTTCAGAGGGGGCGAAGCTACAAATGAAATCTAAACAAATATCTGTCAACGTACAAATATGGATATAATTTTATTAATTATTCCTATATTCATCGATTTGAAATCCACTGTTTCCAGAAACACCACACACTGCCCACATTGAAGTTTCCCCACTAAATAAACTCAACCTCTGGCAAGCGTGAGTTCCTCAAAACAACACGTTCTTCTTCGGTAGGTATTACAAACTTTGCCAAATATCAGTGATATACATGTATTTTATAGCCAGACATCTTTCAGAGGGGGCGAAGCTACAAATGAAATCTAAACAAATATCTGTCAACGTACAAATATGGATATAATTTTATTAATTATTCCTATATTCATCGATTTGAAATCCACTGTTTCCAGAAACACCACACACTGCCCACATTGAAGTTTCCCCACTAAATAAACTCAACCTCTGGCAATTAAGCTTAACTGCTGTAAATGCTGACTGTGTCATCATCTTTCCCACTCATAATGTCTCAAAATACAGACCCCAACTCTTCCAAATAGAACAAAAAGACAACAAAAAGGATAGTTTGGCCAAGCAGACAACTTGGACAACTCTTCCAAAGAGCAAAGGCGAGCTGCTAGATTTGTGTGTCGCAATTGGAAGAGAGAAGCAGGCACTGTAAAAAAAATTGTGGAAGACCTACAGTGACCGGCAGCCAAATCCGGACACTTTCATGTTTTTCACACGTGATTTTCACAAAATCTTTCAAAACTGAGTAAAAACTACTCACATCGATAGTAGATCGTTAACTACATATGCGTGTATAATAAAATTGGTACATGTTCAATATGGACAGAATTATCGGGAAATTCACACATTCAGAAAACCTGCAGATTGTCCGAGTTTCCATTGACTTATACGGAGAAGTTGGCTACGTCACCACTTCTGACGTCATTTGACAGTGACACAAACATTCGTGCCATGAAAACAAATAAACACTTTTAACGTTTTGAAAGTCAGCGGAATTACAAGACAACGTGTGAGAGACAACATTCAGCTCAATTGCAATTATAGTACAGCAAGGTGTGCTAAATTTTGACCGAGTTAAAAATGTCCGAGTTTTATCTGCCGGTTTCGGACAGTTGCCGGTCACTGTAAAATGGAAATCCCTTGCGGGAAAAATGAGGACTCAGAGGCTGGTTTTATTTTATAAGGTCATAAATGGTGAAATAGTTTTGAAACTACCAGAACATGTCAAAATGAAATCAGCTTCTACGAGGGAAAACCATGGAAATCGCAATATGAAATGGCGACCAGCTATGATGATAAAAATACAGCTATTTCCCAAGGATTGTGACTGACTGGAACAATCTCCCCCTGGTTTAACCCCTAAGGGACTAGGCTATCTAAATTTTGTTGATTGGCTGGACTAAGCAATTTTTGTCGGGAATAGTGTATCCACATACTAAATTTATAAAATTTATAACCATGGTTACTAAATCTGTTTAATGAAGTGCTGGGGTCAAAGAACCAGTAAGTCTGACGTCATTATCATGGTTACATTGTAACAAGTTGCAGCCTTTCAGAATGTTACAAATGACGTCATCAAGTCAGAATAATGTGGACGTCAACGTCCCTCCCGTTCATTACTGGTGGTGGACGTTGCCGTCCTTCCCGTCCGTTAGGGGTTAACTGCATTGGAATCTGTAAACTCAGCATCTCTCAGGTACTCCCTTGCCAGAGTTCAAATCCTGGTCTTAAGCAGCTGGTATTGACCAGCTGCACCCCTAGTGCAAGCTTGCACTGTCGGAGGGATGCCAATTGGTTTTGCGAGTAAACTTATAAATATCTATGTAGATGTGTAAACTGCAATGTCCTATAGATTTTTACCCTTCATTAGGCTTGATAACGTAAAATGGCATTTAGAAGTGATGACATCATGGTTACAAAAAAAATGATGGGATGCAATTTGATTTGATTTGGATTCCAATTGACCTAAAAAAAGTCATGAAAACCTCCCAAGACAGTGCGTACAGCACACAAACACGTGTACAAACATTGTACCACCCCAACAACAGTGTATGCTCCTTGAAAATAGGGGTTTCCACACAGCACCTCCACAAGGAGGATGAGAGAAACCACAAACACCTCCACACCGGAGGCGCGAACTGTGAAGGACCAGCACCTCCGGAGATGCTAGGACCTCCACTTAATCCAACATAAACAAGGCGTAGTATAACCATGATAACACAGTTAGTCCCCATCCAACTGATGAGATCAAAACCATTAATTGTTATCATTGGCCAGGGGCTGCAATTGTTCTCTACCTCATAGATACTTGCCCTTCTCACGTCTTGATTTGGTTTTATCAGTGCTATTTGGTTTTGCAAAATTATAGATGTAGATTTAGAAACGATGCTAAGACTTCAGGCCCAGCTGGCAACAGATGGAGGATAGTGCTACTGCAAACCTTTTTATCCTACCTTAAAGTTCTAGATCATCAGCCTCTTCTGTCTTGCTCTTATTTAGAACAAGACACAGACACTGGGCAGTGTTATCAGCAGGTTTGCATGAGATTCAGATGAAATATTGTTTCCAAAAGTCGATAAACAATATGGTGGAAATTATGCAAAACAGAAATTATCTGCAATCTAGGGCATAGGCTCATAGGATTCACACAAAATTATGAAATTATCTTTTTCATATATGTTGTATTTGTATATCTTTATTATACTGACAGGATATCAAAATACAATGGCAAGATGTACAGTGAACATTAGTATCCCAGCCCCTGAGGACTTATCTGTCAGTTTAAATCTTGTACAAGATTTCATACTATTAAACTGCTGTGGTATAATACAAATAGTGAACACATATAATATCAATATTGTACATGATATCGTAATAAGAATTAGAATATTAAGTAACATTGCTACATGTAAGCTATGTGTAAATAATTTGGTCTTCTAATCCAAGCTTTTTCCATATATATAGAAATTTGTTTCCATTCATATTTCATCATATAAACAAATTTTTCATGCCCGTTAAGTGTATCAATATTTTCACATCTTATGTTTACATTGTCATACATTTGTTTTCTATACTCGTCATATGCTTTGCACTCACAAACAAAATGAAATTCATTCTCTATTTTTTGTGTTTCACATATTTGACAAATACGCTGATCTTCCTTTTCATTCTGAAATATATAACATGCAGAATACCATATTTATATTTCACAAATACAGTCATGACAAATAAGAAGACAGAGAAACATTCCATGTTGACAAAGTTGCACAACGTTGTTGTAAAATGTAAAGTTTCTTTATAATTTCAGACACCATATGTAGATGAAGCATGGGTCGCTCCTCCAAGGATAAGCGCGATGTCTACTACCGGCTGGCGAAGGAGGAAGGATGGAGGGCGAGGAGTGCCTTCAAACTACTCCAGATTAATGAGGAATTCAGCATTTTTAAAGGTCAGATATGATCATTTTAAATTTAGTTTGAGATTTTTATGTGTATGAATGAGTGTGTGTGTGTGTGGAGGGTGTGTGTGTGTGTGTGTGTGTGTGTGTGTAATGCATTGGGTGATACAAAGATGTACAAATGATATCTGGCTGTTTGATATGGGCCCCAGTTCGACCATTACCCTGTTCAACTGTAACCTGTTTGACCGTGTACTTGGTCAGCCATACTCTGTTCAATAGTATAAACTCAATTTAATTAACTCAGTTCTCCTTTCTGTTGTCAATATGAGGCAGGGCTTCAGGATAAAATAGCTTTTTCAAAGGAGTTTACATGAGTGTTAGCAGTTGAAGAGTGAATGGGGCGGACTTCTCTTTAAGGCTAACTTCTTCTAGCCCATGGTAAAACTGGGGAACAGAATTATTTGCCGTGATTGAATGCAACACGCCATGGTTGAACACATCACAGTCAAGCACACTATAATGAAACACACCACGGACAAACACACCACGGACAAACACACCACGGACAAACACACCACGGACAAACACACCACGGACAAACACTCCAGTCAAATGTACCACGGACAAACACATCACAAGGTCAAACACACTACAGCCAAACAGACCACAACAAATATGTCAACAACCTGAACAAACACCTTATCAAAGGATCTCTTATTCTGTACTTAATATCAGTTGCTGATCCTCTTATAGGTGTGCAGAAAGTGGTCGACTTGTGTGCCGCCCCGGGAAGCTGGAGTCAAGTCCTCGCAAGGAAACTCAGGTACTCATCATCAAAATATTCAAAACATTATCAAGGGACACCCACTATTTTATATATGATTCTAAATTGTTGAAATATTTGAATTCTTTAAAATATGTGTGAAATGAATAGGGTTCAAAGTAGAGTATAGTTTTCTTTTTTAAAGAATTTTTTTTTCCTTGTTGCATATGTAAAGTTGACTTTTACCATCACTTATGAACCTTTGTTATGCTTTGAGCTTCCATGCCTTTCTTTCTGGAGGTGGCTGAAGCTCAGTCAGATGTAAACATGTGACATGTTTAATGCTATACAGAGAAGGGGAGGAGAAGGAAGAGGTGAAGATTGTGGCTGTAGATCTACAGGCCATGGCCCCCATTCCCGGAGTCATCCAAATACAAGGTGACATCACCAAGGTAAATATATCACAAGGTGACATCACCAAGGTAAATATATCACAAGGTGACATCACCAAGGTAAATATATCACAAGGTGACATCACCAAGGTAAATATATCACAAGGTGACATCACCAAGGTAAATATATCACAAGGTGACATCACCAAGGTAAATATATCACAAGGTGACATCACCAAGGTAAATATATCACAAGGTGACATCACCAAGGTAAATATATCACCACAGAAGACCTCCATCAATCATTCATTAATTAACACCTTGATCAGGGTGGCCACAGGTCAGCAATTTTATATATTTTTCAATGCCAGGGAAAAGTTAGGAATTTTATATATTTTTCAAGGCCAGGGAAAAGTTAGCAACTTTCTATATTTTAAAAATAAAATATAAAAATTTTCAAGGTCAGGGAAAAGTGAAAACTGTTTCTATTCCTTATGAACCTTTATAAGTCAATTATGTGTTGCCATAATTCCCCATTTATAACAATACACCGGAACTGCACAAATAAGATCAAAAGTAGCATAAAACTCTCCAAAATCAAATCATTAAAAAAAAAATAATCAAATAAAAAGGATGGTGACCTGCAATCACACTATGCTGTGAAGGTCCACAAAGGGACTGGAAGAGCATTCAAAATTGTACTATTTTTGCACACTTCCCAAACCTGAATAAAAATTTAGGGTCCGTAATTTAAAAACATTAAATCAACCAATCAAATTCGTTGTAAAAGCAAAATTTCATACGTTACAAGTATTTTGGTTGCAAAAAACGCACTCCAAACCACGATAAAACGGTTTTTTCATATAGCACCTCCACCAGGAGCTAGAAAAAAACAATAGCACCTCCAGACTGGAGGCGCCCTAGAGGAGGTGCTCACCTCCACGCTTTCCTATATAAGCATGAATTAGGATTACGCAGTCAGTCCCAATCCAACTGACGAGATCCAAAGAGATTGAAACCAGTGTTGGAATTGGTTGGGACTGCGATCGTTGTTCAAGATCGTCTTATGCAGCATCGCCTACTTAAACTTGAATATTATTTATATGAGTTATTTAAGTTATTTATATGAGTCCTAGTCAGTAAAGCAATTTTCAGATATCACCTGCCGGTCAAGTCAATCCATTTGCTGATGTTCTGAGCAAAGTTGTGATAGATATGTTGTCTGCTATCCCACGCTCTGTCAACAACACAGGGCATACACTATAGTGTGACCTAAGAATAGGAATATCATTCACATATGAATATTAATAATAATCACCGTTTGATTGCCCAAAAAAATAGGCTGACTACAATGTATATCAACCCCCAGCCATTAAGGAGGGGATTCACCCAGCCATTAAGGAGGGGATTCCCCCAGCCATTAAGGAGGGGATTCAACTACTTTGCATGTTATTACCATTCACTGTTAATTCCCCATACCTTGCAAAAAGGGCAAGATACTTCACCAAAGCATGATTTTTGTGCCATCTGAATACAGAGAAGTGCTAGAATAGATATAAAGTTATTTTGGCCTCTTGGCTACATTTGCGATAAGTTTGTTTAAGCAGTGAAATATTGAACATACCATGTAATATAGTGACCATACATCACCAACTCACAGTCCTCGAAGGCTTGTGAATAGCCATTTTCCCATGTTGAACATTCTTGCTTTTTTCAGCGGAATGGCAATAAATCTATTTTGGGCTTCATGTCTGCCTTGAAAATAAGTTTGTATAACTAGAGATACGTTAAACATATGTGATATTGCAAATGTACCATTTTTTTTGCCCTCAGAGGAGTGCGAATAACAATTTTCCCATGATGATAATCGTAATATTTCATGGCAGGTGTCAACAGCAGAGCAGATTATTGGTCACTTTGCGGGAGACCAGGCCGACCTCGTTGTGTGTGACGGAGCTCCAGATGGTAAGATATCCAACACTCTACTACTCTGCTAAACATTACTACAGGATTGTCTACCTCTGATTATCACAGTATACTCGGAGTAAAGAAAATGTCAGTTTTTTATCATATTTTTATCAATCTCAGGCAGCCAGCTCTGATAGGCTTCTTCACCATTCTTGTAGTCTCTGTTTAATATCTGTTTAACACTTACTTATAAACATTGTAACTGTATATTATGAAATATTGAAAGTAAACTTCATGTCGTATAATATTATAGTGTCTCCTCTGGTCCCTTTTTGTCTCATATCATATATCAAATCTTATTGTATCCTATTGTCTCCCCTTGTCTAGTCTCATTTCATGTCAAATATCATATAATATATATAAATATAATATGGCAGATAACTGCAATTTTGAAAAAAAAATACCAGAATAAGTCCCTGACCAATAGATATTGTTTTCTTCATTTTAAATATACCAAGACAATCGGGTAACTTAAAGCTTTTCAAATATAAAGGCATTTATTAAAGATATATAATTGAATGAAAACCCTAGGGCTCATAATCATTTTAGTACCGGTAATTAAAGATCTAGCACACTGTATTTGTACTTGACCTAGGTTGTGGTCCCTCAAATGTTGATAATGCTTTTGAGGTCTTAGTGTGATGAATATATTTCTGCCTTTCAGTAACTGGTCTCCATGACATTGATGAATATATTCAGGCTCAGCTATTGCTCGCGGTAAGCTATATTATTATCTCAAGCAGTGTAAAGTGAAGGATTTTTGATAAGAGCTAAATATGAAATTATGAATCTCATTGCAAATTGAATAATGAATGAAAGTAATTGTGATACTGAAACATTAAAGAGTCTTTCTCTTTGTTAGTGATAAATTGGTAAAGCTTTGAAGAAAAAAAATCACACTTGGTGAAACAGTATTATTTCCAAAACATTACCTTTTATTATGGAACAAAGATTGATATAAATGTGATTTCTCTGTTTGTATAGGCTTTAAACATTACAACTCATGTTCTAAAGAAAGGGGGAACATTTATTGCCAAGGTAAGTTAACATTGTATATCATGACCCAGTCTAGTAGTAGTGTTATAGAATACGCCCAGTTTGTTTACGATATTTTACTCATGATATTTAAACCTTTTTCTTTTGTTATTTTGAATGCCTTTTCAAAGTATGTTTTTTAAGCTTTTAAAATGCTAGATAATTGTTTTGTGATATATTTTTCAGATATTCAGAGGAAAGGATGTCACCTTATTGTATTCACAGCTAAAAATATTTTTCCCAATGGTGACAATAGCCAAGCCCAGGAGCAGTCGAAATTCTAGTATAGGTAAGAATTAACACTCACAGCAGACAAAATTCTAGTATAGGTAAGAATTGACACTCACAGCCAAACCCAGGAGCAGACAAAACTCTAGTATAGGTAAGAATTAACACTCACAGCAGACAAATTTCTAGTATAGGTAAGAATTAACACTCACAGCCAAACCCAGGTCAGGAGCAGACAAAACTTGAGTAGAAACTCTGACATACCGTATTTACTCGTGTATAAGTCGACTCGTGTATAAGTCGACCCCCCAAAATTGAGGTTATTTTTCTTGAAAAAAAACAATTTCCGAATATAAGTCGAGTTGGTTTTTCTTGACATATCGGCTCTGCTACCATTCAAGCTTCAGCTGAAGCTTGGCGGTCATTTTAAAAGTGAAACTTAAATATACTTACGATATAAGATCTTAGCAGTCTTATACACGAGTAAATACGGTAAAACGTAAATACGATGTTCATATTTTCGAAATAACGGATATCAGACGTAGCGGGTCGATTTTAATTGCGTTTTAAATGATAAATAAAGGTATTTACCCAATATTATCACAAATTGTTCGAGAACAGAACAAAACCATCAATCCATTTAAAACGCAATTAAAATCGATCCACGTGTGAAAGCATTTCTGTCAACAAGGAAGACACGACTCAAAGCAGTGGAAACAAAGACGAAATGCAAAACTGTGAACGCTGATAATTGGAATCAGTGAAAACAAAGTCAAAACAAAACTGAATGAATGCAGTTTCCATTCAGTATGGGATATGCGAACTACTGTCTCTACACGTGGTAGAATATTTTTTGTGTGTATGTTTTTTTCCCACGAGTGGAAGGCCAATGTGTTGGTGTACGTGACATCCTGCAAGATACCAGTAGCTATTTACAGGGCTTTCCCCTGCTTTGAACTAAGTGACCTGCTGACTTTTTTGGTGGATTTTTAGTCTGCCATTTTTAAGTTAAAATGAAAGGACTGCCCAGTTGAACTGTTCAATCTTATTAACAACGAGGACTGACAGGGCATGAATGGCATAATTTTAATTAATCTATCTACCATCAGTCTTTTTGGAATTGCAAGAGAGCCCTGCAATGATCAGTTTCCCACCAAAGTGACAGCCTCATTTTCATTTGTGAGCGCTCTTCCAAGACTTGCGTGCACTCCCTTTTCTTTGGCAATGATCGTATGCTTCGGGATATAGATTCAGAGGGGGTGGTCCTGGTAAATACAAGAGCTGGGTTTGGAGCTATGCAAATTTGGTTTGGCCTGGCCAAGTTTCATTTCTGGCTGCAGAGAGCAGCAATGAACAGGTGAGTGATGTGACTCAACAGTTCCTGGATATTTTAGCTGATACCATGCTGGATTCTCTTTCTCGTTGCTCAGGATAACCAGTCTGATCTTAGCCTGATTGTGTCACAATAAAACAAACAAGAGAATTGGAAATTAGGCATTTTTTAGGCAGAGATTGGGACATGCAATCCTCGTGAGATGCACAGGCAAGCCTGACTGAAAATATGTTAACCGCACACACCCGCTACTCAAACACTAATATAATGAATATCATTGGCTTATAATACACACACAAAATATTATACCACGTGTTAAGACAGTAGTTCGCATATCCGATACTGAGTGGAAACCGTGGCATTCATTCAGTTTTGTTTCGACTTTGTTTTCACTGATTTCAATTAACAGCTTTCACAGTTAGCATTCCGGCATTGTTTCCACTGCTTTGAGTCGTGTCTTCCCATTTTGACAGAAATGCTTTCACGCTAGTATTGCAAAATGCATGTTAAACGAATGGATGGTTTTGTTCTGTTCTTGGCCTGCAAAGTGAATTTGTGATAATATTGGGTAAATACCTTTATTTATCATTTAAAATCGATCCGCTTTGTCCAATATTCATTTTTTCGAAAATAAGAATGTTCGTAATGAAAACTCATAGTGTCGTAATTTTTTGGCGTAAATCCTCGTCCACAGGTTGCTCTCGTGTATAAGTCGACCCCCTAAACATTAACTAAGAGTTTTTGGAAAAAAACCTCGACTTATACTCGAGTAAATACGGTAAGTGAAAATTAAAACTCAAAGCTTGCTGCAGTATGTTTTACCATTTTTAGGCACTAAATAACCTTAGTGGTTGATGTGCCTTTAAGCAACCATTCATTCATTGCAGTAGAAAGTCTGGTATAGGTGAGAACTGATCAATGCTAATAGCCAAACCGGGATGCATCAGAAGCTCCATAAAACATGAGAATGAACATTCATAGTCAAATTAAGGAGCACAGGAAACTATATGATAGGTTGGGAGGCAAACGTCTTTTGTTGATGCAGGAGGTCATTTGGGTTATTTGCTTTTCCTTATTTTGCCAGACACATGATCAAACTCGAAATGATGAATTATAGAAATCCTGATCTGATGTGTTTCAAACATAACAGGTATTTGCATATGAAATGGAAAATAAAAGAAAAAGTTGTCTTTATTGAACGATTTTCCTTTTTATTTCAGAATCGTTTGTTGTGTGTCAGGGTTATGCACCCCCAGAAGGTTACATACCCAACATGTCCAACCCTCTACTTGACCACCATTATGGTAAGTAACAATTTACTAGGCCCACAGTATGGTAAGTAACTATGTACTAGGCCCACAGTATGGTAAGTAACCATGTACTAGGCCCCTAGTATGGTAAGTAACCATGTACTAAGCCAACAGTATGGTAAGTAACCATGTACTAGGCCCACAGTACGGTAAGTAACCATGTACTAGGCCCACAGTATGGTAAGTAACCATGTACTAGGCCCACAGTATGGCAAGATACCTATAACTCGACTCCATTATGGTCTCATACCATTTACCTGTACCTACCCCATTTTGGTCACATACCATTCAATCAAATCTAAGATAACTACCGTACTTACTCGTGTATAGGACAAGGTCTTTGTTCAAAAACTCTTAGTTAATGTTTGGGGGGTTGTCTTATACACGAGAGCAACTTGTGGACAAGGATTTTCGCCCAAAAATTACGGCACTACGAGTTTTCATTACGAACATTCTTATTTTCGAAATAACGAATATCGGACATAGCAGATCGATTTTAATTGCGTTTTAAATGATAAGTAAAGGTATTTACCCAATATTATCACAAATTATGCTTCGCAGGTCGAGAAATTCTCTACGAAGTAAAACGTGATACGATGTATGTGACGTCCTTGATCTTAGTGTCTGGGTGCCCACGAGACAAAAGTGGAGCGGCCAACATGTCAAATTGAACTTTCATATCCGTAGCGGATCGATTTTAATTGCGTTTTAAATGATAAATAAAGGTATGAACTTAATATTATCACAATTTCTCCACGTCGAGAATTTCTCCACGTCCTTGATCTTAGGGTCAAAACAAAGCGTTTTCATTATTTATCATTTAAAACGCAATTAAAATCGATCCGCGTGTGAAAGCATTTCTGTCAACAAGGGAAGACACGACTCAAAGCAGTGGAAACAAATGCCACAAAACTGTGAAAGCTGATAATTGGTATCAGTGAAATTTTACTAATTTTCACACCCCTGAAAGGGAAGACATCAAAGGCAGAATTGAATTGTGCGATTTAATTAAATAATAAATTTAATTTTAATAGAAATAGAATTACGACATGCATGCGTGATTTACACAACACAAGATCGCCATTTTGAAAGGCGGGAGAAGCTCTTGTTTTTGGCACAAAAACATGGAGAAATTCTCGACCTGCGAAGCATAATTTGTGATAATATTGGGTAAATACCTTTATTTATCATTTAAAACGCAGTTAAAATCGATCCGCTACGTTCGATATCCGTTAATTCGAAAATATGAACATCGTATTTACGTTTTACTGTAAATACTTGCATATAAGACCGTTTAGATCTTGTATTGTAAGCATATTTACGTTTCACTTTTAAAATGGCCGCCAAGCTTCAGCTGAAGCTTGAATGGTAGCAGAACCGATATCTTGAGAAAAACCAACTCGTCTTGTTTTCGGAAATTGGTTTTTTTTCAAGCAAAATAACCTCAATTTTGGGGGTTCGTCTTATACACGAGTCGTCCTATACACGAGTAAATATGGTATATGTAGGAAATTGGTGTAACAATTTTTCGGTAAATTTCAATTTATATATTGTGTGATTTCTATTATAACATAGAAATTTGTAGGTATGTTAGTAACTATCTTATCTCTGTTATGCTACAGATGTAGAACTTAGAACTGTTCTAACATAATAATTTGTTGAGTTGTATTTAGTTATAGGTCATTAAAGTAATCAAGATTTTAATAGATCTCATATTGAATGCTTTGTGTTATGTTACAGATGTGGATTTTAACAGTTTGGAGGGCCCTAATCGGTTGATTGTGCCGTTCCTGGCTTGTGGGGACCTTAGTGCTTACGATTCAGATAAGACCTATCCTCTATCGGTAAATTAATGCCATTTTCCAATTCTCACTGCTTGAGTGGGCACTGCTGCCACCTGGTGTGTTGAAATCTGTCATGCATGAATACACTTTGCACACACACAGGCTTGGCTCCTAGTTTTAATAAATACTGATTGACATGTCAAGATTAAAAGATTGAAAAGATTAAAAACATACATATAGGTGTATTTTCTATTTACTTTATTGTCCATATAACATTATCCATATATTCGGTCCATATATCATGATCCATATATTCGGTCCATATATCATGATCCATATATTCGGTCCATATATCATGATCCATATATTTGGTCCATATATCATGATCCATATATCATGATCCATATATTCGGTCCATATATCATGATTCATATATTCGGTCCATATATCATGATCCATATATTCGGTCCATATATCATGATCCATATATTCGGTCCATATATCATGATCCATATATTCGGTCAATATATCATGATCCATATATTCGGTCAATATATCATGATCCATATATTCGGTCCATATATCATGATCCATATATCATGCATGGGTGAACATAATAGTAACAAATACTGATTGACACACCATTTTATTTCTTTCAGGTTATTACACACATAACTGTCTTTTTGTTCTTCTCAAGATTCCAAAACTGAGTATTCTTTTCCAGTACATGCATTTGTTCACAAAATATTAACATATTCCCATCACAGCAAGCATCATTTTACCCTCATGTTAACAGACCTATCCCAGTATATGCATTGTACTTGACATAAGAGACACCTGGTGGATCAAAAGTGTTCAAACCCAAGCAGTGAGAATTATATTATTATGTAGATGCTACCTTTAAAATACAGTAATATCTGTTCATTTCCTATAACATTTCCACTCATAAATAGTATATTCAAAAGTAGTTTTGGATGTTAGAAATTGATAGATCTTTGTCTGAAGTATTATTTTTTCATGCGCTAGATTGAAGCAAATTTTCCAATGACAATGACATCATGGGATTAGAAACTTCTTTCTGTCTTGTCTTCATTTGTTTTACTTCTCTGCAGGTAACATAAGATAAAAACATATTCTCTTGTTATTTGGATGGAAATTGTTTTGCAACAATAACATGCTTAACCTGAGAACTTGCAATTTGAAAATAATATTTGCTCTATAGCTTTACTGACCATGGAAAGAAGTACATGTTATGTCTACAAGTGGTTTATTATGATTATTTGCAGATATTTCATACGCATATTGGGATTAATATATTTTAATTGCCAAAAGAAAATGCTTGTGTAACATTTGTCTCCTTATAGTATTAAATGATACAACAATTCTAAATGAGTATAATACCATAAGGCTATTAAACGGCATTCTTTGGGGACTATTTTAAACAATAAATCACTGTCCATTGCTATAATTAGATGCAATATCCGAGCAAAATGGTTAGTAACTATGTAATACACTTAAAAACTTAGATGGGTCCATTGTCTCCTCATGGCCACGGGCCGTGGCGCAGTTGGTTGGAGCGGCAGCTTATTAGCACCAGTTCCTCTGTGGTGATCCAAAGGTCATGGGTTCGAACCCCGGCCATGCCGAGATTGAACTCATGATTCAATTTCCCATATGAGCTGAGGCCCGTGCCAAAAGGGTTAACCCGTTGTCCTTGTAAATCTGTGACCGGGTGGGTTGTCATGTCAAGGACCTGCGACATGACAATTCAGTGAGGCAGCACTATATCTGCTACAAGTAGGTCTCATCACGAAATGACTGAAATAATGTTGAAAGTGATGTAAAACCCCAAACAAACAAACCATTGTCTCCTCAGGCAAGGACCAGAATGAGGCATTTGTTAATTGAATGAGCCATTGTCATACTGTGCACTACATCAGCAGTTCTCGCCACCTCTGCCATCATTGCTCAGAGTTGACATCCAAAACCTGATCCTGTGCACACCTTTTTGTCTTTGGTGGCAGGGACTGATGACAGAAAAGTCCGGTTTGGGTGGCACCTCCAAACAAGATCTGTGGTAAATGTAGATGTACAAGCAGCAGATTGTTTCAAAATAAGTTTTCACAAATGTTTCAGCTTGATCCAGATCAGGAGTACAAGTATCACGCCCCGACCCAGTCTCCAATCAATCCTCCATACAAACATGCCTGCCAACTCCGGAAAACAGACCAGCTTGCCAAGCCTGTCACTGCAAGTAGCACAAGTAGCTCACCACCAGAGGGCAGCAGTGAGACAATGGAATCAGACAGTCAGGACACTCAACAGAAAGACAGTGCTCAGCAAAAATATAGTGCATGTTTTGTTGACTCACTGTCAGATCTGAAACTGAATGAATGAGGACAAATATATAGATATAAATATTTAAACTACTATTGATGATAATAGTAAAAAAAAGCAACAATATGTATAAAGACAATAATGATGTAATTTATCTGTGTATTTTAGACTATATGAGAAGATTAAAAAAGATTTTTCTTACAGGAGTTTTGTCTATTTACATCAATCCATATATTAGATTTACAGATATTTTAACAGAAAATGTGAAAATTAAATATAACCTTGAAAACAGACACAAGTTCTGAGATCTGTGAAGTCCATATCAGAAAGAGAACTTCAAGAGGTTTTCCTCACCTTTAAAATACACATTAAAAGGTGCAAATAAATATGACGTTTATTTTTATCTGGAGCATGACATTCACAGAATGATTAGAAAACACAAATAACTGCTAAATGTGACTTGATATCACAAGACACTACACATCATCTACTCGTCCCTCACATCATCTACTCTTTCCTCACATCATCTACTCGTCCCTCACATCATCTACTCATCCCAAACATCATCTCACCCCTCACATCATCTACTCATCCCTAACATCATCTACTCATCCCTCACATCATCTACACATCCCTCACATCATCTACTCGTCCCTCACATCATCTACTCATCCCTCACATCATCTACTCATCCCTCACATCATCTACTCATCCCTCACTTCATCTACTCACCCCTCACATCATCTACTCATCTCTCACATCATCTACTCGTCCCTCACATCATCTACTCATCCCTCACATCATCTACTCATCCCTCACTTCATCTACTCATCCCTCACATCATTTTACTCATCCCTCACATTATCTACTCATCCCTCACATCATCTACTCCTCCCTCACATCATCTACTCATCCCTCACATCATCTACTCATCCCACACACCATCTACTCGTCCCTCACATCATCTACTCATCCCTCACATTATCTACTCGTCCCTCTACTCATCATCTACTCATCCCTCACATCATCTACTCCTCCCTCACATCATCTACTCCTCCCTCACATCATCTACTCATCCCTCACATCATCTACTCATCCCTCACATCATCTACTCATCCCTCACATTATCTACTCGTCCCTCTACTCATCATCTACTCATCCCTCACATCATCTACTCCTCCCTCACATCATCTACTCATCCCTCACTTCATCTACTCATCCCTCACATCATCTACTCATCCCTCACATCATCTACTCCTCCCTCACATCATCTACTCATCCCTCACTTCATCTACTCATCCCTCACATCATCTACTCATCCCACACACCATCTACTCGTCCCTCACATCATCTACTCATCCCTCACATTATCTACTCGTCCCTCTACTCATCATCTACTCATCCCTCACATCATCTACTCCTCCCTCACATCATCTACTCCTCCCTCACACCATCTACTCGTCCCTCACATCATCTACTCATCCCTCACATTATCTACTCGTCCCTCTACTCATCATCTACTCATCCCTCACATCATCTACTCATCCCTCACATCATCTACTCGTCCCTCACATCATCTACTCATCCCTCACATCATCTACTCCTCCCTCACATCATCTACTCATCCCTCACATCATCTACACATCCCTCACATCATCTACTCATCCCTCACATCATCTACACATCCCTCACATCATCTACTCATCCCTCACATCATCTACTCATCCCTCACATCATCTACTCATCCCTCACATCATCTACTCGTCCCTCTACTCATCATCTACTCATCCCTCACATCATTTACACATCCCTCACATCATCTACTCATCCCTCACATCATCTACTCATCCCTCACATAATCTACTCATCCCTCACATCATCTACTCATCCCTCACATCATCTACTCGTCCCTCACATCATCTACTCATCCCTCACATCATCTACTCATCCCTCACATCATCTACTCATCCCACACATCATCTACTCGTCCCTCACATCATCTACTCATCCCTCACATCATCTACTCATCCCTCACACCATCTACTCATCCCACACATGATCTACTCATCCCTCACATCATCTACTCATCCCTCACATCATCTACTCATCCCACACATGATCTACTCATCCCTCACATCATCTACTCATCCCTCACATCATCTACTCATCCCACACATGATCTACTCATCCCTCACATCATCTACTCATCTCTCACATCATCTACTCATCCCTCACATCATCTACTCATCCCTCACATCATCTACTCATCCCTCACATCATCTACTCATCCCTCACATCAACTACTCATCCCTCACATCATCTACTCATCCCTTACATCATCTACTCATCCCTCACATCATCTACTCATCTCTCACATCATCTACTCATCCCTCACATCATCTACTCGTCCCTCACATCATCCACTCATCCCTCACATCATCCACTCATCCCTCACATCATCTACTCATCCCTCACCTCATCTACTTGTCCCTCATCATCTACTCATCCACACATCTACTCCTCCCTCACATCATCTACTCATCCCTCACATCATCTACTCACCCCACACATCATCTACTCATCCCTCACATCATCTACTCATCCCTCACATCATCTACTCATCCCTCACATCATCTACTCATCTCTCACATCATCTACTCATCCCTCACATCATCTACTCATCCCTCACATCATCTACTCATCTCTCACATCATCTACTCATCCCACACATCATCTACTCATCCCTCTCATCATCTACTCATCCCTCACATGATCTACTCATCACTCACATCATCTACTCATCCCTCTCATCATCTACTCATCCCTCACATCATCTACTCATCCCTCACATCATCTACTCATCCTCACATCATCTACTCGTCCCTCACATCATCTACTCATCCCTCACATCATCTACACATCCCTCACATCATCTACACATCCCTCACATCATCTACTCGTCCCTCACATCATCTACTCGTCCCTCACATCATCTACTCGTCCCTCACATCATCCACTCATCCCTCTACTCTTCATCAACTCATCACCAAAATCATTTACCCATCTCTACATTCATAATCTGTTCATCCTGAACATAGCCCATTCATTATACAAGTAACATTTGTTAAGCCTGTATATTGCCCAATCACAACATATGCTATGTTGTAAGAAGTATAAAATACACACAGAGTAATAATAACTCTTCTGTTGTGAAAAATGGAAAAAATGTACGTAAGACAACGCTCACAATAACAACATTATTTTGTTGAAATGAACACTGCATAGAATTGTATGGCACATCTGTTCCACCACAGCAGGCACTGACAATAGCATGGCATATTTATTGTTTTCAACGTCTCCTGTGGTGATATTTATATTCTCCAGACAAAATCTTGCACCATGGCTAATACAGAAATACTAGAGGGATTGATTGACGATATATATACGTATATATATATATATATATATATATATATATATATATATATATATATATATATATATATATATATATATATATATATATATATATATATATATATATATATATATGCACAGTGGGCCTGGCAATGACGAAAACAGGAGAACAGCAAATCATTTTGAGCCAGTTCATAGAGAATTTGACTCTAGATGAAGATTCAACAAAGTTGAGACAGAGCGCTCCTAAAAACTGCAATCCTCTTCATTTAACCACAACAAGGATAGTATATATATATATATATATGATCGTAGTAACACCATGGTCACCATATGGCAGGTCTTATCTCTACTAATTCTATGATGCCACATGTCAGATTGTTCTTTAATTAACCATATTATGTCACCCAACATTCAATTCTGCAGCAGCAACCATGAACCTCTGAACGAAATAATTACCAATTAAACGGTAGGACTTATATCACTAAATGGATTTGTCCAAAATCTAGTCAATATAAATATCATCATTACCAAACATCAATTACTTTAAGATTTCATTTCCCATTATGATGATAGTCATGGCACACAATGTCAACAGAAAACAAGAGAGATATTTCTTAATAAAAACAGATTTTCTATAACCCATGCAGACAAACTGATAACAACCTATCATGTTTAATGGTCGGTCCAGCCTGACCGAAGGTGATTCGCCTGCGGTAACCCATTCCCTGGAAGGGGCGGATCCAGAAATAATAAATTGGTGGGGGGTTGGGCATTTTTTTTTAATAGCATATCTTTCTCTGGCATTTAAAAGGTTAACTATAGGGAATAAATAAAGATCAAATTGGTGTATTTGGCTCAATGCATTTCATTGAAGGAAGTTGGGGAGTTAAAATTAACCCCCCTATATCCGCCCCTGCCTTTAACATTTTATTCATTGGGAGCTGACATGAAGCACCCTTGACCCGCCCCCGCCAGGCTCACGTGGTACTTGTGAGTGTGTTTATAACCAGACATTGAGTCTGCCTCTGTACCAGCCCCCGGTAACCAAGTGAAAATGCCCTGAACCCGCAGAGAACCAGAGATATGGGAAAAGAGGGTGGGTATTTACCTCAGCTCAGCTGCCGGGGGTGGGGTGGGGTTGGGGGCAGTTCACAACCCTCCCTCACTCTTGAATAATAAACCCGGCCCAAATCCTCTCACACACACATCCACTACTTACAACTCTGACATCTGCACATTCTTTCAGCTGTTTTTCAGCTTCCACCAAGTAAAAAACAAAACAGAAAAAGTTATCAAACACAATACCCAGGAGTATAGTATGAGACAACAAGCTGGTATCATAAAGTGGTACATATTACACAGTGAGTGAGAGAAGGTTTATGAATGGATGAGGTGCCCTGTGGTTTATCCAGCTGAGCATAACTTGCCTCTCCTCCTGTGGGCCTCCCTCAGATGTGGAGTACCTGTGTTTACCGAGACCTTGCAGCTGGCAGAAGCAGAAAGGTAGATCTAAGACTTGTCTGTGGTGCAAGTTGTAACTCTGTACTCCTGACAGCAATATGGCTCCTACTACAGCAATAGAGACCGTGATCATGGTCCGACCTCTCAAGGTGAGAACAACTTACAATATAATGACCTATTAATAGTCTTATATGTAAAGGTAACTTATCTATATATATATATAGCGCTCATTCCAGACATTGTCTGCTCATAGCGCTTGACAGTAACTGACCGGGATTCGAACCATGAATTCTTGTGTCTTAAGGCAAATGCTCTATCAGTTGAGTTATTATGGCCTAGATATAACACATATTCAATCCAAGTTTCTATTTTGAAGTAATATTCCACATTTGTCTCAATATATTTTTAAAAAGATAAGTTTCATGCATGAAACACGCATGGTATTTGAATCATGATTTGAAATTTGCATTTATCATAAAAGACCGCAGTGCAGTATAACTTACAAAGGCTTTTTTGTTATTCATTTGGCATGGATTTGGTTTACATTACCGCATTTGACCCAAGGCTAGCGCCAGAGCAAATAGCCCCAGGACGATTGTAGAGACGATACCGATATTAGGGGTCAGAGGTCTATTTGATGCTAAAATTCCATTTTGAGACGAGTTTCTCATCTTGATAGCACATTCTCAAAATTGTTTTGGAGAAAAATCGATATTTTCTCTATTAAACCTATACATTCTTTATTCGATACTGATCAATTCAAGAATCTTATGCCACATACACTTAATTCATTTATGAGGTAATATTTCTGTTACAAACTTGCTGATTGATATCAGAAATATATTTACATTGGCGGATCCAGGATTTTGATCTGGGGGCCATGCAGATAGTATATGAATAATACGGACGCATCTCACCCCCTGAACCCGCCCACGCCATTAACCTGGTTAATCAGGGTAGCGCTGTGTTCCATGCTGATAACGTTTGACTGCAATATCATCATAATGTAATAAAACTCCACCCGTTATCATTTGTTTGGTCTACACTAAGGGACAGATTACTTCATGAAGGGACGATGATGATCTGATATAATGAGAGAAGTTTCAAGCAGCAAAATAAACTATCCTTCAGAACTGCAAAGAAAAGACCTTCTGAAATACTCTCAAAATATGTGAATAACTGAATTGCATCTGTTTCGTTTATGGGACACATTTCCCCTAGTCCATATATATATATATATATATATATATATATATATATATATATATATATATATATATATATATATATATAGGTTGACCTTTCCCTTATCTGACTTATCTTAGCCTTGGATATCATGGCTGTGTTATATAATACCATCCTCGCTAAATGCACATGTCAATATTTTCTCCCACCTGATCAAACGGAAGTGGTCACATCAATATTATCCCCACAAGGTAGAATTATTATTTGTGCAATACATATATTTATTAATCATAACTTGCTAAAATTGGTAACTTGCTTCATTTATACACACCGTTAGCTAAGATTTAATCTATTTTGTTTTGTTTTTTATTAACGTATTTTGCAGCTTTATCAGTTCAGATATAAGACTGTCACTAGGTTTCAATGCCCCGCCCATTTGTAAGAGTGACAGGTTGATATCGTTTGCACTATCAAATAGACATGATAACATAATCCACTACTTTTGAAAAACAGTTTAATGGCGCTGGCTCGAGTGAGAAACCAATTTGATTTTCACAAAAAAAACATATTTAAATTGACCTTCTTTTATAATTACCTCAAAACAATTTTGATTCTCCAGTTTTTGCTATCTTTCCTGACCCAATTGAGTGACACACATCATGATGGCCCCTTAACACAATAAACATTTTCATGGCCAAAAAATAATATCCAAAACATAAGAATGTTACTGCCTTATTTTCTTTCTGAAAACCTGCCAATTCGTAAATCAATTATGTGCTTTCGCTGCCCAAAGTACCGAAATGGCCATAAAATCTCAACATTTTGCCTTGAGACCCATCTTATGCATAGTTATGGTGGATATGCATTGTATGTATATACTGTGTCGCTAGTTCTCCCCTGTGGACAAAAACTGGGGGCACAATACATTACTATTTGCAGGAACATGGATGTTACAAGCGCTAGCCATGTCGTTGTCATATATGTATATTTTATTACTCTCATTTTGAAAAGCGTTATGGATTTGACCCAGGACCTATGTTTCGCCCTTATTTGACTTTGTGTGCTATGAATTATTTCACATAAAATTGTTCTGAACACTTTGGAGAACACAGACAAATGTAATTACAAAATGAACACATTCCTCTTATCATTTAATGCATATCATAAATATATACATGGGATTTGTCCATAAAACTTGTCAGTCCATTTTTTTCTGCGTGAAATAATGGCATGTTTTAATGATTTTGATTTGCTCCCCATTCTCAGAAGTGCAGAGAGTAAACACGCTGTCACATGGCAATCAAAACGGCCACCGTAAAAAGCCAATTTAATCATAATGTTCTGCAGATTTATAGCTGAATGTGTGCTGGGAAGATGGCATTATAAGCAGATTTCATGAATCACAACGGAAAATAATACGTGCACATCTTAAAGGACAACAACAACAAGTAACAACATTTTGCCAACAGAATTTATCTTATTTGAAAATCAATAGTGAAAAGAACAGGGAACTTGTTTTTATTGATGGAATAAAATAATTGATGACAGATTGCCATCTTAAGTAAAATATACATCTATTTGGAGCATAAATTATTTTCTAAGATGAAAAAAGTTGTTGGATAAACTCATCGCTTTTTGTTAAATATATTTTCGAGGTGATGTTGTTCTTTAATTACATATGTTATCATGGATTGCCTTGAGAGACGCATAACTCATCCGTAGATACTTTCTGGGTCAGAATATGTCTCAAGGGGCGCAAACCAAACTATTTGTTTACTTTATTTATCACCTCCAGGATCCATTATATAACGATGCCGATGTCTTACATCAAATAATATATGAAGACATATTAATACATTTTTCAGCAAATCAGTCTATATTGGTCTGAGAAAGTAGTTTCACAGAAACTGACCTATGGCTCAATATTTTAGGAACATATTGTAACCATAAAACCTGAACGTCTGACATTTAACTGAATGATATCTTGAAATTAGGTTGCAGCCCTGACTCACATCAAGCACTGCTTTACCGTCTGGCTAAAGTTGGTTTGCAAAGAATATTATTCAAAAGCAGATTTATGACCCTGATTCCATATTTCATTACAGTATTAATTCATTATTGTAAAATAACCTGATGACTTTTATTCTATGACACCGAGATGACCTTTGTTGTATGACACGTTATGAGCTTTTTTGTATGACACTGAGATGGCATTTATTGTATGACACTGAGATGACCTTTATATGAGCTTTTTGGTATGACACCAAGATAACCTTATTGTATGACACTGAGATGACCTTTATTGTATGACACGATATGACCTTTATTGTATGACACAGAGATGACCTTTATTGTATGACACGATATGACCTTTATTGTATGACACCGAGATGACCTTTTACTCTATGACACAGAGATGACCTTTACTCTATGACACAGAGATGACCTTAATTGCATGACACAAAAACTCCCTTGATAGCGGGTGTGAATGTAGGCTTCATACTCTAACCTCTCTCCCACATCCCCTCCCAGTTAGGTCCATCCCATGCTCGCTGCTGAACATGCAGTGGTGAGAATATGTACACACATCTTGTACTGCCCAGCTGTAGTAAACACACAAACATAAATATCTGAAGGTTGTGCTCAGGTGTGAATCCCTGGCGTGCCTTATTTCTATATGGAGTGTGAATAACCACTGTGAAAATATGACCCCGTTGCCAGTGCGAAGATGATTCATATGCTGTATAACCGTGTCAAGGCTTACCCAGGGGGTTTCTGGAGATATGGGCTTGTCAAGGACACGATGAGACTAATGAAGTAGAAAAGGAATGGATGTTTACCAGTTTGACCAGTCTAAGGTCCGGGGCGCATCTAGGGGAGGGGCGTCTGTTTGTGTATTTATCGATTGGCGTATCAAGAGAGGCAAATATATTTAGACTAAAGATGTGTAGAATAGCGTGTAAATATAGGAAGAAAGGGTATAAAAAAGAAAGAATGGGTTATGATTAAAGTAGACAAGGTTATTATAAAGACAGATGGGGTTATATTAAAGGTAGACAGATTGGATAACAATGAATAGGAATAGTGACAGCAATGAGTGGAATAATGACAATGATGAATAGAACAATGATAACAATGAGTAGAACAATGATAACAATGAGTAGAATAATGACAACGATGAGTAGAATAATGACAACAATGAGTAGAATAATGACAACAATGAGAGGAATAATGACAACAATGAGTATTTAATGACAACAATGAGTAGAATATTGACAACAATGAGCATAATAATGACAACAATGAGTAGAACAATGATAACAATGAGCATAATAATGACAACAATGAGTAGAATAATGACAACAATGAGTAGAATAATGACAACAATGAGTATATAATGACAACAATGAGTAAATAATGACAACAGTGAATATATAATGGCCAGATGAGTACGATGATGAGAGAGATGAGGAAAACATGACACCAAAGAGTTAATTAATGACAGTACAGAACTCCCAGCACAAAATCTTTGCTCAGAACTCCCAGTAGGGCTGGAAACGCATTTCAGGTTAAAATTATTCGGTCCGTGAGCATGACCGATTGATTCAATGTATATAATATAGTGAAATGAAAAAAAAAAGTGAAATGGTGTTTTTACGACCCTTTCAGCAACTATGGCCATATCAGGTCGACTTTCGAGCCATTTAACTAGTGTGAAAGTAAGACTGCCGGCAGTGGGAGTTGAACCCACCACCTCCCGTCCTCTACTTGTATAACCATTAAAGGCACAGTTCCAACACTCTACCAATTGTGCTAGTGGCGCCGGTATATTATATAGTGAAAGGGATGGCATGTTCTAATTATGCTATATAATTATCCACATGTCTGTGTGTCTGCATGTCTGCAAGGGACATGTTTATCATCAAATTCACTTTAAACTCTACTCGTTTGACCTGCTGAATGAGTCACGTGGGTCCTAGCGGCACACCTATGTCTCTTGGAGAATGCATCTATCTGTATCATCTTATTATATGGTCAGTGCCAACTGCAACATTGAATAATTTATACATTTTATGCACAGGATAAGAGACATTGTTTTCCTTTGATATAATGTTTTCCTTTGATGTGATTTGGTGACAACATTAAAACAATATTTTTGTGTGCATTATATACAAGTTAATAGATGACCATTGAGATGTTGCCATCTCTTCATAACTGAATGATATAATATAAGTTTAATATAGATAGATCATTTCATTGTGGTTAAGCTCATATAACTTTTCAAGAGGTTTTATTTCTGTATGATAATGAATGGGTATGGCCTTAGCTAAGCATAGCAGTAAAAGGCTGAGAAGATGTATAGCTCACAGCTCACGGTTACCTGGCTACGGATCGGTTAATGATATTTTAACCGGTTACAAAATTATCTACCTGTTCCAGTCTTACCTCCCAGCATAAAGTCTGAGCACAGCCCTGCCACCAAGCAGAGCCAGTCCCAGCCTCAGCCGGGGGCTATTTAGTTATGATTGATTTCCACCGTGTTTCACTTGATGTGATTAAAGCAGAGTTAAGTTTAGCAGAACCACCTATTGATATGCTACCCGCCAGTTTGACATGGCAATTTCACTCCATATCGATGTATCAGTGAGCTCCCAACAGGGTATATTAGGAGTGTGAGCAGAGGAGGGAAGGGGGAACATGCTGATTATATAGGACTCACTGACAACATGTGTCTGTCAGGAGACCTGATTGCACTCTGATTGTGATTGTACTTAGACTGTGAGTGCACTTAGACTGTGAGTGCACTTAGACTGTGAGTGCACTTAGACTATGAGCGCACTTAGACTATGAGTGCAATTAGACTATGAGTGCACTTAGACTATGAGTGCACTTAGACTATGAGTGCACTTAACATAGATATATCCTCAATATCCACGTGTACATATATCTTTGAAATGCCAAGCGAAATATCTCAAGCTTTGATTTTCAACTAATATAAGAAGTGATCATTGATACAACATTAGAATAAATCTAGATTAAACTATAAATCTAGATTATGGTGCGGCTTAGATTTATGGAATGAGACCATTCATAATGAGCTGTGTAATCCATGCCCTCTTGGTGATGTACAATGGAATCATGCAACATACCTCTCCTTGTTGAGGGAGTGCGGGGCTAAGAATTAATAGAACATGCTAGTCGGCCTGACAACCATAATTGAATTACATTGTGAAATATGCAAAGAGATATCAAAAGCGAATCAATAAGCTAAAATCTATTACACCAAGTGTCTGTCAGGCTGAAATCTGATTTCCTTCATTGCCGTCAGGAATAAACCTATAAAGGTGTATTGCATGTACTGTTTTGTCGTTGTTTTTTTGTTGTTTTCTTTTTTCAATTTTTCAAGCATTGAGTGAGTTACGTTCAGCTTTCAATAAGGGCTTTGTGATTGTTAATTTTGTTTTCGTGTGCAAGATACTCCTGTAATGTTATAAACTAATGTTGAATTGTTCATTTGAGTTCAGTCCATAAACACCCAATCAAGCGAAATCATATATAGCGGTATATGCATGACTCACGGAATCAAATAGGAATCAAACAGGAATCAAATAGGAATCAAACAGGAATCAAATAGGAATCGAGCAGGAATCAAATAGGAATCAAATAGGAATCAAATAGGAATCAAATAGGAAATGATTAGGAAATAATTAGGAAATAATTAGGAAATAATTAGGAAATAATTAGGAAATAATTAGGAATAAATTAGGAATCAAATAGGAATCAATTAGGAATCAAGTAAAAAATAATTAGGAAATAATTAGGACTCAAATTTAAGATCGGATCAGTTGAAATATAGAACTATGCATAGCATAGTAATGGTTTTGCCTATAATCTAAATATAAAGTTACAAACGTTGCAAGGCCTTATACCGAAAGGTGTTTCATTTGAATTATATCTTCATTTTTCACAATTAGCGAAATGGATATAAATAAATATTAATATAAAATGGCTCTGAATCTAAATATCACACAACGTTAGCGCACCAACTCTAAGCTTTACATATTTTCAAGACTTTTATGAATATTCGTTGACAAATTGACAGAAAACCTTGCATTGTCTTCTGCGTTATAGTATTGCAAAGTGCAAATACACATCCATCTACATATTGATTGAATCGTGACCGGATTAGCTTCGATAAAGCTTAAATTGAGATAAATGGGGAACAGCCAATGGCATCCTGATACAAATTGAAAATTGTCAAAGTCTGAGACAGGGGAGCATTGTTCCACTCAAAAAAGACCACTCGAATATCTGGGGAAATCGCTAGCTTCATCTTTACAAAAAGAAAACCGAACGTCATTCTTTGGCTTGCGTTCAATGGACTCCTCCTGACGTGTGTGGGAGGGGCATTTGCAATTGGGTTCTATAGCAGTGCGTTATTGGGACATTCAGGCTGATCTTTCAAGGTTAGTCATCAACTCATAATTTCTCCAAACAATAAAAAGAAAGACTTGTATAAATGTCTGGACAGACTACAAACACCTGTACATTTTAATAGACCAGCAGATAATGGTAAAAAGTACGAAATGATGTTTTTATGACATTTATAGCAACAATGGCCATATCAGGTCGGCCTTCGAGGCTTTTAACCAGTGTGAAAGTAATACTGCCGAACCCATTTCTACCTACTGTGCTGGAGAGAGACCAATCAGCATATATATATATATATATAGATATATATATATATATATATATATATATATATATATATATATATATATATATATATATATATATATATATATTAGACTTTTAAGGTCGACCAGATATACGTATATTGCGAAATTAGCATATATAAGTCTTTATAACAGAACATGTGTGATTAGATTTAAGACACAATGTCAAACGAATAAAATATTTTTCTATGTTTTAATACATGTATATTTGTACATGTACGTTTATAAGCTATACATTATTGCATTATTCTGCCGGCTTATCGTACCCCAGAGATGAGGGTGATAACAAACCCCAAGCCATTGTTTCAAATGGTCAGTTTAAGGAGAGGATATAACAAGCACGAAGCTGATTGGTTGTAAATTATGCCGCGTGGACAGGCTTAAGTCCTTCCGGGTCTGATGATTGCCTCGGGGTCAGAGGGGTCAGGTCAAGGCCACATAGGTCATTCTATGCTGAAGGGCCCGGATATTTAGTTATCCCACAATGCCATAAATCCAGCTGAGCCTGGCTGAATCAAGCCACTTTGGAATCATCCTATCACAAAAGGAGTTCATTTTAGCTATGCATAGCATAGCTTCTGCAGTGAGGGGGAAACATTTTCTGTCGTTCTGTCTGTTCATCAACTTTGATCTTCTCCTTTGAAACTACTGGTCGGGGTTATTAGCTATTAGTATGATTTTTTTTATTTTCAGGGGACTAAATCACTCTCTTTTCCATTAGACTTTTTGTTTCCATCTTCTCAAGACCTTTTTACAGATATCGGCCAATGAGAATTGTCATAACAAATTTGTAACTTGCATTTTGATCGGCTGCATTTCTTAGAAAATATTCACAAACATCACGAAAAACATTGAGCAGCACAACTCTAAGGCCATTAGACCTTTTATTTTCAAAGGCAGCTGAATTGCATGACCAAAATATTGCAGTTTTGATATTTATTTGTGTAGGGGTTAATTAATGGTATGGAAGGATATAAAAACAGTTGGGACAAACATATGTGATGCCTTGCAGTTTGGGATAGCTTTGCTCAACTATTCGCTTTCCAGCATTCCCGGAAACTGAATATTAAAAACACTTATAGCCCAGACTGAGTTAGGTTTGAAGATAATCCTGGAAGTGTGCGCTGGAGGATATTTACAGTTATGAGCAAGTGGGAATCCTTACACTGGCAAATATAAGTCTTACTGATGGAGATCTGGACAGATTTACAGAGTGCCTTAATCACCAAAGTTTAAATCAACCTGAGGCTTGAGCGGAAGCAAAAATCATGTTTAGGTTATAAGTTGTGGGGCAGCAAAAGTGCACCACAATCTCCCTGCCTGTCTCCATTATCAATGATTATATTCATGCAGAGTAGTTGTGCAGTTCTGGTTCCGGTAAAGTTGGCCAGTTCCGGTGTCTACTTTCCAATGGAGAATAAAACAATATGGATATTGGCAATCGGCCTTGGGTAGTACTGTATTGATAAAATGAAAAGATCCTATTGGAAAAAGGGGTAGTATTTGATTATGGTTATGAATTTCAGTAATATAATGCATGAAGACATCAGTTTTTTTTGCATTTGCATTCAGCTAACCAACTTCTGCGCAGGGCAATCATTTCCCCTGCCGTTTCTCTCCATAAATTCAAACATGGCTGGAGGAGGGCTTAATCTTAAACATGTTAATGCAAAAACGTGTGTTACCTAAAGTGAAACTGGGTTGATCTAGAAAAATGGGCTAAGATCTTTCTTCATTAGATGGAACCTTATAGATGTCTATCAGAGGACTAATTCTTATTCCCAAATAGATGACATCATTAGACGTCCATCGCAGGACCAATTCATTTGATGTCACTATCCTCAACACATGACATCATCCAAGCCTCGCATCCAAATACATCGTTAATTAATGTATTCATCACAGACTTCTGCCCTGACCTCACCACGACTGACATCACACTGGCTCATCTTACATTTATTCACACATAGATCAATCACCTGATCTGATTGTATATTCATTCACACATAGATCAATCCCCTGATCTCATCGTATATTTATTCACACATAGATCAATCACCTGATCTCATCTTACATTTACTCACACATAGATCAATCACCTGATCTCATCATATATTCATTCTCACATAGATCAATCACCTGATCTCATCATATATTTATTCACACATAGATCAATCCGCTGATCTCATCTTACATTTATTCACACATAGATCAATCACCTGATCTCATCATATATTTATTCACACATAGATCAATCCTCTGATCTCATCGTATATTCATTCACACATAGATCAATCACCTGATCTCATCATATATTTATTCACACATAGATCAATCACCTGATCTCATCATATATTTATTCACACATAGATCAATCACCTGATCTCATCATATATTCATTCTCACATAGATCAATCACCTGATCTCATCATATATCTATTCACACATAGATCAATCCGCTGATCTCATCTTACATTTATTCACACATAGATCAATCACCTGATCTCATCATATATTTATTCACACATAGATCAATCCGCTGATCTCATCTTACATTTATTCACATAGAGATCAATCCCCTGATCTCATCTTACATTTATTCACACATAGATCAATCACCTGATCCCATCTTACATTTACTCACACATAGATCAATCCGCTGATCTCATCTTACATTTATTCACACATAGATCAATCACCTGATCTCATCATCTATTTATTCACACATAGATCAATCACCTGATCTCACCATATATTTATTCACACATAGATCAATCACCTGATCTCACCATATATTTATTCACACATAGATCAATCACCTGATCTCATCACCATATGACATAATACAGTCTATGCATAGATTAATCCTCGAAATCATACATTAAACCAATCTATGTCAAACCCATACGTTTGCCAAAGAAACGAATGTATGTGTACTTAGAAAAGACCTGCGTTGTTCATGAAGTGTGGGTGGGTAACTTAATGATGGGAATAGTATATCTGGTTGCAGCCAAGAAGAAATGATAAAGATGATTTGCTATAAAAGTTGTGAAAGATGTTGATATGTAATAGATATGGTTTATCCATCACAAAGACTGAATTATTTCCTATCTTACACGTACTCTTCCATATGACTATGAGAAGAGAAATCTATATTGATATGAATATACATTTGGACAGCTATTGTCATTAACTTGAAGCCAGACTTTGCCATTTCATGTTTATCTTCAGATCGAAGTTAAGAAGTATAATATGAAACCTGCTAAAAGCAAATTTCAAAGGTACATTACATCTCCCTCAATGAATGAGAACTACTTTTAAGACATCATGGATTTCTTCACCTGATCTCATTGTATATTCATTCACACATAGATCAATCCCCTGATCTCATCGTATATTTATTCACACATAGATCAATCACCTGATCTCATCTTACATTTACTCACACATAGATCAATCACCTGATCTCATCCTATATTCATTCTCACATAGATCAATCACCTGATCTCATCATATATTTATTCTCACATAGATCAATCACCTGATCTCATCATATATTCATTCTCACATAGATCAATCACCTGATCTCATCATATATCTATTCACACATAGATCAATCCGCTGATCTCATCTTACATTTATTCACACATAGATCAATCACCTGATCTCATCATATATTTATTCACACATAGATCAATCCTCTGATCTCATCGTATATTCATTCACACATAGATCAATCACCTGATCTCATCATATATTTATTCACACATAGATCAATCACCTGATCTCATCATATATTTATTCTCACATAGATCAATCACCTGATCTCATCATATATTCATTCTCACATAGATCAATCACCTGATCTCATCATATATCTATTCACACATAGATCAATCCGCTGATCTCATCTTACATTTATTCACACATAGATCAATCACCTGATCTCATCATATATTTATTCACACATAGATCAATCACCTGATCCCATCTTACATTTACTCACACATAGATCAATCCGCTGATCTCATCTTACATTTATTCACACATAGATCAATCACCTGATCCCATCTTACATTTACTCACACATAGATCAATCACCTGATCTCATCTTACATTTATTCACACATAGATCAATCACCTGATCTCATCATATATCTATTCACACATAGATCAATCACCTGATCTCATCATATATTTATTCACACATAGATCAATCACCTGATCTCACCATATATTTATTCACACATAGATCAATCACCTGATCTCATCACCATATGACATAATACAGTCTATGCATAGATTAATCCTCGAAATCATACATTAAACCAATCTATGTCAAACCCATACGTTTGCCAAAGAAACGAATGTATGTGTACTTAGAAAAGACCTGCGTTGTTCATGAAGTGTGGGTGGGTAACTTAATGATGGGAATAGTATATCTGGTTGCAGCCAAGAAGAAATGATAAAGATGATTTGCTATAAAAGTTGTGAAAGATGTTGATATGTAATAGATATGGTTTATCCATCACAAAGACTGAATTATTTCCTATCTTACACGTACTCTTCCATATGACTATGAGAAGAGAAATCTATATTGATATGAATATACATTTGGACAGCTATTGTCATTAACTTGAAACCAGACTTTGCCATTTCATGTTTATCTTCAGATCGAAGTTAAGAAGTATGATATGAAACCTGCTAAAAGCAAATTTCAAAGGTACATTACATCTCCCTCAATGAATGAGAACTACTTTTAAGACATCATGGATTTCTTTTTGCAAAGAAATGTGATAGAATCTCTGCTGGTATTGCTTTTATACGGCAATATCATACCTCCTCTGTACAACGCAACACCAGACTTGCCTCTAATAGGCAGATATCATCTTCTAATCAGGGTTTCTTCTCCAAACTTATCAGATGTTTTCAAAGCACTCCCTTTCACATTGACCAGGCCAGGTATTAGGCCAGGACAAATAAGAATCTGTCATCTCATGATGATGTGTTTGTTTCCTCTTTTATTAAGATTTATATCTATATGTAGAATTATTGGGAGGGCTAAATTCATATACTCAATAAGTCAATTGGAGTGATGGTAGGAATTCGATATATTTAGAAGTATTTTTTAATACATTTTCATTCTATCCCTAAATATTTGAGGGAGGTAGGAAGAAACAAGTTTCTTTTGAATGCAAGCCTATATTAAGAATGGTAATAGGCGTGACAGGTAGAGTGCAGTGTTAACCTGGTAGTAGAGAGAGACGTGTGTACAATGCCATCAATCTCACAGTGCAGTGTTATAGTAGAGAGGGACGTGTGTACAATGCCATCAATCTCACAGTGCAGTGTTATAGTAGAGAGGGACGTGTATACAATGCCATAAATCTCACAGTGTAGTGTTATAGTAGAGAGGGACGTGTGTACAATGCCATCAATCTCACAGTGCAGTGTTATAGTAGAGGGGTACGTGTATACAATGCCATCAATCTCACAGTGCAGTGTTATAGTAGAGAGGGACGTGTGTACAATGCCATCAATCTCACAGTGCAGTGTTATAGTAGAGAGGGACGTGTGTACAATGCCATCAATCTCACAGTGCAGTGTTATAGTAGAGAGGGACGTGTATACAATGCCATAAATCTCACAGCGTAGTGTTATAGTAGAGAGGGACGTGTGTACAATGCCATCAATCTCACAGTGCAGTGTTATAGTAGAGAGGTACGTGTATACAATGCCATCAATCTCACAGTGCAGTGTTATAGTAGAGAGGGACGTGTGTACAATGCCATCAATCTCACAGTGCAGTGTTATAGTAGAGAGGGTCGTGTGTACAATGCCATCAATCTCACAGTGCAGTGTTATAGTAGAGAGGGACGTGTGTATAATGCCATCAATCTCACAGTGCAGTGTTATAGTAGAGAGAGGCGTGTGTACAATGCCATCAATGTCACAGTGCAGTGTTATAGTAGAGAGGGACGTGTGTACAATGCCATCAATCTCACAGTACAGTGTTATAGTAGAGAGGGACGTGTGTACAATGCCATCAATCTCACAGTGCAGTGTTATAGTAGAGAGGGACGTGTGTACAATGCCATCAATCTCACAATGCAGTGTTATAGTAGAGAGGGACGTGTATACAATGCCATCGATCTCACAGTGCAGTGTTATAGTAGAGAGGGACGTGTATACAATGCCATCAATCTCACAGTGAAGTGTTATAGTAGAGAGGGGGGTGTGAACAATGCCATCAATCTCACAATGCAGTGTAATAGTAGAGAGGGTCGTGTGTACAATGCCATCAATCTCACAATGCAGTGTAATAGTAGAGAGGGTCGTGTGAACAATGCCATCAATCTCACAGCGCAGTGTTATAGTAGAGAGGGGCGTGTGTACAATGCCATCAATCTCACAATGCAGTGTTATAGTAGAGAGGGTCGTGTGTACAATGCCATCAATCTCACAGTGCAGTGTTATAGTAGAGAGAGGCGTGTGTACAATGCCATCAATGTCACAGTGCAGTGTTATAGTAGAGAGGGACGTGTGTACAATGCCATCAATCTCACAGTACAGTGTTATAGTAGAGAGGGACGTGTGTACAATGCCATCAATCTCACAGTGCAGTGTTATAGTAGAGAGGGACGTGTGTACAATGCCATCAATCTCACAGTGCAGTGTTATAGTAGAGAGGGACGTGTGTACAATGCCATCAATCTCACAGTGCAGTGTTATAGTAGAGAGGGACGTGTATACAATGCCATCGATCTCACAGTGCAGTGTTATAGTAGAGAGGGACGTGTGTACAATGCCATCAATCTCACAGTGCAGTGTTATAGTAGAGAGGGACGTGTGTACAATGCCATCAATCTCATAGTGCAGTGTTATAGTAGAGAGGGACGTGTATACAATGCCATCAATCTCACAATGCAGTGTAATAGTAGAGAGGGTCGTGTGTACAATGCCATCAATCTCACAATGCAGTGTAATAGTAGAGAGGGTCGTGTGTACAATGCCATCAATCTCACAGTGCAGTGTTATAGTAGAGAGGGACGTGTATACAATGCCATCAATCTCACAATGCAGTGTTATAGTAGAGAGGGACTTGTGAACAATGCCATCAATCTCACAGTGAAGTGTTATAGTAGAGAGGGGCGTGTGAACAATGCCATCAATCTCACAATGCAGTGTAATAGTAGAGAGGGTCGTGTGTACAATGCCATCAATCTCACAATGCAGTGTAATAGTAGAGAGGGTCGTGTGAACAATGCCATCAATCTCACAGCGCAGTGTTATAGTAGAGAGGGGCGTGTGTACAATGCCATCAATCTCACAATGCAGTGTTATAGTAGAGAGGGACGTGTGTACAATGCCATCAATCTCACAGTGTAGTGTTATAGTAGAGAGGGACGTGTGTACAATGCCATCAATCTCACAGTGCAGTGTAATAGTAGAGAGGGTCGTGTGTACAATGCCATCAATCTCACAGTGAAGTGTTATAGTAGAGGGGGACGTGTGAACAATGTCATCAATCTCACAGTGCAGTGTTGTAGTAGAGATGGGCGTTTGTAAAATGTCATCAATCCTGCTGATGTGTTGGACCCGGCTCAGCTGGGATGAACACTTGCAATATCATTTCTCGTGATTAAAGCTGGGCAGAAGTCTTATGGAGCTCACCTGAATGTTTGTCATCCCCCTGTTAAGTATGTTATGTGGGTATTAACCTTTAGAAAAGCTGTGTAGTTACAGGTGCTGCCAGTCGGTGTCCCTTCCCAAGTCAACTTCATACTAATCTCATATACAAGTTTCTATATAGGGCAGAATCTTCCCATGAAGACAGTTCACTATAAATCATCTTTGTGAAATTTAACCTTGCTCACCACACACCTGCCAGGGTATGTGGTGGGTATTATCCACCATTCACCTGCTATGGTCACGTGGCAGCCAACATTACCCACCATGCACCTGGTAGAGCCACGTGTTAGTGAATGTTACCCACCATACACCTGTCGAGGTCACGTGGTAATCAACATTACCCACCGTGCACCTGTTAGGGTCACGTGATAGGTTCATTGCATTGCAAAATATAAAAACCACAATAGACCCTTTTCTACATTTCTACGGAGATTTTCCGGCAGTGACAGAACTTTATTGTGTTAGTAGACTACTTCATTGAGGCTGATGGTTTTCAGTAAAAATAAAATATGCATGGTAGACATAAGCCAAATAGACTCGCCGCTTTTCCTATTCATGGTATTATACTATAGGGACTAATGACACGTTATATGTTGGCAAATATGATGTTCCATGTTTCAAAATAAGATTTGAAAAGTTCGGGAAAAGCATTGACAATACAGAATATTATGATGTCTCAGCATTGTATGCATACATATGTCAATGTACAGCTAACCATTTGTGGCTTCACTCTTTATCATTTTCACGGTTGAAATAAAGTGTCCCATTGCAAGATAAATGTGCAAATATCTGGTAAATTGTGATATAATTCGCCACAGGTATGACAGTGAGGAAGATATAATTTTATATTTAGTATAATTTAAGTATAAGTGTTACCTATTGCATTAAGCAAATCAATGTTTACTTGGTTACACTCTTACTGACACAGTATTGAAATAATGTTCTGCACACACACACACACACACACACACACACACATATATAAATATATATATATATATATATATATGAGATTTTTATACTTTTGAGAATTTCGCCAGAGAGGATTAAAGGATTATGGAGATTTGGAGCATGGGGAATTATAGGTCTCACGGTGGACTCACATGGGTAAAATACAAGGTACTCCATCATTGGTTAAGCGTAGAAATGTCACATATTGATTGATTCATACACTGCAGACTGGGCAACAATCTTGTTTATGATAGTGAAAGCATTGAAAGTATCAAATTCCCAAATGGAAAACATAAATATAGAAAACGCCCATATTTATTTTTCGCCTCAGAAGTAAACCATTTCTACAGTTGTTATTTGGCATATAAATTATTAATTTATATGTATAACCAATAATTTATAATTGCTATTTGTTATGGATATGTCGCTTCGTATGGTCTCCTCCCCATCAAGCAACCCCCATAAGGGCCTTATATAGGGTGAATTCTAGAATCTGCCTCCTGGTCAAACCATGCAAGCCAAAGGGCTACAATTTTGTTATTTTGGCTTCATTTCCAGTGCCTTTTTGCTCTATTTCCTCTTTACCTTTGCAAGCAAGCTACTCTTTGTCGATCTGACCTGTGTCAAGGTCAAGGTCGTCTGAAGGTCACCGTGTGACCCTTTAAGAAGGTAATTTGATATCGAAAGTGGCAATTTTTATCGAGTGATGCCTCATAGTGTCTAAATCTGGTGTTAACTCATTTTCGAAAATCAAGTCCATTAGGACCCTTTTTGCCTGGGGGCTGTCATATGTGTAAGGTCATACAGATCCTATACCTTGCGCAATGTGAACAAGATATAAACATGTCACACTAGTGAATTTAACAAGGGAGTCAACTGTATCATTTTTTTCTAGAAATGTGTATTCGTGCATAATACATAAGGACGATGACGAAATTGTCAAGATGTCGGTAGAGGACTGTTGGATGAGTCAAATATTTGCTTTTTTGACATCTTCTGGTGTCCCTTGAGAGATTTTCAAAACACCATTCTGAAAATGTTTTTCTCATACGCCAACAAAGTTAGATTTATGGCCTGAGGGGATTTACATGCAAAGGCCAAAACCTATCCCACGTCATTTCAACATTTCCCGTTACTTTAACACCAGTCTAGTACACAATTTTAGGTATAATTCCTACCCTTAAACAGATGCTTGAAACAGTTCTGACAGTCAGAATGTTTTTTATTTCATGTTTCTATGGAAACGTGGGAATGACCTGAGCTGTTTTTGTCCCTCCGGTAATAACATGGTTGATATATGTTAACATAGCATATTATCTACATGTTATCTGTGTGAAATCAACGGAAAAGACATAATATTTCTCAATCAGCTATCAATAAAAAAGTACCAGACATGAAAAGGTACAGTCAGCAAATGGTCTCAAGATACATTTGTGAAGCTGTAAAGGAGAGAGGCACTCCACAATTACTTGAAAATAGGCATTTCCATACATTATTTTCCTTAATAACTTATAATTATCAGATGGATATTGTCAGCACTGTTTTCTTAGTCTTATGAGAACAGGCTCCACAAAAGGCCAGTTACATCTACGATAGAGCCATGTGTCTTCTCAGCATCACGGTCTCTATTCCTCGAATTTACAGCCCTTAAAATTAGAATATATATATATATATATATATATATATATATATATATATATATATATATATATATATATATATATATATATATATATATATATATATATATATATATATATATATATATATATATATATATATATATATATATATATATATATATATTTATATATATTTATATATATATTTATATATGATTATTATACTTTTGAGAATAAAGCCAGTGTGTGGGTGTGTACGGCCATTAGTTTTAAACCTCAGCATTTAAATCTTCTCTTTTGTTTTATATTGCAGTCTGAGACAAAAATGCCATTTGGCTTGCATACAAATCTCAGTCAATGTCAGCTTGTCGGTTTTTTTTCTTAGCACTGTTTCATTAGGTTACATATGCAAGTCTTCTTCTTGTGGCGGCCTCAGCCTCAGTGTCCCGCCCGGGTTCCGTGGCTGGAAGTTTTGCCGCTCACGCCTCACACAAACACGGCGGCGCGGCGGCTTTACTGCTGTACTTGCTCAGATCATTGATTCCCCACGCACGCCCTGTGTGCACCGGCGGCCCACCAAAGCCTCGTCCTCCACCGTGAACCCACTGACAACCATGCGCATTGCTCACGGGACAATAAATACATGGATATTTTGTGGTGACAAGCCATTGTCTTCTTGCTCAGGATTGATAGACACGGATATATTCACACAGATGGTCTGATAGAAAGACTTTTAGTGGTTAAAGCTCAGTTGATACGGGACCCTCTTTCTGATGGGACCCAAGTTTCAGATGGGCCGTTGAGTCTCTGTGTAAATCTATTGACAGGATTAAAGTTCAGAGAGGGAGAATACTTGCAATAGCAAAGGAAAATATTTACCCAATATTGACTATACAATACATACTATATTAGTGGATTATGGGCTTACTACATATTGCATGATGGTTGCATGACCTACATCCATCAGGTGGGAGACATCAGTGTTCTATCTCCAGCTATTAGCTTCTCTCTAATACATTACCTGGATTGGTTATCACACAGCAATTAACATGACATCATGGCATGGAATATGTAGATTAAGAGTCTTATTTCAGAAGACCGTTTAGGCACACTGATTTGACTCAATTTCACAAAATGGAGATAATTATTTAAGAGATATCATGCAGCATACTTCTGCAGGATATTATTGTTTTCTTCAGAGAAATAAAAGCGGTGGATATACGATATTCTGTAGATCGCCTTGTCAGGAATGTGTATTGTTAAGTATCAGGTAACACACTATTTGGAAGTCTATACTGTCAGCAGTGGATGAGTAGTGAGGTATCTGAGTAGCATAAAAAGTGAAACGTAGATTTATAATGTTATTTAGACATAGCAGATCTGGTGAGTACTAGGTGAGTAGTGGTTCTGGTGAGTAAATAGGAATAGTTGCCAAAATGAGTAGCTGACCTAATGGACGATCTGAGTAGTTGGCATATGGGGGTATCAAGTTTCCTAACTGAGTAGCTGACCTAGTGGGAGACCAAGTTGACAATCTGAGAGCTGTTCAAGCAAGTGGGGTATCTAGTTAACAATCTGGGTAGCAGACCTAGTGGGGTATCTAGTTGACAATCTGAGTAGCTGACCTAATGTGGTATCTAGTTGACAGTCTATGAGTAGATGACCTAGTGGGGTATCTAGTTGCCAATCTGTGAGTAGCCGACCTAGTGTGGTATCTAGTTGACAGTCTATGAGTAGATGACCTAGTGTGGTATCTAGTTGACAGTCTATGAGTAGATGACCTAGTGGGGTATCTAGTTGCCAATCTGAGTAGCAGACCTAGTGGGGTATCTAGTTGACAATCTGTGAGTAGCTGACCTAGTGGGGTATCTAATTGACAATTTGAGTAGCTGACCTAGTGTGGTATCTAGTTGATAGTCTATGAGTAACTAACCTAGTGGGATATCTAGTTGACAATTTGTGAGTAGCTGACCAAGTGTGGTATCTAGTTGACAGTCTATAAGTAGATGACCTAGTGTGGTATCTAGTTGCCAATCTGAGTAGCAGACCTAGTGTGGTATCTAGTTGCCAATCTGAGTAGCAGACCTAGTGGGGTATCTAGTTGCCAATCTGAGTAGCAGACCTAGTGGGGTATCTAGTTGACAATCTGTGAGTAGCTAACCTAGTGGGGTATCTAGTTGACAATCTGTGAGTAGCTAACCTAGTGGGGTATCTAGTTGACAATCTGTGAGTAGCTAACCTAGTGGGGTATCTAGTTGACAATCTGTGAGTAGCTAACCTAGTGGGGTATCTAGTTGACAATCTGTGAGTAGCTAACCTAGTGGGGTATCTAGTTGACAATCTGTGAGTAGCTAACCTAGTGGGGTATCTAGTTGACAATCTGTGAGTAGCTAACCTAGTGGGGTATCTAGTTGACAATCTGTGAGTAGCTAACCTAGTGGGGTATCTAGTTGACAATCTGTGAGTAGCTAACCTAGTGGGGTATCTAGTTGACAATCTGTGAGTAGCTAACCTAGTGGGGTATATAGTTGACAATCTGTGAGTAGCTAACCTAGTGGGGTATCTAGTTGACAATCTGTGAGTAGCTAACCTAGTGGGGTATCTAGTTGACAATCTGTGAGTAGCTAACCTAGTGGGGTATCTAGTTGACAATCTGTGAGTAGCTAACCTAGTGGGGTATCTAGTTGACAATCTGTGAGTAGCTAACCTAGTGGGGTATCTAGTTGACAATCTGTGAGTAGCTAACCTAGTGGGGTATCTAGTTGACAATCTGTGAGTAGCTAACCTAGTGGGGTATCTAGTTGACAATCTGTGAGTAGCTAACCTAGTGGGGTATCTAGTTGACAATCTGTGAGTAGCTAACCTAGTGGGGTATCTAGTTGACAATCTGTGAGTAGCTAACCTAGTGGGGTATATAGTTGACAATCTGTGAGTAGCTAACCTAGTGGGGTATCTAGTTGACAATCTGTGAGTAGCTAACCTAGTGGGGTATCTAGTTGACAATCTGTGAGTAGCTAACCTAGTGGGGTATCTAGTTGACAATCTGTGAGTAGCTAACCTAGTGGGGTATCTAGTTGACAATCTGTGAGTAGCTAACCTAGTGGGGTATCTAGTTGACAATCTGTGAGTAGCTAACCTAGTGGGGTATCTAGTTGACAATCTGTGAGTAGCTAACCTAGTGGGGTATCTAGTTGACAATCTGTGAGTAGCTAACCTAGTGGGGTATATAGTTGACAATCTGTGAGTAGCTAACCTAGTGGGGTATCTAGTTGACAATCTGTGAGTAGCTAACCTAGTGGGGTATCTAGTTGACAATCTGTGAGTAGCTAACCTAGTGGGGTATCTAGTTGACAATCTATGAGTAGCTGACGCAGTGGGCTATCAGTGAGTAATATCCAAGTAATACTTAGAATTATTAGGACTAATTGATTGGCAAGACAATTACAGTTGCAGGACTAATTGTAAAACGAGTCTCAGTAGGCCAAATGGGTATTCATTAACAGTACTAATTATCCATCAGTAAACTTACTTTAAGTATGACGTAGGTCTAGTGGCAATTCGGGACAAGCTTGGACCTATTAAGAACCAGGCCTAATTGAGTATCAGGATTATTTGAGAAGCAGGACTTATTAAGTAGCGGGACTATTTGAGAAGCAGGCTATTAGAGAAGCAGGCTATTTGATAAGCAGGGCTAATTGAATAACAGGACTAATTGAGAAGCAGGACTAATTGAGAAGCAGGACTGGTTGAATAACAGGACTAATTGAATAACAGGACTTATTAAGTAATTTGGAGAAGTTGGTATTCAATGAATGGCAGGATAATAGGCAATCAGTGAGCAATCTGAATGTGGAGCAGGATTGGTAGACAAATCTCAGTGTGTCGCTGACTAAGTAGGTACTGAGCGGTGGGACTAGTGTGTACTCAGTGAGTAATGCTTCAAGTTGGTCTTCAGTGAGTAGCACGCCTGGCAAACAATCTATGAGAGGTTCTTCTTGCCATCACTTAATAACTCACAGATGCAGTTGACAATCATTCGATAGTAACACACTCAGTGAACGGATAACCTTATAAATAGTTGGCGGAAATGATTATATTTTGTTTGTAATCGAAGTGAACAAAGGTGACACATGAAGACAGTCTGGAAACGTGATATGCAATTTCTGTGGCATTTGTCAGTGGTGAATTAAACAGCGTGAATACAAACAGCGAAACCTGAGTGAAATTGGAGGCAGCAGGTTGCATTGTAATAGCGTCTGGTATGGGCTTTGAGAGTAACTCATGAAATAAAAACACAAGAGACATTATCTGCGGTGCAACTAGAGGAGGCAGAAGCAGCCGAGGCGATGATGCTGAGGCGATGCTGAGGACTGACCTGATTACTATCTCCTACTGTGAACTCATTGCTTCACACCTGCATTCCTAGCAAGGATCTTTTTTATTTTAAAATAGGACAACATGGCATTGTCACGTAGAGGTATATAACCAATTAGGTATACCTTTCTTGACACGTTTATTCCTGTAGTTCTTACCTATATATACCTGTTTCTGGGAGTATATCCGGTTGTTGTGACCTGGTGTCTGAAATTGGATTATGTTGAGCAGTGCAAAAGAGAAAATTGTGTCTGTTTAGATACACTTATTGATTTAATTCAGAAAGGAATAATGCTTAGATTAATTATTCACTCACATTGAGTAGGAAATTATCATTCTGCTTGGATTACAATGGATTTGTTCCCCCTTGAAGTCGCCTTAAGATATATGAGGATTGGTTAAAGGTTAATGTATATAATCCGTGTTGTGTTTCCATCCAACATAAATGAAGATTAATATCTAGTGTACGACGAGACCAAGCGGATAAAATGATGAAGAGATGAAATCGGCACCTGCTGGTGCAAGCGAAACAAGTATTAGAAGAGATTAAAATTGGATTAAAGGAATAGAGATCAAAGGATGATGAGGACTGCATCAGCAGCATCATAATCTTTGGATTAAGATATGAAGGAGGATTACACAAACGGCAATTAGTTAGCACCTGTGTGATGTACAGAGAGACTGGCGTGCACTCTGCACCTAGCCGTCCCTAGGCCTGCTTCATAGAGTGATGGATCACCGGGGCGAAGTCAACAATTAAGATAGGCTTATAACATACTAGCTTACCTGCCACACAATAAGAGCCATTAAGGAAGACAGAAAGCGGAGATGATTACAGGATGATTACAGACAGTATAGGGAGATTGTGCTCAATCTGATGTTCAGTATTTCAGCCTCGTTTTCATGCCTTATTCATGGATTACATGATATTTAAGTGCAGTCAATAATGTGTCGATGATACTTAAGTTACTACCCCTAATTTAAATCGCTCAACTATTGGCAATCATACTTATAAACCTTATTGATTGTGCAATTCAATATTCCATGGTTTGATATACAATCATAAGATATTGAAGACACAATTTCTTATGACATACATTTTTATGGATATTATCAACATTCTGTATTTCAATTCACTTTTCGCTCTCCTGAAATGACTGTTACAACGTCAGGAATCAACTTCCGCTCAAACTGAGTAAAACTGTTCATGAATATACATTTACAAGGAATATATCCATGTCTATGTCCTGAAAGGCCTTGACTGCATGCGTGTTCTGTAATGAAGATATCTCTATGTGGCCGGAGTTGTTTCAGAGACATGAAGCAATCCCATTGAGTATAAGAGGTGATCATGACAAAACACAGAGAATATGGATAGCATCTGAAACATAAGCCTGACCTCGCCTTTGAGAGGTAAAATATAGCAATTCTGTCTTGACGTCTTCTTTGAGTCTGAATGGCGAATAGATGGTAAAGAGGGAAACCCACACCGCTCTGTATAACTCAGAAGCGTTTTATCAAGCCAAGAATGATGGGTGTACCATGTTATGATATCGCATATAAACTCACGTGAGATCTGATTAGGCTCTTAGACTATAGCTTTGGATGAAGAGTCGCTGATATTGCTCTGGCCTGGGATAAGGGCTGTTTTAAATGTGACGGTGGGACAGGACAGATACAGGACATGCCTTATAAGGAAAGCACTTCACAATGTTGTGTCAGGTACTTACTTTTGCTTTACACATAGCACAACCTATCCAAAATCATCTTCCCACTTTCAAAGTTTCCTTTAAATTAGTTTGATGTCATTGATTTTGTTATTCGTGCTTTGAATATTGTTAACAGGATTCTGATGGGATTTGCAACTTTATATATATGTTTATTCAGATATGCATAATGTGTGTGTGTGTGTGTGTGTGTGTGTGTGTGTGTGTGTGTGTGGGTGGGTGTGTGTTGGTGTGTGGCCGTCTTATTTATGCCTAAATAAGGACTTTTTTGCTGAAAAGATACTCAAATGACATGAAATTGCAGGTTTTTGATACTACTGTTAAAGATCAAATATTTCCTCATTCCACTTTAATGATATATTGATATACACAGAATCTCATTATGGTATACAATATGATAGTTTCCATATATATTTGTTGCTGACATTTTATTGTTGCTTTGTTCATATGAGATGTGCATCAGGTCTCATTTGATTACTCATCTTCCCCTAAAGCCATTCTCAAAGGTCATCAATTACAGAAACAATTACCTATCGTTTTCATACTCAGTTCTCATCAGATCAATTTCATTTGAAAAGGACAATTGACACAAAACAATGTGCCATTGTCTGAGGAAGCATAGAAAATATTGTTTTCCATTGTCTCCCATCTCTTACTCGGCCAACATAGAAATATTGTGTCCCATTGTCAGCCAACATAGAAAATATTGTGTCCCATCTCTCACTCAGCCAACATAGAAAGTATTGTGTCCCATCTCTCACTCAGCCAACATAGAAAGTATTGTGTCCCATCTCTTACTCATCCAACATAGAAAGTATTGTGTCCCATCTCTCACTCAGCCAACACAGAAAGTATTGTGTCCCATCTCTTACTCATCCAACATAGAAAATATTGTGTCCCATCTTTTACTCAGCCAACATAGAAAGTAGTGTCTCCCATCTCTCACTCAGCCAACATAGAAAGTATTGTGTCCCATCTCTCACTCAGCCAACATAGAAAGTATTGTGTCCCATCTCTCACTCAGCCAACATAGAAAGTATTGTGTCCCATCTCTCACTCAGCCAACATAGAAAGTAGTGTGTCCCATCTCTCACTCAGCCAACATAGAAAGTATTGTGTCCCATCTCTCACTCAGCGAACATAGAAATTATTGTGTCCCATCTCTCACTCAGCGAACATAGAAAGTATTGTGTCCCATCTCTTACTCAGCCAACATAGAAAGTATTGTGTCCCATCTCTCACTCAGCCAACATAGAAAGTATTGTGTCCCATCCTTTACTCAGCCAACATAGAAAGTATTGTGCCCCATCTCTCATTCAGCCAACATAGAAAGTATTGTGTCCCATCTCTCACTTAGCCAACATAGAAAGTATTGTGTCCCATCTCTCACTCAGCCAACATAGAAAGTATTGTGTCCCATCTCTCACTCAGCCAACATAGAAAGTATTGTGCCCCATCTCTCATTCAGCCAACATAGAAAGTATTGTGTCCCATCTCTCACTCAGCCAACATAGAAAGTATTGTGTCCCATCTCTCACTCAGCCAACATAGAAAGTATTGTGTCCCATCTCTCACTCAGCCAACATAGAAAGTATTGTGTCCCATCTCTCACTCAGCGAACATAGAAATTATTGTGTCCCATCTCTCACTCAGCGAACATAGAAAGTATTGTGTCCCATCTCTTACTCAGCCAACATAGAAAGTATTGTGTCCCATCTCTCACTCAGCCAACATAGAAAGTATTGTGTCCCATCTTTTACTCAGCCAACATAGAAAGTATTGTGCCCCTTCTCTCATTCAGCCAACATAGAAAGTATTGTGTCCCATCTCTCACTCAGCCAACATAGAAAGTATTGTGTCCCATCTCTCACTCAGCCAACATAGAAAGTATTGTGTCCCATCTCTCACTCAGCCAACATAGAAAGTATTGTGTCCCATCTCTCACTCAGCCAACATAGAAATTATTGTGTCCCATCTCTCACTCAGCGAACATAGAAAGTATTGTGTCCCATCTCTCACTCAGCCAACATAGAAATTATTGTGTCCCATCTCTCACTCAGCGAACATAGAAAGTATTGTGTCCCATCTCTCACTCAGCCAACATAGAAATTATTGTGTCCCATCTCTCACTCAGCGAACATAGAAAGTATTGTGTCCCATCTCTCACTCAGCCAACATAGAAAGTATTGTGTCCCATCTTTTACTCAGCCAACATAGAAAGTATTGTGCCCCATCTCTCATTCAGCCAACATAGAAAGTAGTGTGTCCCATCTCTCACTCAGCGAACATAGAAATTATTGTGTCCCATCTCTCACTCAGTGAACATAGAAAGTATTGTGTCCCATCTCTCACTCAGCCAACATAGAAAGTATTGTGTCCCATCTTTTACTCAGCCAACATAGAAAGTATTGTGCCCCATCTCTCATTCAGCCAACATAGAAAGTATTGTGTCCCATCTCTCACTCAGCCAACATAGAAAGTATTGTGTCCCATCTCTCACTCAGCCAACATAGAAAGTATTGTGTCCCATCTCTCACTCAGCCAACATAGAAAGTAGTGTGTCCCATCTCTCACTCAGCCAACATAGAAAGTATTGTGTCCCATCTCTCACTCAGCGAACATAGAAATTATTGTGTTCCATCTCTCACTCAGCGAACATAGAAAGTATTGTGTCCCATCTCTTACTCAGCCAACATAGAAAGTATTGTGTCCCATCTCTCACTCAGCCAACATAGAAAGTAGTGTCTCCCATCTCTCACTCAGCCAACATAGAAAGTTTTGTGTCCCATCTCTCACTCAGCCAACATAGAAAGTATTGTGTCCCATCTCTCACTCAGCCAACATAGAAAGTATTGTGTCCCATCTCTCACTCCGCCAACATAGAAAGAATTGTGTCCCATCTCTCACTCAGCCAACATAGAAAGTATTGTGTCCCATCTCTCACTCCGCCAACATAGAAAGTATTGTGTCACATCTCTCACTCAGCCAACATAGAAAGTATTGTGTCCCATCTCTCACTCAGCCAACATAGAAAGTATTGTGTCCCATCTTTCACTCAGCCAACATAGAAAGTATTGTGTCCCATCTCTCACTCAGCCAACATAGAAAGTATTGTGTCCCATTGTCAGCCAACCTAGAAAATATTGTGCCCCATCTCTCACTCAGCGAACATAGAAAGTAGTGTATTCCAATTCTCACTCAGCCAAAATAGAATTGACAAATGTGACAATATAAATGTGAGATTTTATTATTGGAAGTTTTTATGTCCTTTTATGGGCATATGAAAACCTGTCTGCCCTCACATCTATTAAATTGTAGCACCAGATAAATATTACTGCAGGTTTTGTCAGTTGCTTGCATAAAGACGTTTGGTGGTACCATTTTCCTCTTGAGAAATATTTAGGGGTTAACAAAATAATTTCTCACAGAGAATGAATATTTATTTGAGTATATGACAAGAACCTTTCGTGCATGTAATTGTCTGAGGTTTTCATTACGTTGAAATGTTAAGATTTATAGAGGTATGTGAAAAATATATGTTTGAAATCCTCTGTGGTGCATTCAGGGGTAGCTTGGTACTAACGCTTGACGTCCGCAAGGTATATATTAGTTTATATTAACGACGCTTCAAGCACTCTTCAGGCTATATGAGGTCAGATAGAACTCTCTCACACAAAACATTGTCTACCATTCTCTAACTCAGTCAACATAGAAAGCATTTTCTCAAATTTCCTCTATTTTTTTACTCAGTTGATTCAATAGCATTTCCTCCAATTGTCTTCCTCAGTTGACACAATAGCGTGATAGATGAATATCCCCCTATCATTAAAACTTGGTTTTCCATTTTCTTTCCCTGTAAGAATTATCACATTGTACATTGTCTCATATTTCCTTTTTTCATGTTACATTCTTTCCTTTAAAGATAATATTGATTCCCTTTGACGTATGCACTTTATTAGTCTACATAAAGAATAATGATTTACATTGAAATATCATTTGATATATTTTCGCCGTGCTGAATATATGCAGAGTGAAATATAGCATCAAAGTTATTTATCTATCTCCAATATACTATACATTGGGAGGAAGTAGACAACGAATGTAGTGGTCCATATGTTTGGACAGGAATCAATACTAATCTCAGACCTGCATTCTTACAACAAAACGAAACACCTTCTATGAGAAATGGACGAAAGCAATGTGTGGCTTGCATCAAAGAAGTAAAGGTTTATACTCAGATGGAGAATGCTAGCTTATTAGTCAGACATGTAAACAAATTTCGGTATGAACAGTATAAATGTGTGTTGTTATTAATGGAAGTCTTGTTGCCCTTTGATGGACACATGGAAACCAGTCTGCCTTCACATTTGTCAAATTATAAGCACCAGATGAAATTACGGCTCGCATAAGGAGGTTTGGAAGGACTTGTTTCAACCAGAGAAGCATTTAGAGTTTTCTGTATATGTGGAAAATATATGTTTGAAATCCTCAGTGATGCCGTCAGTGGGTGGCTTCATGTAAACTCTTGAAATCCTCAATGTGTATATTTGTTTATATTAACAGTCGTTTAAGCACTGTTTAGGCTATAGCATGTCATAAGAAGTCCGTCACACAGAACATATAAAACATTGTCTCACATTCTCTAATTCTCAATTCTCTCCTCCCTCAAATAACATAGAAAGCATTGTAGACATCATTAATATCCATTCTTTTACTCAGCCAGCCAGCTTTGATTCTAATTATCTTATTCAGCCAATATAGAAAGCATTGCTTCCAATTGTCTTAGTCAGCCAATATAGAAAGCCTTTTCTCCAATTGTCTTATTCAGTCAACAAAGAAAGCCTTTTCTCCTATTGTCTTACTCAGTTGACACAATATAATTTCCTCAAATTGTCTTACTCAAATTGTCTTACTCAAGAGAGTATAAAGATAGGATTCACTTTTTTGAATTTTTTCTGAAGCTTAACTGCAAATTATGAAATTATAAAGCACTTTTTCAGAACAGGATTCCTCTTGTTGATAGCTGTCTTACTTTGAAAAAAATATTACAGAAAAAAGTTCTCCCCACTGAAACATGATTGTGCCATTGACAGGTCCCATGTCATCCCACTCAAAACAGGTGGTGCCCCCTATAATGAGTGATGATAGGTAGTTTGCAGAACGCAAGAATTATGCTTAGTTTGTCCTTAAGAATATAAGCAATGTTTTATGTATCCAGGTTTTTATGCCAGAGCATTTGTCAATACTCTTCTTTGTTTTTTGTTTTTTCTTGGCTTCATCGTGTTTACCATGCACTTCTCTGAATGCCATATGTTTGTTTTAACTAAACGTCAATGCAATTAAGGTCAGATGTGAACCTGTCTATAAGAATTAATGCCCTGTGGGTCTCAAACAAGCAGGGCAAGTAGATTTGTATTGTGTTTCACCACATCGGCATAAATCATAACAAAATACAGCTTTCTTTGATATCCATTTGTGAGGCCCTGGTATCGAATATGAAGCAACACATTAGTAGATCTTCAACTTTCTAAGTCATGCAGTGTGGCCAAAGTCCTTGTCCCAACGGACAGTTGAGACCCAGTCGCCGGCATGCGCAGGGTAGAGGCCTTGGAAGGTGAACATCCGGTTCAACTGAGTTTTGGGTCTGATGAATATGAATGATAGATATAGGGGAACCAGGTTATCATGAAAAACAAATCTTGCCTGTATCTATCCTTGACATTCAATTATAATGATTTGTTTAATCTTGCATCGTAAATATATTACTATGCCTATTTAGAATTTGAAATAGAATAAAAAAGGCAAACAGGAAGGTCAAGACCTCTACCTCTGTGCGCATGACAGCCAGATTAAACTCTTACTACTGAAGCACGTCACGTGCCCATATTTCTATTATCAGTGTAGTTCTTGTCAGAACTGATCAGCTGGGATTAGATTTCAGCTGGCTCCTGGGTTCCTGGCTCATCACTAGAAATGGCAGACATAGGGATATAACTTTTTTACTACTCAGAATACATCTACAAATGATATGTGATCGAATGTAAACCTTCTTAGGCTATTTTGATCAAATATTGTCAGTGACCTTGAAGTGACCTTTCAATGACCTTGAAAATAGAAAGCCTATTTCTACGAAATTATCTACATATTGTATTATCCTATCATCTACATCTTTCAAATACGAGCTCGTAGAGTCCTTATTCATCAAAATCTGTTCATAATTAACAATTTGAGAGCAATTTATAGTGTTGTGGTCAATCTATAAGGGAAAATAGAGGAAAATACTATAACACTAAGATTTTTTGAAATAATATTAAAATGCCAGCTTATTGGGGGTTAGTTTATGAAAATATATAGAATACTGCACAGAAAAACACATTAATACTAAAAAGAAATTGAAAAAAAAGTCCGTCAATTTCAAGGTTTATTATGAAGCTAAAATGATTAAAAATAGCTTAAATCGTTAGGGTTACAAAAGTGACAAATTGACGGACTTTAATTTGACCTCACATTTCTTTTTGAGATATTAGATAAATTTAATATTAATCTAATTTCAGAAAATAATCAGCAATAAGCTGCTCTTATCATAATAATACCTAAAAAAAGAAGAAATATTCCATGAAAAATATCAGAAAATTAGTCATGAATAGAAATGATTAAAAAAAAATATAATAAAAAATATATTGAATGTAGAGTCAATTGGGTTATAACATTTTGATATATTTTTTTTTAAATGTCAATCTATATGGTTGATTTGTTGAATGGAAGTCGAACACAGCCAATATTAAATGAAACTGAAAGTGCTCTGCAGGGTGCTTTCTGGACGTCCGCTCCTCCCACTGCTATAAACCCGTTACATGCGCTATGTCACTCATTCTCGCTGATGTTGATAGATGTGGTGGGCCTATGTGTCCTGTAGCTGACCATGGCTTCATAATTGACATGTTGAAATTGGTCTTAATATATAACGAAATCAGTCTTGAAGCTTATTAACCCTTCTTGTAGCTGAAGAGGGTTTTGTAAGCTATATATGCATTAAACCTTAAATAAATTGTCAATTGATATGTATTACACATGGTTTTATATATGTATTTGCAGTTTGATTCCGTACTCTATATCTGGTCTTGCTGCTGTTTGGCCTTATATAAATCTGGTTTTATTGCTCTATGAACAAATTGACCATTTATTACATCTGGCCTTATAAAACGTTATTAACATTTTGAGAATGTCTATTACATCTGGCCTTATAAAACTATATAGGCATTTTAATATAGTCTTGTAGCTAGTTATACAAGCGGTCTGACCATGTCATATATCCAGCCTCATTCCCTCTTAGATTTTATTGCCTATCATTGGTCCATATTGCAGTATTTAGTCCATGTCATTTTTGGTCCACTAGCTACATCAGTGTACTTGGCAAGGCAACCCATTTAATCAACAATTACCTGAACCCATTGCGTTTTTATTGAACCAGACTTGGCATGCGTTCAGCATTTGGCGGTCAGTACCAGCTGACATGCTATCCGGACGTCAAAGTCAATAATTTTATTTATATTCAGAAAGAAATGCTGACAAGAGACATCCTTACATCAATAACTCAGAACAAGAAATGAGGATTTCCTCTAAAAAAACATATTTCCTAATAATTCTCATTCTCACGCCCTGATATTTTTGGTAGCTAAGAAATATCCCAGTTTTTAAGGCTTTTTATATCCATATGATATCGGAGTGATTTATTCCAGCTCGCTATTAAAAACATCCTGTTTATTTCTTGATTAGCATTTGTTTATGGTCTGATCAGTGTTATTGTATTATCATTGTAGGTGACTATATAATTATGATTTCAGGTGATAGCATTTATTGTTGTCTGATTAGTGTGATATTATTATGAAGACAGGTGATTCTATTTGTCTGATCAGTGTGATATTGTTACCATTTGTGGTCTGATCAGTGTGATATTGTTACCATTTGTGGTCTGATTATTGCAGGTGATAGCGTTTGTCTGTGGTCTGATCAGTGTGATATTCTTATCATTACAGGTGATAGCGTTTGTTTGTGGTCTGATCAGTGTGATATTCTTATCATTACAGGTGATAGCGTTTGTTTGTGGTCTGATCAGTGTGATATTCTTATCATTACAGGTGATAGCATTTGTCTGTGGTCTGATCAGTGTGATATTCTTATCATTTGTGGTCTGATCAGTGGGATATTCTTACCATTTGTGGTCTGATCAGTGTGATATTCTTGTCATTACAGGTGATAGCATTTGTTTGTGGTCCGATCAGTGTGATATTCTTATCATTACAGGTGATAGCGTTTGTCTGTGGTCTGATCAGTGTGATATTCTTGTCATTACAGGTGATAGCGTTTGTTTGTGGTCTTATCAGTGTGATATCCTTGTCATTACAGGTGATAGCGTTTGTTTGTGGTCTGATCAGTGTGATATTCTTGTCATTACAGGTGATATCGTTTGTTTGTGGTCTGATCAGTGTGATATTCTTGTCATTACAGGTGATAGCATTTGTTTGTGGTCTGATCAGTGTGATATTCTTGTCATTACAGGTGATAGTATTTGTTTGTGGTCTGGTCAGTGTGATATTCTTATAATTACAGGTGATAGCGTTTGTTTGTGGTCTGATCAGTGTGATATTCTTACCATTTGTGGTCTGATCAGTGTGATATTCTTACCATTTGTGGTCTGATCAGTGTGATATTCTTACCATTTGTGGTCTGATCAGTGTGATATTCTTACCATTTGTGGTCTGATCAGTGTGATATTCTTACCATTTGTGGTCTGATCAGTGTGATATTCTTACCATTTGTGGTCTGATCAGTGTGATATTCTTGTCATTACAGGTAATAGCATTTGTTTGTGGTCTGATCAGTGTGATATTCTTACCATTTGTGGTCTGATCAGTGTGATATTCTTACCATTTGTGGTCTGATCAGTGTGATATTCTTACCATTTGTGGCCTGATCAGTGTGATATTGTTACCATTTGTGGTCTGATCAGTGTGATATTCTTATCATTACAGGTGATAGCGTTTGTTTGTGGTCTGATCAGTGTGATATTGTAACCATTTGTGGTCTGATCAGTGTGATATTCTTATCATTACAGGTGATAGCGTTTGTCTGTGGTCTGATCAGTGTGATATTCGTATCATTTGTGGTCTGATCAGTGTGATATTCTTACCATTTGTGGTCTGATCAGTGTGATATTCTTATCATTACAGGTGATAGCGTTTGTCTGTGGTCTGATCAGTGTGATATTCTTGTCATTACAGGTGATAGCGTTTGTTTGTGGTCTGATCAGTGTCACGCTGGTGGTGGTGTCTGTGGCAAGCACAGCTTGGCTTGAGGCAGAGGATTATCGCCAGGGATTATGGGACGAATGCTTCACTCAAGACAATGGTGACCTTGACTGCAGAACAAACGAGGAGACAGGTATGAAAACATTTTCATTATAAAAGATAAAGAAGTTTGCAATCAGCACAGACAAAACTAAAATTCCTCTGAGATACATTTAGTCCTAGACATCTATTTTTATATTATACCACAGAAATATTAAAGATAAGCCATAAAACAAGAAGTAATTTCCGTGCACCGGAAGTAATAATGTACTTTTTTATAGAAAGAAGAAAAACACATTTGTTCCATAAGTTAAGATGGAAAGGTTGATTTATGTTTCTCTCACGTGATGCAAACCATGATATTATTATTATTATTTTTCCATAGTATTTAACCGGGTATCATACGCAGGTGAGTTTTATCATTGTGCAAACTATCATCTTTCTGGCAGTTTTAGTCAGAATTATGTTTTTTAGCAGATGTATTCCATTACATTAGACTGGAGACATACTGATCCTGATTACACTATTACACTAATGAGGTTTTTTTCTCTCATCTTTGAGTGACACTTTGATGTCACCATATCAGCATCTGTTTTTTACATGAGGTTTTGTTTTTGATTAATATAGTGGATGTTTTAGAGACTTGAGATTAATTTGCTCTGTAAGGCTTTGAATCATACAATAACAAACAATATTCAATGCCAAAAAGCAAAGCTTGACAAAATCATATTACATCAGTTCCTAAAAAGTATTCACGCTCAGCTGTACTAATGGGTTTTGTAGTTAATAATGATATTTTAAAAAAAACACATAATAAATGTGCCATTATACTAAAGATTTTAGTGTACCATGCAATTACCAACCATCAGTCCCATATGTCATTATAAGCTAATGGGATTGTATATTCTTCTTATTTTAAACTATGTAATGTAAATTGTACTGTGAGATTTCTTTGACAAAATGTGTGATGTCAGGGTATATTGTAAATAGAATTTGAGCTGTAAATGGTTAGTGATAAAAGTTCTTCGTGTGATTCTGTTTTCTAATTTGTGGGTATTATGATATTTTTGTTTGAATATTTTTTTTCAATGTAATGTTATTATAATATTCAGATATATGATAACAAGATGTTATCTGTACGATACATAAAGATATATTTTGCTAATCTCTGCAGCCTTAAAAAATATAAATTACTTTCATTTCATCTTACCAAAGGAAAGGGTGAGTGACAATTATGTACTTGACAAATGTGACAATTGGCAATTATGAAATACATTGATTGCAGTGCGTATTTTACATTTACATCATTATATAGTTCGAAGTGAAATGCAATTAGACAAATGCTTGTTTTATAACCATCACGAGTCAAAACAGTTTTGTGTAAATATGCTTTTGTGTAAATGTTTGACTTTACAGTATTTCAACATTTGAACTAGACTCCGCAAACACAAATATTTTTTATTCTATTTTATTATATTTTAAAATAAAACAAATCTATTTAGCATTCGTGATGATACAATATCCGTGTATAGATGTCATGAATTCTCTCCACTTACATCTCCACGATATTACACAAGTAAACATTTTTGAAAACTCAATGTCAGCCTGAAAGCAAACCCTGACATTGACAAAGCAAAGTTAGATATAGCACCATAAGATAAATTCAAATATTACAGAAAAATAAAATATCACTCTTAAAGGTACATTAACAGAGCCTTCAACATGGTAAGATTAAGAATAAAAATCAGAATATTAAACAGTGTTAATTTATTATAAATAAAATTTATCTGTTTAATATCACTCAGGAATATGAGGATGGATTCACTTCTGAAATGAATTGATATATAAAAGTGGATAATTATGAATTTCCATGTACACCCGACCTGAGTAATTGTGATATTGAGTAATTGTGATATTGAGTAATTGTGATTTTGAGTAATTGTGATTTTGAGTAATTGTGATATTGAGTAATTGTGATATTGAGTAATTGTGATATTGAGTAATTGTGATATTGAGCATTATTGATATTGAGCATTATTGATATTGAGCATTATTGATATTGAGCATTATTGATATTGAGCATTATTGATATTTGCAGCTTTTTGCTTCAAACAAAGTAATACGGTCAAGTTTCATTTGTGACTAGAATTATAGAAACACCCCCAGATTATTAGATGCGTATTTTTATGTATCTCTCCATTATCTTAAATTAGAATGGCAGACAAATATAAGGTACGTCGGAGTCAGTTAGCTTGGTGCTTATAGGTGACCTTTAGGCGCCACAGCTTCAAGGTGTATAGATATATTGAGAGAAGGAGGGGGGCGGATGGAAGAGCTGGAAGTTTTACTTTAAAAATTGTAAATAATGAATAAGTCGGGAAACGCAAAATCTCTTTGGGGAATAAACGAAACGAACAGACAGGTTGAGAAGTGAGACGTCTTGGGATTGTAGCTAACACGTCTACTCCAAAACTTCCACTGTGCTTAATTGTAACTGTCATGCTTATACCAATATGATATTTTTAAGTAGAAAAAGAGGTCATATTTTAGTCCACAGAGAAAAGCTTCTGATATTGTTGGGCGATAGGGTCTCTCAGGATATTGGAAATATCGCATAATACATTCGGCGTTTGCCATCGATTATATACAAAACCTCTCGATGGAAAATGAATGGTGAAATAAATGCTTTAAAGTGTGTTGTTTTATTTGATAGTAGCTCATGTATTAGGGGTATTTATATGTTTTCGGTCCAATTGATTAATTAAGTACATTAGTATATCTTAATATATCTCAATAAACTTTCAGTTGGTGATGCATATCAAAACTACGAAAATGTTTACTATGGGTTAATGGCTCGTTGGAATGGTTATCAGATCATGAGATATGGGAACATGACATGGTAGATATGAAACATGACACGGTATGGAACATGACACGGTATGGAACATGACACGGTATGGAACATGACATGGTAGATATGGGAACATGGCACGGTAGATGTGGGAACAAGGCACCGTAGATATGGGAACATGACACGGTAGATATGGGAACAAGGCACGGAAGATATGGGAACATGGCACCGTAGATATGGGAACATGACACGGTAGATGTGGGAACAAGGCACGGAAGATATGGGAACAAGGCACGGTATATATGGGAACAAGGCACAGTAGATATGGGAACATGACATGGTAGATGTGGGAACAAGGCGCCGTAAATATGGGAACATGACACGGTAGATATGGGAACAAGGCACGGAAGATATGGGAACAAGGCACGGTATATATGGGAACAAGGCACAGTAGATATGGGAACATGACACGGTAAATATGGGAACAAGGCAAAGTAGATATGGGAACATGACATGGTAGATATAGGCCATTACACGGTAGATATGGGAACATACTATGGGTTAAAGACTCGTTGGAATGGTTATCAGATCATGAGATATGGGAACATGACACGGTAGATATGGGAACATACTATGGGTTAAAGACTCGTTGGAATGGTTATCAGATCATGAGATATGGGAACATGACACGGTAGATATGGGAACATGACACGGTAGATATGGGAACATGACACGGTAGATATGGGAACATGACACGGTAGATATGGGAACAAGGCACAGTAGATATGGGAACATGGCACGGTAGATGTGGGAACAAGGCACCGTAAATATGGGAACAAGGCATCATAGATATAAGAACATGTCACAGTAGATGTGGGAACAAGGCACCGTAAATATGAGAACAAGGCTGGGTTGATATGGGAACAAGGCACAGTAGATATAAGAACATGGCACAGTAGATGTGGGAACAAGGCACCGTAAATAGGAGAACAAGGCACGGTAGATATGGGAACAAGGCACAGTAGATATGGGAACAAAGCACGGTAGATATGGGAACAAGGCACAGTAGATATGGGAGCATGGCACGGTAGATGTGGGAACAAGGCACCGTAAATATGGGAACAAGGCATCATAGATATAAAAACATGGCACGGTAGATGTGGGAACAAGGCACCGTAAATATCAGAACAAGGCACTGTAGATATGGGAACAAGGTACCATAGATATAAAAACATGGCACGGTAAATGTGGGAACAAGGCACCGTAAATATGGGAACAAGGCATGGTAGATATGGGAACAAGGCACAGTAGATATGGGAACAAGGCACGATTGATATGGGAACAAGGCACGGTAGATATAAGAACATGGCACGGTAGATATGGGAACAAGGCACAGTAGATATGGGAACAAGGCACGGTTGATATGGGAACAAGGTACCGTAGATATAAGAACATGGCACGGTAGATATGGGAACAAGGCACGGTTGATATGGGAACAAGGCACGGTAGATATGGGAACAAGGCACGGTAGATATGGGTACAAGGCACGGTAGATATGGGAACATGACACAGTAGATATGGGAACAAGGCATGGTAGATAACGGAACAAGGCATGGTAGATATGGGAACAAGGCACGGTAGATGTGAGGTATTGTTTATATGGGCTAAATATGAGAAAACATAGGAATGTGTATCTGTACATTAGATATAGGGACATGTTAGGGTGTTTCATTTTTCGGACTTTTTTTCCGATCAAGCTGCTCATTAAAAGAAATGATCTCTGATATGTAGTAAACCCACAGAAAAAATTTAAGACCAATCGATCAACTTTTAGACCCCCCCCTACCACCTTGTATGTTTGACCTCGGAAATCAGTGCGCGGTGGCCATTTTCTGGTTAAAATTCAAGTCTCATTGCCTCACAATTTCATTTTATTCAACTCAGGTAGTGTCTGTGCCACACAAATGTAGTTTTAAAGGTTACTTAATATTTCCAGATCTTTCCCATTTAATTTGGGTCAAAATCATTCAAATTCAAGACATTAATTCTGAAAAATATACATTTTCAAATTAATTTCACACTCATGTCGGATAAATTTTTCACATTATTTCCACATTAACTTCAAATTGAGAATTATATTATAGTATGAAAGTTCACAGATTTGTCTCCATTTCATTTTTAGCTCTGCTGAGACACAGAGCTTTAGGAGTGGGGAGAATGTCTGTCTGTCCGTCCGTTCTTCTCCAAAACTACCAGTAATATATGTTTCAGATTTTACACAGAGGTAGACATTGAGGCAAAGATTCAGATTCCTTCAAATCTTAGTGATGTCACCTTAGTGCAGTGACCTCGAGGTTAGAAATTTATTCTGACCATATTTCAGCAACCACTTAAAAGTGAATAAACATATGTCGATGGCCTTAGGGCTATGATTATCATTGTTTTTTGTAATGTTTGTGAACATTTCTTCCTAACAGATCATTTAAAACCAATTCAAGAGCAGAAAATGATATTGACCAATCAAAATGCATGTTACATATCAAATTTGGCCCCAACTTGTTATGTCAATTCCCATTGGCTAGTATTTCTCCTTGACAACATTTTGGGCTAAGATTATAGAAATTCAAGACATTAATTCAGAAAAATATACATTTTCAAATCAATTTCACACTCATATCGGATACATATGTTCACATTATGTCCGCATTAACTTCAAATTGAGAATTATATTTTAGTGTGAAAGTTCACAGATTTGTCTCCATCTCATTTTTAAGGAATTATGGAATTTTAAGTCTGTGTGAAGAAGAGACATGGACAGCTTAATCCTGGATGTCCTTCGCTCCCATTTCTGCTGCATCTTTGACAAATGCCACTACTTTTACAATAGCTGCCATTTGTCTGTATTCCTCATCATCTTGCCAGTGCTCTGGTGGTAAATGGAGCCATCTTCCATCCATTCCTAGGAGTTCAAACAGGAGCCATGACTATGACCCAATTGGGGAGTAGTGAGACATTTCCTTGAGAAGACTGGTTTTTCTGGAATGAATAGAGCAGGACTAGGCATAGCTGGAAGTTGTGTGGCAATGACAGTCTTCATCCCATCATTCAATGATCTGTCAAACAAGAGAAATACCACCATAATGTGGTGTAAGAGAATTGGGAGAAACATTTATATCTAATGTTAAAATGGATATGCAAAAGATAAATTTCAAACTGTGAATTAATAGCCTCAGAATTATATCACATCTCATAGTCACATATATCCTCCCACAGCTGGAGATCTAAATTCGGAGCTGGAGCAGCCAAGTGTACCTGAAGAAACTAAGGCCCATGAAACAGGGCAATGTGCTCGTCTAAACTATTATTGCCAACCAGTATTTCAGGTGATGAGATCTGGTCATGTTTCATCAGCCAGTTTTGCCATATTCATGATATACAATGCTGAGGCAAGAAATCAGGAATGATGAAGAGAATGTGGAGCTCACATGGCAAATTTGTCTATGCCTTGATCTTATTCAACAAAAGGTCTCATTACACCTGCAATACTGGCTGACTTTGATAGGATGGGCCAGTACATTTCCCTGTTCCATGAATCTTGGTTTCTTTAGTCATGCTGGGCTGCTCCGGGTCCACATTTTAATCTGTGGCTGTGGGATATGTGTGACTATCAGATGTGATATGATTCTGAGGCTATTAATTCACAGTTTGAAATTTATCTTTCACATATCCATTTTAACATTAAGCATAAATTGTTCTCCCAAATTCTCTTACACCATGATATGTCATATATTTTAGGCAGTTGATGCATCATCCATAGCTATCGTGGTCAAGAACTCTATGCTTAGTCATTTGTGGTATCTGACTGAGTAGTATTTGTCTTGTTTGACAGATCATTGAATGATGGGATGAAGACTGCAATTATCACACAACTTCTAGCTATGCCTAGCCCTCTCTATTCATTCTAGAAAACCATTCTTCCCAAAGAAACATGCTTTCAAAGGGAAATGTCTCACTACTCCCAGATTGGGTCACAGTCATTGCTCCTGTTTGAACTCCTAGGAATGGATGGAAGATGGCTCCATTTACCAATGGAGCACTGGCAAGATGATGAGGAATACAGACAAATGGCAGCTATTGTTAAAGTAGTGGCATTTGTCAAAGATGTAGCAGAAATGGGAGTGAAGGACAAATTTGAAATATATATTACTGGTAGTTTTGGAGAAGAAAACTTTCAAAGAAATTTTGACAGACGGATGGACAGACAGACATTTTCCCCACTCCTAAAGCTCTGTCTTAGCAGAGCTAAAAATGAAATGGAGACAAATCTGTGAACTTTCATGCTATAATATAATTCTCAATTTGAAGTTTATGTGGAATAATGTGAAAAATTTATCCGATATGAGTGTGAAATTAATTTGAAAATGTATATTTTTCAGAATTAATGTCTTGAATTTGAATGATTTTGACCCAAATTAAATGGGAATGATCTGGAAATATTAAGTAACCTTTAAAACTACATTTGTATGGCACAGACATTACCTGAGTTGAATAAAATGAAATTATGAGGCAATGAGACTTGAATTTTAACCAGAAAATGGCCACCGCGCACTGATTTCCGAGGTCAAACATACAAGGTGGTAGGGGGGGGTCTAAAAGTTGATCGATTGGTCTTAAATTTTTTCTGTGGGTTTACTACATATCAGAGATCATTTCTTTTAATGAGCAGCTTGATCGGAAAAAAAGTCCGAAAAATGAAACACCCTAGGACATGTGACTTATCTGAACTTCAGATATAAAGAGATGGGGCTGTATATCTGGACCTCATATATAGAGGGATTGGGCTGTATATCTGGACATACGGTATCTAGGGATGGAGTTGTCTATCTGGACTTCAGATATAGGGGGATGGGGCTGTATATCTGGACTTCAGATATAGGGGGATGGGGCTGTATATCTGGACCTCAGATATAGGGGGATGGGGCTGTATATCTGGACTTAAGATATTTAGGAACATCTTTATGTTCATAATACAAATACTTCAGCTTCAAATACGAAGAAATAAGATCCACTAATTATTCAGTTATGGATATAGAGATATGGTGATGAAATTGTCGAATATGGAACTGTTTATCTGGACTTGAGATATGGGGACATGAGATTGTGGATTTGTATTTGGGATATAGGGTCATGGGACTTTTTCTATTGGAGCACAGAAGATGGACATAATATCAGCAGCATAGAAGTGATTCTCAATTGTGTCATCAGATATAGATAGAGACAAGCTATTTTTTCATATTAAAGTGAGAAATAGAGACACGCGAGTCTGGAATATATGAGATAAGTTTAAAAAACTGAGATCAGCCGATTAGTAATATGATCAAAGTATAGATGTCTGCGGAAAAAAAACATCATCGGGTCATGATTTATGATACCGCTCACAAGGGCATAAAATAGACAGGTGTCAGGCAGATTTATCATTTGATAATATAACGATGATTTTAACAGAGATAAGTTACATGTTGCAGAATATGTGGCAAATAATTGCTGATTTGAAAGAGATGTTACCAGTTGCAGAATGGGATAAGACCTATTCAATTAAAGATATGGTGCCAGTAGAAGAACTGGACAAGATTGTGCCATTTATATAGAGATGGGATAGGACCGTGTAAAAAGAGATATGGTACCAGTGAAGTAATTGGACATTTAAGTAGAGATATTGCCCCAGAAGAATGAGACAAGACTGTTTCATTAAATTAGATATATGGTCGAAGAATAAGAACGTGTCTTTAAATTAAACATGATACCAGTAGAAGAATGAGATAAAACCGTGTTAATTAGAGATGTGCTCCTGTTAGAAAAATGAAACAAGACCATGTCATTTAATTTAATATATTTTACAAGAAGCAGAATAGGGCAATATAAGGAACAAGTAACATCATGGGGTTAGACCTTGGTGATTTTATACACTTCCAGATATGAATAATTTGTAAAATGAACATGAAATGATCTATAACTTTTGCCATTTATTCTCAACATAATAGCCTGATTTAGAACCTACAACACAACCTGATGATTTGTCTTAATAATATGAGAGAGTGCACAAGTGGTCTTAGGTTTTCACATTTTTCACCAGATTGGTTTTATTTCACCTACACCCCAGCATCTGGCCACCCCCGCCTCCCCAGGTCATTGCTTTTCTCTTCAGGAGTCCTCGTTATAAATGAGTAATTTGTAAGAATTTCTCTGTGTTCATGTAGTTATGTTTTATGCATGAGGTGCAAATGGTTGCCGTGTCCGGAGTAAAGTGACTGGCGGCCATGATGCTGATTGTTAGCGGGGGTGTTAGATGCCTGAGCCCCACAAGGGGGCAAGTGGGGACCGCCTGGCAGGGCTTGCTAAAATATGGCCCCACATAACATATGTACATAGGTTGATGGTGATTTGTCTTATGTTGGGTGCCACATGGTTTTGTATCTGTGGTCTTGGTACAAGATGGTCTGGAAAATGTTCCACATGGTGTGAAATATGTTCCACATGGTGTGAATAAGGTACCACATAGGTATTATTGGTATCACCTGGAATGGCTAGATTTAACATGGCAAGGCAAAACATGGTGTGGCTGTGCAAATTTGATATTGCTAGATATATACGATATCTTGTGTCTATATTCATCATATTATGGCTATGCATAACAGTTTATAATTAGGTGTCGCATATTACAGCAATTGTTACCTTCTACAACAACTAATAACGTGGAAGCTCATGTCATTGCATTGTACTACATGGCTATACATGGTGGCACTACATGGTGGCATTACATGTGGCACTACATGGCTATATAACATGGTGTCATAGTGGCACTACTTTGGTGACACTACATGGTGACACTACATGGTGACACTACATGGCTATATAACATGGTGGCACTACATGGTGGCACTACATGGTGGTACTACATGGTGGCACTACATGGTGGCACTACATGGTGGCACTACATGATGGCACTACATAGTGGCACTACATGGTGGCACTACATAGTGGCACTACATAGTGGTAATACGTGATGGCACTACATAACAGAAGACATAAATAATTAATGCTAACATAATTGAGAATATTTAGAATTGAGTTATGGTACAACAAAGTGAATTTGTGTTTGCATGACCCGTTTAGTAACAATGACCTGTTTTCCAATGTGAAAGTAACTCTGCCGCCATTGGGAGTCGAACCCACCACCTCTCGTCTAATGCAGCTCAGTGAAGCACAGAGCTTTTGCTCTACCAACCACATAGGTATTATTGGTATCACCTGGAATGGCTAGATTTAACATGGCAAGGCAAAACATGGTGTGGCTGTGCAAATTTGATATTGTTAGATATATACGATATCTTGTGTCTATATTCATCATATTATGGCTATGCATAACAGTTTATAATTAGGTGTCGCATATTACAGCAATTGTTTCCTTCTACACCAACTAATAACGTGGAAGCTTATGTCATTGCACTACATTGTACTACATGGCTATATAACATGGTGGCACTACATGGTGGCACTATATGGTGGCACTTCATGGTGGCACTTCATGGTGGCACTACAAGTTGGTACTACATGGTGGCACTACATGGTGGCACTACATGGTGGCACTACATGTTGGCACTACATGGTGGCATTACATGGTGGCACTACATGGTGGCACTACAAGGTGGCACTACATGGTGGCACTACATGGCTATATAACATGGTGGCATTACATGGTGGCACTACATGGTGGCACTACAAGGTGGCACTACATGGTGGCACTACATGGCTATATAACATGGTGGCACTACAAGGTGGCACTACATGGTGGCATTACATGGTGGCACTACATGGTGGCACTACATGGTGGCACTACATGGTAAAACAACACTTGTTCACACGTAACAGAAGACATAAATAATTAATGCTAACATAATTGAGAATATTTAGAATTGAGTTATGGTACAACAAAGTGAAATTGTGTTTGCATGACCTGTTTAGTAACAATGACCTGTTTTCCAATGTGAAAGTAACTCTGCCGCCATTGGGAGTCGAACCCACCACCTCTCGTCTAATGCAGCTCAGTGAAGCACAGAGCTTTTGCTCTACCAACTACCAAGTTGTGTTGCCGTTTCTAATTAGTACCACAAGATCTCACTATTTACTGTATGGATTGTATTCCTCTTATATATTCCTCATATAAAATTAACATTAAGAATATTTTCCATGGCCCAGCACAGTACAATATCTAAGAACACTTTGTTAATAGTTATATTGAACATTTTTGTGATCTGAGTCTATCCGAGAATTTAAGAATTGGGCCTGTTTCCTGGCGGAGATTGCCTCCAGGTCTCTATTGCCAAAGAGATCGATTTCTGCCACAGTATCAGCTTCGGTACCAATCTGAATTCTACCTCTTTCCATTATAAATGAAGACAGGAATCATTTTTCGAACTCAACTTTCTTACAACAAATATAATGTTCAGAGAGAATATCTTTGTAAAGTATTTTGTTCTTTTTTCTTCTTCTTGAAATGTTCATGGTGTCAAGGTAATTTTTGTTATGAAATAATGTTGCCGCTTTAATAATGCATTGAGCAGACTTAGTCTGATATAGCGCTATATAAATCATTATTATTTTATTATTTTTATTTTTTAGGTATATTTAAAAAAGCGGCATTGAGCAGATAACATTACTTTTGAGGGATGGAAGTTATTCAGGGGCTGTAGGAGATTTGTAAAAAAAATACATTAATTTTGAGAATATTAAATTAGAAAAAAAGATAAAGAATACAGAGGTATTAAGACGAAGTAGAAATGTAGGTTATACAAAGAAAGAATTTTATTTTGGCAGTCAAAAGGGAAGACAATATGTATTTTTCTTTAAATGACCACACGGTCAAATTAGTTCTGGTCCATCCGATTACTAAAGGATGAAAACGAAACGTGATATTTCGAATTCTTCTTATTTGGCGTAGTACAGTGTGGAGTTAAAGTATAAACCAAACACACTAAAGATTGTAAACAAACACGTGAACTTTTGCAATTTATCTAAGTAAGAGGATATGGGCTGAGTTGTCAAGAATCCTAACTTCCTCTCCACATTATTAGAATATTCTGGGATATTTGATACATGAGAAAGATTCTACATTATGACTTGGCTTTTCTAATAAAAATGGTTGTTAAGTCATTTTGATCAAAATATGATATTTCTACATTCTCTAATAAGACATTTTTATTCAATGATCACTGCAACTTGAAACTAATAATATGAAAATAAAAAAACTAAAATGTCTAATATAACCTATTTTAATTTTAGAGTGTTTCCTATGTCACAAAAACTGTGTTATCTAGTTTGAGTGTCATATTGTACATCATATGATATGACTGGTGCCATACAACGCATCATATATTTTGACTGGTGCCACATTGTGCATCATATTATTATTTGACCGGTGCCATATTGTGCATCATTTGACTACACTGATGCCATATAGTGCAGGACATAATTTTACCAATACCAAATGGTGCACCATGTCAGTCGACTGGGGCTAACAATGCGTTATACAGTTAAACTTGTGCCGTATAGTGTTTTTGATAAGTTGACTGATGCCATGCAATGCACCATATAATTCCACTGGTTTCATGCAGTGTATCACATAATTTGACTGGTACAATATCTCTGTGAAATGATAAGCTGATCATTGTGGAATGAAATTTCTAAGATCTGAAATGTTCTGTAGTACAAATAACAAATGATTGCATATTACAGTGAAGAGAGCAGTAATAAGACATGGGAAATATATTTGTTTTGGGGAATTGTTGACATCATTTGGTGATTATGGTTTTTCACTTTTAAGTTTCACAAATAGATTGAGGTGTCACAAACATCAAGAACACTGTTGAGATTATATCAGATCTTAAGTAATTCTGTTATCATTGCGGATGGTGCATGTAGGATCTCCTCTCCAAGTGTTAGTTATACTGCGTAGGCTTAGAGTGCCCACAAGATACAAGTGGGGCGGCCAACATGACAAATCAAACCAAATCAAATTAAAATAGGCTAGATCTCGGGTTCGACTCCAAGTTGGATAAACAATCTACCAACCTCTGGTCTGTCGATGGTAGCATAGCGTCTGCCACCATATCGATGTGGCATTTTCCAAATATTACACACAAAAAGACAAGACAAATTAAAAACTTTGATTGGCCAAGTTTAGGTCTTGTGTGATCTTCAATTAACAATAGTATTGTCATATCTGTCCGGAAAATGTATACCCTTCTTAGATAACACAAAAGGAGTAGGCAAATAAAGACTACACATTCGAATCCAATGACATGGTAATCATGCGTGTTTGGTTTCTTATTGGAACACTGAACCAATTAAATGTAATGTTTCAATACTGGGACCTTAATAAGGTTTTATCCTTTGGCATTTGTGCTACCGCCAAGGCATATGATACTGAAATTAATCTTTGAATCGTGTGTGCAAAATAATTAGGCTTTTTCAACTTTGCAAGATCACATTTAGATTGAATGGTAAACTTAAGAAGACAACGCTTTTCAATACGTACAGGATATTTTAATTGATTCGTGTTTTAACTTCAACTGATTGGTTATGGAGTGCACCCGTAACTCCCGTTGATGTAAGAAATATGGAGTAATCAATTTATTTTGCCTTTGTGAGTCATACTCGTTTTCTTGACTCTCCCAAAACCATATTCACTGGTATTCACATTGTTTGGATTTTTTGTTTCGGGTTTTAAAGAACAATTCCAGTCATGCCATGTGCGTCTATTTCAGATTCTGAGGGATGTTTACACAAAAACCTAATCGCCTTAAGCAGATATGGTACAGAATATGAAAGGAAATAAACCATGTCATTTGCAAACATCTGTAAACTGACTCCGTAGAATGTCAGCCATTTTATGGATTGAAGACGTTGTCTTTGTCCATTTCCTCTGCCAAATGATTGAGCAAAACTTCTTTCTATTTCGCTACTTGGTGGAATGATGTGCCATTCCGCGTTTTCTAAGTCAATAAATGAGGAAACGTCTTATTAACATGGAGGCAGACGACATTTGGCCAAGCAGACGACGTTTGACAGAATGAGTGGGTGATGGGAAGAAACGTTCGCTATTTACAGTCTGCGTTTCCTTGTTTTCGTGTACAAAGCCACAGACACTGTTGACCTGTGAGATTTGCTATTATACACCCTGCCTAATCATAGCTCGGCCTAATCATAGCTCGGCCTAATCATAGCTTGGCCTAATCATAGCTCGGCCTAATCATAGCTCGGCCTGATCATAGTTCGGCCTAATCTTAGCTCGGCCTAATCTTAGCTCGGCCTAATCATAGCTCGGCCTAATCTTAGCTCGGCCTAATCATAGCTCGGCCTAATCATAGCTCGGCCTAATCATAGCTCGGCCTAATATTAGCTCGGCCTAATCATGACTCGGCCTAATCATAGCTCCGCCTAATCATAGCTCCGCCTAATCATAGCTCCGCCTAATCATAGCTCAACCTAATTATACATGTAGCCCCGTCTCTTGGCGTTTCAACTGAAAGTTGATCCCTCCACGTGAACTAACATTTCTTATGACCCAACATTTGTTAAAGTTAATCCGCCCATATGAGGCAACATTTCTTAATCGTGAATTTAAGCTTTCCTTGGGTATCTTGTTAGGCAGGTTTTGTGGCAATGCGGTGCCATTTGTGAGGTAATAAACGTAAAGTTATATGGGCATGGGAATATTCTACACCCTTAATATCGCCCAGAAGTTCAAACAGACGATGAGTGCCAAGTAGCAATGGCGGTGGTGTAACTATTTCCTCCGAGAATTGCCTTATTCGATTCTGTGGGTCCGCTGGATCTCCATGAAAGACAGGAGCAGGCCAATAGAGAATGTGACTCGATTACCAAGGTCCATATTGAGGCCGGACAGGGAAATACAAGTTTTCATTGGGTGTTAAAACGAGTTATAGAGGTCCACATTAGGTGTGTAGGGATTGGCACAGGTCTATTATCGGTACGAATTGATAGATACAAGTTCACAGAGCAAGTGATGGATTCAGGTCCATATAGGACTTGGAGTGATACAGGTTCACATTAAACTCGGAGTGAGTGATAGATGTCCATATTGGATTTGGGGTGAGTGATACAGGCCCATATTGGACTTGGAGTGAGTGATAGATGTCCATATTGGATTTGGAGTGCGTGATACAGGTCCATGTTGGATTTGGAGTGAGTGATACAGGCCCATATTGGATTTGGGGTGAGTGATAGATGTCCATATTGGATTTGGAGTGCGTGATACAGGTCCATGTTGGATTTGGAGTGAGTGATACAGGCCCATATTGGATTTGGAGTGAGAGATACAGCTCCATGTTGGACTTGGAGTGCATGATACAGGTGCATGTTTCACAAATCCTGTTTATATGTAAAATATATAACCTTTTTCAACATGATCTGTAATGACGGCGTACCGATATCATTGATGAAACTATCATAAATACTTCTCAAGGAATTTATCCGGAAGTGGCAGGACAAATAGCATTATCGCAAAAATGACATATTTCTCAAGGCTCAGAATATAGAGAATCACGTGACCTCATCTACAGCGCCCTCTGGAGAATTTATCCATTACCATCACCGGACATCATAACCATTTCAGATCACATAAAAATGATGAAATAATTACGAAGCGCCCAGGCCAAGATGGCTGGTAAAACACGTTGAGTGCCCTATTGACTGGATGCCATCAATCTGAGGCCAGTTATTTGCTTCAGACTCCGCTGGAATCGCCTATAAACCCATGAGCAGCATATCACATATGGAGAGGCCTGATGAAGCACACACTGATACAAGGAATCTGGCATAATTTCACAGATAATTTGCCTGAAATGTTGAGCACCATCGCTTCCTTATGAGATGAATGTATGAGATGTAATCAGGAGGGAATAATGCTGTTATTTTATCAAGTCCGTTCCCAAGTTTTCATCACAGTTTCAAGCTACAAACAATGTCACAGCAATCGTTTGTTTTCAGTAGAGATGATGTTACTGACACATCTAATATTTAATGACTTAAAAAATAGAAATAAATACTATTTTGTGCTTGAAAAATCTATGAGAACAGTTGGGGATATTTTCCAAATGTATAGTACTTATATTGATAAAACCGCAACCTTCTATATCTGTATAGAGTAATGAAATAAGTTTCATAGTTTTTTAACGTATCAACTTCTTTGAACGTATCAACCTCTTGGCTTGCAGTGAATTACATGGCCAATTAAATGCAATGCAAATTACACTAAATCATTTCTCAAAACCTATTCATTATGATATTACAATTATTTTTTTAAATCTGCACGTCTAAAAATTGCTTCCTGCAGTTAATATACCTGCCGGTAACAAGCATCATATGATAACTAGTCTATTGTTTCAAACAATTGGTTGCTATGACGACATGCTCACACAATACTCCATTCACTATACTCCAACGGTAAACTAATTAACTACATGTATTTGACAATGATAAATAATATCAATTCATTGATAAATAATTAGATTTCTCTGAACATTCAAGAAGTGGCTTTGCCTATTTGATACTATGTAGGGTTCATCGCTACAAACAGACTATCAAGTGTAAGGTGGACGATTCATTTAGGTTCTGAAAGGGATATTTATTAAGACTAATGTAAGAAAAAGAAATATATGGTTACATATGCATATATCACTGAGAATAAATAGTTCATAGAAAAATACATTCATGCTTTTGGTGATGAATGGTTTGCTTTATGGCATGATTTATATGTTATTAATTATGTGTTGCCGTTTGTATTTCAGATTGGATCATTGCCTGTGGAGCGCTCTGTATTATCGCCCTCCTCGTGGACCTTGCTTCAACAATCTTGTGTGCTGTGGGACTCAGCACCAACAACATCAAATACAAGTTCAAGTTCTACAGGGTCTCCATGTACCTCATGTTCCTTGCAGGCAAGTATTGATATGACCTAATCTTTACATACATACATTAATTTTTGTTCACCCCACAATATCTGAAAGTGGTAACCAACACATTGTTGTCCATCAGTTCGTTCGACTCTTTGGTTGAAGGGTAAGCTGTTTTGGGTCCCAGAGGCTTATGGACATTCTTTATGGACATTCTTACTCTGGTCACTCATAGTGTGGCCTGAAATATGATAGTTTGTTGACAATAATGTTGATTCTTGGTTAGCTCTCATGTGGGTTTTTCAGAATTAATCTTATTAATCTCATATTTAGAATTAATCTTATTAATCTCATATTAAAGAATGGTACAAAAGCAAAGGTTTTGCCTGATAAAAGAAATAAAAAATGATGCTTGAAATACATTCAAACCTAATAATTTATGACTACCATTCAGTCTGAAATACATTTTCCCAATGGACTGTTAATGTGTGCATTGACCTTGGGATTCAGTAATATGTGTTTCCGGTTCTGAGTTACTGTTGATTCAATGCCACATAGACTGTACTTTTCTCAGGGCATTTTATTACATTGATAAATCCTTGTCAATACCTTCGGTGGCGTCAATTCATTTCTGTAGTAACTGCAGACGATTTACAACACTTAGGGAAAACCGCTAACATTCAGAACACGAGCACTCTGAATAACGTTTGGCCACCTCTCGCCAAATCACGTTAGCGCGAGATGCCCAGCAAGGCAATAAATGCCATTTGGCTGAGAAGATGTTTTGGGGAATTTTAGTTCTTTCAGAGTAGGTTATATTTGATGACTCCTAAGCGGGAGAACTGCAAAGGGCACTTTCAAGAATATGTAAGGGCGTGTAAGTCAAAAGACCACAAATATATGCTTGAGTTTCCAAAAAAATACGTTGTGTCTGTTTTACTGTTGTATTTTTATTATAATGCAGAGATATGCATTTCATAATCATAAAAGCCACGATCAAACATTAACCAAAAGCTAATCCTTCTGTCTACAACAATATGTAGCATAGTTTTATGAAGACAATGCCACACAATGAAGATGAATCGACTGCTGTATGTTGCAGCGTCATGGAAATGGAAACCGAATCTGCGATAACAAAGAGGTATTGAGACAGACTGCTCCTTGTCTTTCACTGGAACTCACTGATGGGTAGTAGGTACAATGCCTTTGTTAGAAACAATCTTGGGCCTAATCAGGTCAGTTTGAGGCACCAACCATAACTCATCTATCTCTTCTTGCTGTAAATGGGCCTTCAGCCGGCTATGTCAAAGAGCACATATGCATTGAACTATGCCTGGTTATGTCAAACAGCGTATGGGCAATGGACAATGATTGTTAGTTATGTCAATCAACATATGGGCAATGGACGTTGACTGGCTGTGACAATCAACATATGGGCAATGGATAATGGACTGGTTGTGGCAATCAACATGTGGACAAATGGCTGTGACAATCAACATATGGGCAATGGACCTGCTATGACAATCAACATATCGGCAATGGACTTGCTGTGACAATCAACATATGGACAATGGACTTGCTATGACAATCAACATATCGGCAATGGACTTGCTGTGACAATCAACATATGGACAATGGACTTGCTGTGACAATCAACATATGGGCAATGGACTGGCTGGGACAATCAACATATGGACAATGGACTTGCTATGACAATCAACATATCGGCAATGGACTTGCTGTGACAATCAAAATATGGACAATGGACTTGCTGTGACAATCAACATATGGGCAATGGACTTGCTGTGACAATCAACATATGGGCAATGACAATGGCTGTGACAATCAACACATGGGCAATGAACAATGGACTGGTTATGCCAAACAGCATAAGGGCAATGAACAATGACTGGTTGTGACATATATCACATGAGCAATGAACAATGATTGGAGGTCAAACAGCAGATATGCAATTGAGTATCAAGTATGATTAATCTGTAAGATATGCCAATTACTTTTGTTTTCACGATGATTGAACTGTTAAATAAAAAATCATTATAAACGTTGTCCATTATAAAAGGTGAAATAAATAAAAAAAACTATAAGTATAAAGCTACTGTGGCCTTTCTGCTATACAGATTCGTACGTTTTGGCTCCCATTTGTATTTTAAGGCACGTGTGTTTGGAACTGGCAATGCCAAATGGTATATGTAAAACATTATTTGTGCAATTGATACTTAGTGTCTACAAATTGTGGAAAAATGTCTGCCTGTGAACAAATATGATGATTTGATTGTCATATTTTAAAGAGGAGGCATATGTGCAATAACAATAGAGGAGGCCTATGTGCAATAACAATAGATGAGGCAGATGTGCAATAACAATAGAGGAGGCAGATGTGCAATAACAATAGAGGAGGCATATGTGCAATAACAATAGAGGAGGAATATGTGCAATAACACTAGAGGAGGCATATGTGCAATAACAATAGAGGAGGCATATGTGAAATAATAATAGAGGAGGCATATGTGCAATAACACTAGAGGAGGCATATGTGAAATAACACTAGAGGAGGCATATGTGCAATAACACTAGAGGAGGCATATGTGCAATAACAATAGAGGAGGCATATGTGAAATAATAATAGAGGAGGCGTATGTGCAATAACAATATAGGAGGCATATGTGCAATAACACTAGAGGAGGCATATGTGCAATAACAATAGAGGAGGAATATGTGCAATAACAATAGAGGAGGCATATGTGCAATAATATCAACGCCTCGTTAAAATACCGAGGCGTTGATGGACCCATTTGAAAAACAGATTTTCTTAGGAATAAATAATACATTAGTCTTATTCCTGAAACTAGCTGAAGATATCTGCAGGCTTGTGAAAGAGGAAACACAACCAATGTTAAGTCTGTATGACAATGAAATGAGTGATGCCAAATCCTATTCTGTTGCGACATAACAGAGATTCATTGTACTTTAACTGAACATCAGTCTTCATCTGACTCTGAAGAAAAAAAAAACAATTCTAACTAACATTCAAGTGTTTTCCCCTGCTATAATTAATATATATCTAATAGTGGCATTATTCAGGCAATTGTCACTGTTCCAACCAGAGGTTTGGTCTGTCTGCCTCCTCCTGTATCTATCTGACTTCATATTATTGTCGATTAACTATTAATTCTCTTCAGGTAAGTGGGCATTAATGCAGAAGCAATGAATCTAATCATTCTGTCACGTGCTGCCCATCTATGTCTAATGTCAAATCACCATCGACCTGGCGGCCATGTTGTTAGACTTTAAAAGTATTTACTAGTGCTGAGACAAGAATCTTTGTTTTGTGAAATTTCTTTCACTGTTCAAGTGGACCATGCTGCCACCTGGTGTGTCAAAATCAGAACTTTTCGAATATAAAATCATTTTTTGTATACAGCTCTTAGAGCAGTAATAAATATATGTTATAATATATACTGTATTATAGCATACTGTATACTAAATTGATCAGAGACGACGAGGGCTTATATGTATACGTCAGATTCGTACTCTGGTGTTCTTAGTTTACTTGTAGATCATTGCAAGTGCTAGTCAATGAAGTCTATGATGTACGGCAACTTTGAAATGATGAGAAAATATAAATAACAATTTCAAAAGGAAAGTGTATACGAATTCTTTTTTAAGACTTTCTTCTTAAAGGCATTCTTCACATTTGTTAATTGTTTAACTGCAATGTCATATTCTAGGGACCCATAATTCAGCTGAATCCCTCCCATTTAAAACAACAAATGTTCACCTACCAATAACAGATATTTTAACTTCCACCTTTTTTTCAAGGGTCTTGAAAGACATCTGTCGAGAGAGATACCAAATGTTCAACCATGTTTTACATTGCTATTCACCGCTAGGTAAAGCAAAGTAAGATCTGAAATAAATACTTAACAGCAAAGGTTACTGTGGATGCAAAACATTTTTTACATCATATGTAAAACTTTCTGCAGATGCAATACAAAGAGGTTTCTGTTTAACTGCAGCAAAAAATATTGGTAAGATTGCAGCCAGCAACTTCCGCTGTAGATCAGCAGCAAATTTTCTGTCACACTTACTTATACAGCAATCATTCTATTCTTTCCAGGATAACCAAACTCTACCAAACTTTCTTGCAATAACTAGTCCTGTATTTCCCCCAACTGTCATGTCTCTAGATCTATCCCAACAATCATGCATTGGACATCATACAAGTGACACCTGGTGGATCACAAATGTTGAAACTTGAGCAATGACAATTAGAAAATCTGAATTTCATCTTAAATCTTTCTCTTATTAGAATTGTTTGCAGGAGACCCACATTGGCATCTGGGATCCCAGACTTGTTCTCTCTTAATCGTCAATAGTTTATGTCTCATACATTTATATTTTGTAATATTATCGTCATCGTTCTGAGATATCAGATGTAAATAACTAAACATAAAATATTTCAAATATAAATGCCTATGATAATAATGTCATAAGTTGTGTAGGCCTGGCATTGACAGATTTTGCGGTCAAATCTGTTTTAATCTTGACATCCCAACCAACTTGATCCAATAAAGGTTATCAAAGGCCGTGATTTGTGTTATGATCCCTGTGTGTTAATGTACATGAAATAAAGGAAGGAACTGTGGAATAGTGCATTTTACAGTGATTTTATTCTGTACTTAAATTAACGTATATATTGCTGTAAAATAAATGCTATTTATACTGTTCATCATGATAACATTAAAATACTATAAAAAAATGCAGTTAAATTTCACTTCTGCAATATTTGTAAATGTCTGCTTTAAAAGTCTATACTTTAATATAAAGAAGTTTCCTATTTTTCTATTTTCAGTGTTGACAATGGTGATTGCTCTTATTGTGTTCCCTGTGATGTTTATGAAGGAACTACCTGACCGCGGCAAATCTCAGTGGTACTTTGGCTGGGCCTATGGTGTAGCATGGGGAGCCACCATCTTCATGTTCGGTGCTTCGGTTTTACTCCTAGTGGACAAAGAGAGCGAAGAAATATTCTACCGGGAAAAAACTTATTATCCTGACCAAGAAACTGAGGCATAGGCACATATTAAGGTCTACTCGGTGCAAAAATGATAGAGTCAAAGAGCCAAAGACCTGTGCATATGAAGAACTATTTTTTGTGTGTTCATTAGCTTATGCAGCCTACAGGCATGTCATATATTTAAAAAGATAGTTCTCATAGTTTTATATATTTGCTCAAGTGAATGATAAACATCAAGAGAATGATAAGCCTCAAGTGAATGATAAACATCAGGAGCACGATAAGCTTCAAGTGAATGATAAGCCTCAGGTGAACGATTAACCTTAAGTGAATGATAAACATCAAGTGAATGATAAGCCTCAAGTGAATGATAAGCCTTAAGTGAAGGATAAGCCTCCGGTGAATAATAATATGCTATGAGGAGCCATTTCGGTGCCATAATACCCACAATGCAGTGGATTAAAGCATTGCATCTTATCAGGTGATGAAGAAAAGAGATGGAACCACAAAGTTTTATCAGAACGTGGTACCATTTGGACATTATCCCAGCTTATGGCCAATCTTCAGTTTTAAGAATGCAAGTACACACCAACCTGTGTTAGGCCTGAAATTCAGAGCGATGCAGACGAATAGATGTCTGTGAATTGTACAGATAGTGAACAGCATGGTGTCATCAGCGAGAATGAGTGACATAGCGCATGTAACGGGTTTATAGCAGTGGGAGGAGCGGACGTCCAGAAAGCACCCTGCAGAGCACTTTCAGTTTCATTTAATATTGGCTGTGTTCGACTTCCATTCAACAAATCAACCATATAGATTGACATTTAAAAAAAAATATATCAAAATGTTATAACCCAATTGACTCTACATTCAATATATTTTTTATTATATTTTTTTTTAATCATTTCTATTCATGACTAATTTTCTGATATTTTTCATGGAATATTTCTTCTTTTTTTAGGTATTATTATGATAAGAGCAGCTTATTGCTGATTATTTTCTGAAATTAGATTAATATTAAATTTATCTAATATCTCAAAAAGAAATGTGAGGTCAAATTAAAGTCCGTCAATTTGTCACTTTTGTAACCCTAACGATTTAAGCTATTTTTAATCATTTTAGCTTCATAATAAACCTTGAAATTGACGGACTTTTTTTTCAATTTCTTTTTAGTATTAATGTGTTTTTCTGTGCAGTATTCTATATATTTTCATAAACTAACCCCCAATAAGCTGGCATTTTAATATTATTTCAAAAAATCTTAGTGTTATAGTATTTTCCTCTATTTTCCCTTATAGATTGACCACAACACTATAAATTGCTCTCAAATTGTTAATTATGAACAGATTTTGATGAATAAGGACTCTACGAGCTCGTATTTGAAAGATGTAGATGATAGGATAATACAATATGTAGATAATTTCGTAGAAATAGGCTTTCTATTTTCAAGGTCATTGAAAGGTCACTTCAAGGTCACTGACAATATTTGATCAAAATAGCCTAAGAAGGTTTACATTCGATCACATATCATTTGTAGATGTATTCTGAGTAGTAAAAAAGTTATATCCCTATGTCTGCCATTTCTAGTGATGATAATGAATAATACATATTGAAACCATGGTGTGTGGAGAAAGGTACATCATAAGAATTAACATGGTAAGAAAACTGGTACATCATAATAACATGGTGTATGGTAAATAGTACATCATGTGAATATGGTGAATGGTACATCATGAGAATATGGTGAATGGTACATCATGAGAATATGGTGAATGGTACATCATGAGGATATGGTGAATGGTGCATCATGGGAACAGCATATGTTACATCCCTAGTATTTGGTGAGAGGTACATGGTGAGAACATGGTGTGTATGCTAAATGGTACCTCATGAGAATATGGTGAATGGTACATCATGGGAACAGCATATGGTACATCCCGAGAATATGGTGAGAGGTACACGGTGAGAACATGGTGTATGGTAAATGGTACCTCATGAGAACATGGTGTATGGTAAATGGTACCTCATGAGAATATGGTGTATGGTAAATGGTACATCATGAGAACATTAACACATATGGTACATAAATGATATTTGAGGATTATAAACATTAGCACGTGACATAAATAAAACTCTGCCTGTGGTCAATGCTGTGAAATCAACTATTAGTCCAAAGACAAGTTGTGATTCATGCATGCTGATATATAAAAAAAACATTGTGTATATAATATTATGATTATAAAATCATTAAAGTGTGCTGTTATATGTCAGGACTAATGAGGGGACGGTGTTTTGAAAACAGAAATAAATTTACCCTGATAATAGTCAAATATGTTTCCTGAATCGTGACATTTTTTGTAGATCACTATAATGTTGACAATACAGAGTGTCCTCTGGTGAGCTGAATAAATATCAAAAGCAAATGACACAATTATTACTCAATGCTTTGTATTTAATAATCCACTATTATTTGATGATTGATAGAGCCACCAAGCTAAAAAGTAAAAATAAAATTGTGACAACATAGAATAACATAATATCCAAGTGTTGCATACAGTTCATAAAGGCACTCCGGTATGACTAATCTTCAAGACTAAATAATTTAAGGAAATTAACTTGATTAAGCCCTTCACTGTGACATTATCCCCTGGGCAAAATAGTTTAATACTTACAAATATATACAAAGTTTATGATTTGACGCATATTTGTCCCAAAATACTTGCATACGTTTTTAAAATAAAATGGTATAAATACCAAGATTTTGCAATAAGAAATATTTCTGTTTACATCTCATGTTTTATCTCTTTGTAAATAATGTTTACTCATTTCAAAATGGTTGGATATGATATATTTCATATCCTGTCATCATGATAATAACAATGACAATAATGAAAAGCGAAGCATGTTGTACTATACGGATCTGCCACCAGGTGGCCTCTATCATTATATTGAGGTTGACCAGTGCAATGACCAATAGAAAACGATATGAAACTGCAAGACTGTACTGACGAGAGATCATCATCAAAAGATTAATACCTTGAGATTGAAGTATATGAAAGCAAAAGAACAGTGCAATGTTTTTTTTCAATTGCACTACAATGGTTAACTGGAGATATCTATAAATGTTTAAAATTGTGCTTTATATATCAAATAATGAACCATCATTTAAAGAATGAAAATTACAATAATAGATTGCAATTAAAAAAAAGATCCAGGCCACATATTGAGTTTGAATCATAAAGGTCAATGTAAAGATATCATCATTATATTATTTATTTCACCAAATTATTTCATGAAGTACATTGGTTGGAAATTGACTTCCACCGTTGTTATAATTGCAAAGTCAATATTAAGATTTTCCAGGAAGTTTACCTCTTTCACTACTACCTGTCCCTTCACAGTTGATCCATCAATAGATTCAGATGATTGGCAGATTCAATGAAATTAACCACTTGAAAATTCAATTGTAGAATTAGATAAAAAGCTAAGGCAACCTTAGGGTTTTTTTCAGTATCAAATTCACTTTATGCTATTGTGGCTTACAAGCTGTATGATGCGGAGGGAGTTTGTGATGAGGTTTTAGTGAATTATATAGTTGGTAGAGCTATTTCTGTCAATCATTATCCTTTTCTACAAGACCTCTTATATTGTGGCTAACATCTCTAAGTTAGGGGTGGCATAGGTTCCAGCGAAACCTCCATCTACCGGAAGTACTGTTCCTGTGATAAAAGAGGCTGCATCCGAGGCAAGGAACTTAATGGTCTGAGCCACCTCACGAACCGTCCCAACTCTTCCCAGAGGGTGCACAGTTGCCAGTAGTTTCAGAAGCTGAAATAAAAAGCGCACATGAATTGATAACAGAGAAATATAGAAGATGCCAGTGAATCTACATCTGACAATGTGGACACTCAAACAGTAAGTGCGGTAGAAGTTTGCAAAAGAACTAAACGCAAAAATTAGTGAACTGTCAATCAAAGTGGATGATGCTGATCAACAAGCATCAGGGCCAAGAATTGACTTGTGTATCTCCAAAAGCGAAATGTCAGGACAAAGAATCCTGCATGACGATGATCAAAATATAAATGATAATCTATTATGATGAATGCTCTTCTGATCAATTCTCTTATTTGTCTATTTTTCTCTTTTAATCTATTTGATTTTAGATCACTGGCAAATTATATGGCATTTATTACTCTTAATTATGATCTGTCAAATTGTAGGATAGGACTTAAATTTAATAGTCTAATACAATGCTTTGAAATTGCCAATTTAAGTTCAATAACTAACAGTATATTTGAAATTGTGGTAGGTGTAATTGTTGAATCAGATCATCAAGTTAAAGTCCTTACCGCGGGTAGCTTCTCTGGGGTAGCAGATATCATTCCACCAGGCCGGGTGAATATCTCTGTCTCAATTACCCCAGGTCTAAACAGTATAGATTCAATATTGGTCAAAATCATTCAATTTTTTGCTTAATATCACAATGTCACATAACAATAAATAGTCACACTTTACGCTTGTTGACTGCCTTGTAAACTATTTCTACAAACACAACACAACTTTGATTATTGGAACTTACTCAATTGCATTAACCCTTACACCTTGACCAGCCACCTCTGCAAATAGATAATGACCATTATTTATAAATCAGGATATTTATTTTATACTGAAAAACACTTCAAATAAACAATCCTTTGTCATAGCATGATATTTTCATGTTTTACTTAAATGTATGTCAGAAACTCTTTGCATAATGCTTTCATTTTATAGAGGCTTTCAATATAAATAGGCTCACCCATTGAGAGAGTTTTGGTGAATTGATTTACTGCTGCTTTTGCAACAGTGTATGGAAAATACGAATGCATCTGAAAATATCAAATCATATACGATATTGAGTTTGTCAAGATGAGTTTGAGTTTGTCAAGAATTATCGAATGATTGAAAATATAAAAATTTTTATGGTCTAATTATAACATTTCTTTTATTATTTTTATCGATGTGTTTGTATTAACGCCCATTTCAGCACTGTTTAGACTATATCAGATCATATATGAGCCTGTCACCAGGACTCAATTGCGATTTATTTTTATTATCTTATAGCTATAATGCCACAAACCACGGCCTTCTATGTCTCAGAATATACCTGCATGTGTGGGAAATTAACATGCTAACAGCTGCAGCCACAGAAATCTTCTCAAAACATAGAGGGCAGCACATTTTCAAACCGTCTGCGTGGGGTACCCCCCCCCACCAACAACAACAAAAATAGATAAAAGGGGACTTCTCTCTATTTATCTTCTAGAAAGGCACTAGTGACATAACTATATAGATGGCGGGTAGTAGGTGATCATTTCCCCCATTATGGGAATCAATGGAAGCTGACAATAAGAATCTAACAATTACTAGCTATTTTTGCAATCCCAGTTGCCAACATGAAAGATAAGCATCTTACCATAAATCCATTGGCTGGTTGTAATGGGCCAAATTAAAGATTTATTTCTTTTCACTATATTTGATGAAAATTGATAACTTAACAAATCCTGTTTTGCATAAAGTAGAAACTATCACCTCCAAACCGTATTCCTCAAAATATAGAACCAAAAAATTACAGGCCGAAACTTACAGGCCGAGTTGCGGCAATACTGGACACATTGACAATCGAACCTGGAAACAAGAATGAACAGAACATCTATAACATTACATAATATTATGTCACTACAGACTTCAAATAATCTATTCTAGATTTTTCACATTTCTATCAATATGTGAATTATGAAATTACCTTTGTTTTTAATGATGTGTGATAAAGCTCTATGCGTCACCATGAATACAGAGCGAACATTATCGTTATACATTTGGTCCATTTCCGATACACCTACACTTTGAAAGGAGCCAAGCATATAGGAACCAGCATTATTCACCTGCAATATTATACCCTGACAATTATATAAAACATCAAGTTTAATATTTTACATGTTTAAACAAGGTCATGGCTGGTGTGTTTCTGTGTGATAAAAGATTTGGAGCTATGACATTTACACACATAACTAAAGTATTTGGACGGGTTATATCATTTTAAGCCTGATATATTTTGATATCATTTTAATCAGCGGCTTTTCTAATAATTGTTCCAGAGCTCTTTTATTTATTCTAAAACAAATAAATGAACGTATCATTCTATCAACTATAATTGTACTTTTCTAATATTGTTCACCTAAAACATTTAATCATAAAGTGAGCACAGAGGGGTCATAATAAGTGTTTCACCAAAACATGTATTGTTCCAAACTTGGCAACCAACCCATCAACAATCCTGTTGACATCTTCCTCTTTAGTCAGGTCTCCAGTTGCCATATAAATCTGAAAAGGAACTCATACTTTCAAGGCGTTTACCTGATGTTGAAATTTGAATGGCACTTTGTCAGAAGTTAATATGTTCCAGCTCTGACATATGGCCATAGCCTAATGTATTTTTTTTGTAATATTTGGAAGATATTAAAGCTGATTTGTTTGCTTCTCAGTATATATTTGTAAAACTATAACCGATTACAGGAAGGTTGTTCCCTATCTAATATAGATATAACTGTTATCACTCTGTTCATCATCACAATTCCAATATATTTCATAAACATAACAATTCCGATATGTTTTATAAACATAAACTAATATATGACAAAGGTCTTGCCTTCTCCTGTGGTAGGCCAAGATCCTGGCATTTCTTGGCTGTTATCTTCAGGTTTTCCTCATTCCTCCCAGTCAGTCCAAGCGTGGCTCCAGCTTTCGCAAACTCCTCAGCTGTTCCCCGCCCTATGCCACTGCTTGCACCTGGTGGCAGAGAAACGAACTATTGCGTTTTAAATATATTTTTTAACAACGGAAAAGCAATTATAATGATTCTTATTTTCCATGTTTTGAAGTAGGTTTCCATATTGTAGTAGGTTTCAATCATCAAATCATTCTGTTGTATGGGTTGGGAAATGACTCCATTCTGTTGTGACGAACATACAGTTGTGATACATGCTTCAGATTGGTGGATTTGTGTGTGTGTGTGTGTGGGGGGGGGGGGGGGGTTACATCACTTTCAACTTTTATCATTTCAGTGATTTCATGACAAGGCCTGCAGATTCAGCACTGCCTTACTGAACCGTCACGTCTTAGGTCCTTGACATTATTTCAGTCATTTCCTACATGTAGTGCTGCCTAACTAAATTGGCATATCGCAGGTCATTGACAAGACATCCCACCCAGTCACAGATTTTCAAGGATAACATAGTAGAAGTATTTGATTTTGAAGTACAAAAAGGCCATTTCAATTTTCACACAAGTGAAACCAAAAAATAGTCAAGATTTCATGACTATCAAGATTTTACCGAGGGATGTTATTAGACATTTTGAACTTTAGCAAGCATTTTCTGAATAACGGAATGAGTTTACATTTGACACAACACATAAATTTACGTAAACAACACAAATTTACGTAAAATCCTAGTAAAATGGTATAAATATTAAGACAAAAAATAGGAAGCTACTAAATATTAAAAAGATATTTTACGAATCTCACACAGCATTTTCTGGTTGATTCTCTTCAGGTATAGTGTTCTCCAATCACCAATCGTCAAAGCCCAGATAGGTGATCTGGAGGGGTTAGTGGAACATGCAGGGTCTCTTCTATTTAAACCACGGGAAGGTTTGGTGGAGTTGATAGTCACCCGCTGCAAAACCTGAGTCAACCTGTTTTAACGTCCAAATTGAACCCGTTTCAGCTGCCGTTTAAACGGGGTTGACTCAGTTTTTGCAGCTGGCAACTGTTATCAAGTGTTTATTTCTTCTTTCTTTAATGTCATCCAAAGAACTCTCAAGGATGCTTTTTGGGATACTTTAGATGAGTTTATAAATCAAATATGATTTACCACTGAAAGAGTTAAGGTTTTAAACAATCTCATGTAAACGGGATTATACATAAACATCAATAAACTGAGACCTAGGTCACCTATCTGGATTTGCTGATTGGTGATAGAACACTACTTTCCTCCTGAGACATATCATATTGTACTCATGTTATGTGTTCACTAAATAGATTTCATACCTCAATTCTTGAGCTTGGAACCACCTCTTAACTCCGGTCGTCTACCCACCTAGTCAAATTTCTGCCTAACCACCTGGACAGATCCCTGTCTAGTCACCTAGTCACATAAACACTAGTCACTACCAGTCTAAACTCTGAACAATAAATTCACAGCAAAGCTTATGGAGTCCACCAAAAAACACATTTCTGTTAAGGAAATATCTGGATGATGGGATGTGCCATGGATGACAGAGGAATTCAAGAGACAACTTAGAAGAAAACAAAGATTATAAACTACTCTCAAACCTTAACTGCAAAAAGGCCAATGGCTCAGATCAAATACCCATAAGAGTATTGAAAGAATGTTTACATGAAATAGCTCCAATCCTCAAAAAAATAGTCCAAGACTCACTTGACAAAGGAAAAGTCCCAAAAGCATGGCACACATCAAATATAGTTACAGTCCTTAAAAAGGAGATAAAAGCTGTGCTGCTAGTTCATGTCACATCCCAATTACAGGCCAGTTTCCTTGTCACCTGTGCCCTGTAAGATTCTGGAACATATAACTGTCGGATATATGATGAATCACTGCAAATTTTACAATATCCTGGTAAATATTCAGCATGGCTTCAGACCAGGGCACACATGTGAAACAAAGTTAATAACAACTTTACAGGATATACTCAAGGTTAGAAATGATGGGTGAAATGTTGACTCATTTTCAATTTTAGTAAAGCCTTTGACACAGTCTGCCATGAATGACTAAATTGTAAGCTCAAGCATTGTGGAATCTCAGGGCAGGATGGTTCATGGATAAAAAAACTGGTTTATAAACTGTGAACAGAGAGTAGTTATTGATGGCAATGAATTTGACCCTGTCCATGTTAAATCTGGAGTGCCACAGGGTACTGTACTTAAATCGATACCTTTTCTATTGTATATTAATAATATTAGAGAGAAATAAACAAGAAAAAGTGGTGCTCCACATGTAACACGGATGGGTAAAAATTAACAAACAAAACAAAAAATACAATAAACAAAACAAAAATTACAACAAACAAAACAAAAATTACAACAAACAAAACAAAAATTTAAATAAACAACAACAAAATACATTTAAACACAACCAATCATTGCAAACTGATAAGGTAGTTGGAATTATTTTTATTCATCTTTTAAAAACAATTTTATTGGTATATGAACGATTTTTTTAGCACAACTGTTTGAGAAGATGTGTCTTTTCATGCTCGATTACGTAAGTTGCTCTATTATCGCTCAGGCGCTATCGCAAATCATCGATCAGACTTTTGCATGGCATTTCTGTTCTAATTGTCCGATTTACATCAAATTTGAACTAAACTTACTTGAAATTCCTTGTTCTATCGATTGGGAAGCATTTCGAAGCAATTTAAAGGGATAATTTTATGCAACGATAGACGAGCACAAGTTTATGAACATTCTGCTTTGTTTACATCACACACTTCTTTTCTTTTGTTCACTTCTTTTACATATGTATTCATACGCCGGGACGCATGCGCGAATTGGAATCTTGCATGCAGACGACGGAACACTCCAACAGTGGAGTCAGTTGCTTTAACAATAATGACCACAGAAAAAAAACAATTACAACCCACAGGAAATGACAACGCATTTCCCATGATCGTACCGATCACAGAATAACACAGATAGTTCCCTTTTTGACAATCATTGCCTGTCGGCAATGATTGTCAAAAAGGGAACCATCCGTGTTACAAAAAAATCAAACATAAGGCTCTTTGCAGATGACAGCCTTCTATATAGATTAGTTGAAAGTGATGATGTGGTAAAACTGCAAGAGGACCTTAATGCAATGGAGGAATCAGATGAGTGCAAATTGACTTTAATGCTCAGAAATGCTACACCCTGAGCAGCAAGAAAAGAAGCCAAGCTCTTAATACAAGAAAGTATACATTGAATGGTCACATCTTGCAACATGTTGAACATCATCCCTACCTTTGAGTCAAGATCCTGACAGATAATAAATGGGATGAACATATTAACAATATTGTCTGCAAAACAAATTAAGTACTGCAGCTGGGATTTGTAGGAAGGAATTTCAACATGGCCCAGAAAATATTATACCCAAAGACATCGGCATAATAGACTCGAAATCCACTGTTTCTAGAAACACTACGCACTGACCATCATATTGAAGTTTCCCCAGTAAATAAACTCGACCTCTGGCGATTGACTGTTGCAGTTCTGACCCATGTCACTATCTTTCCCAGTCATAATGTCTAAAAATGCAAATCCATGAGCATTCTGTAGTGTTTTTTCTCCAATTTTTTACCCGATATTAAACCTGAGGACGTGAAATGACATTTAGAAGAGTCCAAGTGATGACATCATGGAAACGCAAAAGGGAGAATCTTCATATGACGTCAGAAGGACCATAACGTTGTGGAGTTTCCAGATTGGTGCTGTCACTCCTGTGAATAAACTGACCCACTTTCACCTGATTGCGCAAACTCGTAAACAATGGCGAAACGATGCTGAGATCAAGAAAAAACAAAGAAATATTTTCAAACAGGGCTGACATCTTAGGTTGATTTAAACAGTACATAATTCTTTGATTGTTAGTCGCGGGAAGTCGAGTTCTTACATAGTCGGGACTTAAATTGGATGGACAGTGCGTGATGTTTCTGGAAAAAGTGGATTTCAAGTCTTTTTTGACGATGTCTTTGGGTATAAAGTGGCGTCCTACAATACCCCTGTGCACCCTCATATGCATCAAGTAAGTGGGACCCTTACCTCAAGAAAGATATAGACCGAATAGAATCAGTGCAAAGATGAGCTGCTAGATTTGTGTCTGGCAGTTGGAAGAGAGAAACTGGCACTGTAACAAAGGCTATAAAATATGAAATAGCTTTGATACTACCAGAACATGTCAAAATGAAATCAGCCTCTACAAGGAAAGAGCACAGAAATCGCTATATGGAAATAGGGACAACCTGTGACCCTTATAAATACAGCTTTTTCGCAAGGACTGTGAGAGAGAGATCCTTAACTTGGTCATTATATTTGGGTATGGAGTATTCAAGCATGAAAGGTCAGCTTTCACCATTATTATACCCATTTCAAGGTGGCCAAACCTCATCTTCAGATGTATTTAGTATGTATTTTATGAGCTTTCAAACAGCTTTAAGGAATATCTAAAAAATATAACCTTTAATGTTTTGACAAACAAAGGTAAACAAAGTTGCAACAGTCTATTAATGGGAAAAAGTGTATATTGCTACAGATTATGCTTGGTTGGTTTGTTTGCGGTTTTACATCACTTTCACAGATTTCACAGATGTAATGCTCAGGTCTGTGTAAGCGTGAAGCAAATTGCAAAAGCTTAACCAAGTGTGCTACACATATTTAACCTGATTGTGAGGTGGGATTTAAGTATATATATATATATATATATATATATTGTGAAATGGTGTCTTTACGACCCTTTCAGCAACTATGCCCATATCAGGTCGACTTTCGAGCCTTTTAACCAGTGTGAAAGTAAGAGTGGGTATATATATATATATATATAAATATATATATATATATATATATATATATATATATATATATATATATATATATATATATATATATATATATATATATATATATATATATATATATATATATATATATATATATATATATATATATATATATTCACGAATATATATATATTCACGAATATCTCCCAATGGCCTACAATAGTGTATACCCTAAAAAAGCATTAAGCAAATTACAAAAGGTTAATCCAGTGTGTTATATATATTTAATTATCATTACCTGAATAAGTTTAATATTCCCTAATATTTACCTGTGATTAAAACAACTTTCTCCTTGAAATTATCCATGGTAAGTGCAGGTTGTATGTCACCACAACTCTTGACCTGAATTTCTGCGAGGTAGAGGTAAGATTGAAGTCATTGATGAGTATGAAGTTCATGTGATGTTTGCTATTTGATATTTGGCGTTTTTGTCAAAAAATACCTCTGCATAAATCCTCATACACATTAAAAAAAATCTTTAATTAGATCATAGTTCTGTCAATAAAATGGAGTTGAAAGGTTTAAACTTCACTGGTTTACATCTGTTATTCTTGTAATCCCAGCCTTTGCAATTCTACTTGCTAATCTCGTTAGAATATACAATCATCACTTTAAAGGTAAGGTTTACTTGACATGTCTACAAATTATGTCTAACCACCCATTAGTCAGTCTAAATTCCTCTTGTGAACTCTCAGACCTGAAAATAGTATTTTGGATATTTGGACATTATTGAAGGGCCATGTCTCTGGATCCAGACTTACACTGTAATATTGCCTTCATGGCATATTCTATGCATTTCTACCAAATAAGTCTAACCACCCATTCACTGATCAAAACATTTTTTTTTAACTTGCATAACTTATGATAAATGTAATATAAAACCATTAAGGCATATCTCCTAATCCAGATTTATGCTCTGTATTGAAAGGTCTAAACACACTTTTACGAAGTATGTCTAACCAACTATTAGTCAATCGCAAAATTGATTTAGATCAATTAATTACGGAAAAGGGGATATATCTTTTTTTACAGGGTATGTATCCTTTTATATCCTGTTTTAACCCAATTCTTACAACAGTATGAAAGTATATACTTCGAGGTACAATTTAAAAATAACGTCAAATATCAAATATCACATATCGAATGAACTTCACACTCGCGTGACATTGCTATCCAACTGTATGTGGGTAATGTTCCTTGAAAAAAGTCAAATTTCAAATATCAAACATTAAATGAACTTCACACTCATGAGCCATTACTATTCTACTGTATGTGGGTAATGTTCCTTGACTCTAAGACAGGATACTGTGACCTCCAAACTGTAAGCAAATGTTAGTGTGTCAAATGCAAATGTGAGGGTAATTGTTGTGCAGAATATGTAAAAATCCAATAAGCATCACCGTATGGTAACCAGACAGATCTGTACACGTGTACATGTTAATTTCCAATGTTCAACAACAATTGAGAATGGATCATATAGCTCAGGGGGGTAGGGGGTGGGGTTATATTGGAAAAAAACTGGTTGGAAAATTACATCATTGATTGTTTGGGATTTTTACATCACTTTCAAATTTATTTAAGGTATCAGCTTTCGCCATAAGAAAGAAATCAGGGTTTTTTTTGCCCCGCCCCTTGGAAATTGATGCTCAATCCACTGATTGTTTATGTCTGACTATTTTGGTATATGTGTCACAAGTGATACATATCTTAACTCGTTAATTGTTGTGCTCACTTTCCAGTCATAACAATTGGCCATGTAATAACAAAATAATAAAAACCATGGCCACTGTCCTTATTGGCTGCTAAAAAGAAACTTGTACTGGGGGTGGTATTGGCAATCCTGGTGTATACTTGCAGAGCCAGGTATAAACCCTGGGTCTGCTGGGGGGAGTAGCAGAGGTGGTGAGAACTGCCTATGTAATGCAAAGTAACCTCAGGTAACCTCAGTGAACTTCCCAAATATGGATTCATAACAAAGGCTGTCGTCTGTTTGGCTGTTTTCTTTTTGGAGAGATTAGATTCATTTCAACACGGTTTGCAGAAAACAGTTTAAATGAGAGATTAGATTTATTAAACCACGATTAAAGGAAAAGTGTAATCATGTTTGTATATCACCCGAGCAAGGTTTAGGTTGAGTACGTGAGCCAGACACTGGCCTTCAAGTGACCTCCAGTCGACATGTATCACGTACAGACCTAGATTTTAACACTGTAAATATACCATTTCCATAATGTACAGCATTTTGGTTCCTTCCTCCTCTGCCACTAGGGGGCACACATTGACAAATCCCATAAATACCCTTAACCACATAACCGGATCTGAGAATTACTCAGAATTGTGTTTGAATGCTTTGATTGGATATTCTGCTGATCACAATATTATCTCAGTACAAACTTGTCTTTGAAAGATGCATTTTCCTGTGCTGACATTTTTCAGGCCCGAGGCCTGTCTTCACATTATCTTCTGACTGACATGATAGTGTAGGGATGGGCAAATGATAATAAATAAGAAAGGATTTGATAAAAAGATAGTGATTGATTTTTTTTCATATTCAATACAATTGTAAAGGGCAGACACAAGCTTCATATTTTGAACTTAAGTTCCCTTTTATATACTTATTAGCACGTTTTATCTATTGCTTTACATGAAAAGCATTCCCAAATTAGTATTTGAAACAGAAAATGGAACCCATAGAATATTATCTTATACCATTTATTTTTATACATATCTTGTCATGTACAGTTTCTACAAAAGTTAAAATTTCCTCTCGAAATATAATTTGAGTTTTAAGTTAATATTTCTTTAAACAAAAAACCCATAGATTCTTAGATTAAATTAATAAAGTATTACTCTTTTTGTGAGTGTGACTGAGACATTGAACAAATCTCAATATGGCTTTTATATTTAGATAGATTAATAATAGTCTGTCTAAGTGCCAACTTCGGTGTAATATGTAATTTACTATTTGATTTACAGGAACTAGCACAAACAATTAAACAGTATTTTAATTTTGGTTTATATATAAATTCAAAGGCTATCTTTATGAATTAATTTAAATAAACTAATACAGTAAATTTATATTCCTATTGTTATCCTTTTTACAAACTAACTAGATGATAATTAAACCAACTTGAGATCAATATTTAATAACTTCAAATCAATTTTCAACCGGGGATTTACATGTTAAATCAGTTTTATTGCTTTTATCTCTGTTTGATTTCATCTGTTTGTCTGTTTGATTTCATCTGTTTGTCTGTTTGATTTCATTTGTTGTTATCCTTTTTACAAACCAACTAAGTCTAGACTTTGAGGTTTATTTCATCAGGCGGTCATTTGTCAGATGATGTATATCCCATGCTAAGTCTAGACTTTGAGGTTTATTTCATCAGGCGGTCATTTGTCATCATTAGAATATGATGTATATCCCATTCTGAGTCTAGACTTTGAGGTTTATTTCATCAGGCGGTCATTTGTCAGATGATGTATATCCCATTCTGAGTCTAGACTTTGAGGTTTATTTCATCAGGCGGTCATTTGTCATCATTAGAATATGATGTTTATTCCATTCTGAGTCTAGACTTTGAGGTTTATTTCATCAGGCTGTCATTTGTCACCATTAGAATATGATGTTTATCCCATTCTAAGTCTAGACTTTGAGGTTTAATTTCATCAGGCTGTCACTTGTTATCATTAGAATATGATGTATATCCCATTCTGAGTCTAGACTTTGAGGTTTAATTTCATCAGGCTGTCACTTGTTATCATTAGAATATGATGTATATCCCATTCTGAGTCTAGACTTTAAGGTTTATTTCATCAGGCTGTCATTTGTCACCATTAGCATATGATGTTTATCCCATTCTGAGTCTAGACTTTGAGGTTTATTTCATCAGGCTGTCACTTGTTATCATTAGAATATGATGTATATCCCATTCTGAGTCTAGACTTTGAGGTTTAATTTCATCAGGCTGTCACTTGTTATCATTAGAATATGATGTATATCCCATTCTGAGTCTAGACTTTAAGGTTTATTTCATCAGGCTGTCATTTGTCACCATTAGAATATGATGTTTATCCCATTCTGAGTCTAGACTTTGAGGTTTATTTCATCAGGCTGTCATTTGTCATCATTAGAATATGATGTTTATCCCATTCTGAGTCTAGACTTTGAGGTTTATTTCATCAGGCTGTCACTTGTTATCATTAGAATATGATGTTTATCCCATTCTGAGTCTAGACTTTGAGGTTTATTTCATCAGGCTGTCATTTGTCATCGTTAGAATATGATGTATATCCCATTCTGAGTCTAGACTTTGAGGTTTATTTCATCAGGCTGTCACTTGTTATCATTAGAATATGATGTTTATCCCATTCTGAGTCTAGACTTTGAGGTTTATTTCATCAGGCTGTCATTTGTCATCGTTAGAATATGATGTATATCCCATTCTGAGTCTAGACTTTGAGGTTTATTTCATCAGGCTGTCACTTGTTATCATTAGAATATGATGTTTATCCCATTCTGAGTCTAGACTTTGAGGTTTATTTCATCAGGCTGTCGCCCATCATCGTGTGAATACGATGTATATCCATTCAGAGGTTCATGTTCTGCCAGCATATTGGCGGCCATGTTGGAAGATGGCGGATTATATATCGGAGTTCTTGTTGTCAACATACTTCCTTGATTTGAGAACATTGCACCTGTAAAGGAAAACCAGAAGAATATCTATTTATCATTTATCTCCAATCAAAAGATATTTTGAAATTAAATTTGTTGTTAACCTTTCCGTTAATATTTAGTGATAGCATTTAGTAGCTTCATTAATCTTCCACGCAACATGTCCAAAGCTTCCAAAGAGAGTGTCATTCAATCCTATAATAAACAATTGTTTGGGACTATATAGAGCATAGTTAAAATGTTAGCGTTGATTTTGCCAAATACACTCATGCTATCGGTACCCCAAATGAAAAATAGATACTGAAAATCTATTACAAAAAAAGTGACACATCATGTAATACTTTATTTTTTCAGATTTTTTGGTATAGTTTTGACTTGTCTGCCTTCGTTGTAGCTGCCATCTATAATCTTCTTGATTCATCTCTTTCGGCTTCGTTCAGTATCAATGCATTCACACAGTGGAAAGAAAGGAAGTGCCAATAATATTCAGATAAAATGGCTGCTGGAGGACATCATGGTCAAATGGACAAGAGACATCTAGGTCAAATGGACAAGAGACACAGAGGTCAAATGGACAAGAGACATAGAGGTCAAATGGACAAAAGACAGAGGTCAAATGGACAAGCCACATCGAGGTCAAATGGACAAGAGACACAGAGGTCAAATGGACAAACGACATCGAGGTCAAATGGACAAGAGACACAGAGGTCAAATGGACAAGAGACATCGATGTCAAATGGACAAGAGACATAGAGGTCAAATGGACAAGAGACATCAAGGTCAAACGGACGGAGAGACTGAAGGAGCTGACATGTATTAACGTTAAGTATGTTGTGACATGCCCTTTATTAATTCTTGATAAAAATTTACAGTGCGGAAAATGAATTTGGACAATTTTCATTCACATGTTTGAATTTTACGTTTTGAGAAGGACCAATCTGTTTTTAAGCCTGCATATAGCTGGAAACATGCTATTTGGTTCGATGAGATGACGATTGTTAAGAGTCAAATATATTTTGAACCAAATTAACAAACCTTGTTGTACTATGAGCGGTGCTGCCACCTGTGGCATGGTGTAGAGGACGCCACCAGGGTGCGCTGTCGATGGTGGCATAAACACAACTGGTTGCTGGGACACCCCTGTTGCGATGTACTCAACATGATAGGGCATATTATAGTCTCCGGTCTGGAAAAAAATATATTTTTGAGATTAAAATAAACATGTATTAAACAATATTATTATTTTGATATTTCTATTATGAAAAGGATGAAAACGGCGTAAGCGAGTTTTGTTTCCAAAGGATTTGCGAACTCTGATCATTATATATGCAATTTGTTATAATATGGTCTATGTTATTAGATATATTTATCATTGCTCTAGGAGAAAAAAGATAAGATCAGTTTCAGCTGAAAAGAAAATAATGATTTGGTAGCATACCATGCCAAGTCCAGGCAGACAACACACAGCCTTGCAGCACACCACCGCCGACCATATTGCAGCTGCTAGCTCTGTGATTAACAATATCAGCAGGATACAATCCACTGCTAAACGTCCACCCTGCAAATATACATACAAATCCTTCAAATGCATTTACTGCTGAATGACCACCCTGAAAATATACATGAATTAAACCAATGTAAATGCCTGTTCAATGGCCAGGCATGAAAATATACATCGGGTGTAAATAACCAAACTGGAGTATCACAATCTGTTAGGATCAAATATCAAGCACACCATATTTGTCAATGTTTCCTTCCATTAAGGAAGGAACTGAAGGAACTTTGGACAGCACATCCTCTTACAGGAAGTGCCACATCGTGAATTGCCTAACCGGAAGTGCTATGCCATTTAGTGCACCATTATAAATGCATTTCGTTAATTTAATTGAATCGCAGTTTTTCAATATTTGTCCTTTCAAAAATACATTATTATCTGCAGATCCATCAATTCTTTGGTGATTATAGTCCATTATTCGAGTATTTTAGTCAAATATCATTTTTTTTATAATCAGTATTTCATTTACAAATTAATTATTATAAATATCAGTTTAACCTGATTAGTATTGAAGTGTTTTGGGTGTATGTGATGTTTAAGATTTTAAATATTTTAAATCTTGAATTTAACAGACACTTAATACATGTTAAGCCATCTATAGATTTCGATTCAATCGTCCACCAATTTCGGTCATCTTGGTTTCGGTGCTTTCACAGCTTGGCTACAGTATATTATCTTATGATCAGAACAATATAAATTATATTATCATCATTATCACATTTTACCATCTTTATCATTTATATTCACACTTACTGGTCATTTACTCCCAATTCGAATTTCCATTTCCAGATGGTGAAGAAGTTTAGTTTGCACAACAAAAGCTTTTTTATGAAAAATTATACATGTGAAAGGTTCTGGAATATAAAAAATATAGAGGCAAGAGAAATCCCCAGCACTGTCTGCTGGGTTGAAAAAAGGAAAGAGGGTTGGGTTTTATTAATTGATTGCACAGACACTTGATGCTAAAATGTGATATCAATAACCTTATATAATGGAGAGGCATGAATAACAATCAATATATTTAATAGACTTGATGGCCCAGGAAGTGTATAATATGGAATGAGATTCCCCACTTGTTCCCTGATGGGTTCCTCCTGCTACTGACACCAGGAACAAGCCTCCTGCCACAACGTCTAAAATGTCACTTAAATGGAATTTATGGATTTTATTATGTTGTTTATATATTTTTTCTCAATGGACCAAAGCTTTTAAAAACCAACTCAAACAATATTAATGTGAAATTAATATCTTTAATTTGTTTATGGTGTTATCAAATGAACGATATTTAAGATTGAACACACAGTCTGTTCCAAGGTTCTTCACAGCATTATTCTGTTAATTATTTATAAATGTGTGTATTCAATGATATATTCGCCTGGTAATCGTGAATTTTGCTTTTAAATTTCACCTTGAATTACAAACAAAATAACTAAAAAAATTAATATTGATGTTCAAAAGAAAATAGATTTACTGAAATTTGAGTACGATTCAGATTATTTGAAACTTACAAGTGGTAACGACAAATGTATTGTGCTTAAAAAGAATAAAGACAAAAATAATTATAACATAGTTATTACATAATGAAGACACTATTCCATAGAGTGGACAAGCCTTCAAATCTTCACATACAAATAACATCTAATGATATATTACAACTGGAATTGTAAAATACATCTACCGGAACGGGAAGTGGTAGGAATTGATAAGGTGACCTTGAACTTGGCCCGCTTCATCAAAAGCGCAGACTGACAGGTCAAGCTAATGTGATTAGCTATCGATCAGAAATATGGCCCCCTTCAGCCTCGTCTAAATGCTCTGTAAATCCTCTCTTGGCTTGAATTAATTTTCCAATTATGTTCCCAGATCTGTCTGCCTGTTGGGAACATTATTTAGAAATCATGAACGGTGTAGAAACTGGTTCATTAGGTACTATATCACAGTGAAATCTGGACGTTTTTTAATGTGTGTATCATGAGTGTAGAAATTGCCATCATATTTTATATACAAGACTACTTTACATATGGGTTCTATAGAAAAATACACAAAATTTAGTACAATTTTCTGTTTTTCAGTTCAAGTCAGGTCTACTAATAGAGAATCAAATGGAAAATGGTGTCTTAGATTCAAATTCGAATTGTAGATATCTGCTACGTCTTGTATCTTTTTTCATAATTTGCTGTGAACACTTTGGAATTGAGATAATACCTATTTTATACAAATTTGATACCAAAATGTGTCTTTCCATAGTACTATAGCCCTTTCAAAAATAAAGTCTTCTGAAAGGACGTGTATTGGTGCGTATCTTAAATGCATAAACTGCCTCATCTCATAAGAAGATCAGTCCAGAGTCTCGGGACAGTGGACGAAATGCCCTGTACCCTACAATTTCCATATATGTTCTTGAAACTACCATCTCTAATCCGTTATTAGAACATAGTGTTCTGCTACATGATCTGAGGGTGAGGAGGTCACAGGTACAGAGGTAAGGTGGTGCCTTACCATTTATTCCATTGGTAAATAGGATTTGCAATAAGTTCTGGCATAAAATGGAAACCAATGAAATTCAATAGTTTTTTTTCAGAAATATGACCAATACATTCTGTTCTGTATTGTAGGTATTGTAGTTTTTTAAATGTCAGCTGTTGGAAGGTCTGCAAAACGGCCATTTCCATAATCAAGAGCAGATGTCAAAAAGGCATATGTTAAGGTAAAGCCATCTTGTCAAGACTTGTCAAGACTTTCACATCTTGCAAATTTCTACCTTTATTTTCATATCAGAGTGGAATATTTGACCAAGGTCTACCACAGACTAATTGGGTTTGATGTCAGTGTCCATCATTGTCACTGTCCTAATGTCATGGCTAATAGTAGGGGCGTACAACTTGTCAGCACAAATAAGCATCTCCGTATTTTACCATCGCTGAGTTTCATCTTATGTATGATCACGATAGTTCTGATTTTATTAATATACTTCTATAGCTTAAGTCTAAATGTGTCTACTCCCTTTCCACTCATCTGAGGTGCAGAAAGCAGTATATGATGAGTAATAGTATATAATGCAGCTGAGATCATGTAGCAGTAATATATTGTCTCGGTCAAACAGGATGCTATGCTGTACCTTGAGCAGTACTCTCTCAGCTATGATACTCAGGTATGCAGATTGAGACTTGTCAAGTAAGGCAATTTAGTTATAGATGGGGGACTAGCTGGTTGGTCATAATTAGAGCATCAAGGTCATTATGATAATGTAAAAGAGCGATCTGTAGTCTTTCTTCGAAAAGAGCAAGGCATGGAGTCCCGGTGAAATATTTCTATCTGACCTGATATAGCCGAAACAGTGTTGAAAAAGCCGTTAAAACAAACAAATCAATTCAATGATTTGTGCTTCAGTATCCATACTGAAAGAAAACAGTGTTAGATAATTTGTTATATGATACCGTTCACTCACTCGCTATTATGAGCGGTATGTGAGCCAGTCCAAATGAGGAATAGTGAACTGCTTGCAAAGATATGAGGCAGTAAACTATGCAGGATTAGTGCACCCTTTGTTTTATGGGCCAGGTGATTTCTTTCAAGAGAACAATTTCTCTGAATGTGAATGATTTGGTGCTGAGCCCAATGCCAATGATCTTGGTCTGACGCAGATAAACTCTCCCAGTCCTAAGCCTTGTTAATCCAGTGATTATCACTTTAACAAGTCACAATATTATGAAGCAATAATATGTGGGATATGTATGTTCATCTGTTTTCTAGAAAACCATATATTAACCTGTGGCCCATGACAATGTGTGTTCATTTGTGGTGTAAGACAATGTGTGTTCATTTGTGGTCTAAGACATTGTTTATTCACCTGTGGTACACGACAATGTTTGTTCACATGTGGTCTTTGACATTGTTTGTTCACATTAGGTGCATGACAAGGCATGTCCACTGATGGTCTATGCAGTACCAGGTCTCAAATGATTGAATGAAACGTCCCAGAAATGCCTCTACAGAATGTTCTAAGGATAAGCGTGAAATAGATGTCATCCTAATACGTAAGTATGTGCTCTAATGAGCTTCCAGACACATAGAATATACCCACAAGGCTTTGTAGAGGGGTCTTCTCCTATATTACGCTACATGGCACAGCACCACAGCACCATGGTACCACATATGCATCATATGTAAAAATTGAACATCAGACTTACATGTGCGTTTAATTGTTTGTCAATAATTCTACAAGCTCATGAAATCTCCCCAAGAAGGTCCTTAGAACCTCAAGACCTTTGTCTGACCCTAAATTGACAATCTTTTATGTTCTGCCAGTGTTCTGTGTGGTGCCATGGCATTGTGGCACTGCGCCATGCGGCGTAAAATGGGATATTGGTGTTGCTATAATGCACGTTTGAACGATAGACAGTCTCTTAATTGACAGTTTCAATAAAAGAAGGCTGGGGTTAAAGCAGGTTAGTGAGCGCCCCCTGGGGACCTTCTCCTTCAGATACCATTGCTGCTGTAATATATCTCTCCATAACTGAAATATCACTCATTATCAATACTCAAGTGAAGAATAGTTAGGAAAAAAGGATATCTGACTATTGTAAATGATTCTACCTGTTTCTAAACCAAACATAATTACCAATGACTGAATTATACAGCCTGTGCTTTACTGCCTATCCGCTTCTCTTGAGAAAGAAATAAGAGCATGATACTTTTGAGCAACACACATCTGGATAAATACATCTGCAGTACATACGATATATTTAATTATGCCCATAATGATGTGACAGTTGAGTTACAGGAGATGGCAGCTTGCACGCAGAAACACTAATGAGAGTTTCTAGGAACAGAGCACCAATGCCTTAATGGTGCTATACTGGGAACCTGAAGCCACAGTCTGGGTGCCATATATTTTACATGTACGCCCACATAAGCTCTTTGTTGTAGCAGAGATGTATAGAACAGCAAAGATTAGTTAGAGCACAAGCTTATTTATACCAGACCAGCTCCTCTGTGGGTTCGATCCTTGGTCATGAATATACCGAGGTGGAATTCATGTTATGTGCTGATGCCCGTGCTTGAAGGATTAGCATGTTGTCATTGTAAATCTGTGACTGGGTGGAATGTCATGTCAACCACCTGTGGCGTGACAATTCATTGAGGCGACATGACATTATATCAGCGATCAGTTGGTCTCGTCAAGATATGACTGAAATAATGTTGAAAGTGATGTCAAACCCAAATTTGCATGGCCTAAACATGTTTTTAACTGGTCACATTACCATGGAATCCTACTGAGGTCACTTTAGCATGGCAGCCTACTGTCGTGAGTTGGAGGAAACACCGACAGTTTTTAGAGTTGTGAAGACAGTCTTGGAAGGGAGTGTAGAGCAGGAGAGCAATATTATAAATCCCTGTGCTGCTAAAATGTACAGTAACTGTAAATCATATCCTCGTGAGCTCAGCTTCCCTACATAACATGCCACACACAGTAAACATATGTCTTGATAATATGAACAGGTCCATTTAAGTAGGTATATTTGAGTCGGTCCATTTGAGTCAGTCCATTTGAGTCAGTCCATTTGAGTCGGTCCATTTGAGTCGGTATATTTGAGTCGGTATATTTTAGTCGGTATATTTGAGTCGGTATATTTGAGTCGGTATATTTGAGTCGGTCCATTTGAGTAATTATTCTAGTAGGCCCATTATATTTGAGAAGGACTATCTTTGTAGTTATATTTGCGTAGATATATTTGGGCAGGTCCATTTGAGTCGGTCCATTTGAGTCGGTCCATTTGAGTCGGTCCATTTGCGCATGTTCATTTGAGTCGGTCCATTTGAGCATGTTCATTTGAGTCGGTCCATTTGGGTCAGTCCATTTCAGTTGATCCATTTGACTAGGTATATTTGAGTAGGTCCATTTTAAAAGGTATATTAGAGTAGGTATATTTTAGTAGGTCCAATAGATTAGGTACTTTAGAGTAGGCACATCAATGTGAGTTGATTATTTGCAATCTTTTAATTTTTAATATATTATCTCTGTTGGGAATTGGAGAAGTACGTCATAACAGAAGAGGGGATATTATTTCCGAGTATTTAGTTAACCAACAGCTGAGCTTACTTAGTTTTTATTGGGTATATTTTCAACATGTCTTGACTGACATTATTTAGTATTATCTCTTTGGTGTATCTAGGGTGATATGAGTTATTCTGTTTAATATATTGAATTATCATATCGTGTTTATCCTAGGATATAGTAATGCCATTATAGCTGTAATACAATACGAGTGAATGCTTTCGCCGCTCTACCCTATTGAACTTAATCCCTCATGACTCCAGTGTTTTACCTCCTGGACAGGTATATTCGCTTATGGAAAAATACATAATGTTGGTCAGCAACAATCTCCCACTGATGGGGTCTCATCGTAATACAAATGACATAATATATTCATAGAGACTACTCATAATTAAGAGATATTATGAGGAAAATATACATGTATATCAATATATTAGATCATTACTTACAGTACATGCCTCGTTAAGAACTCATGATATAATCTTATCTGAGTACAGATGACTTAGTGATCATCTTAACCTTTATGGCCGTCTTCTGACTCTTCTTTGTCTACAAATATTACCCCATCAGAAATCAAATATAAAATTGAACCTGATGACCTTTTTGACCTTTGATGATACTCACCCTGGAGGAGTTAGCTTAAGTGGTTTTTGTCTATGATTATGCCCCCGCAGGCTAGAACCATAGCGCAGGTGGACAGTTTTCTTCTATCATGCCCCTTCAGAAATCAAATTTAAAATTGAACCTGATGACCTTTTTGACCTTTGACGATACTCACCCTGGAGGAGTTATGGTAGTAGCTGTAGTGGTTTTTGTCTATGATGATGCCCCCGCAGGCTAGAACCATAGCGCAGGTGGACAGTTTTCTCCTATCATGCCCCCTTCAGAAATCAAATTTAAAATTGAACCTGATGACCTTTTTGACCTTTGAAGATACTTACTCTGGAGGAGTTATGGTAGTAACTGTAGTGGTTTTTGTCAATGATGATGCCCCCGCAGGCGAGAACCATAGCGCAGGTGGACAGTTTTCTCCTATCATGCCCCCTTCAGAAATCAAATTTAAAATTGAACCTGATGACCTTTTTGACCTTTGAAGATACTTACTCTGGAGGAGTTATGGTAGTAACTGTAGTGGTTTTTGTCAATGATGATGCCCCCGCAGGCGAGAACCATGGCGCAGGTGGACGTCACCGCTCCTATTATGGACATCACCATGAAAGTAATTATCTACAAATAACAAGAAACATTATCATTTGTAGTGTATGTTTGTGTACAGTATTAACATTGGACGATAAAAGGTTTCAAATTGATGATTTCTCTCAGCATATAATCTACCATCACACGAATAAAATGGTTGTCATATTTCTCACAGATATCGTTTTGTTTTTTGTTTTTTTGTTTATTGCTAAGATGGTTTCTGCCACACAGGAAATGTTTTGTAAATTTCTTAGAATACTAATATGACTGTATAGATATATTTGAATGACAAGAATTTTAACCTCCGGTACGCATATAAAGGATCAGCTCTCAGAAAATATGATATTTAGTGCAAATATGATATTTAGTGCAAAAGATTATGTATATCTTCTTTGCATTATTCTGATTATTGTCATGAAATGTGAGAATTTCAGTTAAATTAAATGCTTTTGGTGAACTGATTAGAATTTTCAGATCTTAATCTTGACAAAAGCATGTCATCTGCTGTGAGGTGAAATAAATCATAAGGGGATCAGTTTTCAGTACTCATTTTATGCTGGCTTTTTTTGCAAACTTGCCAATTCATAAACTAAGCCTTAACCAATTAATCGTCAGTAACGAAGACAAGACGTGTTTAATTACATAACAGAGATAACCAGGCTTGAAAAGACATAATCTGGTCACCAACCAGTCAGAGAGGATTACCTTTAAAAAAACATAATAATGGTGCCCCTAAATATATCTACATGAACATGTTTTCTTTCTCTTAAGGAGATATCACGTGCCTGTTGCTATGGTGATGCAGACATCATACCATGTGATATAATATGATGAGACGTATTAAGGTGCTAAGAAGCGAGCAAACATGAATATAATGAATACCTCTCCATCCAGATTATGTTTATCTGAGCATGATGATATGTTTATATGATGATGATATATGACTCACTGAACATATCATTAGGTGTAAACTAAAGAATAATACAATGATGTGTAACCTTGAACTAGTTTAGTCTACTACTGGAGGTTGAGATTTATATTGAATCCAGTATTGATTGATATTACATTTTCTTTTATTTATCATAACTATATATTAATGGGAAATATAAAATAAACATTGATAATATATTTGTGAAATGTTTTAACAATAATTTATTCATAAAATAACGTGCTTACTAAGTGTTTACTCGCGTTAAATAACGTGAGGTTGTAATGAATATTGCATTCAATATTAATTAGTGTTGTATCTATCATTGCTGTATATTTTGGATATGCGATATTAATCTCTGTGAAAGGTTTTAAATTTCAATTTGATTCACAGTGTACTTACCATACAATTTGTTTTTCTTTGGGAAGACCCGATACCAAATCCACCAGCAATAATAAACTGAAAGAAAATCATATAAATGTATGACTTTTTCTCATCTAAGAATTCCAATCTGTTTCCCTATCAGTTTAGATCTGTTCATAAAATGTTTTGAAAGGGTTAAAGTGGATAATTAGATTTAAATTAATTAAAGACAGATTTATGTCTATCCAGGAACCATACTTAGGCCACTGTGTCTTATAACATAACTATTGATTGTCTCCTCTATATTGTATTGTTTAGTCTCTTTAGAATCTTAGCCTTATCATTTCTACCATATCATCAGCCATTAAGACATACCAATTACAACAATACCATATTGGTGATGGATAAAGATGCAAAGTTTGGCTACACTGATGCAATATTATTATTTGAATCAAGTGAATTTGTAAGCTGATGCATACGTCATATAAAAAGATCGCACCTGAATGTAAATTCAGAATCGTATGAGATCATCTATTGGGGGAATACACTATCATTCCACCCAAATAGCTTTATCAAATGTTTAAACAATTCAAACTAAAAACCACAATATGTTAATAAATAGGCTATATAAATGTGTTCTACGTGTAAATGCATCTGCCACATAGACATGCAAGCTTAGCTCATAGCAGTAAAACACAATTGATGGACATGTCATTTCATTTCAATCAATTTAATTCACCCATTGTTCTGTTTATGTCCTTCTCAAGGTTCCCAAACTGATCTTGTTTTCTTCTGTTTGTGCTTTTCTTGACCCAAAGTCAAGCATATAATGAATCCATGAAATACGATAGATACTCTGGCTGTCCCAGAGATAATGAGTCTAACCTCTCCAGCGTGGCTTCTGTACCACCCTCCATGTGACATGCAAAGGTTTATAGTCTTTTGATGGAGAAATAATTACTGGTTCCGGACATCAGACAAATATAGTCTCAGAACACGGTGCCGACTGCGAAACAATCTTACTAGCTGTCTACGTGTAATGAATTACCGCTAATTTCGTTGACGAACGCAAGATTCTGGTTCCAATGCAACATGGCGTCAACTCTGCCAGAAAGCTACAATTTCGATTTTGCGACATCTTATTTGAGAATAGATACAGATATTTGTGTCAAAAAATGTAAAAATTATGGTTTGGCAAATCAATATGTTGAAAGTGGATTTATGTTGTTAATGGCGTCTAAATTTAAGCTAGATCTGGATCTGGTGATTAGAATGACACCCAATCAACGCGGACAATCTTCAACGATAGCGTCTTAAATTACTTCCATGTGGAATCTTAATTAAACAAGAAAAAGTGGTGCTCCACATACAACAGGGTGGCAAAAAATGAAAGGAAGCAAATCAGAAAGAAGGCCCCCCAAAAACAAACGTTTAAATTAACAAGAAAAAAAAAAGAAGGAAAGAACGCAAAAATTTTAAAGACAAAGTTAAACTTGAAATAAAAAACACAAAACTAATGCAATCTTTGAGGTAGTTGAAATAATCTTTGTTCAACATTCATCTTGGTTTATGAACGAATTTCCTTGCACAAATATATGCAAAGTTGTGTCTTTGTCATCTCGGGTATGCAACTTCCTCTATTACCGCTCAGCTTGGTGCAATTGCTTCTCCTCAATCAGACTTAAGCCTGTTATTCATGTTCTAATTGTTATATTTACAAGAAATTTGAACTGAACCAATTGCAACTTTGATTTCCTTGCTCTATCTTTTTGGAAACATCTCTATCTTTTTGGAAACATCAAGTAATGAGAACTGATAATTTCACGTTTCGATTGGCGACTATAATAATAGTGTTTAGTTTTGAAAGTAATGACGTCAAGCACTACTTTTGTGGTATCATTTCTACTCCACAGTGGTGTAAATTGTTCACACATACTCGTGGATTTACAACACAGAAAATAACACTTCAATCCCCAAGACCATACCGATCACAGATTAACACTGATAGTCTCTTAGACAGTGGATATCATAAAAGGACCATCCGAAACTTAGGAGTGTCATCTGCCCTGTCATATTTTGGTGACATCATTGAATCATTGATACAGGAAACTAAATTGTATTAGATTCAACAAATACATTTCTGGCCAGGAAAATAAGCAGTCTTGTTTCTCATCATATCTTCTCTGGCCAGGGAGGGAAGTTTGTTTAAAACACATATTCTAACGCCACAGTTTTATTTTTGCTGTTATAAGTTTGGCCTTATAAATCATTTTCACAGCTGCGCCCACGTAACATATTTAAGGTGATGCTTGGTGCGTTTAATTCTTACCCAAATAAAGTGTTGGTTGGCGAAGAGAAACAACCCTTTTTTTCTTGGCCTCTTTTAAGTTGTTCCAATTTGTCAAAATCCTGGATCTGCCGATTTTAAGTGTTCAAGAGGCTTGGATGGTATCTGCTGAGGAGTCAATCAAAATGTTAATATCTGCTACTGAACTGTTTCCCATTCCAGCCAATGTTCCGTGGCTGGTTATCAGGGACTTGATTTGTGCTGCTATATCTATGTGGTAATGCAAAACAAAGATCCCAAGATACTCTTCGAAAAGAGTAGGACATTGAGGCTCAATGACATGCTTCTGTCTGACCAAATGTCGTCTAAGCATTGCTGAAAGGCCGTTTATACAGAAAGATCATGATCAAATCAATCAAGATTTCATCTCAATGTCGTTTTGTCACATTTTAACAGGGAAAGTGTGTCTTCACTTTGGTAGTTTATAAAAACAGGGCAAGTGCTGTGTACATTTGAAGTCCCCAGGAGTGTTGCCAGATGCCATTTATTTCTCTATCCGCGCTCCATATCGTTATGTTATGTTCCCTGGAGTGGCGTAAGATGACAATAATTCAGCACTCTACGCCCCACTTGGCCATGGTATGTTCATGTGGCGTTAGATGTCATATATTTGACACTCAACGCTCCACTTTACTTCAACAAAGTTACAGAAAAAAGACGATTTCTCGGCAAATGTATGACAAATGCTGAGCCCCAATACACAATACCATATGTACATCTTGTTCACACATATGAACATCAAGTTCATACTTGTCTATTCTTGTTGATCTATCTCAGATATTTTTGACATTTACTAATTTACCATCTTCACCATACTTGAGCAGTAATTATTGGTGATTTGGTCCTTAATTCTGCGTATATATGATATGGGGCAGAATAACATTAACATGTTTTCTGTCATCACCATACTATAGATTCGACCATAAAGTTAGATTCAATAATATGCCATTATATATGCCCTTTTATTTATGTTTTAAAAGAAATCCAGCACATTTTCAACCTGCAAGATTTCTTTTTTCCAAAATCTCCCAGACCGGCTGGTGACCGGAGTTAAAAGCTTCTCATGGTCCGGCAGTTCATCTTAGCATGTGAAAACATAGGCTGATGGCCATAAAGTTAAGCTTATCAATGCCTTTTTGTAATGTTTGAATATTATCATTTGATCATTTAAATACCAGGCTTCACATTACAAACTTGAGCAGATGATAAGTTTGACCAATTGAATTGCATGATACATATGGAATATGGTCCGAACTTGTTATCTCGTTTCTAATATGTGTCATGTTATTTAAAATGGCAGCTTCTCTGACAGCTCAGTGATTGCTATCAGATTGTTAGAAAGAAATCATAACAAAATGGAAAAGATTCCGAGCCAAAAGGAAAACAGATAGAATTGCTCCCCTGAAAATTCATCTTCCCTGCTTATAGCCAAGAACTCGGACCAGTAGTTTCAGATGAGAATATAAAAGTTGACGAACAGAATGGCAGATAATCCCCCCAGCACTGCTTAAAGCTATGCTTCACGTAGCCAAAACATAAATGATTGAGATATGCAGACTAACCACCACTCCGCCCCATATTCCCTCCGCAGCGTTGGCTAGGCCGGAATGCAGAACAATGCCCATAATCTGAAACATGAAGCAGACGGTTCCTATGACGACCTGGGTAGAACCAAGGACCTTGGCGGCCTGGCTGGCAAACCCCGGCCGCACGGTGGAGTTAGGGATGACATAACCGGAAGACTGGCCATTGGTCAGTGGCTGCATTTTCCTGCAAAATATAAGAAGAAAAGGCATTCATATAGATATGCTGTACATGTAGATGGTGTGTATTATTAATTCAGGAGCATGTTATATTGGTTGAGGTGGGGTGGAGGATATCACTTGCTCTGAGGAGGAAGGATCAATATATAATATCCAAAAGCAGTAATTATCAATTTATTTAGTTTATTCTTATTTTTTGTTATCGGTCTCTCAGGGTTTATGGTATAATGTCTGTCATTATAAGGTGTGATAGCATTGCCAGATAGTTGAGATAGATAGTGATGACATGAAAATACATTTGGTGACCGCTGCACTTCTGTTGGATTTGGGCTGTAGAGTGATAAAATATTGTATTCCCATAATAAGCTGCTGAAGTGAAGAAAGTTACAACGTTTAGGGGCGATCCATTTGATTTTTGTGGGGTGGGGTGGGAGATTTTGGAAAAAAAATTTATTCACCCACCCCACACCAGAAAAAAATTTTATTCACCCACCCCACACCAGAAAAAAAAATTATTCATCCACCCTACCAAAGAAAAAAAAATTATTCATCCAATACTGCTGTCCCACCCCACCCCACAAAAATCAAATGGATCGCCCCTAACAAGAAAAAAAAATTATTCACCCACCCCACACCAGAAAAAAAATTTATTCACCCACCCCACACCAGAAAAAAAAAATTATTCATCCACCCTACCAAAGAAAAAAAATTTATTCATCCAGTACTGCTGTCCCACCCCACCCCACAAAAATCAAATGGATCGCCCCTTAGAGTGGATAAGGGTAAATTTGACGAACTCCATAATTTTACAGTGGCTACATATCAGGGGTTACGTGGACACCGTGCCCTGTTCTGTCCAATAACTATATATTGGTGCTGAACATTCTCTGTGACACGGACCATTATATTTAGCTATTGTGAAAGTACATTAGACGAAAATAAATGTTTGCAGGAAAAACCCCGGCTCCCAACGCGAGAGACAAATGGTGGTTCAAAATAGTATCATTTCACGGTAGCAACATGGTTCAATAACAGGCATAGATTTGGCAGTTAGTCTACAATGTAGAGTCTAAAATAGAAGAAAGGAACAAATGGAAAAGCGTCTAGATTTAATCAAGTAGAGCCTCCAATGATATAGTATTCTCATTTGTGAAGTTAGATCTCGTTTAATGTCCACGGGAGTTTGTTTCTTGTATGAACATAACATTTAAGATCGTTAGATAAATGTTCTTTCCTTAAATGCTGCTATAATGATAATAATTACCTGCCTTACACAGTTCTAATATGATTATAAGATTTATGACAGTCACAGAGTGAGCTTGTAACTACATTAATTAGACCTAGGCCATCATTCTTAACTCCCATCAGGAGGGAGTGACTGATGTTCTATTTCCCGGAGAGAAAATTTCCTCTCAGGTTCCTAAGCAGACTAAAACACATTTCCTGTATCTGTTGGGTATTCCCATCTCACCAGTGTTTCTGCTCTGGGGAGCTCATAGTAGCACTTGGCTTCCACATCAATCCATCTCTCTCCACTTAGCTGGTCACCAGGGGGCCTGGCTTAGTAGAATGCTACACTGAATCTCACATTACTGCACAATTTGTAACACTATCTAAATTGAGCCAATATAAAAAAATCTAATAATAAATCTTAAAAAAACCTAAAATATATCATTATTATTATTCATTACAAGATAAAATTGTTCATATCCGTTTAATTCGTTTCTTTACTGAGTGGTAACGGCTGTTAAAGGATATTTAAATTTAACAGTGACAGGGGGCATATCTCTGTTATAGTGTTCATCTAATCATGGAGAGAAGCTTTATTTGAAATTGTTGAGCACAAATCATGTTCAGTAACCGGCAATTAGAAGGAAACAGAACACCTCAATAACTGGTCACAAATGATTTATTTAGCCACTTACTACAATAAATCTGTCCTACACTGTTACAGTAGCTGCCAGACATTGTGGTGCTACACACATCAATTATACATAAATCCAATTTACCAAAACATTTTACCAATTACATTTTAATACATATATCAACTAGTTTTACTCAATTAATTGCAAAACCTGTACACCTATACCTACTTAACTAAGCTAGGCTTGGCTCTCATGGCCATACGCCCATAAGCCATGTGTTGATGGCTAAAATTATAGTTCTAAAAGGGTGGGATGGCGGGCGAAAAAGACGTCCGCCTACCTGAGCGTCAGTGGACTGGAAGAGGCGGCAATGTCTGTGCCAGGGGTTTATATCCCTATGCACCCCATGGGGGGGGGGGGGGGCAAGTGCAATTACCCTGGCTGTGACTTATTTGGTGTGACCTCTAACCACCTTTATAACATACATATAAAGCTTCCATGGCTGTGGGATACGTTATTTCCCAATCGCTATGTATTTCACAACCATCGTGTTGACAACACAGAGCCTTAATTCAGATTCTGTGGAGGAAAATTTACTGAATATATGTGCGTAATTAAACAGGATAATACGTCATTTTGCAAACCTCAATGCCTGATTATGCATTAGTATCTCAAATATGTGTCTGTGAATGCGCAATCCAACCATTTTATTACGTGTTTGATCCTTAAGACAAATTTAAGCAACTTTTCACCTACTTTCAGCCATCTTGGTTTCTACTGCATTGCCAGTTTATTAGAAAAATAGGACTTGAACTTCAGGGTTTCTACTGCATTCTTGGTTTCTACTGCATTGCCAATTTATTAGAAAAATAGGACTTGAACTTCAGATAAGAGATAGGATTACTGCATCCTATTTTACTTCAGAATATCGAAGAAAACGTGTAGAATGTTATGTATCTCTTCATGAAACACTTCACTTTATTATAAAAAATCACACCTTATTTTAATAAAATCATATGAAATAAAATCGTATGATATTCCAACTATGTCATTTAATGTGAAAATGAGAACCAATATTGATATTGATGCTTCTTGTTTCACAGTATGTAAAATAATGTTATGTTATATTGAATGGTGTATGTTACATGGACGATCCTTGCGCATGCGCAGATGCAAGGAAATGTGAGTAAATTAATGGAGGTTATATGCATATTTATAATAAAGTCTCCCGATATTAATTGGATTTGTTACTTTGTGATCTGACCTTCAAACAGAGTAATCAGGAATAACAGTCTACATCTCTGGATGTGAACATATCTGAGTTTCGCCAGAGCACTCCCACGGAGACAACCCGTGTGCCTTTGATAGGTGGTACATGCTACTGGGGGTGGGAGATACTGTTTAGCAAGGGGGAAATATTCTCAAGCAGATGATGCCCTTTGACACGGTTTTAGGGGTGAAACCCTTTGACAAGGTTTTAGAGGTGCAACCCTTTGACAGGGTTTTAGGGACCCTTTGACAGAGTTTTATAGATTTTTACATGATGTATATAAAATAGAGGCATTTGAGACTTTTAATTTTTTTTTCATATTCATTTGTAAAACAAATTGATTACAAATATTCAATATATTGGTAATATTTCAAAATCTGAAAGTTTAATCAAATAGCATTATGTGCTCTGGTATATTCTATGTTCGCCAAATTTCCAATAAACCAAATAACACACAGAGAATGAGAAAGCAGCCTGCAAATATAATATGATTCTATACAGGGCAGACATCAATAGATCCTATCGTATTTGATTGGAATACGTATGTTTCGCTATTCCTGTTTGTAGTAGAACTCTCTGTTTTGTCAACCTTCACTAAGGGCTTTGTGTCTGTTTGAATGGGTAGAGAGATTATCATCTGAATATGGAGAGAGATTTTTGTCTAATGGTCTGCTCAGGTGTCCAGTGACCTTGACAACAAGATATTACATAGAAAAAGAGGTTGTCATGGGTATTTAGACTCAGCGGAGCACATTGATGTTGCTCAACATCGCGAAAATAGAGAAAATGGATCTATTATCATTGCTTGCAATAATGTGTTCCATACTTCACAGCTCAGCTCTAAATAATTAATCATTAATCTGAAACTGGGAAGCCAAATCCAATTGGTAATTTCCTGTCAACCTTGATGTTTAAAATGTATTGTGTCGACATGGAATTATGAAGACGACTTTTGAGGAAGAACGTACGGTACATTGCAAAAGCATCTTCACGATTTCATTTGAAATAATCGCTAGCTATTACATATCCATTATTTTGACATACATGATGGCTAAACGTTATATTTAATTTTCCATGAAATTCTGTCAGTTCTGTCGTAAATAGGTCACATCTCACAATTTCATCGAGAGCTGTGAAAATATTTTGGACATAGACTGTATATAGATTAGCACTGATCGCAATGATTTCTGCCTGTTAACGTGGTAACTCCATTGTCTTGTTTGTTTGACAAGAGCAAAAAATAGGATCAATAGAAACAGACAGCCCTGACCACCCTCTCAGAAACCCAATGCAGAACATGTTAAGCAAACCTCACTAACACCCTGTGGCAAGAGAACCGCCCACTGAACATATTGGATCTATACATTATCTACTTATTATATCAATTTCTCCATCCCAAGCATTGTTGTAATATCAAATAAACCCCAAATGAACACTCAGCTCCATATAATAGTGATATCATATTAAAGCGACATTCCTCGGTTTTAAAATTCCATGTAGTATCAATAATTTGCAGGATTATTCACTGGATGAATTTCACTGCGATTGATTGATTAATTGATGGCTAAGAAAAAGTTATTTAAACTATTTTTTCTATTCTCTAACGTGAATATATTTTGCCACAAAGATACTATTTACAGTTCAACAACACGCCAATTTACTTGTTGCTGGGTGGGTTATATGGCGACAATGAGGGATATAAAATCAATAATATTTTTTTTAAACCCTGTGTGTGTCACGCATGCTATATTCCTATTTCAGATTTGTGTAGATCTATGTCACACCTGTTTCAATACGGAAATATATCATTATCACTATTCAAAAGTCAGATCTATTTTGGAGAGAATTATTATTCCAGAATTAAACTGACAACTGACAGGGTTTTTTTTCGACAAACGATATACTGAGATTTTATTCTGATTTAAATTTTTTTTAAATATTTTATTCAAATTAGCATTTTTCTTATATATCTTGCAATAAACTTTAATACATATTGTGTTTTCTGATAAATTATTCGTAATATGATAACAGGTAACAGATGCACACCAAAAGTAAAAAGATTCAAATATACAAATATACGTATGAATAAAAGTAAACATGTATAGCACTACACACATTATAAGGCTATTTCAGTTTTATTTTCATGCCATTTGTAATCTTTTATGTTTTGCTTAATTCAAATGAAGATGAGAGGCATTTTCTAAAACCTCCACATCTGTTATTTGCTATATTCTCTATTTTCTTTGCACTTGTATTTAGAGAATTATTTATTGTTAATCGGGCTACCCAAACAGATATGACAATAAATGTAAGGTAAATAAAATAAATATCTAATCTGTGGTAGTGGGTTATTAGTATGAAATCTAAGACAAAATAAGTACATTTGTAATTCTAAACCTATGCAATATAGAACGTGGGAATTATAAACCTATTCAATCTGAGACAAAGAAAGCATACACCTATGCAATCTAAGACATAAAAAGTATAAAACTATGCAATTTAAGACATATGAAGTACACAACTATGCGATCTAATGCATAGGAAGTATACAACTATGCAATCTAAGGCATGGGAAGTACACAGCTGCGCGATCGCAGACATAGGAAATATTAACCTTTTTGTAATCCCAATACCTGGGCCTTCTTAGTGAAGATGCAAAATATTAATGTGATTAAAGCTTGCTTAATATAAAAACGATATTGAACCTAATATGTCGGTAATATTGGATCTATTATGTAGACGACATTGAACCTAATATGTAAGAAATATTGAACCCAATATTGAATATGTAGGAAATAATGAACCTAATATGTAGGAAATAATGAACCTAATATGTAGGAAATAATGAACCTAATATGTAGGAAATATTGGACCTAATATGTAGGAAATATTGGACCTAATATGTAGAAGATATTCTCCCTATCTGCTCTCCCATATCCGCTGCATTTTTACAGCGCTACAATCGTATTTGACCTAATTTGTTGCACATGGCACATCCGAAACAGCGGCGACGGCTTGATTGGGGCATTGTCGCCTCTGCCTTTCAACTTTACATTGTTGTTTTTCTCAGTTTTGCCTCCGTGATGGTGACATATATTACGTAGATTGCAATATACTTATGTAAAGATTGCACAACAAAATGAACAATGTCAATCTGAAATTTGTCTCCGATCTTGAAAACCGGCTGGCGGAAGTTTACAATGCAACATCTTTCTGGTCATGCACTGCTTTCACGTGCCAATCCCGTCATTTCTTCACGGACCAGCTAAAAATCTGGGAGAGTATATAGCGAGAATTGAACCTTATATGGAGGAAATATTGGACCTAATACGTAGGATATATTGGACTTATTATGTAGAATATATTGGACCTAACATGTAGAATATATTGAACCTAATATGTAGAAGATATTGAACCTAATATGTAGGAAATATTGGACCTAATTGGGACAATTCGATACAAAAACATGTCATCACTGTTGTTTGACATAATGGAAAGTGTAACGTATGTACTGACATTTCATGGCGGAAATATTGAACAGTGTGATCAATATCGGTGGCTCAACCCATTTATAGCATTCAAAATCTCTTTTTTCACGAGCAGGATTTTTTTGGTGGAGAAATGTGCTTCATGCGATACACAATGGCATTAATTGTGTGCATATTTCAGACAGAGGGAAAGCAGACAGGTAAACATTAGGTTGAAACATTAAATGAGTTTATCTGCAAATAGCATGTTAAGGTAAAACAACTTTACAACTATGGTGTGTATGGTCCGATTCACCAATATATGTGGATAAATAACCAAGACAGAGTGTACATGTATGTTCTTTAATATTGGTATGTAACAAAAAAAACAGTTGATAAAAATAATTGTAATAATGATTTTGGGAACCACACTTTGCATATATCATGAATTAGATATACATGATTCTTTCATCAATCTTTAGGATTAAGTTTATACATTGACACATTCTGGCATCACATTTCTGTCAGAACTATTTATTTAATTAATAGAACGGTATTCAGTTTGGTTTCTAATTTTTAGCACTGGGATTATTGCCGTGTCACAGCATCTGCCGACCTTATTAGTTTAAGGGATTAGGTAAGTTTTATTTGCATCTTTTAACAGTCCCGACGTAATATAATGAATATCTGAATGTATCCAAATAACAGAACCAAACAAATGATAGATGATGCACGGGTTATATTTGGCACTGCTTAATTCCGATTCCACAAACCACAATGTCAGTGATGGGCACATGGCAGTGAAAGATCTACTCACATGGTTGCCGTAATGAGTGACAGATCTACTCAACAGGTAATCTTAATGAGTAACTCTTCATAAGCACGTGAGAGAGAGAGATCTACTCACCTGGTTACCTTAATGAGTTACTCTTCATAAGCACGTGAGAGAGAGAGATCTACTCACCTGGTAATCTTAATGAGTAACTCTTCATAAGCACGTGAGAGAGAGAGATCTACTCACCTGGTTACCTTAATGAGTTACTCTTCATAAGCACGTCAGAGTGACAAATCAACTCACCTGGTTACCTTAATGAGCTATTCTTCATAAGCACGTGGCTGTTTCGAATTCCATCACGTGCTCACTGCGCATTCTAGGTGGGGTGTTCTCTTGGTGGCTGTGTTCTCTTGGTGGCTGTGTACTCTTGGTGGCTGTATACTCTTAGTGGCTGTTTACTCTTGGTTACTGCGTACTCTTGGTGGCTGTGTTCTCTTGGTGGCTGTGTACTCTTAGTGGCTGTGTACTCTTGGTGGCTGTATACTCTTAATGGCTGTTTACTCTTGGTGGCTGCGAACTCTTGGTGGCTGTGTTCTCTTGATGGCTGTGTACTCTTGGTGGCTGTGTTCTCTTGATGGCTGTGTACTCTTGATGGCTGTGTTCTCTTGGTGGCTGTGTACTCTTGGTTCCTGTACACTCTGAGTGGCTGTCACTTTAGGTAGCTGTATATTTTCGATGGCTGTGTGAATGTCAGCGAGGCCTGGCTGGGAAGGCTTACATGTTGTCTGCGGCGAGTAGCCTGACCACAAAGACGTCCACTGCAGCACGCGGCCCTCGGCGTCAACTGCTTCCCTACGCCGGCTGCTGTCTGCTGCCGGAAAAAGCCACCCCCCTCAACCAGACCCTGGGCAAATGGAACAACAATGCCTGCCTGAAAAAAAGGAAAAAATGATGTATCTCAGAGCAACCAGGAAATAATATATAATTATAATACATCAACAACCAAGTGTATTGACCACAGTATGATCATTCATCTCCAGGTGAAACTTGCATGGCGACGGGCATACTGGGAGAAGCCAGACACACGCATAAACCAGACACTGAGAGAAAGGACAAGACCTACACATGCTACATAGAACAACATAGAATCAGAAACATTAAAACATCCCTAATGTGTCACCTTATGCAGGCAGGCAGGAATACAAATGTCTGCATACTAAAGTGTATTGGCAAATATGTGTACACCTTGTTATAAATGTTATAAATATGAGGATAATATTAAGGACTTTTCTGTGTCGTCTATGCCGTGATGAGAGCAATCGTTTTGTTTGCCATTTTCAACGTCATTTCAGTCATTTCATGATGAGACCTACTTGTAGCAGATATAGTGCTGCCTCACTGACTTGTCATGTCGCAGGTCCTTGACATGACGACCCACCCGGTCACAGATTTACAAGGACAACGGGTTACCCCTTCAGATTTGGACCTTAGCTCATTTGAAAAAGTATACCATACATTCAATGCCAGGGATCTAACCCACAACCTTTGGATCTCTACAGAGGAACTGGCGCTAATAAGCTTGTTTAACCAACTGCACCATGTCCCATGGCCGATGAGAGTAAATAGAGAAATCAATGTGCAACGAGGAAACAATAACAGTATCTGTAATATATTGCCTGCACTAAACCTCATGTGCTGACATGGTTTACATGAACATAACTGCATGAGCTACCGGCCACCACATCTGAGGAGGCAAAGCACAGAAAATATTTAAGAAAACCCTCCCACAAAGTGGTATGACTCATGACATATGCCCATTGGGCAGTTTTTATTAAAGGCCAGACATTTACTTTGCTATATTAAGTGGTTATCATCAGGCTTACACATCATATTATGGCAGGTGTAATTTAAGTGACATACGTATATTTGTATGTTGTGGCCCTTTTCAACAGTTTCAGGTACCGGGAATATCACTCTAAAAACAAACCTTTATCCTTGAATATCAACTAAAACTACTCTCATCCTTTACATTGCAAATCATCAACAATCCCCCTCTCAAATGCATTTCTACTTTGGATTGATTTATAATAGGTGTATGATGATCTCCAGTTGAAAAGAGTGGTATAAGATAGTGATGCGCTCAATATACACTTTAAAGCTAAATTGCTTTGGCACAGAAACAGAACAAGGGGGCAGCACTACAATAGGAGCACACATAGATTTTGTATGGTTTGATTGGTTATGGTTTTAAATCGTTTCCAACATTATTGCAGTCATGTCAAGACATATTGAGTACCCACCTATGACATGCCCACACACCCATTCACAGATTTATCATTACATCAGTTTAACCCTTCAGACATGGGCCCCAGCTCATCTCAGAATTTGATGTCGGCATAGCCGGGAAACAAACCCACAATTTCTGGAAAGGATAAAGGTGCTAATAAGATTGCCCTCTCACAAACACACGCCCTAACATACATAGAGGTCAACACTGTAATAAGAACATACATAGAGGTCAACACTGTAATAAGAACATCGCTGCAAGAGGAACATATACAGAGTACAACACAATCTTCTCTGAAAGGCGAACCTCTTAAACTACGCACAACATTTAATAAAATATGTCAAATAAGCAAATTGTGTCCTCACTATGTTCACATTGTTCCTGTGTTGTTTGAAACTCGGGTAACACTTTTCAGCATATTAATTGCTTTTTGACTCACAGATGAAGTGAATCATGTTCTTGTTTATTTGGTGCAGGGTAAGTAATTAATTTTGTTTTGAGGTTTTACATCACTGTATTTTCTGTTCCTGTTCATTTGATTTTGTTTGAGAATTTTTATTTCTGCTTATTTAATTCGGGGTAAGTAAATTATATTCCTGCTTTTTGAATCAGGGTAATTATTTTAAGTATTTTCATTTCTTGAATGTGAGTATTGAGATTATAGTGATTATTGGGATTATTGGGATAAAGAAGGTTTTGTCATTCACGATTATTTGAATCATCATAAATATTCAAACCATGCTTGAATATAGGATAACACAGCAATTAGCTCTACATCTGCTCACTGTAAATGTCTCCAGTCACGACGATACTGGGTCTGCTCTATTCTGACAGCCTTTGGTTAACCCTCAACATAATCAAATGTTGTATTTAATTGAGATCACGCTGCTATGTCCAAAGGGAGATTAGTCGTTTAGTGGAATTAGCTGATAAAAACATATTTACATAAGAGAAATAGATAATTAGAATAATAATCGTGGTCTTATATTTTTTTATGAAAATGATCCATTCACATTGAAAACATATCATATTGCTCTGATACCCAAGAACATCCGGGAGTGAACATTAACTAGGGCACAATGACAAAAATGTAGGATAAAAGTCAATTACATAGTTCCTGTCAAAATATTCTACAAAAGGTCAGCAAAATATCTAGGCTCTGACAAATGTGTATGACAACATAGATCTATCAACAGGTCACATATTGAACAATATCAGTCACTTGCTCATTTATATGTGAAAATATTATCTATATATCCGAAGGGTGAAGTTTGAGTTCATCTTAAAGGTGAATGGTACCAATAGGTCTCATCATTTTGCCATGTTATTGTGAACACAACCTTGACATTGACTGTATGCGCTGGCCCAAATTTTGAATGGTGGACGGAGCCTGATGAATATGGAGAGAATAAACTTTCTCATCAGACTAATACTTTTGTGTTCAAGCATTTATATCAGGATAACAACACAAGGTAAGTTGTAAAAATGAGAAAATCAACATACTGTTCAGATATATTTTTAATATTAGATTATTCATATTGATTATTTTGGGGTATAACAGGACCTTTTTTCTATAGATTTATGAAATGGGTTCTCGGGTCATATATTTATTATGTATAAAGCTTCATATATTTATGTTTGAAGCTTTCTTATATTTACAAATTGTAAAATTTTTACAAAGTAAATTTTCAAAACACAATATTCAAGGATAAAAAAGGATAATTAACAGTTTAGAATTGCCTTCCTTTTTGGTTTAGTTTTGAATAAAGCAGTGGTGAAAGTAATGTTAATCCCGGTCAAATTATTTCTGTCAGAAGTGTCAAGGGCAAGATATTCACTTTGCTAGGTCTTATACATCATATTATGGCAGGTATGGTAAGTGTGATCAAAGTATAGTTGTGTCCTGTGCCCTTTTTCCTTGCTGGGAATATCGCTTTAAATTGACTTTCTTTTCATTTTTTTTATATAAAACAGCTGTGAAACTCCTGATCAGAAGTGTTTTAGGTAATATTTGGCAACTTTATACCCCACAGGAAAAATAATTTGAAGCATTTAAAAATCGGAAAAAAGATTATCACCGCTTCAGACAAACAATATCATATTTCTACCTTACAAAATTAATTGGCCATTAGGTATCATAGTGATAGCTATGGTGATAGTTATGGTGATAACTATAGTGACAGCTATGGTGATAACTATGGTGATAACTATGGTGATAACTATGGTGATAACTATGGTGATAGCTATGGTGATAACTATAGTGATAACTATGGTGATAACTATGGTGATAACTATGGTGATAGCTATGGTGATAACTATGGTGATAGCTATGGTGATAGCTATGGTGATAACTATGGTGATAACTATGGTGATAGCTATGGTGATAACTATGGTGATAGCTATGGTGATAACTATGGTGATAGCTATGGTGATAACTATGGTGATTCTATGGTGATAGCTATGGTGATAACTATGGTGATTCTATGGTGATAGCTAATATAACCCCATGGAGAGTTGCATGCCTAGAAATATGAACATATGTGAAGATTCATCATAATACTCCTTTAATGATTCCTATAATGAATATGATTGTGTTAAGCTCTAAATCTGTTGGTGATATGTTAATATTTGCAGAGCTGGCCATTGGTCCTGCCGGGCCTCCAGGGCCTCCAGGGCAACCTGGGATACCCGGGCAACCTGGTACTCCCGGTGAAGATGGCATGCATGGTTTGCCCGGTATCAAGGGAGCCCAGGGTCACACTGGTATCCCGGGTTTGCCAGGACATGATGGGCTCAATGGCTTGAAGGGATATCCTGGCCGTGATGGCGTAAAGGGGGATCGAGGTGACTTTGGTTTGCCTGGGAACAAAGGTCAACCAGGTCAACCAGGTCAACCAGGTCAAACAGGTCAAACAGGTCATGCAGGTGTCCCTGGAATAAAAGGCAGTAAAGGCGACATGGGTATGAAGGGAGACCAAGGAGATCCTGGTTACTTTGCCAGCCCTACTGACCACCCACAGAGACCATCGGGCCGCTCAGTGCAACAACAAAGCTCGCAAATGTCAGGTGAGTTCCCTATAAATCAAAATAGCTAATGTGTAATTCACATTTTTCTAAGGGGCTTATCTATCGTTTAACTGAGTTTCTACCCCTCCATCATGGATGGTGATAACTAGGGATTCTCACAGCATGAAAAGGTTTAAAAGGGGACAGTGACAATTCTATCTTTAATCAAGAGAATATTTCATTTCATACTCTTACTTCAAATATTGACATGGAAGGGGCCCTCGCAGCTTAAAAAGGGGTGGTAACAGTCAAATATATCTTGAAATTATGAGAATAATACATTTCAGAACATATTCTAACTTCATATTTTGACATCAATGCATTAAAAGGTAGATATATTATTTATCAATTTATCACAAGAAAATGTAGGTTATTAATGTTTGGATAGTTTCAGTTGTGGCACTGGTTCTGTCCTTGGCTGCGCTGTGTTTGTCACTGTGTATGAGTGTGGGCGTCTTCATCCTCTATAAGAAGTACGTGTTCCTCCAGAAGCAAGTTACAGTCTTCATTCCACAAGCCACACCCACAGGAAGATACAATCCCAGGCATTCAGACATGGTGCAACTCAGAAGACAAGAGTCAGACGAATCAAACGAGCCCGCTAAATCCTAGAAGATGCTAACTGGATAGGCACCCATGAGATACAAGTGGAGCGGCCAACAAATCAATCAATCAAATCAAATCAAATAATATATCCCAACAAGGATTGTACCATCTGGAATAGATTGTACTATCTGGAATAGATATTGAACAATGTTAGATATCAGATATGTTGTCTCTATTTTTAAATAAGATACTATTTCTAATTATCTCGTGAATGGGATGTAAATAATAAAGGAGATATTTTGAAGAATATATTGTAATCAAGTGTAAAAAATAAGTATTGCAAATTTTAGAGTTTTTTTTAATTTACCAGGAGTTCGATGTTCCTTTAGAAATATCGTAAAAGAGATAATGTATTTTTATAGATACTTTGAGCAAGGTTCTTTTTAATGAATACAAATTGTGTTAATCTCAGACTAATACATGGACAGCCAGCACTGGAAAAGTGGGAATAATATATGATTTTATGTTTGCTCTATGTACTCTATCTAGATAAACATATTTGGAACACGATACTCTTCTTTTTTGGAAGATATATTATTCCGAATAAAGCCTAAATATAAGTTAGCATATGCTACCGAGATATATTTTGCAATGAATGCAAATGTTCTTCATCTTGTTCATATTTGTTGTTTTTTTTCTTGTTAAACAAAACATCAGAAGAATGCAATGGACATAATACTGTTTTAGCATCAGCATACAATATCAATAAACCCGTTTTAATCAGGTTCACTATGAAAATATCCATATTTATAATACTACTCTTCTTATAAAATATTTTAACGAGCCTCTTAATAAAGCGCATGATTATTTCTATCAGATGATGATGTACGAAGTTGTACAATCAGTCCGTTGTTATATAATTTTATTTGCTTGTATTAACAAACTTATTAAATCTTTGTGTCAACCGGGACTCAAAGGCCAATTCTTTTTTAATAACTCCTTGTGATCTTTTTTCTGTATTAATCCAGTAAATGGTCTTGAAAATGGGCTACATGACGTGATTAAGCCCTTAAGGAATTTTGATGTAACTTTTTACCAACATTCGGCCATTTTGATTTTGGTGCTTTCACAGCTTGGCTAGAGGAATAACAAATGATTTTCATAAATACAAAAGGTAGGTATGTTTTTGCTGCTCACAACATAATTTGTTTTTATCCCTACGACTGTTTCTTACTCCAGTGTTTCACATCAGAAGTCATGTACACTAGCTTAAGGGAAAAAGCATGTCCTGTAGTTTTACAGGGTAACTATAACGCAAAAATGTGAACTATGTTATATATGTGTTTTGCAGTATAAAGGACAATGTGTTCACAACTTCCAAATGACATCTGGATTTTGGAATTAATTGTTTCATGAGTAACTTGACAGAAAATGTCATGCAAGGTTTCAAAAAAGTCGTAAAGAGGTTTATAAATGGGTATCGTGAATCTTATGAAGAACTTTCTTGTATTCTTATCAAGATAAATATCATCAACAAAGTTATTATATTATACTCTCTAAATTGAGCTGAATATAATGACAAGAGGATAATTGCAAATAAAATAATAGTAACAAATAATAAATTCGGAATATAATATGGTTAAATGCTGTCAGATCCATCTGTTAGGGCTGTCAAACTTAACAAGGGAGATTTCTTTAAAAAATATTATTCTGTGCTGTTAAACACAATGTTATTTTCACAATCATACATTAACACATAGTTACTACATTACTCTGCCTGTCCAGCTCCATCATTGATAGATCAATAATTCTGGAAAATGAATTAAGTTTCGTTTTTTGTGGGGGGTTACATTACTGTTAACAATATTTCGGTCATTTCATGACGAGACCTGCGTGTCTAGATACAGATATTGCAGATTTACAGTTGTAAGCACAAAGGTTAATCTTTCAGACATGGGCCTCAGCTAAAATTAGATAATTATTTAAAGTTTAAAAATATGTGTTTCTTTAATTAAAATTTGTTTCTGGACGTTTAATATTTACTATGCAATGACATAACAGATATTGGCTTTTGTTTCCTTCACCAAGGGGTGCAATCTTGCCTTGTACAATGATGTCATCTGGTGAGAGAATTGAGGCCAATAGATGGCGCCACGTATGTAGGTAGATATGAAGGGAGAAGGGACACCTGTGTGTTGCACAGATATTTATGATCGGCATCAATTTGTAATTCAGACTGCTATTTAATTGTAATTTGATCTGCAGACCTCATCTTAGACCCGAGTCTACTGTTTGAGTCTACCGGGGCTAATAAATGATGTAAGATGATGTCCAAATCTCATTTTATGCATGACAATAACGAGATTCAGATCAATCACACTAAATGAATAGTGCTATTTAATGGTGCAATATAGTGATTTTTTGACAATGTTATCAAAATGAATTACTAATATTAATCTAAACGACTATATTTGGGTATTTGCCTTCAGGAGCTCATTCCTGTATTTTCATGTTATATTCTTTGTTTTCAGGACAGGTGGCACTTCAGCAGACACTCACAAAACATTGAAGGTCAAGTATACATGGCGTGTAATTCCCTGAAGAGAAATCAAGCTCATTCGAATTCTCAACCAGCATTCGGCCATCTTGATTTCTGTTATTAGTGATCTCATTGAGTACAGCTCAATTATTCATTTTGCAAAATATAATGAATCATATACCAGGAAGGAATTATGATTGACCTTATAAAGTGCACCATACATAAATAACAGCTTAAATACATAGGTATGCCATATCAAATCAGATAGACAAAGCCTACACAAAGATAAAGAAAAAGGAAACATACCATTAAACACCAAGTTTCCTTTTGCTAATTTTATAGATTTTGCAAGGTCAAATCATACTTTTCAACATGGCTCAGTAAGAAAGATATTTGTCTCCCATGCTAAATGTCTTGGGTTCAATTCACGGTTAGGACAAATCTATTGCTGAAGATAAAATCTTCATTTTGAAGTTTTAGTAATATGCACATTAGAATATACAGAATTTAAATATTTTTTGTTTAGACAGAAAGTTTAAAAATAATGACTTTATAAAAAAACGTGAAATCTTCATGTTGGGATCTTATTTGAGCAATATATATGTCAGAACATATTTTCTTTTTAGATTTTTGTTTGTTTTGTTTTCTCTTTTTGCAAATGTAGAAAATACATAAAAAATAAATATAATGTCTTTATACAGAAAGCAAAGATGACATCAACATATTTGGGTTTGCTTTGAGCAATGACACCTTAGCAAAGAAACTGTAGCAAAATTGAGCTAATTTCAATTTTTATACAATGCTGTGACCCCAACATTTATACAAAGCTGCCATGGTGTGATATGTGCCTCAGTGGCCAAGACGCCTGTCTTCTATGTTAAAGGTCTGAGGTTCGAATTCTTATTGGAAAAAGTGCTATTTTCATGTTGAAGCACAGGTAGGTTACACATGACCTGCCAATTTTGACTTCACTTTCAAGATGGCAGCCACTGCATCATAACATAGTGACTGCACATAAAAAATGTGAAATAACATTGTTTTGAAATAACAACATGACGATCCAGTGATGTTTATGTGGTCAGGATTGATGAATTGTCATAACATGTAGCATGAGTGCAGTCCATGTTTGTGCTCAAATATGGATTTTTGAGTGAGCAGTCTTGCCATGAGTGAAATTAAATGGATATAATCTGACCTGTGAGACACATGCTTCCATATATATCACTTGGAAATATTGCATTACACTGGACATATTCTTTATTCATCTCACATCACTTCAATATCACCCTTGCATGGAATAAATCGTGTTTTATCAACTGCAAAATCAACAAAATGTGCAAATGGAAAGTTGTTCCTTTGTAGTTTTCTTTTTGTTTACCGATTTGTATTTGTAGACATTCTGTCAAGGTTTTTCTTTTGCACAAATATGTAATTTCTCTCTTAATTATGCATGGTGCCATATACTACGCCAATATTAACTCTGTACCAATATATAACTGGCAATAATTTTCAAAATAAAGGATTCCACAGAGTTGCAACTCTGAGGAAAGTGCTCTTCTGTGTAGACATGATATGGGATGAAATCACCAATTCTGTACTATAAACAGCATATCCATGTCGATCCACTCACATGAGAACCTCTATAAGCTCATTGCATAGCAAGGTCAGGTGATGTAATGAATTCTTTATATTGTGGTTCTGTTTGAGTGATATGCACTTTAGAAACATAAAATAATAGAAATGACTTAATACCAAAGAAGATGAAATCTTTATATTGGCAATCTAATTGAGCAATATGGATGTCAAAGGAATTTTTTTTACATATAGAATTTAATGTTATTTATGTTTTTTTTTTTCTTTGTTTATGTTTGTTTTTTTTTGTTTTTTTGGGGTTTTTTGTTAACACAGAAAATATGAATAATTACTTCAAACAGAAAACAAATATGAAATACTCATACTGTGGTAATGTTTGAGCTATATTCATGTCAAAACATTTAGAATTGAATATGTGTTTGTCATCTTCATATTCCAATCTTATTTCAGTTCAGACATGTTCACAAAGGTACTATAGCATAGAGCCAATTTCAAGATTTTATCATGGATTTTAAACTAGGAATAAGTTGGTCATGAGGCCAACCTTGAGTATCTGTGAATATATCCAGCGCAATCCAATAGTTTCAAATCTTTCAGTATTAGCATGTGTCTCACTGGTCTGATGATATGATTTGACCTTTTCTCATGGCTGGATTGCTCACACAACATTGTGCCTGGATCTACATTTCAATACAGACATGATTGTACCTATCCAATGTGTTATAACAATTCATCAACCCTTTACACATACCTGCAAACAACACTCATTCTTAAATGCATTCAATCAGATTGGTATATTATTCATTCTAAAAAAATATTCAATATATCTTCAAAATGTGGATTTTTCAATATTTGACTATGTCAGTCATGATGGAAATAAACAGGTCACATGTCACCAGTATTTATCTGTTTTCTAGTGAGATCAGCCAAAAATGCATGTACTAACATGTGCATAGATCATCTCTTGGAAATGGTGTCAATGCCTTTAAAATAGTTCTCTTGTTTCACAGATGTTTAAACACTATTAACAATATAAAATTAGAATGTCTATATTTAGAAACAAATTTCAAATATTGCAATCACTATTCTAATTGCCAAATATAACAAAAACAAAAAGTGACCACAGACTTTCCTCCTCTTTTCAGGTATGTTGGCTGATGGGAAAAACATGTTATGTGTCACACTTTGCTTTCAAAACATCCAAGGTCACTAAACGTATTTTTTTTTTTTAATTTTGCAGGTGAGACCATTACATTGATTTTCAATGTGGCATTGTAATAGTGGCCGAGGCCTATCTAATCTGTCAATGGCATTAAGTGTTCCCACATATATGGCTATACAATATTATCAAATTGGGCTGGATTAATGGCTTCAGACAGAACATTGAATATTAATGTCATACAAGATTAGACTTTTTTTAAATTCATCTCACTTACACCTCTATAGTGCTACATCCTATGCTAATGGTGCGTACACAAAATTGATTTAAGATATAATCATGTGATATTTTTTTAAAGGGTGCATTAATTATACAGATCTATTCCAAACACTGATATCATTAAAATGTTTAATTTTCAAATGAAAAATGATCAATTTGGTGATGCGAATGGTACACCTTGATAAATAACTATATTCATATCGATTATTAAAATTAATTGAGCAATGTTTTATCATTAATCATGGTGTTTTGGGTGAGAATCGGTGGATTCAGTACATTTACAAATATAATCCTGATGATCTTTTAATTGAAATCATTTGCGTGAAGAATATGATATGACAATCGCATAATCACATGGTTAAATTGTTAAAAGCACAGAAATCACTTCATTAAATAAATAGTGTAGCATGTCAAAGCCTATACTCACGACCTCTGCCCTATGTATAGTTTGACATTTGAAACTCCACGCCCAGTCATGCATATGCGCGTGTCACACTCACCAATATTATCATATTAGACAAAGAAATTCTTGATTTTCCCCAGGTGTGAACCATTGGGAGATTACGATATGAAATTAAAAGTTTTGATAACTTTAATAAGGCCTTTTTTTCAAATTGATTTTTATTATTTTTCTTTAAAAAAGATTTCTAACGGAAAAAAAGGACGAATCTGTTTTTGTTTTGGTCCCCATTGTAAACAATTGTAAATGTCAGAAAAAGTTCACACAAATATTTGTGTCAACCTTGTGAATTTTTTAACCAAATGCATTTTTCATAATTTTAACCAAATGCATTTTTTCATAACTTTAACTAAATGGGAACTATTTACAAAGAGAAATCTGTGACACAAAAAACCTAAGAATAAATATGACATGGAAATATAGGAATGAGCTCCTGGCAGTAAAGACTACAATTTTGCCCATCCATTTATTTTCATAATTTTATTGATAACATTGAAAAAAAAGTTATTTTCATATTATTGAATAATGACTCACTTTTCTGACCTGTATCTCGTTATACTCATGCATAATAAATGGGGGGGGGGGGGGGGGCGTACAGGCCTTGACATACACCATACACACTGGCCCGGTGGCCACCAGATCCTATGTTTGGGCTGTGAATGTTTTATTGTTATGGCAACCATATTTTTGGTCTTCAAGTGGCCCAAACTATCTTCATTTTATTCTAATCCTTCATATATATTTATATCATGTCATGATCCATGTACTTGTCAAATTAGATTGGGAGAAGTAACTCCCACCCAGACACTAGTCACTGCACAACCTTATATACAACGCTGTATATATTATATCGCACATCATATTATCCTTAGAAACTTCGGGCCACCACTTCTCATGCCCAGTTGGGCTACCATATATTTTTCTTTTTATATCAATGTCTGGCGTAGGCAATTATCATGCACTACTTTCACATACCTTGGTCACGCATATCACATGGTAGACTCAGAGTTAATATTGGGCCAGCAGCAGCAGCAGCAGCGAGACGCAGTGCCATCTGGTGTTAAGATTTTTATTGATAAGGTCAAGGTTGGCCGAACATCACTTCAGTTAACAATATACCGCCGTCGGTTACGTCTCGCATGTACAATTCCTCGTGATAAATAACGATATTTGATGGTGTTTGTGGGTCTTGCGAGTCGGTAAAGTTGGTAAGTACATATATTTACAGTGAATAATTGCTCTGGGTGTCTGTGTTAAGTGTGAGACAAATATTGTGAACGAGACTGCGCGTGCACTGGTGCCATGTGCAACGCTGGCACAAAGCACGTGTGAGCTTTTCAGGGAATCTATTGAACTCGTAGTAAACCAAAACATCCATGGTTGACACATCCTGTGTCAGGCCTTCACGGACACGCCGACCTGCATTTCCCGGCTTCAAGCGTTCCTGCTTCCCTGATTTCTAGACGATAATATTGAATCAACATGGCCTAGATCTGTCCTTTAGTTTGTGTGTGCACATTTTTTTTGTTCGGCCTTGCAGCTTACCGTTCTCTTCTTCGGTGACAATTTTTTACCACATTTTGTTTGCACTGGCACAATAAGGCTATTGATCTCATCAGGTCAACTGCTTTCTCCTGCACTTTTTTTTAACAAACTCAGATTTAAGGTTTCTATTACCAATTGGTATAGAGACTAGAGTGCTTGGTTTTTAATCATCAGTGGTGTCTCAGGGATCAATAGAAGAACTTTGCAAGTGAGTTATCCTGGGCTGAAAATTTACCTGTGCCATTTTTTATACATTTTAATTAAATTAATCTGATTCACACTGTATTCAGTAGAACATATTGGTTAATCGACAAACTGTGAGAGCCCTGCTACAATACTGGTAAGTTTTAACAGAATTACATCAGGTTAATACACTATGAGACCACTATATTGTTATAGTTATGAGAGAAACAAACAAGTGTTTTTTCAGTATACACTTCTGGCTGATCTAATTGTTTTCTTTTCATTTGTTTCAAATAAAATAGTTAACATTGAAATGAGAATCTGCAAACGGCTTTAAAATCTGCCCCAATTGATTTGTTTTCATCATATTTGTGTTTTGAGTTTGTGTTTAATGAAGAAATATGATTGTCTTTTGGAGGTAAAATATATGTTGATTGTGCTATTCAAGGTTAAACAAAGGCTTAAATCTCAGAGTAAATTATTTCAGCCTGTGTCATAGACTTCATATCGAAATCGGACTGAAAAATAAGATAAACTTAGTTTTGAGCGATATAAGTTTTCCTTAATAGCTGCCAGGACAGTAATAGAGGTCGTTATCAGGATCCCCATGTTATTAAAAAGGAGTAAATTCCAGTTCTGAAGGAGTTGTGCGTGTCGGTTTTGTAGAAGTTGTCATGCATGCACCATTTCGTATTTTGTTTAGTGCACAGTCTAATTGTCTTTTATTTAGGTACATCATTGAAGCATGACTTTCCCTGGGCTGTTTTAATGGTGGAGTAATGCTGTCTTTGCCTCCATTATCCAGCCTATTATTTACTCACACATAAAGATGAGGAATATATATATATATATATATATATATATATATATATATATATATATATATATATATATATATATATATATATATATATATATATATATATATATATATATATATATATATATATATATATATATATATATATATATATATATATATATATATATATATATATATATATATATATATTCCTCATCTTTATGTTAATATGTTGCATATGTTAATCACCTAATTAACATATGCAAATTTATTTATTCATCACATTACAGTTGATGATTAATTTAGTGGTTTGATGACTCACAAGAGAGATCACGAATTGAATGGGCTGCATTGAATATGTTCATTTTGTCTATGAAATGAGACAAATTTGAATACCATCGCATTAGAAGCAATAATAATAATAATAATAATAATAATAATAATAAAGAGAGAGAGAGAGAGAGAGAGAGAGAGAGAGAGAGAGAGAGAGAGAGAGAGAGAGAGAGAGAGAGAGAGAGAGAGAGAGAGATTTCTAAATAATTGGTCTTTTACAACACAGCTAGTTGACAATTGCTATTTAAATGAGTTGACCTTCTTATCAAATGAGCTTCTGGAGGTTCTCATTTGAGTGTATCGACATGGATATGTTGTTTATAAAATAGCATTTTTGAATTCATCACATATCATGCCTCTACAGAAGAGCAGTTTCCTCATAGATTCAACTCTATAGAATCCTTTATCTTGAATTGTATTGTCAGTTATATACTGGTACAGAGATAAGATTGATCTTGTAGAGATAAGATTGGTCTTGTGTATGGCACCATGCATAATTTGAGAGAAATTACACATCTGTGCCAAAGATAATCCTTGAAAGAATGTCTACAAATATGTAAAACTACAGAGACCACCTTCCCTTTGCACATTTTGTAGATTTCGAAGTTGATAAGACATGATTTATTCCATTCAAGGGTGATATTGAAGTGATGTGAAATGAATAAGAAATATGTCCAGTGTAATGCACTCTTTCCAAACGATATATACAGAAACATGCCATGGTGACCCTCCAAAGCAGGACTTCTCTATCATATGCCACCAAAACCCTGCCACCAAAGCTATAAATGTGAGCACAGAATCGGGCACAAGTCATCAGTATTCAGAAAAATCTGCTCAGTGGCAAAAGAAAATAAATAGATTTGTTTTGGAATGGCAGTTGTACTGATTGGTCAGTATATGTGCCAGGCACCTGGTTACAATTTTTGACCTAATGTTGGTCCATTCAGATTTGATGATATTTTTGTGAACAAGGCAAGTATTTGTGACTCGGGGATTTCCAAACTTTGATTGAGATCAAAATTAGGGCAATGACTGCAGAGGTAGTAATTGAATATTACCCATGTAATGCAGAGTACTCACAGGTCAGATTATATCCATTTAATTAAAAGCGATATTATTAAAATATTCATCATATACGCATAAAAACTATTCTACCATGTGTCAACAGTCAGACACTAGTAACTATCTCACAGATGAGACAGTAAATGAGCTCACAGTTGCCCAGATCGAAGTTTTGGCTTGGGGTTTTGGCTTGGGGTTTCCCTGCTCTATATTTAGAACCAATCAGAGCAATTCCCATTAAGTGATGTTAGTCACCCACTGCACGAAACTGTTTAAAGCATTTATGAAACCACAGAGGTCATAGGCAATTTTACAGAGATTTGGGGTATGTTTAAATGATACGTGGTCATGAAATTGTGATACAAGCAAGCTTATATTATTATCTCACTGAAATCAACCAAATTACACTGGCCATGGATATTGTGTTTCGCTGAGAGTGCCAATTACTTCCTGTATTCGTTTGACCACCAGGTGGCCACATGCATACAATCATGTGACCTCTATTGTGGTCTGTCAGGGTGTTAGGCCTGTATCATTAGACAAACATTAATGGACAAACAGGGCTCTGTTAGCCAAATCACTCTGTTGTTTATACAATCAAGTCAAACTCATTAAATTGAGAGCTCAGTGATTGTCCTTCTTTTGGTTTGGGCAAGGATTGTCTATGTCAAAAGTGGCCTGTCTTCATTCACTGAGTAGAGTCAATTAGGCACAAGTTGGAGAAAGTGAGTTGAACAATGCTTACACGTAAATATGCATACGAGACACAAGGCCGCCATCGTGGAAAGCAGAAATAACAGGAACAAACTCTTATTTTTGGCACACAAACGATGGATATTTTGTGCAGGATCTTGGCTTCCCCCTGGAGTGCCTTCTGGGTAATCTGTGCGGTCTTGGAATACTCACTATGGATGTCAGTTCATCCAAAAAAGTGTGACAGGGGTCTAAGACAAAATACATTCAATATGATTTAGGGTCTCATAAAGTGTGATGATTATTGTCTATTTACATGCAACTTGCCATTAATTCTGCTCTTTATGGTTTACTGGTATTTGATATTGCAATGTCATTAGCGTTTTTTATGACAGTTTTTAGTGGAACTAAAATCTCTACTCAGTAAATAATTAATATGCCACTTATATATGAAATAAATATTTCATATGAGATATGCTCTTCAATAAATTGTACACATGGCCATTGTATAATATTTTGTTGTCTCGATCTTGTTGTCCCGTTTGTAATTACGGCATTCATTTTCGGGACCAAAATATACCAGTCTTCTTGTTCTCATGATTTCAGATATTTGAATTGTTTCTGTAAGTATTTTAGCCGAGATATTAAAGGGAAATCTTTAAAACTACAATTAACATCTTCCCAATTACAGCAGTCAGTACTGTCTTAGGGGTGGATTCAACAGGATCTGTATTAGGGGTGAATTCAACAGGATCTGTCTTAGCGATGGATTTGACAGGATCTGTCTTAGGGGTGAATTAAACAGGATCTGTCTTAGCGATGGATTCAACAGGATCTGTCTTAGGGGTGAATTCAACAGGATCTGTCTTAGCGATGGATTCAACAGGATCTGTCTTAGCGATGGATTCAACAGGATCTGTCTTAGCGATGGATTCAACAGGTACAGCACATGGTTGTTATTTGCCTTAGGGTTGGCTTCTAGAGCTATCCAAACATGGAAGGTATATCTGAGCCAAATAGGAGTAAAATCTACAAAATACTTGCATACCTATCTTCCTCACGATATCACACATATTTAAGTCATTTTTGTATGTGAATTATGAGCTGAGATATAAAATTAAGGTAAAATATCAGGAATAGGAATAATAATTCTCGGCTCAAAGGATCGACCTATGTGTCCCTGCTTCTACACATTTCTTACAGTCTCTTAGGTCATAACACCTCACATTGTATTGAGGAACTAGTAGTATTCTGTAGGACACTATCCATGTTATCATCCCCTTCAGTGATAACCTACCTTTCCAAATGCTCATAGATTTGAACAGAAATATGAAAAGATATTCTGAAACTTCGAGGTTTGGATGGTACAGAACAAAAAAATGTACAATTAATATATCTAAACATGGAAAAAATGTTTTCACACAAGGTTGTGATTTCAGCGTTCATCCATTTATTTCATGTGAGAGGAGAGAGAATTGACATTGCATTGATCAAACAATTTTGGCACCATGTTAGCCTTTTAGATTCCTTATGTTACTAAAATTAACAATAAAAAACATTTTATATCCAATTAGTTTATATCCAATTAGCTGTTTCTAAATTGAATTATGTTATTAGTAAGTGTATACTTGCAAACCAGAGATATGTTTTGGAGAAACACCCACATTCCTGAGATGATAAGTAATGGATTTCAAATTATTCCTGTGCTGAATAGTTATGTCTGCTATATAATAATATTCTCCATAATGTGTAGTGGATTGAAGAACTCCTAATATTCGCGTATTAAAATGTCTGATATCTTTTACCTCTGCCAGACAGTAACGAATTAGGTCAGCTCATTTTTGGGCCAAACAAATGTTATTTATCAGTGAACAGGGGATGGTTATTTTACACATAACTTTCCTCCTACCTATTTACTCAGTACAGAATGAAATGAACGCAATGCATGATGACATGTTAATTTATTGAATTATTTATGTCTTTACATAATTTTAAACATCATGTCAGCCATTTCGTAATGAGATATAGCAGATATAGTGCTGTCTCACTGAATTGTCATGATTTTGCAGATATAGTGCTGTCTCAATGAATTGTCATGATTTTGCAGATATCGTGCTGTCTCACTGAATTGTCATGTTGCAGGTCCTTGGTCATGAAAACCCACCCATTTACAGATGTACAAGGGCAATGGTTTAACCCTTTAGTCACAGGCCTCAGCTGATATGAAAATATGTAACATGAACGCAATCTCGGCATGGCCGGGAATCGAATCCATGACTTTGGGATCACAACAGAGGACTGGTGCTGTAAAGCTTGTGCTCTAACAAATGTGTCACAGCCCGTGGCTTAATGTAAATATGTTGAATGGACCAGACGTATGCTTCAATTATATTCAACATATCATCAGAGACAATAATAACTAATGATAAAGGTTCGTCAAAGATCTCCAGCTTGTTTTTTTCATCTCTATCCAACCACATATTTATTTAAGAATCTCAAAAACGGTGAGATGTGACTTATGCAGGATGTAAGATAGTTTTATAAAACCTTCCTCCAAACTTATTTTCTTGAAAAATAAAGGAGAAACACAACTTTTTATTTTCATATATTAACCCATTTTAGTGATAAATGTTAATCAAACGTTGTATGCCCAGGGATGCATAACTAGTACTCCAAGTGCATTCTCCCATCAAACTGGATTCATAGTTTTTTTTTTTTTTTTTTTTTTTTTGGTTTTTTTTTTTTTTGTTTGCGGTTTTACATCACTTTCAACATTATTTCCTTCATTTCATGATGAGACCTACTTGTAGCAGATATAGTACTGCCTCACTGAATTGTCGCAGGTCCTTGATGTGACTACCCACCCGGTCACAGATTTTGACATCAAAAGCACAGCATGACGTCATGAAATTCACAATCAGGACAAATTTATAATATCAATCTTTATAAAATCATGCTTTATAATAAGAATATATTTTAAATTTGCACATTGTATTTGTTAAAAGTAGATCCCACTCTACACCAGTAAAAATTCAATATTTAAGTCATTGTTGCTGGTCTATGGAAATACTGATAAAATATCTATAAAGCACCAAATCAGAATATAGAATAATGAAATATTAATATTTGCCAGCTGGGAAATGCGAACAATAATAAATGCAAAATTTAACAAATTGCAAATTTGGCAAAAAATGACTATATTATTTTATGCCGGCTAGTAATATTGTCAGTTGAGGAAAGAGAGCTAATTTTTGACAGGTCAGCTAGCGAAAATGTGCAGCTGGTGGCATATAAATAAATACCTGTGTGTAAAATCTCATCTCCCTGGCTGTAATGGCATACAGGGTATCGTGGGGTCCTCGGAAGAGGTTCCGTTCAGTTTGGGCATGATGATCATGGTAAGGTTGTGTGACTTAGCTCCTACAGCGGTGCTTGTTTGTATGGGGTTTGTGTCATTTACAACATGAGTTCAGTCATATTATTACGAGACCTACTCGGAGCGCCGCCTCACTGAAAATTCATTGACAACATGGTCAATCGTTTAGACATTGGCTTAAGCTTGTCTAAGAGATTCTAACGTGAATAGAAATTTGGATCATCACAGAGGAGCTAGTGCTTTTAATAACTTGCACTCTAACCAACTGTGCCATGGCCTTTGTCCTACAGTAATATGGTGGAAGTAAGTGCCTAATCATGTCCTTCAACTAATTTGATGTAAATTATACAGAATAACACATACTATCATCTAATATTTTGGTTTGTTTGATATATTTTATTAACTCATTTATTTTTGGGGTTGGTATTTACTGATACATTTGTCTACTGATTGGCAGTTGGGACATATTACTATATTTTACATAACACAAAATATCATGCATTGCCACTCCATGTATACAATATAATATCTTCATAATTTGGGGGATTATATATGTAACTACGTTACTTTGACCTTCTTATAGCACAAAAAATATTGACATTTGTGAGTTGGGTAGTTCATCTTGTTATACTGGGATTCGTGATTGATATTTAATGCTGCATGATAAAATCCTAATGTCAAAGTGTAGTTTATCCCATCATCTACAAAAAATTATACCTTCTACTCATGTTATTCTTTTATCCTGAATAAAAAATATCACTATAATGAAATAATATCCCCCAAAAAATGTGTTTTGTGAAAATAAGAAAAGCTTTATTGTTTTAACGTCAATATTGAGCCATATTGTGAAATTTTTATTAGTGAATTTGCGAAATGTCATAAACTAACTATGTCAATAGAGGAAAGATTTAAAATTTGATAACAGTGTTAGGTATAAATTAAACATGCAGTTAATTTAACATCAGTTTCATGCATATTCCAGTCTGTGTGTTTCTTACTCTAACTATGTTTTAATCCCTTCAGACAAAATGGAACAAATGTCTGGATTATGGAAGCGGATGACCAGAAAGAAAGATATCAAGGCATTAAGCCAGGCAATGGAAACAGACCTGAAGAGGTGCCTCACCATATTTGACTTAACACTTATTGGTATTGGCAGTACTGTAGGATCTGGTATTTATGTCATGACAGGAATAGCTGCCAAGGAGCTAGCTGGTGAGTATGAAGAGCATGTTTTTAAGATGTTGATCACATTTTCTAATATAGAAGTAGTTTGTCAGCTGGTTTCTTTTTAAATTATATGTGAAAGAAATAAATCACAATAATCCAATGTATACAATGTAAATTATTGTATGGAAAATAAATTTTAATTATCTACAACAAGGCCTCTATTACTAAAAGTACAAGTGCTTGGTTGTAAGGATTTGCTTTGCATATCTTCTGCAGTGATGGGGATAGATTTTCTGAACAAAAGTAACAGCAAAGCGTTAAGGCCTATGTTATTTCTATTTTAAGCATAAATCTGAACTTTATAATGATGAATTTCGACATTTATTTACTTAGCTATTGATTTAGTTATATTCATTTTAAGCATAAATCTGAACTTTATAATCATGAATTTCGACATTTATTTACAACAGTTGGAAGTTAATATTGCTGTAACAGTTAATATGATGTAAAATTTTATAAAAGTCATTCTCCGACCATTCAGAGGGGGTAATCCTTGTGTAAGCACATCAACCACATTTTATCTCTTCTATCCTATTTAGTGATACATATGTGATACATATTATATTCTAAATCTTATACATGAGATAATAAATATATTTATTTTGTTGTAGGACCTGCAATAGTCATATCATACATTTTATCAGCATTTTTGATCTACATAATTGCACTGTGCTATACAGAATTTGCATCAAGAATCCCAAGAGGGGGTTCAGGATATCTGTATGCATACTGTAGTATGGGAGAATTCATTGGTTTTCTCTGTGGATTCTGGTTTATTATGGGTAAGTGTAAAAAGAACTGTTTAAGGTATTTGGATACCCTGGTTGTAGGTGGAGCCACAGTAGCACCATCTCCACCTGGTGGAAAAAATGGCAAATTGGAGTTGTCTAGTAAATGAAATCTTAAATAAATGTACTTCCACTTGTAAAACCTTTCCCACCAAAAATCAAATCAGCTTTGCTCATTCTGAGACATTAAAATGAAAATTAATGAAAAGGGCTGTCGTGAATCATTATACCCAAAAGCATGGTCAAAATATGTGAATAAAGGCATTAAAGAAGTTTCCCAGATTCAAATTATATCATTTAAATGACATATGTTGTAATTACATCTTTCAGCCTCAATAATGGACCAAAAATGTCACTTTTCTATAATTTCGCCCATATTTGTGCATATTCTATTTCAAATAATTAATTTTTCAGAAGGAAATAATGTGGTGACATCCATATTTTTTTCCATTATATGATAGAATACATATTTACCTTCATTTTTAGCAAAGTAACTAAGAAATTAAACTAGCCAAAATTAAATAAATGCATTAGATGTGGAATATTGCAGTAAGATTATGCCACTACATGGTGCCACTGTTGTGTTATCAAGCAATCTATAAATAGAAAAAGTACTAATTTCATGCAAAACATGCTTGTTATTGATAAACAATGTAAACTTAAGTATAAAAGTTATATTTCTTTTCCTTAATGTTACATGGGATGCATTTTAACTGAATTATGTTATTCACTAAATTTATTGTAAAATATTGATTTTTCCCATTATTAGTGACAGCTGTAAAAAAATATACAGATTGTAAATGTACAAATAAAAATTGTTTTTGACTCAGGATATGTCTTCTGTTTCAATATGCAAAAAACTAGAAAAATTAAACTATAAAATGCCAGAGTATCCAAATACCTTAAGTGCGGAACTAAGGTATTGTTTCTCATTAATCAATATCCCTGCATGCACCTACCCTATTTTGATAATAAGAATGTTCCAAATGTCACCATTAAGAAAACAATATATGGACTGATAATGTAGACCTATAAGTATAACAACTGAGCCTGTCTACTTTAGCCTTAAACTGATGCACATAGCAACATGTCACAGGAAATGATTTTCATCTCAATCCCTATACGTTATTTAGAAAAAATAAGATCAGAAACAAGAGAGTATTTCCTGGTCTAATCAATTCTAAAACTCAACATTCAATTGGTGCAGAACTGCCCATCAACTATAGTTAATGATTTTTATATATTCAGGTTACATGATGGGAACTGTGGCTGGAGCCCGAGGATGGAGTTCATATCTCAACTATCTTGTTGGTGGTGCTATCAGCAATTTTACTACCAACAAAATAGCATTCTGGGAAGATATGACTCCCTTGTCAGAATATCCTGATTTTGTGGGCTGTGCTGTGGTTATAGTACTTGTTTTTATTGTCTCAGCTGGGGTTCAGTGCTCAGCAAAAATCACTGCTGTCATTGCTGTTCTTAATGTTGCATTACTAGTGTTTGTCAGTATTCTTGGATATGTCTATGCTGACCCTTCCAACTGGACCTCAAGTGAAACTGGTGGATTTATGCCATATGGATTCAGTGGCGTAGTTGCAGGTGCATTTTCATGCTTCTGGGCCCTAAGTGGTTTTGAAACAATATCAGCTTCTGTTGAAGAAGCAAAAAATCCAAAACATTCTATTCCCTGGGCAACAGGCATTTCTCTACTGATTGTAACCACACTATATGTTCTCCTATCTTCTGCTGTGACTTTAGTATTACCCTATACCAAAATAGACAAACTGGCACCATTGCCCTCTGTTTTTGCAGAAAAAGACCTTTATTGGGCAGAAGTTTTAGTATCGATAGGTCCAATTTTTGGCCTGACCACAACAACTCTCGGTGGAGTATATGGGTCCAGTAGGTTTCTCTATTCTATGGCTCTAGACGGCATGTTTCCAACCATCTTTTCCAAGGTGAATACTTGTTCTCAAGTTCCTGTTATAGCAGTTTTTTTTCTTGGTCCAATTATGGGATCCTGTGCTTTACTGATAGATATAGAAACTATTATACAATTTGGTTTGGTATTCACTTTATTTTTGTACATTCAAGTTTGTGCAGCAGTAATTATTCTACGATACAAAAGAATAAAATCGAATGATCCTGAAGGTACTGAGTTGGTACAACTGAATAAAACTAATGGAGATGAAGATGAATTGAATTCAAAAATCAAATTGGAATCAAATGGCAATCCCATTGAAACCAACTGCAAAGAAGAATTGGTGATAAGAATCTGTGTCCAGAAGAACAAATTCCTGAATGCAATTGCTAAGGCTCTTCCAAAAAACTGGATCATTTATCAGTTTCTATTGATTGTGTGTGTGGAGTTGATGATATCATTTGTTATCCGTTACGGTGGTAATTGGCTGATGGAGGGAGTGTGGTGGCTGTGGCTTATTGTCTTTGTTCTCAGCCTTATAATTGTACTTCTCACATTATCACTCTACCTCTTCAAACAGAATACTGAAGGATTGGTATTAAAGGTGAGATTATTTCTAGATATTTTACAGGAAAACATACATTATGTGTTACATATCTATTTGTATTTGATTTTCAGTGGAGAGAAATATATCATATGGTTTTAAACATTAATGTCTAAATAAATAAACTTGCAGCATATTATATACTATATACTATATATATATGCAGCATATTATATACATACAGACATATACCTATATACACACAGAAATATACTTATATCAGGACCATACATATTTCAAAACGTTGCTTTGCAATCAAAAAGCAACAGTAAATGATCCCCATTTTTGAATATGCAGGTTCCTTTAGTACCTGTGCTGCCATCTATAGGAATATTTGCCTGTGTCTATCTCTTGGTGGTAGCTACCTCAGCTTCTGCTTGGATCGGCACTGTAGTTACTACTGCCATTGGTACAGTATTTCCGATATTTCACACTCTTTATATTAAACAATATCATTTTTCCCGTTTTATCAAACAATCAAACGTTAACATAAACGTCATTTTGGATCTGAACATTTGATCTAGTAGTAACCTTTTACAAAAAACATGCAATAAGTTCTTTCTTTTTTATTTGGAAAGGATAATAAAAATATTTTGTATATTTAAATATCTAAAATCAATCAAATGCCTAAATTTCAATTTGTTATTGATCAGTTACATGTTTCATTTCTGTTTCTTTGCAGGTGTACTTATATATTTTGGGTATTCTATACGTCATAGTACCGAGGAAAGGGCAGTTTCCGAAGTACAGGATTGACAAGATACTGCTGAATCTCTAATCACTTTTATTCTCATCAATATAGACCAACAAAGTTTAATATAAATATATATATCTTTTTATTTTATGATATTATTTTTTGAATTTTTACATTTGTTTGTACATATTAATAAAATTATGTTTTGAAGTGGCAATGATTAGTTGATTTTCATTACCTGTTGTATGATTTAAACATTTACAGACCTCTAGCTTTCAGTTATTCACAATGACGTGAAATAACATGGAAAAGGTTCCTAAATGAATGTTCCATGAGATAGAAAATTAAACCTGCAAATACACTTAAGCAAATGAGATTGTAAGTCAAATAGAGACATTAAGGGACTGACCATTATTCATTCCGGGGTTCTGGAGGAAAAATAAATTTGCCGATTAATTTTTATTTTTCTCGCCACTCAGCCATTCTCAATTTTTTTCCCCGTTTCTTGGGCCAGCAATTCTCTTTTTTTCCTAGGATCTAAACATCATAATTTCGATACTTGTATCTGTGTAAATAGATGTATGATTTATCGGAAAATTATACAATGCATTATTTATACTAAATCATAATTAATACAACTATTTCAAGTAGTCATTTATTGAAGTAAACTTCATCTGCCTATTAAGTCCTGGCGGGTCCCAGGAAGTTTTGTCCTATTTGTCATGAATGCGGTCACATTAGATATAGGCACTGCATGGTTACAATATAAGATGTTGGTTACAATGAACACAGAGACAAACCCAATACTATGGCCCCATACACCGCTCAGGTGATGGGAGCTTAAAATAATCAATAAATAGTTATGATTGTCAATTAATTGATTTCAAAGAATTTCTCTACCTGGTTAACATAGAGGTTTGGCTTAAAAGCTGCCCAATTTAAACATTTTTCTGACAGGAATTGTTTTATACCGCCAAAAATAATAAGCTGAATATGTTGAATATATGTTATTAAGCAAATGTCGTCATTAAGATATCACAATTGATGTTAGTTAAGAAATCCTGACTATGAAAGTCTGTTTTGCCCAATAATAAATGTTAAGTAAAGTAATTAAGCTGAACATTCTGTTTATGCAAAAGATAAAAAGATATTTGGAAAAAAATTGTATCTGACAGCAATATAACATTTATTATTGATCTCAGATTGTATGTCACTCTTAAAGTTATGTTGTAAATTGTATTTGTCACTGATGCCTCAAAACTAGTCCCCTAAACAATTTTTTTCTCAAAGTTGACATTCTCCAACAAATTTCACCGATATTTTTTTTCAACTTTCCTCTACCTCCCTGAATGACTAATGGTTCACCCCTAGCAGAATCTAAAACCTTTGTAATATTTTTTATCAGATTTATTTTTTCCAGCAAAATTTAGAAAGGTAATAGGAGGTATCAAACACATACTATCAGCAACATACTAAAAGTCGCATGTATAAATAAATAAACCTTACTTTTCTGATTGAAATCTCAAAACCCTGATAGCAAGAAGATAACCATGTCTCACGGACAAAATATCAAGACGTGATTTTCTGGCCCAGTTCATGGTGTGATGTTTCATTAAGTGAATATCTGATCCAGTTCATGATGTGGTTAAGAAATGGTCACAAATATATAACATGATTAAGATGTCAACTTTAGAAGTCATTTGACAGGGTAAGGTAAGTGTTGATTGATGACACCAAGCTCAATATGTAGTTCAGCAACAATGCAGATTACGAATTGTAGAAAAAGTGGCAAAATATATATTTTTTATTATTAAGAGACGAATTATCATATTTTACTATTTCATATTTATTATCAAATTTTAAAATGATGATTGACTCATAACTTGTCATAAGGTGAGCACTCTTAGTGTGCTGAAGTTTACCAGTGCATCCTTAAAAAAATTAAAATTTTATTATTGCTATGACAAATATTGATTAGCATTTTTACTTGAAATTTTAAATGTTCTATAACTGATTTTAAATATTTTTCTTCATCCTGAAAATCATATCTTGAGCACATCTTACACTGGACCATATATTAAACTGGACTGGAAAATCACGTGGAATTCACATCTGTCTGATTGGTTAAAAAAAGAGTGAAATTGACATATTCCTATCTACTGGAATACATGGACTGCATCGGTTGACCAGAATGTAAATGCCAACCATCAAGATGATTTTATGCATCAGTCAAGGTATTTGTTACCAATCAGTCAAACACTCACTTCTCATGAATTAACAAGAAAGTCTTTTTTTTTTTTAAAGAATTTGTATACAGTTTCCTTTTGAAAATGATATTTAAATTTTTTCATCATTTTGAAGTTGCCGTAGTAAATGTAAATGTAGACTACAGTGACTGGCTACTGTCTGAAACTGGCAGTTGAAACTCGGACATTTTTAACAGTCAACCATCTAGCATACCTTTCTTTTGTGTATAAAGTTATTAATTTGCATATGTTCTATGTTTGCAAAATAATGTTTATTTATGCAGTTGAGGTGTCTGCCAGTCTGTGACACCGACAGCCAGGTCCATGGTCTGCAGGCCCCTCAGAAGTACATATCACACCAAAGTTCTGTGTTTTACCCACCACTAATTGCAATTGAGCTGAATGTTGTGTCTGACATATCATCTTGTAATTGCACTGTCTTTCGAAATGTAAAAAGTGTTTATTTGGGGGGTTACTTTTATAGAACTCCAAAAACAGAGTATAATTTTTTTATTGCATCACCCCAAAGTCATGGTATCATTTTAACTTTGCATCATCCCTAAATCAGGATATCAAAATATATGTCAGTCCTAAATCAGGGTACCAATGGAGATAGAATATTTCCCTAAATCAGGTTTTTCAATTCCAACCCAGCCTTCGTGGGTTACAATTATGAAAGTTAAATCAAACATATAAGAAACTAAACAGAACCCGCACACACCCTCCCCCCCCCCCCCCGATCTATTTTCCTCAAAGTAGGAAAGAGGGCACTGCAGACCTGTTCTGGTCATCAGTATTATAGGTGCAGTAAGGTCAGTTAATAATGTGTCATTTTATAAAGACTAAGACTAAGACTAAGAATATTTTATTTTCGTCTCACCTTAGCATTAAACAAATAAATAAAACAAATCTGCACAAATTTTAAAATGCCAAGCCAGTCTAAAAAGACTTATGAGAGACGTTCATACTTCTCGCTAATAATTCAAGAAATAATATAATATATATAAATTGTCATTGCTATAATGTGTATAAATTGTCAATGATGGCTGGGAGTGTATTTATTATGTGTACCGGAGGCATCTCCGCCTGTGGAGGATATCAAAAATGGCTTTTGCACTAGTAAAAGCTAAATCTGGCTGGCTAAGTATTAAAATCATTTTATCAGTGTCACTTAAAAACATAAAATTATCATCAAAATCACTGGCTTGCTGGAATAAGGCATTTCTGATGTCATCATATTGTCCGCATCTGATCAATGTATGCTCTTCAGTCTCTGATTCATTAATATCACAGAACAGACAAATTCTCTCCTCAGGTGGAAGGGCAGGCCTCTCATAACGGCCAGTCTCAATTCTGATAGGTGCCACTCCTGATCTGAATTTTGCCATTGCACTTCTGTATTTCTTTGGCATAATAATTTTAACATATTGTTCACATTTGGGATTCTGTTTAAACAGACGATAAGTTCGGAGCTTATTTTGCCCTGGGCCACGCAGTGCCTCCCTCTGCTGGAGCTGATCATGCCATTTATCTGTATAGTGACGTTCCAGTACCTGGTCAAGCTCTCTCACAGCCTTGCCAGGACTGTCACCACAGTCAAGGTCCAATAAGTGCTGCACATTATTCTGAACAAAGAAATTCTGCACATGATTGGTCCAGTTTTTCCTGCCTATAGCCCATGTGAACACTCTACGGTTCAGTCTGCTTGCATCCATATTAGCCAGACGTCTCCATTGTCTGATAACACATAACCAGGTACGATGCTGGGGTTGTTTCCAACCAGTTTCTCCATGGAGTGCTGGCAATGGTATTCTGCGGCCAACTCCCAGAAAGTATCGAGAGGCTCTGTACTGAACTGCATCAATGCAGTGGAAATTACAGTCAAATCTCTGACTGGCCGCAGTAAAAGACAAAGCGGGTACGTTCCACACTGGGGCCCCTCCGGAAATGGACTATTTGTGTTTTCTGGGCATTCACCTTTAATTTCCATTTCTGGCACCAGTTATTCAACACATTGAGCATCCTTTGTAGATCCTCCTCACATTCTGCGATTAAGCAAATGTCATCTGCATACAGTAACATATAAATTAGCTCCATACCAATATCCACTCCAGTACCAAGTTGTTTCAGCTCTTCACATAAATCATTAATATAAAGCGAAAACAACAAAGGGGAAATAAGGCATCCCTGTTTTAGGCCCTTTTCTACTCCAAACCAGTCTGTCTTTATGCCATTCACTCTCACACAGCATTCAGTACCACAGTAAAGTGACTTCAAAGCTGACAGAAATCTCCCTTGTTTTAGGCCAATAGATTCAAGTTTCCCCCATAGCAAGTCTCTGTCAACCCTATCAAATGCCTTACTAAAGTCTACAAAGGCAACAAATGTTGACTTATTCTGCTGTTTGCGAGTATCTATTAGTGATGACAGAGTTGACAAATGATCCTGACAACTTCTCTTCTGCCTAAAGCCATTAGCCATTATACAGGATATATCAACCACCTTTCTCATTTCACAGGGTAGAGGTTAAGTCACACTGTCCACCAGAGGCACACGCAAACTATTACCTCTGGCCAACCCAGATTAGTATTCATCCGGTCCTACTTTTACTGGCCATGTGCTCAAGAACTGTCAGTGTGTTGTAAATGTGATTGATATGTTAACATCTCTTAATATCAAATATGAATTTGCCTTGAGATGTATTAGAATTCATTTGTTAATATTTGAAAAATTTTTGTTGGTTAGATTAACCAAAAGTATAAAAGATTAAAAGAATTCAAATTGTAAACAAAGCGGCCATCTTTGTTGTGGTTCCGCCTTATCACTACCCCAGGAAATGGCTCCTCCGGTTGAGAAAGTAGTTCCAAGTTTTATTTCTCTTAATAGTTGTTTCTATATGCACAAACTTTTGTATTAAGGGTGAAATATATCATAATATACCAATCTGAGTACAATTCAAGAAAAAAAATAAGTAAGACGGACAGTTACATGAAAATTGGTGGATGTGCTGAGCCAGCACAAAAAGGCACCTTGTACAGAGGTGATAGGTTCGCCATGTCGCCCTCTGGTGGAGTTTGAGGTTAAGTGTGCCCGTGTCCAACTACCCTCCAAAACAGGACTTCTCTCTCTCAATTAGGAATTAATATTTCAGAATAGCTGAATTTCCAAGAACATGAAGAATGGTGACAGATGCTCAGATTAGCGTGAAATGTGATGAGTGAGAAAATTAACTTTTTTCCATATTCATCAGACCATGTCATAAAAGCACATTAATGTCAAGCGAAAAGAAAAATCCTCATTTGTTTTTCTTTTTTTGTAATCATTTTCTATGATAATCTGATTTCTTCATGGAATGACTGACATAATGTTGAAAGTGATGTAAAACCAAAACAAACTGATCTACTTTTCTAACCGCCACAAATAATGAATTGCTTTTGAATATATGAAATTACGCACAATCAACTACACCAAGCATACCAACTTGCCATTGAGCATGCCAACTTGCCACCAAGCATGTCAACTTGACAACTTATGGATGACAACTTCCTAACATGCATGCCAACTTGCCACCAAGCATGCCAACGTCCTAACATGCATGACAGCGTCCTAACATGCATGCCAGCGTCCTAACATGCATGCCAACTTACTACCAAGCATGTCAATTTGCCAACAAGTATGCCAACCTACCACCAAGCATGCCAACCTACCACCAAGCCTGATATATGAGAGCAATATTTTTCTCAATAGGATTTTACTGGCTATGATTGGTTAACCTGTTTTAATTGTATATGACAATTGGTATTGAGGCAGCATGATATATGACACAAGTGAGTTATTCATATGCGAAAGGCAAAAACAGTTGTTGGGATGTTTATATATCAATTTTGTTTTTTCAACAGTGGTTTATGATCAACATTCTAAGAATCACAGTGGCCTATTTGCATTGGTTTGTATCACATATGAAATGGCGTACAATATATGTCTTATTTTGTATGGATTATTTTAAGAAGAGATTTATAATGAGGAGTGGGCAGGTTGGATATTCTGTGCTGAGCCTATGCTGATGTTTCCAGGCCCGATGTTTCGTCGTATTAATATTTCAGTTTGAAGTATGTGCAAAAATGAAGTATGTACAAAAATATTCTCATCTTGTTTTCAGACACATGTAAGTGCTAACAAAGTCGAATGGTGTAATAAACACTGGCAAATGATTGATAAACTAAAATCAGCTTTGTTGCCCGAATCTCTGTTGTCTTCATCTGTACATGCCTGAAAGCCTGATTTTTGTGAAATATGGAATAACTTATGTTACATTAAAAGCTTCGATTGAATAAAATGACATGCACATATATCCTTTTTGATACTGTTAGTGTAAGAGTTGATAAACAAGAAAATGTGGTGTGTCATGTGTAACACAGATGAGAGGCCACAGGCCGTGGCACAGTTGGTTAGAGCGCCAGCTTATTAGCACCAGTTCCTCTGTGGTGATCTAAAGGTCATGGGTTCGAATCCTGGCCATGCCTGGGATTGAACCCATATGGTACAATTTCCCACATGAGCTGAGGCCCGTGCCTAAAGGGGTAACCCGTTGTCCTTGTAAATCTGTGAGCGGGTGGGTTGTCATGTGAAGGACCTGCGACATGACAATTCAATGAGGCAGCACTATATCTGCTACAAATAGGTCTCATCACAAAATGACTGAAATAATGTTGAAAGTGATGTAAAACCCCAAACAAACAAACAAACACAGATGAGAAAAATTAAGCGAAACAGAAAGTACAGAAACAAACTTAAATATTTTTACTAAGAAACCAAAGACAACGATTACATACATCACATACATATATAACAAGAAAGTCATTTTTTAAAAAAGAATTCTTATCATTTTGAAGTTGCGTAGATCATAGACCAGCACGTGCAGGGTGTCACTATCAGCAAGTGCAGTGAGTTGCAAGTAAACAAAACCCACATACCCTAAACTTCAACATGGCAACAAAAAAAGGCAAAAACAAGCAAAGCAAAGGTAAATCAGCTGAAAACAGTGAGCGGGATGTGATTGGTATCACTGAATCTATGGATATTGAGAGCATGGACGAAAATGATTGGAAGAGAGTTCTTGTAGACAATAATCAAAATTTGAAAAAGGTAATGGACATGGTAGAAAATGTGAGTAGCAAACAGGACGAAATGTCACAAAAAATAGTGGATTTGGAAAACAAGATTGGTCAATTTGATGTGAAACTGGCTGAACAAGGCAAGTCCATTCAGTTTGCACAGGAGGAAATTGATGAACTTAAAAAGTCAAACACAGGCATAACTGAGGTATGCAACAAACTAAAAGAGACAAGTGTAAATCAAGAGCAAAATATAAACTGTGTACAGGATAAAGTCTCAAAACTGGAAAGAAAACAGAAGGAAAGGAATATTAGAATTGTGGGCCTGAAAGAGGATAGAGGGGAAAATGTTAGACAAACTGTATCAAAACTCCTGTCTGACAAATTTGATATGCAAAATCCTCAGATAGATGACACATTCAGGTTTGGCAAGCCTGGACAAGTAAGAAATGGTAAACCTGTGACAAGACACATTGTAGTGACTTTGAAAAATGCAGAGGATCGTCATAAAATTATGAAAAACAAGAGTACAGCACTGAAGGACCTGGATTATTATATCACAGATGATCTCACTGAGTCTGATATGAAACGAAAAAGAGACCTGAAGCCTGTGATGGATAAGGCTAGAAATGATGGGAAATCAGTCAAATTTCGGTATGGTAAACTCTATATAGATGGAAATCTATATAGGCAGCATGACACCTTGCCACCAACACCAGGTGGAGCAGCTGAGGCAGCCACAAATGACAGTCACTAGGGGTCAGCCCGGCATGGTGCCAGTAAGAATAGGGTGACTATTGGATTATGGAATGTGAATTCATGGACTGAGAGAAATGGAAATCTTAGAGAACAAATATTAAAATACCTTAATCTGGATATTACACTACTATGTGAAACAAAATTGAGGAATCAAGAAAAACTAAATCTTGAGGGTTATAAGTGGTATGGTCAGAATAGAGCATCACTTAAAAAGACTGCCAAGTCTGGATCAGGTGGAATTGGTGTTTTTATCAAACAATGGATTTTAAATGAGCATTATTTTTCTGTTGTTGAAAATGATTTTGAAGGAGTATACGGTGTAAGGTTACAGCACAAAATAACTGGCATGGAAACTATCATAATTGTATGCTACTTGCCACCAGAGGGCACTGAACGTGGAAGGAATGATAGGGCTTTCTTTGATGAACTTCTCTCTGTGGTTTATAGACATGCTGATGCTGATGTTTGCTTCATAGGTGGAGATTTCAATGGTCGTCTAGGAAATGAACAGGATATTATAAGTGGAATTGACAATGTATGTGATAGAATACCAATAGACTGTGATAAAAACAAGCATGGAGTATCACTTCTGGAATTTCTCAAGGATGCCAAGTATTGTGTAATAAATGGACGTGTCACCCCAGAGTTTGACAAGTTTACATCTGTTAGTGTCAAGGGGAAGTCAGTAGTGGATTATTTATTGACAACACATGGAAATATCAAGGATTTCAGTAAAAGTGCTGTTTACACTGTGAAAGAATTGTGTGACACAATCGGTCTGAATTGTACAGAAAAATTACCAGATCATTCAGTAGTAACAGGGGTGCTAAAGTGGAATGATATAGAATGCACAACAGAACATAGCAAAAAGGACAAACAGGATGCTAATGAAAATAATACAAACAATGAAATGACATACCTGCAAAAGAAATATAAATTAAAGGAAGTACATGATGGAATTCTAAATGATGTTATGGTTATGGATCTGCTTAGAAAAACAATTCAAAAAATTGAAAGTGAAAACATAGCACAGAGTGAGGTTGATGAGATTTACAGAGAAATTTTGGACTCGTACCACAGAGGGATGACTGAAAAATTTCCATATTTTCCTTCCAATGGAAAAGTTAAAAAGAGCCATAGAATACATAAACCTTGGTAGTCAGAGGCACTGCAAGAAAAGTGGAAAGGGTTAGCAAAGGCAGAGAAGGCATATCTCCAATTCAAAGGATGCAGGAGAGAAAAACAAAAACTGCATGGGCAGTACAAAGATAAACAGCACATATTTGATAGAGAATATAGAAGGGAAAAACGTAGATGTCAGAGACAAAAGCAACTGAATCTTGAGGAATTACAGACAAATGACCCAAAAGAGTTCTGGAGGCAGCTAAAACATCTGGGACCCAGAAAAAGCACAAATATTCCAATGGAAGTAGTAGATGATAATGGAAACGTTCTACTTGATCTTGAAAGTGTTCTCCAAACCTGGAAGGAAAAGTTTAGTCAGTTATACACAAACCTTCCTGCAAATGATGACATGTTTGATGATGAATTCTATAACAGGATTAAACAGCTTAAGACTGATTTTGAAGCAGAAATGGATGTACTTAATACCAATGAGACACAAGAACTAAATGCAGAAAATGCAACTGGTTTGAACGACCCAATAACAAAGGAAGAAGTCATTAAAGCAATGTCAAATGCCAAAAATGGAAAATCAACAGGCATAGATAATCTACCCAATGAAGTTCTAAAGCAGCCAAATACAGTAACTCTACTACAGAAATTCTTTACTTTGTGTTTTGAAAAATGTGTTATACCTAGCATGTGGGGCAAGGCAATCATAACCCCTATTCCCAAGGGTAAAGGAAAGGACAAAAGGATGCCAATGAACTACAGGGGCATTAGTCTTCTTTCAACAATGTACAAACTGTATAGCTTCATTTTAAACAGACACCTTTCTAGATATTTGGAAGATAATAGAATAATAATGGATGAACAAAATGGCTTTCGTCGTTTGAGAACATGCATAGATCATTTATTTGTGATAACATCTGTTATTCGGAATAGAAAAGCCAGAGGTTTATCCACATACTGTTGTTTTGTGGACATGAAAAAAGCCTTCGACCTGTTAGACAGACAATGTTTATTTTACAAACTGCAGTGTGCTGGAGTCGATGGAAACATGTATAAGGCTATCATATCTATTTATGGTGACACACAAAGTTGTCTTCGTATAAATGGTCACTATACATCATGGTTTCCAGTAACAGTGGGTGTACGACAAGGTGATGTCTTATCACCGACTCTTTTCTCCCTGTACATTAATGACCTTACAGAGGAGATACGGGACTCAAAAATAGGTGTGAAAATTGATGATTTTATACTTGGAATTTTACTTTATGCTGATGACATTTGTCTTTTAGCCGAATCTGAGTCTGATCTCCAAAAACTCCTGGATATTACTAATGATTGGTGCAGAAAATGGAGAATGGCAATACGTCTTGAAAAGACAAGCGTTGTACATTTTAGGAGAAAATGTCAACCTATGACACAATCTCAATTTAAATGTGGAAATGATATCATAGAAAAAGTAACATGTTACAAGTATCTAGGATGTATATTGGAAGAAACACTTGATTTGAGTACTATAGCCAATGTTCTAGCCGGAGCTGCATCCAGAGCTCTGGGATCAATAATCTCCAAATTCCACCAAGCAGGAGGCATACCATATAAAGTGTACAAAAAAAATGTATGAAACATGTGTTGTGCCAATTTCTGATTACTGTGCTGGAGTATGGGGCTACAAAGTGTATGACAAGATAGACACAGTCCACCACCGTGCCATACGCTCGTACCTTGGAGTACACAGATACGCCTCAAATGTGGCAATCACAGGTGATATGGGTTGGACTCCCCCAGCAGTGAGGAGAAAAATTAGCATAATAAAACTGTGGAACAGACTTATCAAAATGAGTGATGCTCGACTGACCAAGAGAGTCTTACTGTGGGATCTGAAAAACAAGCTTTCAAATACATGGTCATACGATGTGAGAAAGATTTTTCAAGAATGTGATTTTATTGAAAAGTATGATAACAAATTGATGTTGAATGAGTCAGAGATGAAAGAGCTTGAAAAACGCCTAATGGAGAATTTTATGATGACTTGGACAGCTGATCTGATGACACAACCGAAGCTTAGAACCTACAGACTTTTTAAAAGTAGTTATAGTACAGAAGAATATGTCATTCTTAATCTATCACGATCCTCAAGATCTTATTTAGCTCAACTCAGAACAGGTATTCTTCCCTTAAAAATTGAAACAGGTCGTTATGTGGGACTTAAACCTGAAGACAGAACATGTCCCTTGTGTGGAATGGAGCCAGAAACAGAGGAGCATTTTATGTTTAAATGTAGTGAATATCTTGCCTTAAGAGTTACATGGCTGCAAAAGATTTGTAAAGTATATGATAACTTTCAAGATATGGACCTGTCTGAAAAATTTAAAATAGTTCTCTCCAATAAGAGGCTGATTAATACCACATCACATTATATCCAACAAGCAATGAACTTAAGGTCAAACAAACTGTACAAAAGTTTTAATTTCTAGTCAAAGTGACTCATAAGCCGCCATGCCGGCTGGTTGTGTTTTAATATTTATATCAATGTTGTTTTTTTTTTAATATGTTACACAAGTGTCACTGTAATAAATAAATAAATAAATAAATAAATAAATAATACCTTACTGTACTAATTGCAATTGAGCAATTCATCTTGTAATTCCTCTGTCTTACATCTAAAGTGTTTATTTGTTTTCACGGCACGAGTACTAGTGATGTGCAGGCCGCCATTTATAATGAAGCCACATTCAATTTGCATTTTTCTCACTCGCGTTTGTTTGGACTTCAGGGCTGAATGTTGGAGGTTTTGACATGATTAAGCTGGAAGTCTATGGAGCATACACAGATTATCGGTCCATGGTGGCCATGATTTTGGCACATTATTTCTGCTTACACCGTCAGATAGCGCTTTTGTTTCAGAAGTGATTTGTGAGTGCGTAGTAGAGTAAGATGATTCTCTTGGATTTTGCCCTCGGACTTTGCATTGCGATTTTGCAAATTTATGTGAGCTTGATTTTTTTTAAATCTACACTTGTTTGGGATGGTGGTGCTTAGAACCAAAAAGTACATAGAAAGCATGACGTTTTCACATCAGCCCTTGTTGTTTCTGATCAAATAGTATATAGTATGTCATGATATAGTCTTTATTATCACATATATTTATTAGTGTATAGCTGTATACAAAAAAGGATGTGACCAGAGAGAAAGGGTTATGAGATTTAAACAAGAAAAAGTGTAGATCCACATGTAACACGGATGAGAAAAAAAATTAACAAACTAACCAAAACTTTCAATAAACAGAACAAAAATTAAAATAAACAAAACAAGAATTAAAATAAACAAAAAACATAAAATGAAATATTACCTTTATTGATGTTTTAAAAACATTTGATTTGGAATATGAACAATTTTTTGTTGCACTACTTTATGAAAAGATGTGCCTTCTGAGGCTTGATTACATAATTTGCCCTAATATCGCTCAGGCACTACCGCAAATCATCGATCAGACTTTTTCATGTCATGTCTACATCTACATCTCATCTATAAGTTTACTCGGCAAAACCAATTGGCATGCAAGATTGCACTAAGGGGACCAGCTGGTACACACCACCTGCTTGTTGCCAACCTTTATACTCTGGCAAGGGATTTTCTGAAGGATGCAGAGCTACCTGTTTCCAATGTAGTTAAATGAGGGGGAAGGTTGTTCCAGTCAGTCATTGTCCTTGGAAAATAGCTGTATTTATAAGGGTCACAGCTTGTCGCCATTTCGATATAGTGATTTACATGGTTTTTCCTTGTAGGAGCTGATTTCATTTTGACATGATCTGGAAGTTTCAAAGCTATTTCACCATGTATAGCCTTGTACAATAAAACCAGCCTCTGGGTCCTTCTTCTCCCAGCTAGTGAATCTCATTTTAGGTCTTCCAGGATTTTTGTTACAGTGCCTGTTTCTCCCTTCCAGTTTCCAGCCACAAATCTAGTAAATCTCCTATCCTTTGGCAAACTGGTGCTTAGCCCAGAATTGTGGGACTCACAGGCTTGTGTTGATAGTTCGCTGCACAGTGCTGTTAAGGCCTTGTGCACCAAGTCTCATTTCAATAACGTCCTTCAAAATTTTGTAATCTGTTTGCTGCATGTTTAAATCAGATATGTTTTGGCCAGAGATACTCCATTACATGAAAAGCAACCATATGTGGTTGTTTTGCACATGACATGGTCTCCATCATAGCATTTAACCATTATGATAGCATTTATAGCAGTTGGCATGTGTTTTTTTCACTTTTCCCATGTCCCCACCATAATAATCACACATTTTGGTAAAAGTGAGATTACAGCGACATGGTATGTCGCTCGCAAAGGGTTGCTGTGATTTTAATTTTGTCTTGCAATTAATATTTGCTCCAAACATACCCTGGGCTTCCAGTATAATTGCCATATATATGCATTTAGTCTTGTATTTTAAGTCTATTAGACCTGAGGGTCTCATCATTGCATTTCTATGTAATATTCCTTGTTTTCAAGATAGCGCTTTTCAAGCCAAAGGCGAAAAAAAATCGATGGTCAACCCCACTTCATATTTTGCCTTTATCTATATTTTTGGATAAAATTTGGCTGAAATACCCTAGGTCGATAGAAATATTTTTATGATTTTTTTTAAGTGGCCCTTTTACAATGGTTTTAAATGGGGCATTATAATAGTGATCGGAGGCCTGAGGCATTACATCAGGTTCTAGAAGGTGATGCCCTCTAGTGTTTAACTTATGGTATAGCAAATTAAGGTCTATAGTCCACAATCGGTTTGAAGCATCTGGAGAGAACTTCGTATGGTCTCGTGTATTTACGTAACTGCCTTCGGCTCTGGGGGATTCCAGGATGAGAGTGAGGCTATGACGTCAGTGGGGGGTATTTCCCATACAGCACACATGGCGGCCAACTCGTTTGCATGAAATTTTTAAATACCCAACTCTTTTAGTGATAATTCATATTTTATGCCATGATTATTTCTAAAATATCTCAGAAAAGCTTGATTATTCTTTGGATGGCATTAAATAAAGAAAATATAAATACTTGATATAAGTCACCAGCTGCAAAAACTGAGTCAAACCCGTTTTAACTACAGTTAAAATGGGTTCAATTTAAATAATAAAAAATTAATACTAGCTGGTTAAGTTTACTTTTTCTGTGCTAAATTAACAAATAACATTACTTTGAACACATTTAAGCCAAAAAAACATAGGTCTGTCCCGGTTTTACATTGTGGATTATAGACCTTAAGTTAATTTTATTTTCGTATACAGGCACCTGTGAGGTGGTTTACTGTCCTAGATCCTAATAACTGTTCATATATGGACAGTAAACCACCTCGCAGGTGCCCGTATGCAGTGCCTGGAACTCCGGCCAAACGTCACTGGAAATATGTGGTTGTTGTTTGCTGTAACCCTGTTTTATATTTATGTCAATCAATCAGAGCAACCCCCTCCTAAATAGTGACATTATTCGCTCGCTGCACCAACCCATTGCAACGAGAGGTACTTGATAGTCCTAATATAAATTTGGACAAGATAGTCTATTAACTGTCCATATGTGGACAGTTATTTGTGTCTATATATAGTTTTGGTTTGGTTTGGGGTTTTACATCACTTTTAACATTATTTCAGTTATTTCGTGATGAGACCTACTTGTAGCAGATATAGTGCTGCCTCACTGAATTGTCATGTCGCAGGTCCTTGACATGACAACCCACCCGGTCACAGATTTACAAGGACAACGGGTTAACCCTTTGGCACAGGCCTCAGCTCATGTGGGAAATTGTATCATGAGTTCAATCCCGGCACGGCCGGGGTTCGAACCCACGACCTTTGGATCACCACAGAGGAACTGGTGCTAATAAGCTGGCGCCCTAACCAACTGCGCCACGGCCCGTGGCTGTGTCTATATATACCTGGATTGTGCCCTCTGGTGGACGCTAGACCAATCTCCACTTCAGTTATAATTTGCAAGTCTATGCAATGGGTATAGGAATAGAGTAGTTTTCACTTTCGTAAGACATAATTATGTTAGATAGGAAATATTACTCACAATATGCCTATATTTCTGTATTAGAGCTTTGTTTTCAACCATCGTTAATTTGACCTAATTATTGAACCAGTGGAGGTCCCGTGAGGTTCTGTACAAAGGGGCCTACATGGGTGAAATACAAACAATACTTGGGCACTTTCAGCATGTCACTGACCTATTTGTTACATAATAATATATAATGCATAATTGAGGTCGCCAGAGGGAAACAGAAAAATTCTTGCAAATTGAACCCATTACAACAGCGAGAGATAGCTGAATAAGTAAGAGACAGCTGCTTCAGTGAGAGATAGCTGCAGAGGTGAGAGATAGTTATAACAATGTGAAACAGCTGTACAAATGAGAAATAGCCGCATAAAGGCTTGGTCTCACTGTAGCAAACAGATGAGTTGCAGAGTGGAAGTTTTGCACATAAAAAACCCTTTATTGCCATGTTACCATTGTTGTGTGTGTGTCAGATGTTCATTGATTGGAATCTGGGAGATATCTGTTTATTGAATAGATAACTGATAACATATATGCACCATTGTGCCAGGCACAATGTCTACATACTGTGTGCAGTGTGTTCATTGATACCAGATTACAATCACAATATCACATGACTTTTGTCTATTGAGATTTTGATGTAATCAATATTGAATAAAAAAAATCTTATAATGACAATTATAATATCATATTATACAATATTACATGTCCGTCATGAAACAAATAGTGATCCATATAATTTTTCCATAATTGTAAAACAATAATGTAAAATATATAAAATAATGTTCACTTTACAAATAGTTATACATCATTATAGAGAAATCCAAATCTCACTGCCTGAGTTTGAAACTATTCCTCAGTATGACCAAGTCAATAACATTGGTCCCATAAGCTGTAAATTTGTATTGTTGGGGAATTACCATGCAAAACATCTTACCTAATTTGAGGCTTAAAGGTGTGGTTCTTCAATCTGAAACCCATAATCGTATACGAACACCTGTAGGAGGTGTTGCTCAAACAGGATTCACTTACAGACTGTGGCGCCCTCTGATGGATTAATTTTACTTTCCAGCAAACTGACAACCCTTATCTTCACCAATGTTTTTCGGCCTGGTTTCTTCCCTAAAAATCAATTTTTCATTCACTGAGAAATTGTTTTTTTTTCAGAACCCTGATGACATTCTACAAATAGGCAGTTACAATTAGTACGATATGAATGTGAATACACTCATGTATCAATCAGTGGCATAATTGCAGAAATAGTTATATAGTTTTAGAGTTTCGCTAATACATGAGGCACAAAAGGATGTTCTTGTCCATTTTAATAGATCAATGTCATAGTTCATAGTTTGATAGAACTGTGCACTATTTAATATTCATAACATTCATTTATTTTATAAAATGGTGATGCCACTAATAACTGATATTTAACCATGCACGGCAACATTTCCTAACAGTGACAAAGATAAGTAAAATATTATGCAGGTAGCACAAACAGGAAATAGGACATCTTTATCGTTTTGTTTATGTGTATTGACAAGTACTTGGATCGTCTCTCAGATAGATTAATTCCGGCATAACTGACTATTGACTGTGAGTATAGATTTTACCTGTTTACACTGTCAAACTTTTCAAGATGATTGGTTTGATATGTCAGACATGGTTGACTGTGAGAACTCAGCAGAATTACATGTAACACATATTTAGCTAGCAAAGCAAACATCCTCATATATCATATTTTATATTTCCTGTCATGCTTTAGAACTGATAACATGTACTATCAAAGCATATCACATGAGTCGAGTACCTGTTCGATGTTTAACTCGGATAATATTCTTGGGGACAGTTTCACTCAACCAGAGATATTTAAATAGAGATTGGAAAGAGCAGGTCCAACTCTCACATGGTCTCGCGCAATCGTTTTTACACAAATTGCAATACAGTTCTCCATCTAAATGCTATAAAACAGTATCTTTAAAATCTACTGCATCCACTTAATGTCAACATGATGATCTAAAGATGATAACATGGTCCATTTGTACAAAATACAGTAAATATTCACTTGCCAAGCTGGCCACATGTGGGAAACAGGAAGTGGTGATGGTGACGCTGCCACGAGATCGGTTCACCTGAGCGAAAATGTAGAGGCTTGTTTCCAATCTCTGTTTTATATGTCTCTGACTCAACAGACCCCATTCCTGATATTTCAGAATTAATTATATTGCAAATAGCTCACTGCATAGAGACATATATCAAAACAATTTGCAATAATATTGGGCGATAAAGCTTTCAGATAATCATTTTTTAAAGACAGTGATTCCACAATGGCACATATCGAATGCACAGAAAGCATCACATGTACACAGAAATCCCTCTCCTAAACGGACCAGCCCTCGTCATCTTTGATCGCTATATATGCAGTTTGTTCCTAACCCCAAATCACATTTTTTTCACATGAGTGCCATAGTTTTAAACTGATTAAACTCGACCTCTGATAATTGAGTGTTGCACAAATGACCCATGTTACCACAGTTGTAATGTTTCTAAATAAACATAGGTCAGTGGTTTTAGAACTATGCTGATCATTGCCTTTTTAGCTATGCTGACTTTGTCACGCCGGTCGCATCCCACGGAAAACTCTCCCCTCTTATCACACATTTTGGAGCATCGGGTCTATTATTTTCCTATTATCATTTTCGTTTATGGTGTGAGGATTTATACAGGGAATTGGACCATTTTTGCACACTTCCCAATCCTAATATTCCCAATTATTTATATAATTCCAAGCCACTGACTGTCCTAGTATTGCAAGCTTCTTGATCTGAGGAACCTAAGTGTCACCTGCTACCACGGTCGGACCATTGTTCTCAGCAAAGCTGTCTGCTGTTCCACCACTCGGCAAATACTTTTTGTGTGGCTCTTAGCAATGCTTATCATGCATATATGAATATTAATAATGAGCTTGGACGAATTGCTAACTATATCAGCTGTTTTCCTTGACGGAAGGGGCTGAAACTCAAGTCAATTCTTTTCCTTGAGTATATATATATATATATATATATATATATATATATATATATATAGTATATATATATGATGTATCGTTTTCTGACACCCCCACACAGCAAGCAGACAAGTGCAATTAACTTTGTGTCTCTGCTTGTTTTTCACCTTATTAAGCTGCTTGTTAAGCTGCTTGTTTATCAACTTTTTATCAACTTTTTATCTGCTTGTTTATCTGCTTGTTTATCTGCTTGTTTATCTGCTTGTTTATCTGCTTGTTTATCTGCTTGTTTATATGCTTGTTTATCTGCTTGTTTATCTGCTTGTTTATCTGCTTGTTTATCTGCTTGTTTATCTGCTTGTGTATCTGCTTGTGTATCTGCTTGTTTATCTGCTTGTACTAGCTTGTTTACCACATACCCTTGTAATTATATACAAGTGAATACTTTCAGTCATTTGTTAGTTAAGCCTGAAGAAGTCCCTTGAAGGACATGTCACAATAAAAGGTTTTAACCCTTTGTCAACACAGACTTTTTTGGATTACTTTCATCACCACTACACTGTATACAACTACCTTTTTACTTTGGATTTTATATAGATATAGTAAAATTGTATATTGCAATATTGTGTAAGATTCATAAATTTTAAACCATAATTTATGCTACCACACTAATAAAATTAGAACCACCCTAATCAATTTGTTTGTCTTAAATATATATTGTCATCTTTTTAGAAAGAAATGAAGCAATTGTCTATATTATGGAAGCGGATGACCAGAAGGAAGGATATGAAAAAGCTGAGTCAAACAATGGAAACTGACCTGAAGAGGTGCCTAACCATCTTTGACTTAACGTTTATTGGTATTGGAAGTGCTGTAGGATCTGGTATTTATATTATGACTGGTGTTGCTGCCAAGGAGTTAGCTGGTGAGTATGAAAGGGTGTTAATAAATTATTCTCAACTTTGAAGTAACTCGTAATTTGTTTTTTTAAACAATATAAGTGAAAAAATTTAATCACAAATTTTCATCAACATATAAAATTAAGAATAGTTGGAATTAGAACACCTACATATGTCTACGTAAATTATTGTATGGAAAATAAATTTTAAATATCTATAATTTGTTTTTTGTAGGACCTGCAATAGTTATATCTTATGTTTTATCTGCATTTCTGGTCTACATAGTTGCATTATGTTACACAGAGTTTGCCTCTAGAATTCCCAGAGGGGGCTCAGATTATCTGTATGCATACTGTAGCATGGGAGAATTTATTGGTTTTCTCACAGGATTCTGGTCCATTACAGGTAAATTTTGTCATTTCTATTCATCTTATTCTAAATCTTTATATTTATATTTTTTTTATTTCTTAAATCAAACTTCAATGAACATAAGTCTGTAAGTCAAAAACCTTTGTATATGTGTTTAATATTATTGATTTTCATCATTGATATTCAGGTTACATGATGGGAACTGTGGCTGGAGCCCGAGGATGGAGTTCATATCTCAATTATCTTGTTGGGGGTGCTATCAGCAATTTTACTACCAACAAAATAGCATTCTGGGAAGATATGGCTCCCTTGTCAGAATATCCTGATTTTGTGGGCTGTGCTGTGGTTATCGTACTAGTTTTTATTGTCTCAGCTGGGGTTCAATGCTCATCTAAAATCAATGCTGTCATTTCTGTTCTTAATGTGGCTTTACTTGTTTTTGTGAGTATTCTTGGCTTTGTGTTTGCTGACCCTTCCAACTGGACATCAAGTGAAACTGGTGGATTTATGCCATATGGATTCAGTGGTGTAGTTGCAGGTGCATTTTCATGTTTCTGGGCATTTAGCGGGTTTGAATCAATATCAACCTCTGTGGAGGAAGCAAAAAATCCCAAGCATTCTATTCCCTGGGCAACAGGCATTTCATTGACAATTATTACAACATTATATATACTCTTGTCTTCTGCCGTGACATTAATATTACCTTATACCAAAATAGACAAATTGGCACCATTGCCCTCAATTTTTGCAGAAACAAACCTGTATTGGGCAGAGATTCTAGTATCGATAGGTCCAATTTTTGGTCTGACAACAACAACACTTTCAGGAGTATATGGGTCTAGCAGGTATTTGTATTCTATGGCTTTAGATGGTATGTTTCCAACAATATTTTCAAAGGTGAATTCTTGTTCTCAAGTTCCAGTTATAGCAGTTTTTTCCCTCGGTCCAATTATGGCTTGTGCTACTTTACTAATAGATATAGAAACAATAATAGAATTTGGTGTGATATTTGAGATATTTTCATACATTCAAATTTGTGCAGCAGTTATTATTGTGAGATATAAAAACATAAAAATAGATAAGGCTGAAAATCATATGTTGGTATATCAGTCTGAATCAGATCATTGTGCAGATGTAATGATTTCAAATAGACATGTGATATCCAATAAACCTGCTGAAAATATAACCAAGACTGGAATGGTGGTTAGAGAGTTTGCCCTCAGGAATAAATATCTTAATATCATTGGCAGATCCCTTCCAAGAAATTGGGTCATTTATCAGTTTCTGTTGAGTGTATCTGTGGAATTGATGATATCATTTGTGGTTCAGTATGGCGGTGATTGGCTGATGGAAGGGGTGTGGTGGCTATGGCTTATTGTTATTGTTCTCGGTATCACTCTTATACTTCTCACATTATCACTCTACCTCTTCCAGCAGAATACTGAAGGATTGAAATTAAAGGTAAGATTTTACTTCCACAATGATGCATCCATTTTGATATGGCCTGAATGAATGAAGATCTCAGCTGCAAAGTGCATTGAAGGTGGATGGGTAAATCATTTTTTCTGTGATAAGGTATCTTTTATCCAAGATTTTAAATTGTTGTCATGAATTTTGATGAACAAGGTCATCCAGTTCAACTCGAACCAGTGATTAATATTGACTATGATAATGCATTGGATACCATATCAACCTTTTGAAAAATTGATAAAAAACTGATATTCTGTTCCAGACAAGACTACTTGATGTTATGGGTAAATTTGTTGGGAAGTACCTTTTTGGGATGAAGTACCTTTCTATCCAGTATAAAGCTATTGATGTTCTATGTTTCTATCCAAATATGATACATTAATCAAACTACTTTATATATACAAACTACACATTTTTACATATAATATCATGTACTTCTCCATATAGTAATTGATGTCATCAATATTTATACCTAGGTTCCTCTGGTACCAGTACTGCCATCTATAGGTATATTTGTCTGTGTGTACATCTTGGTAGTAGCCACCTCACCACCTGCCTGGACTGGGGCAATTAGTGTCACTGCCATAGGTATAGTACTTTTTATTTAAATTTCAAGATATATTACAAGACTGGTGTTGATGTTCCAATTTAATGTAAAAGATGTAGACATTGTGAAGAAATCTTCACATATATTTGTTCCTTACATACAACAATTTTGAAAGAGATTTTGAAAAGTAATAGCGTGTCATGCAAAATGGTAAATATGTGTTTATGAAAAAATATAATTTGGAAACAAACGATTTTATTAAAGCTTATTTCATATTCATTTCTATTAGCCCTTTCACAGTTGTGATGTTTAGGGAAGTATATGATTAGATTAGAAATAAATAACAATGCACCCCTACTAGGGGACTAGAAATCATTTAAAATAAAGATATTGAGTACATCCACATTCAAAGAATCAATTTACCCATTAAAACAGCTTGTTTACTTCTTGTTTTTCAGGTATTTTGGCATATTTTGGGTATTCTATCCGACACAGTTCAGAGGAGGGAAATGTTGATGAAATTATTGATCAAAATATTGATGACAATATTCATGTTGATTGATAGAACATTGATGAATGTTTGGAAAGATATTTATTTTTGATCATCCAGACCATTTCACATCAACATCTAGCACATTTAACTGCTGGAAGCAATGGAAATTGAACCGAAAGTCTAGTTTGAAACTAAATAAACAACTCAAACTTCATTCTTTTCAGAGATAAATTCTAATCAAAACAAAATTTTAAATAGACAAATGTACAGTGCTACTTTGAATATGTATCATGTGACATAAGTTGAGATGAATATTTCTTCACTCTCAAGATAGAATAAAGCTTTAATTGGTTCCATTGATCAAATGTTGTGTGTTCACTTCCTATTCTCACTATGTGCTCTCCCATGTCCACTATACTTTCACATTTGACCCAATTCTTTACATCCAGTGGACATCGTGAATAAATCAAAAGAATAAGGTGCTTATATCATGCAATAAACTTTATTGTCAACAAAGATAAAAATTTACATCGTGAGTTAGTTGCAATATATACAATTTTTAAGGAGCAATTATTCAATGTAACTAATCAATTTAATGACATCTATACTACTACATTGTATGAACACATACTGTCCTGTGAGTATTTTATTCCTCTCACAAATTTGAATAAAGCTTTTGTCTGCCATCTGGTAATTCCTTTCATATTCATTTATATGACTGCATAGGTAGTGTCTATACAAACTCATCATGCTCATAATAAGTCTGGTTTTAGCTATAAAATGTGTCTTAATATCCGAAAAGAATGTGTGGAGCTAATACCCTTATTCAATGTCTGGTGTTTCCGCTTAGCAGATCAATAACTTATTTAACAGGGCATTTAGGTACCTAATTAATGGATAAATATTATGTATTTTGGTCGAATAGATCTGTCCATCAGTTAATAAATATTTAATAATTGACTTGGGGCTCAGTATTTTGAGCCGGGATTTTGGGTAGGATTTATTAAATTAGGCCAATCAGATATATCTCAGATATATCTGTAAATATTCTTAATATATCTCACCCATTTAGAAATTAGTCACCACAGTATATTGCACTGATTAGAGTCTACAATGTAGCTAAGATCTTGATATTATTTCAAAGACATATTTGCAAAATTATCCATCATAGCCATCTAAAACTCTGAAAAGCATCATAAAGGAGTGCAGGTTAGTGTAATTATGTCCTGAGCTCTCTTCTTTAGAAATAAGAAAATATTTCTGAACCAGAACTAGTAAATGCCAGGTCATACGAGGACAATAGAAAAGACCACCTCAAATCATCACGTGATTTTCGCTGTTGGGTCGTCATATAAGAATCAATTGCTTGTGGCAGAATATGAATATAATATATTTATTTTAAAAGCTTGGTCGTAACCTGCACCCCTGTAGGATAAATGGGGATATCATTTAGATAGAAAAAAATACTTAAATGCATCAATCTTTTTTTTTAATAAGGCTTAGTAATCTGATTAATTCATACAATAAGGTACTTTTGTGTGAAATCGCATTCACCAATGTCTTTGACACATTAAGCTGGGACTTTGGACGGTAAACAAAGACATCAACCAGAAAAAGTTCACCTTTGATGTTCTACACTGTATATTCCTATGACATAATAGGTTCACACTATTTAGAACTGGAAAATTTAACAAAACACTTTCCATCGGCACCAGTTAGTCTGTGGACGAAATCGTGTAGATACAAAATATCTATCAAAACCAATGACAAATTTAAAGGGGCATGATAAAACAGCATGATAAAACAGCATCTTGGTCAAAAATTGATGTACCTATCTTGAATTAAAGCAAGCTTGAGGTCTTAGAGGTCTAGTCTTTCTGTGTTCTAAGCAACTAGAATAAGTTTATTGGCTAACAATATTTGTAACTAGCAAAATTCCTCTCAGAATATTAACTTGCAGAAAGCACTTTTACAGATGATTACTGTAATCATCTCAGAATATCGAGAATACTTGGAGTATCCAGAGATCCCAGAGTACTTGGTGTACCCAGAGGCCCCAGAGTATCCGGAGTACCTGGAGTATCCAGAGATCCCAGAGTACTTGGTGTACCCAGAGGCCCCAGAGTATCCGGAGTAACTGGAGTATCCAGAGATCCCAGAGCATACCGAGTAACTACAGTATCTAGAGTACCCAGAGTATCAAGATTATCCAGTGTACTCGGGTGTATCCAGAGTACTCTGAGAAGCCAGAGAATTCAGAGTATCCAGATGCGCCCCAGAGTACCTGGAGTATCCAGATGCCCCAGAGTATCCAAAGTACCTGGAGTATCCAGTGTACCAGAAGTATCCAGAAACCCCAGAGTATCCAGAGGCCCCAGATTACCTGGAGTATCCAGATTCCCAAGAGTACCTAGAGTATCCAGAGGCCACAGAGTACCTAGAGTATCCAGAGGCCACAGAGTACCTGGAGTATCCAGAGGCCATAGAGTACCTGGAGTATCCAGAGGCCATAGAGTACCTGGAGTATCCAGAGTACTTGGAGTATCCAGAGGCCCCAGAGTACCTGGAGTATCCAGAGTACCTGGAGTATCCAGAGGCCCCAGAGTATGCAGAGTACCTGGCGTATCCAGAGGCCCCAGAGTATCCAGAGTATCTAAAGGCCTTAGATTATCCAGAGTACCCAGATTATCCAGAGTACCTGTGGTATCCAGAGGCCCTAGAGAATCCAGAGGCCCTAGAGTATCCAAAGGCCCTAGAGTACCCAGAGGCCCTAGAGTATCGAGAGGTCCCAGAGGCTCTAGAGTATCCAGAATACCCAGAGGCTCCAGAGCACCTGGAGTACCCAGAGGCCCCAGAGTATCCAGAGAACATTGAGTATCCAGAGGCCTCAGATTATCCAGAGAACATTGAGTATCCAGAGGCCCCAGAGTATCCAGAGAACATTGAGTATCCAGAGGCCTCAGTGTATCTGGAATACCATTTCAATTATTTCATGAAAAAACATGTGTATCCTAAAACATCAAAAGACCACTAGATCTGAGAGCTAGGACAACAATAACAATATCAACGTTTGTTATACAATATAAGATGGAAGATAAAAGAGAAAATATGAAGAAGATAAAAAACATTAACAACGGCTTGGAATGTATGTATATTGAGCGAGATAATATTACTATATATTCTATACAAATCTTCTGGGATTACATGGAGTACATTGTTGTTATGTGCACAGGAGAGCCATTCTATGCACCCAAAGGGTCCACTGTAAACTAGCATTGAGTAAATGGAAACATACTTATATGCAGTAGTTTTACTTAAAATAGTTTTACTTAAATAATAAAAGTTCTTTTATATATCAATTTGAATTTGTTTGTGGTTACTTGAAACGAATCAAAATGTTGAAAATTACATAAAATCTTTAAGCTATACAAAATTGATCAAATAATCAATTTATTCTCCAGAGTACCCAGATTATCTTTGACAAAATGATAGATAATCAAATCATTAATATGATTCAAAGTACTTGAGCTATTAATTCTCTAAAGTTATCATCACCCACAAATGTTTAAAATGAATATTTAATTTTGAAATGTTTAAATATATTACAAACATGTTAATGACCATGTGTCATGTGCTCATTGCAGTTTATACTAGTACATTAATCCACAGGATCAAAGGCTGATACTTCTCCCCATGTTAATGCATAAATATAAACATTTTTTTGTAAAATGCAATGTATGTTTGTCATCATGTCTTGTGAATCAAGGTCTTTGATACATATTTGTCTGTATATCACCTCTTAGAAATCTACACAATGGAAAAGGCTGCATTCCATATGAGAGTGACGGTGTTCTTATTCATTGCTTTTAATTAGATCTACCATAATTTTACCTACATATATTCATGCAGATTTGATAAATATAAAATGACGTCAAGAAACCTATTTTAAGTTTCCCACTGTCAATTCATGGTACATGTAAGAAAAAAACATAAATTTCATGATCAGGAAATAATTTACATTGGCACATGTGGGAGCTCTAATTCCAACTATTGTTTATTGTATACATTGGAAAATTATGATTTATTTTTTCACTTATGATCTAAGTTTTGCATAATGATTGAAACATAGATTTTTCAATGTAAATTTGTAAAACACTAGAAGCATTCTACTTGATTAATATATATATATATATATATATATATATATATATATATATATATATATATATATATATATATATATATATATATATATATATATATATATATTTATATATTTATATAGATTTGCTTTTAATTATTCATATTACTTTATCGAATTTTTCACTTGAAATCTCACATGAATTTCTAGACTTTCTAGACTTAACCTAAGCTTTGAAAGGTTATCACACATGTTTAAAGACATTTTGTCATTTCCTATATTTTATAAATTTAAATAGTTTCAATCACTAATCTCATACAATTATTTGTTTGTTTTATTTTTTTGTGGAATGTTTTCTTCACAGCCATGAATATAGTTAAACACCTGGGATCAGTTCCTGAAACATTGTGTCAATAGACACCAGTAGAAAAGTATATCTGAATAACTTCATTTGGCAATAAAACTTGATGGTTCTGAATCGTTTACCGACCCCATGCCTTGTATGAGATGCAACACCAATAATATCACGATCTCGCCAAAAATCATATGCTTAATTGGCAGTGCAAAAATATGAGACCAGATCTTTGAACCTTGTTATTTTTTTAACAACAAAAGGTGGCAGGATGCCTTCTATCTGAGGAACTCATGTTTGGTACCACGCAGTAATTGCTACCAAGAGGTATTCCAAGTGGCCTGCTTCAAAGTTCCAATTGGCCTTGTCACGTGATTTGTCACATGGTATGTAATTTGTAGTGTGATAAACATAATTTGTGGGCATTATACTGAGCATGAGTCACAATGTAGAGCAGATGAGAGTCTTGGTGCTGATTATTTATTTAACTGGCACTGGACATACGTTAAATGAAGGCATGTTTTATAATATAGGATTACTCTGGACTTGGGAAGGAATTTGTTTTTATCACAGGTTATTTTCTAAAAGTATAACAATTTTATCAAAAGAAAATGCATCAATTATGTATTTTAGATATGCCAACATTTTGAATAACATAAAGAGAAGGTAAGATAGAGTTTCTTATGTATAAGACTAGTAAATATGTTTTGAGCAACAAAATGGACCACTCTAACATATATATATTTATATATATATATATATATATATATATATATATATATATATATATATATATATATATATATATATATATATATATATATTATATATATATATATGTATGTTTATATATAAATATATATATATATATATATATATATATATATATAAACATACATATATATAAACATACATATATATAAACATACATATATAAACCTGTATTCATACTGGTGTCTCCCGGTTTTGCTGAATGTTAAGTACATTATTAGGTGCATAGTGAGCCATATGTATCATTTACATTAACTTTGACCTATATCATCTTTTTTATTTTGACTAAAATGACATTTTTGACACAGCATTTCCTTTAACTTACTGTGCCATGCAATCTTTTAACCATCCCATATCAGTATGTTTGTTTGTTTGTTTGGGGTTTTACATCACTTTCAACATTATTTCAGTTATTTCATGATGAGACCTACTTGTAGCAGATATAGTGCTGCCTCACTGAATTGTCATGTCGCAGGTCCTTGACATGACAACCCGCCCGGTCACAGATTTACAAGGACAACGGGTTAACCCTTTGGCACGGGCCTCAGCTCATGTGGGAAATTGTATCATGAGTTCAATCTCGGCACGGCCGGGATTCGAACCCACGACCTTTGGATCACCACAGAGGAACTGGTGCTAGTAAGCTGGCGCCCTAACCAACTGCGCCACGGCCCGTGGCCCCCATATCAGTATGTCTGGAGTTTACATCAATACAAAAAAGCATTCCATATTTTTGTGTTCAAAGTTGTCAGAGATTTTTATCTGAGATTAATCCTGGAGCTTATTATTCTAGAAGAAGTGGATCATCTGTTTGCAGCTGTACTTGCTGATAGCCGGCACCGGAAGTTGACGGTCCTGTCTGAGGAATGATGGCTACAGGTGGTGCCCCCTGTGGAGCGTGGTCAGGAGAAGGTGGCAGGAGGCCACAGTGCTCATCCGGAAGTAGGTCATATCTATGACCGGCCTGGCTGCGACGGATACCATAAGTATAGTACAGGAATACTCCTGAAAACAGAAGCACATTACATTTTTACTCTATCAACTGCCTAAATTAATTAAGTACAATTTGGAATAGACCAGTGGAAAAAAATAAAAGCAAAATTTGTGATACTGATGTACTGGTACATGTGGGAGCTATGGTTCAAAATATTCTCGCCAACCTGCCACTGCAACTGAATGCCCTACTCGTTTTCAGGAATTGTAGGATAATGTTCTTTTCTTGTTTATACATATGTACAAAATAAAATAAATCACAGCCTTTGATGACCTATTGTGGAGTATGGTATGAAATGGTAAGCAACATCTATAGATTCCAAACTTGACAATTATTAATTGGCAAGTCCCTTCATATGGAAATATATCAACATTGGAGAAAGACATTTTAATACTACATTTTCCCACATTCAAAATAATGCTCAGACAAACACACGATCTTTACATACCAATCAACCACCATATGAAGATTTGCAGCCATGTGGTGCCATCAAATCTCATCAGTAAATGAACATCTAGAACTAGAGCTATGAGAGGAATCAAGGGCACAGAAGGGATGGCTATAGCTAGGTCCTCCAAGTCTAAGATGTCCAGAGGTTGGCGGAGCAGGACTCCGGCCGACACTAATGTTAATATGAGGAACACAACTAAAAGTAGTATCAAGATGACGGAGCCATCTTTGATTTGTTGTGATGCATGGCACGCCAAGGCAGATACTAAGAGCATCCAGATAACGAAGGAGGCTACTGAGAGACAGGCTTTCCTGTGAGTGCCCTCTGTTGGAATATGGATGTCATCTCCGGGAATGCCACAAGAGGTCAGTGCTCTCACGCGTAACTTTTCTTTATATTCCTCAACAATATCATCGATGTCATCCTCGGACTCTGGATCGCTGACTTGACTAGGGATGTGCCCATTTGGATTGTAACTGTTCATGTCAACCATTTCATCCTCAGGGATGTGGACCGGAGAACCACCAGGCGATAACAGGTTGTTATCTGAACCAGTGGCGCCGTAGCTCACACCGGCCTCAGAGAGTCTTCCGTTGACAGTGTTATTATTTCTTCTCCTCTTTTTCCTGCTCTGTCTGTGATGAGACACAGATGACAGAGACAAGGGAGGCTTGTATCGAATGTACAATGCAGCAATGCAGGCAAATATACAGATAACCAATGACGCCGCGCCAAGAACATCAATCAGGTTCCTTAATCCAAAAACTATTGCAAACATCACAGAGAGTAACCCTATTAATATGGTTGGTAGCATTGGAGAATCCCCTTCTCTGTTAGTCCATAGCAGACATTCAAACAAAAGTCCATCGTCGGCCATTTTGGCTACAAAAGTTGACGCATGTGCCATGACGATCCACATTGCCGACATGAGTGCGAGGATTGCTCCAGTGCCCAGGATGAACCTCATCCAGTCCATGCCAGCTCTACAGAAGGTCTCAGTCCACACAGCCTCTGTGTGGAGTGAACTGAGAGGGGTGATGAGGGTCATGACACAGGTGATTGACATCACAAAGAACAAGCATATCACATAGCTTATGGCGGTGGAAATGACAGGACGCTTGCCAGAGTGGCCCAGAAAGTCTGTCCTATCCACTATCAGCTGGAAACAGGTGAATGCATAGAAAAGACCCGCCGCTCCTTTCATTATCTGAAACAATACCAGTTAGATTATGTCAGATAATAATACATTGGTTAACAATTCTTACATTAAGTTGTGTGACACATATCAATGATACATAATGTTCCCAATTTAAATAATTTATAGTTGATCATTTGTAAAAGAAACATCACTAATACCAATCTGCAACATATTACCCTGTGTCTAGAGCAGGTAAAACTTAAATAATTAAGTGAAATGAGTGCTAAAATTGATTTTATTCTTTGGTTACCGATATTTATTGGGCGTTTCGATTGTCAAACACATGGCAGTATCAATTCAAACTAATTTTAACAACACCATTTTATTTTAAGATTTTATGAGTGCAGGTGCACTTAGAAAGCTTTGAAAACAGAATCGCAGTTCACATGTGAGTGCAGTATTCATGTTTCTCCATGTTGAGAATAGCATGGCCACTCCTTGTCCTACTATTACTGCTTTTATCCCCGCATTTCATCAAATATCAAGAGCCATGACACAGACAAGGATTGGTCTCAAAATAGACATTTAAGAACCATCAGAGACCTTCATTTGACTTTTATCTTTATTACCTCAAACAAGAGTATTTTTTTACCAATTATTTTGTATACGTTTGGTGTATAATGCAAATATTCTTTTACCAACTATTTTGTATACATTCGGTGGAAAAGCAAATATTTTATCATGCTCTAACAATATATAACTATTTGTATGTACAACGTGAGTACAATTTTCATGACTACAGGAATAGAATACTTACTCCGTTAACTCCATCTGGAAAGAATTTACTGTCTGGTACCCAGTTATCAAAGTTTAAATGGAACACGCCGGCCACAAGGGCAAACAGGGTGATGAAGATAGTGGACACGATGACGATGATGGATATTTTGAAGGGTTGTCTGTAACCCACTGAGACTACTGCCATGTACAGTATCACAATAAACCCCGCCAAGAAGTCAGGGGTTGATCCCAACGACGAAATCTCGCCCACGTGACTCGACGTGAGATTCAATATGCGGAAGTTGAGAAGAGAGTCAAAGTTTTGGCTGATGGACCTGCTGAGGGCGCATGTGCAGGAAATGTATTGTAAGATAGTGAACCAGCCAACCATGAATCCGGCCGCCTCGCCGATACTGAAGTAGTTGTAGTCATACGCATCGCCCAGGATCCGCGGCCAACGACAGCGAAGTTCCGAATAACATATACCTGAAACGACAAAGCACAACTTTTAGAATCAGACGACGCAATTAAAGAAAAATCTGTTGTTTTTTTAAAAAAACAAGCCATTCTTTCAATGGAACAGGGCCCTGTGTTCCAGTGGCTAGATTATATATTGTCCAGAGAGCAAGTAATACAATATGGGGTAGGTCCTGCATGGATGTTCAGATGAACTAGCCTGCAGGATTATATCTAATCACGCTTTCTCATTAATTATGTATGCGACACTGATATATCGTATTCTGCAGAGGGTGGAAAAAATAAACTCTTCGGCAACCATTTCAGGATGCAATTAATCATTTTTCAGTGTGTGTGATATATCATTCTAAGTTTTGTGAAATACGACGCTTATCCTGAAAACCTTATATATGTACGCTTGATATATAAATAGTTCATGAAAGGGATGCTCTTTTGAAAGCATCACAACGTGAAAGTTGTGAAGAATATTGAGATGATATTTGCTTATTTTATATAAATATGGATAATGGTAATGTATACTGTTAAACAATTTGAATGTATCTTGTTAAGCAGATCAAATCAAAATATTTAGTATCTGTTTATGGATTTTTATTTTTTATGGTCTAGTCAAATTGATTTCAGATTCTTTATGTTTTGTCACCATTGTTCAACCCATTACACAAATTTCCCGTATTGATCATAATTATATTGAAAAAGGTTGGCACGAACACTAAAATAAACTTAACTTTATTCAGTACAAATTAATCAGTGTGCCCCGATCCCTAAAATAAAAGAGAAATGTCCCGAAGGAGATTTTTCCCCGATATTTATCCCAAAGGTCATTATCCCTATGTATACTTGGCGATATAAAATAATAATGTAATCACAAGGCAATATAGTTCACACAAAATAATAAAGAAAATGTTATTTCAAATTCAGTTAAAAGCATCTGTGAAATAAAATTTAAGATTGCAATACGGTATATATTTTAAAGAAGTAGTATTCCTTGGAATAGCATCCCTTGTATAAAATAGTGTGACTGTTTGTATCACTGAGAACTTCACCTAGTCAAAGCACGTCTGAGACACTGCTTCTGCAGCATAGTAAAATGCCACTCAAATGCCTAGGAAAAAACGCCTTCAATGCTCTAAGGCGGGTTGACCACTACATTTATACAAAAATGGTTCCATCAAGATCCAGCAATATTTAGCAAACACAATTGAGACTGCTAAAACATTTTTGCAATTCATTTAAAAACACGAGAAAGACGTTTTAAGAGGGTAGGAGTGGATAGTGAGTCAAAATATTTGGCCAGAATATTGTGCTTTCTCACAGAAAATGCTGAAGCGGTTCTGTTTTACGTGGTTTAATCTCGGCTCCACTGTAAATTATGCTTTTCTACACTTCTTTGGGCTGGGCTGGGCTGGGCTGGGCTGAGCTGAGCTGAGCTGAGCTGAGCTAAGCTGAGCTGGTCTGGGCTGGGCTGGGCCCTCCTTCTTCCCACCTCTTATGGGCCTGTCAATATATCCTTTTACATTTTGTCCAATGCTAATAGTCGTTTAAGCATGAATAGATCATGGATTTGCAGTAGGACCACTATTATCTCGCTAACAGCTGGTGTTAGCACTGATTGATTCTTTTAACTAAGGCATTGATCCAGCCCCGTTTTGCCATAACCAGCCACTGAGACCTAGAAAGTAAACAAACAATATAATGGCCAAAAGGTGTCAGAACAGGCTGCTTCGCTTCTAGCATAGATATTACGAGTCAAAAGCAGTGTTTTTAGATCTATAACATGATATATCAGCAGGTATAACCATATCTTTATTGTCATATCACCAGGTAGAAACTTAACTTGTGAAAGTGTGATGTAACTGGTAGTTAAACACGTGTCCCAGATCAATGATGGCACAGTGACAAATGGGACAATTTGTTAATTACCATGGATGCGGTCATCGTTGCAGTTTCAATAGGTTGAAGCAAATAGACCACTAGATGCTCTGTAATAGATGCTTCTAACAGTTCTGCTATTAATAATAATGTCACCTTTATCACCTCTAGTTCCAGCATTAGCTCTAGCATCCGCTCTAGTATCTGCTCTAGTATCAGTTCTAGTATCAGCTCCAGTATCAGCTCTAGTATCAGCTCTAGTATCTGCTCTAGTATCAACTCTAGTATCAGCTCCAGTATCAGCTCCAGTATCAACTCTAATATCTGCTCTAGTATCAGCTCCAGTATCTGCTCTAGTATCAGCTCCAGTATCAGCTCTAGTATCAGCTCCAGTATCTGCTCTAGTATCAGCTCTAGTATCAGCTCTAGTATCTGCTCCAGTATCAACTCTAGTATCTGCTCTGGTATCAGCTCCAGTATCAACTCTAGTATCTACTCTTGAATCTGCTCTAGTATCAGTTCCAGTATAAGCTCTAGTATCAGCTCTAGTATCAGCTCTAGTATCTGCTCTAGTATCAGCTCTAGTATCAGCTCCAGTATCAACTCTAGTATCTGCTCTAGTATCATCTCTAGTATCAGCTCTTGAATCTGCTCTAGTATCAACTCTAGTATCAGCTCTTGAATCTGCTCTAGTATCAACTCTAGTATCAGCTCTTGGATCTGTTCTAGTTTCAGCTCTAGTATCAGCTCTAGTATCTTCTCTAGTATAACGTATCAGTATACCATGAATATCATTATACCTTGAGTATCAGTATAGATCAGTATACCTTGTGTATCAGTATAGATCAGTATACCTTGAGTATCAGTATAGATCAGTATACCTTGAGTATCAGTACACCTTGAGTATCAGTATAGATCAGTATACCTTGTGTATCAGTATAGATCAGTATACCTTGAGTATCAGTATAGATCAGTATACCTTGAGTATCAGTATAGATCAGTATACCTTGAGTATCAGTACACCTTGAGTATCAGTATAGATCAGTATACCTTGTGTATCAGGTCTACACGTATGTTAACAATCTATTGTACTCTACAATTAATAACTGAGAGATAGAACTATATATTGTATTTAAAGGGATACTTTCTAGTTAAATAAGTTCTATAAAGTACATGATTAGATGATCATAGAATTTTACACCAAAATGTTTCATTTTCATTCCGAGGCATATAACCATTTTATAGCGCGTCCATCCTAAGACCACAAATCGTAACATCACTCTTTCAGCTACATTCTTCTTTGTTTACTAATTAGTTTGTAAGTAGACCACAAATCGTAACATCACTCTTTCAGCTACATTCTTCTTTGTTTACTAATTAGTTATGTAAGTAGACCACAAATCGTAACATCACTCTTTCAGCTACATTCTTCTTTGTTTACTAATTAGTTTGTAAGTAGACCACAAATCGTAACATCACTCTTTCAGCTACATTCTTCTTTGTTTACTAATTAGTTTGTAAGTAGACCACAAATCGTAACATCACTCTTTCAGCTACATTCTTCTTTGTTTACTAATTAGTTTGTAAGTAGACCACAAATCGTAACATCACTCTTTCAGCTACATTCTTCTTTGTTTACTAATTAGTTATGTAAGTAGACCACACATCATAACATCACTCTTTCAGCTACATTCTTCTTTGCTTACTAATTAGTAATGTAAGTAGACCACAAATCGTAACATCACTCTTTCAGCTACATTCTTCTTTGCTTACTAATTAGTTATGTAAGTAGACCACAAATCGTAACATCACTCTTTCAGCTACATTCTTCTTTGCTTACTAATTAGTTATGTAAGTAGACCACAAATCGTAACATCACTCGTTCAGCTACATTCTTCTTTGTTTACTAATTAGTTATGTAAGTAGACCACACATCGTAACATCACTCTTTCAGCTACATTCTTCTTTGCTTACTAATTAGTAATGTAAGTAGACCACACATCGTAACATCACTCTTTCAGCTACATTCTTCTTTGCTTACTAATTAGTAATGTAAGTAGACCACAAATCGTAACATCACTCTTTCAGCTACATTCTTCTTTGTTTACTAATTAGTTTGTAAGTAGACCACAAATCGTAACATCACTCTTTCAGCTACATTCTTCTTTGTTTACTAATTAGTTTGTAAGTAGACCACAAATCGTAACATCACTCTTTCAGCTACATTCTTCTTTGTTTACTAATTAGTTATGTAAGTAGACCACACATCGTAACATCACTCTTTCAGCTACATTCTTCTTTGCTTACTAATTAGTAATGTAAGTAGACCACAAATCGTAACATCACTCTTTCAGCTACATTCTTCTTTGTTTACTAATTAGTTATGTAAGTAGACCACACATCGTAACATCACTCTTTCAGCTACATTCTTCTTTGCTTACTAATTAGTAATGTAAGTAGACCACAAATCGTAACATCACTCTTTCAGCTACATTCTTCTTTGTTTACTAATTAGTTATGTAAGTAGGTAGTTGCCCCACGATGACGTCATTCTTTTTCCTTCCACGTGCATTAGAAAAAGCTATATTTCTCCACAAAAAATCACGTTTCCCTTATGCAGTCGTACTTACAGAGCCCACAGATCAATATGCGTTTTAATTCTCTTCCAAACTACAAAAAGGTATCAGAGAAGTGAAAGTTCCCCATTAACTTTAGAATCCTCAACATTACTTGATATATTTGATCTTAAAACTAGAAATAACAAATTGATACAGTGAGGAATTATAGGAGTATTTTAAGATAGACACAATCCATTAATGTCAGCGCGTGAGTTCATCAGATTGGATGAGACAGCAAATAATCTGCATGCGTTATAGATTTTGTTATATTGATCCTATAGAAATGTTCGGATGGCATAACTGATGTTTACTAGGGTTCAGGCCAAACAAAAGGTGATTCATCCAAAATTGACCAATTTGTGATTCACACAATTCTCTAACCTGGTACTCAATGCAACTTCAATGTAAATGCTCGCATTTTCCAAGCGACTACTAAAATAATATAAAGTAAGCGTTTAATTTTTTTTAATGAAATTGAAATATATATAATGAAATTGAAATATATATTTGTGTGTGTGTGTGTGTGTCTGTGCGTGTCTTACTCCAATGGAAATATTTAGCGATAATTGTAATATTACTCTACAATATGATATGATATGTGGGCAAACGTGGAAGTTGATCATAATGTGACAGAGAATGAAATGAATCGCGCATTTCAAAACGTAGTGACTATGAAATATATATTTTGTCAATGCCAACTAAAATATTAACCACGGCCGCACCATGATTTTTGCACTGGTTAAGAATGAATGGGTAACTTATGTAAAATGCTCAAAGAAAGGGACCAGATACTTGGTTAATTAGAATAATGCATGATGTAAGACAATTCTAGTAAGACAATTTAGGACGCTACTGTAGATGGCAGCAGTGGTGCTCATTAGCCCCGAGGGTCCCTCCTGCCAAGTGAAATCAGTGAGGCCCCATTCATCATTGCTAATAATGGCATTATCTTGGTATCGAGCCACTGGCGCGGATTGCCACTAAACATTCCCAAATCACATCAATCCTAAACCATCAGAGGCCGGGAGAAATATCACACTTCACATCTTAGAGACATGTATGTGTTACAATAAATCTGCGAGGATGTCTCCAGAGATAGTATTAGAGACGTATTAATAGAGATATACCATAAGAAAGATAGCATTAGAAAGATATAAGAGATATATGATGAGAAAGATAGCATTAGAAAGATATTATAAGAGATATATCAGGAAAACGATATTATTGTGGCGATATCATCAGAGTTATATTATTAGAAAGGCAGATGTTCTTAGAAAGATGTCATTAGAAAGATATTATTAGAGATTATTGGACAAATACTACATATTGGAGATATTCTGAGAAAGATGTTGCGAGAGCCACATTAGTGGAGATATATTAAAGGACTGATGTTCAATATTTGTCACCCTTTAAGAATAACACTGCTCCTTAAAAATACTCTGACAATACTTAGATTACTCATATCAAATGGCAGACAAGAACTAGGATGTTGCTTGAATCCATGATGAGATCCTGTTTGTTTGTTTGTTTGTTTGTTTGTTTGTTTGTTTGGGGTTTTACATCACATTCAACGTTATTTCAGTCATTTCGTGATGAGACCTACTTGTAGCAGATATAGTGCTACCTCACTGAATTGTCATGTCGCAGGTCCTTGACATGACAACCCACCCGGTCACAGATTTATAAGGACAACGGGTTAACCCTTTAGGCACGGGCCTCAGCTCATATGGGAAATTGTATCATGAGTTCAATCCCGGAACAGCCGGGGTTCGAACCCACAACCTTTGGATCACCACAGAGGAACTGGTGCTAATAAGCTGGCGCTCTAACCAACTGTGCCACAGCCCGTGGCCTATTTTTGTTGATTTCAGGTAGCATGTTTGTATCAGTTTCAAGATCACCTATCATTTAAACATACCCCAAATCTCTGTAAAATTGCCAGTAACTTCTGTGGTTTCATGAGAGCTTAAATGTTTTCATAAAATTCACTTTCATGCGGCCTTGAGTCAAACAAACCGGGCACGTAACTGTATAGAATAGAAGCAATGTACCAGTGATGTCCGGATTCAAAACAACAATAAAATGTATTTATATGCCAAGCACACACTGACAACACGTCATGGCAGTGAATATCTCACACACCATCGAGTTCTTAATGCGGGCTATAGTTGCAATGTCTAGACATGGTCTACCAAAAATAACAGGATTCTGAAATTTGCATGACAAATGAGCTTGTGAATATTTCAAATAGAATTAAAAACATTGGAGCACTTTGAAATACATTACAATGATATGTCAGCCTCATGTACTATTCTCTTTTTTCTTGGACATATACTTTTGGAGTATCAATACATCACATTAATTCTGATTTGAAGTTCTATGGTTAATAAATTTATTTTTATTAAAAACATAGGCTAATGGCCTGAGAGCTATGCTGATCATTACTTTTTGTAATGTTTATGAACTTCTTTTGAAAATTGACTCATAAATCCTTTTGCAGATTTTAAGACACTCCCAGAGCAGACTTGACCAGATGATAATGTTAACCAATCAAAATGCATGTTACATATTGAATTTGTCCCCAAAGTGTTATCTAGATTCTCATTGGCATAGTCAGCATATCTAAAATATTGGAGAGATATTAAAATAATTGTGCCTTTGTGCAAGAGCACTTTCCAATATCACTATCAGTTTCAAATATTTCTTTCTTAGCACACGTATTTAATAAGCTTACCGTATAAAGCATGTGAATGCTCACGTAGATGTGTGCACGCGTACGCGTACATATACATACACGTGTACATGTACATGGACATGCTTTATGAGGTAAATCTATTTAATCGAGTGTGTCACCAGAGGGGGTGATAGATCATTCAGATGGGATGATAAGGGTTGTGGCACCACATGCAGGGAAGCTTCAGTGCACTCTCTATGTAGATTTATTAGTTTGGCTCCCTTGTGTGATAAGATCAAAGTTTTCATGAAACCATGGAGGTCAAAGGCAATTGTACAGAGATTTGGTGTATGTTTAAATGAGATGTGGTCATGAAACCGGTACAAACAAGCTACTTCCCTCAAATGAAACCAAAATACACCTGCCAGGATTATTGTGTTTTGCTGAAAGTGCCTCGTACTATGTGGTCATCTGAGTACAAGCATGTGACCACTGTTGTTATCATTAAGGGTATCAGGCATGAACCATTAGGCAAAAACCAATGGAATGAGCAAAACCCTCTGTAAGCCAAATTACTGCAGTTTATTCCTATTGAGGTAATCCATTTTTAGCAAACCTTTAAAATGTAGGTGTTTGCACAGGATCACTGGTCATCAATGGATGATTTAGATTTTAGCAGAATGCTCATTTAAGTTCAAATGGCAAATGGAAATTTATATTGGGGTTTTATCGTAGATATTAACATTTGATCAAAGCATTTAGGGTATAAACATTTATATATCATGTGGGGAATAAGTGTGTGAACATCTGTTGTTTATTGAAATTATTCTGGTGCCTAAATTGGAACAGTTAAAGCATACATGAAATGAGGTGTTCAAGCATTTCTATCACCATAGTACCATTTGCATAGTATACATGTTTATCAAAAGTTATTACCTATCATATTTCCCCTACATAAGTTTCTGTGCCATTTGAAAGTGGGTGAGTCTTCTGCTAAAATACAAATCATCCATTGGACACTTTGTTAACAAATTTTGTTTAGCTGACCATTGATCTCGTGCAAACACCTGCTCAGTAAAGTCCTGCTAACAGTGGGGCACCTTTAGATTGGGATAATGGAGTGATTTGGCTTACAGAGCCCTGTTTGTCCATTAATGTTTATCCAATGGTGCAGGCCTAACACCCTGACAGACCACAATAGAGGTCACATGATTGTATACTTGGCATTTTCAGCAAAACACAATAACCAGTGTATTATTTTTGTTTGATTTTAGTGAGATCGATGGCTTGATTGTATCACAATTTCGTGGCAGCATATCATTTAAGTATACCCCAAACCTCTGTAAAATTGCCTGTGACCTCTGTGGTTTCATGAATGCTTAAAGCAATCAAATGTGTCTATGATATTTTTCGAGAAACTTTTTACTTTGTTTTTCTTCTTTTTAATGATGAAATTTTAACCCTAAATTTGTGGTATAGGTAAGTAATGACTAATGCGAAAAACACATCTCTGGTGTGTTGCCCTCCCATGCTGTGTATCATATATATTATGCAATACATTTTTCAGCATCTTTGTATTGAGAAATATATCTGTGTCGTATTGCTCTCCCTGCTGAGAAAAAAAGGTGAACCTATGCAATCCTCCCTTTAACGTGAATCATGAATACACATGTATCGCATGCTAACCAGAGCAGTTGGGCTATTTTGGTTTATATACGAGACCAAACTCATCATGCAGGCTATATCTGTCTCTATTATCGCTCATATTGATTTCAAAATCCCTATGACTTCTCCGAAATAACACGTTTTGTGCCCTTTGATAGATGATATGAAAGCAATAAAACAGGATCTATATTTGACAGTCATGACCGAGACATAATAATGTAATTTAGTCATTTGATGTATAGGATTCTTTGACATTTTCATTTCAAAGACAAATAATCTCTCCGATGGCTGTAAACTGAAGATATACCGTCAGTTTGGTATCTTAAAGGTGAATTAAAAATATAAAATCTGTTTGTCATCTTAAAGGTAAACCAAAAATATAAATTGAGTTTGGTACCTTAAAGTGTGACCTTCTATTTACCCTCTTCCACTAATCACTAAGCTGATTTACTTAATTGATAATTCTATATTTGAAATATGATTATTTTGCTTATTGCATTATATGTGCTTGACATCATCCCCGAGGAAAGCTTTGATCAGGCCTAATCTGATGATACAGTCCCTTCAAAAAAGATGTTCACAAGAATATTTTCTGAACTTTCATTTGATTTTTCTTCCCTATTTCACGGTCCAATCTTGCGTGTTAAACACGTGGATCTTGTTCCCTTTGTGCAAATATATAGTTCAACAAATTACTATGAGGAAAACATGGGCGGGAAGTATCTATCTTAATGTAGAGCTGTGAGCAAATGTTTGGAAGGGACTTGAGATCGATGCACCATATATTGAGCAAGACTGGCCGATCCAAAGTGCATGGTGAGTGCATAGGCATGGGCACCGATAATGATTAAGCCGAGAGGTCCACGCCTTGGTATCAATAATGTTGACTTTGTATTAATGCATGATTAATACCCGCAGGGGGCGCCACGCTAGCCGGTCACTGTGTTTCACACCTCTCAGTGTAGACTCGCCTGTTGTTTCAAGTGATGGCGTTACAAGCCGAGCTTGTGTTGCTGTACATACATAATGAACTCTCCCCTACCCACTGCAGTATGTTAGTGATATGATTACCACTAATGCTGGCAATCAATTAAGGCCAGGTTAAGACCAGGTTAAGCTATTTCTTTAGCCAATCATGCTTAACCCCAATTACATTAATAAATCCTTATTGTTTCAATACCATAATATTTCAATATGGAAAATACTTTACACTAATATGCTTAGCAGAGCTGCAAGAATATTTCATTTTGACTCTGTTATTTTATCTATTTATCTGTAATTCCATTCTTATTCTAATCTATTCATCCCTATACACATTCAATTCAATTTTAAAGGTGGAAAAGTATACTTGTTCATATGATTTGACCTTTCTGAACAAGGATACATCTTGATATTCTATATCCGTGAATCAGTGTTTTATGTGCAGTTAAGTTGCAGCAGATTAAATTAAATTTATGTAACAAAAGTTTTATTGAAAACAATATTGCAATCCTTCAGCAGGAACTAATGTGTTTGTGGTGTTAGTTTTCCTTATATATATATATATATATATATATATATATATATATATATATATATATATATATTAACAGATCCAATCACATTGAACATTGAACAGACCTAAATAATGGATTATGATATTTGAAAATAACAGATACTAATGGAAATGTTAATGTGTAGAAATGATATGAAAGAGCTTTTAGTTAATATATATGTATATCTTTAATGCATTTCACCCAAGAAAAATCATAGGCAGGAGAAGTTTTCATTGTCAATATATTCCAGTAAGATTCCTGCTATCTGAGCCAAACCATTATGAAATAGGAACCTTTAAATATCAAACACTCTTCTCTGGATACATTGTAAACCAGCTATGCAATGTTTATTTACATTGACAACTTCCAGCTTTATCTACAGACTGATTAAAGGCCACCATATGCCAGTATAATCCCAGCTATTGACTCCTCACATCTGTCCATACTGTCACATGGAAACAGCATATCCATACTATATAACTATATAACCCAAATAAGGTGTTTAACATAAGTTTCCCATTCACTAGTGATTTGGCATATCATTGTATATTTTGTCAGATATTCTTTATCGTAAAGCAAAGGTGAGGTTAGTGTCATTGTCCAACGTTTTACTTTCATTTCAGCATAATTTGTATCACAGCAAAAAGTAATGACACTGGCATTTTTCTCACTTGGAACCAGATAATATTAATGATTAAATGATTAAGATAAACAATTAAATATATAAAACCTGTTAACTTATTTTACAGTCATAATGTCAAGCCTCCAAGAATAAGGAAATGGTTTACAAGGTCTATAAGGAAATGGCTTAAACCATAAATTGTTTATTGAATAGGTCAATGGTCTTCTCAATAGGGCAATTGTCGCCTAAATGATGCAATGATCTTCTCAATAGGACGATGGTCTGTTGAATAGGGCAATGGTTTACTTGATAGGGAAATAGGACAGTGGTCTGAATATGGATAGCTGTATTAGAAAATGGTCTACCGAAAATAGTCTTATGAAAAGGGCGATAGTCTAAAGCATATATCAAAGGACCACTGCATTAAATGATGGTCTAATGCATTTAAAAATACATTATTAGCCTACTCTTGTACTCCAAGGTCTACTGAATATGGAATCTTTACACTAAATACATTCCAATCCAGACAAGCTATCCTAAATTGAGGATTTCTTTCTTTTCTGTTTGCTGGGTTTGAAAGTGAGGAAAAAACACCTGTATATTTACAGAAGTTCCTCTCTGAATCTCCATTATCAAGACATTATTGATTTGAAATACTAAATTAAACCATTCATGAATATTTTACTAACTTTAAGTAATTAAACTTTTTGGGTATTGTCCTGAAATATGTAACGTGTCTTGGGAATTCACATCCTTTCAGCCCCTGCCCACCTCTTGATTTCTTGTTGTACAGACCCATAATGACATAAGAATATCCAAGCTTGTAACATTATCCCACTTTGTCCAGCTTGCCAGATGCAAGCCTTCTGGTGTGAAAGTGTTGTCTGGATTCTAACAATACGAAATGAGCATTGTCCCATGCGGATACCTGTTGTCATGTTCTGTTACGCCGGGGTCTGACTGCTTGATTTGGATACGTTCCAGATTCCTTGTGGATATCTGCCATGTGCTGCACTCAGATCTGTAGTTAATAATTTGTAGCATAGCTATTACCTGGTAGTGTTATGTCACTGGATTATCAATGTGACTAATCTGCCTTGTACAGCAGGCGACAGGAGAGCTGCTGACGACAACAGACCTGTTCTTAAGCCTTGTAAGTGCATCCGCACTTATAAAAATATTCTCCTCTGGTTGTTGTCCGCACGCGTGCATGTGGTAAAGTCAAATATTGCCATCAACATCGGCAATCGATCGATAAACTGTAACTCAGCTCTGATATCGCCCGTAGCTCTGCTGTCGTCTGCTGTACAACTCCTGTCTGGGACCAGCACTATATAGATTTTATAAATTTATTATCAAAATTATCAACGTTGCAATGTATGCTATGAATATAATTCTTTGTAAAACATGATACGTTTTTCATTTGTGCGTCTTCATCATTATGTGTTTGACCTATTTATTCTGAGAATACTCATTAAAGCTGAAAACATGTTTTGAATATGTATAAAGCTTAATTTAGTTTTCTCGTTATTCCAGGATAAAGCTTTTTCTTTAGGATCTCTTTAAATGTCCATGATCGTAGATGGTCTATACATGCAATAGGGCACCTTATCATAATACACAAGAACAACATTTGAAAGTAGCTATAGAAATGTGGTTATAAAAAGTAGTTATAAAAAGCAGTTATAAAAAGTAGTTATAAAAAGCAGTTATAAAAAGTAGTTAAACAAATGTAGTTATAAAACCACCACCATAAATCACTGTAACAAATATAGGCATTCGTCCCAAAGAACAACTCAATCATAAGGATCTGCCAGGACCGAAATGATGAAAACTGATCATGAAATGTTAATGAAGCCAATCGATAGCGAGCTTCAGGTTTTATTGGGTCTGATCAAAACATTCATCAAAACAAGAATAACCAAATCCAGTCTGTACACAGCCTGGTAGAGTCAAACTAACATATGGGGCCTTGATGGAGTCAATATTGTACACATATAGATGATCCGATTTGTATTGAAAGCAATATATATATATATATATATATATATATATATATATATATATATATATATATATATATATATATATATATATATATATATATATATATATATATATATATATATTTATGTATGTAAATATCAATATATGTAAATATCAATATACCTTGTTTTTGTTTTAATAGAAAGCAGAACGTGTATTGAACATCGATTAAAATAGAGTTTAATTTTGCATGATTCTTTATTCCCAGATAGTCAATATGGTATAATATATCCTTGAGTTTGCTTGAGTGTCTTTTGTAATGTGAAACATATGCACTGACTGTTTTCACATATACAACTAGATCATGTATATATTTCAGGTCCTGATACTGATCATTGTGATATTCAAAATAAAACTAATTAGATATTGAAGATATCAGTTCGTCTAAATTATCCAATTTAGTTTGAGAGTGATAATTCATCTTTTTCATATGTAAAAGATAAGGTTTAGAATGAAAATAAATGTATACAGTATTTTGTTTATTTATATCATTTGGTCATAGGCATTTCCAAGATGTTGTGTCATACTAAGGTCACTCTTAAAGTATCCTGCCAAATATTATGTATACCATGTCTGAACCTTGTATATAAAACATTTCAACATTAAAAGCTTATTTAAGTAAGGTAATGGCGTTTGCAAAATTAATCAAATTTCACAAGTGGTGTTTATATATCATGAAACAGGCCTATGAACCAGGAAAAGTCAAATACAATCAAAATATCATAACATGACATGAAATATGTTTATCTTTTTATGTGCATATTGACACATACCAGATAGTGTGTTTGTTTAAGATCCATATGTATATATTCACACAAACCAGAAAGTTTAGTTTTTAAATGTACATATTGCCATATGATAGTGAGTGTGCTTAGTTTTTTTTTATTTGTATATTAACATACACTAGAAAGTAAGCATATTCAAAATTTTATGTATATATTGACACATACCAAAAAGTATATTTAGTTCTTTCATATAATTATATATTGAAACATACTAGAAAGTGTGTTTGACTTTAATATGCATATACAGACCCATACCAGTGTGTTTAGTTTTTATATGTTTATAATGACCCATACCAGAAATTAAGTGTGTTTAGTTTTTATATGTATATAATGACCCATACCAGAAATTAAGTGTGTTTAGTTTTTATATGTATATAATGACCCATACCAGAAATTAAGTGTGTTAAGTTTTTTATATGTATATAATGACCCATACCAGAAATTAAGTGTGTTTAGTTTTTATATGTATATAATGACCCATACCAGAAATTAAGTGTGTTTAGTTTTTACATGTACATAATGACCCATACCAGAAATTAAGTGTGTTTAGTTTTTATATGTATAAAATGACACCTACCAGAGAGTCCTGCAGCGAGGGCGGCCACTAGAGCTGAGAGGAGGAGAGAGGGACCAGACACGTCTTTGACCATCTGACCAGTGAGGACGTAGATGGACACCGGGAGGGCCACACTGAGGCCGAGGGTGGTCAGGTCCAGGACGCTGGTGAACCTGACCCCGTCCGGGCCGCTGTCTGGAGTGACCCGGGGAGCTTTCCTGCGTCCCATGCCGTGCCAGGCACTGTCCGCCGTGCGCCTCACGCTGGTCTCACGTAGAAGCATCCTGGGCCTTGTTTGTCCTCTGTGGACAAAATTAGGATTTCCTGGTTGATAATGCAAGATCCGGGAAAGCAAATGGATCTAAATCCGGCTTTTGAAAAGATTTGGTTGAGTTATGTAATCAGTACATCTGCGTCTAGTGGGAACAGGGAAAGCTGATTTATGTATTTCCTTCCTGGAGACGCTTGCCATGTCTGTGTTTGCCTTCATATGAGAAAAGGTTAACAACTGTGTACAAATGTCCTGCCTCCTAATGTTCCGCCCTCAGGTTTCTTTGGTACGCAGGCTCTCAGAGGAAATAAAACCAAACCTTCACCCACTTTTTGGCGGCCTTCTTGGCGGAGGAATTCCTCTTATGTCTCAATGGTGTTGTCTCTACTCCTGTTAGCGCGATTTATGCATTGGTATCCTGCTGGTCACACGCTTGCCTTCGTAGCACACATTGTCTGTTCTAGCTGACTGAGTAGCAGGCTGGCCTACATAGCAGCCTCTGGTATGGACTCACTCTTGCCCGCGCACAGCCACACAGCGTCTGTTGAGTACAGCGGCCACAACAAATCAATGCGCGGTGCCGAGAACGCCTAATTTGTGAGTGCCATCCTCAGTCAGTACTCCGTACTAATGCGACATATCCACGCTCGAAGAAGCCTCCTATACGCAGGCACTATGAGCCCATAAACATTGATCCTACTTCAGAACATGCTGGCAGGTTTGCCTTGCGAAACAACATGACAGAGGTAGCACACCAACGTCCAAACATACTGGCTCACAGTCATAACAGTGAATCACAGCAAACAGTCAACACACAGCCCTAATACACGCCCTACAAATGGTCAGCTTGTGGACGTTAAAAGTTAAAACAAATTGACACCAGGTTCAACTTAACAGATTTAATTTATTTCAAATTGCCACCAGTTTCAACTTACAGGTTTGATTTATTTCAAATTTACACCAGGTTCAACTTAACAGATTTTATATATTTCAAATTGACAACAGGTTCAAAGTAACAGATTTAATTAATTTCAAATTGACATCAGGTTTAACTTAACAGATTTACCTTATTTGATTCCCTCATAGGGAAAAACATCTCCAGCTACATTCTATGCAAAATGTAATCAATCGCTAGACATTTGATTAGACAAGAGTATTTATTTTATATACACCAGTCAGAAAAAAGCTGACGACAATATCAACATATTATTCCAGATGAAGCATGCAATGTGAACGGTTTAATGTGTTCTTTATTTCTTAACGACTTGTACAATGTTTATATGGTACAATATTGTCAATTTTACAGCAGCTGATTCACATATTCGCATTTCAAAGGTGCAACCTTGTGGAGATCCAATGTTTTTGATCAAGTAACCATAATAATTCTAATCATTATGTTAATAAATGTTCTGTACCATCTTTCTCAATAGGTAAAACCCCATGTGGGCCTGAGATTAGAATGGTCCTCTGAATTTTTATTCCTTTTTTTTGTCAGTTCGTAAGAGGCGAACAAACAAAATAGCGCCTTGTTTGCTGTGAGGTGCCACACGTAAGGGCAGGATATGGAGTTCTGCAGGTTGAGCACTGGACTGGTTTGGCAGTAATACTAGTCCAGTTGCAACACACCTGTTTGGACCCAAAACCATGAGCAGACCATGTCTGAAATAGCGCTATAGAAATTATTATTATTATTATTATTATTATTATTATTATTATTATTATTATTATTATTATTATTATTATTATTATTATTATTATTATTATTATTATTATTATTATTATTATTATTATTATTATTATTATAATTATTATTATTATTATTATTATTATTATTATAATTATTATTATTATTATTATTATTATTATTATTATTATTATTATTATTATTATTATTATTATTATTATTATTATTATTATTATTATTATTATTATTATTATTATTATTATATTATTGTTATTGTTATTGTTATTGTTATTGTTATTGTTATTGTTATTGTTATTATTATTATTATTATTATTATTATTATTATTATTATTATTATTATTATTATTATTATTATTATTATTATTATTATTATTATTATTATTATTATTATTATTATTATTATTACCGGCTTGTGGAATATAGCTCCACACATTTCTCCATATATAAAAACTAAAGTTTAATAAGGTTTAGATTTGTGATATTTCAGATACTTTATCAATAATAATTTCTACATATTTTTAAGAGAAAATGTATGGTAACACAAACAATTTTTTCAAAACAATTAATGGCATTTTCTACAAGTTTAGCTTGACAGATGTGTGGAGCTTGACTGCTAAAACAGGTCAATCTGGGGTACATTTTATGTTTTCTCGAGTATATTGTCTAATGTAGCCGAGTTTTATAGGTGTGCTGATGGCTCTGCCCCATATCTATAATTCCCTATTATTAAACCAGGAGTCAGAGTAAGGCTTCGGAACATGGGCAATCAATAATAAATAAAATACATATGGCATCAAACAAACCAAAAAGAACAAGGGCTAATACAATCAAAATATCTCAGATAACAATTTGAACATGAATGAAACCAAATGGCCAAGATTTTTAATAGTTGAAAGCACGGATCCACTATGCACCATATATAAAATGTCTCCTTTTGCAATAGAAGAAAGGTATTCAAGGAGTAGCTGGAAACGTGAAAAATGTTAAGAAGATGCATCAAAAATTACTAATAGAAATGGAACGAAAAAGTCATTTCAATTTATTGAAATGTTCTTTGTTGGCCACTATTCCTGTAAAAATAATTCCTTATAAGACCCTTAACACCAGAAAAGGGGTTATCAGGTATCCAAAACTTTCTGGTATACCAAACACTGATATTGTTGAGGAGTTATCTGATCAGAATGTTGTCACTTGCCGTCGTATTAGCATCAATAAAGATGGCGTCAGAACTCCCATCAATACGTATATTATCACTTTTGAAATAATACAGCTTCTACAATCAATCATGATTGGATATTCGAACGTAAGAGTTAATATATTTATATTCCAAGCCCATTGCATTGTTTCAAATGCACTGGCCAGCACAGTAGTGAAAATTGTGAAAATTGTGAATTTAAATGCAATAGTTGTGAACGTGAACACCCGTCATAATCTTGGAATTATCCCTCATTTATAAGAGGAAAAAAAATTCAGAGAACAGGTACACGGAAAATATTTCCTTTCCAGAAGCCAGAAAACATGAGTAAATCAAAACAGACTCCTGTATCTTCTTCCCCTTTATTTACTCAATCTCCCATAAAACCTTCACAAATTAAATCAATATGAAGCATCAAGGAAAAAATAAAATACAAAGAACAAAATCATTAGAAAGGATGGATATGGTCAAATGATCATCCTGATATGTATAACAATCAGGTGCACTCCAAGCATAATCGTATAGTAGAATTACATGATTGTTTTACCACATTGTATTATTACTCATTATTTTAAATATGGCTATCAGCAATATTATACAACATACAATTGTAGAGGATTTTAGGCAAACAGGTTAGAACTGGAGTTATTAGCCCAAAAATATAATGCGCTGGTAATTTGTTTACCAGAAACTAAATTCAAAGATAATTCCACAACATTGAAGGGGTATGTGATTTAAAATAAAGTTTGTTCAATTGACATTATGGACCGAGCACATGGCAGAGTTTCTATTTTGTGAAATCCTGTATACCCCAAAGTAATATTAAGTAACATAGCTCCCACATCAGAAGGTATGTTAAAACCTATATGAGTAATTCCCTTTCTGCACAACTTGGACATGCCAGCCACTCGCTTGTGAGTTTCCATATTTCTGATAGACGTTCATCGCTGATGGCTAAAGTTTTTTTTTTTTTTTTGTGAAGGCATGTTAATTTTGATTCCCAGAAACTCAATTACCTGTGTTGGTAGCAATGTCTTGGAGGGCTACTTGGTGAAACTGGATTCCGTTGTGAGTATGACGTCTAGACTCCCTTGACATTCCATAGGGTATTCCCCAAGGGTGATGATGTCATCCAGGTAATGGAACATGTCAAGGGAAGTCCCCCTTTTTTATAAAGGTTTTCCAGGCCATCTGCAAAATCGTTGAATATTTTAGGAGCAGAACAGAGACCAAACAGCAACATAGACATATGGTAATATTGTCCTTCTCATTGAAATTCGAATAGAGGCTGATCCAGGTGTATGTATACAGATTGAAATGGTGAAGAGAGGTCACAATTAGTTTCCCAGGAAGAGTGGTACTTCTTTACAAGTGAGACAGCATCCATCACTGTAATGTATTTGAGAGAGCATTGGTCAGGGTCGATGCCTGAATTTACGGAAACAGAATGTGGCCTGGAGAGGTCATGGATGACCCGAGTCTTACCGGTGGCTGTGAAGAATCCAATGGGGAGGTCGTCTTCAATGAGTGGACCTCTTACCCTGTCCAGAGATAGATTCTTTATTATGAACTTGTAAACTTCTATGTGAAGTTTGGTAGCTGATGGCCAGTTCATGGCATTAAGTTCCATGGCATGGCCACTAAAAACCGATCCTTGCTCCGTGCAAGGCATTCATATACTGTCTGTGAGCGAACAGATGGTCTGGGCGATATGTTAAAGGCCGCTAGATGAACATTGTTTAATGCCATAAGGGATGGATCCCTTGCATCCCTTACATTGATGCAGTCATCCGCACATCTTGAAGTTACAGCGTAAGGCGTTCCAGTTGTTGCAGACTTCAGACGTTCCATGAGGGCTGCCCTTCTGGGCCCTAAATGCATCTGGGACATCTGGGCGCTGTGAGCTTGACTTTGGTGGCAGCCAGGGTGGTGGTTAATATGTCCAGAGGGATAGAGGCAAACTTCAGGTGACACCCTCCCATGCCCATGCGGTGCTCTGCATCAAGGGCAGCCGCAGCCGTCCAGTTGTATTTTTTTGCTGTAATCAGAAATACGACTCCTGTGTTCAGACATGTTATAATACAGGCAGACACCATGGACTTTGATGTGTAACTTTTCATAAGCATTCCATGCTTCTAACCATAGCATGATGAACGTGAGTTGCTGCTTCTGACGGCGAGGGCGATACTTGATCGAGCTGTCCACGTCCAGATATATTTGTATGGCTCCGTACTCATAAGATTGTAAACTAAGGTTTAACCAGAAAGTCTTCCACCTGCAGATAGTCCGGTTGGGTGCCATAGGGGCCCTCCAACCGGTACCTGGCTTGCTTCGTTGCGATTAAAGGAATCTGGGCCGGCATGTCCTTTATATATATATATATATATATATATATATATATATATATATATATATATATATATATATATATATATATATATATATATATATATATATATATATATATATATATATATATATATATATATATATATATATATATATATATATATATATATATATATATATATATATATATATATATATATTTTTTTATATATATATATATATATATATATATATATATATATATATATATATATATATATATATATATATGTATATATATATATGTATATATATATATATATATATATATATATATATATGTATATATATATGTATATATATATATATATATATATATATATATATATATATATATATATATATATATAATATATATCATATATATCATATATATACAATTTTCCAATGTACACAATAAACAATAATTTGAATTAGACCTCCTGCATGTGCCAATGTAAATTCTTCCCTGATCATGAATTTTATGTTTTATTTCTTACATGTATCATGATTTGACAGGGGGAATATTTTCTTATTTCTAAAGAAGAGCACATGACATAACTACACTAACCTGCACTTCTTTATGATGCTTTGCAGAGTTTTAGATGTCTATGATAAGTAATTTTGCAAATATCTCTTTGAAATAATATCAAGAAAGTGGCTACATTATTGACTCTAATCAGCACAATATACTGGGATGGCTATTTTCTAAATGGGTGAGATATATTAAGGATATTTACAGGTATATCTTACAGGTATATCTGATAGGCCTCATTTAATAACTCCTACTCAAAATCCCGACTCAAAATACTGAGCCCAAGTCAGACTGGTGGTGTGTCATTTGAACAATGAAGACAATAATTCTCATGATGCTATTTATTGCATTATCAAATAATTATTAAATGATGGAAAGATCTTTTCAGCCAAAATACATATATTTATGCATTAGATACCTAAATGCCCTGACAAATAAATAATTGATCTGCTAAGCAGAAATACCATTACATTGAATAATTGTTCCTTATAAATTGTATTTATTGCAACTTACTCACATACATTTTTTATCTCAGTTCACAATAGAGTTTATTGCATGATATAAACAACTTATTATGCATCAATTCTACAATTTGGTGTATTGCAACATAATAGCCACGTATGAACATCATGAAAAAATGAAATTATGATAGAGTAAAAAGATAAGTTGCTAGAAAACAAAAAAGTTGCACTCCCAGGTGAGATCTTTCTCAGGCATAATCTGCATGTGACGGGTAAACACGGGTAGCGTGAACTTTGTTTGACCTCAATTGAGGCTTTCAAAAGGGGGCTATAAATTAGGTTCCTGTTCAAATAGGTTTTACAGACATTTACTGGAGTGCATCAACCAAAAAAATATTTAGATATGTAAGACAAATATCTTTATCATTAATTTATGATGAATTATACATATCTTTCAAAATCACTTATATAGCATCTCTCTATTTAAAATCTTGTTTTCTCTCTTAAAATCTCTTTAAATAATGAAGATTGAGTTGTTTATTTAGATTCAAATTACACAAGCAGTTAAATGTGCATAGATGTTGATGTGATATGGTCTGGATGATCATAAATGAATATCTTTCCAAATATCCATCAATGTTCTGTCAATCAATATCAATATTGTCATCGATATTGTCATCAATATTGTCATCAATATTGTCATCAATATTGTCATCAATATTGTCATCAATGTTTCCCTCCTCTGAACTGTGTCGGATAGAATACCCAAAGTATGTCAAAGCACCTGAAAAACAAGAAGTAAACAAGCTACTTTAATAGGAAAAATTATTTTTTGAATGAGGATGTACTCAATATCTTTAATTCAAATGATTTCCAGTCCCCTCCTTATAGTTTGGGTGCATTGTTATTTAATTCTAATCTGATCATATACTTCTGAAAGACTCATAGAAATGAATATGGAATAAGCTTTAATTCTAAATTGTTTGTTTCCAACTTATTTTTTATTCTTAAAAACATGTTAACCATTTTGCATATGACATATTTTTGTTTTTCAAAATCTCTTTCAAAATTGTTGCATGTAAGAGACAAATATATGTGAAGATTACTTCACAATTTCCACATCTTTTACATTAAATTGGAACATCAACACCAGTCTAGTAATATATCTTGAAATTTACAATAATATATAAGTACTATACCTATGGCAGTGACACTAATTGCCCCAGTCCAGGCAGGTGGTGAGGTGGCTACTACCAAGAGGTATACACAAACACATATACCTATAGATGGCAGCACTGGTACTAGGGGAACCTAGGTATAAACATTGTTAACACCAATTACTATTTGGAGAAGTGCAGGATATTATAATGTAAAAAATAAATGTGTAGTTTGTAAAGATAAAACAGTTTGATTAATGTATTATATTTGAATAGGAAGATCAATAGTTTTATACTGGATAGAAGCCATGACAAGAAAGGTACTTCATCCAAACACATTGACCCATAACATCAAGTAGTCTAGGCTTGAACAGAATATCAGTTTTCTATCAGTTTTTCAAAAGGTTGATATCCAATGCATTATCATAGTCAATATTAATCACTGGTTGGAGTTGAACTGGATATCCTAGTTTACCAAAATTCATGACAACAATTTTAAATCTTGGATAAAAGATACCTTATCACAGAAAAAATGATTTACCCATCCACCCTCAATGCACTTTGCAGCTGATATTTTCATTCATTCAGGGCATATCAAAATGGATGCAGCATTATGGAAGTAAAATCTTACCTTAAATTTCAATCCTTCAGTATTTTGCTGGAAGAGGTAGAGTGATAATGTGAGAAGTACAAGTGTTATACCCAGAAAAATAACAATAAGCCATAGCCACCACACCCCTTCCATCAGCCAATCACTGCCATACTGAACCACAAATGATATCATCAATTCCACAGATACACTCAACAGAAACTGATAAATAACCCAATTTCTTGGAAGGGATCTGCCAATGATATTAAGATATTTATTCCTGAGGGCAACCTTTCTAACCACCATTCCAGCATTGGGTATATTTTCAGCAGAGTTTTTGGATATCACAAGACTATTTGAAATCATTACATCTGCACAATGATCTGATTCAGACGACCAGCCCCACTAGCACAGTTGGTAGAGTGTAGGATCTGTGCCTTTAATGGTTATATAAGTGGAGGACGGGAGGTGGTGGGTTCGACTCCCACTGCCGGCAGTGTTACTTTCACACTGGTTAAAAGGCTTGGAAGTCGACCTGATATGGCCATAGTTGCTGAAAGGGTCGTAAAAACACCATTTCACAATTTTTTTTTTTTTTCTGATTCAGACTGATATACCAATATATGATTTTCAGCCTTATCTATTTTTATTCTTTTATATCTCACGATAATAACTGATGCACAAATTTGAATGTATGAAAATATCTCAAATATCACACCAAATTCTATTATTGTTTCTATATCTATTAGTAAAGTAACACAAGCCATAATTGGACCGAGGGAAAAAACTGCTATAACTGGAACTTGAGAACAAGCATTCACCTTTGAAAATATTGTTGGAAATACCATCTAAAGCCATAGAATACAAATACCTGCTAGAACCATATACTCCTGCCAGTGTTGTTGTTGTCATACCAAAAATTGGACCTATCGATACTAGAATCTCTGCCCAATACAGGTTCATTACTGCAAAAACTGAGGGCAATGGTGCCAATTTGTCTATTTTGGTATAAGGTAATATTAATGTCACTGCAGAAGACAAGAGTATATATAATGTTGTAATAAGTGTCAATGAAATGCCTGTTGCCCAGGGAATAGAATGCTTAGGATTTTTTGCTTCCTCCACAGAGGTTGATATTGATTCAAACCCGCTAAATGCCCAGAAACATGAAAATGCACCTGCAACTACACCACTGAATCCATATGGCATAAATCCACCAGTTTCACTTGATGTCCAGTTGGAAGGGTCAGCATAGACAAAGCCAAGAATACTCACAAAAACAAGTAAAGCCACATTAAGAACAGAAATGACAGCATTGATTTTAGACGAGCACTGAACCCCAGCTGAGACAATAAAAACTAGTACTATAACCACAGCACAGCCCACAAAATCAGGATATTCAGACAAGGGAGTCATGTCATCCCAGAATGCTATTCTGTTAGTCGTAAAATTGCTGATAGCGCCCCCAACAAGATAGTTGAGATATGAACTCCATCCTCGGGCTCCAGCCACAGTTGCCATCATGTAACCTGAATATCAATGATGAGAATCAGTAACAGTAAACACATAATACAATTTTTTTATAAACAGACCTATTATGCACAATGAAGTTTGATCTAACAAATAAAAAAATATGAATATACAGTTTTAGAACTAGATGAATAGAAAGGCCAAAATTACCTGTAATGGTCCAGAATCCTGTGAGAAAACCAATAAATTCTCCCATGTTACAGTATGCATACAAATAATTTGAGCCCCCTCTGGGGATTCTGGAGGCAAATTCTGTGTAACATAGTGCAACTATGTAGACCAGAAATGCAGATAAAACATAAGATATAACTATTGCAGGTCCTGCAAAGAAAAAGAAATAATTAGTTATTTAAAATATTGTTTCCATACAATAATTTACATTAACACATGCAGGAGCTCTAATTCCAACTATTCGTTATTGTATACATTGGTGGAAAATTGTGATTTATTATTTTCACTTAATATAGTATATAAAAACAAATTCTGAGTTCCTTCAAAATTGAGAAAATTTTATTAACTGCACTGTTCATACTCACCGGCTATCTCTTTGGCAGCAACACCAGTCATAATATAAATACCAGATCCTACAGTGCTCCCAATACCAATAAACGTTAAGTCAAAGATGGTGAGGCACCTCTTAAGGTCAGTTTCCATTGTTTGACTCAGCTTTTTCATATCCTTCTTTCTGGTCATCCGCTTCCATAATTTTGACATTTGCTTCATTTCTTCCTAAAGGGATGACAATATATATCTCATATCAAATACATTGATTAGGGAGGTTCAAATTTCATTAGTGTAGTAGCATAGGTTATGGTTTAAAATTTTTGAATCTTACACAATATTTCAACAAACATATATATTCAGAGACATTCAAAATGTTCTGCATTATCGCTCAGGTGAACCGATCTCGTGGTGGCGCCACCATCACCACTACCTGTTTCCCACATGTGGCCATTTGGCCAGAGACATTTAAAACATTCTTATATCATTCGCAGTTACGACAATCATTTTAGTGGCCAAAATGAAGTAAAATCTACACAATACATATATAAATGTGTTCCCTTTGTTTGCATTATTCTAGACATATAAATAATTTCTAATCATTTCTGTAAGTGTATTATGAGCTGAGATATTAATGTGAAATCTTCAAAACTATAATTAACACCTTGTGATATCGTTCACAAATATGTCATCTTCAGAGCCTAAATGTAGTAAAGTCTACAAAATACAGATATATAACTATCTTCCTCTTGTTCTTACAATTTCATACATGTCTCATTTCTGTACATATATTATGAGCCAGAATATTCAAAACTACCATTAACTTCTGGTTTTATGTATTTCCTTGACATTGGTGTTATTTATGATTGTTTCTTTGACAATGTGAATTGCAGAATGTTGCTTACAAACTGCAAAACTGAGAAAATTACATGTCTATTCTTGGATTGCAGATGTAACATGTGTCACATGGCTAACAGCAGCACAATGTTGATTGTGGTTGTTGACAAAATAAACATCACTAGAAGTTAAAAGTCTCTCATGGGACCATTTACAGTGGGTAATGAAATACACAAACATTGCCTGATGTGATTAATGGCATCTTTCTCAGATTAGTTGTGTAAAAAGCTGGCCTAGGTTGACAAATAATATTTTACATCTGACAGCACTCTCCATGTACATGATTGGCTGGCTCCAAGTCATATCAACAATTAGATGAAAAATCCCACTAATTCCTTCTTGCTCTTGTTCCAAGCATGCAATCCTTTCTTATCAAGCTTTTTCTTCAAATCTTTCCTTGTTAATTTAGTAAAGCTTTCCTTGGCCATGATTCTCAGTTGTGGAACTATTTTAGTTTGGTGTACAAAAAGCATGTCTACAAATAAAGAGGAAGAGCCCCTGATTGTTTCACACCAGGTGGCACCATCACCCACTCGGTCAGCCAGAATTTCGGCAGTCATTTTCGGAGCCAAAACATAGAAAAAATCCCTCTTGGTCTCAAGATTTCATACATATATCAAACATATATCAATCATGAATATGAAACATTTAAAACTACCACTAACTACTGGTTTTATTGTTCTCAATTATGGCAGTCATTTTTGGAAAAATATTAATCAAATGTGTAAAATATCTTGCTTCATCAGCGAGAATGAGTGACATAGTGCATGTAACAGGTTTATAGCAGTGGGAGGAGCAGACGTCCAGAATGCACCCTGCAGAGCACTTTCAGTGACATTTAATATTGGCCGTGTTCGACTTCCATTCATCAAATCAACCACACAGAATGCCATTTTTTCAATTATCAAAATGTTATAACCCAATTGACTCTACATTCAATATATTTTTTATTATATTTTTTTTAATCATTTCTATTCATGACTAATTTTCTCATATTTTTCAGGGAATATTTCTTCTTTTTTAGGTATTATTATGATAAGAGCAACTTATTGCTGATTATTTTCTGAAATTAGATTAATATTTAATTTATCTGATATCTCAAAAATAAATGTGAGGTCAAATTAAAGTCCGTAAATTGGTCACTTTTGTAACCCTATCGATTTAAGCTATTTAAATTATTTTTAATCATTTTAGCTTCATATTAAATCTTGAAATTGACAGACTTTTTTTTCAATTTCTTTTTAGTATTAATGTGTTTTTCTGTGCAGTATTCTATATATTTTCATAAACTGACCCCCAATAAGCTTGCATTTTTATATTATTAAAAAAAAACTTTGTTTTCCCTTATAGGTTGACCACAAAACTATAAATTGCTCTCCAATTGTTAATTATGAACAGATTTTGATGAATAAGGACTCTACAAGCTCGTATTTGAAAGATGTAGATGATAGGATAATAAAACATGTAGATAATTTCGTGGAAATAGGCTTTCTATTTTCAAGGTCATTGAAAGGTCACTTCAAGGTCACTGGCAATATTTGATCAAAATAGCCCAAGAAGGTTGACATTCGATCACATATCATTTGTAGATGTATTCTGAGTAGTAAAAAGTTATATCCCTACGTCTGCCATCTCTAGTGATACACCTCACTTTGTGTCCCACAATTTATCAAATGAATAGTCTACACATCAAAAGAATAGTCAATATAGATTTAACATTAATATCTCGGATAATAATACACTTGCATAAATAATTTATATGTGTCTGTAATTGTGAGAAGAAAAAGAAGATAGTTATAAAAGTATTTTGTAGATTTTGCTCTGATTTGGTCCCAAATATTTCAGTACACTAAATGAGATCGGACATTCATGGCAGGCATGAAGGTGAAGCAGACTACCGTAATGTACCACTCTATGTGCGCCAGTGTGAAATAATGAGGGATTAACTAGCAAGATGAATATAGATCATGAACATGTAATTTTAGCATAACATGCATGGAACTATATTCTATAGGGATGAGTGAGGCGTCAGAAGCAGGAGGACAATTAAGATGTATGCACATTAAAAAGTAATTAGGCAACTTTTATGATGAAGGCTATTGCGCTGGAACGAAGCTGTTTTTTTAATAAATTACATGAAATTGAGCTCGTTCGAGGTAAAACTAGAGGTGCTTGAACTGAAGAGAAGAGTCTGTTTAACTTGTATAAGAGTCGGACATAGTCGTTTGACACATTCTTATCTTAAAGGCGAAGATCAGCCTCAGTGTACCGGTTGTCTTAGGTAATTGACCTATTTATGAAGACCCACAAAACACTAAATGGTATTTAAAGTTGTTAAAATTGAATCTATTTATACAGATTTATTATGTCTATAACTGATATATTGAAAGGATTGTGTTAGTAAGATTATTTACATATCAAGTTGATTTTATGAATCATATATCTGGTCAAAACATTTATTTATTTTACCATTTTAGGCGCTAAATAACCTAAGGTCATGTGCACAATCTACGACATCACAGCCCATTTCATTATACTCCAAGATATGGCAGATGTTTGGCATCATTGAGACTTAATTACTTTCACCCTTAATATATCATATCTTGTAGATTAGTACAACAAAATAATTATTAATACATTCAGGCAAGATGTTTTTTTTTATAATGGGTCATTGGCAGTGTTTCGTCCTGATACAGGTTTAATGACCCATACAGTCTACCCATCCCTATCAGTTAGGGATAGACCATAAACTCAACAAAACATGGTCAGTATTTGAACAAATTAAACAAGAAAAGGTGGTGCTCCATATAAAGATAAAACACAAAAAGAAATTATCACTGGGAACAAAATAAAACAAATCAATGTGCAAAGAAACATTGTTCTACTGGCTACACAACTACTTCGTCATTTTTCTGAAAAAAAATTAACCCAGTAAATGATAACTGGTGGTCGTCAGCGTGAACATGCAAAGAACAATTATTTTGATAAATATTTTAAAATCCAGAGATTTACAATGAAAAAAATAATAATAATTATAACAATTATTAATAACATGAACAGGAATGATCAAGTCATTAATTCATACGCAGCATTCGCTGTATCAATCAGCTTGATCTTGGGCCCATTGGAAAGAAAAAGGACTATTTTGAAAGGTGGAAGGGAGATAGCATACATGCTTTTTATTATTAGTCAAATAATGAAGGTAGGAGGTTCCATAGATTTGGGGCAATTACAGAGAAAGCTCTATCCCCTACTGTTTTTTAGACGGGAACACAGGTATGTTCCAATATTAGACCTTAGGTCTCTCTCATTTTGTGTGATAGAGATTAAGTCCTGTAAGTAAGGAGGTGCTTTCCCATTCAGGGCCTTCCAAGTAGTCAGGATAATTTTGAAATCTATCCTGGCTTTAATAGGGAGCCAGTGCCAGTGTTGTTCCTATAACTTATATGATATATGATCCAACTTCTTAATCGCATGGACTGCAGACTTCTTAACATCTGATTCGATTTACATCTAGAGTAGATATAAATCGAATCTATCCTTATTGAAGTAAACTTTATGCAGATTATATCTTTTATAAGCCAATAAAAATGTATTAAACATTCACGATTCCTTGTAAAAATGTTGTGTGGATAGTGAAATAGACCCCATGCATCGCTATTTATGACCGGCTTTATATTGACAGGTGGACACTGCATCCATCAGCACCAGCTAATGTTGGTAAATGGCCATTGTGCATCACTCGTCACTGCCAGTATATGGACTGTTGGTCAAATATCTGCATCTAATTGGAATGGACAAATAGAGATCACTGACGAGACAAGGGTCATTTGTTTGTTTGTTTGTTTGTTTGGGGTTTCATATCATTTCCACATTATTTCAGTCGTTTCGTGATGAGACCTACTTCTAGCAGATATAGTGCTGCCTCACTAAATTGTCATGTCGCAGGTCCTTGACATAACAACCCACCCGGTCACAGATTTACAAGGACAACGGGTTAACCCTTAAGGCACGGGCCTCAGCTCATATGGGAAAGACAAGGGTCGTGTATTAGGAAACGACAAATGGAAATAGACAACATATTACATACAACATGAATTAATAATTAGAAGATGTGTTTATAATATTTACATCTTCAATCTTGTCAACTTTCTTTTTCATCCATCAAACAATTACATGTATTACGTTTATTTCAGAAATTTAAAAGCAATGTACAACCTCATAGCCTGATTTGGGAAGGGCAATCAATACATTTCTTATATCAAAAAGGTGTATGTGTGACAAACACAATTTGAAATGACAGAAAACCAGAAAGTAACTGTGATGCAAGTTGGTTACACCCCTATTAGTTGTCAGTTGGTCATGCCATGTTCTTGACAAAGGACCATCACCTCTCAAGCGGAGGCTTGAAACTCACTCCATAGGTATGACAGATTTGCACAAAAACAATAGTTATAACAACTTTTAGAGCTCAGCACGATCCAGCAACAAGTGTGCTATTCTGATTTATTTGAAATGTAAAAAAAAAGTAAAGTAAAGCTGACATTTATATATCGCTGATTCCAGACAATGTCTGTTCATAGCGGTTGATAGCAACTGGCCGGGATTCGAACCGACAATCCCCGGATCTCAAGGCGAATACTCTACCAATTGAGCTATTTCGGCCAGTCAAAAAATGTGTACATGTGTACGTCGATGTTGCACGGTGTTCGCTGTGTATGTCATAAACAAAGAAAAAGCACTGATGACGTCATGGTGGGGTGAAGTCATCACTGTCTCTCACATGCAGCTCTCTCCCTCTGCAGTTATCTCTCCCTCTTGTAACTGTCTCTCACTGTTCTCACTATCTCTCACTGATGCAGCTATCTCTCCCTCTTGTAACTGTCTCTCACTGTTCTAACTATCTCTCACTGATGCAGCTATCTCCCTCTCTTGTAACTGTCTCTCACTGTTCTAACTATCTCTCACTTATGCAGCTATCTTTCCCTCTTGTAACTGTCTCTCACTGTTGTAACTGTCTCTCACTTTTGCAGCTAACTCTCACTTATGCAACTGTGCCGCTTTTGTATCCATTTCTCACCCATGCAGCTATTTATCGTTTTTGTAGCTTTTTCTCATTTTGAAGCTATATTTCATTTATGCAGCTGTCTCTTATTGTTGCACCCATCTCTCACTTGTGCAGCTATCTCATGCCTCACTGCAGCACTCATTTATGCAGCTATCTCTCACTGATGCAGCTGTCCAACTTTTATATCCATCTCCCACTTATGCTGCTAGTTTTCACTCATGTAGCTATTATCTCTCATTATGCAGCTATATTTCACTTATGCAGCTGTATCCTACGGTTCAAATGCTGTTGTATCCATCTCTCACTTCTGCAGCTATTTCTCACTTAAGCATCTATGTCTAAGACTAAGACTAAGACTAAGAATATTCTATTTTCGTCTCACCTTAGCATTAAACAAATAAATAAAACAAATCTGCACAAATTTTAAAATGCCAAGCCAGTCTAAAAAGACTTATGAGAGACGTTCATACTTCTCTCTAATAATTCTAGAAATAATATAATATATATATAAATTGTCATTGCTATAATGTGTATAAATTGTCAATGATGGCTGGGAGTGTATTTATTATGTGTACCGGAGGCATCTCCGCCTGTGGAGGATATCAAAAATGGCTTTTGCACTAGTAAAAGCTAAATCTGGCTGGCTAAGTATTAAAATCATTTTATCAGTGTCACTTAAAAACATAAAATTATCATCAAAATCACTGGCTTGCTGGAATAAGGCATTTCTGATGTCATCATATTGTCCCCATCTGATCAATGTATGCTCTTCAGTCTCTGATTCATTAATATCACAGAACGGACAAATTCTCTCCTCAGGTGGAAGGGCAGGCCTCTCATAACGGCCAGTCTCAATTCTGATAGGTGCCACTCCTGATCTGAATTTTGCCATTGCACTTCTGTATTTCTTTGGCATAATAATTTTAACATATTGTTCACATTTGGGATTCTGTTTAAACAGACGATAAGTTCGGAGCTTATTTTGCCCTGGGCCACGCAGTGCCTCCCTCTGCTGGAGCTGATCATGCCATTTATCTGTATAGTGACGTTCCAGTACCTGGTCAAGCTCTCTCACAGCCTTGCCAGGACTGTCACCACAGTCAAGGTCCAATAAGTGCTGCACATTATTCTGAACAAAGAAATTCTGCACATGATTGGTCCAGTTTTTCCTGCCTATAGCCCATGTGAACACTCTACGGTTCAGTCTGCTTGCATCCATATTAGCCAGACGTCTCCATTGTCTGATAACACATAACCAGGTACGATGCTGGGGTTGTTTCCAACCAGTTTCTCCATGGAGTGCTGGCAATGGTGTTCTGCGGCCAACTCCCAGAAAGTATCGAGAGGCTCTGTACTGAACTACATCAATGCAGTGGAAATTACGGTGGCCCCAGACTGAAGCACCATAATCTATAATAGGTTGCACTAGCTGATCATATAATTTGGTGAAACAGTCAAAAGGCATATTTCCTTGAGATTTATCCTTAGCCACCAGCAGGCCCAGAGCTCTGTGGGCTGCCTGTGATACTGACTTAGCCATCAGTTGGTAATCCATGAATTCATTAAACACCAGGCCAAGATATCGGTATTTATCTGTGACTGAAATCTCTGACTGGCCGCAGTAAAAGACAAAGCGGGTACCTTCCACACTGGGGCCCCTCCGGAAATGGACTATTTGTGTTTTCTGGGCATTCACCTTTAATTTCCATTTCTGGCACCAGTTATTCAACACATTGAGCATCCTTTGCAGATCCTCCTCGCATTCTGCGATTAAGCAAATGTCATCTGCATACAGTAACATATAAATTAGCTCCATACCAATATCCACTCCAGTACCAAGTTGTTTCAGCTCTTCACATAAATCATTAATATAAAGCGAAAACAACAAAGGGGAAATAAGGCATCCCTGCTTTAGGCCCTTTTCTACTCCAAACCAGTCTGTCTTTATGCCATTCACTCTCACACAGCATTCAGTACCACAGTAAAGTGACTTCAAAGCTGACAGAAATCTCCCTTGTTTTAGGCCAATAATTTCAAGTTTCCCCCATAGCAAGTCTCTGTCAACCCTATCAAATGCCTTACTAAAGTCTACAAAGGCAACAAATGTTGACTTATTCTGCTGTTTGCGAGAATCTATTAGTGATGACAGAGTTGACAAATGATCCTGACAACTTCTCTTCTGCCTAAAGCCATTCTGACCATCATACAGTTTTTTATTCCTTTCTGCCCATGTAGTCAGACGTTGGTTCAGAATCCATGCATACAACTTGTATATACTCGAGGCTAAAGTTATTCCTCTGTAGCTGAGGGGGTCTCTATTGTCTGTGTTTCCTCCTTTTGGGATTGGGTTGATTATTCCCTTAGCCCACATCCTTGGAGCTAGACCAGATTGGAAACATTTACTAAATAATACATGTAGGTATGAAATGGCAGTTTCATTTCTTAAAACCTCCACTGGGATGTTATCAAAGCCCATTGCTTTGCCATCCTTTGCCTTGTGCAAAACTTTGATTACATCAAGCCTAGAAATGTCTGCCTCCAGATCCTCTATGCTAACATTGACAGGGCTGGTGCTGGTGTTGCCACCTGGGTCTAACTGTGGGGTGTCAGAGCCCTCTGGTGGTGGGGTATCCTGTGGGTCAATTTCTAGAGCAGGGTTATGCAGTGACTTGAGCTCATCCTTCCATTTATCTAAAACAGCACTTTTTTCATTTGTTATAGATCCATCTGACAGTACTACCTCCCATGGTATCTGTGGGCGCCTATCCTGTTTAACTCCTAATGTTCCCACATATTTCCAATATTCCTTTTGGTCATCAGACTGGAGGAGTAACATCTTCTCTTGCATTAATCTCCAATGTCTACGTTTAGCTCTTTGTTTTTCTCTATCAAATTCCTTCTGTTTACTTATTTTCTCTGCTTTCAGCCTCTTTTTCAATTGTCCTTTAGCTTTTGACCACTTCCTGTCTGCTTCTGTAAATTTCACAAATAATTCACTTAACTTTTCACTCCACCAGGGTTTTTTCACTCTTTTCCTTTTATTGTGAAATCCACTTTTGATGTGTATTGTTTTACTTTGCATTGTTTCTGCCATACAAGCCTCCACTGCCTTACAAAATTCCTTATATGAGTCATCTATGTCACCCTGTAGCATTTCTAAATTCTCAATCCTGCCTATGGCCATATTTATCAGTCTAAGTGATTCATCATCTTGTAGGAATGCTTGTGGTACAGATGACAAGTCATACTTGACATATGATGACAATACCTCGATACCTCAGTGTCAGGTCCTGATTTGTTAACATTGAGATTTTGCAGAAAAGGTGACATGTCAAAACACCATGACAGTACATTGTGGTCTGGTACTGAGTGTGTGGGATCCACTATACCTGTATCATATCCACATTCGGTTAACAGTACTTGTGTGCGATCCACCGACATTTCACTATACAAACTGAGTTGCTCATATGGCACAAAACAGTAGTCTACCACTGAACAGTCCTTGCTTGTAAAATCATTTTTGATGAAGTTTCTGCCATTCAATATACAACATGAGCTACTGAGTAAAAATTCACACATAAACTCTCCTTGTTTATTAACTGCATAATCCACAATGTGTCTGTCTAAAATCTCATCCACTCCTTCAATGTAGTCCGGAATGTTTCCACTCCTTCCATTAAAATCACCAAATATCATAAAAGGACCTTCATTCTGGTATCTGTACACATCTGCCAGCAGTGTATCAAAGAATGCAAAAGCATCCACATTCCTTGGAGAGTCAGTTGGTGGAAGGTACCACACACACATATTCAGTATAAAATCACACTCCTTAGATGTGAACTCCACCCACAGGATACCCTCAGTAGATTTATCCTTTATCTTGATGTTGAAAGACTCATACAGAATACTCCTCACCAGCAAACCAACCCCACCTGAGCCAGTCCGTGCATTAACATGTAACTCCGACCTGTTGTGTCCCAGCCACTCATAACCAGGTACTGTAATGACATCATTTCCTTTAAGATGTGTTTCTGATATGCCTATGATATCCAGCCCTGTCAGACTTTTGTAACTATATTTCACTAATTAAAGATGTCTCCTACTGTTGTATTCATTTCTACCTTGTTGTAACTATCTCTCATTTTGTGCAACTTTTTCTCGTCTCAATGCAGCCATCTCTAAGTGTTGTAGCAATCTCTTGTGCAGCTATCTCTCACTTGTGCAGCTATCTCTCACTTGTGCAGCTATCTCTCACTTTTGCAACTGTTTCAACTATTTTTCATTTGTGCAACTGTTTTAACTGTGTCACACAAAACCTATTTCACATCTAACATAATTTTAACAAAAATTAAGTGAAAACTACTTTATTTCTAATATACATATTGCTCAAACCATCGCATGAACTTGCAAAATAAAACTGGAGATTGGTCTAGCGTCCACCAGAGGGCAACGTGACAACACAACAGTGATATTGAACGCTCTTTTCAGTGGTGAATTTGACTGCAGTTAATGCTGCGCCCAATCGCCGTCATGGTCCCAAAGTTGTCAATATCCACAACTTTTGACGGAGATTGGGCACATGACAGCTTTGGCACGACAGTTTTGGGACATTCCCGGGGCCGTCATGGAAATATCCACTGGATAATGACTGACTTTTAGCTGCTGTGACATCTAGCGGATGACTATTGATGCCGATTGGGCAAGCTGTCCCAAAGCTGTCAATATCCATCAACTGGTCCCCTATCATTTGAAATTTAAGAAAAGGATGGGGTACTAGTCTAATTGTAGGATATAGATTACCTACCTATAGACTCTCAGGAACATATATAGACAATCATGGACAATCACGATCTCTGGCAGAATATCATGCATAGTTATTGTGTGCCGCGTGAAGTCAACAGACTGATGCATTGCCTAACTCACCGGACATAGAGATGACTCACCGGACACAGAGATGACATGATTCCCCCACGCGACGCAGGCAAGACGTGCACAACCCGTGCGCCACCCCGTAGCAGGAGAAGATGCCACACAGGCAGACCCCACACACATGATGCTCAACGATCCTTTAAAAGGCCCCGCAACTGTTAGACGAGGAGAGAAGCAGAGTTCCAGCGTCCACTTGCCTAGAAGATCCACGACACTCAGCATCGTGACCACATGGACTTGGGTGTTTTATGTATTCTCAGGACTCTATTAGTATCATGCATTTGGGTATTTCATATGTCTCACTCATTGCCATGCCGGCCTAGCCAGACAAGGATATACAGCACCGAATAAAGGTAGATATTGTGCAGTGTATATTCTGTGTCTGCAGTCCTTATTACCTCACACCTCATATAGGTAGATAGGGTTGCTAGGTTCCGTGCCCCGCCTCACAGTAGCCAGCGAGTAGAGTAGAGTATCGATCCCCCGTCCACGTCCCCCAACGACGGATACTCACAAACCATGGGTAACATAATAATATTATCTTCACTTCAGCGTGAAGTGAAAAGAAGAGCCCCTATATGAATAAAACATAGATTTTACTGCGTTTTGGCTCTGAAAATAAAGTGTTCTGCAAAAAACTGCAAATATTAAAATGTTTTTTTAAAACATTTATATCTCGACTAATATACACGTACAGATATGATTTTAATTTGTATGATATAGTGAGAAAAAGAAGAAAACAACTGTATGTATTACAAGCATGTGGCCGTTGCTGCGCGGCCACAGTACTTTGATCTTTGGTTACAGCCACGGCCTTAGAGGGGGTAAAACAGAATGGCTTCAAGGTAAAGTCGATGGGATTGGATAACTGTCTTATAGTATTTCCGGTTTAATATCTGGATGGGGTACTAACAAATATCATTTCCATCAATTTGAACTTTGACCCTGGATAGTTCTTGACCAAGTTGGATATTTGGCATGATGCCTTTGGGACGTGACGACGATTGGGCAAAACAGTCAATACCTCACACAGCAATTTTTTTTCAAATCTCGTCACCCTTCCTCTCTGATCATGTTCATGCTTTTTTATATATGTGTGTGATTCTACAGAAAGTTCGACTTGATAACATCATTGCCAATCGGTGAGTGAAATATTTGTTTTGTTTGTTGTTTTTTGTTGTCTTTGGTTTCCTAGTTTCAATATTTAAGTTTGTTTCTGTACTTTCTGATTTGCTTTTTTTTTCCATCAGTGTCATAATTACACATGTCACACCACATTTTCGCGTTTAACAACTCTTATACTAACAGTGCATTTTTTGGTTTGTTCGGGGTTTTACATTGCTTTCAACATTATTTCAGTCATTACAAGATGTGACCTACTTGTTTGTTTGTTTGGGGTTTTACATCACTTTCAACAATATTTCAGTCATTTCGTGAGGAGACCCAATTGTAGCAGATATAGTGCTGCCTCACTGAATTGTCATGTCGCAGGTCCTTGACATGACAACCCACCCGGTCACAGATTTACAAGGAACGGGCCTCAGCTCATGTGTGAAATTGTATCATGACTTCAATCTCAGTACGGCTACGGATCAAACCCACAAACTTTGGATCACCACAAAGGAGCTGGTGCTAATAAGCTAGCGATCAAACCAACTGTGCCATGGCCCATAAGTGCAGACGTCCTTAAAATGCTTTGAAAATGGAATCCTTAGCTGATGTGACTCTTAATGACCACTAAGCATTTTCAGAATCTGAGTATAAAAAATGATAGCACAATGAACAAATCTAAAAATCTGAGTAATAATCACAATATAAGCACAAATCACAATCTTAGTAAAAACCCATAACTTTAGTTTTCAAAAATATAAATGAAAATATCGGATCTGAGTGTGTGCTTGCTTGAGAAGGACCGAGCATGAAATTGAGATGTGGCACATACTTTAAACTGAAATACGATGAAACATCGGGACTGGAAACATCAGCATACGCTCACCACAGAATATCAAACCTACCCACTCCTCATTTGTCTAGAGATCGCGTCCATATGTATCTTATGTATCTCTTCTTGAAAATAATACATAAGACATACATTGCACGTCATTTCAGATGTAACACAAACCAATGCAAATATGCCACTGTGATTAAACCATGGATATATAAATATCCCAAGAACTATTTTGACCTTTCACATATGAATAATCCTTGGAAATTAGATCCAAGATAGTGTGAATGAAGATCATATTCAGTAATATTTTGAAAGAACCTATTTGTGTCATATATCATGCTGCCTTAATACCATTTGTCATATACAATTAAAACCGGTTAACCAATCATAGTCAGTAAAATCCTATTGAGAAAAATGTTGCTGTAATATATCATGCTTCGTGGCAAGTTGGCATGCTTAGTGGCAAGTTGGCATACTTGTTAGGAAGTTGTTATATAACATTTTCCCGTGCCAAACGGTTAACCCGTTGTCCTTGTAAATCTGTGACCGGGTGGGTTGTCATGTCAAGGACCTGCGACATGACAAATCAGTGAGGCAGCCCTATATCTGCTACAAGTAGGTCTCATCACGAAATGACTGAAATAATGTTGAAAGTGATGTAAAACCCCAAACAAACAAACAAATTGGTGGCAAGTTGAAATGCTCAATGGCAAGTTGGCATCCTTGGTGGCAAGTTGGCATGCTTGTTAGGAAGTTGGCATCTTTGGTGGCAAGTTGGTATGCTTGGTGGCAAGTTGATTTTGTGTCATGTACAAGACCATTTCATATCTTCAAAAGCAATTTATAATTTGGTGCGGCTAGAAAAGTAAATCATTGATATATAACTTTTTTTGGGGTTTTTACATCACTTTCAACATTATTTCAGTCATTCCATGAAGAAATCAAATTTATCATTAAAAAGAATTACAAAACAAAATCAGGATTTTTCTTTTTGCATCACCCCTCCCTCAAACATTAATACCCCATCATCTGATTATTTTGGTCTGACTATTTATATAAATATGTCAGAGACAACTCATTTGTTGTGTCAATGTTGATCTGAGGGATCCATATCAATCCTGTAGTGCAAAGGCCAAAACAAGACAATCACACATGGTCGCAGGACCTTAATGGCTGCTAAATAGAAGCTTGTACTGGGTGTGGTCTAACAGGTCTGAATCAAAAAGACATTTCATATACAGAGAATCTGTTAAGGATAATGCTACACAGGGGTATAGTTAGGTAAACATCCTGTTCCAAAGGTGATTTTTCTAAATTTCAAGTAAAAATGCTAATTCAAGATTTATCATAGCAATGTTAAAATTCTTAGATTTTAATTTTTTTAGGGATGCACTGGTCAACTTCAGCACACTAAGAGTGCTCACCTTATGGCAAAATTGTAGAAAAAACAAGTTACAAGTCAATCATCATTTTAAAATTTGATAATAAACATGAAATAGTTAAATATGATAATTCGTCTCTTAATAATAAAAAAATATATTTTGCCACTTTTTCTACAATTCATAATCTGCATTGTTGCTGAACTACTTATTGAGCTTGGTGTCATTAATCAACACTTACCTTACCCTGTCAAATGACTTCTGAAGTTGACATCTTAATTGTGTTATATATTTGTGATCATATCATGAACTGGGTCAGATATTCACATATTGAAAAATCACACCATGAACTGGGCCCGAAGTTCTTATCATAATATCTTGTCAGTAAGACATGGATATCGGCCTGCCATCATGTTTCTGAGATTTCAATCATAAAAGTAAGGTCGTTTACCTATTTATGCATGCAATTCTTAGTACGGGGGATAGTACGTGTTGTTTGACATTATCTATTGCCTTTCTAAATTACGTATACATGTTTGATATCTTCTATTGCCCTTCTAAATTATACTGGAAAAAATATATCTGATAAAAAAATAGTGTTATAGACCTTGTGTGTGCTTGCACGGGAGGGAATGGACGCTTTTTCTAGGAGCTCTGATTTCTAGGAAAATAAAAATAGTGTACATTTAAATCCCTGCAATCTTTCACTTTTTCTGACTGATATCACCTGATATTGGCTATTACTAGTGTATAGTGATTTTTCTAGGAATAGGATCATATTTGAGACAGGATTTATACCGATTAACAGAAAACAAGTCATCACCCATCGTTGGATTGTATATATAAATGTATATATACCGGGTACGTATAGCGGCCATCAGCGAGTGGCCACGGGCCGTGGTACAGTTGGTTAGAGTGCCAGCTTATTAGCACCAGTTCCTCTGTGGTGATCCAAAGGTCGTGGGTTCGAATCCCGGCCGTGCCGAGATTGAACTCATGATACAATTTCACACATGAGCTGAGGCCCGTGCCTAAAGGGTTAACCCGTTGTCCTTGTAAATCTGTGACCGGGTGGGTTGTCATGTCAAGGACCTGCGACATGACAATTCAATGAGGCAGCACTATATCTGCTACAAGTAGGTCTCATCACGAAATGACTGAAATAATGTTGAAAGTGATGTAAAACCCCAAACAAACAAAACAAACAAACAAAGCCATCAGCGAAAACATTCTCAAGAGATTAACTACTAAATTGAACACAAACGGGCTAACTCTAATTATATAATTCTATTTCACTTGCCAAAATTATTTAAGCATTCTAAAATCCGAGAACTCGACAGAAAGCGAAAATAAACGTTCTCCTCCCATTGCATAACATATGGCACAAAGAACCCGCATTCTACCATAGAGAGAAATAAGGTAAAATTAACTGAACTGTTTAAAATAAGACTCAGTAGATAGTCTTATAATATTTGCTGGTGCAATAATCAGTAGCGCCCAGGGAATCAACCGACCGACACTGTATACCAGAAGAGAAAGGAATTCTGCAAATGCCTAGTGGTTTTATTGGTTTTTATCTTGGTTTTATACAATATAGTTGCTTTTAATCAGATTTTAACCTGAAAACTTTCTAAGCAGGCATCATATACAGTGGTTCTGGGCGTGAATCTGCCTTTCCATACATCCAAGAACGTAAGTTGAATATATATACTTTATTTTTTACTATTATTTGCATTGAATCAAATTGAAGGTACACTATATACATATATATATATATATATATATATATATATATATATATATATATATATATATATATATATATATATATAAATATATATACATATAATAATAATAATAATAATAATAATAATAATAATAATAATAATAAATTTCTATAGCACTATTCCAGACTAGGTCTGCTCCTGGCACTTGCGAAGATAATGTTCTCGGTATAAGTGAGTTTTCAGATGCTTTTTAAATGAGTCAATAGATTTACAATTTTTCACTGCAAGGGGCAGGGCATTCCAAGTTTTCCGGGCAAATACCGCAAACGCCCTATCACCATAGGATTTAGAGTTTGTTTTTGGAACTATGTACTCATTATTATCATTAGACCGCAGGTTTCTTTCACCATTTTTTGGTACCAATAGATTTGATAGATAACTGGGGGCAAAGCCATTCTGAATCTTCCATGTTAGCAGAGATATTTTAAAATCAATTCTTGCACAGACCGGTAGCCAATGAAGATCCATTAATTTAGGTGTGATATGGTCGTTCTTCTTCAACTTTCCCACCACCCTGGCTGCAGCGTTCTGTAGTTTTTGCAACTTTGCCAGTTCACACTTGGGCATTCCTGCCAGTAGAGAATTACCATAGTCCAGTGTAGAAGTTATTAAGGAATGTGCTAGCGTATTTGTAGTTTTCTCATCTAGACAACCTCTAGTTTTAGATAAATATCTAACATGGAAATAACCATTTTTACATATTTTCTTAATTTGCTGCTTCATAGATAATTCTTGATCAAAGATCATGCCCAGATCTTTAACATTTGACGATCTGGCAATTTCAGATCGTCCACCTATGACTCCTTCAGGAATATTTTTATTTTTCAAAATTGAATTTTTTCCACAAATAAGCATTTCATTAATTTTCATTTATTTTCCAGTAGGAAATTCCTTATCTGACTTATACATTTTTCCATTTCCTTTGTAGATTTCTCCATCATCTTATTTTATTTAGGGTCCAGAGTAATATAAAGCTGGGTGTCGTCCACGTAGACATGATGCCTCAGGCCATATTTCTTTATGAGATCAGCAATTGGCTCCATGTATGTTGTGAAAAGGATGGGGCCCAGTACCGAACCCTGTGGAACACTATAAATAATATTCATATTTTCAGATTTTTTCCCGTCTATGATGACACATTGCCTTCTATTAGATAGATAAGATCTGAACCATTTTAGTGCAGTGCCTCCAATACCACATCTTTTTTCCAGCCTGTTCAACAATATTTTGTGGTCAATGGTGTCAAAGGCCGCTGAGAGGTCAAGTTAGATAAGCATAACTACCTTATTTTCATCAATGTCAATTAATAGCTATAGGTCGTTCTGAACCTTCAATAAGGCTGTCACAGTGCTGTGAAATTCCTTGTATGCTGATTGGAACATGCTTTGAATGTTATTTCTCATTAGGTGGCCAACAATCTGTTTTGCTACAGCCCTTTCAATTAATTTGGATATATAAGCAAGATTCGATAGGGGTCTATAATTTTTCTTAATTAATTCTAGACCAAGCTTCTTGATCAGGGGTCTAATAATTGCTTCTTTCAGGTTTTCAGGCATGTCGCCCAGAGTTATGGATTTATTTATAATTTCAGTTATTATCGGAAGTAGTTGGGACATACATGCATTCAATAACCATGTGGGGATTGGATCAAGTTCACAAGACTTCTTTGCTGCTTCTTTTAACACTTTTTTGACATCATCGCCATTTAGTGGTTCAAAATTATTTAAGAGTGTTTTAAATTTTGGCTCCTCAACTACATGGTCATTTAAAGTGGCATTAGAATCCTTTTCATGCCATAGTTTTGTAATTTTATCAAGGAAAAAAATTCTGTCGCCAATTCCTTTTTATCTTTATTTTTAGGAAAAAGGGTGTCCTCATTAGCATGCATGAGCTTATTCAAAACTTTGAAAAGTTTTTTCGGATCCGATTTATTTTCATCTATTTTTTTAGCGAAAAAGTTGCTCTTGGCCATTTTTATCATGTTATTGTATCCAATGTATTTCCCATGATGTGAGTTGGCTCCTTTACATGATTTTTTAAATTATATAAATCCAGCAGCTCATTGAATTTAATAGCATTCGGTCTATCTGGTTTATTTAGATGAAAGTTATAATCCCCAATAAATAAGACTTCATGGTTATTGATGTGACTCTTATTTACTAAAGTCACACCAATCTTAATACTAGTTAAAATCTTACCTTTTCAAGAGGTTCTTTCGCAGTCGGCGTCCAGAGATCATCTGTCTGGCCTCAGCTTTGAATTTCCCGCCTGGCCCGGCGTAGGAATATTGGGGGAAGGTGATTGGCCAGGTCAGTGGACCATGACGATCAATGGGATTATCGCCTGGCCACAACACTCTTCCCCATTTTATTTTTTAAGAGGGGGGAAAGGGGGGGGGGAATACAATGAAAGAAGGGGACAACGGGCCAGATGTTTACTATAAGAAAGTGGGCCACAGCGGGAACAAGGGGTCGGAAGTTACACTAAAATTTTTAAATTATAAAAAAATTTATATTATTCCCTTTTTTATTTATTTTTTAGGGCCCCCCACAACTCAGGACTCAAAAATTAAATTAAAAAGTGGTTGAGCTTACCAACATAAATGACAAACAGTTACTCTCAGCAGCAGTGAGAGATCATAGAGCGACTGGTGTGGAGAAGCTGGCTCAACCAGTCGGCTATACAGCCAAGAGTCCAAGGATGGTTTGGGCTGGGGAGATGGGGAGGATTGAGATATGGAGCGTCAGACTCGAGGAGAATGCGCTCCAAAGAAATAGATGAAATAGCCTTCTCAGAGAGTGCCCGTTTGTTTGGGTCCTTCTCTCTGAGAACGGAGGCAGATAGGCCAAAAGAACATTTTGGGAAAGCGTTCGTCCAGACTTGGAGCTCTGAGGGTCCCCCCGAAAAACAATGCACATGAATTTTGTGGGTGTTTGGGACATGGCGCTTCATGATATTAATGCAATCAGAAATGATGATGTGCTGTTCTTCACCATCACAAGGAGGCAGTGAATGACAACTGGCTTCCCAGTTTGGGAGGCCAGTTCCATGAAAGTCTCTAAATGACTTTTCTGCAAGTCCCTCTCGCGATCACGGGGGTGACCGTGATAATCCAACCCAATCTCTCCGATTCCACAGCAGCTGGGATCATGTACCAGCTGTGTGAGCTTATTGAAGGTTTTGGGCTGAATATGACGAGAGGCAACATGGGGGTGAATCCCAATGGTATGGGCTATGGACAAAAAGGGGGAAGAGGTCAGTGCAGGAATCTGACACCAGTATTCTGGAAAGACAAAGTTTGTCACCAGATGCTGGAGTCCAATATCTGCCTGACCTGCATGGACTAAGAGTGAGCAGAGGGTATCACTCTTATGCGCCTTTAAAGTTAAGTCAAGATGACAGTGGGAATCCACAGTCACCAGGCGGAAAGGAAGAGGAGAGGGGGCAGGAAAAAGCTGCTGCCGGAGACAGACCATGCCGTCAACGGTGCGTATCTTTTCCCGGAGAGGAGGGGGAAGAGGTCTGATCAACTCGATCAGGTTCCTCCAGTACGTGAGGGCATTGGGTCCATGGGGCGGCACAACAGAGATGTCATTCCACCCAGTGGCCCTCACTCCCAGGGTACAGAGCTCCCAAAGGCGAATGGTACAAAGTTGGGAGGCAGTTAGATTCAGACCAACAGTGTCTTTGACATGCCACTGTTGACTTGAGAGCAAGTTTGAAAAGATCCTGAATACTCCCTACCCTATGACATTGGGATAGGGTTTGGAGAAGGTGGGTCATCCTGCCTGCCCAGTCCGGCAAATGGTGGTCGGAAAAGAACTTGTTGGCACATTGAACATGTTGATTAAAAAAGAAACAGTGTCCTCCCACTGCCTGACGACATCCCCAACAAGCCCGTGTGGGGTCAACATACCAGGGCAAATGCTCCTGGTTGCAATGCACACGGAGCTTGCCAGGAACATGGAAGTCACACAGGGGACAGTAAGTTAAGTTATTGCAAGGTTTGGCAGAAGAGGGGACATGGGGTTTTCCAAGAGAGAAGGGGATACAAGAAGGAAGAGGGGGATGCCAGACCGAGATTGAGGGAGATATTTTCTTTTTGGCAGGAGAGGGAGCAGGACGTGACTTAGGATTAGTATTTGAAAGAGACGGACTACTGTCAGCAGGAATAAGGCTACTGACAACCGTAGGGGGATGAGAACTATTGACAACAGGAGCTGGGGAAGAGCTACTGGCGACAGGAGCCAAAGGAGAAGGAGGTGGATTAGGAATGGAAGTCGAAGTTTCTGTATCCAACTCTTCTGAATGAACAGAAAGAGAGGTGTCAGAGTCAGAAACCTCGACCTCCATGGACTCTTGAACCGGGGGAGGAGCAGGAGGGAGGGAAGAAACATCCATGGTTTCGGGGGAACTAGAGATAGGGACATGGGAAGGAACCAGGAAAGAACCAGTAGGGGTGGGACTTGTGGGAGAGGAGGAGGGGAGGGGGACCTCAGTTGAGTCCATCCCATCCAGAGCGGCTTTTACCACAGCAGCCGCACGCTTTGGATATTCTGGACCCATACTGTTGGTTCTCACTCCTCGGGCCAAGTCTGTAAGAAGCCAGTGATGGTCCCACAAGGTGGGAAGCTTCCCTTTATCCCCCGATTTAGCATGAGCCAATTGCTGACGGATCCTGTCTTGGAGGGTTACAAGATTGTTTCCTTGTAAAAGGGTCGCAACTTCTGTGGGAGAAAGGGTCTCCGGCTTTACTATTTTTCTCCACGGTTGGCTTCTATGTCTATGGTTTGGTGGTTGGGGCCTTTTTCACATGAGGTTTGGGGGCAGGGGTAATCACATGAGGTTTGGGGGCTGGGGTAGTCACTTTGTGGGGAAGGGGAGGGAACTGAAGAAAAGAGTTCTTCAGTTTAGGGGTAAGGGCCTTTTTCACATGAGGTTTGGGGGCAGAGTTACTCACATGAGGTTTGGGGGCAGGGGTAGTCACTTTGTTGGGAAGGGGAGGAAACTGAAGAAAGTAATTCTTCAGTTTAGGGGTAGGGGCAACATTGAGGGTTAGCAGGGAAGGGATGACCCTGGACGATTGGTTCTCAACCAAATCTTTTGGGGGTCATCCCCTCCCTCCCTGCCTTCCTCTTTTTTATGGTTTTTCGGCTGGACTTCACCAGCCTCCAAGGGTTCTTCTCTGTGGTGGTCCTACCACCACAGGAGGTTTTGCTGCTTGCAGCAGTTGGGATGGTTACAGGTTCCATGTCTGCAAGCATAATGGTTTTTATTTTTATTTTTATTATTTTTTTTCTTATGTTTAGGGTATTTCTTATTCCTAAATTACAAACTAAAATCTCATCAATGACATGGTAGGGGCCAAGTTCCATCCATTATCTTGATGAGTTTATCAATAAATATCTGGTTAACCATGAAGTATCATCAAGAGATAACTCATAATCTTCCAGACATTTAGGCATTTGATGTTGTCGGCGTCGAGGGACATTTATTATAGGGGTAACCGAATAGAATCATCCGGTTCCCTTGGGGGCATGGACAGGAGCATTTCACCTTCCTCTACTTGGAACATTCCAAATAAAGCTTAAAGGTATTAAGCATCAATTTTACAATTCGGTGAAATTGAAAGACTAGCCACATGTGTACACCAGGACAAATTAAAATTATAATAGAGTAATAGGAACTAGGAACTAGGAAGTTGTTTTATTGGACCCAGTTGGTACAAATGCAATAATTAATTTCAGTATAAGATGATAGTAAAAACATAACATTGGGTCAGGGAGACTCCCATTTATAACATTTACATGTTTACAGTTTAACATATGATACAATTTTTGCAGACTCCAATATCTTTAGTATTCTTTGACATGGGTATACCAACAATAGAAATTAAAGTTCCAATACTATTATGATGTGATATTTGGCAAAAAGTACAACAACAACATAAAAAAACAATTGATAATGGAAGTATTGATAAATTATAATAAGATATATCATGACACAATTATGATCACAAATTAAAGAGATATGATTTGTGTATTTTTAAATTACAGGTAGATGAATAGTTGTAGATTACTACAACTGCAATAAGCAATTACAATAAGAATTCGAGTGATTTTACATAGATAAGTATGAATAGCATGCACATATACATCATTTCATGAGTTATTGGTGTAGTTCCTACATTACAGATGCACGATACATAAGATCACAAATAATTGAGTTATGATATGCAAATTGGTGGTATAGAGACATTTCATTGTAAAAGATTTTATTCTACATTTTAAGTGAAGTAGTTGGTCAATTATTCAGACAGATTTGCTATTAATAATATAAGTCAAGAAAGATTTGTGCTTTCATAAAGGAGCAATAGATTAGGGTCTAGTTAAAATAGAATTAACAGGCAAACATGAAGATGCATCTATAACATAGAAAATAGACATAAAAATAGAAATCATTTATATGTGAATTATAAATGTGTTTCGTCAAAATCGGTGCTTAATCCCTTTAATCAAGTGGTTCATATTCCGGGCCAAATAGAAAGGGTTCGTCCCCGTAGAGACCCTGCTCTGCAAGGACAATCAGTTATCAAATCGATTTCCTCCTCATCCCTGATATCAGGAATGAGCTCATCGAGGTCAAGGACTTGATGTTTTCTTTGGACCCAAAGGGGTATGTGATGATCATGACAGATTTTGAGTCTACCATGATGTCTGCTTTGGGTCCCCCTTCGTCCCTCTAATTGGTACGGAATAGGGAAAATTAATGGTAATTAGGGGGTGGGTCTTGTTTCAGGGTGTGCAAATGGTTGTGAGCCGGTTTGTTATCACGAGCCTTGCCTCGCAAGTGCTCTTTCATCCTCTCCAAATTATCATGAGGATGGCTCTTTCTTGTACGGGGCCCTTTATGTGGAGTATGGGAATTACTTCCGGAAGTATCTGATTCTTCAGAGGGCCAAGAAGAATCAGAGTTATCGGAAGAATCACTATCAGAGTCCTCGGACAGACTAGAATTACAAGAGGCTTGTCCTCGGACTCTATGGGGGGAACCAGAGTTTTCCTTGGGGTGTCTCCTCCATTTATCACTGTGGGACCTACCTCTACCACCAGGATTTGAAAAGGGAATTTGGGTGGTTTCATTGGCAGGTATATAATAAGATATTGGTGGAGACTGAGGAGTTGAAGTGTTAGAAGGGGCTGACATGAAGTGTGGAACCCGTGAGGTGGGGGGTGGGGGTTCAAACACAATGGGCATGGAGGGAGATACAGGGGTGAATGGTTTAACACCAAGTGATGAATGTGATTGAATTGCTCTTGGTGGACCATTCACGTGAGGGAGATACATTGAAAGGGCAAGGAGCGATGAAAACTCAGGTTCGGTATAATGGGCTGAAGGGTATTTAGTGGGGGACAATGAAGGGAGTCTTATTTGCTGGGGTGATGCCTCAGAGAACCCAGGAGGAGGTCTAATCATTCTTCGGGAACCTGTTACGGTAGACGAATTCTGACTATTTTGTGGTACCTCAGGGACTGTAGGCAAATAAGGGGTTACAGAAGGGGGGTTACAATGGTTGAAATATATCCTTGCCATCTCTATTCTTGGGGCAGCAGTTGATGTAACATGTATCACCATGTCCCACGGCAGGCGATACATGAAAGGGGATGGCTATATTATGTATTGTTGGTGAATTTCTAGGGGGCTCTTGTGAATGAGATGGATACTGCTGATTAATTTGTGGGTGTGAAGAGGATGGACAGTGAGATATAGCAGAGGGGTATCGCCCTATTGGTTTATTGGAGTGGGAGTCTGGCAACCTCACTTGTTTCAGTGAAGTGTCAGTGATGGGTATGGGAGTAAAGTGACTGGACACATTTACTCTTTCTCCCAGTTGGGGTACCCTTGCCAATGTTTCACCAAAAGCTGAATTTTCAAAGACCTGGGGGGGCCGTGTAGGGGCTGGTGGTTCTAGAGGAAATTTGGGCATGTTGCAATTAGAATGATAACCAAAAATAGAGTGGGAAGAGGTCTCAAGGTCAGTGATGAATACAGAAGTGTTGACTGAGGGATTTATAGGTGATATGTCAGCTTGGGGGGCCTTGGGTACTGACATAAGGTTTGGCCTATATACGGTAATTACCGTACATGTTCTAACAGAGGTATATATATATATATATATATATATATATATATATATATATATATATATATATATATATATATATATATATATATATATATATACGGATAAACATCGGCTAAAACGAATATTTGCTATAGGGCTTAAGGATACTACACACAAAAATATCTGAATAAATAACTCTCGTACGGAAGTTATTTCTTTGTGTCTAGTATCATAATAAAGAGTTCATATACAAGTTAATTGAATTCTTTGAAAAGAAAAATATCTCAAGCTAAAGCTGAGCTCAGCTATAAATAGGTATTTTCTTTAAGCTGGAAAATATCTTGAGCCAATATATCTCAACATTGCTAATCCTCTTAATCGCTGACAGCAAGTCTAAATATATATATCAACTCAGGCTGAAATACACATATCAATTGCTGACTCTTAATGACATATATTAATTGTCAACAAATAAAAACAAGGGCAAAAGGTAAAAGGAACATCAAACTCTAAATAAATATTTCTTGTGCGGGAAATATTTCAGATATTCCTTATAATAAGCCAAAATAAGCATCTTAAACTTCCACTATTGAATATTTTTGTAGATCTAATACACAGTATGACTACACCAAACCCAACTGATGGAGTGGAGGTATTTCAAGAAGATGACGCAGCTATCCAGGATGACACTGCCAACGTTAGCGTGATGCGTAATCAAAAAGCAACGGCAGCAATGAAAGCAACGTTGCTCACTAAGGATAAGTTGAAACTTGAATTGGACAATTTAAAATTAGAATTAGATTCAAAGAACATTCAAGGCCACGGGCCGTGGCGCAGTTGGTTAGGGCGCCAGCTTATTAGCACCAGTTCCTCTGTGGTGATCCAAAGGTCGTGGGTTCGAACCCCGGCCGTGTCGGGATTGAACTCATGATACAATTTCCCACATGAGCTGAGGCCTGTGCCAAAGGGTTAACCCGTTGTCCTTGTAAATCTGTGACCGGGTGGGTTGTCATGTCAAGGACCTGCGACATGACGATTCAGTGAGGCAGCACTATATCTGCTACAAGTAGGTCTCATCACGAAATAACTGAAATAATGTTGAAAGTGATGTAAAACCCCAAACAAACAAATCAAAGAACATTCAGATAAAAGAACTTTTAGAGTAAAAAAATAGGTGCAATACCGTCTGTCAACAGGAAATTGATTTTTGCAGAAGCAAGATTGTAGAAATGAAATTTGATATAGGTAGCAAAGACAAGGAAATTACGAGATTACCTGAAAAATTGATTTTTCAAAGAAAAACAAAAAAGAGGAACTTTCAAAATTAGATAGAAGTGTAAAAACGGTAAATCCTATAGATGTTCCGCCGGTACCTGTATGGACTAAATACCTACTGATGGCGGAACATGTAAATAGTAGAAATATTGTTGATAATAACCAATGTGATGACTATGAACTTGTCCCAGCCATGCAGGCTGACACAGTGTTTGATTTCAAAAAAGCTTTTAGCATGATGGAAACCTTCATAAAGCTGAGAGAGTTTAATGCTATAATCCTAATGCTAGGAGCTCATATTTTAACAATAGGGATATAGATGATATCTGTGGCTGTATTATTGCAATTGTAGAAACTCTTGAACAGTACACTCGTGCCAAACTCATTCTCTGCACACCTCTTCCTATCACCTCTTGCTATGGATCGCAGGCTGTTCTGGTAAATAAACTTTCTGGGAAAAAAATTGAAAATGTCACATTCTGAAATACTAAGGATATCTTCGATCAATACATTAGAAGTAAATTTATGGCTAATGAAACTCACGAACTAAGCATTGACGGAACAAAAATCTTTTTTGACAAAATCATTAAAACTTTTACAGTTGACATGTCAATCAATTAGACTCAAAATCTTCCAGAACTCAATTATAAATCGGCACCTGCTGCCCATAGCAAATCAGCACCAGTGGCTCAATCTAAATCCCCTGAGGGTACTCGGGCCTCTATCCCTGGGAACTCCCGACCTACTTATAAGGGGTGTACATCTTGCACAAAAAATGATTTGAGGTGGGCACTGGTAAATTATTCTATTCACATTGTAAGGGAAATCCCTAGTGACAAGATGGGACTCATAATGGGCCGACTTGGTGAAAATATTAAAGCAGTTCAGTACATGAGTTCAACTGTAGTTCATAAAATGTCATGGAAAATCCCTTCGGACCCTAAAGGGGAAGTTCAGGGAGTTTTGATTGCTGGGCCCCCGACAAACCTAATGAATGCCTTGGATGGAATCGATACGGTATTGGCTGGGTATGATATTTATGAAGCTTACGGTATTGCCAAACCAATCGACAATAAAATGGTATTATGTCAGAATTTTGAAAAAAGCGGGGAGTGCAGATTTGGGGAAAGTTGTAAATTTCTTCACTCTAAAAAACGAATTTTTTTAAAATGATGGCGTTTGGGGGAACATGGGTAATAGTGTTAAAAATATAAATAATGGTTATACATATGATTATTCACAAGATAAGTCAAGAAATGATATACTATATTAATGTATCAAAACTTGAATGATAAAAGTGATATGAATATCTATGATAGCCGAAAATATTTTGATAGCACTGTGATGTATAAGGATATGGAAAGAAAATAAACATGTATCAATTGATGTATGAATACTCGTATGAATACTGAACAAAATTTTCTGGTGTTGTAGCTCTAAGAATGTGATGTGTATGCATCACATTTTGGGAAATTGATGCAAGCCAAATGAAGGTAGATTACATATAAATCACCAGCTGGCGCTTTGATTTTATATGCTCATTTTATTAGGTACTCCAAAATGTGCATTATAACATGTTCAATAATAGATGATCATTTAAATGCTAAAGTATGACTAGAGGTAAATTCAACCCATGGAGGTCATTCTGTGAGAAATTGCCATCTGGGCATGTATTGGGGGTCATAATGTTTATCTTGATAATGGCTACTTGTCGAGGTGCATTTAAGTTTCATTTAACTGACACCTGTTTTTGCCATTTGCCAAGATATATAAATATATTGATATATTGATATTTCCATGTCAAAGAAAGTAATTCATTCAATATGTCCTCATCATTTTGAAAATATTACATTGTTCAGGTGTCATTTAGATATATAAAGCATTACTTCTCACTGCAAGCTACATGCCATAAAATATGGTGTGACATGACTGCAGTTCACCTTGGTAACAGGTGACGTATGACCTTTGTATTAAGAAAATAAATGAAGCATGACTACATTATTGAGACCAGTAAAAGCATGACTACAGTATTGAGATGAAGCATAACTACAGTATTGAGTAGATGACACATAGTTTTTTTGTATTGATGACAAAGATGACGCATGACTACAGTAGATTGATGAAGCATGACTTTTGTATTGATGACAAGGATAAAGCATGAAATGCATGACAAACATAAAACATGACTACAATATTGATGACATAGGTAAAGCATAGCTGCTTGTCATAAAGGAAGTATGACTACAGTATTGAGTAGATTTATGAAGCAAAAACTTCATATTGATGGCACAGATGAAGCATGACTTTATATTGATGATATAGAGGGAGTGTAACTTTAATAGATAGATGAAGCATGACTGCAGTATTGATGACATACATGAAGCATGAATGCAGTATTGGGAAGATAGATGAAGCATGACTGCAGTATTGATGACATATGAACCATGCAGTATTTGTGAGATTGTTAAGAAATTTATGAAATCTATTGACATTAAAGAGCCTGTAGCAGGATGTAAATATGGTGGAGTGTCTGTTTCATTTTTAGAGATCCTATAAAATTCCCAACTGTTTTCAATATTTACAGCTAAGCCTGCACATAATTTAAAGTGTCTGAATGTACTCAAAATAGTAACCACTGACTCAGTATCTGATGTAAAGCAGCTCATGTCATCAGCAAGCTGACTAAGCTTGAGTTCTATCCCATCAATGAGTATGCCTCTTATATTCTTGTTCTCTCGTATGTTTATGGCAAGAAGTTCCACCGCAATTATGAATAAATACGCAGAGATTGGACAGCCTTGACGGACCCCTGGCTTTGGAGAAAACCATTCTGAAGTTACCCCATTATTAATTATGGTAGATGATACATTGTCCAGATACATTTTATATATTTAACTCGAACTCATAAAATAGAAAATTGTAATAAGCCAACGAAATTAAAGTCAGTTACTGGAGTGGTGCATATTTTTTTGGATAAATACTATGGAAAGTAGTCCAGTAGGATGTTAGTTTCATAAGGAGTTAATGTGTTGAGATAAGCGGCCAATAAATATGCTAATACCTTATACAGAATTTAAGAAATATATTACTGTTTTTTTACGTTCTAAGTGGCAATCACGCTGGAACGAAGCTATTTTTAATAAACTACATGAAATTAAGCCCGTTCTAGGCAAAACTAAAGGTGCTATTAGAATTAACCGTAGAGAAGAGTCAGTTTTAACCCGTATAAGAATAGGTCATAGTCATTTGACGCACTGTTATCTGCTTAAAGGTGAAGATCAAGCGGAATGTATTGGTTGTCAAAGGGCTTTGACTATTAAACATATTTTAATTGAGTGTATCGATTTTGATATTATAAGAACTCAATATTTTAATGTACAAGATTTACATACGTTATTTGATACTGTAGATACTTCTGTGATAGTATCGTTTTTAACTCACATAGGACTTTATAATCAGTTTTAAGGGCAGAGCTTTTGTTTATTTATGTCATTGACTTATTTATCAAGAACTGCAAAACATCATACTGATAAAGTCTTTTAAACAAATCATCCATATTTATTATATTTGATTGATATTATATAAATGCTGTTCACAGTTGATAAATTCTTGTGTTATCTACATATTGTATTAACATTTACATTTTGTTTCTAGTCAATATTACGTTTCTATTTTTACTGTTTTGGCACTTTATTGTGTTAATGTGAAACCATTCATTCATTCATTTTTACCATTTTTAGGCACTAAATAACCTTAGTGGTTGATGTGCCTCTAAGCAACCATTCATTCATTCATTCATTAATGTGTTGATATGTACCCAATGATTTCACTCATAACAGAAATCAAGATGGCCGAATGCTGGTTGAGAATGTGCTGGATTTCTCTTAGGGAAGTACATGTCTTGGCTTACATCTAATACATTTCTTGTCACCCTATTTTTTTCTATGATACATTTCGCACATTATCCAATACTATGAAAGTTTATTAACCTTTTAATGTAGTACTATTAAAGCATTCATGAAACCTGGAAGGTTCCAGGCGATTTTACAGTGGTTTAAGGTATATGAAAACAATATATGATATTAAAATTGACATACATACAGGCTATCTATCTGAAATCCACTAAAGAACATCTTCCCTGAGAATTATGATTTTTTGTGACCACCAAGTACTGCCAGTACTAAACAGGAAGTGTGTTGTGTGACCTTGACCTTTGAAGTGTCAGGGGGCTCCGTTAGTCACAGGAGGTGTTGTTTACCAATTGTCAAAATTGGAGCAACACATTTTTGGCCATTTTTTTCCCACTATTTAGAGAATGAATTGGAAGATAACACTTATCATGACGATAGTGCCTTTTCTTGGCTTTCTTTTGGTGGTAAATTTATTAAAAACGAATGAATATTTATGAAGTTATAAATGAAGAAAAATCATTATTTTTTATATTATATATGTTTGCAAAACAAAGTTTAAAAAAATTCTCTACAGCCCAGCTTTTAAGGTGGAATCCATGCAGCCTTTGATGTCTTCCCATTTAGTGGTGTGAAAAACCCCAAATTTCATCAAAGAGGGTCAAATCATAAATTTTACTGATACCAATTATCAGCATTCACAGTTTTGCCATTCAAAGTCCTTGTGATTTTAGGCCAAACCAGTGATCAAAGGGTTTAATGTCACTTTTTCAATATCACGGCCTTTAAGTTAAGGGGGATTCCATGCAACCTTTGAGTCATGTCTTCCCTTTTTGACAGAAAGGTTTTCACATGCATAAGATACTTTTCAAATAAAGATTTTACTTTTCCCATAAATGATATATCTTTCACAACCATAAGATATTTGTCACAACCATAAACTATTTTTCACGACCATGAGTTATTTCATTGATTCAAATAATATTAAAATAATCTTATGTTGTTAATAATATTAAAATAATCTTATGTTGTTCTGAAGTAAATTGATAAATTGTACAAAACAAAACAAAACAAAACAAAAATCCACCCTGTTTCCCAAGCTGGACAGGTGCACAACTGGTAACTCATTAGGTGTTTAGACAAGATCACATACCAGCTAAACAAAGCTTGTTGACAAAGTGTTCAATTGCTGGTGTAGGTTTTAGCAGACAACTGATCAACTTTCAAGTGCCACAGAAATTTGTTAACAGAGAATATTTTGGGTACAACTACATAAAAGCACTGTTTAGGGTATAAACATTCATATTATGTAAAGAAAATGTGTTTGAAAGTCAGGTTTCATGAATGCTTTAATATTAAAGCAAACTTATTGGGGTTTTTTTTCTTCACAATTACACTTATAAATATATAACTGCATTTGACAAATTAAAATCAAATTTCATCTATTGTACACCTTCCATATTCAATCAATGTCAAAATTTAAATAAATTTCAAAATTGAGACTTTTTTTCAGGGTTTTTTTCTGGAGTTTAATGTGTACTTTCATATATTAACCATCAATATAGATGTTTGTTTCAAAATAGTTAAGCATATCAAAATGTCCTTGCAATTTGGTCCAAAATTAAAATTTCCTCTAATATTGTTAATTTTTAACAATTTTTGTTGAATAAAGACTCTTTGAGAATAGATTCAGATGATTGAACATTGAAATTTATAGTCAAATCCAAGTATATAGGAGTTTCATTTTCAATGTCATTAAAAGATCACCTCAAGGTCACTGGCAATATTTTATCAAAAATAGCCTACATAAGTCCACATTCAGTCGTCTATCATTTGTACATGTATCCCACACAGTCAGAGGCATATGTCTGTCATTTCTGCTGATGTGAAGCAGAAGAAGGTCCCTACCTCTTAACACAGGGGTCTTGGAGATTTTATGGAGATTTTATTACTGAAAAACTTAAAGATAACTAAAACAGTTAAACACTTTTGTTTTGTATCATCAGGTCTATAATAACAACAAAATTGGTTCAAAATCAAAATAAAACGGATTAAACAAGTGATTCAAAATATATTTGAACCAAGAGTATTTTATCAGGCAGTTCCTGGTCCATGAACAAGTATTTTGGCAATATCTCCACAATAAATAGACGTACAGAAAATATTTTAACAGTTCTGAACTCGACAAGGTAATCATGTAGTCCATCCATAGATTTTCTTACAGTTAGTCTCCTAAGAATAGATGAATTGTTTGTGGATAAAAACTTCAAACAGCTCCCAGAAAAATCGCCATATCTCATAAGATATTGAAGCAATTTGAATCCAGTTAGTGTCAGAGTATAGTTCTTGCATGTATCTATTGTCTCAAGATTCATTTCTCAAAAACCCAAAACAGATTTATTTTCTGATACCTTAACATCTTCGTGTGCCGTAAAACAGTTTTCCAAAAGGTGTTCTTCAGAGTCATTTGTGTCAATGTTGCCATCTGGTGAATTTTCGGACACATTTGCAAACTACAATATAGAGGATGCATAGCTGATGATTTTAGGATTTAATCCTGAATTTTGAACTTTATAATATCCAATTACAGATTTCAAGTAATGTTTAAATGATAGGTAGTCATTCGAGTAAGTTGGCCACGAGTATATTGTTTATACTGTGCCCGTTTACCTAAACTGAAATGTAAATCTCAAACATAATGTCAACAAGATGATTCTAAGAATTGATGTATAACAACAGACACCAGGTGACAGCACTAAATGTTACCGACAAACATATCCTAATATAACTTGTATTTGATTATTTTGTTTGGGGTTTTCTTTGGGGTTTTATATCAATGTTAACATCAAATTTGATTCCACTTGCTGAAGTTGGAATTTCTAGTGTTTTGGAAATAAAACTTATCGTGCGTAAGAAAAATGTCACAGAAATGTATGTAGGGGAAATATGATGGGTGATAACTTTTTATTGCAAAATGTATAAACATTTAAATTATGCAAGGAAAGAGTGATTGAAAACCTCATTTCATGAAAACTTTAAACATTTCATGAAATCTATAATTGGATAATTAATCATTTGTCTTGAGATGTTACAAAATTAGAAATATTATGTATTGTATTTAAAGTACAAATAAAGAGTAATCTTGACGGGACAGAGCTTGTTGATATCACAGTTCATGACCAACTATCATTTGAAATCTGTAATTGGATATCATGTTACAAAATTAGAAATATTATGTGTTGTAATTAAAGTAGGAATAAAGAGACACTGAACTTTAAAGTGGAGATAGGAAAATTAATAGTAACTTTTGTTGTAAAGCATTAGTGACACCTACTTGTAAATCATATTCTGACACCAGGTGGGGCCATTGGTAAGGCAGGTTTGTAAACTGATAATCGATTATGTTCTGTGTATTGCTGGGTTCTATTATCGCTCAATAACAACAGGACAATTTTCTTGAAATTGCTGTGCCAGGTGACTGCCAAACAACATAACACTTTAATCTAATTAAGCTCCATTCACACTTCTATTCCCAAACTAGAAAAATGACCCATTTTTGATACCACAACCACAAAATAGGGATCTGCCCTCCACCCCCACCCCCCCCCCCCCACCCCAAATTCATTCAAGCTAAAATGGTATAAATTGACACTATAAGTTGACACTATACCTATAATTTTAAACACTTAAAATCTATTAATTATTGGCAATAAAAGGCATAACATTTTCACCGTATAAAAAATCAAAATGATCCAATTATTTATATGGCCAAAGCTTACATGAAACCTGTCAGGATATAATTATTTTCTTTAAGATTCATAAACTTTGTATTTCTATCTACTCACTAGCTCTGTCGTCATTGTCAAATATTTGCAGAAATTTGGACCTCCATGTCCAGTCATGCATATGAGTCATGCTCACCAAAATATCAACCTATCAGAATTTACCTGCCTCAGGTCACGACCTGTGATTGGTTGGCTGACCAGGACACAAACCAATCAGTACAAAGCCGACTCTGTTTGAATATTGACATATATTTTTTCACCAATCATTTCCCAGTCTGACTTTTATGAAAGAACCTATCCCGAACACACCCTTTTCCATTGGTGGCAGGACTAATATGAGAGAGTCTTATTTGGGAAGGTAAGATTCACCAACATACAGCTCACCTGTTTTTTGTCAATCAGAATTTTTTGTAAATATATTCCACTGTTGTTTTTATACAATGAAATGGTAATATTGATAATCCTGGTTGTGTCGGCATTGAATTCATGAAAAAGTTTCTCACGTGAGCTGAGGTCAGTGCTGAAAGGATTGACCCGTTGTCCTTGACTGGGTGGATTGTCCTGTCGAGGAGTTGCAACATGACAAGTCAGCGAGGCAACAAATTATATCTGCAAGATGGTATTGTCAAAAAAAAAATCATAACTAATATTGAAAGTGATGTAAACCCGAAACAGTAGGATATGAAATATATAATTGCATTGTTTCTTCAACCGACGACAGGGTAAAACAATATAATTCTTCTTCATGAGAAAAATCACATATCAAAAGTAAATGTCCATCAATTTTGGTGATACCTTTGCTTGTATCCTGTGATTGTGAGTGTGTTAATATTGGGATGTGGGAGAGAAGATTGGAGATTACTTCACACCAGGTGTCACCACCGCAATGGTTACATAGTCTGACTGTATACCAGCCTTGACAGGCGACTGGTGCCTTTCCGCAGTTGTTAATAGCCATCCCAGATCTATCCAATAACAAGTGTTAGGCTCATTAGAGATTATGATAAAATCTTCAACCCACTTTCCACCATCTTAATTTCGGTGTTTTCAAAGATTGGTTACAGGTATTAGGAATGATAATTTTTTACGGTAACACAATAGGTGTGAATGCTTTCGCCGCTCTGCCCTATTTAGAGACTGTTCCTCACTTCAGCGTTTCACCTCCAAAGTCAAATATATTGGCTTTTGGAAAAAACATGACATGAATTATTCAGGTTGTTATTGAGTTAAGGGTATCACATCTGTTCTCTATCACGACCTGGGCCATACTGTTTCCTTCGGCCTGGGGGTTTACACGTTCTCCGAACTGGAACTAAAATATGCATGTTTCTTCTCTCTCTCTCTCACACACACATATGCACACACATACACCCACATCCACACACACACACACACACACACACACACCACACGACGACGTTGTGCCGATGTAAAAAAAACACAACTTTGGTGAAATTTAATGTCTGCATATAGGTTTGTAGCTTTAACAGCATTTAGATAGGCAAACCTCAAACAAAACTTCAAACAAAATCAATACTGACACTGGTACAAATATGTATAATCACAGTATCAGATGGGAATATAGAGTTAATGTCTCAGCGTCTATCTAAATTAAAAAGAAATAACTTCAAGTGTATAGGTGAGATGAGAGTGTTAAGAATCACCATTCCCTGTCAAGTCAAGGCAGGTGATCTGGAGGAGGGTAGACACCCGAGGGTAGACAATCCTTGACCAATCAAAATAGGACAATCACACACCCATCGTTTAAATAGGTTTATGCAGCGGCCGACTAGCATCATTGATTATTGAAGGATTGCTCTGATTGGTTCATGTAAGTAAAGAATAGGGAAATCCCAAAAATTCTGACCAACTTCCAGTGACGTAGGACCGGAATTCCGGCCAAAATATACGGGCACGAGACTTCATCTGCTTTCCCAATTTGGGACAGATATTAGTTTCGAAGGCGAGGGGGAAGTGTGAACAAAATGTCTGATTGGTTAATATCAGATATTTAATTTGTATTTCCCAAATAACAAAGTTACAAATCATGTGTAATAGGTGTATTTTTTTATTATAAATATTTTTATTATTATTCATGTCATCCAAAGAATAATCAGGCTTTTTGTCAGACTTTATATATAATTATACATGAAATATGACCTACTACTAAAAGAGTTGGTTTTTGTGTGTTTTTGTGTTTGTGCCTTGGAACGCTCTGACAATTTTATTATCTATTATTTCTTCAATTCATTATACAATGTCATTTTGATGTATTCTATCGATAGATACTTTATATATTTATAATAATTATTCTTATACATAGATAGACTATGCAATATTGATAGATCTTATCTATAGCCACACTATACAGTGCAATATTGATAGATCTTATAAATAGCCACACTATACAGTGCAATATTGATAGCTCTTATCTATAGTCACACTATACAGTGCAATATTGATAGATTTATCTATAGCCACACTATACAGTGCAATATTGATAGATCTTATCTATAGCCACACTATACAGTGCAATATTGAGATATCTTATCAATAGCCAGACTATACAGTGCAATATTGATAGATCTTATCAATAGCCACACTATACAGAGCAATATTGATAGCTCTTATCTATAGCCACACTATACAGTGCAATATTGATAGATCTTATATATAGCCACACTATACAGTGCAATATCGATAGATCACATCTATAGCCACACTATACAGTGCAATATTGATAGATCTTATCTATAGCCACACTATACAGTGCAATATTGAGATATCTTATCAATAGCCACACTATACAGTGCAATATTGATAGCTCTTATCTTTAGCCACATTGTACAGTGCAATATTGATAGACAATTCCTATATGCACCTATATATTGATAGATCTTTCCTATAGCCACACTATACAATACAATATTGATAGAATGTATTTCTAGGCATAATATAAAATAGACAAATCAAACATTGAGTAGTATATTGATCAATCTTGTCTTTTGCCTGGTTGACCATATTTAGAATTTGTTTTACCATGTTTATAGAACGATTCAGTTTCTGGTCAAGTTGTGTACTGTCCTGGCAGTTGAATGCTGACACACTGCTGCATTTTAGTTTTTTGATATGGGTCAAGTGAGCAAGTGTTAATGGCAAGCCCTGGAATATTAAGGACATTTCACGCCGTGAGAGTTAGCCCCGGAGCCTGTGACTGATATCAGTGCGGTATGACTAACATGCTATAGCCGGCAGCAGCTGCGTGAGGCCCCTCCACCCTCAGTACTGATTTCATACTCGGTTGGTCTCTCATCCCACTTCCTGCTGAAATAATGAACAAATCGATAACTCACCGTGTCCTATTCATCTGAACAATTTTTGTGTCAATTCCTGTACTCGTGTCCACATTTAGTGGCATGCACTGTGTTTGTCAGCTATAGGTTTTTCATTGGCATGTCCACAGAGGGAAGGGAAAAAATAGACAGCAAGTCAAGGGTTTCTGACAGTCATAATGGGTATTTTGACAGACATGCGTCGGTGTTTGACAGTTGTTATGTGCAACAAAGCTGATGGTCTGAGACGTTTGCAATAATGTAATTAGTATTTTATGGTAGATGTGAAACATTATTTTCACAGTTTTGGTGAATCTGTTGGATCGTGAAATAATGCGACACAAACAGAAAACTGCTAACTGCTAAAAAGCCAAAAGACAAAGATTTCTTGATAGACAACCCTCAAATAGTGAGCCACTTAAAATTTAGGATGGGTTAAACATTTTTATTTTATTTTCTCGTCTCTTTGGGGGTGTAAGTTTTGATTACATCTTTGCAAATACTCTAAAAGAAAACCACTTTTACTTTTATGACTTTCTATATATACTAAAACAAAACTTTATGATAAAAGAAAATATAAATAAGAACCTCTCTACCATGAGCCAAGTTTCATATCTTTGTATCTCTACAAAGTTCACCCATGCATGACAGATTTTAACACACCAGGTGGCAGCAGGGCCCACCCGAGCAGGGAGAATTGAGAGTTGGTAATGTACATGTGGGGGAATAGAATCCAAGAAGGACAACCGGAATTATTCGTCCAATATCATTCAATACTTGGCTTCCCAGAATACACCATTCTTCTGCCGAATAATTATGTAACATTTCTGCCACATTTCTCCCTTTGTCTCGGACTATATGCTGAGTTATTACGTAATGCATTCATTGCAAACCTTCAAAATCGAGATTAATGCATTACCGCATCTATGAGATGTTACACGAGTGTGACGCACCACAAGTGCGTATCAAATAATTTGTTTTAATTGGATTTTGTATAAAAAAACAATTATTTATTCTTCTTTAGCAATATTTATAAGCGGTTCTCATGACCTATATTTAACCCTTAGCACTACGGTATTGTTTAAAACGAGAATTGCACAAATATCTTTATTTCGTGGTCATCAGTGCATGCATTTTGTATGAATATGATCGTTTCAATAAGTGAGTGTTTCCTGAGTGAGTCCCCCGAGTGGACTTGCATGGCGGGCGCTGCTGCAGCCAACCTGCGTACATATCGACCTTGTCGCTGTCCTCCGCCTGCGTACCCGGCTTGCCTGCGTCGCCGTGCCGCCACTGCACCGCCACAAGTCCTCTACGAGCCTGCGTGAGGTACACTTAACAGGGAGAGACCCGAGGATTGTGGTCTTTTTTTCTAATAAAAAAGGAAGAAGAAACTGGAGAGTTTTTTGGAATAATCTTGGTGGGAAAATGACAGCGGAATCAGTTGTTTTGTATGGACAGTGACGTTCACCATTGTCAGCTGATACAGCTACGCAGGGCAAGAAGGCAGAGGGGAGATACCCGGCGGGAAGGCTGCCTGCGTACGTACCCAGCAGTCGTTTCCCATACACCGGCTTCCCACTGTAAGCCTAAACGCCAGATTCCTGTACATTGGCTATTGGTGCAGCAACTTGGCCGTCATTCTCAGGAAGGAAGTACGGGGTGTTACCGCAAAGGATTGTGGGTACCCCCTAAGTACATCTGCTTATACATTTACTACTTTCCTTATCTAGGGGGCAGGTTGGTTTAAGCTGCATATACAATTAAGCAAAAAGGCATATCAAGCAAGAGGCCACTTTATAGCAGGATTCTCTCTCACACATAATATTAAGGATTTAACTTGTGAATCCTCGCCGCTTGCAGTGCAGGAACCATGGATACGGTAAGGGGATTAGGTCAGAGTCTACCCTTCAAACTGCCCGACGTCGAGGAGCAAGATGTGGATAAATTCAAGAAGAGACTGCTCCGCACGAAGACGATCGTGTCCCAGACGTCGGTGGAGGGTGATGAGGAGGGTGGCGGGGAGAGAGTGGGGCTACAGAAGGTTCTCACCACCCTGGACCTCATCTCCCTCGGGGTGGGCAGTTGCTGCGGCACGGGAATGTACGTGGTGGCGGGGCTGGTCGCCAAGAACGTGGCGGGCCCCGGAGCAATCTTCTCCTTCCTCATCGCCGCCCTAGCCTCCATTCTGTCTGGTGAGTACCATCTACACACACCCTTCTGTCCCCTCATTTACTTAATATATGTGTATCACAATAGCTATACATAAACATCTCATATCAGAGGTCAAAGTTCATATTCATATACCACAGCTAAAATTCATACAAAGCCATAATATAGGCGTGGAAGTTTTTTGGGGGGTTTTTTTTTTGGCAAAAGCTTTAATGTTTACTTATACTGATATGTTCAGAAGAGTGTCAGTGGAATACGTTTTCCAAGGGAATTATCGTTTATCATGATTATGATCCGGTTTATTGCAAGGGTTATATCAATACACCATGGGGTAAAGTTGATATTGATTAGAGCAACCCAGAAGGAGAAAAACAGTTTCCTACAAAAAATGTTTAGATTACAATAACAACGTGGTTGTGCCATCAAAGCTGTGAATATTACCATTGCAGACGCTTAAATCTCGTCTATGCAATGCCATTTATCTTCAATTTTAGGTCACAAATTGTGGGCGCTATATCTTTTTATTTTAAATATAAAAACTTGGTTTTTTTTCCAAATGGTGATTGAATGATACTGAAACAATGTTTTATAGATAATACTGCACTCTAAGCTGAAATAAAACATCACTGAATTTCAATCTAGGATTTGCCTGAAAAACAATTTATCATTGAGGAATGGCTTAAATCAATTCTCCAGGAATTCATCACCAGTGTAATATTGAAAGTGATTGTGAAGAAAATCTAGTTTATATTTTAGCTTGGAAAGTTTGTTTGAAACAGAAACACCAAAAGACATTCTTTTGACAAGGGAGGATTTTGTATTACCCGCAGAAGCAAAATAGACAGGAGAAATATACATGTAATTTGCTGCATCAGAGCAGAAACAAAGAATACCCAGTCTGACTGATGCCATCAAGACATGACAAACTTAAACTATACATTGAGGGTCGACGGCCAGTGAACAACATGCTGGATGCACATATAGAATATGTTGCGAGGTCTCAGTATAATTGGAACTATCATGATAAATTCTTGGGTTCTCAGGTTGTCCCCTTATATAACACTGTAGAATATGTTATGATGACATGGGTCTAATTTGACAAAGAACTATCATGATAAATTCTTGGGTGTTGGGAATTGATGTAAAATGACACATTTCTCACAGGCGTGTTGTGAAGAAAGTCTCAGGGATTTGAAAATGTCTGTTACTATTATTGGTAGAATAATAGAAACACATATTTCTGCACAGCCTTTGTAGTGGATGTTTGGATTTAAGTTTATATATTGAATACTCTCACTTGCTGTGTCGTGTCAATAGCGGTGACAGTGTACCAAGCCCCCAGCTCTGGTGTAATACGTGTATGTATAACAGGTGCCAGCCTTCCCGTCCAGGGCGTGTCTAGGCCCCTAGAAGATCTAGTACAGGTGCCAGCCTTCCCGTCCGGGGCGTGTCCAGACCCCCAGAACATCTAGCGTAATACTAGTACATGTGCCAGCCTTCCCGTCCGGGGCGTGTCCAGACCCCCAGAACATCTAGTGTAATACTAGTACAGGTGCCAGCCTTCCTGTCCGGGGCGTATCCAGGCCCCCAGAACATCTAGCGTAATACTAGTACATGTGCCAGCCTTCTCGTCAGGGGCATGTCCAGGCCCCCAGAATATCTAGCGTAATACTAGTACATGTGCCAGCCTTCCCGTCCGGGGCGTGTCCAGGCCCCCAGAACATCTAGTGTAATACTAGTACAGGTGCCAGCCTTCCCGTCCGGGGCGTGTCCAGATCCCCAGAACATCTAGCGTAATACTAGTACAGGTGCCAGCCTTCCCGTCCGGGGCTTATCCAGGCCCCCAGAACATCTAGCGTAATACTAGTACAGGTGCCAGCCTTCCCGTCCGGGGCGTGTCCAGACCCCCAGAACATCTAGCGTAATACTAGTACAGGTGCCAGCCTTCCTGTCCGGGGCATGTCCAGGCCCCCAGGAGATCGAGCGTAATATATGTTAGTACAGGTGCCAGCCTTCCCGTCCGGGGCATATCCAGGCCCCCAGAACAGCTAGCGTAATACTAGTAAAGGTGCCAGCCTTCCCGTCCGGGGCGTGTCCAGGCCCCCAGAACATCTAGCGTAATACTAGTACAGGTGCAAGCCTTCCCGTCCAGGGCGTATCCAGGCCCCCAGAACATCTAGCGTAATACTAGTACAGGTGCCAGCCTTCCCGTCCGGGGCGTGTCCAGGCCCCCAGAACATCTAGCGTAATACTAGTACAGGTGCCAGCCTTCCCGTCCAGGGCGTATCCAGGCCCCCAGAACATCTAGCGTAATACTAGTACAGGTGCCAGCCTTCCTGTCCAGGGCGTATCCAGGCCCCCAGAACATCTAGTGTAATACTAGTACAGGTGCCAGCCTTCCCGTCCGGGGCGTGTCCAGATCCCCAGAACATCTAGCGTAATACTAGTACAGGTGCCAGCCTTCCCGTCCGGGGCTTATCCAGGCCCCCAGAACATCTAGCGTAATACTAGTACAGGTGCCAGCCTTCCCGTCCGGGGCGTGTCCAGACCCCCAGAACATCTAGCGTAATACTAGTACAGGTGCCAGCCTTCCTGTCCGGGGCATGTCCAGGCCCCCAGGAGATCGAGCGTAATATATGTTAGTACAGGTGCCAGCCTTCCCGTCCGGGGCATATCCAGGCCCCCAGAACAGCTAGCGTAATACTAGTACAGGTGCCAGCCTTCCCCATGCTTATTCAGAGGTGTTTTCAGACGCTCACTTTTCAAGATCATAAATTGTTGTGAAAACATATTCTTACAATACATTTCACACTTTTAACCTTTTTGGATGCGATTATGATTGTTCCCACTCCAGCCAGTGTTCAATGACCGATGGTTTGTATGTGTTATTGCAAAATAAAGACCCCTAGTCATTATTCGAAAAGAGTAGGACATGGAGTCTCGGTGCCAGGCTTCTATCTGACTAGATATATAGTTGTTATATATTGTCACACCTAATACAGCAACTGTTCATATAGTTAGTTACAACCACAATGGTTGTTATTATAATGTGACAACTAATACAACTTTTCATCTAGTTAGTTATAACCACTCTGGTTACTATTGTTATATTGAAATTATACAATATCACTATGTTATAACAGATCTGGTTGGTATTGACAATGTGGCATCTAGTACAATCACACTTTACCGAAGTAAGTCAAAGCAACTCTGTTTACATTTGGTATGCCGAACTTTATAAAACAACCCTTTTACTAGAGTACGCTATCATAATTCTAGTTTCTATTGTAATTTGGCACTTATACGGCAATACCTTGTCAGGTAAAGGTGACATTGAGATGACATGTATCTGCCATATAAGATAATCATAATCAGTGGTATCAGGAAGTAAATCTATACTTAATTACCATAGCATTTGCTGGATGACATTCACCAAAAACTTTACACGAACTTTGCAATACATATCCCCAATTATTGATAGCAAAATGAGCCAAGCGATTAAACATCGTTCACCTGTTTCAAGCATCATTGTCCACGTGACCTACATTCTTCATTAGTGAATTTTACAATTTGAAATTAAATCTGTCACTGTGACACGCTTTTCAGGCTTCCAGTATGTGCAATTATTTCTTCTCGTGTGGCATGAATTATGTGGGTGGTGTATTTAATGAGGCATGCTATACAGGAGAAAACTTCAGAGATAAAGATAGTTATCTTCACAATTCACCAATGTTCTAGCAGCTGCAAAATTAGCGGATAAAATATGAAGGTGATATGGTAAAGATTACACAGAAAACTGTGAAGATAGCTTTGAAGTGAGCTGTACTGTGAGATGAAAAAGAAAAGGAATGTCAACTCAAACCTCCTTGATTCATGAATTATGTAGAAGTGCCAAGAATATTTCTTATGTGATATCCTTATTACTGTATAACATCTGAAGTTCCAAAATAAAGCTGCATTCACTATAAAATATTAAATCGCTGGATACGGTAACATATCTTGCTTAAATACCGGTTAATCATTTTTTTAAAAACCATTTAAATCTGGATAATTTTATAAGACGATTTCAATAGAAACCAATACTCCCCAGCATTAACTATTCAGCTTTTATCACTAATGAGGGAGGAACATTTTGATTAGAATGAAATAATTATCTTTTGTCTGATCCAGTGCCAAGTGTTTGTACAAAAGATAAAAAAACACTAATTATTAAAGAATCACATATTGGTTTTTTTTGCAATATACAGAACGAGTTTGAACTTATATGATGTTTGATATTGGCATATTGTTGTGGAGCATCTTGTTATGGAGCTATCACAATTGGACATACTATATACATGCCACTATATGTATTCACCAGACACGAATGTGGACATAGGAAAACAATGGTGAGTGGATAATTACCGCTCTCAGGACAATGGCTATTATATAAGGCCATAATCCCCAGCGGAATCATGATATGTGAATAATAAGATAGAGAATGTGCATATAACTACATAATGGGCTTAGTTAGGGAGAGTGCAGGGAGCCACCAGTGTACCATGATGTTAGTCATAAATTGATTACTTCATTAGTACTGTATGGCTGGTAATTTAGTTTGTCATGTTAATTAGGAGTGAATCAGAAAGTGCTGATGATGTTATCTATGGTATTGGACTGTCCTCTCTGCCACCTGCCTTTTGTATTACTCATCGTCTCCATTGCATCTTAAACTGGACTATTTCATCATTTCTTTTCACACAACATTACAAATGAAAGAAGTTTTCTTTTTAATAAATATAACATATTAAATAGACAAGAAACGCATTGTAATGTCACTGAAATATATCTAGCACGTTCCATATCTTCTTGTCTATATCACTGAAATGGAAGGTTGTGTAGGGATATTACCCTGAAGATAAATTGTTGCGATGTCACTGACATCTTTGTCCCCATCTTAAGGCATTTATTCTGTTCTGTTCAGTCATACATTTCATTATTGATTTACAAAATGTTTTGGAATAGTTGTTATATGACAACTTATTGTCTTTCAATATCCTGGAATGAGTTTGCAGCGAAAAATGAAAGAATGATTTTTAATGAAATATTAATTTGTCTAAAATTGCTTAATATTGTCTAAAATTAGATTAGGTTGTTTATTAGTTAATTTTTCTCTTCCCAATACAGATTGTTTTATAAAGTTTTAATTTATGGGACGAAAATGATGTTAAATGATAAAGAAGTGGGGGTGATATTTGATCAGTATGTTGAACACAATAATTTCTTAATTGGCACAGAGTTGTTATTGAATCTCCACCTAATGAAGACGTTGTAATATGATATTGGTGTCGTTTCTTCCTGTTAACTTCCTGAGTCACAGGCATGCGTCAGGAACTTGTGTAATACAAGTGCACAGTATAAATGTTTGAACTATAGAATACATGAAATATTCCTCTGAAACATGTAACCACCACATTTTTGGTGTTAGAATTCAGGTGAGTTATAAAGAAATGGAAACCGTGTAACTCTGAACATGTATAATATAACATCCATAGAATAACACGGAACTTTGCAATGTCTGTTAGATTGTGGTGGATTATTTATTGTTCTGCTCCCAGAATGCACAGGTCAGCATCCACTTCCGGTTAGCTGTATTGTCGTAATTAACGTGGAGGTGTCTGGTTCTCCATGTCAGAAACAAAAACTGCATTCGTGCCAGCGTTAGGGCTGTCGTGGACAAGCAAATAACTCCATTCTTACACGCCAGCGTCCAATACGACAAATTAGAGGCCTCTCACACAGCTAGCTGACTTTGCTGTAAAATTATAGTCTCCTCCCTCAGCCTCACCAAGTCACGCAACGTCTCACTGTCACGTGATGTCATCCCAACTCCCGTGATCCTTCAGTTAGCGGCTTGAGGCAGTACACAAGACTCTACAAAATGCTTCATTAACGACGCTTACATAGAACACGGCTAAATTTAGTGGATTTCTCCCATTACCATTGTTTCCTGTCTCTCAGACACGTCATTAATTAGTACAGGTGTCTTTTTACGCAGATGCACGGAGAAGGGGGGAGAAATCCACTGCAATACTGATAGGAAAAAATAATCTCAACAAATCAATACACTCTTTGCTTTTTCTAAATTCCATAACGATTTTCATATCGATTCTGAAAACAATTTTGTTTATTTAAAGATTCTTATGAGATATGGATGTAACTGTTTTTTCCCTCAAATAAGAAGATATTTGCGATAAGCTTATTTTAAAATGCTGAAATGATCCATGTTTTTCACATTTATTTTTGTCTTAATTGAGCGTCTGAAGTCCAATATTCTGAAGTCGCGAGTGGGTGTCTCATGAATCATGAACAAACACTTTGATTCTCAAATCTCTTCTATCTGTCTCTTTCTACCTTAAACGCTTGTTGAGTTAGGACATGAGTGACCCTTTAGCCAGCTGGCGGAGGAAGGGCATTAGTCTCTGCCTGGCTGTTGATGGATATAGGGGAAGCTAGTCCGATCCACACAAGGGCCACCGACACACTTTCATTATGTTTTGCACCCAAGACTGTAAACTAAATGGTATTTTTACATTTTTGCTTAAACAACACCATTTTATGGTCAAATATGCTATATGTTTTATGGAATTGCTTTAATTTGATAGGAGTATCTTTATTGAGGGCCATACACTGATATGTACATATCAGTGTATGGGTCCACAAATCAATATATTGCTCCACAAATCAATGTATTGCTCTGAACCCCTATTTGAACTAATACAAATTAAATGTCAAACTAAATATCTATCTTTAAACATCAATTTGTTTGTTTCTTTGTTTGTTTGGAGTTTACATCACTTTCAAATTATTTAAGTCATTTCATGACGAGACCTACTTGTATCAGCTACAGTGCTGTCTCACAGAATTGTCATGTCGCAGGTCCTTGACATGATAATCCACGGAGTCACAGATTTACAAGGACAATGTTAACCCTTCAAGCGCTGGCATCAGCTCATGTGAGAGATGGTACATGTATCATAAATTCGATTTCGGCATGGCCGGGAATCCTTTGGATCATCACAGAGGAACTGGTACTAATAAGCTTGATAACAGGTTTGACTCATCATCAACCAATATCATTTAATAGGAATAATAACTATATATGCCGACATACCTGGGAATCTAATATTTAAACATAAAACAATTTGATGTTTACATACAGCTTTAGATGTTTTATGCCACATATGGGTATGCGTGAAACTAAAGAGACTTATTCTCTTCCGCATAATGTTATTAGATAAAATTGAGAAATTACAAAATCGTTGAAAACGTTGAAAAAAAACGTTGAAAAATGATCGATAATGAATGAGAGATATTTCTTTAACCATAAAAGATATGTTTGAAAAAACATCGTTCAAAAAGGATTAGGTTCACCATATAAGTAAAGGCCAAGAACAAGCTGAAGAAAAGTTGTGAGATAAGCACATACAAAGAGGTTTGTTATAGGAGGGCGTGGGAGGACAGAGCCCACTGGTTATCTGAAGAAGGCGCATTCTGTTTGTCTATCATGCAAGGCCACTGCGAGAGGCTTGGAGCATCGCATCACTCGCCTGTCTCCAGCGAGGGGTCATGCACGCACTTAATATACTCTCTCTCTCTCTATACCGCAGCCAAGCCTTATACTTATATATGTGGTGACAATGCTTGCTTTTAGTATAATTTGTTGTATTTTCTAAGCTAATATGGTAATCACATAATTAATGGTCAGTTAGGAATCATATATATTATATTAGAATTTACAACAACTTAATTGAAACATAATTAGATATAAAATGAAACACACACACACACACCCACACACACACACACACATATATATATATATATATATATATATATATTGGTCAGAAAATGTGTGTGTGTGTATGTGTGTGTGTGTGTGTATATATATATATATATATATATATATATATATATATATATATATATATATATATATATATATATATGAATAATGGCTAATAGGAATATAATATAGCATATGAATCAGTTTAGTTAGTAGATGTTATATACATGTGGGTGTGATGCATTAGCTTATATCAAGTGCCGATCCGTAATATAACATTCTGTCCTGTACATTTATAATATCTAAGCCTTTTGATGTATGATAAATCACAATGTGTGGTGCTTAGCCATCATATATCATCTTAGAGATATACCACGTGATATATAATGCTAGTTTTCTCCCAGTTCATGCAGGATAATGGCCCGGGCCGTGGCACAGTTGGTTAGAGTGCCAGCTTATTAGCAACAGTTCCTCTGTGGTGATCCAAAGGTTGTGGGTTCGAACCCCGGCCGTGCCGGGATTGAACTCCTGATACAATTTCCCATATGAGCTGAGGTCCGTGCCTAAAGGGTTAACCCGTTGTCCTTGTAAATCTGTGACCGGGTGGGTTGTCATGTCAAGGACCTGCGACATGACAATTCAGTGAGGCAGCACTATATCTGCTACAAGTAGGTCTCATCACGAAATGACTGAAATAATGTTGAAAGTGATGTAAAACCCCAAACAAACATGCAGGATAATCCATAATTATGGTACATGTATGCCCTCCCTTGGTATAAGGACATGCTGGTGACTCAGTTGGACCTTTACATAGTCACATTAAGTATTAAGCCATGTACAAGATAAAAGTGAGGGTGATATTTATATAGCGCTGATATATATAGCGTTGATTATGTAGCGTTATATATATATAGTCACATTAAGTATTAAGCCATGTACAAGTTAAAGTGAGAGTGATATTTATATAGCGCTGATTCCGGATAATGTTTCCTCATATCGACTGATAATTACTGGTCAGGATTCGAACCTGGAATCCCCGGGTCTCAAGGCGAATACTCTAACAATTTAGCTATTTTGGCTAAATAAATGTCTATGTTAGTACCAGTGTCCAGTGTCTATTATGAATTTCCTGGTAATATGTGAGGCCTAACACAAACTCTCTGTAACGGTGCACTTTTCAAAGCAAAATTGTTATGAAGGGAAGATTATAACCTCACTTTTTAGTTGTATTGAATTGGCCATGCTTCTTTTATAGCAAAACCAAATAATGGAAAGGATGTTAAATGGGTCAATACAAATGAATGAAACAAAGATTGATAAACTATAGTGATAAACGAATAATAATGTTCGTAGTATGGATAATGAAAAATAAGAAATCAGTTCTTAAATTGGCTGTTGATGTTAGTAGGAGTTTACCTCTAAACAGAGGTAATTAATTCAGGCCTGGTCAAAAGACAACAAAAACAAGTGCAATTACTGGCCACCGTTTAGTTTGGTGTGTCCGATGATGCACTTCTGATATATATAGTTTAATAATATAAATATTAATGATCTGCAGCTGGTGGTAGCCGCCACTTTGGGCGATGGAGGCATAAACAGGTTGAGGATCGATTACCTCTGTTTAGCAGAGTAGGAGGATGTCTGGATGATATCATGGAATAATTCAACCCTGTGATGTCCTTGCGAAAACAGATCATGGGCCACGTGGTCAATATGCACAATCCAATAGGAAAAGTCAATAAAATCACAGAATATAGAGCCAAATATTGAGGCCAGTGCCAGCACAATCTAGGCACACAAAGGAAATCAGTCAGAGACATAGCATACATGTGGACACACACAGGTGAGGAATGAGTGACAATGTACAGATACAGAGAAAGTGTGGACTTCAGATTTAGAGAAATGTTCAGGAAATTGGACAAATGGTCAGCCAGGGATATATAGATGAATATAATAGGTGTGTGCCTTATGATGTTAAACATCTGAGAGAATTCCTCCAAAATGCATTTAGTGTATTGGTTACATTTATGATTTTCTTGTAAACTTTTATTGGTAGAATCTATCTGACGTATGTAAAGAATATCTGATTAGAACAAAATTGTGAAAAACTCACAAAATATCAAACAAATTCTAATTATATGTCAAATTCTATGGCTGGGTTCTAGCCTCTACCATGTCTCACAACAAAACAACAAAGACAAGCCACAAAGGTATCTACACAGAGACCAGAATGACACAGACGACAAGTGACAGATATCCTACACTCACCTCTTGGATAATCTCATAGAGCTCCTCGCTGGGGGCCCAGATAAGCCACTTGAGTTAGTGAGTAGAACAGATTGCTCTACTCTGACTCCCCTGCTCAACCTTCTTGTGTCTGCCTGTCAGTCTTATGACTTCTGTGATAAATATGACCACATTATGAACGTGCCACGCTGGTGGAGATATGAGTTTTACTCTTTTCATTCTTTATTTTGCTTTATAGTCATCATCATTTATATCACCTTGTTTTGTCTTGTATCCTTCTCTTTATTGTTACTTTCTTGTTTGTTTCCTTTTTATTTTCAAACTAATTTTGATTTTTCTTCAACTCATATTGATCGTTTCCCATTACCCTTAACGATGATCTCTTGATGGCCCCATTTTTCCTGATGATCTTCTCCCATTACTCCTAATGATCCTCTCTCAATACCCCTAATGATCTTCCATTACTCCTAATGATCCTCTCCCAATACCCCTAATGATCTTCCATTACTCCTATTGATCCTCTCCCATTACTCCTAATGATCTTCTCCCATAAAGCCTATTGATCCTCTCCCATTACTCCTTATGATCCTCTCCCATTACTCCTAATGATCTTCTCCCATAACTCCTTATGATCCTCTCCCATTTCTCCTAATGATCTTCTCCCATTACTCCTATTGATCCTCTCCCATTTCTCCCAATGATCTTCTCCCATTACTCCTAATGATCCTCTCCCATTACCCCTAATGATCTTCTCCCTTTACTCCTTATGATCCTCTCTCACTTTTGTTGAGTAGTGTTTCCCATGATATTTTCCATCCTTTCTCCTCTCTCATTTAGCCTTTTTAAACCTTATGATCTCATTTATTTTCTTTTTTTCCCATTTTAACGCTTTTTTAATGATTTGGTTTTATGTCCTTATAATGGCAGAAGGCTTCCTGATCAAAGTCCCTTTTACCCTGATAAACGTACCCTTCACCTCATCCTAATTTATCACTATCTTGTCCTCCTATGTCTCTATGTAATGACCTAATCTTATTTGTCAGAGCTTCTCAGACATCAGGATTCTAATACTCCCACATTACATTTATCGGCGTCCACCAAAATGTAGCACATGTGCTGAAAGTAAATATTTGTATTATAATGTATAATATTTAACATTATTATAGATATATGCATTGTTTTAATGCATATATCTATAATAATTGTTTTAACACGGTATTAATGATCGGTATTTCATACGTGTGAAGGCCTTAAGCGATTTCGTTGCAATATTGGACCGACTTGTCAAAAACATGTCATGCAATGGTCATGAATTGAACTTTTACACAAGTTCATTGTGAATAGAGGCCACGGGCCGTGGTGCAGTTGGTAAGAGCACCAGCTTATTAGCACCAGGTCCTCTGTGGTGATCCAAAGGTTGTGGGTTCGAACCCCGGCCGTGCCGAGATTGAACTCATGACACAATTTCCCATATGAGCTGAGGCCCGTGCCTAAAAGGTTAACCCGTCCGTGGTCCTTGTAAATCTGTGATCGGCTTGGTTGTCATGTCAAGGACCTGCGACATGACAATTCAGTGAGGCAGCACTATATCTGCTACAAGTAGGTCTCATCACGAAATGACTGAAATAATGTTGAAAGTGACGTAAAACCCCAAACAAACAAACAAACAAACAAATCATTGTGAATAATCGTGAGGTGTTTATTTTACTTTTTGTAATTGGCAACAAATTAAGATTGATTGAAGCTGTTTGAAATACAGATTTGTGCTGTAATGGAAATTAAAATATCCTGAAAATACCACTTGAGAAAATTGCAAACAGAACAAATGTGGATTGTGACTAACGGAAAAAAGATGGCCGCCCCACCACTTCCGGTCCTCTTTTAAAAGTTCAAGTGCTATCATGTGAAGTAAAGCAATATTTGACCTCATTTGAAAAAGCCTTGAATGACTTATTCACGGAAAACGTTTAATTATTTTGGTGTTGAATTCAGCACTTATACAGATTTCGCGAATATGATATTTTGTTTCGGCACCAACACTGTCCTGCATCAATCATTCATCGCATTCATTATGTTGTAATACCAATTGGAATATTTGCTGAGATATTCAGTCATAATACAGAAGTCAGTCCCCGGTATCAAAATTTGATTGAGAACTAATGTAGTGTGTTTGTTCTGTTTTGTTAGATTCCCCAGAGTGTGGGATTATTCATGTAATTGAATTCTGAAACCCATGATTAAACACTGGTGGACCAAGAAATCTTTCTGAGTGGCACAAAAAGTAGTTGTGTTGAAAAGATATAGTGTAGGAATAAAGGTCTATCATATGAGTCTATTGCCGTGGTTAGAACATGTTAGAGTAACCCATGACAAGATATCAAATTGCTGCATTTAAATATAAATCTGTTCAAAGCTCTCTTGGTCTCATCGTAATCAATACATTTAATTGCACATGCTTAGCATAATTGAAACAATATCTCTGGATTTTCTTTTGATTTTGAATAATTCATTAATTGACCCATTCATAAAGTCCCTCCATTTTGAATTTTCTCTGAGAGTGAAATATGAGCCTACATCAATTTCAATGCATGTAAATATCTTGGAGTCGAAGGCAACCTCACTCACATGGGACATATTGGTGAAATTTATCAAGATTACAAGACGTCAAGTCAGACAAAGATCATGTCACTCAGTGCCCTTCATAATAAGACTTCTCTCTCATATCAGTATCTGCCGTCACTGGCAGTCAAGTGAGTTCAGAATCGGTCGGAAACCATGACTATTTTCACGGGATCGAGGTTGTGCATCTATTGGTGGAAGGATAAATACTCAAACAGATTCTGCTTTGTATTGATTCGCTAGCATCTCAATCAGCCAGTCAGACCGAGGCTGGTCCATTCTGATTGGATGATATTTTGGTGGGCGTGACTTCATGACTTCAGGTGGAATTCCAGATTAATAACATCAATATATGTCAATGACTTCAGAAAGTGTGAGAAGATTAAATGACTATCATAATTACCGATGTAATGCAGATTAGTCACTTAAATCCAAAGAGTGATTTGGGCTTTTTCTTCTTTTTTATTTTAATTATCACATAAGGATTGTTACATGAACAATGGCACTTAAATCCAAAGAGTGATTTGGGGTTTTTCTTCTTTTTTATTTTAATTATCACAAAAGGATTGTAGCATGAACAATGGCCTTTGAAATAACTTTAAAGAACGTCCAACAGTCGCTGAGAACAAAGGTGATGAGCATTTTGTAAATGTCCACCAATCTCAAACTAGAAGCTTGGTCTTTGTATTTGCCCCATGAAACCGGGAATAGAAACCTCAGCCGCAGCAGGGTAGATAGGCATTTTACAACTGAGACAACATCTCCTCTCCCCCCCCCCCAAAAAATAATAATACTAGAATAGAAAGGGAAATCCAATCAAACCCATAAGCTAATCAGTATATCCAAATAAAGTGTATGTTCTGAGACTGCCTATGTTTTATTAATTGTATAAATTGTTTGGGGAATGGTTTCACAGATTTAACGCCATTAATATTGTCCCCCGCCCAACTCAAAAACATTATGGATGATACAATACAATGAGACAACAAATGTGTTTGACATTGTTTACAAGTGAATGTGTGCTGTCTCAGAGTCAGAGGGTTGGGGATATCTAACTGCAGACAAAGGTCGGTGGATAGAAGTGAACTCTCTATAAGAGGTACACATAAGAAAGGTGATGGACACAGAATGGATGGCTTGCCTCAAGTAGTAACGCCGAGACTTGATCCAGATGTTTCATCTGGGTTGTGAAGCAGAGCTAATATTGACACAATGGAAGTGAGAGACAGGGCAGCTATTGAGGCAGCTATTGGATATATTTGCTGGCTCACATGAGGAATATTCCCAACCCTCGCCTAGGACACGTGACGCCCATCCCGCCATCTTGGATTAGAGACTCTAAATACAATGTCTACCAAGCTGCACGGACTCTCATGGCTGCATTCATTCTCAGTGCATCCATTGTCTGCTGGATCTACAGGTGGATGTGTCCTCTTATTGTCTTACTGCAGCCTTGTCTTTGATATTTAATTGTCTTCGCATCGTATATAGAATGACTTCTGAGACACGTTGTCCTTGTGGAGGAATAATGTTCATAGGCATATCTTTAATACATTTAAAAAAAAGAAATATAATACAGAATATATGTTCTGTTTTATAACACATGTACAAATGTACTCATGCTGCCAGGAGCATAACTTCCCAATTACTGTAGAGGAGAAATACAAGAATGCAGAGCCTCTGCAGCGAGGTCTGTGGGGAGGTTAGGACCTGCTGCAGCTGCTGCGGTGGTACAGAAAGATCGATACATCCCCACTTAGCATTGGAATTTGCTCCCTCCACATTGATTCTGCCTTTGGCTGTCGCGCACGTCTAGATTGAGTGAAAATCAAAAATGCACAGGCCAGGCCGAGAAATGTGGACAGTTTGTGAAGGAAACCTAGAGCAGTCTCCCAACCACCAGCCAGCCTATTCACCGGAATAATTATTCTGGGTAGAAATCCATAAAGCTAAGATCGTCAAGACCGCAGAACTCAAAGAGAGACGATTGCTTGCCTCTTGACGTATGAGTGTCCTGATTAGTGGATGTTTTTAACATTGAGCATGTTTAAGCTGTTCATTCCTCGCCATTAAACCAAGCCCCCTTAACTAGTCCTTTTTTATTAGTTATTTTTTTTAATGAATGACAACATTTCCATATTTTTTATCTCTCGCAATTTTACAAGTATTTCACAAAATTTCACCGTGTTTCACCTTTCTTTGTTGTCATTTCACAAAGAAGATATTTCATCAGGAAATCTCCAAAAATGACAAACACTGGAGATTGGATAAAACAGTTCCCACCCCTGGGCATTTTCAATGTTGAGATGAAACGCTCTGTGCTACATACAAAACATTATTCATCAAGATAAAAAAAACAACCGACACCATGTTATGATGAAGACTTGCACATGCAATAAAAAATATATCAATAAAATATAGAAAACAGGTGTCTCTAGCTAAGTTGTGATTTACTGCTGGGTGAATTCACCAACACTATATTATGGCAATTTCTTTGGTATTTCTTTTGTTTAGGTTTTTTTGGGTTTTTTTTTATTTGTTTATTTATTTTATTTTTTTTTTCTTGCATTGTTCTTATTATCATTGTTCATATTATCAACAACTTGTTGAAATATATTTGTTCTCATTTAAGTCAATGTACATATTCCAAATTATATCTTTATTTCTGGTGAGTATTTACAAGTGTGCGATGAGGTCAAAATTTGAGAGGCATGTCACAAGAACTGAGAGCTCAGCATTCGTTATCGATCGAGGCGCACATTTTTATTGGAGGACAGTGTATGCACAAGAAATATTTCTTTTGCCAAATATCATTAATTAATTTAGAATAACGATATGGGGATAAAAGCATAACTCTGTGTTGGTTGGCATCGGTGAGCGTGTCTACACCAAGGCATATAATGTGGTAAAGAAACAAAATAGCATAGACATAGCATAAATATGTAGTTATGAAGCAAATAAGTATTTGGAAGGTCCTTGATATTGTTTATCCAGAGGCAAGAACCCATGAAAATCAATGATATGGACTTATAGAGGGGCGGATGATCGCGGGCTCAGCACACAACTCACACACAGGTTGTCAGGAATAAGCCACACTGTGGTATAAGATGGGCGATAAAAGAGGTATAACTGTTTGGAGTACACTAACATGATATTGATAGGATATTGTCATAGTTAGATGTGGGATAAACCAAACTGATATAAGATAATAAGATAGCGAACTGTGTTCTCAGATAAAGATAGAAATATCTTGTTTTCATCAAAATATTCACAAGTAATATCTATTTCATCAATTAGATTAGTATGATAATGATTTGATATTGTCATAGTGGTCAAAACAAATGATAGCGAACTGTGCTCTAAGATATGGCTAAAGTATCTTGTTTTCATCACAATATTTACAAGTTATATCAAATGGCTCATAAAGGTTTACAGTGTTGAGGAAAAGCACCACGGGGAGATCACTAATGACCGGAAATAAGTTTTCTTTGGCGGTTATTGGCCGGAAGTGACAAGGAAATAGATAAACAAAACGTATTTTTGCTAACCGTTCTTCTTATATTATCACGCTTCTTCACACTATGTGTACATATGAACAGTATCTTCCTGAGCATTATATAAACGTTATATATTAATGGGGTAGGAATTTAGCCATGAAGTCCTTCTCTGAGAGAGGTCAATTAGAATGTTTGTAGATATGAGCAAGAATTTAACTCCATATTCTCCCTGAGAGGAGTCATTTTGAACGTTTTTTGTTGTTGTTTTTTTTCTCTGCCTACAAACTGTCTAAGCACATGCATGTTTATGTATCTTACCATATTACTCGTGATCTAACGCCCATACGACATCAAAACAGCCCCATCACACCCTTTTTCTCTCTTTCTCTATCTTGATTGCATAAATTATTGGGACCCAACCACCACCACACCCCCAATGCCAATCGGCACCATTCAATGCTCTTGCGTCCCTGAAGTTGGAGCCCTTCATATAAGCATTTTTTACCAAAGTTTGAGCCCTTCAGATGATGATTGTTTGCCACGCACCTGCTTCATACAGCATGACTGGGGAATAAGGCTGTGTACGGCTCAGATCGTTCCTATTTGATCTCTTATGTTTCTGACTGGATGTGTATGTTGTAGCCATTTATAGCAGGCTAAAACGCACGCTGCCCTGTCTCACACCCACTCTGTAGGGAAAGCAAATAATTCATAGCAACCCTGGAGAATTAATACTGCTTCCCTTTGACTAGACTTTGTGCCTACACATCATAAAGAAAAAAAGAACGCCCTTATTTAGTTTAAATAATAGTGTATATATGTGAAATACATTGTTTCTTTCAGTGTTCACAGACTTCCTGCTGTACATCCTCTTCTCAGTCAGTGAGAAATATTAGCTTTTAGGGAATATAATATTCTCAGCTGAACAATATCTTGGTTTAGATATTATTTGATTACATGATATTGTCCTTCAAAGTAGAGAGATTTTGTTTGCGTAAATAAATTTGTTGTGAACCAAGATCTTCTAGATATTTGAATTTTAACATTGCATACCCAGTATATTCATTTTATATACAGTATATCAATCGAATCACTCCATTACTTTAGTCAACCAAACCAATCAAGCAATCAAACTAATCAAGCAATCAAACCAATCAAGCAATCAAACCAATCAAGCAATCAAACCAATCAAGCAATCAAACCAATCAAGCAATCATATCAATCAAACAATCAAACCAATCAAGCAATCAAACCAATCAAGCAATCAAACCAATCAAGCAATCAAACCAATCAAACCAATCAAGCAATCAAACCAATCAAGCAATCATATCAATCAAACAATCAAACCAATCAAACAATCAAACCAATCAAGCAATCAAGAAATCAAACCAATCAAGCAATCAAACCAATCAAGCAATCATATCAATCAAACAATCAAACCAATCAAGCAATCAAGCAATCAAACCAATCAAACAATCAAACCAATCAAGCAATCAAGCAATCAAACCAATCAAGCAATCAAACCAATCAAGCAATCAAGCAATCAAACCAATCAAGCAATCAAACCAATCAAGCAATCAAACCAATCAAGCAATCAAACCAATCAAGCAATCAAACCAATCAAGCAATCAAACCAATCAAGCAATCATATCAATCAAACAATCAAACCAATCAAACTATCAAGCAATAACAACAACCCAGCAATAAAACTATTCAATTAATAAAACAATCAAATCAATAATCAAACCAAATAATCAATAAAAAATAGCAAGCGGAGTTGATACAGAAAGCAGACATGACGTTCTCAAGTTCTGATACAAGTTTTAATTGGAGAGGAAATCCACGGCCAAGGAAATCCCCCAGCTGATTTTCTGTTCCGACAAAGCCATTTGGAAGATTTGTTCGGTGGTATAATTGAAACTCCCACACAGACGAGTTAAAACAAACAACACACCTCACACCCCCACTTCCACGGATCCTGATTGGAAAACACAATTCTGTTTAAGAATGCGATAATCAAAGAAACCAAGTGACAGATATCACATAAACAGCTGTTGAATATATATTTTTTAATTTCAAAAAAATTATTTTCATCTTATGTGAGTGTAATAGAAGAGAAATTTCAACATACCCATCAAAATGCTAAAGAGTATGAGGCCGTGAGTTATATGGATGCTGGTCACATGTTCACACAGAATGTGGAAACACCCACAGATAAGTAGTACTGTTTATAGTGACAGCTCAGTAATGGTCAGGACCAACCTGCAGCCAGCAGTGCACCGCAAACAAACGCACTTCTCAGACGGGAAATAAATCACATCATATTTTCCTTTTCTCTGAGCTGTTACTATGGCCAGTAATATACACTGAATTTGCCAGCAGTGCACCGCACATAAACGAACAATTTAGAGAGGAAAAATCACGTGTTTTCCTTTTCTCCCATCTGTTACCTTTGTCAGCAGTATACGCTGAATTGTGTGTTACTTTCCTGATTTTTTTTCTAACTCTCTGTCCGAGTCATTTTGTCAAAATGTTCAACTTTTCACAGATCATTAAAACTATTATTTACAGCCTTGAATGTACAGTCTTTATGTCTTCTAATTAGTACTTAACATATTCTAGCCTTAAGCTTCAAAATGACCACATTTTGGTAATTTTGGTCAGCAGTGGCTGGATGCACAATCTTTTGAAGTGTATCGCTTGTTAGTGGTGGCGCCATCTATTAGTTCTTGATGTCTGTGTTGTCAGAGGAAATGTCCACCCCTTCCCCCGTCTCCCTTGTTGCCTGCTGCCCACCTGCCTACACTTCCTCCAGCATTGTCTAATTTGCTCTTTCTTCTTCCTCCAGCATTGTCTAATTTGCTCTTTCTTCTTCCTCCAGTATTGTCTAATTTGCTCCTTCTACTTCCTCCAGTATTGTCTAATTTGCTTTTTCTTCTTCCTCCAGTATTGTCTAATTTGCTCTTTCTACTTCCTCCAGTATTGTCTAATTCGCTCTTTCTACTTCCTCCAGTATTGTCTAATTTACTCTTTCTACTTCCTCCAGTATTGTCTAATTTTCTATTTCTTCTTCCTCCAGTATTGTCTAATTTGCTTTTTCTTCTTCCTCCAGTATTGTCTAATAGCTTTCTTGTTGTTATCGCCATGATTATTGAACAAATCTACATGACAATTTTCTGAGTAACATTAGGGAAAGATTGTCATTTATATTGCAATTATCTTGCATGGTGTTTGTACTCATAGGAGCATTGAGTGAGTGTTCCAATCTACCACATGGCTACTCACGGTGACAATTAAAGGTCAGTCAGGTACATGGAAAGCTCTGGGTAGGCTGGTTGATGTGAGTTTACATCAGGGCACATACACGTGACATAGGCTGAGATCAGAAGTTATGGAGAGGGAGAAAAAAAGCCATTAATGCACTGCAGATATGTGCATATCTCTCATGAGTGAATATAGTCTACAAAATGTCTTTTATCCTGCTAATTTTGTTTTGTTTGATTGGGGCTTTATGTTACTATCAACATTAGTTCAGCTATTTCATGACGAGATTTACTTGAAGCAGATATAGTGCTGCTTCACTGAATTGTCATGTCGCAGGTCCTTGATATGACAAGCCCACCCAGTCACAAGGACAATTACCAATGCATGACAAGGACAATTATAAGGACAATGTATCACAAGGACAATTACAAAGACAACGCGTTCAGCGGGCCTCGGCTTATATGACAGATTGTATCAATAGCAACAAAGCTTGGAATCAAACCAATAACCTCATTTTGACAGATCCACCATTTCTTAGAAATACGTTTCTTTGTCTCTTTACCTTGTGCAACTTTATACTTACAACAAGAAAGATTTCTTTAAAAAGGAAATAATTCTGTGCGGTTGAAAATCATGTTATCTACATACTCTAATGAGACAAAGGATATCTATGAATTTTTTTCTTGATGAAGTTGTTAAAACCATATACATTCCACAGATAGATATTCATGTATTATAACATTTGTAATATTTTATAAATCAAATTCGGCGCCAAAATCAGGCAGCCGTGTGCACTCACACTCATGACGTTTGATTCGTAGAGTACGAAAAGTTCAAGATGTTCATTGACAGCAAACATCTGCTTCATTACGTGTCAGGCCCTTAAGATGTTGGTGCAATGTAAGACTAACTTTAGGTCATTTTGGTTTTGGTGCTTTCACAGGTTGGCTCAAGCTATTACAAATGATATTGGTCGTCGCCTATAGAAGCAAATGCATTCACCGCCATGTCCTATTCAACTGTGTATAATTCCGCACACTTGTTCCGAGTGAAAGACTTCTCTCAAAGTTTTGTATTTTCTCTTTAGGAAATATAACGTCATATGCAATATATGATAAATATTTAATTCTTAAAGATAGAGATGACAGTGTAATAACAATAAGGGTAAAAATGGACTTGTACAGAAATGATGATGATATATATTTTAGAAATGGTCTGATAAGGCAGATTGATAGTGGGTTATTTGAGCATAGTGATTTTGTTTCTGTCTTCTATCTATCGCTTGTCCCGGATGACGGTCTTCTACGGTGTCTGACACTAATATGATACACTGCTAGTTTATACAGCCAAAGCTGTCAATCCCTGCACAGAATAATATCAGCCTATGCTCCCTCGGGGACCTATTTTCTTCCGCGTCAGTTGACACGCGTGATTGTCTCATCCGGGATCTGTGTGTTGATTTTGTCTTCATGCGCCTGGGGCCATTTTACTTCTAGTGCCAATCCGGCGTAGTAATTATATCCACTTTGTAAAGCCTAGACTGATTTTTACGCTGAATTTGATTTCGACGCACAGGAGTGAAGGCCGGTGAAGGTGCAGGTGAAAATTGTAGAGATATCAACTGTGGAAGTCATTTATTTGTCCATATACATATTCCCAAGGCACCGTTCATACTCAAGGACTAAATCTCATGTTCATTGGGTGAATTTACATTTCATTGGCGTTCACACACCTGTTCCTCGCGCAGGTGTTATCATTTGCAGTTTATTTATGTCCATGTATAATCAGCTTTATGAAGCCTGATTGCCTTCAGCATGAAATATATAAAAAAGGCGTCAAGTCTAAAATGGAAAACATGACACAAATGGCTGATATATTAGCTCTGTTATAATCTAAATATAATCATAATTTCCAAGTATAGGTCAAAAGAGCAAAATGCAAAAGGATAACGTTCACAGTTTATATATATATATATATATATATATATATAGATATATATATAACCGTTTCTTTTCTTACATTATCAAATATTAGATAAAACTGTATGAATATACATGTATGCATATTGTTAACACCACAGGTTTGACAATGAGGCCATGCACAATAGCTCTCTAATTCTCGCTGTCTTCTCCTTTATTCATATATGACAACTGGTACTTGTTGCACTTTTCCTTTGAATGAATCATGAGTTAAGAAGTGGGAAGTGGCTTAGTTGGCAATGCGTCTGTTTCCCATGCTACAGACCCGGAGTTTGAATCTTGGTAGGGGCAAGTGAAATGTGTATATCTGCTTCTGAGTTGTTTCTAGCCAGTACTTAAGACAGTGGTTTGTATTATCATCTCCATTTGACAATATAAAAGAAAGAGCTTTTCACTCTTCGAAAAATGTAGGGCATTGAATCCAGGTGACAGGTTCTATCTGACCTGATAGAGCCTGAACAATACAGAAAAGGTAGTTAATACAATCAGATGTAATAAATGAAATCAAGTGTTAACATTCAACATATAAATGAAATAAACAATGTCATTGATAGACGTAGGGCTCCACAACACTTCTGTCGGGGTGCGTGACACTAAACTGACTAGAGCATGACAATTCTCGCTTGTCACGTGTTTGCATATGATCTGTTCATATCAAAGTGTCCGGTGATACCGATGCGAGCTCATTTTGTTGGGTAATTAGCTCAGGCCTCAGATGACACAGGAATCCGGCTAGCCTCGTTATGGATACGCTTATGTATAATGCAGATATCACAAACTTCCCTCGTAGTGTGGATCTAAATGCATACAGAAAATGTCCTTATAACATATACCTTGATACTGTCAGGGAAATACTATGTTGCTTTCAGATATATGACAGATTTGTTTCTAAGATATAGTTATATTTTCAGAATATGTGAAATTTAATGTTCACGTTACTCGATTTGGGTTTAGTGACCTCAAATGTATAATACAAGTGGAAGTGAGATGATGAAAACCATTTGACTGTAATATATTTTATATATCTGTTAAAAGGAATGGTTATTGTTCAGTTGCCTATGCTTAGAGTCCTTGGTTATGTATTGGTGTGGATTGCCATTTGCAATGCTATTCTCAGTGCCATTTGCAATAACCTTATGACAGGTACTGTGGATGAAAATCTATGTGGATATTAAGATAAATGATAATGTCACTGTCAAATAGAAATGCTGATGATTGCTTCCTTTATAGTGCTTTCCATGATATAATGTGTGTATGAGCCTGTATTCAGAGCTCTTTAAGGTCTTACCATCACTTGACGCCTGTCTCTTGGCAATATAGCAGATCTATACTACACGTTATATTGATCACATAACAATGTTCGGCTCTGATGTGTAATAAACTATTTATACTGTAAAGTACCTGCAGCTGATTCCACCCCAATTATCTCCATAATTACTCTAAATCAATATGCAAAGGCCGCCGTGGCGCATTTGGTTAGAGCACAAGCTTGTTCCTCTGTGATTATCAAAATCACGGGTTCGATTCCCGGCCATGCCGAGATTGCATTTGTGTTGCAATTTTACTTTCAAGCTGAAACCCGACCCGAAAGGGTTAACCCGTTGTCCTTGTAATTCTGAGGCATGGTGGATTGTCATGTCAAGGACCTGCGACATGACAATTCTTTGAGGCAGCACTATATCTGCTATAAGCAGGTCTCCTCGTGAAATATCGGATATAATGTTGAAAGTGATATAAACCCCAAACAAATGAACAAAATCAATATGCAAAGCATAACTTATCAGAGAAAAAAAGATAATCAGAGAAAAAAAGGCATAAGAAAAAAGAGAGGAAAACTGAGAGAAATAGTGATATGTACCAAAAATACTAATGGTAATATAGTGATGTCCTTTGAAAATGAAATCCCTATACAATGTATTTGTGTGGGTTACAAACCTGTTAAAGACCATTAGTCCTTGAGTGCGTTTTGCTGACAAAGTTATATACTCAATGTGATTGCCGTTATGAGCAGCTTATATTGTTGGCGTCAGTATAATATGGATGAGAGCTTTATATCTCCTTTATGTGCATGTAGCTTTATTGATCAAGTCACTGTGCATTATCTAGGTTGTCAGTGATGTATTGAAGGAGTTGGAATTATTGACAATTTGGAGGGCAAAAGTTAGATTGAGACAGATTTACAGACAATGCTACTCAGAAGAACAAACCTTATTTTTTAAGTAATAAAACAAAACATATATCAACATCGATTCCTTTCAGCCTAACGACTAGTTTTGCTGGGTAAACAAATATGCAGCACGTACGGAACAATGTTTAATTTTATAAAAGAGATACTTTATTCAGACTAGCTGTAAAATATCTCATTTATGTGTCCTTGCTGATCTCGAGAGTTCCACATAAGGTGACTGGTTATAATAATGACAAGCTTGTGTGCTTAGGGTGAGACATTTCTATGGTTTGGTCGTCTTTCCAGCCAAAGCCCAGAATTGGTTATCAGAAGACTTTATTTTTGTTACCCCTTGTAGACAATAATAATGCAACAGAGATATTCCCTTGATACTCTTCAGAAAGAGAAGGGCATTTGGTCATAGCGACAGACTTCTACCTCTTAGTGAGACTCGGAAATTGTACTGAGAGGATGTGAAGGAGAATAAAATAACAAACGACAACGAGACATAAATCTATTGAAGAACACTCTCAAGCTATTGTAAGGATACAATATATAAGTGGGGCTTGTTCTATTGAGTTTTATTATCCCTGACAGGTGACCTTAATGAGATGAGAGTTTCAGCAGGCAAGGTGTATGATCTGCCAATATCGCCACCCACAGCTTGTCACATGCCAATAAGCTCATCAGGCAGTCGGCATAACATCAAAGAACTCTCGCAGGTAATATCTTGCCCAGACGAGAACCTGAAATACTACTTCTTTGGAGCTTCATTATAAGATGAAAAAATGCCATCTGAAGCCAAGTCACTAAATATGCACATTCAACCACATTTGATCAACCTTTTGAGGACATTCCACATACCAGGCACACATATTTGTATTGTGTTTTATTATTTGTCTTTATCAAATTCTTGAATAGTGTTCTTCAATAGAATTATGCCTCTTTTGATATTAGGAGAAAGCAGGTCAAGATTTCATATACTTGAAGATAATATCAACATGTATTGAGAATTAAGGCAATGGCGCCTAGTAAACTGGGATAGGATGATAAGTAGGTTCATACAGACACTTTACAGTAGGCATTTATATCCGCTCATTTTTGCCTCAAGTAATGTGTCATTATTACTTCATCTTCCTGATAGAAGTATAATGCTTCATAGAACTAGCACTGTGTTATGAAATATCAGTATTTCATTTCCTTCATAGAAATATAGTCTTTTCATTACTGGCACTGTATTCTTAGTTGTCAGTATTTCATGCCCCGGATAGAAGTGTAATACTTCATTGCACGGGCACTGTGTTATGAAATATTAGTATTTCATGTCCCTCATAGAAATAGAATCCTTTTAGCGCTGGCACTGAATTCTGAAGTATCAGTATTTCATGTCCCTGATAAAAGTGTAATCCTTCCTAGCACTATATTCTGAAGTATCAATACTTCATATACTAGTAGAAATTCAATCCTTCATTGTACTGGCAATACATTCTGAGGTATAAGTACTTCATATCCTTGATGGAAATATAATACTTCATTTCACCAGCACTGTGTTATGAAGTATCGGTACTTCATTTCCCTGTTACAGGTATAATCCTTTATTGCACTGGGACTGTGCTTTCCAGTATCAGTATCAGTACAGTCCTGATAGAAGAATAATCTGTTATTGCGCTGACACTGTGTTCTGAAGTATCATTACTTCATATCCCTGGCTATGCCCCCTCTCATTGCACTGACAATGTATTTTAAAGTATTTTAAATACATCATCTTCCTGACAAAGGTTGCTATGATTACCCTCCACTTAACTGGCACTGGTATTCTAAATTGCCAGGTCTTCATCTCAAGCTCCCTGAGAGGAGAAGCTATAATTGCACTAGCGGTATATCCTGAAATATAAGTGCTTCATTTGTCTGATAGTTTCCCAGTTGTATAAGATTCACCACCCAATAGTGTCTCGCCAACAACACGTTTCTGTCCGATACAATAAAATCAAGCAAAAACGTTTGACATATTTGAAGCTTCAAGTCCAGAACAATTTCCGGACTGGCTGTAATGATATCATTTAATGACATGAATATATAAGTTATATAATAATATGTAATCATAGTCAGATGTAATGTGTCTGCCTAATGGTTAGAATACTTCCGGGTCATTAGGTGCGACCTCTTGCTGTCACTTTAGATTGGAATCAGCAAATATTGTCTCACTGATAAACTACATGAAACAAATGCAATTCATTCATCAAGATATGAATCTCCAAAGAAATCATTTTTTTATAGAAATATCGATGATATTTCTTGAGTTTTCATAATATTTGTCATTCCACAAATTAATGATAAAATTAAGTCCATCACTTTATATAAGCAAGGTCACGGATACAAGACTTATGCTTAATCGAAAGTTGAGATGAAATGTTTCAACCAGTTCTCCCGGGAATATGTAGGTCAACTAAAAAGTATGATGTTTGATTACTCTGGAAGTGAAAAGCAATTACTTCTTGACTTTACAAGTACAAGTGTATAATTTCTACATCATTCTATCAAACTGAAGCACAGATAAAGGGTCGGGTAGCCTTCGGGGACCTTGTGACACAAACTAATATTACTTTAAAACCAGATCAGATTTCTTTGGCTAAGATCAAAGTGCTTTCCATCATGCCAACTTCTACAGTGAACCATGATAAGCGATTGACAAGCCTATTCTTTCATCTGAAATTTCGTATGATCAGATTTGATGCAATTGTTTGATCCAATCATTGTCTTCCATGGTATGAAACATAAGATATATATGTTATAAGGTAGGATAAAGCAAACTGTAATAATTTACAACATTCTGCAACATTCTGCATATTGGGGTATATTAACTAGCCTTGATCTTTACCATTCTAAATGGCCAAGAGCGTTGTCCAGCTGGCAATAGTTTCACCACCTCGTTGATTGCAAGTAAATTCTGGACATAGCATGTGGTAATATGGAGCTTACTGCTCACCATCAGAGTACGTGTTATGTATGATTATGTAGAACATCACTCAGGCCGGGCAGCTTTGTTGACAGACATCAACAGCTCTAGACAATACTTTCAATTAGCTCAACATGAGACCCGATATGACAGACCCACTTGATGTAGATCCAAAATGGCGGTCAGGGTTTGAGGAAGGAAATATCAATAGGTTTACAAACACCCTCTTAGCAGTGGAGTAGCAACAATATCAATTACAACCAACCGCCACTAATGAGTATTTGTTTTATTGACTTATGTATGAAGCAAATTAAGATTTATTTATGGCAGGAAACTAGATTATGTGGCATTACAGTAGACGGGTGGAGGGTGGGCAGCGACACGACTGAGACTCATTAAATGAGTCTGCAGCGAGGCAAGTGGCCAATAAACTTGTGGTGCATGACGGGAATACAAAATGGCGTCCCAGAGGAATTGGATTGAAGGGATATTTGACTTGGCAACAAGGAGATGATACACACCTTTATTAGGAATTCCATAAAGTATTTACCAACGAATGCATGTAAATGCCACGGATTACTGTTTGTTTTGAAAAGAGCAAACACGATCTTTTATGCTCTCAAAACATCATAGATTAATATTCAGTCTATTTCAAAGACTAAATAACCATTTCTCAAACGTGTATGGCACATAGATTTCCCTTTTAACAAAATCTTAGTTACAGTTCAGAAATGTCTTTGTTGTAAATAATAACAAACAATTATGCGATGCAAATTGATTAAGGTAAGAATATCAAATATGAGGTCAGATGAAGGATAATGGAATCCCATTCTGTTTTTATTCTGTCAAAATGACCTTGTTAGAGAATCATTTCAGCAAGAATAAAATACAATACCTCGACGCTTCATTGCAGGACCTCTATCATATCAGTCCCAGCCGTCATTGGTGAAAAGGTGGATCAAGATTGGACGCAAGTCTTGACTATTCATAAGAATCAGGATTTTTATCGATTGGTGAAAAATAGATGAATATCTATGAAGATGAAAATTCCAGTTTGTGGTAGCAGATGTAACAACATCTAGGTTAGAAACCTTTAAAGTTTATGGCATGGTGTTGGTCAATTCCGATTAGATGATATTTTGGTGGGTTAGTGTTTATGACTCCAACTTCCAAACGTCGAATGATGTCAAATATAGGGCAATGGCGGCAAAGATGGGGAGAGGAGTGAACAATTTAAAATGCCACCGATGTAATGCAGAGTAACACAACCCTTGTCTATTCTGTTGTATATACTTCAAGTTGAAGTTCGGCTATTGGTTCCCGGCGCTGTTGGTCAAACACTCTGTCTGACATGAGGTTAGCTTTATAGATTGGTGAGTTTCTGACCTAGATAGCTGAGCAGGCTACTCAGGGGCTGGTATATTCATGGTATAGACGGGTTGCCAGCCCTGTTTTGACTTCACCATTATGCAGAATATGGATATGACATGAAATGACACTTTGGGAGCAGAAGTAGAGAAAAGTGTATTTTCTGCTGTATTACCTGTGAGATTGCACTATTTACACAGACTTATTAGATTGGCTTAGATGACGTTTATGACTTGAGGTTCACCAAAATTATTGGGGGAGTTTAAGCAAAATTATTCATGATTTAGATAAGGAGCTTTTGAGGCATATCAAAAATGTCTATTGCATGATTTAATACAGCTGTCTGGTGTGATGTTCAAGTGTTGCTTGATATGCAAAAGAGGTGAAGATAGTTTTTATAACCCTACAGTCTTGCAATAATGATAACCCCACTGTTAGATATTCAAATGTCTCTTCCTCACCCAGACTCAACGGACCAATGCAGCGCTTGTATAACAGGGGCTGTAATTGGTGGGTCTAACCCAATCATAGCCATCAGATTGACTTGACCCCTAGGTCACAAGTGGCCGGGTTACGTCCTTGTATCCCTACGCCAGTCGGCTGTACACAACAAGACATTGATTGGAGACTATTCCGCGATGAAAATAGAACATGGTTTCTCAGTTTGGCTAACAGCGGCTCATAACGAATTTGCTGAAGGGGAACATTTATAACACACCCATGACAATTTACAGCAGAAAATACCGTAAATTCTCATCCCACACTTCACCGAGATCGGCACTGTATTGCAAACATGTTGATATTTAGTTCTCAGTTTATTAATTTATCTATTAATCGCAGTAAACATTTTGATTTGTAGAGTGTAGAATTCCATTTGATATCGTGATAAAATGCGATAAAAGAAATGATATGTCATATATTTGTATCTCAAAAAAATCCTATTCACGGCCAACAATTATAATTACACAAGTGCAAGTAGACTTTTATACAAAGCCTTTAATACATGTAGGTTAATAAACAGAACGCCGGTGTCTCAGCTGCTGACATATTCCTTATAAGCCTCATGTAGTACAGTATATTCTTCTATCTATTCTTCTTTCTGATTGGTTAGTTTTTGGGTCATTCTGATTGGTCAATTGGATCTTTCTGATTGGTTAATTTTGGGGTTTTGTTGAATTTTGGATTCACGATCTCCAAGTGTGTCAGTGATATATCTGAGTATAAGAATGGTGCATTGCATTTTGGTGCTTGTATTGTAAAGTGAGCAAGAATTCAAGAATGCCGTTTAGCCTGTGCAAATGTTCAATCTCAGGCATTCTAGCTGTCCTATGATATTGACATTTGATAAATAATTGATGGCAGTGGGACCCCCGCCATACTGCATGGTTTTGCCTGTAACTCTGAACTGAAATTTTGTCATGGCTTCGTTTGTTTGCTGTGGTGTAAAAATGGAGGCATTTTGATTGAGAATCTGAAAATATTTATTCAATATTCATCAAAATTTTGTGATTCATTTGACTAATCTTTCAATATTATTTTTTGTGATCATACACTCTGCCAATGATCTACAATTGTGAAAAAGGAAAGTATTATAACGACAATATGCCAAAGAGTGTCCGCCAGCAACGAGACAAAAAACATTATAAAGATGAATATTTCAGCCTTGCATGTTATCAGTGCACATATGTTGTTATTTATAGCTTGTTTGTTTTGTCTTTGTCCTAGCATTGCCGAACATCTGATTATCTTCTTCAGTGCTTTGTAAGCAGTGGTTATCTAGGTTTTTGTTTGTTTTTTTGTTTGTTTTTGATTGAGGCCAAATTGAATCTGTCTGTCTTTCCATGTCCCTTTGTTCTCAAAAGATTGGCTTTCCTGATTTCAAATCTTTGCGAGTACGAATATATATCATGGACTGACATGGACGCTCTGTGTGGTGTTGCTATGACAACAATGTGCGTTATGACGTTGAGGCATTCTCACGGTTCATCAATACGAGGTCATGTGAAAATTGGCCAAAGTTGTCATCAATAATGAGGAACGTGAATTTAAGCTGATAATGAGGAAGCTTCCTTAGTTCTGGTATCTTTGAGACAGCTGGCCTGCAAAAGCAACTACAGAGTGAAGTGATTGGAGTGTTAACTTAGTATCGATATGTCATAATCCCTGGACCCACCCAGAGACTTTATACCCAGGGGAAACGTGGGGGAGGACGATTGGGCGACAATAGCCAATATTTGTAATGGTTAAGATTCCAGAATGTCAAGGTCGATATACAGCAACCCTTGGCGGATACGAAACTAAACGAGAAAAGTTAAGAGAGTGACGTCATATGGAAGTTTGTCATGTATAGAAGATTATTTCTGAGAAGGGTGACTGGGGTATATCGACTCGCATAAAGCCCATCTAATTACAGAATTGTGTAGATAGGGATTACAGCTGCAGCAAACACCTGTGGTTTTCTCATATTTCCCACAAACAATGTGGGAGTACACATAATTCTAAAATTCTCTAATAAGAATTTTTTTTCATATTTCTCACATAAAATATGTGGGCTGTCAAAACCACATGTCAAATGCAAAGTGAATAAGAATAAATTGAACTTAGAATTCATGTTTTATAGTAAATGCTATAAGAGAAATATTGATATACCACATAGATGTATATATGTATATCTTTTCTGATGAGTACCTCCATTTGTGTATGATATCACGGCAACTTGCATTTAAACATCAATCTGCATAGTACATGATTTATTCAATGATATATGCCTGTCTTTTTTGTGATTGTTCTTTGTCTAGAATAACTGAACGTTTGTTTAATATCGTTTGATACAATTAATGCCAGGTATTTTTTTCACTCAATGGGGATATCAGCTCAGTTTTAAATCAAAACATGTATGCTTTCAATTTTTCACAAATTACACCAGTTCTCGGCCAATTAAATTGTACTAACTATTGATCAATTACTTCAAAGGAATTCAGTTGAATATTTGAGTGAATTTGATCTTTTATAAACATCACTGACCTAAATATTTCAGTGATTATATATATGTGAGCACATATAGTTCATATTCCAAGTAGTCAGATTGATTTTGCCAGATGAATTTATCATTCAATTAAAACATGCGATACTGGCCTATTCGCTTTAAATTATTGAACATATCTTATCGACTCAAAATATAATTATCTTATCTTATCATATGTATTATCCAAATTCAAAATATGTATTGGTTCTCTCAATATTCATGAATAAATGAGAGATATGTTCTCCGTGTCGTCCTCCGGACATCACAGAGCGGAGATATTTTCCCATTTTCACTGGCAAAGGTAGGTGCGCAGTATGGAGAATAATAAAATCAATTAACTTCATTATTTGCATCAATCTAGCTGCGAGCGTCATTATCCCTACTCCCTCGTCTATGGACCGATTCGGTTACATGATGCACCAAAAACAGGCATATCAAACGAAACGATCTCGACAGGGTGTAAAGGGGGAGGCGAAGATTTATGGCAACTTCTGATAGAATGAGTGGGAGTTAAAAGGGTGGTGATAGGAGGAGTGAAGATGAGAAGTGCGTTATTTTTGTTTTTCATTGAACATGTTCTTATGTGAGAGGAGAAATAGGTTTTATATCATTATAAGATGTGAAATGAAAAGGAAATACAGCAGCAGAGAACATATTAAACGTTCATTTGAAATTGTAACTTAAAAAAATGAAAATGTAATGTTTCTCTCAAAACTAATTTAATTTGGAAATTGTAAAATGAAAATTAGTCCAAATATATCGGTAATTTGCTTCGCGCTGTATGAATCATTCCACTGAGCTTCTCAGACATTATCACCAGATTCTCTAATAAGTATTGTGGTCAATTACGGTCACGTGACACGTGTAAACAGACCACAAGGGGCCACACATGTGGGGGAATAATAAAATCTCAGATTATTGTACAAATATTGAGATGTGCGGAAATGTTTATTGCTGACATGACACGCATATATCAAGTTGGTTAGAAATGAACGAACAGGAATATGGTGACGTCACATATTGAACTAGTATAACAACAATTGGTATCTTATATACGTTATTTTAGCAGAAGATATTTGTTAGCTAATAATGGATACAATCAAATGGAGATTTTGCAATGAAGAAGATGCAATCAGTGTGTCATTTCAAGTTGAGGAACTCATCTCATTTTAATGGCGTAATGACATCCGGCAACTTTTGGCAGTGAAGAGGCCGGGAACACGTTGTTGTGCGGCGGAGCGTAGTGATCGTTTGCGCCAAGCACGTGACCTGTGCCATGAAGCAGAGGCCCCATGACAATGTTCTATCAATCTTATAAATGACTGTAATTAGAACTAGTAATAAATCACTGACGGTCTGGTCGGCCAATGTAGTTATATTAGAATAAAATCTAAGAACGAATCCTCTATCGTGACAAATGATATTGGTTATTGTAACAGGTTTTAGATTATTATTTTAGCAGATGAGGAATATGTATTAGATGATAATGCAAAATTTATTTTAAAATATCAAATCCAGACTCTTAATCGTACTGCGATCATTGACCAATTCTTGAATTCTGAGGAGGCAAAGTTAAATTATTGTCTGCCACGGGGTTTCACTGCGGCAAACTCGGAGGTGCCGGAAACAGCCCGACAAAAGTAGCAAGTCGTCTGCTAAGATTTGTGTAGATTCCATCGATTATTTGGCGGGAAATTGATCAGCCACGGCTTGTGTGAAGGAGGCAAAATAACATCAAAGAAAATCTATATTTAGACTGGAGGTTCATATGGAATAATTTATCCTTTAAGAAGGACAGTCTCGGCAAATATTCAGCATAAATCAATATAATTTTCTCAATTAAATGTTTATGAAAGGAAAAATAACCAGAATGCTTTGTTTCTTCCCTCTGGTTCATTTATTGTAATTATATGATTGGATATTGCGATGGGTTAGGACAAGTGTTTATGCAGATAAAATATGTCATATAGATTTGAATAATATCCCCAGCGACACCCCAATCAAGCTCCCAGTATTATAATCAAAGTGATCTTTTTGTCAGAGTTCATGTTTGGGTCACTCGCTTGAGTCCAAAACTTGGTTCATCTCCTCATTGTAGCCTAATATGGTAAAAATATTTACTAATTAAATTCGGCAATTCTCTTAGACGTACGACATCAATAATGATCTAACCTAGTCTAAATATAATGTGCAAGTCGAGTCATCTTTCTTCTCCAATTTTTATCGAAACTATGGTCTTATCAAGGTTTTTTTCTCAATATTCCATACTTTGTCACTTGGTGACTTTTTGATAGATCTGTGTCATTCATAGCTTCATTCATGTTTATTTTGCTCGCAACATCAAGAATCATCTTTGTCCTCCAATTTTTTAAGAAATTGTCTGTGGTTTTGTATTCATACTAAATCTATAGCCCTGATGTCTTCGGGCATGTAAACCTATGCATTTGTATCTTAGTTTAGCTTTATAGGAAAAGCTTTTGTCGGTTCATTTGAATATGCAAGACAGGATTTGCCCCTGGATATCGAATGCTGACTGATATGTGTATTTTTCGAATAAAATGAGCCTAGAAACAATTTGTCTTACTTTTGATGTAACAATTTGTCTTACTCTTGATGTAACAATTTGTCTTACTCTTGATGTAACAATTTGTCTTACAATTTGTAACAATTTGTCTTACAGTTTGTGACAATTTGTCTAACTCTTGATGTAACAATTTGTCCTACTCTTGGTGTACATGTACAAATTATATGTTTATTAAAACATATATGGATTGGTATGGGTCTAAGATATGTGAAGATTTGGATTAGCTAGGATATTGTAGATTAGATTATCCTGATCGAATATACATTGGACTGAATATAAATTGTTGCTTGTTTGGAATTCGTGTCCATTTTCAACTCACTGATCCAAGACAAAGACATTCGCTCAATGGGAGATCAGTCTTAACAATCGCGGGAATATGTATAACCAGGCAGCCAGGGATTTATCTAAATGGTAGTTTGTCCAGAAAAAGTATGGATGAAAATAAAATATTTCATATTCTTCTCCAAATCATGTCAGAATCATCTCTTGCGTATGATAGAATTCTGAGACAATTCAATAAACATTTCTGATGCTATGAGCGTCTAACCCTAAGGTGCGTCGGTCGTGGACTATGGGTCAAGGCAACTAGCCAAAATTAGCCAATCACTGACCTCTAAGGCGCTGATTGGTCATTTCCTGTCTGGCCCGATAGAATGAGACCCGGAACAGCATTTATTATTACATAGAAGGGCTTGTAGAAAGCAAGAAACATGATATTGCAAGAAGAGAGTAAGGTTAGGTTTGTCATTGAAAATAGAAATAGTGTTATTTCAAGGGTGTTCACATGAGAATGATACTGATATATTGATATAATTGCAAATGTAATTGATACCACACCTACAGTGCGTGTCTTGGAGTGTTCTATTATTTCTGCGGTGGGCCATTCAGATATTCGATTTTAACAGAGTCAAATCATTAATGTAATGAAAATATAATGATTTATTCCAGTTGGAGCAATGGTTTATCAATTCGGTTGTGGGCTATTAAAATTTAACAAGGCTAAACATCAACGCAATTAACATATAATGATTCGTTCCAGTTCAAGTAGAGCAAGTTTATAAGTAGCAGCCACCTTGAAGGTTAGTTAAAGTAGCTCTATTTTATTATAACAATTTGGAATCGGTATGTGTTATGGAGATACAAAGGGTTACATTCTACATCATAATAGATGCCAGGTATTTACGACACTGTTCAGTCGGCAGATTTTTTACGACAGTCATCAAGCAACGAGTAGACAGAATACTTCCGGTGCCAGCCCCTGGTTCTGATAATGCCGGTTCGCTTGCAGGCATGTCCTGATGTAAATCCGGTAAAATTGGTAACATCAAAACAATACAGAACTTACACAAGCCATTTAGCATATAAATCAAGCAAAACGGCACGATTCAGAAACCAAAGGAAATCATTCCAATTTGATATTATGTAACTTAGCGGAAGCAGTGCAATTAAGGAGCTTCATTGTGTTGTTTACTGTCATATGGAGTGAGTGGTACACACGGGGCTCCGGGAGAGGTGGGGTATTCATCACGTGATATTGATTGTCTATGCTCCACGGGCTGGCCACATCGAGCCGGGCCCCTCGGGAGAACATAACAGGCTGCCTGCCCAGCCGGCAGGAATTCCTGGGCAAATAGAGACACTGTGTTGTGCATTTGAATACCTCCCCTATGGTCATCCCAATAAGGATCAGGGGGCAGCCATTTTATAACATGGTGCAAGGATACAGAAGGAAGGCTATATTTCACAAATAATCTTCATAAAAGTATAATGAGGATGCTACTCCTTCCTGATACAAAAATATTGTCAATCGGCGAACTGATGAGAATAAGCTAAGTTCTGTGATGAGGTTATCGTTTGTATTTGACTCTTGGCGTAGGAATCTGTCAAGGAATCCGCCCGGGGGGAAAGTAGTCCAAATGGATCTCGTGCAAGTCATATTCAATACATATGGCATGTGACTGTATTACAGATATGTGTCCACCAGTGTAAACTAATAACAATGGAACTGTCTCATGAGAAATGAATGAACCGGTTTACATCAAATGTCAGGGGAATTCTTTGTCTAGAACACCATCAAATTCACGTATCATATTGGTCAAATACACGTGTACGTGTATATAGCAGAATATAGTGTGCAATGATGTGACCAAGTCTCGTCTGATGTGACCAAGTCTCGTCTGTTTCGAGAGCCAAAGAAGCGGGAACCCATTGGCCTGCCTCAAGCATCATGTGATACATTGGAGCTGCCTTTACAGACAAGAACCACTGAGGTCATTGCTTCCCTTTACAATGCGATATCATATCATCCCCGCCCCCAGACTATAAGCCTTTACTGGCTCAGAAAAAAACATCTAGAAGGTGATCAGGCCTGACAACCTGGTCGCTAACAATCAGCCTTATGAATTGCCAACATGTCGTAAGGGCTGTAATGATATTCAGCTCAAGTGTTACCAAACCTGTACAGACGTTTTCTGCGGACCTGTTGAGCCTTAATGTTCTTATATACTACTGATTGATTCTGCCAGAATGCAGGATGAAAGCCCTCTACCGCAATCATATTACTGGCAAATATTAATGCCAAAGCCGCCGCAAGGTGGCGGGGCAATCCGATTAATGGGCTGCCACAGTAGGCGCTGCCACTTACTCTCCATTGCAACTCTTTACAATTGGATAAGCCAGACAAATTGAACGTTTACACCTGCCAATTATTCAATTATCGCCCATCTTATGTGTTTCAAACACACATCTCAGTAGTTGATAGGAAATGTTTATTTTCATTGTCAAGTGTTTTCGGTTGTAAATGGTCATAACCCAGTCTGGCGTTATTGCCATGTGGTTGGCCTGGGAGAGCTGCACTTTTATCTCTTCTCAAACAAAACTGTCAAATGCTCATGTGATGAGCATCGCTGATTTAAAGGCTAATTCATTAGCACTTCCGGTTCCACATCTGACAAGTATATACATTAGCACTCACAATGTGCAATACAAATATCTGCCTCAAATATCAGCCTCAAATATCTAATATATTTGTTGTCTTTTTTTATATTTGAAATTTTCCAATGTGTTTATGCCTATTTATACCATGTAAGAGTGAACCTAATATATTATAAACACTCGTAAACGTCATTTTGATTTAGTTTGTATTCACGACGTTTTAACATGATGTTCACAATCATTTTGGTTGTTTTGATAATCGTTCCATCATTAAGAATGTAAATTAGATCTAATAATTCACATCGCTGTGGCATACTCATACAAGCAACCAGCCTCAAACCACATCCGGAAAAATCCAATAAATAATCATCTGAATAAAAAAAGGTTGTTTGCCTCTAGTCTATTGGACAAGATAGCGTCTATTCGGGCTGGGTGTGAAGGAGGGTTATTGTAGGGCGGCCATTTTTCATCAGCCTCGCTCTGGGGATGACATCCGGGCTAATCTGGTGGCCATGTTGGAATTATCCCCAGCATGATGAATGTGTCGGCACCTCATTGTCGAGAAAAACAACAGCGTTTAGCTGCGACATTTACAGATTCGCATAACAATCTTAAAGCTGCATTTTGTTATCTATTGTGTTCACACCCATCGTAGATTGTAGATAACACTTTGATTACCAAAAGGACTGTCCACGATCAATACATAGTAGTTTAATGCTTAGTATTTTTGTTATTTATTGAAATATGAAAGACAAAGAGAGATTGGATAGAAAATTGTCTAGCCGTTTTTTATATCCAATATTTTCTTACTTATAGTACAACCTGCACATTTTTGGTAGAAATCAGGAGGCAACTATCAGGTGTGTCACAATTTAGCAGATTATATTACTAGGCAACACATCTGTGTGTTTATTTTTCATCGAGTACCCTGTAGTGGAGTTCTGTTTGAGGACCAATTTGTCATTGGCTGATTGATCATATTGATATAAAACACGGCTCTCTTGTGACGCAAACGGAACGAACATCGCACCAGCTGTGAGCTGGTCCAAGTAAAAAACTCTCTGCCAATCATCGTATAAAAAGTCCGTGGTCCCAAAATAACATAAAAAATGATGAAACAGTACAAACATTGTAGCAATAGTTGACTTTAAAAAATGCCTTATAAGTGGATCAATTTTTGATACATGATTGTGTTCTCAATTCTGTCAAATGTTTCATCCGCATGAACCAGCCATGGTTACCTCCTCTGATAAACATTAGAGGATGAAATATGATGTATCATACTTTATCAAAGAGATAAAATTTATCGTGGTAAACAAAAACAGGCCTGAGGCTGATTGCTATAATTAGATTATGCGTAATGATCAATAAGTTTGGATGAGCCCTGAGGGATGGGGGATTGGGGAGGGGGGCAGAATCTGGCTGGTTGACTCAGGGTATTGATTTTCGCTGCTATCATAGTGGGAGGATTTTCAGCCTAAACAACTAAATGGGCTGCCTGAGCAGGGGATAACACTGTCCTTGAAGTTAAGACGGCTTGAAATAGATCTAGCAAAGAGATTTCACCAATATCTGCCCACAACCATTTGTGGATCTTTGGCATTGTTTGTCTGTGTTCCATATATCTCATTCTATCTGAATAAAGTTTTGTTCAATACTTTTAAAAATAAAGTCTGGATGTAAGGTATATAGTTGTTTTCATTTGAAAAACATTTTATTCAGTTAATTGCAAATGTGAAACATTTAATCTGCAAAGGTTGTTTTCGTTTATCCTATTCATTTTTTTCCTGGAAAGCTTAACATGAGTTACTATAAAAGCGGTGTCAATTCCATAAAAGGCAAATAATGGCGAGAAATAAAACACACAAATGTTTTTCCTTGGTCTTGGTTGCCAGCGTACTGCATTGGTGTTAAGTTCCAAGCTTCTATAGCGGAACCGGAAATATGAGTTTCCACGCACCAGAGGAATGCCGGGACATTTCCTGGCAAACATTCAGGGTCACTTATGTCACGTAATGCACGACTTTTTGATATCAATCATTATATGAAATCATGTTTCGAGACAGGCAATAAACAAATGAGAGAACTGACATGACTCCCAACTCAGTCACTGTTATGTGAAACACCTTAGTTAGACATGATTCCCAACTCAGTCACTGTTATGTGACACACCATAGTTAGACATGACTCCCGGCTCAGTCACTGTTATGTGACACACCATAGCTAGACATGACTCCCGGCTCAGTCACTGTTATGTGACACACCATAGCTATACATAACTCCCGGCTCAGTCACTGTTATGTGACACACCATAGCTAGACATGATTCCCAGCTCAATCACTGTTATGTGACACACCATAGTTAGACATGATTCCCGGCTCAGTCACTGTTATGTGACACACCATAGCTAGACATGACTCCCGGCTCAGTCACTGTTATGTGACACACCATAGCTAGACATGATTCCCAGCTCAGTCACTGTTATGTGACACACCTTAGTTAGACATGATTCCCGGCTCAGTCACTGTTATGTGACACACCATAGTTAGACATGATTCCTAGCTCAGTCACTGTTATGTGACACACCATAGTTAGACATGATTCCCAGCTCAGTCACTGTTATGTGACACACCTTAATTAGACATGATTCCCAGCTCAGTCACTGTTATGTGACACACCTTAGTTAGACATGACTCCCGGCTCAGTCACTGTTATGTGACACACCATAGTTAGACATGACTCTCAGCTCAGTCACTGTTATGTGACACACCTTAGTTAGACATGATTCCCGGCTCAGTCACTGTTATGTGACACACCATAGTTAGACACGATTCCCGGCTCAGTCACTGTTATGTGACACACCATAGTTAGACATGACTCTCAGCTCAGTCACTGTTATGTGACACACCATAGTTAGACATGATTCCCGGCTCAGTCACTGTTATGTGACACACCTTAGTTAGACATGATTCCCAGCTCAGTCACTGTTATGTGACACACCTTAGTTAGACATGACTCCCGGCTCAGTCATTGTTATGTGACACACCATAGTTAGACATGATTCCCAGCTCAGTCACTTTTATGTGACACACCATAGTTAGACATGACTCCCGGCTCAGTCACTGTTATGTGCCACGCCATAGTTAGACATGATTCCCAGCTCAGTCACTGTTATGTGACACACCATAGTTAGACATGATTCCCGGCTCAGTCACTGTTATGTGACACACCATAGTTAGACATGATTCCCAGCTCAGTCACTGTTATGTGACACACCTTAGTTAGACATGATTCCCGGCTCAGTCACTGTTATGTGACACACCATAGTTAGACATGACTCTCAGCTCAGTCACTGTTAAGTGACACACCATAGTTAGACATGATTCCCGGCTCAGTCACTGATATGTGACACACCATAGTTAGACATGATTCCCGGCTCAGTCACTGTTACGTGACACACCATAGTTAGACATGATTCCCGGCTCAGTCACTGTTACGTGACACACCTCAGTTAGACATGATTCCCGGCTCAGTCACTGTTATGTGACACACCATAGTTAGACATGACTCTCAGCTCAGTCATTGTTATGTGACACACCATAGTTAGACATGACTCTCAGCTCAGTCACTGTTATGTGACACACCATAGTTAGACATGATTCCCGGCTCAGTCACTGTTATGTGACACACCATAGTTAGACATGATTCCCGGCTCAGTCACTGTTACGTGACACACCATAGTTAGACATGATTCCCGGCTCAGTCACTGTTACGTGACACACCTTAGTTAGACATGATTCCCGGCTCAGTCACTGTTATGTGACACACCATAGTTAGACATGACTCTCAGCTCAGTCATTGTTATGTGACACACCATAGTTAGACATGACTCCCGGCTCAGTCACTGTTATGTGACACACCATAGTTAGACATGACTTTCAGCTCAGCCACTGTTATGTGACACACCATAGTTAGACATGATTCCCGGCTCAGTCACTGTTACGTGACACACCTTAGTTAGACATGATTCCCAGCTCAGTCACTGTTATGTGACACACCTTAGTTAGACATGACTCCCGGCTCAGTCACTGTTATGTGACACACCATAGTTAGACATGACTCTCAGCTCAGTCACTGTTATGTGACACACCATAGTTAGACATGATTCCCAGCTCAGTCACTGTTATGTGAAACACCTTAGTTAGATATGATTCCCAGCTCAGTCACTGTTACGTGACACACCATAGTTAGACATGACTTTCAGCTCAGCCACTGTTATGTGACACACCATAGTAAGACATGATTCCCGGCTCAGTCACTGTTACGTGACACACCTTAGTTAGACATGATTCCCAGCTCAGTCACTGTTATGTGACACACCTTAGTTAGACATGACTCCCGGCTCAGCCACTGTTATGTGACACACCATAGTTAGACATGATTCCCGGCTCAGTCACTGTTACGTGACACACCTTAGTTAGACATGATTCCCAGCTCAGTCACTGTTATGTGACACACCTTAGTTAGACATGACTCCCGGCTCAGTCACTGTTATGTGACACACCATAGTTAGACATGACTCTCAGCTCAGTCATTGTTATGTGAGTAACTCTGTTATTGCCAGGACATCTCTACTTGACGCAAACTTAACGACCACGCGTGATCAATAATGGGACTACTTTACATGGGCGGAAAGCTATATTTAGTCGAATGTGTTGTTTGGCGGAAGCTGGTGGGTGACATCATGTGACATCCGCCCACACACGATGTTATCAGGTCTAACCATGTCGGTCATCAGGCTGGGGTTGGCTGGGGCTATCACCATACCCCCAGGGCCTCTCACAGCGCTCAATAGCTGAATAGAGGAGCATGAGAAGCTGAGCGGAGACACATAAACCAATGCTGCCATCTCAATGGTGTCACATACTTTAATGGAAACTTTTATTGCCCTGTGGAATGTCTGAGCTATCCCCCAGAATCCTCCTCACATGATTTATTCAGGGAAAAGGCAGTTGATCCCAAAAGCTAAATTAGGATCATTTTATAGTATAATTGCACTAACTGCATTCGACACTGAATATTTGTTCATTTCGTAATATTATGTAATGATTTCTGAAGATAGGTTTTAGAATTTCTAAAAAAAAAACAAGAATGAATTCATTGACAATGAAGTAAAAATTGCATACTTCCTTGCTTTGAATGTCATATAATAATTATAAATTTCAAAAATGAAATGCGACATAAGCATATAATTGACCTGATTTGTGTCGAACAGCAAATGAGCGAAAAAAAGGGTATTCAGTGTATTAACCATTGGACAACATCTGAGTCAATCTTCATTAGTGGGCTCATGAGACATAAGTGGCGCGGCCAACATCTCAAATCAAATCAAATCAAACCAAATATATAACCGAAATTACACACTGGGTACATACATCATTGGAGAGGAATGACAATGATGAGAAAGACGAAAGGGGCGGAAGTAGGGCGGTCGGCGTTTCCAGAAACCACCCAGGAAACCCTGTCCTCAGAGGAAGCCAGACAAAGCTTTTGTGACAAGAGATAGTTAAGACAGAATAAAAACCTCATTGAGATAATTATGTCTTATTAACTAAGAAGTAATGACCAACCGAAAAAAACAATGAGGCGTTGCCATGGGAACAGTTCCGCAGCAACATAAAAGGGAAGCTCTTGATGATCGACCATTTGTATTCGCTGCAGGAATGGTATGCTGATGTCTCTCACTTGTTATTATTGCGATAATTAGGCATTATATTATTGAGTGCCATATTTAATGCATATGTAAGTCATGCTCTTGCACCATGCCCAAGCAAATACAGTGATTAATAACATGCATATGTTGCAATATACTTTTATCTTCATTCAACATGTACAGGCAGGTCACATATTTATATTAGTATCACTATCTGAGTTTTGATACAAATGTCTTTTATTAACTTTTACAAATAGAAATATGTTTATTGTCATATAGATAGTACAATCAGCAAGTTACAGCCAACTGTTTTTTTCATTAGAAATCGTGAAGGTCAACCTTATCATACTATGATCTGTGGTGAACCAGCGCCAATATAACTATAATAAAGGCTTTCTATACACTGAAGATAATTAGTACCAAAATCATTATGCATTGCCAAATCTTGAGATAGATAAGAAAATTAAAGTCATTTAGAATATTGTTTCAGAGTGTACAGACTGAATTTCTTAGTGTCAAGACACATTTAAAAAGTATTTTGTCTTTTCTTTTTCAGAATAGAATATGTTTTATAATGTATTAATCATTCAATATATTACAATATATTATTGGCATTACCTGCATCAGTTTGGCAAGAAGTGAAAAGAATAGATCTTTGATAAAGGAATTTGCCAGCAATCATCAATATTGTTTGATATTGAATGCCTTAATCTGCTGCCAAGCTTATCACTGTGATTGTTCACCAACCAATATGCGTACCAGACATCATAGAAAGCTACTCTGTGGGTCAGGTCAAAGTTTATACAGGGGTCAAGCCTGATTGGTGACCTTGGGCGGGTCCCCTCTCTCACCTGTCTTAGTAATTGTATCTCTTGACCTGTTGGCGGTCAGCGATATAACCTTTCAGATGAATTAAATGTCATGCTGAATGTAAACTGAATGTGAGATAGTACTGTGATTCACATATTTCGTTTGAGGATCTATGCGTATCTTTAGTGTTGTGATTCACATTTTTGGTTTGGGGGTCCATGCATTTTTTTTTCTTAAACCAATTGTCTGAAATGTGTCTACAAGATGAGGAACTATGTGACTAATATCATTTGCAGTTGTATTCAAGATTCGGTTTGCTTTAATATTTTGTATTATTGTGACGGTGACCATTTATGGGCTAAACACCATCCACATAAGCACCTCATCAATTCAAAGATGTATTCCTAGTTTATTCTAAAATCACATAAATCAATTGACGCAATTTCCTTTAGTTCCCTTCTGCAGTTTAACGCAAAAACCTAAATATATATTTGTATAATTTGTAAATTGATATTCTTTCTATTTACAGGAGTTTGTTATGGAGAATTTGGTGTGCGAGTCCCTAAGACTTCCGGATCCGCTTATATGTATAGTTACGTGACAGTTGGAGAGTTTGTGGCTTTCCTGATTGGCTGGAATCTCATTTTAGAATATATGATCGGAAGTGCTGCTGGCGCAAGCGCACTTAGTGCCTGCTTTGATGCACTATCCAACCATACTATGAGTTTATATTTAGAAGAACATGTAGGAACTGTAATAGGTAAGATTTTTTTTGTACATTTTAAAATTGATTATATCCCAACAAGAAGAGTTAATTAACAGAAAAGTTAATTATATTCTTCGTTTTCAGGTTGAAAAATAGCTTATGTTCTATAATACATTGAGAAAATAATAAGCGTACATGTCAGTTAAAATAAACATCAGGCAAATCATCAATTTATAAAAAATTATGACAAAAAAAAACAAGAAAGATAAACGAGATTAGTACTAAGTGTAAGTTTTATTAGTATTATGTGTTTTCTTAAGGGTCTAAGCACGGTGGGATGAGAGTGTCAAAGAATACCTCAGTGAATGATATGTCATAAATTTCTGCTTTCCTCAGAATTCTTTCAGGGATTTAATTTGTTTCACACATTTTGACCTTTCTTGTGTGAATCACATTTTTTATCATATATTTCTTTTCTATTGATATCTTCTCTCTTTTCGTTCGCATTAATATTTCCAATCTTTTTTATCACAATAATGTTAGTTCTTTATGAAATATAGCATTCCCTGCACAGTTTTAATCCAAACAAAAGGAATTCTACCAAAGCACATTCCTCTCTGATCACAGTTTCCATTAATCTCATGAATTACGTTTGTACCAATATTTCACCCATTTGTACGATGAGATTGATGCCAAAAAATATACAAAATATAAATACATGTTCTGACAATTTTATTCAACAACAGGAAGAGGTAAATATAAAAACTGAGAATATTGTGTTACTTTCTACCTCTTCCTCTCACCATGTCTGGGGGTTTCTGCCCCTGGCAACAGATGGTGTATTTTTGTCTACTATGAATATATGAATATTTCTCAAACCTTGCCAAATGAATATTATGCAATTCTCCAGAATTATGGTATTTTACAGTTGTCATTTGCTTTCATTTGTACATTAGTACAACTTTAGATGATTTAAAAATGTTCAGTTGAGAAATCTTATACTCAGTTTGTCTATTTAATATCAAGGTTTGATGAACGTTCACTCTGTTTACTAACTCTGGGCTCTGGAAAAAGACCAACAATGTTACCTATCTGAGTTATTTCAAATCTCTTTACTTAGACATTTCCTCTGGATGCAGAAGATGACTGTTTGAAGAATTACTATTAATCTCAGATGTGACCAACCTGCCTATTTGTTGAGATTTGAGAGTCAGTAGCGATGAGATGTTTTGTCTATCACCGATCAAACTCTCTATAAATGTATTATTTGTCAATTCAATTTTGTCAGATTATTGACCTTTCGATTATTTATTATCCTAACGATTTTTATTGGACCCCAATCATAACTTTGAATTAACCTTACTAAAATGTCAATATAAAACAGACTGCAATATTCATATACGTGATAAATTCAAATCTACTGAATAATATAAAGTTTACTACTCACAGCTCATATTAATTGAAATATGTACTGTGGTATTAGAAGCATGCATATTTGTGTTAATGCCTAAAAGATACTTTTCATGGTGTCCATTCCATCGCTGATTAATTACCGATTGAATCATAGAAAGATAATCTAAAGATAGTTAAATGGAATATTACCATGTCCATTGTAACAATCATTCATATAATACTTTCGTGATAATATTTAGGTGTTTAATCAATCGCACTCAGATATGTTTGAGTGAATGAAATAATGATCTGATGAAAAATCTTTTTAGCATATTCGCAATCATTCAAAATAAGGATTTGCTTTTAAAATGCATAAAAGGAACAATTACAATACACACATCAATACATCACAGCGTGAAAAATCAAATTGATATTGATACATACTTTTTTGATTGGCACAGATGCCTGAAGGATTCAGGAAATGCTTATTATAAATAAATAGAAGCCTTTTGGTACTTAATATGAGAACTATTGAAAAATGATTCATTGCATGTCCAGTAATACCCTATTTCGGGTAACTGGAGATCCCATTTTTTGTCCAAAAATCCCTTTTATATCACTAAATCCCTTTTTATATCAAGAATTCCCTTTTTATATCAAGAATTCCCTTTTTATATTAAGATTTTCCCTTTCCATTAGATCCCTTCTTATATCTACAGTGACTGCTGCCATAATTTTCTTTTAATAAATGTGTAAAGAATCAAGATTTAAATAGAATTTCACCTAGATCTGTGCCAAACATTCGTCCAGATATTTCATTGGAATGATATAATCATGCCTTAAATTATTTGTCATAACTTATCCTAAATACTAACTGACAGACTGATAAACATATCTAGAGAAGGACAGTCAGACAGAGCGCAACCGTTACCTCTACAGGGGTAGTGATACGATTTATACATACCTCAAATTGAACTCTCTCTCTTTCATTCTAACTTTAATGTTCACCTCCCTTTACATGTAAGTCCAGCAATCCATATTATATGTTAATTCATGATACTAATTACGTTGTATTCTCTTCATGCTGTATTGAGTCTTGTAGATGTAGTCATTAAATTTACAGCTGATTTCAAATGATGTCCAGTTGGAGTTAAACTGCAAGCTTTGCTTATAATAAAATGTATATACATTGAAATGATTTTGCAATTTTATGTTTTTAAATTCAGTATTCAGTGAACATATAATTGTGTTAAACCAATATTAACGTTTCTTATTGATTTCATTAGAATTTAAGGTTAATTTCCATACAGAAAAGTATAGTTTCATTTACTGGGAATAATAAGTGAATTTCCATTGAATCCTTATTTGATATGATTGTATGAACCCATTTTCAATAATTTTACTTACTAGCTATTTATAATTTATTATAACACCTGTCTTAATCTGTTTATTTTCAGGTAAAACCTATCCAGATTTCCTAGGTTTTTTCATTGGTATGGGTATGACAGTAGTACTAGCTATGGGAGTGCAGAAGTCTGTGAGGTTTAACAACATTCTTAACCTCGTCAACTTTATATGCTGGATCTTCATAGTGATAGCAGGGCTCTTCTATGTGGATGGGTCTAACTGGAGAAACCCTGGGTTCGCGCCCTATGGTGCTAGTGGAGTGAGTATACAAAGGTTTTTTATAAAAAGAATAAGAGGGTCTTTGCAATAAGGTGACCAGAAATAGTCCTTTTTGAATACAATCACATTCATTGATTGGTTTTCATACACATATACATACGTATATAAGCAATATGTAAATCTAACATTTATTTGTATATCTCAGCCTGTTTGTTCGCTCATATCATTATATGTTTTATTAGGAAAACTCAGGGCTTTCCCATTTTCTAACATATATATTAAGCGTTGAACTTAAAAAAACATGAACTAAGGTGTGTTGACATTTGGTTTGAATTCAGGTGTTTTCTGGGGCAGCTACGTGTTTCTATGCTTTCATCGGTTTTGACATAATAGCAACTACAGGAGAAGAAGCACAAAATGCCAGCAAATCCATACCCCGAGCCATTGTCTCATCCTTGGTGAGAACTTTACGCAATAGACTTATACATGACTTTATACTTGCCAAAGCAAACCAGTCATTTAATAAATAAACATTTTCAGCTCAAAATAGGTAAGGTTGTGCAAGTTAGTATCATTTAAGAAATAGACCTATGGGTGACAAAGTTGACCCAATAATGACTGTCATACTTCTGAAATATGACTCATGAGGACAACTATAAACAAATGGCCAAAACAAGACAAAATGGCCAGTAAATGGCCTGTTTGCTAAAAAAAAGCAATGAAAAACTGTATGATTTGACTTATGAGAATGCCATGTAAATATTGGTGAATATTGAGAGGAGTTGCCTTTTTGTCTGTCACATGACATGTATTGTGCATGGTTTCAGGTGATATGCTTGATAGCGTATATCAGTGTGACGGCCATTCTGACCTTGATGGTTCCCTTCTCCGAGATCCACGGGGACTCCGCCCTTATCGACATGTTCGGTCAGAACGGGGCGCCCGCCGCCAAGTGGGTGGTAGCCATAGGGGCGTTATGTGCCCTCACTGTGTCCCTGCTCGGGTCCATGTTCCCTATGCCCAGGGTGATCTACGCCATGTCGAGAGACGGACTCCTGTTTGAGTAAGATATTGTCATATAACAGCAATAGGAAGTGAATAACTACGTTTATATGCAAGCATGTTTCATAGAGTGACTGGATCTTGTCTAATTGTGAAAGATAAAATGTGTTAAGTAGAGTGAACTTACAACTATAATATCATTTTGTATTCTAGCGTAATTTATATTTATATCTATATCTATATCTAATTTATATCTATATCTATTTATATAAATTTATAATATAAATAATATATATATATATATATATATATATATATATATAATATATATATATATATATATATATATATATATATATATATATATATATATATATATATATATATATATATATATATATATATATATATATATATATATATATATATATATATATATATATATATATATATATATATATATATATATATATATTTATATATATATCCATAATTTATTTTAATTTATTAAATATGCTACTCTGATTTTCCTGCAGGTCATTGTCAGTGATTCACCCCAAAACTAACACCCCTCTGATCGCCACTGTGGTGACTGGGACTCTGGCGTCCCTCATGTCCCTCCTGGTAGGGCTGCAGATCCTGGTGGAAATGATGTCAATAGGTGAGTAAACAGAGAACTAGACCAAATCTCACCTCAGTAGGTAGGTAGAGTATCATCTAAAAATGACAGGACACTGGACCAAATCTCACCTCAGTAGGTAGGTAGAGTGTCATCTAAAAATGACAGGACACTGGACCAAATCTCACCTCAGTAGGTAGGTAGAGTGTCATCTAAAAATGACAGGACACTGGACCAAATCTCACCTCAGTAGGTAGGTAGAGTGTTATCTAAAAATGACAGGACACTGGACCAAATCTCACCTCAGTAGGTAGGTAGAGTATCATCTAAAAATGACAGGACACTGGACCAAATCTCACCTCAGTAGGTAGGTAGAGTGTCATCTAAAAATTGACAGGACACTGGACCAGATCTCACTTCAGTAGGTAGGTAGAGTATCATCTAAAAATGACAGGACACTGGACCAAATCTCACCTCAGTAGGTAGGTAGAGTGTCATCTAAAAATGACAGGACACTGGACCAAATCTCACCTCAGTAGGTAGGTAGAGTGTTATCTAAAAATGACAGGACACTGGACCAAATCTCACCTCAGTAGGTAGGTAGAGTATCATCTAAAAATGACAGGACACTGGACCAAATCTCACCTCAGTAGGTAGGTAGAGTGTCATCTAAAAATGACAGGACACTGGACCAGATCTCACCTCAGTAGGTAGGTAGAGTGTCTTCTAAAAATGACAGGACACTGGACCAGATCTCACCTCAGTAGGTAGGTAGAGTGTCATCTAAAAATGACAGGACACTGGACCAAATCTCACCTCAGTAGGTAGGTAGAGTGTCATCTAAAAATGACAGGACACTGGACCAGATCTCACCTCAGTAGGTAGGTAGAGTGTCATCTAAAAATGACAGGACACTGGACCAAATCTCACCTCAGTAGGTAGGTCGAGTATCATCTAAAAATGACAGGACACTGGAACAAATCTCACCTCAGTAGGTAGGTAGAGTATCATCTAAAAATGACAGGACACTGGACCAAATCTCACCTCAGTAGGTAGAGAGAGTATCATCTAAAAATGACAGGACACTGGACCAAATCTCCCCTCAGTAGGTAGGTAGAGTATCATCTAAAAATGACAGGACACTGGGCCAAATCTCACCTCAGTAGGTAGGTAGAGTGGTATCTAAAAATGACAGGACACTGGACCAAATCTCACCTCAGTAGGTAGGTAGAGTGTCATCTAAAAATGACAGGACACTGGACCAAATCTCACCTCAGTAGGTAGGTAGAGTATCATCTAAAAATGACAGGACACTGGACCAGATCTCACCTCAGTAGGTAGGTAGAGTATCATCTAAAAATGACAGGACACTGGACCAGATCTCACCTCAGTGTCATCTAAAAATATGACATATAGGTGAGGTAAACTTACCTCAGGTAGTTGGGTATAATCTTAATATGCGAAAATAGGTGAACATGAGACCTCAGTAGGTAGGATATCTATATTTGAGATGGGGACTAGCCCGAACACAGCAGTAGGGAATCATTCAAATGTATTCTCAAAATCTGAATAGTTGTGTCATCCTGTAAGAAGGTGAGTCATCAATCTTATCACTTCAATAGGCAAGTCGTCAATAATTATCTCAGTAACTCATTCATCAAATTAAACATGCAACAAAAGCAGTATTCTATTTGCATTTGTAACAAAAGCATTACTTCCATTAATATTACTATTTCTCTTAATACTTTGATGTATCATGTCATGTCTTTTTATTTAAGAATTAATCTGGTCATAAATAGTTTTAAAATATCAGACAATGATAAAATGTGTAAAGCTCATTTTGCTATAGATATAAGTTATTGGTGTAAATGCAGCAAAGATGTGCTTGCAACCTCACTTCCGGTTTGTTATTTAGTTCATGACTTTTGTACTTCCTGTAGGAACACTACTGGCCTACACCCTGGTGTCGGTGTCAGTGCTGATCCTGAGGTACCAGCCCTCCTCAGTCGATGTTCCCATCCCCATGGCTCACCGTCTGGACCCCATCATCGAGGGGGAGACACCTCCTGAGGAAACCATGAATGGTGGACCCATCCCATCTGTGAGTATTCTGCATATATCATGATGAGGTGCTTATAGCATGATAAGGTGCTTAAATCATGGTGTGAACATAATATGCTGAGGTGCTTAAATCATGGGGTGATCATAATATGTTGAGGTGCTTAAATCATGGTGTGATCATATTATGATGAGGTACTTAAATCATGGTGTGATCATATTATGATGAGGTACTTAAATCATGGAGTGATCATAATATGTTGAGGTTCTTAAATCGTGGTGTGATCATATTATGATGAGGTGCTTAAATCAAGATGTGTTCATATCCCGAAGAGGTGCTTAATTCATGATAAGGTGCTTAATTCATGATAAAGTGCTTAATTCATGATAAAATGCTTAATTCTTGATGAGGTGCTTAATCCTTGATGAGGTGCTTAAATCATGACAAGGTGCTTCATTCTTGATAAAGTGCTTAATTCATGATAAAGTGCTTAATTCATGATTAGATGCGTAATTCATGATAAGGTGCTTATATTTTGATCAAGTGCTTTAATCATGATGAGGTCCTTATGTCATGTGGACCTTATATCACGCGGACCTTATAACAGATTGACTGGCTTATTTAATATGAGTGTCGATCACAATGATTCAGAAAGACAGAAATCTACTCGTGAGATGTTTTTCACGCCAATTTGTGATGCATGACTGATTAATAAAAATTTACTATCATTTCAAAAAGTAAAAGCAATACCTTCTAACATTCTTTGGAAAATAGGCCCTTTAGATGTGGATTTCTTAATTCTGTTTAATTCTAACAAAACTGGGCCATGCCGGCATTACATTCATGTTACAATTTCTCAAATGAGCTGAGGCCCGTGCCTGAATGCTTTACCTGTTGCCCTTGTAAATAATTAACGCGGTGACCATGGGTGTCATGTCAAAGACCTGCAACATGACAATCCAATGAGGTAGCACTATATCTGTTACAAGTAGGTCTCATCAAGAAATGACTGAAACAATGTTGAAAGTGATGTAAAACCCCAAACGAACATTACAGAATTATTTTATTTCTCTTTATATGTAAATTGAATTATATATTATTACACACAGAAAACCACAGGACAAATAATGGGTCCCAATGGACAAGCTGTTAATGAAGAGGTAAAGAGTTTACAAATATTCCACTCAAGGTTGAGTGGAGAAAGTAGACATTTAGTTTCTGATTTACTTTATTTATGACACAATCTCGAATCAATATTTATCTACTTTGCATGTAGATTTCACAGTTTATGCATGACACACATTGAAAGCCTAAATATTTTCCATCATTTAACCTGCCTCTACAGGAGAGAGTTTTGCTTCATCTGATGCACAAGTGGGCAATAATACACGGCTGGGGGGTCCTTAATGTTGCTCAATAAAATACCATACTGGGTTCAGGTACCAGAGTCACTCAGTAGGATGACACACAGGGTTCAGGTTACAAGGGACACTGAACAAGATACCACACAAGGTTCAGGTTACTAGAGGTACTGAATAAGATATCACAGAAGGTTCAGATTACTAGAGGCACTGCATATGATACCACACAAGGTTTAGGTTACTAGAGGCACAGAATAAGATATCACAGAAGGTTCAGGTTAATAGAGGCACTGCATATGATACCACACAAGGTTAGGTTACTAGAGGCACAGAATAAGATACCACAGAAGGTTCTGATTATAAGGGGCACAGAATAAGATACCACACAGGGTTCAGTTTACTAGAGACACTGCATAAGATACCACACAGGGTTCAGGTTACTAGAGGCACAGAATAAGATACCACACAGGGTTCAGGTTACTAAAGGCACAGAATAAGATACCACACAGGGTTCAGGTTACTAGAGGCACTGAATAAGATACCACACAGGGTTTAGGTTACTAGAGGCACTTAATAAGATATCACACAAGGTTCAGGTTAATAGAGGCACTGCATATGATACCACACAAGGTTTATGTTACTAGAGGCACAGAATAAGATACCACACAAGGTTCTGATTATAAGGGGCACTGAATAAGATACCACACAAGGTTTAGGTTAGTAGAGGCACTGAACAAGATACCACACAGGGTTCAGGTTACTAGAGGCACTGAATAAGATACCACACAGGGTTTAGGTTACTAGAGGCACTGAATAAGATACCACACAGGGTTTAGGTTACTAGAGGCACTGAATAAGATACCACACAAGGTTCAGGTTACTAGAGGCACTGAATAAGATACCACACAAGGTTTAGGTTACAAGAGGCACTTAATAAGATATCACACAAGGTTCAGGTTAGTAGAGGCACTGAACAAGATACCACACAGGGTGCAGGTTACTAGAGACACTGAATAAGATACCACACAGGGTTTAGGTTACTAGAGGCACTGAATAAGATACCACACAGGGTTTAGGTTACTAGAGGCACTGCATAAGATACCACACAAGGTTCAGGTTACTAGAGGCACTGAATAAGATACCACACAGGGTTTAGGTTACTAGAGGCACTGAATAAGATACCACACAGGGTTTAGGTTACTAGAGGCACTGAATAAGATACCACACAAGGTTCAGGTTACTAGAGGCACTGAATAAGATACCACACAAGGTTTAGGTTACTAGAGGCACTGAATAAGATACCACACAGGGTTTAGGTTACTAGAGGCACTGAATAAGATACCACACAAGGTTCAGGTTACTAGAGGCACTGAATAAGATACCACACAAGGTTTAGGTTACAAGAGACACTTAATAAGATACCACAGAAGGTTCAGGTTACTAGAGGCACTGAATAAGATACCACAGAAGGTTCAGGTTACCAGAGGCACTGAATAAGATACCACACATGCTTTAGGTTATTTCATTGGGGTACCACACAGGGGTTATGGTACTAGAGCCATTCTTTAGAGTACTACACTATAGACTCCAATTAAGGGAAGTGCTTAAAAGAGTATTTACAATATTTGAAGTTATAGAAACCCACACAATGGACATTTTCATGATTATGCCAGTTTATCATTTTACTTCTAAGCATGATACAGAAATTAGTTTCCATTAAAAAGAAGGGCCGCATATGTGAGACCTATTTTTAACAATTTATATTAACTAAATCTTAAATAAATAGATATAGTGAAATGACTCTTTAATACAATTATTTCAAGTCAGGATACCATGTGAACATGTTGCTATTTTAAACATGGAAACATGGACAAACTGACATGGAGATCACCTTAGTCATATTGAACCTCATTAGATTACCACCATAGAATGTTTGCTTTGGTTTCTTTATACACTTTCAGAGATTTGCATGCATGAGATCCAGCCACAAAAATAATATAAATACATTAATATACTTCCTCTGGTTATGAATAATGTACTTTAGCACATATCAGCTGTTGAGCTGGTATCTTGTCACAGCAATAGGCAATATTATGACTCAACCTATCACAGGCAATATTAAGGACTCATCTTATCACAGCAATATTGGGAACTCATCTTATCACAGCAATATTAATGACTCATCTTATCACAGGCAATATTAATGACTCATCTTATCACAGGCAAAATTAATGACTCATCTTATCACAGCAATATTAATGACTCAACTTATCACAGCAATATTATGACTCAACTTATCACAGGCAATATTATGACTCAACTTATCACAGCAATATTGGTGACTCATCTTATCACAGCAATATTTGGAACTCATCTTATCACAGCAATATTAATGACTCAACTTATCACAGCAATATTATGACTCAACTTATCACAGCAATATTGGTGACTCATCTTATCACAGCAATATTGGGAACTCATCTTATCACAGCAATATTAATGACTCAACTTATCACAGCAATATTATGACTCAACTTATCACAGGCAATATTATGACTCAACTTATCACAGCAATATTGGTGACTCATCTTACCACAGCAATATTAATGACTCAACTTATCACAGGTAATATAAATGGCTCAACTTATCACAGGTAATGTTTATCAAGGCAAAAGACACATCTCATAGTGTATGAATGCCTCTCATCAGGCTACTGCAATGACTTAATTCATTATAACAGGAAACATTAATAACTCAATTAATCACATATCATGACTCAATTTCTCATATCATTTCAGTATAAGCTGAAGGATGCAGAATCGCTTATCACGCCGACAGGAGAAGAGCCAAAGAACTATGGCGCAGTGGGCGGAAAACTGGGCAGCGTCATAGGGGGCACTCCGGTCGAAACCGGGCTCGCCTTCTGCATCAGAAACTTCAAAATATACTGGCATAGAGCAGGTGTGTGAAGACAGATCGATACAGCTGACGACAACTGACCTGTGAACGACAACAGAGCTACAGTTCCATTTTCTATAAATTACACCTGTACTCTCAAAAGTATTCACATCAGGCCATTCTCTGACACGTGCATATGCCAACATGGCCAAATGGTGTGATAAACATCGATAATCATTCGATAAACTGAAACGCAGCTCTGTTGTCGTCCGTAGGTCAGTTGTCGTCGGCTGTAACTGCACTTAATAAAACTACTCTACATCTTATGGATTTATCATTAATAATGTGGGGGCTTGATCTGTTTTAAAATTTGACATTTGACATTTGACCTTGTCGTAGTAAGCCTCATTCTGATTTTAATCATTTAAACTAATCAACAAGGGACTCACAGTTCTTTGAGTTGGAATTTCATTCATCTATGGCTCTAGTCCTGAAGGCAGAGCACCGTAAACAACAGCGTGAACAACAGGTTGTTCACATTTATTTTTTGCACGGGATCTTGTTTAACCGTGGCATGTTCGGCAAAGTATTCTGTCCTCCAATTTAACCATGACTGGAAGAAATAGACCACACAAGAAGTAAGCCCCAAACCACACTCACAATAACGGCTCAAAACTGTAGAATCTCCTTCGAAGTCAAAACCTTCATATACATCTTCTAATTACCAAGTACATGAAACTAATGAACCAGATTGTACCTCTTAACATTTATTTTAACCTACTTAACCTTAGGATTTCCCGGAGATGATATGCTGCCCAATGAAGCGACCGCCAAGACGGCCATTATATTCGTGGGAGTTCTCGCCGTGTGTGAGTTTGTCACGTGTTTGCTGATTGTGTTCGGAGCGGATCCGCTGTATCGTGGCGCCCCCTGGGCGGTACTTTTGCTTATCTTTTTCCTGGGAACAGTGGTAGCTTGTATGCTTGTTATTCTAAGACAACCACAAAACACGTAAGTTGCCACGAGGGATGATATTTAGCATGAAATTAAAAATATTACTCATTTGCAATCACAGATTTAATAGTATCATAAATGTATCAGATAGCAAATGCATATATGTATCCATGAATAGCCGTGTTTTAAAACAAAAGTGCAAATATATCATTTATTTATTCTGCAAAAAAGCTAAAAGTAATAAAGATATATCTTTGACATTGATATAGTGCATAATATATATCTTGCCATTTTTTCTGACATAATTAGTATTGATATGGTATCACGTATAACATTGCGTGACCTGTTTCTGTTTTTTTTCTTGTGCAGGAAAAAGTTAGATTTCATGGCTCCCTGTGTGCCGTTTTTACCAGCATTCGCTATGTTCTTCAACATGTACCTGATGCTCAAACTACCCGGATTAACATGGGCAAGACTAGGAATCTGGATTTGTATAGGTAAGATTATCTCCATCGGATTATCTCTATACTGTATGAGAATGAATCTACTATGATCCCATGGTGTATATGTGCAAAAATTTGATATCTAATTAAAAAAATACCTATTTTGTTTAAAACAAAAAGAGATCCTACTTCATGCACAGATTCGAAGTTTTGCTCAGAAATTACGTATTTGAGCAAATCTGATATTTCCACATTTGAGATATACATCCTACATGAAATAACTATTTATAGATTTGATGTTCTCTGCTCACATTCTAAGTATTTATTCAGATCTAAAATTCTACTTTATTCATTTTCGTTCAGAAATGTTTCATACTCAGGTTCTGAGTTTAAATGCTCAGATTCTAAAATGGCTTAGAGGCTAGCTTAGAGCGGAGCCTGATATTTTCATTGTTATAATTATTTCCAAAAAGATCTGAACAAGTGCTGAGCATGATGCCATGTACATTAACCGTAGTACATTGATGCCATGTACATTGACCTCAGTACATTGGAGAAGTATTTTATTATCTTCAAGAATTAACATGAATTGGTTTATTACAGGTTTGTTGCTCTACTTCGGATACAGTATGCTGCACAGCAAAAAAGAAAGAAAAGCAAAAGAGAAGGAATTGTTTGATCAGTTCTCAACTGATAAACAAATGCAAAATGCGATGAATGGGGACGCTGGTGTGACCTCCCTCCCTGACCAGGTGCGTACCATGGCAACACCTTTGTTAAAGTATTGACTTTCTTAATTCATTTGGATGCATACTGAAACAAAGACCTGAAGAAAAAATGTTGTCCATAAAAACTCAATATCAAAGATTAGTTGTTTTGGTATATGGTTGGAAATTATATCGGCAATAAACCTGAGGTCACAGCTGAGATTTACTGCAGATAAATCTTTGAATGGGAAGTAGTTAGCTGCAGAAACTCCTGTGTGTTGCCAAGGCGACTCAGCCTAAGGAGTTAGCAGTTGATTAAATGTAATCACACAACATTAATACTTACAATTTAAAACTGCTGGTCCCTGAAGTAAGAACAGAAATTTTCCACTAAGGCCCCACTCAGAATAAAGATATAAACTGTGTTTGTATATTTCTGTTTGGATGAACATTTTCCTCAAATGCGTTGTAAACATGGTGATAAGATTATGAGTGTAGATCCCTGATAGCAAAAAATACATTAATAAAAAAATCACCAACAGAAAAAAATGAAACATTTTTGATTTTGTGAGAACAATTTAATTAGATTTGTACCTAAAATTGTTTGACGTCATTGAGAAGTCCGCCATTCTGCTACAGCCAACACTCAGGTGACAAGCAGGCTACACGCAGGTCAACTGCAGGTGGCGTGCAGTTCACACACTCAGAGGCACATATTTCTCTGTCCTGTATGTGTAAGATTTAAGAGGGAAAGATGATATGAGAAAGAGATAATATGAAATATGGACTGATCGTGTGGATGTTTATATTTCAGCCTAACTCTATTGGTCATCATCCGGGAGGACCCCCAGCAGAGACAAATGATCCATGGAAGCCAATACCAGCCACAGGAACCGGATCTTCCTGGGCTGAGTCTGACCGGCCCTCCACCATGGGGAAAGAGCATAACCCTCCATACCAGCAGGCACCTGAGGACAGAGCTTCCGGGGACACTGTTGCATCCTGGGGACCGGATCAGCAGAGATATGACACAAACAACCAGCAGAGGGAGGAGAGGTTTTCGGAGCCAAGAGAAACTTCCAGAGAACGGTTCAACAAGGAACCTGACGACTACAGCCGAGGAGATGAGAGTTTCCAGAGGGGTGCCTCTGGCAGAGTGTCATGGGAACAAGACAAGCGGGAAAGCGAAGAACGGACAAGACGGATGCAGGACAGGCAGCGACAGCAGCAAGACATGGGGCGATACCGTCACACAAGACAGGACAACCCGTACCATGAAGGATACTAATATATAAGCACTGATAAAAGTACTTGCATACATTCCTATAGAACTTCTCTTATAGAATATTCTACAAAGTGCCAACACATTTACAATTATGTCTCCCTGAAGCATTAAGATACTTGGAATCTGACAGTGGAGAGTACACAGTGAGAAGATAGTATAGCTAGCATTAATAGATCGCCTCTAAGATACTGGTGATTATTCCAAGAGTCTGGGTCTCTTTGTCTCAATAATGTTCTGGTCTGTCCTTATGGAAATCGCAACTTGTTCCAGTGTATAGGTTTGGATAGGCTTATAGATATGTTAATAGCCCAAACAAACTTTAATACCAATTTAATCAACAAAATTTAAATATGGATCCAGAAATGAGCTAGATGTAGAGTAGACAAAAATAGGTCATTAGAGTTGATAGAAACCCTATGGATATTTTTCTTTTCAAGTTCTGGGGTGCTGAAAGAAAAAGTGTGGTTTGTATGTTGTGCCCAAGCCCACTGTATATTGTTCAGTATGTAAAAGATATATTATTTTTTAATATTATTCAATATAAGAACAGAAACAGTTCTGTGTAACTTTGTGAAATGTTCTTCGTCCATAGCACCAGATAGGCAGGACAAGTTGTAAAAAAGTAAATAGTAAGTAAATATAACAAAAACTTGTTGAGGAAAATATATATATATATATATATATATATATATATATATATATATATATATATATATATATATATATATATATATATATATATATATATATAAAGCTACACATTTCAGGTCTACAAAGGTTGACACAATTATAATGTACAAATATTCTATGTAGATATGAATAGGGTCGATGTTCATTTATGTATGATATAGTATGATATATTATCTGTTACGCTAGCACCACCTATTGGAAGATAGAATGTACAGCAACAGTGACACCTAGCGGAATTCGTGAGAATGAGATAAATTCTATCTATACTGTACAAATCATCTTGTATCGTGCTCGTGGCAATCACAAGAGCCACTCATTGTTATGGAGAGTTAGGTATGATTTCATCAAAAAAATCAGACAACTGCTTTGCGATGTATGTCTGAAATTCAGTGACTGTTATTATGTAAATGGATTAAATGAATATGTATATAAAATATTGAATATATCTATATATATCTCTCTTTGTTATATATAGTTACACACAAGATCGCAGTTCGTGAACAATTAGTCAGAGGCAAAAATGTCTTAAATTGTTTCATAGATCTTGAAGATTTTGTCCAGCAATCAGGTGGATTTCTGCATTTTTTATTTCCTCCTTGTCATTGAGTTTTAACTAGTATTAGAGAAACAAAATCACCCAAACATTTTACTGAAGATTACTTGTCTCGCCTGATCCAAATATTGTTTTGTACCTTGAAGAACACCCATAGATTAACCTAGAGACAGGAGATAACCTTTTCCTGCCCTGAAATGGTTTTGATGGAAGGTCAAACACTTGTGATGAGATGAGCATTTCACATGCGTAAAATACAAATATATTTGGATATAAATATATATATATTCCAAAGCATTGTAAATATATACTTTCTCTATAGATACAGACTTACATAGCAACCCCCAAACCTGATTTTAAATTTCTCAAATAAATATGCTAAAATATATATTTATGTCTCATCCACCGCTGGGATCTGTATTACACCTATTTAAAGCATTCACAATTATATGATAGGTTTTACTTTCGTTATACTCGCCTTGTGATTGACGTTAAGATAAACGTATTATTCATAAAGGTTTAATTTTAAGTGCAGATAATTCTAGATTATGTAATCTAGAAGAGCAAAAGCTGACTATAATGTATTTGTGTGCGTCATTTGAATAGAATCAAATGTGAAAATATATGTGAAAATGAAGGGATGAATATGTCTAGTGTGAGAGAGTGGTTTGATTTGGTTTGTAACTAAATTTCTATTCAATATGAATTTATCTGTATCAATTAGTCTGGTATCACAAGAATGTACTGTCAATATAGTTATAATCATTTAATAATACTCTACATTCAATGGCAATAACTCATAAGATTGATGTCTTATTTCATATAAGGTAATAGTGATATTGCTAATCGGTAGGTGTCGCCGACATACTCAGTTTTTTTTTCAGTCAAGCTAACTACTGATGAGTGACAGTGAAAATATGAAGTGTAATGTATAAAATAAAGACAGAGTAGCTCCAACGTATTAATAACTTTCTTATGTTGATATCTTATATGGAATGACCATAAAATTAGAAGCCTAATTTGTCAAAATGGCATTAATATTTAGACTTAAAAGTAAACTAAAGCAGCAACAATTAGTCAACAATTAGTCAGCTTATAAGCAGACCATATTAAGATGATCTCTGTGGCAAAATAAACAAAGAGCAGAATTTACTGCATTGCGCACGTACAGCTGACGACATCAGAGCTGCGGACGACAACAATTGCCGATATTTATGACAACATTTGACTTTGGTGGTAAATGCACGTTTCAGACAACAGGCATATAGAGAATATTTTGTAAGTGCAGATGCACTTAAAATGCCAGCTCTGTTGTCGTCCGCAGCTCTGTTGTCATTGGCTGTATCAGATTGAAATACAGATCTTGTTCAACTGCCAGGAATCAATGCATAAGGTGTTCTTGTTCACAAACTCATTTGAAGTTGACTTTATGCAATCGAATGACCATGCAATCATCATTTTGTAATACATGATTCCATATCGCTTACTAAATATCTGGAGATATATATCTTTATATATGGTATATTCGCAGAGGAAACACTGTAGCCAATTTTCTTTTGCATATTAATTGAAGGTATGTTAGGAGAAAACAATACAAAACAGCTAAAATGTCTAATAAACAGTTTTAATTTTAATGAAAGATTCAGTAATGTATTTATTCTTCAGATATTATCTGTACTTTCTTTTTTGTTTTCTTATTAAGATACCTTTTACATTCTGTGGAAATTTCTAATACTCCTTGAATCATCAATGAAATGGATATAAAAATACAATCTGAAATTATATTTCTTTTGAGGTGTAACATGTTTTGTCAGGGAGAATGAACAGGTATAGACATGACAAAAACAAGATATTATCACAATGCAATCTCAAACCATTTTAACAACTATATGTTTAACTGTAAATCCCTCTTGTAGTAGTATTATTAGGAGAGAATCTTTTGAGTGATAAAGAATTACAAGATACTGTGACTGAGCTATTAATAGAGTTGTAAGTTTAAGTGAATTTTTCATGGAATAAGATACACCAGATTCTGTGGGTACGCTGAACATGGATTAATCTTCAGTTAGGTTGAGTACTATTTCTGTGTTGTGACATGATAATTATAAGCTTGGCCATTGATTTGTGATTGTATTAAAGGTGACGAACAGATAAATTATTTCTGTTTGTTCTCAATGTAGATTGTAGACTGGAATGAATGCTTTGAAAAAAAGGTTAATTTGATATCTGTATATATATATTCGGTGTGTTTTAATGTTCAGGAAAATATAATTCATTAGTTTAGCTTGAATGATGTCATAGCTTGATGTCATAGCTTAATGTCATAGCTTGATGTCATAGCTTGGCGCCATAACTTGATGTCATAACTAGATGTCATAGCTTGATGTCATAGCTTGGCGCCATAACTTGATGTCATAACTAGATGGCATAGCTTGATATCATAGCTTTGCGCCATAACTTGATGTCATAACTAGATGGCATAGCTTGATATCATAGCTTGATGCCATAGCTTGATGCCATAACTAGATGGCATAGCTTGATATTATAGCTTGATGCCATAGCTTGATGTCATAGCTTGATGTCATAGCTTGATGTCATAACTAGATGTCACAGCTTGATATCACAAATTGATGTCATAACTAGATGGCATAGCTTGGTATCATAGCTTGATGTCATAACTAGATGGCATAGCTTGATATCATAGCTTGGTATCATAGCTTGGTATCATAGCTTGATATCATAGCTTGATGTCATAGCTTGATATCACAAATTGATGTCATCTGATTCATAAATGTTTATGATGCCCTACTCATTATTTCAGACATGTTTAAGACATAAATATGATTTGTTTAAACATAACTTAATGTCTTTGATAAAGAAAAACATCTTGACAATTATTTGCTATTATTTAAGTATAATTATGAGTCCTGAATATTATCACTCACCGAGAATCTGTGATATACTGTGTTATGGTAGAATGTGATGTTATCTGAGTTAATTGTTGTCAACTATTGAATACAGAGCTGTATATTAACATACTAGGTCAGAATGATAGGAAAATACAATAATAATTCAGTGTAGATAATTCAGTAAACAAAATAATGTTACTGATGATTCAAATAAAGTGATGACACAATGGCAAAAATGTCTTCCTGTGTTTTTAACAATTCTGCAATATTCCTTTTATAACTAATGATATCTTTCAAAGAAAACAACATATAAAAAATGCTAGATGTAAAAAAATTCTCTGTCAAATGAATCTGTTTCCCTCATAAAACAGATGTATTTGCTTATTTTAAATGTTTATCATTTTAAACCTAATAAACGTGACAACAATCAGTACGTAATATAAAGCATCAAATTATGACCGGAACTATTCTATCCTGCAACAGTTATTTAGTTGAAGACATATTTCAATAGACGTTGGTTCCTACTTGTCTGTGTCAACAATGTACCCTTCATTGGCTTGGGAGCGCCAGATGCCCAGTGCTGTCACCTACCGGGTCTTTCAAGATATCTGCCCATTTAATTCTGCCACCTGCCGGTACATACACGTATGGTAAATGAAAATGAATAATTATTCTTTCAAACCTATTCATCTCGGTCTTTTTCTGTTTTGTATGTTATATATATTTGAGTTCATAAAGTAATTATTCTCAGGAATATATAACAGAACAGTAAATTAATTTTTTAATATTTTAATTGACATTAATATTTTAATTGACACAAAATGTGCAATTGTCTACAACTGTCACAAATAAGTGATCATCAAAAGATATGTATTTAACCGCACTTCAAAATGTTTCAACAAAGGATGTGTAATAAAATCTTTGTCAAATGAAAAAATGCGTGGATATTAGCTTTGGAAAAAGTTTCCACAGTAACGTTTGTAAAAAAAAACTTGCAAAAATGTTCATATTTAAATATCAAGCACTAAAGCAGCTCACAGTTTACATAAGCTATCTTAAATATAACAAAATTTGACCATTCGTAAAAGTGATAATTGCCAATATGGTAACATTGGGTGTGGTATTTTGGTCAATCATTTTTTTTTCACGCTTCTTATATTCAATACGGCCAAGGGCATGGCCCAGTTGTTCAGAGCATAAACCCATTGATATCAGTTCCTCTTCGATGATCCAAATCATATGTTTTACATTTTATAATAGAAACATATACAATATTTGTGAAGAATTAGTCAAGCTAAGGGTTTTAACATGGATTCTTTCTTCCGAGATTTCAATCTTTGCCTAGGAAAGGATTTTGCCGGACATGACTTTCCAAGTTCCTAGGTTTTGTACACCAGAACCTTTTTTCAATAATGTACAGTCAAGTTGAATATCATTTCAAAAGCAATATCATAGGCCAATATATGAAATAGTATAATTCGTCTATTCGTCCAATTATAGACATTTTAGATCAATTTTGTAATGTTTAAATCTAGTGTGTTAATGTTTGTTTCCTAAACTTGGCGTATACGCCTAACAAGGATTCAAAACACAAAGCAAATGTTGCAGACAAAATGCCAACAAGTAGCACCACAAACGACCCAGAAAGGTCTATTATGTCTATGGTCTTGGACTCTGGTGTATAGGTTGTTGTCCACTTATTTAAAAGTCCAGTCTCCATTAATGATAAAATTCTGAAACAGTAAATAACTTTTCGTATATTTCTGGTTAAATATGTTTCAATTTGGAGAATAACTGATATTAAAACTCACAACAACTATATACCTGTTATAAAGCTCATTATTTTTTTTAAATAATCTGAAAACAAATAATCTATTAAAAGTAGTAGAAAATAATGTACAAAAATTGCATGCGCATTACGGATCTGGAATCTAATTTACTCTTTGTAAATATGTATAGCTTACCTCATCATTTCCAAAATATGACTGAATCTTTTTACAAATATGTGCTCTGAGAAACTGATATTTCTATATCGTAAGGAAGTGATCTTTTAACTAATGGCTTCTGTTATGAACATTTTTCAAACATTATCTGATCAGAAGGCAGAACACAATATGGGAGTGAGAATTTTGAATTACAGTGACTATTTATTATTCATGTTGCATTATATCAAAAATTAAAACATAGAAATAAATATCACAACTTGTTTTCTTCCATAACATAACTGCTTATGCACCTTGTTGGTGAAATTCTGGGGGATTAGAACAAGGGAGAGCGACGAAAGAATTCACATCTATTGTGATATCCGGAAAAATCATTTGTGATTGTCTCAGAGCCAAGCTGCAAAAGCACTGAAACCAATATGGGTGAAAAGTTGGCCAATTCTATTCAACTTTTTCATTACCCACACTGGATGGTCTTTCAAGTTATTCTTTCCCAAGGCATAAGGTTTGTCAAATAGAATATCTAAGTTTCCATAAATTAATATATTATCAATTCTTACTTTGAATTGAATTCCTGAATGTAGGGAAATCCTTTCTGTACAGCAAATGCAAAATTGGCTCTTAAGAATTTGTCCTTCGCAAGAGCCATATTGCAGTTGACTCTTGTAATTTTAGTGAGGGTGTTGATCTCATGGATATATACTTTATTTCCTGACTTAATCAAAGGTACTGGGTCATCAAAGGATGTTATCAGATTATTGGGATCATCCTGAACTCTTTCCCATATCTCTGCATAAGGCCCGGACTCTGCAAACTGAAAGGTCAAGGTCATCAATCCGGGCATCTAAGTTTGGTGCAGATTATGTTTATGGTTATGAAAATTCAAGATATTCTGCTCATTCCCAAGGGACCTGTCATTACATTTGAAAGAACTTCCTATTCACCACTCAATGGTACACAATAAATTCCAATCAGAATGACATTTAAAAAGTTATGATATTAGTGTTAATTTGTTTCAAAAGCAGTTGCCATTGGCCCCCAAAAAGTAATAGATGTTTTTTGTTAAAGTAATCAGGCATGATTATATGTATTTTAGGGACAATAGCCTTGATGTTTTTGAATATGTATACATGAGCATATTTGACAGCTTGATAACTGGATAAAAAAAATACAGAATACTTCACATCTACAGCATTGCCAAGTAATTAAAGTGGATGAAGATTAAAATGTCCTTCATACTCTGTATAGTAATTATATATGGGTGTCAGAATATGAAAAGATATGATAAATACTTATTAAGTTAAATCCATGCCAAAGATCTCAGTTGATCTACAATTGTATACAGGCCTTGGGTCAGTTTCTGCTTGGCATTAGTTTCCAATGATAGATGTAAATCTTCTGACCTAGGACTGATGCGACAATTAAAACTTAACAGTCATCAGCATTTTGTTTCCATCATTATATTGATTAATGTTATAATGTTAAGTTTTACTTGTAGATATACCTCTTTTAGACAATTATTATGCAAGTGTGCATTTCATGTGGGGTTGTAGAATTGACTGACTTCAAAATGACTACAATTGATAAGTGTTAACCCCAATATTTGACAAATTTCAAGTTTTGATAAATTTCCTTTAGTTTTTATCTTTCTTAATATTCATATTCAGTCATAATCTGCATTACGCACAGCTAGTATTCAAGTACTACCTCTGCAGTCATTGTCCTGTTTTTGATTTCATTCAAAGTTTGGAAATCCCCAAGTGATAAATACTTGTCTTGCTCACATAAATATCATCAAATCTGAATTGACCAACATTAGGTCATAAACTGTAACCAGGTGTCTGGTACATACACTGACCAATCAGTACAAATGCCGGTACAAAACAAATATATTCATTCACCAATGAGTTGACAGCCAGATTTTTCTGAATACTGATGACTTGTGCTCGATTCTGTGAGCACATTTATAGCTTTGGTGGTAGGTACTGATATGATAGAGAAGTCCTTTTTTTCATGTTTGCTTGCTTTCTATTGTTTGTGGTAGAAATGCCAAATATGATAGGAAAATATGATATATGAAACATGTTGTTTGAATCTGCTTTTCAAATTAAATTCCACGCCATCATTAATCATGTCAATGGAACTGGCTCTGGCACAAAATTATTTTGCATAAATTGGGCACTAAATGTAGTGGAAGTTTTTGTTATAGATGTTCTAAGCTATTGTTGGACTGGTATAATGGAAAAGTAAATATTTCCTATTGGTATTATAAATCCTGATCTTAATCATGACCTCATATCAAAAGTAAGTCAAACTTACTTCCAAGGACAGATGTGAAAAGATTTGAAATAAATAGATTTCTTTTTATATTGACTTAATCGATTTGAAATAAATAGATTTCTTTTTATATTGACTTAATCGAGTCATACCATAAGAAGACATCAAATAGAAACTGATGGTGTGACACACCTCATTAGGCCACGGGCCGTGGCGCAGTTGGTTAGAGCGCCAGCTTATTAGCACCAGTTCCTCTGTGGTGATCCAAAGGTCGTGGGTTCGAACCCCGGGCGTGCCGGGATTGAACTCATGATACAATTTCCTACATGAGCTGAGGCCCGTGCCTAAAGGGTTAACCCGTTGTCCTTGTAAATCTGTGACCGGGTGAGTTGTCATGTCAAGGACCTGCGACATGACAATTCAGTGAGGCAGCACTATATCTGCGACAAGTAGGTCTCATCACGAAATGACTGAAATAATGTTGAAAGTGATGTAAAACCCCAAACAAACAAACAAACAAACACACCTCATTATTATGGGTAAGTCAATCATGTTACTGATATGAGTAGATCTTACCAATGTGGTAAGCTGTAAGCTCATAATGAATAAATAAGCTTTTTCTTGATAAGCCAAATGTTCAATCATAGTTAGTATTAACAAAAATCATTTCTCTTTCTAATCAAATCCTGCAATGATTTGAATACTGATTATTACTGTACTGAAGAAGTCATTTTGACAACCTATTGCAACAATCGTTTTCCCCTCAATTTTGAATGTCATATAATGATTGAAGAAACATTGTTGATATGAAACCTGCAGAAATTGTCATAACACTATTGGATGTGAAATTCAGCCTTTGATATCACATTATCTGAGCCAAAAGCCAGAGGAATTGCACACATCTCATTGAGTGGAGGCCATCTTGGATTAACAGGATTAACTACTTTTATGTATTTGTACTAAATGCTTAATTTAATGAGAAATTTGATACGCACCCTAAATTTGGCTTCCGTGGCCCCTCCGCCCTTTAGGACCACTCCATAGCATGGACTAGCTATTAACTCATCCAGAGTGTCGATAACAGGATTCAGTTTTTCCACTGTTAAAAATGACACGAGGTTTGCATTATAAGTGGCAAGTATTACAACACACAACTTCCACAGGGCACCATTTAACATCCTCAGTGGCAGCCATTTTGGATCCCAAATTGTACCTGTCGAAAAATTTATACAGACAACCTATAATGCATGGATGTGATAGAAAAGTCTTAATAAGGTCAAAATGTGATTCAGGCTTGTTTTAAGTATATTTAGATATGATTTAATATCACCTTGCATTGTCATGATTCTATATGAATGTATGATATAAGGAGTGAGTTGTTTGCTGAATCTCTTGTGGTGCTCTGAACGCTCCACAAGCCAGAATAAGAAGCCACATAGCAGGACAGTTGCTACCAGGCTGCCCCAGACCACTAACCTCAAAGGCTTGAAACATTTGGCCAGGATGTTTATCTGGAAAAGAAAGGTGTTCAAAACACATAGATCTATTTGAAGAAAAACATTCAATTCCATTCAAATATTTGAGTATTCACAAGTAAAAGACTGTGACATATTATAATAGTTTTGGGATTGCTAGTTTTGTTATTAAATGTTGTTAAGACTAGTTAAAAATAGCTAAATATTGGTTCTATATGAGACAGGAAATGGCACAAAATTCCTAAACTTGACACCTCACCTGTATAATGTAGATATGAACATATGTTGCCCAAGGCCTAACAACCTAGGCAAGACAATATATCATATGTATTTTAAAAACTACGAAAATAGGATCCCCATGTTCTCCTCAGAATAGAACACTCTCTATTTGACAATTATAAACCAGTGTTGAATAGTACTTCAAACCCGATAGCAATGGGATTACCCATATGTTAATTCCTCCTACACCTGTACATTGTCCTCTTATTATAATTTTTTATAGTTTATAGTTATTTCATGATATATTTTAAGGATTTCCATTTTATATTTTTCACTCAATTTGATTAAGAAATGCCTAGTTTAATCTCTTTAATGTATGTATAGTTAATATTTGATTATAACAATGCCCAATATTACAGAGTTGTCAACAGCTTTTTGACAACCCCACACAGCAAGCAGACAAGGGTAATTAACTTTGTTTCTCTAATCTTCTTGTTAATCTGCTTGTTTATCAGCTTGCTAATCTGCTTGTTTATCAGCTTATTAATGTGCTTGTTTATCAGCTTATTAATGTGCTTGTTAATCTGCATGTATATCTGCTTGTTTGTCCGTTTATTTATCAGCTTGTACTAGCTTGTTTACCACAATCTCTTGTAATGATATATAAGTGAACACTTTCAATGGTTTGTTAGTTAAGCCTGAAGAAGTCCCTTGAAGGACTGAAACATCTCACAATAAAAGGTTTTAACTCTTTGTCACCACAGACTTTGTTGGATTACTTTCATCACCATTACAATAAAACATGTCTTGCCTTAGACCTAACCTATATGAGACATTTTTAAGCAAGACTTACCCCAGGCCTAACAATAACAAATGACAAAGACTCCTCCCAGAATGGGGTGAAAAAATCCACCACCTTGGATCGTGATTCTGTTTGCGTGACATCAGCGAAGGCAAAGTCTGCCTCCTGTCAAACAAAGGTATAAGAAATCACAAATCAAACCATCAAAGATTTGTGATTGGTTTCTGGATCCAATAAATGCAGTGTGATAGAGAGATTAACAAAAATGTTAAGTTACATGTCTGGAGACAGCCCCAATCATTCCTGTCCAGGAACCATTCGGCAATGTTATCCCATAATGGCTGGCAGGTTTGGGTTTTAAGATGTAACTTAAAAAAGAAAAGAAAAAGCAGTCAGTTTAAGTAATATTGATAGACACTTTAATTTGGAATCGTATATTTCTTTAAATTGATATATATCTGTTAATCTGCAAACTCTCACCTGAAGTTAAAAGAAGTTGCCAATGCTTCGATGAACTCATAGGCGATGCCATAGTAGGACACATGACCAGTCATAGGGTCTGTGTTAATTATCATGAAGGGAGAATTCTGCAATCACAACGTGCTCAAGTATTATCTGATATGACAATACTAATAGAAATATCAATTCAATATGTCTAGTAGACGTATTAGACAGTGATTCTTGATACGCTATCACATATAGGTAAAAACGTATGAGTGGTCTTGGCGAACCTTAATGCGGGTTCTTTGTGTTACCTGTTGATTTTAGTGGGAGGAATGTTTGATGTTTATTTTATTTCTTGCCACGGCTAGATTTCGAGGAAAGAAATATTATATAATGGACTTACACCAAGCGAGACCCATGCTTGATATTTCGAGACAGACGATTGTATTTTGATAAGCCTTAAGAAAAGGTTTTATACGTGCCCGGTATATATAGGTTCCGTGCCCATTATATATTTGCTTCCTAGAAATCGGAGCTCCCAGAAAAACGCGTCCATTCCTCCCTGCGCCCGCATTGTCGTATTAGGAGTTTTAACTTTAGTTGCACCAAAAACTCGGAAAAGTCAGTATTATTTTCATTTACCAGTGTTTGTATATAAACATACCAGTTGGCACATAAGATACAATAGTTCAAAACTGTAGTTTCATTGTTACATTCAGAAAATCCAAACATTCTTCAAGTTCTTTTTCCTCTGTTATTGTTACTTTACTCACTCTGTTCCACCATTTAATGAAGTTCCTCCAAAATTCTAAAGCATTGTTCCAATATAAAGGATACTGGATGTCATCAACCTTTTCACAAAAATTGCATTGGTCACTTTCTTTTATCTTGATATTATATAACCATTTGTTACATGCTATTGTGCGATGAATGACTTTGATTTGATCTTTCGAAAGATTGGAGCTTTGTTTCTCTGATGCAGAAAAAGGGCATTTTAAAAATTCTTGTCCAGATTTCTTTTTCAACGTTAATAAAATTAAAATTTTAATATTCTTGTCCAGATTTCTTTTTCACTGTTAATAAATTTATAGGTGTTGGAGTGTATTTCTTAGCTTCAATGAAGCACCAGTAATAATCCTGAAATTTGAGTTTTTTAATACTTTTATAAGCTTCATTAATATATATCCCTGGTGCCTCACAATAGCTTTTGTATTTTTTGGAACAGGTATTCAGTAAGCGTCTCCAGTTCAGAGGTATGTTCTGTTTTATTTGAAGTATATTAAGAAAATAACACTGGACGTTATATCTAATATGTTGCTCATTAAGATTATAAAATTCATCTCTATCGTTCAATATGTCTCCTATAGTCTTTATAACTTTTTGCTTCCAATCGCTCCAACATATTGATTTGTTACTCATAGTTATACATTTGTTGTTCCACAGCGGTTCTTTAATAATCATTTTGACAGTGGTGGGGACACAATTATGTAATTCACACCACAGGTTGTGTATATGATATAATATTTTGGTATATGACTATTTTGTCTCATGTTGAGCTTGTCATATTTACCAGAGTAATGATCAATGAAATTATTACATCCATAAAAACTCAGTGGCAATATCTTCCATCTTGAAATATTCCCACTTGCCAAGTGATTGACCCATGTAATTTCGAGAGCTTTAACTTTTGAAGTAAAGTCACAAAGCTTCAAACCACCATTTTCAATTATCTGACATAATGTGTCTTTTGCAATTTTTGGCTTCCTACCATCCCACATAAAATCTGTTATAATATTGTAAACCTCCTTTATGACCTGATCAGGGGTATCTATAACACTAGAAACATATATGAGAGGGGATAATACCAGATTACTTAAAATTGTAATTTTACCTTCTTAAGACAATTTTCTTTGTTTCCATGTTGACTGTACTTCTAAGTTTAATTATAATTCTTGACTTAAAGTGAAACATATAATTTGGTTCTGATGTTGTGGCATTTACAATGCCAAGACATTCTAATGGATCTTTAATCCATGATAAACCATGGGGAAAGTGGTCACAACTTCTAAGTGGTCCTACATATTTGGCTGGCTTTAGTCTTTTGCATATTAACTTTCAGGCCTTCACAAAGTGAGTATGTTTCAAAAATAGATAATACTTGTTCTAGGGAATGTGTGTCATGAAGAAAACAGATGGTGCCAATAGGCTTATCTTAATTTCGTGACTATCTATCTTGATACCTTCTACAGATTTGTCTGCTCTAATTTTATGGTCTAAGATTTCAGCAACAATAACAATCAATGCACATATTTAATATTTCAATACACCGACATAGGCGAAAATGCTAATAACCTCACATAACATTAAAACACATCTATTAGGGATGAAAAGCATCATGAAGACACCCACTCTAAAATATCAAATTTGACAATATAATTATGAATACCTGGGAAAAAACGATCCAAGTTTGTTGTCATCGCAGTGCAATTAATGCAAGGGGAGAACCTGGAGAATTTGTTTATAACTAAACATGTGAGAAAGGCTTGACCTTTTACGTTGTGCAACTTGCTTATTATTCTAAAAATATCAAGGAGATCCATTTATCGATTTGTTGTTCCCCTGTGAGTGCGGGGATTAAAGAATAGCCCCACTGCCCCCCAGCATGTCGTAAAAGGCGACCAAAGGGGCGTCCTGTTTGCCGTGGGATGCGACCTGTGTCGGGGAGGATATGGAATCCTGACGGGCTGAGCACTGGGCTGGTTTGGCAGTAATACCGATCCAGTTGCAACAAGCCTGTCTTGGATCCAAATGTTCACCAGACAGGCAGATCAGATTAGGCCTGGATCTGATTTAACCGGCTTGTGGTATATTTCCTTTAATGTATTCTGGCTATTTTATATTTATTAGTGACAATTTCAATGTTTAAAATTTAAGAATAATTGATAAATTTTTGATTTATATTTCCTGAAAGGAGATTACTGCTCATTGGGTCAATCGAGGGATATAAATAAAATCCGAAAGGGTGGAGTTTTTATTCTTAGAGTATGTCATGTTGGGTATCCTCATGGCGTCAGGGCTTGGAGTTACCGGCCCAGAAAGGCGTCCCCTTGTTGGGCTCCGTGGTGGGTAGGGGACCTAACTGATGAAATTTAAAATAACACACATGGCGCAAAACAAACAAAAACGACCTAGGAATGACATAGATAGTGATGACGACTCAAATAAAACAGAGAAATGGCCTAGATTTTTAATTGCGGAAAGTTCCAATGCTGAACATACCCTGGCAAAAATGTCCCCCTTTGCAATTGCAAAGGGGATTCAAGGCATTGCCGGGGTGCCGAAAAACAGTTAAAAAAATGGGAACGCGTTTATTAATTGAAGTTGAGCGGAAGAGCCATGCGGACAATCTTTTAAGATGCCGAATGTTGGCCACAGTTCCAGTTTTGATAACGGCTCATAAGACCCTCAATAGTAAAAAAGGAGTGATAAGATGCCCAGATCTGGCGGGAGTTTCTGAAGAGGAAATAGTGGATGAACTAAAAGATCAAGATGTTGTCCAATGCAAACGAATTTTTATTAAGAAGGATGGAGCCAAAATTCCAATTAACACATTCATTCTGACATTTGAAGCAGCGCAGCTTCCAACATCTATTAAAGTTGGATATTTAAACGTCCGAGTTGATGTTTTCATTCCAAACCCTCTGCGCTGCTTCAAGTGTCAGAGGTATGGACATGGATCTGATCGATGCAAAGGAAACATAACTTGCCCGAAATGTACAGCCCAGCATAGTGGAGAAGAGTGTTCTTCGGAAACCATGAAATGTGTGAATTGTCAAGGCAATCACCCATCGTATTCGCGGAATTGTCCTTCATTTTTAAAAGAAGGAAATTCAGCGAATACGCCACACCGAAAACATTTCTTTTCCTGAGGCACGTAAACGTGTAGAAAGTTTTAATAATTCCAAAACATCCTATGCTACCCCCTTAAAAACCAAAGAGACAAAAACAATAGCAATACAGACAGAAATAACCCGGCCAATTGATGAAAAGAATTATTCCTATTTTTCAAATACTTCCAAATCTTCAGGAACATCCACTCAAACCCAAACACCCACTACCCCAGCAATAAATGTACCAACAGTTCAATCCACTAAAACCTCTTCACAAACTCCCTCCACATCATCCAGTAAAAATGTAAATAGCAACAGACCAGTTAAGAAATCAGACAAAAAAGAAATCAAAGATCAAAGCAAAACTAAAATAAATAGAACTAAATCCTTAGAAAGGATGGACACAGGTGATCCTTCCGATATACATTTTACACCTGTTCACTCAAAACATAATCATAAACTTAAATGATTATGTTAAATCCTATATTTATCCTCATTATTTTTAATATGGCTATCAGCAGTATCATACAATGGAACTGTAGAGGATTCGAGGCAAACATCAGAACTGGAGTTATTAGCCCAAAAATATAACGCATCTGTAATTTGTTTACAAGAAACTAAATTCAAAGATAATTCCACAACATTTAAGGGGTATGTACCTTATAATAAAGTTGGTTCAATAGATGCAATGGACCGAGCACATGGCGGAGTTTCTGTTTTTGTTAAATCCTGTATACCACAAAGTAAAGTAACATTAAATACTAATTTACAAGCTTCTGCAGTCAGGGTTACCCTGCATAATACATTAACTATATGTTCAATATATTTACCGCCTAGTGAGCCAGTTAATATTACAGATTTAAATAATTTGATAACCCAGCTGCCACAGCCATATATGTTAGTTGGTGACTTTAATGCTCACAACTATCTTTGGGGTGGCAGAAATAATACTGATGCCAAAGGACGTATAATAGAAGATTTTTTAAATAATAATAGTTTGTGCCTTTGGAATGACGATTCCCCGACATATTTACATCCTGCTACAGGCTCTTTAACATCAATAGATCTCTCCATGTGCACTCCAAATTTATTTTTAGATTATTCCTGGGAAGTAGAGGAAGATCAATGGGGTAGTGATCATTATCCCATTATTTTAAATAACCATTTTCCTCCACCAGACGAACGAATCCCCAAGTGGAAATTTCATAAAGCCGATTGGGCAAAATTTCAAACATCCTGTTTTAATAAAATAACTCCAGAACTTTTTAACAATGTAGATGATCCTCTTCAAGTTTTTACAGATACATTGTATGATATTGCTGATGGGTGTATTCCCAAATCAAAGCCAAATTCTAAAACCAAAGAAAAACCCTGGTTTAATGATGAGTGCAAAAAAGCTGTCAAGGAGCGCAAAAAAACTCTGAAAAAATTTAATCGACAGCCAACTCAATATAATTTGCACCAATTTCGAGTAAAAAGTGCTAAAGCCCGTTATATTATTAAAATAAGCAAGAGAAAAAGTTGGAAGGATTATGTTTCCAAATTAAATACGCGTACACCGATTAAAAAATGCTGGGATATGGTGCGTAAAATTTCGGGGGAAGGGAGGTGGAGCAAGGATCAAACATTTAACTCATAATGGCCAATTAATTACAAATCCCACTGAAATAGGTAACACAATAGGTCAAACAATTTCTAAGAATTCCTCATCCAATAATTATTCTGCAAAATTTCAACAAATGAAAAATAGAAAAGAAAGAAACCAACTAAATTTTACATCTCATAACTTGGAAGAATATAATAAATCATTTACAATAGAAGATTTGAAACTTGCTTTGGATAAATCTCATGATACCGCTCCTGGGCCTGATCAAATTCACTACCAAATCCTTAAACACCTCCCTGATCAATCACTTGGGCATCTTTAAAATATTTTTAATAACATTTGGGAAAGTGGTGATTTTCCTCCTTCATGGAGTGAAGCCACTATTATTCCCATTCCTAAGCCTGGCAAAGACTCCTCAGATTCAAATAATTATCGCCCAATTGCTTTAACCAGTTGTATCTGTAAAACAATGGAGCGAATGATTAATGAGCGTTTAGTTTGGTTTTTAGAAACTGCAGCTTTTATTTCTGTTGCAGAGTGGCTTTAGAAAAACTTGAAGTACCATTGACCACCTGGTACGTTTAGAGACATTTATAAGAGAGGGTTTTTTAAAAGGTGAGCATGTGGTTAGCATTTTCTTTGATTTAGAGAAAGCGTACGATACTACATGGAAATTTGGAATAATGAGCGATTTATATGATATGGGATTAAGGGGTCGTTTACCCCTTTTTATTCAAATATTTTTGTCAAATAGACAATTCAGGGTCCGAGTTGGTTCATCACTTTCGGATACTTTTGATCAGGAAATGGGTGTTCCACAGGGAAGTTTATTATCAGTCACCCTTTTTATTATTAAAATTAACAGCATTGTTGATTGTATGAGGCCTGGAGCAGATTGCTCACTTTTTGTTGATGATTTCAACTTAAGTTACAGGTCCACAAGCATGCATACAATAGAACGACAGCTCCAACAACATTTAAATAGATTACAAGAATGGGCTGATCATAACTGATTTAAGTTTTCTTTAAAGAAAACTGTGTGTATGCACTTTTGTAAAAAATGGAAGGTTCACCCAGATCCTGATCTTTATTTAGGCCAAACTCGGATACCTGTTGTCGAAGAAACCAAGTTTCTTGGACTTATTTTTGACAGGAAATTATCTTTTATTCCTCACATTAAATACGTTAAAAAGAAATGCCAGAAGGCATTGGATTTATTACGGGTTCTTGCCCATACCGATTGGGGAGGGGACCCTAATATTTTATTGCAATTTTACAGAGCGCTTGTACGTTCTAAGCTTGATTATGGATGTATGATATATGGATCAGCACGTCCATCTTATATTAAAATGCTTGATCCTATACAAAATCAAGGTTTACGACTTTGCCTTGGTGCATTTCGTACATCGCCTGCAGATAGCTTGGCAGTTGAGGCAGATGAGCTGCCCCTTGATTTAAGAAGAGAAAAGCTTGCCCTTCAGTATACTGCAAAAATTGCAGCTTGTCCAGACAATCCTGCACATGATACTATATTTAATCCAAACTATGTTGACCTTTTTGAAAGTAAATCTAATACAATACTAACTTTTGGCATTCGCATCAAAGAATCTTTACAATCTTTAAATTTAAATCCAAATCAAATAGCTAAATTTCAATATCCAGAAACACCTCCATGGACCTACGAATCTTTAAATATTAATGTAGCCATGTCAGAATTAAAGAAATACTCAACCGATCCATCCCTGTTTATAAATAGATATAATGAAATAAAATCTGTTTTCACTGGATATCAGTGTATTTACACTGATGGATCATTTGATGATGACAAGGCTGCTGCAGCTGCTGTTAAGGGCAATCATATTTATTCAGAGACTTCTCCACATCGAAAATTTTTAATATTTTCTGATTCATTGTCTTCTTTACAAGCAATGAAAGCAAAGGATTGGAAAAATCCTTTTATTTACAATATCCTTGAGCGGCATCACAAACTCTGTACTGAGGAAAATAAAGAAATTCGTTTTTACTGGATTCCCAGTCATATTGGAATCCTTGGAAATGAGGCTGCGGACCAAGCTGCCAAGGCAGCATTGGATAAGCGGCCAATAAATATGCTTATACCTTATACAGAGTTTAAGAAATATATTACTGTTTTTTTACGTTCTAAATGGCAATTGCGCTGGAATGAAGCAGTTTTTAATAAATTACACGAAATTAAACCCGTTCTGGGTAAAACAAAAGGTGCTTGTAGAATTAACCGAAGAGAAGAGTCTGTTTTAAGTCGAATAAGAATAGGACATAGTCAAATATTTAACACATTGCTATCTTCTTAAAGGTGAAGATCAGCCTCAGTGTGTTGGATGTCAAAGGGCTATGACTATTAAACATATTTTAACTGAATGTATTGATTTTGATATAATTAGGACTCAATATTTTAATGTGCAAGATTTACATTCGTTATTTGATACTGTAGTTACTTCTGTGATAGTATCGTTTTTAAACCAAATAGGACTTTATAACCAATTTTAAGTGTGGAGCTCTTGTTTACTTAGGTCATTGGCCTATTTATCAAGAACCGCGAAACATCAGATGGTATTTAAAGTCTTTTAAATTGAATTCATTTCTACAATTTTGTTGTCTATAACTGATATATTGAAAGGATTTTTTTGATATTTTATGTTAAGATTATTTACATATATTGATTTTATAAACGTTTATGTTTTTACCACTTTTAGGCACTGAATAACCTTAGTGGTTGATGTGCCTCTAAGCAACCATTCATTCATTCATTCATTCGATTTGTTGTTGGCATCTCACAATATCATGAATACTTCAAAGCACTTTTTTTTATATAATTACACAACATCAGTCATACGTTTAAGTCAAGTACATAATTAATGATGTTTGGTTCATCACTGACTATCAATATATTTTCTCATTCTTGTTCACCAGTTTGATTTGCTTGAAGCGTAATCATCAGAACAAAGTACAAGACCATGATCATTTTTATCATCATTTTCAAAAATATCAAATTATATATGATATTGGCATTTCAATTAAAATAAGATTATAGATCTAAAGCAAACTGGTGTAATTTGGCCATATAAATAACAGAGGAAAATAAAATAATGGTTATTGTTCCAGAGACATCAAATTGAAACCTTTACTCGTGAGTGTATTTGATGAACATTAAGGGACCAGGTGTGGATTAGATCTGAGAGCAATTATTATTGCTCTCAACCAAGACTGAGTCTCATATTACAGAATTAACCACCTGTGCAATCCAGAATATCAGATCATTCAATTCTTGGCATAACCTATAAAGACAATGTTGCTTTTATTGCAATTATTCTGCTCCTGATAGCCATTCACAAGCAAAACTGTACATTCCAGTTTTTAGTGAAATCCTTAAATTTTTCACTGATTATTTTTCCTCTGATTTTTTATTATCTTGATAATAATGGGAAGATTATCGATGTTCATCTGCATGCTTATTGCACTAAATCTGCAAATGGGTATTTAAAATCAGGGCATTATTGAGTCAAAAAGACAGATTACATGACCTCTGAAAGCTTTCTATCCATCAAATATCAATTAATGTCAATAAAACTGATCAATGTCATAGAAGTAATATGGACATACTTGATGACATCATATAATTGTTATAAAATATGGCCAGAAGCCCCTCGAAATACAATACACTAGAAATGACAACCCACCCGGTCACAGTTTTACAAGGACAACGGGTTAAACAAGTAAACATATGAGGCAGCAAATTTTTCTCATCTCTCTATTTTTGTCTCCAATTTTAAAAAAGAAAAACTTCAATGTCATACCTACTGTAGTAACTGACGATTATTGCATAGTATCACTCCATCCCGGAATACCAATCAATTCAAAAAATGTATCAAACTCAAATAATATGCTGTATGATTTAACTGAGCAATATGACATAGCACACAATTTAAATGAACCTAACCACAATCTGGGTTCTAATTTAACACTAACCAACTGCGCCACAGCCTGTGGCCCCCATGTGCCTGATAATCATAAAAATTAATATGAAACCTTCAAATTATCTCTAAAGTGAAACCTTTCATGTAAACCTTCAAAGTACATCTGGATTATGATGAGTCAAAATGCCCTAAAATTCACATGCTCCAAAATGTCCTAAAATGCACTTTCTCAAAAATGTCATAAAATGCACTTTCACCAAAATGTCTTTAAAATTCAATTGCACTACAAACACCCCAAAAATGTAGTTGCGCCAAATTCAACTTGTGTCAAAAATATGTTTGTGTCAAATGTCAAAATTCCGAGAATATCTTTGGTGTCATTCAAAATTATTGACACAGTGTTCACTGTACATAATGCAGAATATTTTCCTGTATAAATAGGTTGTAGCATGCTGAGAGAAAAACAGATGTCTGGATATCTCTACGATTAGAGCATATCCTGATTATGTCATGGCCAGATCTATCTCTATAAAAAGATGTCCTGATGTCCATCTCTATAAAGACATGCATATGAATATGCTTGTGTTTAAAAGACATGGAAATATATGTGTCTGATAATCATAAAACCTAATAGGAAACCTTCAAATCATTGAATCCCTAATGTGAAACTTTCCACGCATATGAATATCATTGTATTAAGACATGGAAATTCACATTTCACATTTGATGGACTTGTCCTGATAGGAGAAACAAGTTAATAAATCAATTGAAGTTTGTGTGTAGAGGGCAGCATGGACTCTTGATGTTGACAAGGGAATGACAATCAGCAGCAGAGAATCTCAATGAAAAATAGCCAGAATGACTTTCACAGATTCAGGACCCGAAATGTCATATAGTACTTGCAACAACCGATAATGCTTTGAGATCCAGGGGATGTCCCTTTTCAAGTGTAAATTGTGAAAAAGTTCTCACCAAATTGAGTCAAAAGTAATCCCTTATTGCGTTTATATTGTTTAATAATCACATTAATCATCAATGACAACTTGCAGATGAAGATACATCAATGGTATCTGATGCCTCAATACCATTTGCGCTGGAAGTAAAAATCAGCCGACCTTGCTGATCCAGGACGCCGTGGAGTTTATGAGTGAGATCATGGGCACCAGGGAGTTTATTGGCGAGATCCTGGGCACCGGGGAGTTCATGAGCGAGATCCAGGATGCCGGGAATTTGTTAGCAAGATACCGGGTGCCAGCGAGTTTATTAAGCACACTCGTCACACTCCTCATTGCGCCGAGTCAAAGACAGACATTGACATCATCTAACACATGTCTATAAAGACATCTGTATCATTTTACATGTTTATGTTTGAACACAGAAATGAAAGGTAAGTCCTATTTTCACCATACGATGCCACCGGCAGCCCTAAGATGATCTTAAGATATGCCTGTAGGACACTCACGGGAGCCTGCCATCTACTTTAATATGATGTTTGTTGATAAGTCATTGTGGTAATGTCGGCAACTATTATGTCGCAGCTAAAAGTTCATGATGACCCGCGCAACGTCTTAAAACTGCCCAATTTCGGCTGATAATCACTCAGTGTCCTGACGGCACCCAGGCTTGCCAGCCAATTTTGTAAAAAAATAATCCCATTGGCTGACCCAAATGTGACTAGGGTATTATTGATGAATATTTGAAAATAGATGAATATGTTCTCAAACAATGTGTCAGACATAAGGACATTACAGAATAACATTATACTTTGCTAGTGATGTCATACAGGTTTACACACATGTTGTAACTACATGAAACTTATGTGACTGAATATCTAACATATATCGTTCATGAGATTACCCCAAAAGCATTTTTCACTTGGGGCACTGAGGGAACAGGGGCAGATCCAGGATTTTTTACCCCGGGCGGCACAAATATGCTCTGAAAAAAGTGTGGGATGGGGGTTCAAGTTCCCAAAAGCCCCCTGAGCCACAGACCCCTGGACGCCTTCAGCCCCCAAAGCCCTAGCTTGGATCTGCCACTGGGGAAGGACCAAGGGATTCCAACATTTTGATAATCTATGTGTCTAAATCTGTGAAATGACTGAGTTTCAGTCTTTCGTTAATTGTAATATAGAGTCCCTAATAAAGTGACCATTTCTCACTTTCTCACTTTTAATGTTATCATGTCTCTGTTTGTTTGCAAAATAGAGATCAGACACTCTTTAAAAAGAGTAGGGCATTGAGTCTAGATGTTAGGCTTTATCTAACATTGCCTTTCTTGGTTAATGCCAATAGTATGCTACATAGACGACAACCGTCAAGTAAATGTGCGCGTGCGCGGGAGGGAATGGACGCTTTTTCTAGGAGCTCTGGTTTCTAGGAAATTAAAATATAGTGTACATTCATATCCCTGCAATCATTCACATTTTTTCTGACTGGAAGTATTATATATTGGATATTACTATTGTATAGAAATTTTTGGAGGACTAGAATTGTTTTGGAGACAAGATTTACAGAAAACAAGTCATCTGCCATCGTTGGATAGTATATATAAACGTATATATACCGGGTACGTATAGCGGCCATCGGCGAAAACATTCTCAAGTGATTAAATATTAAACCTAACACAAACAGGCTAACTCTAATTATATAATTCTGTACATGCTAAAAATTGATTCAAGCATTCTAAAAATCCTAGAATTTGACAGAAGGCAAAAATAACCATTCTCCTCCCGTTGCATAACACGGCACAAAGAACCCGCATTCAATCTTAAGGAGAAAGGTGGTAAAATTAACTGAAGTGCGTAGAACAAGTCTCAGTAAACAGTCTAATAATATTTGCTGGGCGACTAGAAGTTCTGTGAGCTGAGCGACTAACTCTAAGTTAAGCATATATAAGGAGGAGAGAATTGGCAATAGTCAGTAGCGCCCAGGGAATCAACTGACAACCGTCACTGTACACCAGAAGAAAACGGGATTTCTGCGAATGCCTAGTGGTTTTATTGGTTTTATCTGGTTTTAGAGTCGATTTTAATCAGTTTTTAACCTGAAAACTTTAAAGCAGGCATCGTGTACAGTGGTTCTGGGCGTGAATTGGTCTTTCCATACATCTGAAAACGTAAGTTGAATACATATATTTTTATTTCTCATACAGCATTGTATTAAAACTAAAGCATAGTGAAGCATAGTGGAAACTAAGAGGTCTTAAGAATATTATACACAAAAAATCTAAATAATTAACTTTCGTGCGGAAGTTATTTCTTTGTGTGTGATATCAAAAATAAAACAACACTTAAAGCTTAATCAAAGCTCAACTATAAATAGTTATTCTCTTAAAGCTGGAAAATACCTTGAGCTAAAACAAAATCTCAAAATAGCTAATCCTCTTAATCTCAAACAAAGGTCTGAAAATATTTATAAACTGACACACAAACAAGGTCAAAAGGTTCTGGGAATATCAAACTCTAAATAAATATTTCTTATGCTGGAAATATTTCAGCTATTCCCTAGAAGATAAAAAATACGCCAAATTAAGCATTTTTAACTTATACCCCTGCATTATTGAATATGTTTGCAGATCTAACACGCATCATGGCTACACCCAATCCAACTGAGGGCCCGGACATTGATCAAGATGATGACAATGCCATTCCGGATGACACAGCCAACGTCAGCGTTACTCGTAAAGCAACGGCATCAAAAAAAGCAACGTCGCTAACCAAAGATAAGCTAAAACTAGAGTTGGACAATTTAAAGCTGGAATTAGATTCAAAGAACACTCAAATTCGTCAATTATTAGAATAAAAAAATAAATGCAATACTGTATGCCAAAAAGAAATAGATTTCTGTAGAAGCAAAATTAATGAAATGAAATTTGAAATAGTCGGCAAAGATAAGGAAATTATGAGGTTACATGAAAAATTGTGCTTTGAACGAAAAACAAATGAGGAACTTTCGAAACTAGATAGGAGTGGTAATATGGTAAACCCTACTGAGGTTAAACCGGCACAGGTTAGGCCTAAATATCTGATAATGGCAGAACAGGTTAACGGCAGAAATATAGTAGAAAATAATGATTGTGAAGATTTTGAACTCGTGCCAGCTTTGCAGATGGACACGGTTGTTGATTTCAAAAAAGCTTTTAGTATGGTTGAAACCTTCAATAGGCTTAGGGAATTTAATGCGATAATCCTAATGTTAGGTGCTCATGATATTCTTAACAACAGAAGTATAGATGACATATATGCTTGTATTATTGCAATTGTTGAAACTCTCACATATTACACTCGTGCAAAACTGATTCTCTGCACACCCCCTCCGTTCACTTCTTGCTATGGATCACAGGCTGTTCTGACTAACAAGCTTTCTGGGAAAAAATTCGAAAATGTTACTTTCTGGAATACTAAAGATATCTTTGACAAATACATAAGAAATGAATTCATGGCAAATGAAACTCACGAACTCAGTGTTGATGGTACAAAAATATTTTTTGATAAAATTATTAAAAACATCACAGTAGATATGTCTATCAATCTAACTCAAAATCTTCCTGAAATACATGCTAAACAGGCACCTGAATCTCATAGCAAACATACATCATCTGCTCAATCAAAATCCCCTGAGAGTGCTCAGACCTCTGTCTCTGGGAACTCTCGTGCTACTTATAAAGGGTGTACTTCTAGCACAAAAAATGATTTGATGTGGTCCCTGGCAAATGATTGTATTCATATTGTCAGGGAAATCCCTAGTGAAAAAATGGGACTAATAATGGGCAGACTCGATGAAAACATTAAAGCAGTTCAATATATGAGTTCAACTGTGGTTCATAAGATGTCGTGGAAAATCCCATCAGACCCCAAAGGGGAAGTACGGGGAGTATTAATTGCAGGGCCCCCTACAAATCTTATGAATGCTCTGGATGGAATAGATACTGTGCTTGCAGGCTACGATATTTATGAAGCCTACGGTATCAACAAACCAAGCGACAATAGGACGGTACTGTGTCAGAATTTTGAAAAAACAGGGGAATGCAGATTTGGGGAAAGTTGTAGGTTTCTCCACTCTAAAAAACGTAAGATCAATAAATGACGGGATTTGGGGAACATGGGTAGCGATTATATAAATATAAATAATGATCATGTACATACTTATTTATATGATGGAAACAGTGTTACTAGCATGGATATTGGCTATATAAAAAATTATCTAAAAGATGAATCAAGAAATGATATATTATATTGCTGTGATCAAGACATGAATGTCAAGAGTAATATGAATATCTGTGATAACAGAGTATATTATGATAACATGGTTGTATATAAGGATATGGAAAGAAAAGCCAGGTGTATTAATTTTTGTAAAGAAACTAGTCATGCACACAAGTGTCCACAAGAGATAAATGGTATCATAAATATTAAAAAAGGTTTTACATTAAATTGTTCAAAAAACATGAAGAGAAATGATATAATATATTACTTGGGTAAAGACCTGAAAGGCAAAAGTGATATGAATATCTGTGATAGCCAATTATATTATGATAACACTGTGATGTATAAAGATATGGAAAGAAAAGAAAGATGTATCAATTTATGTAAGAAAAATGATCTTATGATGCATGATGATTTTAATAAACGTTGCATGAATTTTAACTTCATACAGAATTACATAAATGAGTTTTATACTAGTGGAATAAGTTTAAAAACCCCATGTTCCCGTAGTCTTGATGACCCCACCCTTATAGAAATAACTGCAAAATCAAATAGTATATCGCACAAATTTAAAAAAGTTTTTCAAATTAATTCTTACTATACAGAAAACATGAACATCAAAATGAACAAATATTATAATTCTAACTCTTAAGCCAAGAACTCAATTACAAAACATAATCAAAAAGAATGTAAAGAATTTAATGATAACACTCCTAAAACATATGCACAAATATTAAAAAACATTAACAATAAAAGCATTGAACACCTTGAACATATAAAGGGGATTCCCCCGATGGACACTCTTAATGGAAAGCATCTTAACGGTATCCCCTACATATGAAACATAAGAAAAAACGCAGACCAATCAGACACCGTATCTGGATCACATGGTCAAAATAGCCACTCCCACCACAGGCGGGACCGTGCGAGTAAAATGGAATCTACTGCGTTACTGAATGAAATATCTTTCTCAAACCGATTCGAATGTCTAACTGACAGTAGCATAATCGTAACACATGATTCTGGTCAAAGAGAATATAATCCTTATATTAATAATCGTCTCATCAAGTCAAGAAGCGATCGGACATTGGCTCCGCCCTTCTGTAATCTGATTGGTCGTCGTGGGGGGCAACTTGCTGGAGGTGAAAGGGGCTTCCTCTATAATGACGTCATAGGGTCAATGACCGGATTTCCATCAGATAGTTGTCTTAATGCTAAAGAGAACACAAATAAAATTAACTCTAATAGGAAATTAATGAAAAACAAAACGAATAAACATATAAAACGTAATCTTAAAAATAATACTCATATTGCAATGAACAAGGATCTAATTATTGCAACGGCCAATGTTCGAAGTCTTGGAAACAAGACGGAACTGATAAACTTATATATAAATGAAAATAATATTGACCTATTCTTTATAACTGAAACTTGGATTAATGAAATGAATGAACGAATTATTAGGGGTGAAATTAAAAATAACAACTATGACATTGAACATATACCTCGGTCCATAAGGTCTGGCGGAGGCCTGGCGATTATTTACAAACCTGAAATAAATATAAAGAAAATTAATCACAAACATAAATTATCAACAATGGAAATGATGGAAATAAATATTAAATCTAAAAATAAAATATGCACTGTTATTACAATATACAGACCTGAACCGTCTGATAAAAACAGATATACTTATACAGAATTTTTTGAAGAATTTAGTGAACTAATGTCTTATTATAGCACATACACTCATGAAGTGATGTTAGCAGGTGACTATAATTTTCATATGAACAAACCAGAAAGGCCTAATGTAATAAAATTCAATGAAGTCCTAGATTTATATAATATGCATAATCACGTGACAGAACCTACTCATATCATGGGAAATACCCTTGACTTAATAATAACTAGCATACATAGTAATATATTAAAAGAACATATAGTAGATGAAAAAATATCAGATCACAACATAATAAAAATGACCTTAAATCTGCACACTAAAAATAATAACAAAAAAAGAGTATCATATAGAAATTATAAGAAAATGAATATAACTGATTTTAAAAAAGATATTGAGGAGATGTTCAATGAAAATAGAGACTATCAGGATACAGATCTAAATAAATTATTGGATAAGTATAACAAACTGACAATGATACTTGATAAACATGCTCCTGTTGTCGAGAAAACCATAAATAATAGGAAACCAGCCCCATGGTTATCTGAGAATATACGAATGGAAAAAGGAAATAAAAGGAGATTGGAAAGAAAACATAACAAAACTGGTCTCTCCTCAGATAAGATACAGTTTAAAATACAGAGGAACAAATATAACAACATCATCAAGGACTTGAGAAATAAATATTATTCTGGAATAATAAATTCAAATAAATCGGATCCAAAAAAATTATTTAAGATATTAAACAAATTATTGCATACTAAGGAGGATACTCCTTTCCCGAGGCACAATGACAGAAAGGAGTTAGCCTCTGAATTTAATAATTTTTTCCTTGAAAAAATAACAAACCTCAGAGAAACTATGGATAAAAATGATAGAAATGTTGAACAGCAAACTGAAGTAGTCAAATTCAATACACAGTTAGAAAAGTTTGCATTGTTAAGCGACGCTGAAGTCAGAAAAATAATTAAAGAATCCGCAAAGAAGTCATGCGAATTAGATCCCATTCAGACATGGCTACTAAATGAATGTCTGGGAAGTTTATTACCATTAATTAAGGCTATCATAAATAAGTCAATATCATTAGGAAATGTACCTGATGAACTGAAGATGGCTATTATTAGACCCTTAATTAAGAAACTAGGTCTTGAACTGATAAAGAAAAATTATAGACCAGTCTCAAATCTGGCCTATTTATCGAAACTAATAGAAAGAGCTGTCGCTACACAGTTTGTAGGTCATTTGGTTAGAAATAAAATTCAAGAGCTATTTCAATCAGCATATAAGGAATTCCATAGTACTGAAACTGCATTGCTTAAAGTTCAAAATGACATATTAATGGATATTGATAATGGTAAAACGGTAATGCTGGTACTACTAGATCTATCAGCTGCGTTCGACACTATTGATCATGAGATATTATTGAACAGACTGGAAAAAAGATGTGGTATCACTGGAATTGCCCTTAAATGGTTCAGATCATACTTATCTAATAGAAAACAATGTGTGATAATTGATGGTAAAAGATCAGAAAACATGAATATTAAATATGGTGTCCCACAAGGCTCAGTTTTGGGACCTTTACTTTTCACTGCATACATGGAGCCTTTATCGGATATCATTGGTAACTATGGTCTCAAGCATCATATCTATGCTGATGACACACAGCTGTACATCACCATTGATCCTAAATCTGATGAAACTAGAAATAGGATAGAGATGGAAAGTTGTATTAAAGAGGTTAAAAAATTCTTATTGGAGAATAAGATGAAATTAAATGATGGAAAGACAGAAATGCTGTTATGTGGTAAAAGCTCTGATTTCAAAAATAAAAATGTACCTGAAGAAATTCTAGTAGGGGAAACCAAAATCCCTAGATCATATGCTGTTAAGGATCTAGGGGTTATGCTAGACCAAGAAATATCTATGAAATCACAAATAAAAAAAATGTGTAAAAATGGTTTCTTCCATGTAAAACACCCTTGCTCATGCCTTTGTTACCTCTACCCTTGACTATGGGAATGCTCTTCTTGCTGGTTTACCTGAGTGTGAATTATCTAAACTACAAAAATTACAGAACGCTGCAGCCAGGGTAGTTGGGAAACTTATAAAGAGAGATCATATCACGCAAAAACTTATAGAACTTCACTGGTTACCTGTGAAGGCTAGAATTGATTTCAAAATAGCTCTACTAACATGGAAGGTGCAAAATGGCTATGCCCCAAAATATTTATCCAATTTATTGGAGTATAAGCAACTAAGCAAGGGTCTGCGGTCTAATGATAATAATGAATACATAATACCTAAGACTAATATGAAATCCTATGGCTATAGGGCTTTCATGGTATATGCGCCGAGAATATGGAATGCCCTGCCCCTTGAAGTGAAAAATTGTAAAACAGTGGAAACCTTCAAGAAAAAGCTTAAGACATTTTTATTTAGAAAGCACTATCTTAATGAACTAAATGAAGCGCTTAGAGCAGACCTGGTCTGATGCAGCGCTATATAAATCGTTATTATTATTATTATTATTATTATTATTATTATTATTATTATTATTATTATTATTATTATTATTATTATTATTATTATTATTATTATTATTATTATTAATATACTCAACAATGACAATGACCCAACAAACATTCTAGATACTACTCCAAATTATGAGAGGCCCCGGGCTGTGGCGCAATTGGTTAGAGCGCCAGCTTATTAGCACCAGTTCCTCTGTGGTGATTCAAAGGTCGTGGGTTCGATCCCCGGCCATGCCGCGATTGAACTCATAATTCAATTTCCCATATGAGCTGAAGCCCTTGCCTAAAGGGTTAACCCTTTGTCCTTGTAAATCTGTGAGCGGATTGGTTGTCATGTCAAGGACCTGCAACATGACAATTCAGTGAGGCAGCACTATATCTGCTACAAGTAGGTCTCATCACGAAATGACTGAAACAACGTTGACAGTGATGTAAAACCCCAAACAAACAAAAAACCAAATTAGGAGATTTTTACAGTGAGCATCTTTGAGGGCATTTTTTATCAGATTTTGTAAATCTCTCAGAGTAATCTCTCAAAATGGCATGTTTATGTTTTTGTTCCTGATTTTTGAAGTACAATGCACGCCACTATTGACTCAACAATTCTTAATCAATGAAAGACACATTTCTCAATCGTGTGTTTGTTTGTTTCATGTCACTTTCAACATTATGACAGTTATTTCATGACTCAACCTATAGCTACTTGAAACAGGTATAGTGCTTATCCACTGAATTGTACTTTCGCAGGTCCTTGACAAAAGCCTTAGCTCATATTAGAAACTGTATCATGAATTCAATGATGACAATGAATTCAATGCTGATATTTGAATGGGATATGGTCTCGATAGCACATATTGTGTTATTGACAAATAGTATGATAGTGGATAGCTTTGTCAAAACTCATTTTAACACCCAATGAAATCTTGTATATCCCTGTCCGCCCTCAATATGGACCTTGGTAATCGCGTCACATTCACTATTATCGCAAAGCCGTGCATGCCCAAAATAACATGGTGGTTGTAAGATGGTCAGAAAATGGTGCAAATCATGCATTTCCGAGTTCTTTTCTTACATTTTTTTTGGTAAATGAAAGGATTTTTTTTTTGTAAATCAGATGAATTGATATTAAACCAGTTGTGCTGAATTTCTTTTTGAAATTTTGCAAACTTAACATGGGAAAAGAGTGCTCTTATGGCAGCTTGCAAAAGCTAATTGTCAAAAAAGCAAAAAAATGGTGATTAAAAAAAAAACACTTCTGTCATATGTCGACCTTTGAAATGTAATATATAAAATATTGTTTAAGCGTAAAAGGTCCAAACAGAAAAAGCAAAGTAAGTTGGAAACAAGGCAAAACTAGCATGGAAGGAAAGGGTACTGACAGCCATACTACAAGTACTAAATGAATATGAAATAAACTTACCTGTACCGTAGTGACCACAAAGGTTCTATTTTGCAAGTTAATGCTCATTCTGTGTAGTTTATATTCTCACAATGAGTAATTTAATGCGGAATATAGGCTTGTTTCTATTACTCACACACGGTCATTTCCAAATAAGACAAACACATATGCACTGTCAATATTGCAAGATACTTTGGAGTAGTTACCTGCAAATACCGGCATATGAATGAGCATCAAAGGCTGAACTCGAACAACTCACACTGCAGGCAGCAGCAATCAATGCATGAATGCTCCCACTGACAACTACACGGTCCATTCATAAATAACCTGCACAATATTTATTGAATATGTTCTAAGAGGTTTGAGATGATTTTCAGGCACGCCTAGACATGCAAAAATAATTGTTATTCCATTTCTATAAGATAACTATTGGATGTCTTTGAAAGCCTTACCTTTGTGTCATGTCATTTTTTTCCATTTTGTGTGAAAGAAATTTTGACAGGGGCTGTATATACAGCTAAATATGGCCTGTACCAAATGGTCTTTACTCCTGGTTATTGCTCCATCTATGTTAATTAAATTCTCGTTTAGGTAAATGAACACATATGCTAGAGGTGTGGTACAATGTAGTGGCAAGTCTCAATGGCGTCTTTTATCAGATATAGTCCGACTAAGTGTGAGATACATTAACTACTGGTAACTTGCGATTGACCAATTCTGTACAATACATTAACTACTGATAGTCTAACCTACTCTGTGCAATACATTAACTACTGATAGTCTGACCTTGGAATATAATAAGATCAAAGGTTTCTTATGATGCCATATGAGCCGAAAACTTTAAGAATCTGACGTTATTAGATTTTTTGACAATTTTGACTCATCATAGACAGTATTAAAGCATTCATGAAACCTGGAAGGTTCCAGGCAATTTTACAGAGGATTAAGGTATTTGAAAACAATATATGATCTTAAAATTGACATACATACAGGTTATCTGTCTGAAATCCAGAAAAGAACATCTGCTCTGAGAATTGATTTTTTGTGACCACCAAGTACTGCTCGTACTGTACAGGAAATGACCACCAAGTACTGCTCGTACTGTACAGGAAATGTGTTGTGTGACATTGACCTTTGAACTGTTACAAAGCTCCGTAAGTCACAGGAGGTGTTGTTTACCAATTGTCAAAATTGGAGCAACACATTTTCGGCCATTTTTTTCACTATTTGGAGAATTGGAAGACACAACTTATCATGATGATAGTGCCTTTTCTTGGCTTTCTTTTGGTGGTAAAATTATTAAAACGGATGAATATTTATGAAATTATGAGTACAAACATCCAAGAAAACTGCAGAAATTGCCAATTTATTTTTATATGTTTCAAAAAATAATTATATTCTATATGTTCTGATGTGCATTTCTCTCAAATAGAACGCCATTATGAAGATTTCATCTTTGTTTTTTATACAAACTCATTTTAAAAAAATCAATTCTATACAACCCAGCCTTTAAGGGGAAATCCATGCAGCCTCTGATGTCTTCCCATTCAGTGGTGTGAAAAACCCCAAATTTCATCAAATAGGGTCAAATCATAAATTTCACTGATACAAATTATCAGCATTCACAGTTTTATGATTCAAAGTCCTTGTGCCAGTGTCACTATTTCCATATCTCGGCCTTTTAGTTAAGGGGAATTCCATGCAGCCTTTGAGTCATTTCTTCACTTTTTGACAAAAAGGTTTTCACATGCACAAGATATATTTCAAATAAATAATATACATGTCCCATAAATGATATTTGTCACAACCATAAAATTTTCGTCACAAACATGAGTTATTTCATTGACTCAAATAATATTAAAATAATCTTATGTTCTTCTGAATTATACTCCTGACAATATATTTTATAAAACATTGCCACCCTGTTCTCCAAGCTGGACAGGTGTCCAACTGGTAGCTCAATATGTGTTTACATGAGACCACAGACCAGCTAAACAAAGCTTGTTGACAAAGTGTTCAATTGCTGGTGTAATTTTCAGCAGACAACTGATCAACTTTAAAGTGCCACAGAAAGTTGTTAACAGGGAATATTTTGGGTAAAACTACATAAAAGCACTGTTTAGGGTATAAACATTCATGTTATGTTAAGAAAATGTGTCTGAAAGTCAGGTTTCATGAATGCTTCAAGACCAAAACATATCGTGAGTGAAATGTTCTACTTTCTCCACTAATTATGGAGATATACATTTTATTTCTCTATTCCAAGTGTGAACAATTCTTCAATATTTTAGATACGTTCATGTCAGAGATTTCCACACCACCTGGGTCAGTGTATCTTGTGGCCAAAGTGTTAAGTCATAATTCTGTTTGGAGTTTTCAAATTGAATTTTAAAATGCAAGTTTTATTTGGGGTAATTTCATTTTTTTTGGTTGTGATTTGGCCAAGATATATTCAGTATACACTAAAACCAAATTTGGTTATATCCTTTACAAATGCTGTTTGATATAGCCATATTACCAAAACCCATATTTATCTATTTTCATTTATTCATTTTCATTTTTCTTAAATACTAAACAGTAAAACAGAATGAAATTATTTGTATCACTGTTAGATTTTATTATTTCATGCATAACTGCACAAGCCTCCGCCTCAGGCCATGAACCATACTAATTGCAATTGTGGGCATCAGGGACTGGTGTGCATGTGTGTGTACAAGGTTTGGGTAGCAGAAAAAGTTAATTGTTTAATCTGACTGAAAAGCCAGCCTTCAATCAGGTCTGCTAATATAAATACTTAAAGCATTCATGAAATGAGGTTTTCAAGCACATTTTCCTTGCATAATATAAATGTTTAAACCCCACACTTTGCAATCACAAGTTATTACCCATCATATTTCCCCTACATATATTTCTGTGTCATTTGAAAGTGGACAAGTCTTCTACTAAAATCCAAATCATCCATTGGACACCTTGTCAACAAACTTTGTTTAGCTGACCAATGATTCTGTCCAAACACCTGCTTAGTAAAGTCTTTCTAACAGTGGGGCACCCTAAATTGGGACAATGGAGTGACATGGCTTACAGAGCCCTGTTTGTCCAATGATGTTTGTCCAATGATGTTTGTCCAATGTTTGTCCAGTGATGTTTGTCCAATGATGTTTGTCCAATAATGTTTGTCCAATAATGTTTGTCCAATGGCACAGGTCTAACACCCTGACAGACCACAATAGGGTCACATGATTGTATACATGTAGCCACCTGGTGGTCAAAGGAGTACAGGCAGTACTTGGCATTTTTAGCAAAACACAATAAACATGGTCAGCGTATTTTGGCTGAGTTTAGTGAGATAGCTTAATTGTATCAGTTTCATGGCCACAAATCATTTATTTGTTTGTTTGTTTGTTTGTTTGTTTGGGGTTTTACATCACTTTCGACATTATTTCAGTCATTTCGTGATAAGGCCTACTTGTACCAGATATAGTGCTGCCTCATTGAATTGTCATGTCGCAGGTCCTTGACATGACAACCCACCCGTGACAACCCAAATCTGTGATCGGGTGGGTTGTCATGTCAAGGACCTGCGACATGACAACTCAATGAGGCAGCACAAGGACAACGGGTTAACCCTTTAGGCATGGGCCTCATCTCTTATGGGAAATTGTATCATGAGTTCAATCTTGGCACGGCCGGGGTTCGAACCCACGACCTTTGGATCACCACAGAGGAACTGGTGCTAAAAAGCTAGCGCTCTAACAAACTCTGCAACGGCCTGTGGCCTTCAGATCATTTAAGCATAGCCCAAACTTCTATGAAATTGCCTGTGACCTCTGTGGTTTCATGAATGCTTTAACCCCTAAAGGACTAGCCTCTCTGAATTCTGTTGATTGGCAGGACTAACCAATTTTTTTCTGGACTAGTGTATCAACATACTAAAGTGATGAAATTTATAACCATGGTTACTCAATATGCTCAATAAAGTGCTGGGGTCAAAAGTTCATGATCCAAGTTATCTGACGCCATTATCATGATTACATTGAAACAACTTGCAGCCTTTCATCCCTCCTGTCCATTACCAGTGGTGGACGTTGCCGTCCTTCCTGTCCATTAGGGGTTAACTAAATTTTATCAAATTTCTTCAAATTTGTCAAATTTCTTCAAATTTGTCAAATTTCTTCAAATTTGTCAAATTTCTTCAAATTTGTCAAATTTCTTCAAATTTGTCAAATTTCTTCAAATTTGTCAAATTTCTTCAAATTTGTCAAATTTCTTCAAATTTGTCAAATTTCTTCAAATTTGTCAAATTTCTTCAAATTTGTCAAATTTCTTCAAATTTGTCAAATTTCTTCAAATTTGTCAAATTTCTTCAAATTTGTCAAATTTCTTCAAATTTCTTCAAATTTCTTCAAATTTCTTCAAATTTCTTCAAATTTCTTCAAATTTCATCAAATTTGTCAATTTTGAAGAAATTTTATGTCCTATCATAAAAAATCTGTCTAGGTGACAGCACTACTTCAAAATGTTCTTGCCTGGAACAAGAATCTGTTCTATTCCAATCCCTATGAATAGAATTTAGAAGAAATGAGATAAATGAATTTCAAGAGCCGTATTCATTGAATACTTATGTCTTTAATAGTATGGCAAGAAAATCAGTAATTATTCTTTCAAACCTATTCATCTCAGTCTTCGAATTGAATATGTAGCTTTTCTGTCTTGTATGTTTTATATGTATTTGAGTTCATAAAGTAATTATACTCAGGAATATCTAACAGAACAGTATTATCATATTACCAAAGAAAAATATATCATTGAATATTGAAGTCTGCTCTGAAAGTCAGCTTTTTTATATCATTAATAGAAATCATCAATTTTAAAAATTCTGTTTATCATCTGTGGTAGTAGACTACAGGTGCTTTTTGGGTTATCTTACATGCCTTTTTCATAAACCATTTAACTATTTTAATTGACATGAAATGTGCAAATGTCTACAACTTTCACAAAGTAATCATCAAAAGATATGTGAACAACCGCACTTCAACAACCACACTTCAACAAAAGATGTGCAACAATATGTTTGTCAAAAGAACTTCAAAAGATGTGTGGATATTAACTTTGGAAAAAATTGCTTTCACATATGTAAAAGACATATGTAAAAGGGCATTTTCAAAATGCAAAAATATTTATTTTCAAATTTTACATACTAAAGCAGTTCACAGTTTATATACTGTTTTATTGACCATTCGTAACATTGTATGTATTAAGATATCTTTTATGTATTTTGGTACATTGGGTCTGGTATTTTGGTCAGTCCAAATTTTTTTTTTTCAATAAATTATAGTCAAGTTGAATATCATTTCAAATGGAACAATATCATAGACCAATATATGAAATTGTATAATTCTTCTAATATCAGTACACAATTATAGACTTTTAAGATAATGTTTAAATCTAGTGTGTTAATGTTTGTTTCCTAAACTTGGCGTATACGCCTAACAAGGATTCAAAACACAAAGCAAATGTTGCAGAAAAAATGCCAACAAGTAGCACCACAAATGACCCAGAAAGGTCTATTATGTCTATGGTCTTGGACTTGGCGGTTATAGTTGCTTTTTGACAGATATCATTCTCTGACGTATATGTTGTTGTCCACTTATTTAAAAGTCCAGTCTCCATTAATGATAAAATTCTGAAACAGTAAATAACTTTTCGTATATTTCTGGTTAAATATGCTTCAATTTGGAGAATAACTGATATTAAAACTCACAACAACTATATACCTGTTATAAAGCTCCTTATTTTTTTTAAATAATCTGAAAACAAATAATCTAATAAAAGTAGTAGAAAATAATGCACAAAAATTGCATGCCCATTAGGGATCTGGAATCTAATTTACTCTTTGTAAAGATGTATAGCTTACCTCATCATTTCCAAAATATGACTGAATCTTTTTTATAAATATATGTGCTCTGAGAAACTGATATTTCTATATCGTAAGGAAGTGTTTAACAAAAGCTAACGGTTCTGTTGTGAACATTTTTCAAACATTCATCTGATCAGAAGGCTGACATGAACACAATATGGGAGTGAGAATTTTTAATTACAGTGACTAGTTATTTTTCATGTTACATTATATTAAAAATTAAAAAATAGAAATAAATATTACGACATGTTTTCTTCCATAACATAACTGCTTATGCACCTTGTTGGTGAAAGTCTGGGGGATTAGAACAAAGGAGAGCAACCAAAGAATTCACAACTTTTGTGATACCCGGAAAAATCATTTGTGATTGTTTGTTTGTTTGTTTGGGGTTTTACATCACTTTCAACAGTATTTCAGTCATTTCGTGATGAGACCTACTTGTAGCAGATATAGTGCTGCCTCACTGAATTGTCATGTCGCAGGTCCTTGACATGACAACCCACCCGGTCACAGATTTACAAGGACAACGGGTTAACCCTTTAGGCACGGGCCTCAGCTCATGTGGGAAATTGTATCATGAGTTCAATCCCGGCACGGCCGGGGTTCGAACCCACGACCTTTGGATCACCACAGAGGAACTGGTGCTAATAAGCTGGCGCTCTAACCAACTGAGCCACGACCCGTGGCTTTGTGATTGTCTCGGAGCCAAGCTGTAAAAGCACTGAAACCAAGATGGGTGAAAAGTTTGCCAACCTTCCTTACTATGCAGTAAACCCTTTAGAGATATGCCGACAATTTTAAACTAACCTTAAGCTATCAAATCAAAATTTATTTTGCCAAAACAAATCGCTCTCAACACAATTCTTTTTCATAACACAACTTTTTCATTACCCACACTGGATGGTCTTTCAAGTTATTCTTTCCCAAGGCATAGGGTTTGTCAAATAGAATATCTAAGTTTCCACAAATTAATATATCATCAATTCTTACTTTGAATTGAATTCCTGAATATAGGGAAATCCTTTCTGTACAGCAAATGCAAAATTTGCTCTAAAGAATTTGTCCTTTGCAAGAGCTATATCGCAGTTGGCTCCTGTAATTTTACTGAGGGTGTTGATCTCGTGGATGTATACTTTAGTTCCTGACTTAATTAAAGGTACTGGGTCATCAAGGGATGTTATCAGATTATTTGGATCATCCTGAACTCTTTTCCATATCTCTGCATATGGCCCAGACTCTGCAAACTGAAAGATCAAAGTCAACAATCCTAGTCTCTCTGAAGTCTGGTGCGGTTTATGTTTATGGTTCTGTGGGAAAATCCAAGATATACTGCTCATTCCCAAGGGACCTGTCAATACATCTGAAAGAACTTCCTGGTCATTATGACTACATTATGGTACACAATAAATTCCAATCAAAATGACATTTAAAAAGTTATGATATAGTTGACATTTTGTTTCAAAAGCAGTTGCCATTGGCCCCCAAATGTTATAGATGTTTTTTTTAAAGTAATCAGGCATGATTATATGTATTTTAGGGACAATAGCCTTTATGTTTTTTAATATGAGTACAAAAGCATATTTGACAGCTTGATAACTGGTTAAAAAAAAATCAGAATTCTTCACATCTACAGCATTGCCAAGTAATTAAAGTAATTAAAGCGGATGAAGATTAAAATGTCCTTCATACTCTGTATAGTAATTATATATGGGTGTCAGAATATGAAAAGATATGATAAATACTTATTAAGTTAAATCCATGTCAAAGATCTACAATTGTATTGGGTCAGTTTCTGGTTGGCATTAGTTTCTAATGATAGATGTAAAACTTCTGACCTAGGACTGATGCGACAATTAAAAATTAATAGTCACGGGAATTTGTTTTTCCATCATTATGTTGATTAATGTTTTAATGCTATAATGTTGTAAGATTTTGCTTGTCGATATACCTCTATAACACAATTATTATGCAACTGTGCATTTCATGTGGGGTTGTAGAATTGACTGACTTCAAAATGACTACAATTGATAAGTGTTAACCCCAATATTTGACAAAGTTTTGATAAGTTTCCTTTAGTTTTTATTTTTCTTAATTTTCATATTCAATCACAATCTGCATTGCACACAGGTAGTATTCAAGTACTACCTCTGCAGTCATTGTCCTGTTTTTGATTTCATTCAAAGTTTGGAAATCCCCAAGTCATAAATACTTGTCTTGCTCACAAAAAATATCATCAAATCTGAATTGACCAACAGTAGGTCATAAAGTGTAACTAGGTGTCTTTTTCTGAATACTGATGACTTGTGTTCGATCCGCGATTCTGTGCGCAAATTTATAGCTTTGGTGACAGGGACTGAAATGATAAAGAAGACCTGCTGTGGAGGATAATGCAGTCAATACTGTTTTTTTTTTCATGTTTGCTTGCTTTCTATTTTTTTGTGGTAGAAATGCCAAATGATAGGAAAATATGATATATGAAACATGTTATTTGAATTTGGGCAGAGAATGGAGATTTTTTTCTGAATGTAGTGGACGTTTTTGTTCTAAGTGATTGTTGGACTGGGACAATGGAAAAGTAAATATTTCCTGTTGGCATTATTTTATTGCCAAATGGGCATATCTTAATCATGACCTCATATCAAAAGTAAGTCAAACTTCCTTCCAAGAACAGATATGAATAACAAGATTTCTTTTTATATTGACTTATATTATTTAAAATAATATTATTCAAAATAATTTCAATATTGCTAAAAGAGAGTCAAATTAGTGTTCAAAATGGAGTCATGCAATAAGAAGACATCCAATAGAAACTTCTGATGGTGTGACACACCTCATTGTTATGGGTAAGTCAATCATGTTACTGATATGAGTAGATCTTACCAATGTGGTAAGTTGTAAGCTCATAATGAATAAATACCGAATGTTGTGACAGACAGAAAGATATCAAATAATGCAATATACATAGATGTTTTATCTTGGCTTCATATAACAATTTCAAAGATAAACAATTTTAGTTAAAATTATCAGTATTCATATATTTTTATGTATATGTACTGAATTCTTAATTTAATGAGAAAATCGATACGCACCCTAAAATTGGCTTCCATAGCCCCTCCGCCCCTTAGGACCACTCCATAGCGTGGACTAGCTATTAACTCATCAAGAGTGTCAATAACAGGATTTGGTTTTTCAACTGTTAAAAATGACACGAGGTTTGCATTATAAGTGGCAGCTATTATGACACACAACAACCAGAGGGCGCCATTTAACATCCTCAGTGGCAGCCATTTTGGATCCCATATTGTACCTGTCAGAAAATTTATACAGAAAACTTATAATACACGGATATGATAGAAAAGTTTTAACATGGTCAAAATGTTATTCAGGCTTGTTTTTAAGTATATATAGATATGATTTTATCTCACTTTGCATTGTCATGATTCTATATGAATGTATGATATAAGGAGTGAGTTGTTTGCTGAACCTCCTGTGGTGCTCTGAATGCTCTACAAGCCAGAATAAGAAGCCGCATAGCAGGACGGTTACTACCAGGCTGCCCCAGACCTCTAACCTCAAAGGCTTGAAACACTTGGCCAGGATGTTTATCTGGAAAAGAAAAGTATTCAAAAGACATAGATCTAATTGGAGATCAAAACTTTCAATTCCATTCAAATATTTGAGTATTCAAAGGTAAATGACTGTGTTTGGGATTGCTAGTTTTGTTAATGAATGTTAAGAATAGTTAAATACTGGTTCTATATTAGACAGGAAATGGCACAAAAGTTTGGTATATTCCTGAGTCCTAAACTTAACACCTCGCCTGTATGATGTAAATATGAACTTGTTTTATATATATATATATATAAAACATGTCTTCACTTAGACCTAACCTTTATGATATATGTTTAAGCAAGACTTACCCCAGGCCTCAGGATAACAAATGACAAAGACTCTTCCCAGAATGGGGTGAGAAAATCCACCACCTGATATCGTGATTCTGTGAGCGTGATATCAGCGAAAGCGAAGTCTGCCTCCTATCAAACAAAGGTATAAGAAATCACAAATCAAACCATCAAAGATTTATGATTGGTTTCTGGATCCAATAAATGCAGTGTAATAGAGAGATTAACAAAAATATTAAGTTACATGTCTTGAGACAGCCCCAATCATTCCTGTCCAGGAACCATTTGGCAATGTTATCCCATAATGACCGGCAGGTTTAGGCTTTAAGATGTAACTTTAAAAAAAAAAGAAAAGAAAAACAGTCAGTTTAAGCAATATAGATAAATACGTTTATTTGGAATGCATTTCTTCAAATTTATATGTACTTGTTTTTCATTGGTATGACATAATAATTGCCTGAGTCATAGAGATTTGTATATCGCTTTGACATTTTCAAATCACGGTTTTTGTATTTGCAACCATATGCATCAACTAATAAAAGGGTTGTGCACTTCCATGCAAGTTTTTGGCCAAATCTGCAAACTCTCACCTGAAGTTAAAAGAGGTTGCCAATGCTTCGATGAACTCATAGGCGATGCCAGAGTAGGACACGTGACCAGTCATAGGGTCTGTGTTGATTATCATAAAGGGAGAATTCTGCAATTAAAACGTGCTCAGAACAATGTATTATCTGACACGATAATATGAAGTGAAAGACGAATAGGATGTTTGAAGGAAAAGTATCTGGTAGAGGTGTAATGAATATGTATTTAGTTGTTTGTTTGTTTTGTTTGTTTTTTAGTTTCTTTGTTTGTCCAGTGTCTGAAGAATTAACCCATTTGGAAATCTGTTATCGGGTGGGTTCTCATGTCAAGGACTTGACAATTCAATGAGGTATCACTACATAAGTATGTCTTGTCATGTTTTAACTGAAATAATGTTGGTAGTCCCAAACAACAAACAAACGGCGGTTTCCCTGCAAGAGCGCTCTTTTTGTGCAGTCTGTAACGTGTAATGCTATCTTAAGGCAAAGTCATATTTTGACCTCTTTAGTTGATACTGATACAGATGGTTTGAGTACCCACCAAGATCTATAATGTATATAGGGAATAACACTATACTCGCTGGTTAAATGAGTTGGGGCCCAATACCTAGCTGCCTATTATGCCTATCTATGGGGAATAGGAATGACTACAGACTCAGCATTGACCGTATACAATAGTAGTCTTTATGTGCGTATAGGTTTACACTTGAGTCAGACTAGGTAAGGCATGGCATGAGTGTGATATGAAATACCCAAATACTGATAACTGAGATAGAGCTCTCGGGCTTGAAGGCACACCTCAATATCTACATAAGTGGCATGGTGTAGATCACATGGCTGAGTGTCGTGGATCATCTAGGCAAGTGGACACTGAGCGCCGAGTAACGGTTCAAGCGTGTAAGATAGGTACGTGCCCAAATCCTAATGAGTTTGCACTCGCTGACCTCATCTCTTGTTGTTGGCATTTGATCCTGCATCATCTCTCATATGGGGATTTGCTTAGTGTCTCTGATAGTGTCTATGAATGTCTATGAAATATCATATATGTTGTCTTCCCGCATGTTGGCAATCCGTGTCCCACAATACAAGATACTGTCCACGCCCATCCTTGACACTCAACACCGGTCCCTAATACAAACACAGGCCTTCCCTCAATATATAACATCCCTCTGACTTCAGACCAATTACTTTTGTTGCAAATGTTTACAAACCACAATTCCCCTGACAATGAGGGCAGCTTATTTTTTTAGTACATGTTGAGGGTCCAGCTTCACCAAACAATGTGAAACTCAGTTTCCTGGGATAAGGAGTTACACTTGTGACGTATATTCCTACAAGGTTTTATTAACCTCCCGAAAACGACCTTTCTTCAGGACAGCCTGCTGCCACAACAAAGATCCACTTTGAAAATAAACAGTTGGCTAGATTAATGTAGGATGTTTGTGCTAATATGAACATGTAGAATACTGGTGTTACCTTTATGTAAGCTCCTCCCTCTGTTCTGCTTGAAATACCAGTTTTTGGTTATTTTGACTAATAATAAAAGGAATGTATGCTATGTCCCTTCCATCTTTCTTGATATCTCAACTTATTCTTTCAAATGAGCCCAAGATCAAGCTGATTGGTACAGCGGATGCTGCATATGAGTTAATTAATGACTCTAAAATTATTATTATTATTATTATTATTATTATTATTATTATTATTATTATTATTATTATTATTATTATTATTATTATTATTATTATTATTATTATTATTATTATTATTATTATTATTATTATTATTATATTAACTTATATTTTTGTTCATTGTCTAATTTAGGGTAGAAACAGTTGTCACTCCTTACACCATGCCCAAACATAATCTGAGGTGAAACTCTGTTGACATATAAATGCATTTAGAACCTACAGAACCCATGGCAGCTGAAGTACCCGAGGCCGCTGTCCTCAAATCAACTTTTTAACCACCACACTGTTCTTTACTCCAGTGTTTTACCCTAAATTCAGGTATATTTACTTATACAAAAACATGTCATGAACAATATCTAATATCACGAAGTCTAATTGTCGCACCATGACATGAAATGACTTTTGTTATATACAGGAAACACAGCAACGAATCTGAAACATGTTCAAATATCAGGTTTGTTTGTTTGTTTTATCATGTCTATGTGATAATGCAAACGAAATCTCCCCAGTCATTGTTCGGAGGGAGTGTGGCATTGAGTCCCTGTTATGGACATAAATCTGACCTGATTACTCTAAATTGTACTGAAAAGGTCGTTAATACATATAAACAAATATAGCCTGTCACATGGTTTACCAGAGTGACAAACAGGAGTATAGAGGCAACCTCTCTGTGGCCAACTCAAAACTCTCAATGTCATCTGGAGTAAGAGTAATTGTGTCTAGATCTAATATCAATGTTGCCCTCAAACAATCACTCACACGAAGGAGGTGGACGCAAGCTTTCTGATAGATCACTTGGACATATTGCCTTCTACTTAACGTAATAAAGCATCATTCCATATTGTTGCAATTTCACTCTCACATGATTACATTTTATCGACTCCAAAATCTATTAAATATGCTTCAGGGAAGTTGGTGTTCTATGGCTTTCTTTTGTTGACATATTTGGAGACTGTCTGTTTAAAATGACATGCATATGTATTTTAGTTCTAATATATGCATGGCTCTTAGTATTATGCCAATCTTTAATTTGGAAAAATACATAATTGACAATACACAGCAAAATAAAGTTCCCCGGGCTATTCAATAGCATTATGCCACAAACAAGCTATCCATGTCTACCCATTTTGAGACCTCTGTTAGCTCCTCAGCAGTGTCAATTGATTTAGATAACATTTGTCACTGAGCTGTGGAATGGAAGGAATATTACCAATTTGCCAGCCACTTTATAATTACAATAATATATGCATTTAAGATACGTATTTCAATAAGCTTTTTGAAATTGAAATTGCTTCAATCTGAGAAATAAGTGATATTCCGATTGACCTGGTAGAGTTAGAAATATCACTGAAATGGGCTGCATGTCCCTGTGTCATCACTACATTCTTGTATTTATAACACTCCATTCAAGTATTTAGAACCCTCCATTCGTGTATTTAGAACAAGTTTGTCCTGAATAAAATTGAGTGTGATCCTCAAATTTAGCACTAACTTATTGGAGTACCACCTAATTGCAAGGTCTCACCTGATATTTGGACAACGAAAAAAGTATATTCTTCGGTTAACACACAATGATACAGAGTATTGTTTCTATTACAGAACCAATACTCTGTAAAAAATCTTGTTCTGACCAACGAGAAGTGACTATTTATGTTTTGTCGACATATTGACTTTGAGATCTTAAAATTGTGCTAAAATTGAAGTTTCTTTCAACTCATTTAGCACGAAGTCAGGCTTCCAAATATTGGACATTTGGCATGGTTTCCGGTATTTAGCATTAAAATAGGAATTTAGCTCATATTCCCCAATTTAGCTTGGTCTATTATTTTACTAAATATCAGGCCCAGTGTACCATATATGAGATGATATGAAAATTTGCAATCATGCAATAACTGGAGCAAGGTATTCCTACTACAAGCTACATTATTCGGAGTGACAGCCAATAGAAATATGTGTTTATGTAAAAAGAATCAAGCAAAATAATCATATTAGAATATTAAGGGATCTTTGAGTTTCTCTCCGCTTCCTTATTGATCAACATTAATCAACACACGTATTTAAATATTTCAGTACACCAACATATGTAAAAATGTTCATAACTTCACATACTATTAAAAACACATCTATTAGGGATGAATTGTAAGAATAATATCATAAAGGCGCTCACTCTAATAACTCAAATTTGACATTATAGATATCAATATCTGAGGAATAAACAATCCAAGCTTTGTCATCGCAATGCAATTAATGCCGAGGGGAGAACCTGGAGAATTTGTTAATAACTAAAGATGTGAGACAGGCCTGCTCTATTACGTTATGCAACCTGCTTATTATTCTAAAAATATCAAGGATTTGTTATTGGCATCACACAGTATTATGAATACTTCAAAGCAATTTATTTTTTACATAATTACACAACATCAGTCATACTTTTAAGTCAAAAACATAATTAATGATCTTCTTTGGTTCATCACTGACTATCAATAAATTTTGTCATTCTTGTTCACCAGTTTGATTTGTTTAAAGCATAATCATCAGAACAAAGATTAGATCATAGATCTGAAGCACACTAGACTCGGCCATAAATAACAGAGGAAAATAAAATGAAGACATATTTACACACGCATACCTTCCAGGGACTGACAACCCTTTCAACAAATTGAAAAAAGTGTAAAATGCATGAACATTGTATATATGCTATGAGATATTGTATTCAGCTTGATGCATTTACAAATTGGGTTTGTGTCACGTTTGTGCGATGGGCATAGCCATACCTTTTATCATTATGTACATTACTACTATTGTTAATAAAAGCCATTTGTAAAATGACAGGTAGGAATGCGCTAAAACACTCAAACAGCAAAAACTCTGGGCATGTGATATTTAAAAACATGGCTTACACTGCTTGACTAACATCTGAACCAATATTAAAACCAAAATCATGTTTATCTTCTTTGTTTTATCTTTTGTTTCCTTGGTATGTTTTTGCAGGAATATAATGTGACATGGGGAAATCTATGTGCTTTCGGAAACATATGGCGCTTTCCTTCATCATATCATATAATTGCGCTATGAACAGAATTGTCTGGTATCAGCGCTTTACAAATTTTATTATTATTATTATTATTATTATTATTATTATTATTATTATTATTATTATTATTATTATTATTATTATTATTATTATTATTATTATTTTTATTATTATAATTATTATTATTATTATTATTATTATTATTATTATTATTATTATTATTATTATTATTATTATTATTATTATTATTATAATTATTATTATTATAATTATTATTATTATTATTATTATTATTATTATTATTATTATCATCATCATTATCATTATCATTATCATTATCATTATCATTATTATTATTATTATATTGTTTATATCCTGATGATTGTCATTACGGTTATTGTTCCAGAGACATCAAATTGAAACCTTAACTCGTGAGTGTATTTGATGAACATTAAGGGACCAGGTGTGGATTAGATCTGAGAGCAATTATTATTGCTCTCAACTGAGACTGAGTTACATATTACAGAATCAACCACCTGTGCAATCCATAACCTTGTCATAACCTATAAAGAAAGTGTTGCTTTTATTGTTACTATTCAGCTCATGAAAACCATTCATCAGTAAAACTGTACATTCCAGGTATTAGAGAAATCCTTCAATTTTTCACCGACTTTTTTCCTCTGGTTTTAAAAGACCTACTCTACTTAAAGTACACTAAACATGAATTCTACACAGTTTTCTATCTCTTCTCTATTATCTTGATAATAATGGATGTAATTCTCTGCATGTAATTCTCAAATGTCTCTTTTAACATTTCATTATAAAAGTGTTTATTATCTTCATAAAATAATTTGTAGAATTCTGGACTCATTCCATCAGGACCAAGTGATCTGTTATTCTTCCAACAAATCACAGCATCCCTTAATTCTGATAATTATACCATTTAACTCTAGATCTACCATAACTTTACCATAACTTTTATTGCATAAATATGTTTCAACTCACTTTCTAGTCTATTTTGCTCGTGAATCAGTACCTAATGATAGTTAATGGTACCAATAAAATCCATTATATCAAATTTAATTGTAATATTATTAATTCTATTTTCCAAATAAAAATTATATTTTCCAAATAAATAACGTTATATAAATGCCCCTCTGGGCCCCACAGTAATTATACCCAAAGACATTGGCAAAAGAGACATGAAATCCACTGTTTCTAGAAACAACACGCACTGCCCATCATATTGAAGTTTCCCTACTAAATAAACTCGACCTCCGGCGATTGACTGTTGCAGATCTGACCCGTGCCACTATCTTTCCCAGTCATAATGTCTATAAATACAAATCCGTGTGCATTCTGTTGTGTTTTTTTGTTCAGTTTTTTACCCGACATAAAACTTGCTAACGTGAAATGGCATTTATAAGAGTCCAACTGATGACGTCATATTTTGGAAAAATGAATTGGCCAATGTTTTATTGAAACATTATACCACATTTTGGTTTATTCTTTTTGAAGAAAAAAATCAGAATAGTTGTTCTTTTGAGGCTTACAATACCATCCACTCAAAATTACTTTAAATAAATCTGTTGATTTCTGTTCTGATTGTTTCAATAATAATCTGCCAATATTTGCGCCAATAATTAAAATTAAACTGGAAAGACAAAACTAACAATAAAGCACATGATTTCCTGATAATTTGAGAGGAAACCGGAAAATGTGACTCATTTTCATAAATATGATATGAATTTAAAAACCTATTCATAAAATCGTCTAAACTTGGAGCAGAGAAATAGAATTGATATCCCCATAATCTGTTTGAAAAAAACTAACATTTCATTCGCGATATGTGTAACTCTAACTTAAATTAGTTCTGAAAAATATTTACGTCAAACTTTTCATATCTTGCACCTATATGGCGTCATCATAACAATGGCCATGGCGGCAACTATGATGCCCCTTTTGATCTTGCGACGTTGCGCCTCCATTCATAATTACTCCAAGCTGAGATCAAGAAAAAGCAAAGATTTTTTTTTCTAACAAGCCTTGCGTTTGTTGTTGGGAGAGAAATGCATGGCTTCTTGAATCTGTTGCCGGAAGTCGAGTTCTACTGGAGTCGTGAGTTAAATATGATGGGCAGTGCGTGGTGTGTCTGGAAACAGTGGATTTCAAGTCTATTTTGACGATGACTTTGGGTATAGGTCACAGTGTCATCGTGAAAGTGTTAACAAAGTCAATGTTTTATACGATTTCAGCTGCATATAGCTGTCTTTCTGCCTGAAATCGGATTGTTTTCCTTAAAAAAACTGACATAAACACAAGAACTGTGACCTGAAAGAAGCTAAAGATGACAAATATTACAAAAATAAATATGAATCGATGCTAATTTTGTTTCTGAATTGGTGTTCCAGAACCCCAAACCTGAAATCGTTCTTTTGGAGGTGGAACTTGTTCAGACAATTCTTTGGGGCCCATCACTGATTTCTGGGTTTTTGTAAACTGATTTAGACCCCTGGTTTGAGACCTGTTGACATAATCCACCCCAAAAGTTAATTTTTCACGTGTTTCAAGCACATCTATCTTTGATTTACATTAGGATTTATGTATGAGGAACCAGCATAGGCCTCCTGCCAATCTCTCCGACCAATGATTAAATATAGTGGAGTTGTAAAGTTCTGGTTCCGGTAGATTTGTACAGTTCCGGTGTGTACTTTTCAATGGGGAAAAAAGACAACATGGAGATAACAATCGGTCTATTTATCACGTTTCTCTAAGACATTAAAGAGCAGAATTTGCATTCCACTCTATTCATTTGCCACAAATAAAACAAACATTTTGTTTGTTTTGTGAGTTGCTATTACCATAATGTGAGATGCTTTTGTTATGTAATCCTAATGTTTCAGGATATTGGTCGTCAGGGAAACTTTGTGCGTCATTGTTATGTTCACAAATGTGCAGCTGTTTAAAGCGTATTTATTCACAACTTTACAATATAGGCCTAACAAATCAATTCGTTTGCCAGTAACATTTTATAAGACAACATTGTTTAAAACCATTTTACCTGAGAAATTGTTAGTTCTAAAGAAGATATTTCCATACAATAAGAAACATATTATTCTCAGTCATTGTATCATTATCAATTGCATAATCATTTCCTAAGAGGGTTATACTTTTTCTAGTAAATAAAACATATATTTGACCGAATAAGAGAAAGATATTTACTTTTTTGTAATATGCTGTTCCTATCTCTCATAAATATTTTTTTTATAAAAGACTGGGCCATGCAGCATTTCATGTACTGGGACTGACTTTAAAGACTTTAGCTTTTATTGGGAAAAAATCATCAGTATTTTGCTCCCAAGATATATGTGTCTGATAACCATAAAACCTAATAGGAAACCTTCAAATCATTGAATCCCTAATGTGAAACCTTCCACGCATAGGAATATCATTGTATTAAGACATAGAAATTCACATTTCACATTTGAGTGACTTGTCCTGATGGGGGAAACAAGTCGATAAATCGATTGAAGTTTGTGTGTAGAGGGCAGCATGGATGCTTGATTTTGAAAAGAGAATGACAACCAGTAACAGAGAATCTCAATGAAAAATGGCCAGAATGACTTTGACAGATATAGTGCTGCCCGATTTCGCATGATTCGGGCAGATCAAATAAACTTTACCCACTTAACTTTACTGAGCAAGTAAATCATGATATGCCAATACTATTAACTTTAGGGTTCGACAAAAAGTGTCAAGAAGCCTGAAAAAGCGATAATAAACATACAAATGTGAAAAAAGTATTATCTGCAATCCTCGGTCAAAAGCAAAGCCAGTCAACATAGCCATGCCAACATTGCATACGTTTGCCAGTAACAGCCGAGAATTCTTTTAAATCCTGGGAATGTCCCTTTTCAAGTATAAATTGTGAAAAAGTTATCCCCAAATTGAGTCAAAAGTAATCCCAAATTGTATTTACATTGTTTTATTATATAGTTATATCACATTAATCATCAATGACAACTTGCAGATGAAGATACATCAGTGGTAACTTATGCCTCAGTCACATTTGCGCCGACCGCCAGCCGGGAATTAAAAATCAGCCGACCTCACAGGATCCCAGGCTCCGAGGAGTTTATGAGCGAGATCCCAGGCACCGGGGAGTTTATTAGCGAGATCTCGGGCGTCAGGGAGTTTATAAGCGAGATCTCGGGCGCTGGAGAGTTCATGAGCGAGATCCTGAGTGCCGGGGAGTTTATTAGCCAGATCGCGGGCGCTGGGGATTTCATGCACGATATCCCGGCCGCCAGGGATTTCGTGAGCGAGATCCCGGGCACTGGGAAGTTTATTAGCCAGATCCCGGGCACTGGGAAGTTTATTAGCCAGATCCCGGGCACTGGGAAGTTTATAAGCCAGATCCCGGGCACTGGGGAATTTATTATCCACACTCCTCACAGCGCTGAGTAAAAGACAGACGTCTATATCATCTAACAGACGTCTGTAGGATATCCTAAAGACATCTATATCATTTTACATGTTTATGTTTGAACACAAAAAATGATAGATAAATCCTATTTTCACCGTACGATGCCACCGGCAGCCCTAAGATGATCTTAAGATATGCCTGCAGGACACTCACGGGAGCCTGCCATCTACTTTAAGATGATGTTTGTTGATAAGACATTGTGGCAACGTCGGCAACTATTATGTTGTAGCTAAAAGTTCCTGATGACCCATGCAACTTCTTAAAACTTAAAACACGGTGTCCTGGCGGCAGCCTGGCTTGCCGGTCGACTTTGTAAAGAGAGATCCCATCGGCTGAGGCAAATGTGTGTAGGGCATTATTGATTAGCATTTGAAAATAGATGAATATGTTCTCAAACAATGTGTCATGACACATAAGGACACACATTACAGGACATCATTATACTTTGCTTGTGATGTCAGACAGGTTCGCACACATATTGTAACTGCATGAAACATACTAATGTCACTAAATATCTCACATATATCATTCACGAGATTACCCCAAAAGCATTTTTCACTTGTGGTACTGAGGGAAGGACCAAGGGATTCCAACATTTTGATAATCTATGTGTCTGAACCTGTGATATGACTGAGTTTCAGTCTTTAGTTAATTGTAATATAGAGTCCCTGTAGAGTGACAATTTCTCACTTTCTGACTTTTGATGTTTTCATGTCTATATTGTTTGTTTGCAAAATAGAGTGCAGACACTCTTCGAAAAGAGTAGAGCATTGAGTCTAGGTGTTAGGCTTTATCTAACATTAACTCTTTCTTGGTTAATGCAAATGGTATGTTACATAGACGACTATATAGCAAGTAATATCCTCAACAATGACAATAACCCAATAAACATTCCAGTTACTACACCAAATTATCAGTGAGATTTTTACAGTAAGCATCTTTGAGGGAAGACATGAAGGGGACCTGCATTTTACGATCAGATTTTGTAGGATCTCTCAGAGTAATCTCTCAAACTGGCATGTTTATGTTTTCGTTCCTGGCTTTTGAAGTACAATGCATGCCACTAATGACTCAACAATTCTTAATCGCTGAAAGACACATTTCTCAATCGTTATGATTCAAAGGAAGGCATGCATGTTATTTCCTTAAGAATGTTTGTGTGTTTGTTTATTTCATGTCACTTTCAACGTTATGACAGTTATTTCATGACGCGACCTACTTGAAACAGGTATAGTGCTTATTCACTGAATTGTCATGTCGCAGGTCCTTGACAACAGCCTCAGCTCATATTAGTTTGTTTGTTTTTGTTTGTTTGGGGTTTTACATCACTTTCAACATTATTTCAGTTATTTCGTGATGAGACCTACTTGTAGCAGATATAGTGCTGCCTCACTGAATTGTCATGTCGCAGGTCCTTGACATGACAACCCACCCGGTCACAGATTTACAAGGACAACGGGTTAACACTTTAGGCACAGGCCTCAGCTCATGTGGGAAATTGTGTCATGAGTTCAATCTCAGCACGGCCGGGGTTCGAACCCACGACCTTTGGATCACCACAGAGGAACTGGTGCTAATAAGCTGGCGCCCTAACCAACTGCGCCACGGCCCGTGGCCAGCTCATATTAGAAATTGATCATGAATTCAATGCTGACAATGAATTATATAGTCTCAATATGTGCTATCGACAAATAGTGTGATAGTGGATAGATTTGTCATAACTCGTTTTAACACCCAATTATTTTCCTGTCCGTCCTCAATATATGGAAGTCGAGTCAAATTCTCTATTATCGCAAAGCTGTGCATTCACAAAAAAACATGGTGGTTGTAAGATGGTCAGAAATTGGTGCAAAATATTATAAGGGCTTTATCATGCATTTCCGAATTCTACCATTTTTTTATATATATCAAAGATTTTTTTTTTGGAAATCAGATGAATTGATATTAAACCAGTTGTGCCCCAAAGAATTTCTTTTTGAAGTTTTGCAAACTTAACATGGAAAAAGAGTGCTCTTATGGTAGCTTGCAAAAGCTAATTGTCAAAAAGGAAGAAATTGTGATTTAAAACAAAACATTTCTGTTATATGTCGACCTTCCAAATGTAATATATAAAATATTGTTTAAGCGTAAAAGGTCCAAACAGAAAAAGCAAAGTAAGTTGGAAACAAGGCAAAACTAGCATGAAAGGAAAGGGTACTGACAGCCATACTACAAGTATCAAATGAATATGAAATAAGCTTACCTCTACCGTAGTTACCACAAAGGTTCTATTTTGAAAGTTAATGGTCATCCTGAACAGTTTATGTTCTCGCATTGAGTAATTCAATGCCAAATATAGGCTTGTTTCTATTACTCACACACGGTCATTTCCCAATAAGACAAACACATATGCACTGTCAATATTGCTATATACTTTGGAGTAGTTTACCTGCAAATACCAGCATATCAATGAGCATCAAAGGCTGAACTCGCACAACTCACACTGCAGGCTGCAGTAATCAATGCATGAATGCCCCCGCTGACAACTCTACGGTCCATTCATAAATCACCTGCACAACATTCATTCAATGTGTTCTAAGAGGTTTGAGATGATTTTCAGGTACGCCTGGATATACAAAAATAATTGTTATTCCATTTTTATAAGATAACGATTGGATGTCCATGAAAGCCTTACCTTTGTGTCATGTCATTTTTTTTCCATTTTGTGTGAGAGAAATTTTGACAGTGGCTGTATCTAAAGCTGAATATGGCCTGTACCAAATTGCCTTTGCTACTGGTTATTGCTCCATCTGTGTTAATTAAATTCGCATTTGGGTAATTGAACACATATGCTCGGGGTGTGGTACAATGTAGTGGCAAGTCCCAATGCCGTCCTTTATCAGATAGAGTCCGACTAAGTGTGTAATAAATTCATAGGGAATCTGAAAAGCTAAGATAGTGTTGAAATTGGGTGATGTGATTAACGCAATATCAATTCTCTCTTTACTCATATAGAACTAATGGGAATTTTGATATCAGAACAAAAAGATAAGAAAAAATATTGCAAGCCATGATGGCTACAATACTTATCACATCAAATCTGTTTTATTGAATACATTACAGCTGATTTGTGCAGTCAGCAAATCTCAAAACATTCAAACCAGCTGCCACCAGAGAGTAATTAGTAGAGAATATATATTCTGGATGAAAAGTTAACAGACAATAACATCAGGTGTGAAAAAGAGAACTGATTATAACTTTCTGTTATGGCCAGGATTGTTGAATGTACTAGATTGCATTCTGAATATGTTGTTCTGGCATACATTTTCATTGCATTTGACACGACCCCAGTCATCAGAGCTTGCCTATAGCAGGTTTGTAAGACTATCGCACTGGATAATCTTAATTGTAGAGCTAGATACCAAGAGGATTTGAAATTATATGGCAGATAAACGTGAGGCAGATAGTGTATTCCAATAGCTCACAAACCGGGAAAACGATTACGTATTTTTCCCTTAATACCTCAGATCAGGGTTCCAGTGGTAGAGATTAGAACAGTTGCTTGCTGAGATTCGTGCTTAGATTAGGGGTGTGTGGTCTCTTTCACATGTTTAAAGTAGTAAGAAAATCACTCCACACACATCTGAGCATTATTACTACACATATTTCTTTATTCAAATTGTGGTTTTATTTGACAATTAAAATGATTGCAATACTTGATTTTTTTTTAATATAGCAATTCTAATTCTATATTGGGAATAGTGTTTAAACAACTGTAAAACTAGAGAATTATTTTCAAGGCATTGGCACCATTTCCAAGAGGTGATCTTTGCACATGTGAGTACATGCATTGCTGACTGATCTGACTGGAAAGCAGAGAAGTATACATACAGGTTACATGTGACCTTTTGATTTCCACCATTTATGACATGGTCAATTGACAATTCCACATTTCAAAGATCTTTAATATTGTATTGAAATGCATATCACTCAAACAGAACAACAATATGAAGATTTCTCCTTCAGCTTGAAAATTCTAATTTACCCAACCAGGATTCGAACCCTGGACCTTAAGCACTCAAGAAAGACATCTCAACCATTGAGCCATGTATCACCCCATGGTAATAATGTAGAAACTTTGCAGTTACAGCATTGTTTTGTTTGTTTTTGTTTTTTTTTCTCCATTTGCAATAAATGTTTTTTTATTTTTTTGTATTTTCTCCATTTGCAATAAATATATACTTTTATCTGTTTTGACTTTCATATCATTCAAATAAGATCCCAACATGAAGAGTTCACCTTTGTTTTTTGTATAAAGTCATTATCTTTTATATTTTCTGCCTTACCAACAACATTTCAATTCTATATGTTCTGATTTGTATATTGCTAAATAAAATTTCAAAATGTAGATTTCATCTTCAACATGAAAAAATAACTTGTTCCAACTGGGAATCGAACCCCAGACTGCACAGTTGGTCAGAATGCCAGCTTATTAGCACAAGTTCCTCTATGTTGGTCCAAAGGTCGTGGTTTCGATCCCCGGCCATGCTGAGATTGAATTCATGATACAATTTCACATACGAGCTGAGGCTCGTGCCAAAGGGTTAACTTGATGTCCTTGTAAATCTGTGACCAGGTGGGTAGTCATGTCAAGGACCTGCGACATGACAATTCAGTCATGCAGCACTATATCTGCTACAAGTAGGTCTCATCACAAAATGACTGAAATAATTTTGAAAGTGATGTAAAACACCAAACAAACAAAAACAACAAAGTGCACTATGGCCAATGGCCTGATATCAGTCAGGATGAAGTTATGTTTTATTATTACAGCCCCTGTGTTTTATATTACAGAGAGAGTGGGACATTATCCACACATACAGGTGAAATGTACCACAATGGCTGACAATGGCTGAAATGGCCCAATGTGGACAACATCATTTTAGAATAATAATTTGTCGATCTGATGGACTCTATACCAAGATGAGTGTTTTGTGCAGAATTAATGCATTGTCATGATATCAGGGCAAAGTATGGTCCTTGTTTGCATGGAAATGTGGATTCAGGCAAAATGTTGACTGAGCAACCATGCCATCGGCGACGGTGAAGGTAAATGCACATAATTAGACCTGTGAGACACAGGTTTCACTATAAAACATTTAGAACTATTTAGTTGGACTGGGCATATTCATTCAGCTAAAATTATTTCAGTCTTTAAGTCTCATCATAATACTGAGATATTCACATTTCATCAATTGCAAAATTTACAAAATGAGCAAAAGGGAAGCTGGTTTTTAATGGTTTCCTTTTTGTTTACTTTTGTGTAGGTTACACCTATCTGCTTCAATATGACATTCATATATATTTTAGATGTGATTTGTTAAGCGCACTGTATAAGGTCAATTTAAACTCTTTCTGGTAAGTGATTCCTTTTATTTTATAAAATAAACAACTCTATGGAGTTGACACTTTGAGGAAAAGCTCTTCTCTGAAGGCATAACATGGGTTGAAATCAACAATGCTATGCCTTGCACAGCCTATCCAAGCTAATATCCCAGACGAGAAAATCTTGTTACATAACAGGGTCAACTGATTTAAATAACAATTGTCAACTAGCTGTATAGCCAGTTCATAAGAAACATATCTCCTTTGCTAAGGACCCGGTGTTCGAATCCTGTTGGGACAAGTACATTGGTAATATGGCATGGTTGTGTGGGGTGGATATCTGCTACTGAGCTGTTTTTTCTTAATGTTTCATGACCGGTTGTCAAATGCTGTGTATTGTCATGATCATTTGATAATGCAAAATTAACGTCGTTATCAATTAATAAGTATGTATATTATGATATATTGAATGTATTAATAATAATAAATATAATAATAATAAAACTTATATAGCGCTGATATCAGACAAGTCTGTTCATAGCGCTGTGTTCAGAGCATGTTTCCTGAACAGGTGAGTTTTCAGGCTACTCTTAAAAATGGGGACTGAGGTACTGGTTCTAATGGCACTAGGAAGTGTGTTCCATAGTCTAGGGCCTATTGACGAGAAGGTTCTATCACCTACTGTCTGCAAGAAGACAGTTACCATAATCCAGAGTGGATATGACAAAGGCATGTGTTAGTGTGATAGCTGTCTTCTCGTCTAGACATTGTCTGATAGCAGCAATATTTCCAAGATGATAATAGCCTTTTATGCACATTTTCTTAATTTGAGCATTCATGTCTAGATTAGTGCCTAATGTGATACCAAGGCCTACTACTGATTCACATGGGGAAATATCAGCATGACCCACCCTGATATTATCAGGGGTTTGTCTGCGAACAGCAGTACCATACTTGTCAGTACATATTAGCATTTCAGTTTTACCATCATTGATCTTCATTTTATTGGATATCAAGAAGGCTCTGACCTCCTGGACACACTTTTCTAATTTGTGTCTACTGATATTAGATTGCTGGCCAAAGGAATGGTCTATTGGTATATAAATCTGGGTATCATCAGCATAGATATGGTAATTGAGGTCATATTTTGCCAAGATGTCAGATAAGGGGGACATGTAGATAGTAAATAGTATGGGACCAAGGACCGAGCCTTGTGGGACCAGGCTTTATTGGGCGAAAAGAGGACCGAGAGGACCCTACTTTAACACATTGCTTCCTGCCACTGGGATAGGAGGGAATCCATGAAAGGGCATGGCCAGTGACATGACATTTATATTCAAGTCTATCAAGTAGTATCTGGTGATCAATAGTGTCAAAGGCCGCAGAGGTCAAGCAAAAGGAGAATCACTGACTTCTTGTTATCCATTTCATGTAGGAAATCGTTATGGACCCTCAGTAAGGCCGTCTCAGTACTATGGAACTCCTTGTAGGCTGACTGGAACTTGTCAGTAAGGCCATTTCTTACCAAATGAGGGACTAACTGATCAGCAACTGCCCTCTCAGTTAGTTTAGAGATATAGGTCAAATTGGAGACTGGCCTATAATTACTCTCAATAAGTTCAAGGCCCAGTTTTTTAAACAGTAGGGCAATGATGGCAATTTTCATGTTCTCCGATACTGCTGAGCTAGTCAGAGACTTGTTTATAATGACAGTAATAATTGGTATGAGAACGTCTAAAAGGTCAAGTAGGAGCCAGGTAGGGATGGGATCAAGGCCACAGGATTTCTTAGCAGACTTCTTGATGAGCTTACGTACATCATTTACTGTCAATGCTTCAAACTCATCCAGACACTCTGAGTTGGAAGTATGAATATTGCTATTGTCTGGAGTGCCACCTGGTGACAAATTTGCACAATTAGGTGTTCTATCAAGATCTTGACGGATTTTATCAATTTTATCGAGAAAAAAGTCAGCTTGAGTAGTTTCACAGCCAAATGCTGGCATGGGTGTGTCTTTTTCTTGCGCATGACTGTATCAATGACCTTAAAAAGCTTCTTAGGGTCATACTTATTTTCATCCACCAGTTTGGCAAAGTAGTTAGATTGTGCTGTCTTTAATAGGGAGTTATACTTATTTCTCTGGGTGTTAAATAGCTCTCTATCAATCTGTGATCCAGTCTTATTCAATTTTCTCTCAAGTCTTCTCTTAAGAGACCTCTCATTTTTTATAAGGTCACTCATCCAAGGTACTGGTCTGTGCATAGAAACCTTGACCTTTTTCGGGAGCATGCTAATCTATTATGGCTGAGAGCTTTCTGTCATAGAAATCAACCAAGTCATGTAGGGTGAGGTTCTCCCATTCGTGCTTATGAGACATCACATGACTTAGGTCATCCCTAAGGGATTCTAGGTCAACATTGTTAAATTTCCCATAGTTGATTGATTTCTTGGGAGGTTTAGGTGGGGTGGCATTGAGGTGAAGGTTGATTATTTTATGATCTGAGATATAATCATCCACCAGGTGGCTCTTTAATATTTTGCTACCCTTAAAAGTCATGATTAAATCAAGGGTATTTCCAAGTTTATGTGTTAGCTCAGTGACCCATTGGTCTAAGTGGAAGGTAGATAGGATGTCATTAAATTGTATGACATCTGGTTTGGTAGGTTTATTTACATGGAAGTTACATAGTCACCTAAGAAAATAACATCATGGTTGAAAGCACCATAGTGAGCCACCAATTGGATAAATTCATCATAGAACTCTGTGTATGTATACATATTGCACCCAATAGGCTCTGGCCTATAGATTACCACAAAGGTGATTTTTTCCCTTGAACCATAATTGAGGCTTCTATGAGTTCAATAGTTTTAACTGGGGGGGGGTCTAACCTATTGATTGTAAATGGAAGTTCACGACAGTGAAGGAGACCCCCCTCCTCCGGTGCCACCCACCCTTTTCATCACCTTTTCATCACATAATTCATTCATCCAGGTTTCTGTCATAAAAAGAGCATGTAGTATATTATGAAAGAAGTAGTCTCTAACTGCTAGAATTTTGGAGGAGATACTTTGAACATTACAAGAGCCAATTCTTAATTTATTGGGATAGGCAAGCGAGTGAGTATTGGCCCCTATACTGAAACCTTGTTCTCCATGCGAGCGTGTCGCTCTCATAGAGCAAGCTGAAGGCAGATCTGCAATATACATCTGTGGCAAGGAATGTGTATTACAATGTGTATTGCACCGAGAACCTGTGTTTTCACGGGTAATCCCTGAGTGGGCGACTTTATTTTTATGATAGTGCAGTGGTAATTTACCTGATGTTGAAGAGCACAGGCCAAGACACCCGGGATATATGATGGCCAAAAATATCAGTTGGAGTCCTTCGAGATGCTAGCCTTAAGCTTCTCGATTTCTGCTTTAACTTTGGTTACGGCTTCCTTGCGTCCTCAGAGAGTGAGGAGCTGGATGTCCTCACTGCCATCTTTCAGTGTCTTGACTTTCACACGTGCACCAAGATCATCCCTGAACCTATTGATAGTGGCACCCTGATGGTTTGCTGATGATCCTGGCTGCCAAGAATGAAGAGATGACGATGGTTTCGTCGGGAACGTTTTTTTCTTCCTGACTGGAGAAGAAGTAGCTCGTGTGGACTTCGAGGAAGCCTTACCCCTTAAGAGGAGGAGGATATGCAAGGATAAGTGTTACATACTAATGGTAGTACTGAGTGGGTGCAGGGGACATTCGTCGTTTGGGGTCGTGGATGGGGATCAGATACTCGATACTCGATACTATACTCGCTATACTCGCTGGCTGTGAACGGGGCTCTTAACCTAGCTACCCAATCTACCTATGTGAGTTGGGAAGTAATAATGACTGCAGACACAGAGTATACAATGCACAAGGGTCTCCTTTATTCGGTGCTGAAATACCTAAATGCATGATACTCACAAAGTCCTGAGGATGCATAAAACACCCAAGTCTATGTGGTCACGAAGCTGAGTGTCGTGGATCTCCTAGGCAAGTGGATTCTGGTCATCTGGCTCCCGAGTAGCGATTTCGGGGTCTTTTTAAGGAAAACTGAGCATCTGTGTGAGGGCTGCCTACGTGGCGTCTTCTCCTGCTTCGGGGCTGCGCATGTCCTGCCTGCGTAGCTGGGAGGATAACGTCATCTCTATTAGCGGTGAGTGGTGCATTGCATCAGCCTGCACTGGTTGGCCTCACGTAGCACTCAGTAACCCTTATCGTATCTTGCCAAAGATCGTGATTGTCTATGATTGTCTATATATGTTTATAAGAGTCTGTAGGTAGGTAATCTATATCCTACACAAGTACCCAAAGTTTCCTCGTCTGACAACAGGACCTTCTCCTCTGGAGCAGACACCAGCTCAACTTGAGCAGGAATCGGGAGCGTGTTGAGAGCTGCTTGAAGATCAGCGATTGAAAAAGGCCATAAGCAGACCATCCTCCAAAAGAGAAGGAGTCGTCGGCTCGTAGAAACGAGGGATCTTGTGGACACTGAAACCAGGCAGCTTGAAGGAGTCCATTAGTCCTGTCACCGAAATGCATTTTATCCTCGTTAGAGGGTTTTTACTGGGAATAGGCGTCAGCAAGGTGACAGTAGGTACTTTGGAGCAAATAAACCTAATGGATTTCTTCAGCTAGCCGATGCAGTCCCCACCATCGAAGTGTGCCGGGAACCAGTCCAGGTCCGGCACAAGAAAGACGTGGCTGGCCTTAAGAATCCTCTCTGAGCGCCGAGCAAGAAAATCAATGGATTCAGTGGCGGAATTGAACACACAATCATCACAGAGGAGGCCGGAGGAAATTGCGTCCTGCTCTCCATTTTTGGGGATGGCTACCAGGACGGTCTTGCCGTGTTAGTTGTTTCATCGTCTTGGCAGGGAGGTCTTCAGGCTTTGGCACAAACGTGGCAATGATTTCATCCCTCTCAAGGACGGCTTGCTGAGTCTTTTGAAGCTCGGAAGAAATTGCTTCCTTCTTAGCCTCTAAGACAGCCTTTTCTCTAGCAAGGGTTTGAACCTGCTCCGTTAACCTAGTATCGGAGGCATTGGTTGCATTCTTCATGACGACCAATCTGTCATAGGAATCTTGAAGAGCAGAATTATTGCCGGCCCCTTGCTGGGGAGCAGGCGCAACAGGTATCGTGCCGGCTGCTGAGCTGGCGGCCTGATTGGCATCGTCCTTCCCGTCCGCCTTGTTTCGGAGAAAATGTTTTGAAATGGAGGCTTCCTTGGATGCCATAGTTGAACAACTGAGCAAGGTAATAACAGTGATATAACAGAGATATAATAACGAGCAACGTGCTGCAGATAAGCAAGCAGAGAAGTAAACGAGGGGACAGTACACCTCAGCTATTTATCTACAGTGGCAGAGAAAGCAATCAGTATATACGGGTGAGTAAAACCTTGTTGTTGAATTTTGTGTCTATTTGTGGTCAGAAAGTTTATTTATCGTACAATGTTGCAAACACTGTGTTATTGAAGTGGGAAAGCTTCAAATAGTTGCAAAATAACAAAAGGCTTAGCGTGCGTGAGCACTGGGAGATTCAATTTTAAGGCTTGGACAGGCGTGCACGACTTGTCTGGGAAATGTGCACTGTGATGTTATACATAGACGTTTAGGTTGTTTTGTTTTATTGAGAACTTGGGACTGTGTAGCAGGTATAGATAGGGAAGAAGATAGTGAGTTTGGTGATATAAATATATAATATATCGGAATATATAGGAATTGTCAAGAAATTGTCTCATGAGAGACCTGGAAGTTGTTTACCTAATAAATAGACTGGGAGGTTGTTTGCCTAATAATTAGGCTAGGAGTTGCTTAAGTGAATAGACCAGGAGGTTGTCTAACTGAATAGACCAGGAGGTTGTCTAACTGAATAGACCAGGGATAGTCTAAATTAATAGACAGAGGTATTTCCTACAGAGTAAGAGCCAGAGGTGAGTCCGGTGCAAGTTTATTGACACAAGCAGATAGCGATCCTGGTCACGGTCGCCGTGTCTCAATAAGACAAATAAAAGAATGAAGCCAGCTACCGCGAGCAAGAATGTTCGAAATCTGCGGTGAATGGTCTTCAAAATTGCCAGAAATTAATGAGATTCTGACTAGAAGGGTGTGCACAAGTCGTAGTAGATATTTAGGCAGTGTAGAACTTGCTGTAATGATCGTAATCAATGAAAAAGCGATCAATATTCGGAGCTCAATGAAAACACAGCCATTCACGATAACCACACATGCGCACCCCCAAGAAATTAGAAAATTCATTAAATTTATTAAATTAGATATTACAGTAAATAAAGTTAAAGGATATATCTGCACCTTTGTTATATATTGCTTCCATCATGAGCTCATTGTAAATGTTAGATCACATTAATAATGAAAGGCAAACTCAATATCAGCCCTCTGTTGATCACATTTATTAGTCCTTGTCTCAATTATTCATGTATAATATAAAATATTATTATAAAATAATGAAATATTTACATTGTGCCTATATTAAACTATATTTGTTCAAAGCACTCAAATATATCACCAATACTTTTACTGTCATCCAAATTTCTGCTAACCACCATAATGTCAAACATCTCTCGGGGCACCAGTTCCTCTGTGGTGATCCAAAGGTTGTGGGTTTGAACCCTGGCTGTGCCGGAATTGAACTCATGGTACAATTTCCCATATGAGCTGAGGCCCGTGCTTAAAGGGTTAACCTGTTGTCCTTGTAAATTTGTGAATTGGTGGGTTGTCATGTCAAGGACCTGCGACATGACAATTCAGTGAGGCAGCACTATATCTGCTACAAGTAGGTCTCATCACGAAATGACTGTAATAATGTTGAAAGCGATGTAAAACCCCAAACAAACAAATAAACAAATAGAACATCTCTCTCCATACTTTCTATTTTCTCCCTCATCCATTGTCAATATGTTCACCCTTCCACTAATATCTCTGTTCTCTCCCTCACAATATTGTATCTATTTACTACATCACTATATGGTCCCTATCTTTGCCCTCATCCAATTGTCTATATTTACTCCCTCACATTGTTGTCCCTATTTAGTCCATTACTATTGTCCCTTTTTACTTCCTCCCCCTATTATCCTTCTTTACTCCCTCACATTGTTGTCCCTATTTAGTCCATTACTATTGTCCCTATTTAATTCCTCCCCCTATTATCCTTCTTTCTCCCTCTCATTGTTGTCCCTATTTAGGCTATTACTATTGTCCATATTTACTTCCTCCCCTATTATCCTTCTTTACTCCCTCGCATTATTGTCCTTGATTCCCCCCTTACCATTGACCTATTTCACCCTTCTATATATGTCCCTATTATCTCTTGACCCAATTCTCTATATTTTCAACCTCACTCTATTGTCTCTTTTATCTCCCTCCAATTATTGTGCTTATTTGTACCTTATTCTATTGTGCCTATTTTCATTCTCCAACTATTGTCCCTAATTTCACTCTCCAACTATTGTCCCTAATTTCACTCTCCAACTATTGTCCCTAATTTCACTCTCCAACTATTGTCCCTAATTATATTCTCCAGCTATTGTCCCTAATTATATTCTCCAACTATTGTCCCTTATTTCACTCTCCAGCTATTGTCCCTAACTTTATTCTAACTATTGGCCCTAACTTCTCCCTCATTCTGTCCTCCCTATTTTCTGAAACTATCATCTCTTTGTACTGTTTCACACAATCGTATTCTTGGTTTTACACTTAAGATGAATATTTGAGATTGAATAAATAACAATTCCAGAATGACTGTAAGTCATCAAGACAAATACATCATTTATCCATAGTCAAAATCCTCGTGTCGGCCATATCATTCTCATTTGGTTCCAAATGTGAATGTGAAAGGTCACAAATGTATTGGCTAATAACACACACTCCCTGTAAATCAGATCCAATAATGAGCAATAGTACCCAATGTCATGCAATGTACAATCCCTAAAAGAATAGGTCTAGTAGCACACATTTCCTGACAGAATAGGTCCGATGATATACACTTCCTGTAAAACAGACCCAATATTAATTCTTGTAAAAATATGTCAAACAAATTGTACATTAGTATCAAACTTTTATTTCACTGAAAACTTCATGGTTTCACGTATACAGGAATTTTGTTTTGTATGTGAGTTAAGAACTATTTATAAAACAACTGTTTTAATTAGTAAAAAAATACTCTGAATTTTTCATCTGAAATAATGGGAAATGGTCTTATGTTGTAGATTATTTACCAAATGCATGATTTATTTACACATTGTGCTAACAACATATTGTGTTTTACAGAGGTATAGTTCATTTTACGAATTAATTTAAATTTCAGGTCACATCACATGAACAGCAAAATACACTCTTGACAATAGATACAGGATAGTTGTAATCTTTTGTTAAAAAATAATAAGCGGAAGTCATCATAAACCTAACAGAGTTAAGAAGACAGGATTATTTAAATGAACTCTTTTACTATGTTTATAAATAAGTCATACATGAACACATTACACGGGCTGCTTAGCTTCAAGCTTCCAGCAAACACAGCAAGACAAGCGCTCAACCATAACTCAACTATATATCACTACATATCACAGACAAAGACAAAACCTTTCAAAATCATTTTTCTTCTTTAGTAGTATTTTATATTGTACAGTAACATAACCACACCACCTAATATTAATCCCAGAGATGCTCATATACAATTGCAATGTATGTGAAAAACAAGCACGGTATTTCAAGTACAGCAGTATCAGTATATTTCTTTTCCACATCTTTTTGTTAGTGTCTGTAAATACACCAAAAGATTGCAACACATTTCTGGAACCTTCCCTTTGTCACTGAGGTGAAGAGGAAAGTGATGGTTCATATCTGATAGTCAGATAGAGTATATAAGCTTGAAGTTGGAACTTCCAGTTATAAACCTGAAACAAACCTTTTGGTTATTTACCATTGAAACCCCAGATATTATACATGTGTAGCAACATATGTAGCCACTATAGCTGACTGTAGTGATATTGTTAAATAGACTAAGAGAAATACTTTTAAAACTGTATAGTAATAAACAATATCTACACCTTAATCAGTACCAATTCGTAATATATGTATAAATATATATAATATTATTTACAATTTTTGACACTTACTCTATCAGACCATGGGAATTATATTTTGCCTGAAAACACAAGCAAATTGCAGATTTTATTATATTATTAATAATTAAAACAATGCTAATTCAGTATAAAAAAGCGATTATGAGCTACAAATGTTTGGGATAACATATTTCTTCAATTTATATCAATCCCATGTATCATTCCGTGGAAAAAAAAGTTTAACCCTTGAAAGCTTTGAACAAATACTCCCTGAAAGCATAGATTTTATCTCTGGCGAAACAACGAAACAAATTAGGGTCAATGGAATCCACCTGTATATACAATTCAGCAGTGATTATCTAAATCACTGATATCAAATTCACACAATGCTGACAATTCAATGCTTTCTGATGCTAATGAACAACTGATATGCTTTCTGATACTATTTAAAAAGCAATAATTCTAAATTGTCCTACTTATAAAGAATACAAATGCAGTGGGGTAATTCGATTTGAAACAAAAGTAACTGTGTTAAAGGTATTGTTGAAAAACAAGTTTTACTGTTCCAAGGCCAACTACTACCATTGGTTATTTGAGAAACTCAATATGTTGTCATTATGAGAGATAACACAGTTTCCCCATCTAAAGCTTTTCAAAGAGAAAACCTACATTGGTATGGAATGGGAAGCAGAGTGAAAAAAGGTATCAAGTTTGCTTTGGGTGGCTGCTAAAATCCACAAGCAATATTTATTCTTTTATTATTTTAAGGTCTAAATTACTGTTATCTGTATTGAAATGCTCTACGTCAACGGATCAAAGGCACGGAGAGCAGTGAGTCAGATTTCTTTACATGCCTCAACACTGAGTTAATCAAAGAAAGATAATTGAAAGTTTCCCAGAAGTCAAATAGTTGTGATATTTTTATATCTAATTACATCTTTCTTGCAAGTTAACCTCAATGTAACCATACACAGGCAGATATATGAGACTAATATTGTGTCCTTCTTTATAGAACTGTCTATCCTTTGTCACAAAGTGCAAAGATGTGCCTTTATAAACGAAACTTCCCGTCAATATCAAATCCTGTACCTCCCCCTTTCATTTCGTTTTTAGGCAGAGCTGTACCTAGCGTGTATGTAGATTCTTTCTGTGATTCCTGCGGGGGTGGGTCGGTCTTATAACAGGCCACGATGGCAAGGATCACAAGAGATGTCCCGATTATGATGACGACGAACAGCACGATCAGCCAGGTGTAGTCTCTCTCTTGAAATACCTCTGCAATATACAACATATAAATAAGTAATATAGATGGGTCCAGAGACCTCAGGCATACTGAACTATCAAAATAGCTATGGTGATAAGAAGAGAACATTATGGCAAACTACAAACAAGTGGATCGCCATCAAGATCTGTTCGTTTCGTTTCGCGGATTTCAAGCCACTTTTTCTGTCAACCGGACCATCAACTTTTGCAGATCAACGATAAATATTTAGTGTTCTCCAACCGCCAATCGGCAAAGCCCAGATAGGTGATCTGGAGAGGTCTGAGATTTTTGCTTTTCATGTATAATCTCGTTTAGATGTGATTTATTAAATACCCAACTGTTTTAGTGATAATTCATATTTTATGTATGATTATGTCTAAAATCTCATAAAAAGCTTGATTATTCTTTGGATAATATTAAATAAGGAAAATATAAATACTTGATAATAATCGCCAGCTGCAAAAATTGAGTCAAACCTGTTTTAACGGCAGTTGAAACGGGTTCAATTTTGACGTTTAAACGGGATTACCACAATTTTTGCAGCTGGCGACTTTTTACTTCACTAGAGCTCAATCAACTCCACCAAACATTTCTTTGGTTGCAGTTGGTAGAGACCATGGACGTTCAACAAACCCCTCCAGATCACCTATCTGGGCTTTGCCGATGGTTGATTGGAGAACACTAGATAAATATTTGTGCAGTTAATGCACAAAATCTTCCATTCTCATGACCGTGGTGCTTGATATGTGCACATATGTGCGGAGTAAGTAGTTTCTCTTTAATATCTCTCCCAAAAACTACATATTTACTCAGCTTCGTGAGTCCACCAATCTGGATCCGGATCTGGGTCCGCATCATAGTATTTACCGAAAATTACTGTGATCCCAGTGAAAGTTTTTTTTTCTTCTTTTTCTTCTTTTTTTTTCTTTTTTTTTTTGAATGAAAAGAGTGTTTGCTAATTAGGTATGAGAGGTGAAAAATTATTTTTTCAAAAGTTGAGGTGTGTAATTTACCTGGCCAAACTGTTTTGCTAGGATCACTGTCAATATTGTCAAGATTACTTTTACATTGCTATTTGGAAATGCTCTTTATTATGGCTCCACGACCTTTCCCTTTTAACAGTTTGACATGATAAACAAATCATTTCATAACTAATGTAACACATCTATCATACATCACTGGAAAGTTTATATGAAAGGGGAATACTTTATGACAGTTGAGAAATGACACGGTATTTGTTTTGAAAATATTCTAATTTTTCAAAAAAAAGGAAGTAGTTCACTCAGAACATCTGTCACCAGAGGGCACTCACCACCAACACCTATAAACTGCCTTAAATGAAAGTAGAACATACTTTTAATTTGCATAATGACATTCGTTTTAGTATAGAAGTGTGTTCACCTTGCGTTGTTCCATTTGTAGCCACCGTTGTTTGATCTAACTGGGCGCTAGATGTGTCAGCTGTAGAATTTTCTGGCTGGGCAGATGTTCTTGTTCCACTTTGAACTTCAGAAGTGGTCGGTGTAGAGGACAGAGATTTAGAGGTTTCCGGTGTATTTGTAGTAGTAGTTTGGGTGGAGGCCGTGGAGACCGTGGAGGCTGTGGAGGCTGTGGAGGCCGTGGAGGCTGATGTTCCTGTACTTGCCGTGTTTGAAGCTGAAGTTTGTTTGGTTGCAGTAACGGAAGATGTTGTTGCTGTTGTCTGTGTTCCAGTTGCTGTTGTCTGTGTTCCAGTTGATGTTGTCTGTGTTCCAGTTGATGTTGTCTGTGTTCCAGTTGCTGTTGTCTGTGTTCCGGTTCCTGTTGTCTGTGATGTTGGTGCTGTTAGGGTTGAAGTTTCTTTTGTTAACGTTGTGAGTTGAGTTGTTGCTGATGTAGGTTCTGTAGTTGTTGTTTTTGGTTGAGTTGTTGTTGTTTGCTGCTCTGTGGTTGTTGTTGTTGGTTGAGTTGTTGTTGTTTGTTCTGTGGTTGTTGTTGTTGGTTGAGTTGTTGTTGTTTGTTCTGTGGTTGTTGTTGTTGGTTGAGTTGTTGTTGTTTGTTCTGTGGTTGTTGTTGTTTGTTGAGTTGTTGTTGTTTGTTCTGTGGTTGTTGTTGGTTGAGTGGTTGTTGTCGGTGAAGGCGTAGTTGACTCTGTTGTTGTTGCTTCGGTGGCTGAAAAATATTAAACTAATGCAAATCATATTTAAGTGAAAGTTACTTATTGTATTACAACTTATTGTATTTTAGACTGTACAGCACTGCTAGCTACAGAATTATATCAAATATCAATTTGTAAATAAAAAAGATACTGACATTGCATTTAAATTCTGTACGGCCCCAACACTAGAATTTACTTTTACCCAGAGTGTGGTGTTAACAAACAGAGAACTTTCAAAGAGAATCACAACATTATATGTGATTTACAAAAGTCATTCAGCCTAGCTATCTGCATGTGGGTAATTTTATCCCCAAATACTGACTGAAATCTAATTTTATGTAAATTATAAATGCCAGCTCTGAGAGAGCTCCCAAAGAGAGCTTCCAAAGAGAGCTTCCAAAGAGAGCTCCCAAAGAGAGCTCCCAAAGAGAGCTTCCAAAGAGAGCTTCCAAAGAGAGCTTCCAAAGAGAGCTCCCAAAGAGAGCTTCCAAAGAGAGCTCCCAAAGAGAGCTCCCAAAGAGAGCTCCCAAAGAGAGCTCCCAAAGAGAGCTTTCAAAGAGAGCTTCCAAAGAGAGCTCCCAATGAGAGCTCCCATAGAGAGCTTCCAAAGAGAGCTCCCAAAGAGAGCTTCCAAAGAGAGCTCCCAAAGAGAACTTCCAAAGAGAGCTTCACGGTGGGTTTTTAATTATTTTCCATGACTGTGTTACCCCTTTATTTTTCTGACGAGAGTTGTTAGCTTTACCCAGCAATGCTCGGTCTTTTCACTCCAATGACTGGCCTGGCGCATAAGGTTTATATTCATAAGGTTTATATTGGAAAGCTTTAAACTGTGCTGGATTAAAAATCTGAACTGATCCGTACATTTCATGCTATTCCGTACATTCAGAACATAAAAAGCTAAATCTGAGCGTTACTGTGCGGTGAACAATGCCAAGATCAAAAGGTTGTTTCCTTTAATCTTTAGATCTCAAATATCACATCTTAATTTTCAACCTTATTGAAGGAATATATCATCTATCACATCCTAATTTCCAACTATGTTGAATAAACGTATCAACTTTCACATCCTAATTTTCAACTCTATAGAATAAATATATCAACTATCACATCCCAATTTTCAAGAAAATAGCATCTTATTATATATATAATTGATGATTAACCGGAACTGAACTTTACCAAGAATTTTGTGGGTTTCTTTATGATAATATTTGTGCAGCTGGTCATAGTTGAATCTAGCGATGTACTCACATGTGGTGGCGGGGTATATCACCGAGATGGGAAAGTCGTCTTTATAGGTTGGCAGAGAAAAAGCACATGGATGGTTTCCTACTGCTACACCTGTATGCAAATTTCAATATATATATATATATATTCAGGAAACTCCTATGTTCCTTCATCTACATCGGTGAATGTAGATGTTTTGATATCAATCTTCACATCTTATATTTCAACCCTCATCTACTTGGATATTGATTTGAAGTTAACAACAATTATTTACCCTAGTGAATAATACATTTCACATATTAACCCTCATCTGCCTGGATATAGATCTATGAGTTAAATTTGTCATTTAATAATAATAATAATAATAATAAAATTTGTATAGCGCTGATACCAGACAAGTCTGTTCATAGCGCTGAGTTCAGGACATGCATCCTGAAGAGATGAGTTTTCAGCCTACTCTTAAACGAGGAGACTGAAGTGCTTGTCCTAATATTAGTAGGCAAGGAATTCCATAGTCGTGGACCTACAGATGAGAAGGCCCTGTCACCTACTGTCCTTAGCCTGGTATTAGGTACCTGTAGGTGGGTGCCATCATTGGATCTTAGACAGCGTTCACCTTCTTTAATCAGGAGTAGATCCCGCAAGTAAGGCGGAGCCTTACCATTAAGGGCTTTCCAGGTTAATAGAAGAATTTTAAAATCAATTCTCGCATGAACGGGAAGCCAATGCAGTTCCCTTAATTTTCCTGAAATGTGATCAAATTTCCTGATTTTTCCAACTACCCGTGCTGCAGAGTTTTGGAGGTATTGCAGTTTCCTGATGTCAGTTTTAGGAAGACCCGCCAGAAGACCATTACCATAGTCAAGGGTGGATGTAACAAAAGCATGGGTAAGTGTTACCGCGGTCTTCTCGTCTAGACAATGTCTGATGGTCGCCAGGTTCCTGATGTGATAATAGCCTTTCTGACACATTTTCCTGATCTGGGCCTTCATGTCCATGTTGGAGTCAAATGTGATACCAAGGTCAACAACTGACTGACTAGGAGCAATATCAGAGTCACCCACTCTGATTGTGGTTGGGATACTGCTATGGGTGGTAGTACTGTACCTGTCAGTACATATGAGCATCTCACTTTTTCCATCATTTATCTTCATCTTGTTTGATATGAGGAAGTTTCTGACTTCACTGACACACTCCTCCAGTTTGTGTCTGCTCATATCCACATGATGGGGAGAAGCGTGGTCAACAGGGATGTAGATCTGAGTATCATCTGCATAAATGTGATAGCTCAGACCATATTTTGCAAGTATATCAGATAGGGGTGTCATGTAAATGGTGAACAGTATAGGACCCAGGACTGAGCCTTGGGGTACCCCATATTTTAAGGATTTGAGACTGGATCTATGGGTCCCCACCTTCACACATTGCTTTCTGTCCATTAGGTATGACCGAATCCAGGAGAGTGCATGGCCTTTGACGTTGCATCTATCCCTCAGCCTGTCCAAAAGGATTTGATGGTCAATAGTGTCAAAGGCAGCGGAAAGGTCAAGCAACAACAAGATAACTGCCTTTCTATTGTCTAGGCAACCCAAGATATCATTTTGCACTTTTAACAAAGCGGTTTCAGTGCTGTGATATTCTTTGTAGGCTGATTGAAACTTGTCAGTAAGACCATTCCTTACAAGGTGGGGGACTAGTTGGTCTGCAACCGCCCTCTCGGTTAGTTTAGAGACAAATGTTAGGTTGGAAACAGGCCTATAGTTTTTTTCAACCAGTTCTAGACCGAGTTTCTTCAGCAGGGGTGTTATGATGGCTATTTTCATATTTTCCGATACTGCTGATTCCATCAGTGATTTATTTATGATGGAAGTAATTATTGGTAGGAGGTCATCTAAGAGGTCAAGTAAGAGCCAGGTTGGAATTGGATCCAGGTCACATGACTTCTTTGCAGACCTTTTGACCAATTTCCGTACGTCGTCAATGGTTAAGGGTGTGAACCTTTCCAGACATGTAGTACTATTGTTCGCAGTGTCACCTGGTGGCGAAGTTTGGCAGGGTGGAGCGTTATCAATGTTCAGGCGGATTCTCTCTATTTTTTCAAGAAAGAATGTGTTGAACTTCTCAGCTTGAGTAGCCTCACAGTCAGATTGGGGCATAGGTGTGTCCTTTTTCTTGTGCATGACTGTGTCAATGACTCTAAAAAGCTTTTTAGGGTCATGTTTGTTTTCCTCAACCAGGTTGGAAAAATATGATGATTGAGCAGATTTAAGCATTGAGTTGTATTGGTTCCTCTGAGAGTTATACAGCTTCTTGTCAATTTGAGAGCCAGTCTTGCTCATTTTTCTCTCAAGCCTCCTCTTGAGAGATCTTTCCAGCTTTAATTGGTCACTCATCCAAGGTACAGGTTTGTGTTGGGTGACCATGGCAACTTTGATAGGTGCATGTTTGTCCATGAGTGATGTGAGTTCCCTATCATAATAATTCACCATGTCCTCCAATGATAAATGTTCCCAAGTTGTGTCTCTGTCAGTTAGGGATTTGATGTCCCTTCTTAGGGATTCAAGATCTAGTCCCTTGAAATTCCTAAATTTGATAGATTTTTTGGGGGGTTTAGGAGGTATAATATCAAGGTAAATCTTAATCATTTTATGATCAGATAGGTACTCATCTACCAGGTGACTCTTCATGAGTTGTAGTCACCAAGGAAAATGACCTCATGACTAAAGGAACCATAATGTGCAACCAACTGGGTGAACTCATCATAGAACTCAGAGTAGGCATATCTATTCCGATCAGATGGTTCAGGTCTGTATATCACCACAAATGTTATCTTTTTTCCCTTCAATGTGATGGATGACTCCATGAGCTCCATGGTGGTGACTACTGGTTGGTTGGCCCTATTGGTTGTGAAGGGGAGTTCAGATTTGTATAAAATCCCTAATCCTCCCCCTGTGCGACCAATCCTAGGAAAAGACTCAAATTCAAGTGACCCTTCTTTAAGTTCACTTTTAACTTTGTCAGATTTTGAGTCATGCATCCAAGTCTCAGTCATGAACAGGGCATCAAGGTCATGCTCAGTAAAATAATCTTTTACTGGCAGGATCTTGCTAGATATGCTCTGTACATTGCAACATCCAATATTTAATGTTTTCTTCCCGTTTCTATTAGGATTTTTAATACGAGAATGCTGTTTATTTACAATCCGTGGCTGACCACGTGGAGCAGAGCGAGCACGTGTAGTTGGAGCCGGCCCTGAGACGTGATTGGTCGAAACAGAAGACGAATGTGTATTGCCATTGTTTATGTTTACGTTCGGACCACGTGTTTCCACGAGCCGATGTGATTCGGGTGTTTCCGGATCTGATAGACAATGGTAGCGATTTGTGGTCGTTCGTCTGTTCTCGTGGCTCCTACTAGCAGCGCCACCTATGATAATTTTGCCAAAACTGCATGATTTTGACGAATTGCATGGACTTTCAACATATTTGTTGTTCAGTCTATGCTTTTGTGGCCGAGGAGGCAGAATAAATATGTTTTCCCAAAAAAGATGCTTTGGGTGCGATATTTGTGTATATCTAACAAAATTGAACTGACAATTTTGCTTGCTCACCCCATGTACAGATAGTAGCGTGTCTGATTTTATGTAATCGCAGGTATCGAGCACCAATCGAAATTGAGCAGGGAACAGTTCAATTTCATGTTCAGACTCAAATATATTAATATTTGAGATGGCGATAATGTCCTGCATTGACCTGTAGTGGGCACGTGACAAAATATGAAAATTAATATTTTTCAAAGAAAGATTCTTTCTAAAAGTGTTCGTATGATTGTCACAAAGCAGAATTTTCGACCCTATACCATTATGGGGCAAGGAGAGCGTCTTTGTGGTTTTGTTACTATTCTTATCGTATATGTTGAAGCAGGAACATATACAAACAAAGCCATGATGGTGTAACATTGAACAGGTAGGTAATCTCTGTTGTTCTTTTCTGTTAGGGGGCGCTGAGGCCAGCTAACTTAGAGATTTAACGGTAGAGGGGCTGTGAGCCGCCCGTCAATAGAAGCTATATATAGCACTAATATTAGAAATTTTAGCAGAGTTTTGGGGTAATTTAGCTAAAAATTTCTTTAGGCAGTAAATACCTGGGGGGTAAAATGCAAGAAAGGGCTATTTGTATAACCGCTTGCAATTTAGTTGGTTTGGACAGCGGGTGGAGCAGGTAACGAGTACTCTGTTCTTCCACCGTCGGAACAAGTCCGAAAAACACTGTATAATAGTTTAATATACCGAATTTGCTTCTAGAAGTGACTGAAAATGTGTCCAGACACGTATAGCGTGCAAATTAGATTGGTATATGTACCTATAAATAGGTATATTGCAAGAAAGAACCACTTGCGTAGTTGCTTGCAAATGTGTATTGGACAGCGGGTGGTGCGTCACAACAAGAAAAAATGGCTGGTAGTAGCCCCTTGTTTGTGTATCAACAACCACCGTCGGAACAAGTCCGAAGATCACTGTAGTTTCAAAATATGTCACTGATGGGTCTGAAGGTGATTCTAGACACCAGAAGCAACAAGTTTTATGAATACAGAGGATATAAGGTATCAGACCAAGCACTCGACACTGGCAGCAAAGAGTGGATACTCGTGAGCGCGGTGCCTCGCAAAGACAACACAGTATGATCCCGCCCTCGCGAGCGGATTTCCAATCAAAACTGCCGTCAGAGCTTGCAATAAGTCTGATATCAGATAGACCTTTGTATAGACCGGGTTCTCTGCGAGAAAGTGAGGCGATAGACTAGCAATAGACTCCAGAAAATCGACCAAGAAGGACGATTTTATCGGAGCTCAAATGAAAGCCGCCATTCCACTCTCAACGCATGCGCAGTTACCCTAGTGGATAATACGTTATACATATTAACCCTAATCTACCTTGATATAGATCTATGAGTTACCCTAGTGAATAATCCATTATACATAATGCACTTTTATCTACCTTACTATTAATCTCTGAGTTAAATTAGTCATTTACTCTAGTGAATAATCCATTATACATATTAACCCTAACCTCCCTATAATTATTTACCCTAGTAATTTATTTACCCTAGTAATTTATTTACCCTAGTAAATTATTTACCCTAGTAAATTATTTACCCTAGTAAATTATTTACCCTAGTAAATAATTTACCCTAGTTAATTATTTACCCTAGTAAATTATTTACCCTAGTAAATTATTTACCCTAGTAAATTATTTACCCTAGTAAATTATTTACCCTAGTAAATTATTTACCCTAGTAAATTATTTACCCTAGTAAATTATTTACCCTAGTAAATTATTTACCCTAGTAAATAATACATTTTTTATATCAGCCATTATCCAAGATCATTTAGTATATAAATGTTTGACATTAACCTTCATCCACTTTGAGATAGTAGGAAGACAGCCAGGGTCCATGGATTTGGCAGTGCACTTCATTAACCGTGTGAATAGCATCTGGGGGAATCGTACAGTTGTCCACAAAGTTCAGCCCTTCGTAGACCCGGATGTAACGGTACACACCAGTTGGGGGAAATACCTACAAAAACAATATAAGATGAAGTATGATACCCACCAATACCATATTGGATATAATGACATAAAGAAACTAACAAAGTGACATCTAACTAAACAACATGAGTCTTAAGCAGGCAAATAAATGCATGAGACCTTAACAAAGGGTTGATATTTAAAAAATCCTCAACAGAATTAAACCATGTTAAACCACGGGAAAGGCATCTCTACAGCTCGGTAGGTACCTGGGTTGGTCGAGAGAGTGCTGAACAAATCCCTTCTCACCATTTTCAGCACATTGAGAATTTACCATATAGTCACTTACTTGCATATCAGAATAAAGCCACATTGAGAGTTTAAAATACAAGTTATAATAACGACACTTATTGGCATATCGGAATAAAGCCACATTGAGAATTTACAATACAAGTTATAATGAAGGCACTTACTGGCATATCAGAATAAAGCAACATTGAGAATTTACAATACAAGTTATAATGAAAGCACTAACTGGCATATCAGAATAAAGCCACATTGAGAATTTACAATACAAGTTTTACTGAAGGCACTTACTGGCATATCGGAATAAAGCCACATTGAGAATTTACAATACAAGTTATAATCTAGGCACTTACTGGCATATCAAAATAAAGCAACATTGAGAATTTACAATACAAGTTTTACTGAAGGCACTTACTGGCATATCAGAATAAAGCCACATTGAGAATTTACAATACAAGTTATAATCTAGGCACTTACTGGCATATCAGAATAAAGCCACATTGAGAATTTACAATGCAAGTTATAATGACGGCACTTACTGGCATATCGAAATACAGTGATATTGTGGCGATGTCCTCAGCCAAAATGATAGCACTGACGACCTGGGGCTTAGCAACTGAAACATTCATTTAACACCACAGGATTGATAACTTTTCAGTGATGATATATTGATTTAACGCTGTAGAACTAAAGTTTTAAATGTTGATTTAAAACTGTAGAACTAAATGAACACAATCAACATGATCTGGAGCAGATCAGGATTTTAGGAGGATGGGGCTTAAATATGCTTCATCTTGTTACACTTGGCATTATCATTTAATAGTTTTATTTATGTATTTCAAATGGATTTTGGAGTCAGATATTTTATATCGAGAATAAATGAACTAACGATTGTTTAAGTTAAGGAAAGAAAGCTGTTCAACTTGATAAAGGATTGTTTAACTTGAATGAAAGGCAAAATGATGGTTTAACATTTCAAGTTGAATAAAAGTAAGAAAGAAACTTTAACTTTAATAAAATAAAATGGTTTAAGTTGAATAAAGTTGATGACAAAAGTTGTCTTACTGACCGATGGATTTATCATCAAAGACCAATTCAGGTTTTTTCATGTGTACCTTTAAACATTGATCTACTCTGAGCAGAAATATGTTACTTTTATAGTAATATAGTGCTGTATTATTTGGTGTACTGATAGAGGCAATGGTGTCATCATAGTGATGTGGCTATTAATGGACTTGACTTGAATAAAAGTAAGAAAGATACTTCAACCTGAATAAATACTTGACAACAGTCTAAATAGAAATAACGAAGATAAAAGAAATATAGTTTAACTTGAAAAAAAGAGCTTTGATTTCAGTAAAAGAAAGATGGCTTTGCATGATTAAAACAAATGGTTTTATTTCAATAAATATAAGTAAAAGCAGGCTTACTTGTTTGGATAAGGTAGATACATCTTTGCTCGGAGAGTCTCAAGTGGCTATCCGTGGCCTGGAAGCAGAAAGTCTCTATGTCCTGGTTCATGTGACCAATCCATGTGACATTGACACTCGCGTCAAAAATATTGTCACCAAAAGGAGCCAGGCTAGTCGCTGTCATGCCCTCAAGCTGTGTCACCGTTATCTTATCAATTCTGCAATTATAAATAAATGTTTTTTTCAAAAAGCTCTGCTTGCAAGAAATAGAAATTATTGTCTTTTTTTCTGTATTTTAAACAATTTAAAGTTAAAATTTGACATTGAAAATTATAATTTGACATTGAAAATTATAATTGGACATGGAAAATTATAATTAGAATTGGAAATTATAGATTATTTTAATTTGCTTGATGAAATTATCTGTATTGGTCAGAGTTATTTTAATAGGAACAACATACGTAGAATATGCGTCTCTTCCACGTGCCACTAAGTAAAAGTCCATGGGTGTCACTTGACCCGGATTAAGATATCGACATTCTCCATTGGCTGGTGAGGGGCTCACAAAATATGGTAAACCTTCACACTCAGCTGTGGAGTCATATATCGTGATCAAAAACTGCAAAATAGTAATCAGTTTTTTTGTTTTATTTTTCTCATAATAATTACCAGAAATTTGGAATAAATAAAAAAAACTCTGAAATATTTAACAGAAAATCTCACTTAAAATGAACAGAAACAGCCATTATTGTTTTATTGTAATTTTAATTTGTTTTTATTATTATTTATATAATTGATTTTCTTTTTTCTATTCATTTTTCTTAATTTTATTTTTATAATTTTAGTCAACAGAAACCGCAAAATATTTATCAGAAATGTTGAATTAGTGAGGAGAATATTCAAAATAAGATTCAAATATTTTAGATCAATAAACGCAAATACCAAAATAAGATTCAATAATTTTAGATCTGTAAACGCAAACACCAAAATAAGATTCAATAATTTTAGATCTGTAAATTTTAGATCAGTAAACACAAACACCAAAATAAGAAATTTTAGATTATTGGACAGAAACACCGAAATATTTTATTGTTTATGAAGTTATCACGAACTCTAAAACATAATCCTATTTAAATCAATAATCCTATTTATAGCCATAATGTTGCCAATCCCAAGGCTGGTAATTTGTAGGTATGTTTGACTTGCCTGTACTGGGACTGAGCTGAAGGGTTGATGGTCGGTATAATTGACAACTGATATAGGATAATCTTCCAGTTGTAAAGCCATGGCGTAATCCGCAGCTGGCAAATTGGGGTCAAGGTGAAGAGTGCAGGTTGACTGGAAATCATATTAATTGACATAAATAAAAACTGACCATTTAATCCAAAATTTGTTTTCTAGACAAATGCATTAAATCGATGTCTCATGAAAAGGATGAATGTCATAGTGAATTGAGTGTGTACCTAAAATGACATGTTGAATATAGAATGCACCTAAAATGACATAGTAAATAAAGATTGTGTATAAAATGACAAGATGAATATAGATTGTGTATAAAATGATAGAGTGAATTCAAAATAAAATGTCAGAGTGAATGTAGAATGCATCTGAAATGACATAGTGTATATAGAAAACTCCTAAATCACCTAAATGGCAGGAAATATGGGATGCACCAATAACGGCATAGTGTATATAGATTGTCCATAAAATGACATAGTGTATATAGATTGTCCATAAAATGACATAGTGTATATAGATTGTCCATAAAATGACATAGTGTATATAGATTGTCCATAAAATGACATAGTGTCTATAGATTGTCCATAAAATGACATAGTGTATATAGATTGTCCATAAAATGACATAGTGTCTATAGATTGTCCATAAAATGACATAGTGTATATAGATTTTACATGAAATGATGGAGTGAATTCAGAATACACCTAACATGACATAGTGTATATAAAATTCACCTAAAATGACACAGTGTATATAGAATGCACCTAAGATGATATAGTGTATATGGAATGTACCTAAGATGACATAGTGTATATAAAATACACCTAAAATGACATAGAGTGTATGGAATGCATCTAAAATGACATAGTGTATATAGAAACCGCCTTAAATGGGATAGTGTATATAGAATGCACCTAAGATTACATAGTGTATATAAAATGCACCTAAGATGACATAGTGTATATAGAATGCACCTTAGATGACATAGTGTATATAGAATGCACCTAAGATGACATAGTGTATATAGTATGTACCTAAAATGACAGAGTGTATATAGAATGCACCTTAGATGACATAGTATATATAGTATGTACCTAAGATGATATAGTGTATATAGAATGTACCTAAGATGACATAGTGTATATGGAATGTACCTAAGATGACATAGTGTATATAGTATGTACCTAAAATGACATAGTGTATATAGAATGCACCTTAGATGACATAGTGTATATAGTATGTACCTAAGATGATATAGTGTATATAGAATGCACCTTAGATGACATAGTGTATATAGTATGTACCTAAGATGATATAGTGTATATAGAATGCACCTAAGATGACATAGTGTATATAGTATGTACCTAAGATGATATAGTGTATATGGAATGCATCTAAAATGGCATAGTGTATAAAGTATGGTACCTAAGATGACATAGTGTATATGGAATGCATCTAAAATGACACAGTGTATATGGAATGCATCTAAAATGACATAGTGTATATGGAATGCATCTAAAATGACATAGTGCATATATAATGCATCTAAAATGGCATAGTGTATATAGAATGCACCTAAGATGACATAGTGTATATAGAATACACCTAAAATGACATACTTAATCTGGTATGTGCCTAATATGACAGTTAATGCACCTAACATGACTGTAGGATAAGATATGCACCTACAATATTGAGCTATTGAGTATGATATTTGGAGTATGGCACTGACCTCATCCAGATATTCCGGTGGGAAGGTCCCGCAGACTTGTCCGCATTCTGCAGCAGTGTTGGCCAGCCGACAGACCACCAAATCACCGTCCGGATCAACCACTGAATGAGGACAACATATTTATCACATCTTAAGGTGGTGTTAGGGTGGTCATTCATACACCAGGTGACACTAGGTGACAGCTTTATTACGTTTGTTTAAATATCATAACTGTTATTATTCAACATAAATATTCCAAGAGGAATAAATAACATGTATAGATAGTTTATAAAATAGACTAGAACTGTGTATGCTTATTTAGAAATATTTAAGGCCTCTTACTATTCAGGGGTACATCAAACTGGTCCAGGCATCCACGCTGTATGTTGTGAATCGGCCGCATATTGGAGTATGGAGAACTGTTTATCTGTCCAGTGTCAGCTCTGGTGGACAGGTCAATCTTCATCTGGATTGACCAGGAGGAGTCACTTCCCTGGTCTAGATTCTCTATCCACCCTGTGCCTGTCCACCTGCCATAATAATAAGAGTTTGATTTTATTTTATTTTATTTTATTTTATTTTATTTTATTTTATTTTATTTTATTTTATTTTATTTTATTTTATTTTATTTTATTTTATTTTATTTTATTTTATTTTATTTTATTTTATTTTATTTTATTTTATTTTATTTTATTTTATTTTATTTTATTTTATTTTATTTTATTTTATTTTATTTTATTTTATTTTTGAAATTTTTTATTTGATTTTTGATTTTTTACTTGAATTTTTATTCGATTTTTAGTTTGTTTTTTTAACTGATTTTTGATTAAATTTTTGATTAAATTTTTGATTTAATTTTTTATTTAATTTTTTTTCAATTTTTTATTTAATTTTTTATTTAATTTTTTATTCAATTTTTTATTTAATTTTTGATTTAATTTTTTATTTAATTTTTTTATTTGATTTTCGGGCGCTCCACCTTTTAAGTATTAACAAACCCACATATGATTTGTATGAAACCTTGAATACCACAAGACACATAGCATTAGTCAAACTGTGGCATAATATCTAGCATTAACTGCTGGCACATTTAAGTGGGCAGAGCGTGTACTCACGATATTGTGTATTGATTTGTGCTGGTGTTGGGGAACTCCGCGTAGAACTCCTTGGAGCCCACCATCCAGTGCTCGGCCAGACTCAGACTAGTGCATTGGGTATCCGGTGAGCCTATACTTACCTGCCAGAGAGTAAAACCAATTACAACCACTCATAACCAATTATAACCAATAGTAGCAAATTATAGTTAATAATAACCAATTATGATTAATTTTAACCTATTATAACAAATGTTAACCAATCGTAACCACTTATAACCAATTATAACCAACATTAGCCGATTATAATCAGTCATAACCAATTATAGCCAACATTAGCCGATTATAATCAGTCATAACCAATTATAGCCAACATTAGCCGATTATAATCAGTCATAACCAATTATAACCATCATTAGCCGATTATAATCAGTCATAACCAATTATAACCAAATAAACCTTCATATGCCTTCACTTATGAGTTATTCTCTTGACTATTGAGTTATACCCTTATTTCAAAGTCCCCTCCCCTAATTTACCATCTAAATCCCCATCCCTGTGTGGCATGATATCGTGGTAAAGATTAAGGGTATTGTTGGTGGGGTTACACCCTTATATCAAAGTCCCCTCCCCTAATTCACCATCAAAATCCCCATCCCTGTGTGGCATGATATCGTGGTAAAGCCTAAGGGTATTCTCACGGGTGTGTTGGCGGGGTTACACCCCTCTGTGCACATCAGGTCATTGGTGAAGGCGGGCGCGGACGACACTCCGTTCTCTATCATCTCTGCTGTGCACAAAGTTTTCCCCGAATGTGTTAACTTCCATGCCACCTTGAATGTTATGTTGGTTCCCTAGAAATATCAAAAGAGATTATTTTTTATTCACAATGTGCCTTTTCTAGACACGATTTGTGTCATGGTGTTCTTTATTGATGAGTTATAGCTGACAAAAAAAAATAATAAAAATATGACACTGATGAAAACTTCACCTACAAAATGACTAGTCTTCTCATTTTAACTCATTAAACTATATTATCTTAAAATTGAAAATATTTTACAATATTAACTTCCCTTTTGAGCTTCTATACATTGTAGTAAGATATTTTGAAACAATTTTCATTCCTTGAAGTATTCCTTTTTTTGGGGTTTATGTATTTTGATTTCAAACGGCATATGTTAAGTAAAATAGCTATAAAAAGTAAAAGAAATATACAAATAGACAGGGTCTGAAATCCACAAGGGAAATAATACAGCACATGTTTATTTATATGAGGTGTGGTATCCATAATTGAGAAAAGACCATGTTAAAATATGTTAGTGTATATGAAATATGGATACATTGAGGAAAGGTTAATCATAATCAATATGGGATGTGTTTCAGACATTCCCACGTTCTCAACCTGAAATTCAACAGAATATTCCAGAATATTGCAAAGATCAATAAAGGCAGGGAACGTTGTGAGATATGTTGATCTTACATGAAGGGAACCTGGTACTGTTGCTGCTTCCTGGCTGAGACTGGCTCCCCGGAAGTGAGTCCCACGTGACCAAGTCACGAGACCAAACCACACCAATGCCCGGATGTAACTTATACTGCCAGCCATACTTGATTTGTGTCTTCCTGGGTCTAGTCTACTGAAAGTTAGTAATACGTTAGTGCCAACAAAGGGAATTCAATTGAGCAGTTTTGGTTTTTGTATGTTTAATTTTGCGACAAGTCTTTCTTTTTGGGTATATGGATATATTCTACTTAACTTTAAAACTGAAAAGACGAAAAAATCATTGATATGATGCACGATGCCTCAACTGAGCTCCCATATGCAACCACAATAATCAACTGTTTGAGAGCTAGACACATGTTAGATTATCAATGATAAAAGAGAGAAATACCCACATCTTTTGCAATTCTATTTATTGTTGTCGTTCAGAACTTCACAAAAATGGGTCCAGATGTTATGGTCCGCAATACATAATCAATTGCCAGCAGATGTGAACCTCTCTCATGCGTTAATGATAATTTACAAGATTTGTGAAAAACTTTGTTTCTTAGTTGTGAAATTTGTTGGAAAGAAGAAGGAAATGGCTATGTGTAAATTCTTATCACGTGATTCATGAGGTATGCTTACAAACGTATTGCTCTAAGACTGCAAACATGGAGGTCCAGGAGCGCCAAGACAGTCTGTACTATATTTGGAGGTATAAGCCGTCACCGAGACTGAATACCTACTCTTTTCTAAGAGTGACTAGGGATATTTCTGTTTCATAATTACACAGACATGAAAGCTCAAACTTTTTTGTTTTAATCAGTGTTACATATTTACATATTTTATATTCATTTTATATTTACATATATATATATATATATATATATATATATATATATATATATATATATATATATATATATATAATGTTATATTATATCATATTTTTTATCTATCTCACATTGCAGGACGTAACACATTCACATTTTCACCTTGAGTTAGTCAAATCCCACCAATCTCACAAATTTCTTGACAAAAGATTCTATATTTTCACTTCATTTTGCAATATTAAAGGACGGTGAAAATATACATTTCAGCATTTTTTTGTTGTATTTTTGTTGTTTTTTTTATCATGATATCAAAATCTATCAATGCTTGGCATGTAATACTTATTATTCAGAGCAATGATGTGTCCTTTTGATATGAAAGTTGTGAAAACCAAATTGGAAGCGACATGTATTATTGTACGAAATATTGTACTCAATTAAACATCACTTTCGGAAATACTTTTAGAAACTCATATTCAAAAGTACTAGCTGGAACGATCTACCCTGAAAATCCGATACATATCACAATTTTAAGACAAGAAATTTCCTCTTTCTTATTGAAACCTGAAACTTTGAAACTTTGAATTTCAACGTGCGTCAGTCACTTTGTAGACAACATTGGCTAATTGATTTACTTAAAAATATATATTTGATTTCTTGAATAATTTTATATTTGACAAGAAAAAAATACATGAAAACTGTCATTTAGCTTTTTTGATATTGGAAATAAAACATGCGTCACAGTCAGATTATCAAAATAAGAAGATGACATTTGGACGAATAAAAATATCAGTGAAACAGTGTAACGTTTTTTGTTTTTTTTTTATCATGAAATGGATACAAATTAAAAATTAGAAATACTTACAACCAATACTAGTCTAGTTAATCCGAAACGCTCCTAAGATTTCTCCAATCCGCATCACTATTGCGTATCCGAGACCTCGCAAACGTTTAGGCGTGTCAGATCTCGTCCAATTAGCGTTGTGACGTGAATGTGGCCATATTTGATGTCTCTACCTGCATGTTGACTTTGAGGCGACTTTGCCTCCAAGTCAAACCAACATCTCTATTACCAAGTGCAAGTTGCCGACATTGTCCTTGTATGTATAGGCGGGATACACGTTATCATGCAATGATAACCACGCTGTATTACTTCTTAATTAAATCAAAGGCAGCTTCTGCCTACAAAACCGGAAATGCTCTTCTAATGTATGAATCTTAAAGGAAAGGATATATTCCAGTCAAATTTAATATATGTCTGTGTTGTATCTCGTCTTATATTGGCAATATATTTATAAAATAACTTAACTCAAAATTTAAAGGTTTATGATGAATGAGTCCTATAAAATATATTATGCAAATTTACGATGAAAAGGATATTTCAATGCCGATATCTGACATATTTTTGGCAATAATTGATGAAAAAATCAACTTGACTTTTTTGTTTTTTCTTTGGGCGAGATAAAAGAGTATGCCATGAACTTTTCAAAGAGTAATGTCACATTTCTAGCCTCTCCCTCTAACCTGACAGAGTACTTGACCATCCGTAACTGTCTCAAATTATACATGGGTCGCCAAGCACTTGTGAATGAATGGTTACTGTGTTGCAATTTGAAGTGAAAGGTAAATGAATATTTGCCACTTATTGTTTGGGTTTTGCAATGGTCCATATACCAGATGTGTGTGTTATTATTTGCACCCCGGCCTTACCAAAGGGGACATATATTAAGACCGGCAATAAATGACTTCCGCTTCCCTCTGTATTATCCGGAAATCCGGTAAACGCTGAATATGTTGTTTACACAATTCAATTCAATTCAATTCAATATTTTATTTTTACCTTTTGTTAGATACAAATATATAGATATCAAAATAGGAGTCCTTACATTGAAGCATTAAGACTTCTAAAATATATATAAGAGTACTTAACAGTACGGTGAGGATTCCAGAGAAGCTTGGAGCTTATCGAGTTGGTCTCCTCTCTATCCTATTAAACAACAAGTAAGGATAGACTAGGACTAAATAAACTTATAATACAAGAACTTGACACACAACTTGATAGAAGTTTATGTTAGCAAGATTAATCGCATAACGATTATGATAATGATAATGAGTGATATTATGATGAGTGGTAATGGTATGCACATGGTGTATGAAGTTTTGTGAGGGGACAACTGGTTTTGAAGTTAGTTTAACTTATTGACCCTTTACTCAGTAGATTTCGCTTGTCACATCACAATTGATTATTGTAATTTGAATTTTGATTAGGTATTTAAATGAAAGTTTTGGTGATAATGCTGTCATGATTTTCATATGGTTAATGATCAATACGATGATAGGTGTATTTTCTTTAATTTTTTGCTGAAGTTTTTCAGTGTTTTAGCATTTCTTATACAATAAGTTTTGTGCCTTGACGTTTGATTTTCAGTTGGCCAAATTTATTTTCTGTCCATGTCATATGAAGGTTTTTACTTTGTCTTGTATTATGGTTATGCATTTCTTGATTTCCTGTGAGCAAATTATCAAATATATGAGGTAGTTGATTTCTTTCAAATTTATATACAAATTTTGAGATATATAATTTATAGATATCATTCACCATGAGTATTTCAAGTTCTCTGTGCAGATCTTTGGTATGTGTATAGTAATCTTTGTTAAATAGTATTTTTAGTGATCTGTTTTGTTGCACTTGAACTCTGTTTAAGAGAGTAGAATTTGCTCATCCATAAACTTCAATTCCATATTGGATTTTTTACATAGAAAACAATGGGCCATCAATAAAGTGCTCTTCCGCTGATATTCTAAGTAATTATATTCTAAAGTAATTATATTTTTAAGCTATCTTGACGTGTTGCAAACGTTTCAAGTGAATTGGAGAGCTATCTGCAGCCACCATTTTCCCTCAGTTATGTGCGTGCTTTGATGAAGATGTCAACGCAAGAGCAAATTAGATATTTTTTGGTGAGGTTTTGGCAAGAAAGAGGTAAATTCAATGAGAGTTTTTGTTTTGCCTTTGGCCATGGTGTGAAGTATCAATGGTGTAAAGCATTATTTTGATGCCTATGTTTGATATATTCCTGTCCCACTAGTACAGTAGGTAGAACAATTGCAATGGATCTGTTCTTTAATTGGTTATACAAGTGATGAAGAGAGAGCCATCATTGCAACAAGGGTTGTGAAAACACCATTGTTATTTTGTAATATAGTTCAGACAATATGGAATGTTACATTACAAACGTTACTACCAGAAGAGTCTGAACAACCACAAATAGAAAATAGATCAACTACAATTTCTTCTCAAAATGGTATCGTGCAACTAGAATATGTTATGATAACTATTCCAGCATAGTTCTTTCTAACCCATCATATGTTAAGCAAACGATCATATGTTTGTCTAATCATTCTCTGCCTTTAACAAAATGCATTAGTTTATTTTAGATTTACCATGCAGCGGGCACCATAATACAAGACAAAACCTCGTATAAACATCAATTATTATCAGTCATCAATTATTATCAGTCAAATACAGTGTTATTTACTCTGGCCGCTTATGTCAATACAGAAAAGACCATACTCCAATAGAGATCAAGATCCGTGACATAAGAATTCACATATATTTCTCAATGGTACTCTTCAGTTTCCAGAGATGTGTGCACTTTATATATTGAGGAAAAGGTGCAATTCATAACAGATATTGTAAAGCCAAATGGGTGTTGTTTTTGTATATTCTAGATATGTTCTGTACGTGAGAGAAACCATCATACCTTAGGAGACTTAATCTGGTTAGCAGTCAACTTGAAGGATTAAAATTTACAACTGACTACATTATCATGATGTCACTTGAGTTTCAACATTTGCTATTTACCAGGGCCCGATTTTTTAAACAATCTCAAGCAAGAATTTTGTGCTTACATTTCAAGTCTGTGCTTGCATCTCAAGTCATGCACATTTTTTTTTCAAGCAAGAATCTATTGCTTACATTTCAAGTTGTGCTTAGATGTTGTTCGTGCTTACACTTTATATTGAAAATTTAAATAGCTAAATAAAACACTTGCAAATGTTAAACAAATGTTTTCTTGTTTTTCAAATTCAACAATATTGCATCATAACGCCACAGAAGTCCACAAAATACGGGTAAAAAGTTACAAACTCCCCTTTGTGACCTCATGACCTCTTAAGAAATTTGCCACCAGAGGACACTCACCACCAACACCCATAAACTTCCTTAAGATTACATGACTGATCGATAAAATAATTAACAAAAGACATTTTCAATTGGGTTATAAGCATTCATGAGTTATGCTTTATTTTTCCTAAGCAGGGTCCCTGATCATTTCAATAGATAGTGGAGACAGGTTGGCATCTGACCAGGTGCTGAACCAGTTGTGTAGTATTTGTTTATGTACATGCTTGGTGCATATGAATTCTGTTAGCACAGTGACGATGTTTGGTATTACATTATGGCTGCTTGGGTCACAGTTTGCATGATATACTAAGGCATGCATTATTTCTTGATATATGATTTCTATCTTCTTTTTGGCTATGAGAGGCTTGTCCAAATCATCTACAACAAAAGAATAACGTTGTGAATCGAAGCCATATGATCATATTTGAACATCAAAATATTGATGTTAAAAATATTTTTAAGCCAAAAAGAATGACCATATTTGAACATAGAATTATGCAAACTGTCCACAACGAAACGAGAGCGCGCCACATCAAAGCCTTTGCCGATCTCAAAACATACAAATATTTGTTCATAACATTCAGGAAAAAATTGGATCCTCAAATGTGAATTACCAAAAAACTACAAATGTTAGAATGTATATATATTCATATTCGTGATTCTATTAATTTGTGAAAAATAATTTTGATACTTTTTATTAAAAATCGACTCTATGAGTGTGTAAATAACATCGTTTTCAACAGCATAGAATTTTTAAAAGAAATCTTCCACGTCGGCATTCATGCCGGTATTGTGGGCAGATTGTAGGTCAAATGAGACCAGGTATTGAGACAGGTCTGCACCTGAGACAAATAGCAAAAAAATTGAAATAAACATAATCAAAACAAGTAAAATTACATAAATCAAAACAGTGAGAGCCCCAAATCAGCATATCATGGCGCAATGACTGTTTCCTGTAACATCCCTCCCCCGCCAAGGTTCTTCTTGAAGTCGACCCCCTATTGACCACCAGCGAATGATCCTTTCATGAAGGAAAACAACAAAACATGAGTTGAGCATATAGACCCCCTGCCGATCTCTCCGACCAATGATTAATTATAGTGGAGTTGTACAGTACTGGTTCCGGTAAAGTTGAACAGTTCCGGTGTGTACTTTTCAATGGGAAAAAAAACAACGTGGAGATCGGCAATCGGCCTATGGCTTCCTCAATGTTAAACAAAACAAGAGCATTGACGCTTATGTCCCCCTGCCATTGAAATGTGATAGAACAAGATTTTCCGTAAAGCGGTTACCATGGCAACAAAAATCGTGCAGTCACAGCTATTATCTAACTCGTCCAGTTTTGATATAGACAATGTGCCTGTGCTATATGAAAGCAATCCCCACATTCCCTAAGACTTCATGTTGATAAAACTGTATGCCGAGAAACTAACGAACGGATGGACTGCACCCAAATAAAAGTTCCCCTCTTCGACTTCGCCGAGGCGAGGGACAATAAGGACACCATTTCTTATGAGAGATCACCACAGAGGAACTGGTGCTAATACGCTTGCCCGCAAATCAACTGCACAGCCCGTGTCTGGGTGTACATACCAATATTAAACACCAGTAATGCTTTGAGAAATGCCATTTCCGTGGGATTGAATCTGAATCTGTTGACAACACTGTAGAGTCTCCAACTCTCCATGATGACGTCATCGCCCCAGAAGGCACACATCTCGTCTGTGTCAAAGGTCAACCCACAGGAAACACATGTGAACATCCGGTCCTTAATGTTGCATACTGGGAATATTGATAGCAACCACCAACAAAAACGGTTTTCTGAAATATAATTTATCTAAATTAAAATATAGATGTGAAAAGAAAATACCAATTTTTGAGCAATAATATGTACCACATGCTAGAACCATGCTTTACTCCATTAAACCAGAGTCTATCATTACTCCAAGCTTTTTTATATATCAGTGCATAATTTGGTAAAAGCTTACCTTTTATCAAAGTCATCTGATCTAATAAAGGCAAGGTTGTGAAGCCAGGTAACTCTTTGGCATATGATATGAATTGCAAATGGTCTGAGTCGAGGCTGGACAAGCATTTGTTTATGATCTGCCCTCTATCGTCCACGTCTAGGCCGGTGTTCCTGTAAAAATCCTCATAAACATCTACAGGAATTGGCTGCAGCCCGAACACAGCTTTTCTTGTTTGTTGCATTTCCTACAAAATTATAATTTCAAATATTGAAGTGTTTCTTGGATTTTTTATTTTTTCTTGGGATTATTATTATTTTTTATTTTATTTTGTTTTACTTTTATTTGATTTTTGTTCTTGTTTGACAACAACAATTACAGCTAACGACATTAGAGCTGCGGCTCCAATTTCAGAACTTTCTAAGTACATCTGCACTTTAAAACAAATTCTCAAACAAGTTCCCACACAAGTAAATATAAATGTACCAACAAAATCAAAAGGTGTTATAAACATCTACAATCAATTTATAAACTGAAACGCAGGTTCTGTTGTCATCTGCAGCTCTGTTGTCATCTGCAGCTCCGTTGTCGTCGGCTGTATTGATGATCTGAAGATCTTTTGCTTCCAAGTTCATAAAATATCAAGTATGAATAAAATATCAAAGCAATGATTAATCCTGAAATATTTTGTATATTTCAGGATTATTTTTAACATAAAAGTTATGAAAGCCAAATCGAAAAGCTAACAAATTATTTTCTCACAAAATAATGTTAAGGAATGATATAGACAAGTGTTCTGACAATGTTTTAGCCCATAAAATCGATTGGTACGACCTTGGAGTAATTATGACTTGGTCTGAAACTGATAGATATACACTCAAAAAACAAAATGGATTCTTGTAATGGTTGAATATTAGCGTATATACAATTGTTTTTAAAACACTAGTTATATATTTTTCCTGTCTCGATATGGATGTGGATATGTCTTAATTTGAACATTATCTGCTACTTTGTAAAATATGGTGTATGTTCTCTTAATGAATGAACTTGAATGAACTTAATGAACTTATCTCGACCTTAATTTCGACATACATTTGTAATATTTTGATGTTGCATTCCATAATGAACCTTTTTTGTGCCAAAAGGGTTAAAAGGCGTTTGCTGATTCTTTATTTTTTATTTTTTCTGTCTTTCCCATTTACAACCTTGACTGGACCGGAACATCGGTCATTTTTTTACATTTATACATATATCCTGACACTAAAATTAATATATATTAGTCCCGCCCATTGTCTTTTCTAGTCAGTTGGGCAAGCTTCCTAATCAAGGGAACCAAGGTTTTAACCAGTGCCAATTGTTTTCTGCAAAAGGTTTGATTATTAACTATATACTGTCTTGGCCTTACTCTCTAACTCTGGGCCTAAATCTATTTGAATATTAAATACGAACAGGACAGATTCGTAAAAATGGCAACTCTATCGATCATCCACAATCAGGTAGATGGGTGAAGCCGAGTCACGTGTTTGATTGGAGTCACGTGGTGAATTGGAGTCACGTGTTGTAATGGAGTCACGTGTTATAATGGAGTCACGTGTTATAGTCGATATATAACGTACAACGATGACACACGGGTACCATGAGCAGAATATAACCTTTTCCGTTACTTAAACTCAGGTTCTAATAATACTTCTTGAATCCTCTGTAATGTTAATAAAAAGACATATAGAAAATATAGTTGTCAACAATTCATTAAATATAAAACCTTGTGCTTTGCTTGTCTTTCGGGTAGAGAGGCCAGGAACTGTTCGTCAGCTAACACGTGTTTCTTATCAGCCTCAATGATGTTTGCAATCCTCGCTTGTAATGTTTGCCGATCTGACCCTGGCAGTTTGTTCATTTGTGGTGGGGTGTCCTTCTTTCTGACTTCTGCTTCCGGTACAATCTTCTCACTTTTCTTTTCTTTTTGCATACACTTGGCTTCAAGTATATAATCGTTTCTTTTGGTTAATGTGTATCTTCCAAATTTCACACCTGCAAATGTATTATTAATTATCCATATTTGTAACAAAATATTTGTGGAAATGCGTTCAACATTTTTTTCTCAGACTTCGAAAACATAAGAATACAATATTAATCTGTGAGTTTTTTTATTATCATTATTATTTTCTTCACATTTATTACCATTATTATTTTCTTCACATTCACATCATAATGAAAATAATTTTGAGAGCATGTGCATTTCCTGAAAATAATTATCATTAGTTTCATTTTATATAATTAATTTTTCTTAAAAAAAATATTCATCCAGCAATTTATAAGCGCGCACCTAATCAGAGCAACATTGGTCATAACATCAACATTAAACACAAGCCAACATTTAGAATATTTATCAGAGAAATTTGTGCCAAACCATATTGGCTGAATTTTGAATATGTATATATTGTGATTACCCTGTTTGGACATTCCCACTTGTGTGCATTTGTTGAGTCTACAGTAGGAGCAGGACACACGCCTGCCCGGCCTGATATCACAGTCCTTGCTATAGTAGCAACTGTATGGTCGGACTCTGCTCAATGCCCTGCGATAAAACACCTGCAAATACACGCAAACATATTCATTTCCATTTCAATTTCCAATCAATAATATCTGGTTAGACAGGAAAATTACCCCAGCCTAGTGTCACATGTCACCAGGGGCCCCCCAGGGGAATATCTAAACGGGACCCTGGAACTGCCGCCTTATTTCTATATTAGTTTTCCCACCGTCCCACCCCTTTTACAGGTTCATCAGCCAAATAGGCCAGGTCACAGGTTTCCAACCATACCCAGCCATATATGCAATGTGTTTGTACTATTATATACCATATTTAAGTATTTTATGTACTAAACACAAATATGTACTGCATGTACTCGTCATAATTGTTATTCATAATTTTATGTTAAAATGTGCCATTCTATTTAATTGTATCTTTTATATGGTCCACATGTATCCTGTATATGGTCTAAGTGTATCTTTTATATGGTCTAAGTGTATCCTGTATATGGTCTAAGTGTATCTTTTATATGGTCCACTTGTATCCTGTATATGGTCTAAGTGTATCTTTTATACGGTCCACTTGTATCCTGTATATGGTCTAAGTGTATCTTTTATATGGTCCAATTGGATCTTAAATATGACACATCCTCATATCACAAAGCTAGACTACATGTGATACCATTGATTTTAAAATGGTACAATTGGACTTGACATACACAACTTATTTATAATAGGGTTCTATTATAGTACAAGAGAACCTACTGTGGTACCCATTCTTCTAATGTGGTACTTATGGTGCTGACAAATATGAATATGGTATTATTATTATTATTATTATTATTATTATTATTATTATTATTATTATTATTATTATTATTATTATTATTATTATTATTATTATTATTATTATTATTATTATTATTATTATTATTATTATTATCATCATCATCCTTATCCTTAGCATTATCATTATCATTATCATTATCATTATTATTATTATTATTATTGTTATTATTATTATTATCATCATCATCATCATCATCATCATCATCATCATCATCATCATCATCATCATCATCATCATCATCATCATCATCATCATCATTATTATTATTATGATATGTAAAAACTCCCAGTCAAGAGGACGACACAGGTCATAACGTGCACTTACTGTTTGTCCTAGTTATTATGGAGGTCAGCAGTGGTCTGATCATTTCTTGTTTCTTTTCCACTCTCACAATGAAAGAGAACCTTCATTGTGAACCTTTTATTTGTTGCTAAAAGAGTGTCTCATATCGGCTATTGAAATTTTGAATCTTGCTATGGCGTTTTTACATGAGGGACAGTTAGAATAGAGAGGGACATTGAGCATAGCAGTTAGAGTGGGGAGGGACATTGAGCATAGCAGATAGAATGGAGAGGGGCATTGAGCATAGCAGTTAGAGTGGGGAGGGACATTGAGCATAACAGTTAGAGGGGAGAGACATTGAGCATAGCAGTTATAGTGGGGAGGGACATTGAGCATAGCAGATAGAATGGAGAGGGACATTGTGCATTGCAGTTAGAGGGGGAGGGACATTGACCATAGCAGTTAGAGTGGGGAGGTACATTGACCATAGCAGTTAGAGTGGGGAGGGACATTGAGCACTGCAGTTAGAATGGGGAGGGACATGGAGCATAGCAGTTAGAGTGATAATGGACACTCCCTTCCTTCACACCCCCAATGTGTCAACTGGACCATCCTAGTATATTTATTTGCTGATGCAATGTCTTACAAACCCAATCTATTGGCTTTGTAAAATATTTGTAGCCACCTATGACAATCTATTTTCTTTGTCTTTCTGGTGTATTGCTGATGACAAATTGTTTGGTTCATACAAAAAGAAATGACAGTGAAGCCATAACTGACCTTGCAAGAGCTGCACGTAATGACCCCAAAGTGCAGACCAGAAGCTGGTGCTCCACATACTTTGCACGGTGGTAAAAGCTCAACATCTCTCGCCTTTAACGGGGTTGAATCGCCCTTACTTGTTGTCTGACTTGGGGGTGATTTGTCCCTGTTTCTAGTCTTCACAGATTGGTCAGTGAAAACGTCCATGGTTCATTCACTGAGTCATAATAAGTTTTGTTGTGCTGACAGATGTTTAAATATATACCTGTCCTGAAAAAAGTGTGCTCATTAAAACGATCATATCGCAGTGATACATCGGACTCTACCATCTTATAATATTAAGGTTATGGGCGAACCAGTTGTTTTTCTCAAGACTGGGGTTAAACATATATTCGAATATAAACAAATTATTGATTAATTACGCATCGTGTCATGAAGTGTTAAACTATTCTAAGTAACCATGGTAATATGTACAGCTGTTTTTATGCATGCATGGGAAGAGAAAAATATGCGTGTGAACAAATTCAAGCCTGAGAAAGAATGTTTAGATGGTCATAAATCAATTGTCAAAATCAGATAATATCTGAAGATTGATCTAGACAGACTTTACAGATATAAACAAAAAAATCTAGAAAATCAATGACCTCTGCTGCCATTAAGATTATGCTTGTGATTCACATTCTGATTGTATGCACAGATAGCTTGTAATCGACTACAACAGAGCGGCGGACTACAACAGAGCTGCAGACGACAACAGAGCTGCTGACGACAACAGAGCTGCGGACGATAACAGAACTGCGCTGTAAACAGGGCTCGTGTAATTTAAAGGCTTAAACGGATAAACATTCACGCAGCAGCCAGTGTCTTATTCTCCTTCCCGAAAATCCCCAATTATCGCTCGCACACAGGTGGCACTACGAATTTCGTATGAGTATGTGACTGACAGCTGATAACAAGAAATCACTGTTTTGAAGATATCTTCAAAATTACACCACTTATCAGCAAACTGAAACCAGTTTTGAAACCAGTGAGACAAAACAAAAATAATGATGAACTTTATGAAAATATGACATAGAGATAAATAAAAATTAAGTGTCTTTGACGTTAGGCAGCCACACCAAGGTGACGAGTTGGTCGTGTCACTTCAGTCAGACAATTATAAGCTTTCACACCACTGTCATCAAAAATCATTTGAAGCTAGGACCAGTTTTGTGATTAAAGACTTTTTCTGTAATTGTTTCCTAGCTCAAGCTTTGAAGGGGGATTCTTTGTAACCTTTGTTTCATCTGAAATTGTTGCTCTGAGCTGTCAGGTGTCATGTCTTCCTGACAGCAACCTGTCCCGATTAACGATCATTTATCATAATAAATATTGTGCAGAGCATCACAAGACCAACATATTTAGATCCCTCGTGGAACTTTGATATAAATAAAAAAAGTTTGTTCAATTTTGTGGATTCTAGGCGAAATGAATGGGAAATCAGTGAGAGCTTCACAGTACTGTTATTATTTGACTCACCAGAATGTGTGGCGCCACCTAGCGGCCAACGGCGTGTGACGTGGGAGATTGGGAAGGCAATGTTTCCTTATCAGATTACGTTATCTCTTCTAAAAGAATACAAAACTACAAAAGACTAGATTTCAGAATGAAGTAGTCTAGCTCTCAAACCATCTAAAATACTTGCATGTTAATACGATACCTGGAGAAGATATTCAGAGAGAAACCCTCCTGAAATCCTCCTACATGGCGTGTCATGTTTACATGCGCACATCAGATCCGACAAGATACACACTGTCCACCAGAGGCACACACAAACTATTAGCTCTGGCCAACCCAGATTAGTATTCACCCGGTCCTACTTTTACTGGCCATGTGCTCAAGAACTGTCAGTGTGTTGTAAATGTGATTGACGTATTAACATCTCTTAATATCAAATATGAAGTTGGCTTGAGATTTATTTGAGTTCATTTGTTAACATTTGAACATTTTTTGTTGGTTAGATTATTCAGAATCGTAAAAGATTAAAAGAATTCAAATTATAAACAAAGCGGCCATCTCTGTTATGGTTCTGCCTTATCACTACCCCAGGAAATGGCTCCTCCGGATGAGGAAGTAGTTCCAAGTTTTATTTCTCTTAATAGTTGTTTTTCTATGCACAAACATTTGTGTCAAGGGTGAAATATATCATAATTTACCAATCTGAGTACAAGATAATTTACCAATCTGAGTACAAGATAAACATGAACAGGAACTGGTTCGCCCAAACAGACTTTTTCCTGCTTTCCGAACATTTTTAAGCCATCTTTCACATTGAAACTTGATCAATTATATCATTTATTTTCAAAAAAAGCATATTGATCAGTAAGAACATCAAAGGACTTTCAAATAGGAATGAATCTAATATTAACTGCATGACCTCCACCCCTGTGTGAGTAATGGGAATAACAAATCGGCATTTTTAGATATATAACACTTTTTGCTATAATATTTAGTGAACATAAATGTATTTAGCTCATTTCCATATTATTTCATTTCTCACATTGCATGATAAATTTCCATATTTTAGGAACGAAATAACTAAAAGCCCTAACCTATGGCAGGACTTTTGCAGGTTCCAGGCACAATAAGCGCCTGTAAATTGTTGGACCTAAGAGGTTGAATATTTGCATAAGACATAAGGATGTCAACCAGAACACTGTAAGACGTAAATGTAGAATATCAGCAACCATTGCTGTATTTTCACAACACTTTCTATCGTACCTGAAATTACAGCATATATTGCTGTCATATAACAGCTACTTGTGCTGTAAATGATGGAAACATTCCAACAATGTAAAATCTACAGCAATAGTAGTTATATTAATCTACAAATAGATAATTAAAATAAAATAAAAAATCCAATCTTTACAAATATGTCATCAAAAGTTTTAGAAGGCTCTTTTCACGTCGTTTTGAAGTGGTTACCTACAAAGTTAGATTCAAAGAACCCATAATTCAGATGAATAAAACCCATTTTAATACAATACAGGTTCACCCTGCCAGTAACCGAATTTTGAACTTCCACCTTTTGCAAGGGCCATGAAACAGATCTCTAAGGACATTTCTATGGAGATCTACCAAGAAAATACATATTTCAGCTGAAACATATTTTAAATTGACAGTCCTGTTACATCTTTGATTAACGTTAATTAAAGCAAAATAAGATCTGTAATATTTTAAAACAAAAGTTACTGTAGAGGCAAAACCTAGAAGTTGTTTTTAATCTCCAGTAACAGTTTCTGGTATTCTACTCTTAATTTACAGCAAGATTTGTAACAGCAGATTACTGGAGATTAAAAACAACTTCTATTAAAAGTTCTATAAAAAGTGTTATCAGGCGCCGAGTTTTCCATGTAATTAATTAGATTTCTATCAGCCACATCCAGCCAATGTAATTTCACTGCATGATGGATGATGTGATCATATTTTTTCCTGCAATTTGTTAATCTCAGAGTTTGGCAAAGCCTATTAGTGGTGAATTATAATTGCCTAGATTTGATGTATAAAAAGCTTATGGAAGTATATTTCCTAGCCCAAACATTACCTAATACTAGTCACAAATGGGAAAAAACCTTTCTTACAAATAAATTTTATCTGATTTTTCATATTCATGTTAGGAGAAAGAACAACTCCCAATTTTTTAACTTTGACTTTTATAATATTTACATTGCTAATATGACATGAGTCAGGGATTCTCATGGATGTCTTGCCATGTCTATAAGTTATTGATACATACCAGTCTTTCTATTGTTTAATTTCATATTATTTTTACATTAAACTCCTTAACTCCTTCACTTAAACAATGTTTCCTTTCACAATTTATATGTTGATCAGTAGTTTTAATGCATTTGATTAGTTCATCGAGAAAAACATATTTTGATTTTCAACTCTATCTGAATATTAATGTCATGTGATATAATGAACTGCATCATGATAAATTTTGGTTTAGTATATAGGATTTGACATGACGTATTTCTGCCATATCATGACATGACAACCTTCCCAGTCATAGATGTACAAGGACAATGGGTTAACTCTTCAGGCACGGGCCTCGGCTCAAATGAGAAGTAACATGAATGCAATTTCAGCATGGCCAGAGATCGAACCCACAACCTTTGGATCACCACAGTGGAACTAGTGCTAGTGAGCTTATGTTAAACAGCTTATCTTGGTTTGTGCAAAATAAATGTGATATCTATTTAAAGTAGAATAGAGTAACTGATCAGTGTGAAGGTCAATAATGATTGATTTCCTTTTGTTTCATGCATTAAGAACTAGTTATAAGAGGAGGCTTCACCTGAGATGAAATTTAGCCAGGTTTGTAATAGTTGGATGAAGTGTCTCAGGCTAGAAAGGCGTCCCCCATCTAACTGAAGGCAAACATCTGGAATTGTTATTCCCAAAAGGGCTTGGTGGCATAGTGTCATGAAAGATACACCAAAAAGTTTCATTGTTGTCTTTTTTATTAATTTATTTTTATTTATTTTTTGTCTTTTTTCACCACAAAAATGTTCTGAGATGTGTGGATGATCGGCCCTGTATGGTGGTCCAGTACAAATACAAATCTTAATTGGCAATATTAACAAATGTATTATAAGTTATTCCTATCATGTCTATTTGACATTTCTTGAAAAAGCCAATGCATTCCATTGCAATTCTTCCATTACTCGCAGGTTGCTATGCAATAGAATGAAATTATGATATGATGTATTGTGTTGTTGTGCATTGTTATTTCCAAGAATTGCTGTGTTAAATGTTTCTCCCAACGTCCATCATTGGTTCATTTAAACATCTCCAAAGCATAAGATAAGATCGACATCACAGTCAGAGATATAGTTATTGGACAATAACATTACATTCGTCACAGATTTCCCTATTTTGCTATCTCCATTCCAATTGCACTTGTTGGAAAACAACCCAATGGTAAGTACCTATTTAGATGAATATTTTAATTTTCTCGTCCATTTTTACTTGCTATTAACATGGCTGGAAATCATGGCCAATTCACTCTCAATGTAAATTGATGAAATCTAATGATAACAAGCAAGAGTGAACAAGATATAAACCCGGGTAAAGACCAGAATATATTTTACATCAATGGAATCAAAATAATTGGACCACAATAAATCTTTATTGACAATTCTCATTTCAAATATTCATAGTATATTTGGTAACAAAGTTGAACAAATTTGATTATCTTTCAATTATTCTGTTCTGTGAAGAAAATGACAGAACAACAAATGTCGATTTAAAAAAATAGATCTCTCAGGAATTGCAAATTACAAATAAAAAGAATATTAACAGTGAAGTTATGCAATAATTTTGAAAACATACATCCAGTCCTGAATGAAAAAATAAACGCAAGCGAAACATACACAACAATATTCATATTGCAGACCAGATATAATTTATTTCCACTTTTGTTGTGTTCAGCATCACAAAATGCTTGTTACGGAAAAGAATCGAATAATTTGACAAACAGATTACTAAAGCTAAATATCAAAACAAACTAATTTGACCAAGATGTAATTATCATTTTAATCATCCAATTCTAGGTTATGGCTGTGCATTCCAGTTCAGCACCAAATGTTTCCCTGGATACTCACGTGACGGAAGCGGCCATCTTAGATGGTGACGTCACAACCTGGACGTCTGGTACAGTGTTGAAGCAAGACTCTCCATATTATCTGCATACGTTATCGGCCTCATTGGCAACAGCTATAGGTAAATCAAAAAGCCAAGATTCGATAGCCTTGTACTATACAGAATATTTACAAAATTTAATTTTAATCATAAATTTGATTTGAAGTTTGCCAATAAAATTCACTGAAAAAAATGAAAATTATACAAAACATCGTAACATCTGTTATAAACGTTTAGTTTATTGACGCTTTGGATAAGGTTAGAAACTTTTTTAGTTTTTTTCCCATTTCATAATACAACAAAACTTTGTAAATATTGATTTCAAATCAAAGAAAGCATTTGATAGAATCTTGTATCAGTTTAACATAATCTATTTCTTTCCCATCAGCATTAGTAGCGATCATAGGAAATTCGCTTGTGATCTTGACAATATCCCTGGAGAAAAATCTTCGCTCCAGACCACAACCGCTGTTGCTCCTCAACTTAGGAATAGCTGATCTCATCAAAGCTTTGTTCAGCCTCGTTTTCACCTGCACATCCGGGTACATTGGGTCATGGCCTTTTGGTCACATGATCTGTGGCATGATGGGGTTCGTCCACGTGTTCTGGCAGGGTGTAGTTATGACAACTCTAGTGGCTGTTTCAATGTACAGGTTTCTAGTGATCTGTATCAGGAATTTCAGTAAGTTTTCTCTTCCATAGCCATTGTCCAAATAGACTTGAAATCCACTGTTTCCAGAAACACCACGCACTGGCTACCATATTGGAGTTTCAAAACTAAATGAATTCAACCTCCGGTGATTAACTGTTGTACAGCCGACGACAACTGACCTGTGGAGGCAGCTAATGATGTATTTTTTTCAACAAATATGTTTTAACTGTTATTTTTCAGAGAGATCTAAAGGAACAAGTAGAGCCATGATCCTAATTGTTCTCTCCTGTGGCTTCTCCATATTCTTGGCGAGTCTTCCCTTGTTTGGGTGGTCTGAGTATACAATGAATAAAACACAGATGTGGTGCCACCTAGCGTGGAGAAATACAACTGCAGTCAATGTCTTCTATTTGGGATTTCTCTATTTGCTCATTTTTGTCATTCCTGTCTGCATCCATTTCTCTTGTTATTGGAAGGTAATAATTATGATCTTATAACTCCATATTGGAATATATTAGTTTTTTGACTTAGGGGTCATGTGCATATGTGTCATGTGCATAATAATTTCACATTTATTTCACAAATATATTTAGGAGATCTTTTTATGGGATTCTTTAATTACCTCATTCCATATAACCTCTTATGTCCCAAGGTAACCATTCTGGCCATCCGTCCGTTACACATTGCACAATGTGACATTATGTGAAGAGAATCATTAAAGGTTACCCAACTGATGCCTTGGCAAGTCCAAATATGAATATTAGTTGAACAGATAAAAGGGTACTTCTACTAGATGTATTCAGTTTTTTTTTCTCATTCCAGCCAATGCCCTACACCATCTTTCTGTTCTTATGTTCAAGTAGTCGGGATACCACAGCAGGGCATTGTGTAGTCAGGATACCACAGTAGGGCATTGTGTAACTAGGATACCACAGTAGGGCATTGTGTAGTCAGGATACCACAGTAGGGCATTGTGTAGTCAGGATACCACAGTAGGGCATTGTGTAGTCAGGATACCACAGTAGGGCATTGTGTAGTCAGGATACCAGAGTAGGGCATTGTGTAGTCAGGATACCACAGTAGGGCATTGTGTAGTCAGGATACCACAGTAGGACATTGTGTAGTCAGGATACCACAGTAGGGCATTGTGTATTTAGGATGCCACAGTAGGGCATTGTGTAGTCAGGATAGCACAGTAGGGCATTGTGTAGTCAGGATACCACAGTAGGACATTGTGTAGTCAGGATACCACAGTAGGGCATTGTGTAGTCAGGATACCACAGTAGGGCATTGTGTAGTCAGGATACCACAGTAGGACATTGTGTAGTCAGGATACCACAGTAGGGCATTGTGTAGTCAGGATACCCCAGTAGGGCATTGTGTAGTCAGGATACCACAGTAGGGCATTGTGTAGTCAGGATACCACAGCAGGGCATTGTGTAGTCAGGATACTACAGTAGGGCATTGTGTAGTCAGGATACCAGAGTCGGGCATTGTGTAGTCAGGATACCAGAGTCGGGCATTGTGTAGTCAGGATACTACAGTAGGGCATTGTGTAGTCAGGATACCACAGTAGGGCATTGTGTAGTCAGGATACCACAGTCGGGCATTGTGTAGTCAGGATACCACAGTAGGGCATTGTGTAGTCAGGATACCACAGTAGGGCATTGTGTAGTCAGGATACCACAGTTGGGCATTGTGTAGTCAGGATACCGCAGTAGGGCATTGTGTAGTCAGGATACCACAGTAGGGCATTGTGTAGTCAGGATACCACAGTAGGGCATTGTGTAGTCAGGATACCACAGTAGGGCATTGTGTAGTCAGGATGCCACAGTAGGGCATTGTGTAGTCAGGATGCCACAGCAGGGCATTGTGTAGTCAAGATACCACAGTCGGGCAGTAGGGCATTGTGTAGTCAGGATACCACAGTAGGGCATTGTGTAGTCAGGATCACATAGTAGGGCATTGTGTAGTCAGGATACCACAGTAGGGCATTGCGTAGTCAGGGTGCCACAGTAGGGCATTGTGTACGGGTGGCAAGCTTCACGCGGGGCATATTTGGCATATGGCAATGATGTTACCATAAACAAAAATAAAATTGTATTCATTACTGTAAGTAATGTTGCTGTAATATTTGACCGACATTCATCCATATTGGTTCCAGTACTTTCACAGTTTGGTTACATGTCCCCCACAATTATGGAAACTATTTACAACTGTTCCTTACCCGTGAGTCTCCTGAAGTCAGATATATTCGCTTGTGGAAAAAACGCGTCATGCCACCCCAGTTAATAGAAGCAAATTCACTGAGATTAGGTTGTTGCAATTTACTCAGAAAATAAAGTATTTCTGTTCATTTCAGCATTAATTTTACAATTTCTCGTAAATAGTTTCCATAATTTCAAAGCCTGGGCCCCAAAGCCTGTTCCGAGATAATTTGTAACAAATGAAAAACATTAAAGAGGAAATAATATTTTCACCCCAAATTTAAAAGCTCATCTTAATATTAAATTACTCAAATTAGATATTTAGATATTATAGGTTATTTGTACAAGTTTCAAATTTATCTGGATCAGGGTGTACTGATTTGGTGGGATATAGATTTATCAATGTTAGAGATTTGATATAGGATATAGATTATTAATGCTATATTTGCTATATAGGATATAGATTACTAATGCTATAGATTCTACACAGTGTATATATTATTAATGTTATAGATTCTATATAGGGTATAGATTATTAATGCTATAGGTACTATATATGGTATAGATTATTAATGCTATAGATTCTATAGTGTATAGATTATTAATGCTATAGATTCTATAGTGTATAGATTATTAATGCTATAGATTCTATAGTGTATAAATTATTAATGCTATAGATTCTATAGTGTATAGATTATTAATGCTATAGATTCTATAGTGTATAGATTATTAATGCTATATATTCTATAGTGTATAGATTATTAATGCTATAGATTCTATAGTGTATAGAGTATTAATGCTATAGATTCTATATAGGGTAGAGATAATTTATGCTTTAGATTCATTACAGTGAGCTGATTTGGTGGGATATAGATTTATCAATGTTACAGATTCTATATAGGATATAGATTAATAATGCTATATGTTCTATATAGTATATAGATTATTAATGCTATAGATTATTAATGTTATAGATTCTATATAGAGTAGAGATTTATGCTTTAGATTCATTACAGTATATAGATTATAAATGGCTTTTTCCTCTCCAGATATTTTGGAGACTATATTGGACAAAGCCTATAATGCTATATGTTCTATATAGTATATAGATTATTAATGCTATAGATTATTAATGTTATAGATTCTATATAGAGTAGAGATTTATGCTTTAGATTCATTACAGTATATAGATTATAAATGGCTTTATCCTCTCCAGATATTTTGGAGACGATATTGGACAAAGCCTATAATGCTATATGTTCTATATAGTATATAGATTATTAATGCTATAGATTATTAATGTTATAGATTCTATATAGAGTAGAGATTTATGCTTTAGATTCATTACAGTATATAGATTATAAATGGCTTTTTCCTCTCCAGATATTTTGGAGACTATATTGGACAAAGCCTATAATGCTATATGTTCTATATAGTATATAGATTATTAATGCTATAGATTATTAATGTTATAGATTCTATATAGAGTAGAGATTTATGCTTTAGATTCATTACAGTATATAGATTATAAATGGCTTTTTCCTCTGCAGATATTTTGGAGACTATATTGGACAAAGCCTATAATGCTATATGTTCTATATAGTATATAGATTATTAATGCTATAGATTATTAATGTTATAGATTCTATATAGAGTAGAGATTTATGCTTTAGATTCATTACAGTATATAGATTATAAATGGCTTTATCCTCTCCAGATATTTTGGAGACGATATTGGACAAAGCCTATAATGCTATATGTTCTATATAGTATATAGATTATTAATGCTATAGATTATTAATGTTATAGATTCTATATAGAGTAGAGATTTATGCTTTAGATTCATTACAGTATATAGATTATAAATGGCTTTTTCCTCTCCAGATATTTTGGAGACTATATTGGACAAAGCCTATAATGCTATATGTTCTATATAGTATATAGATTATTAATGCTATAGATTATTAATGTTATAGATTCTATATAGAGTAGAGATTTATGCTTTAGATTCATTACAGTATATAGATTATAAATGGCTTTTTCCTCTCCAGATATTTTGGAGACTATATTGGACAAAGCTGGGAGGAGACCCGCGACGCTGTATCGCCATCAATGCCCTCAATGCCCGTAAAATCAAAAGGGAAAGAAATGTCACAAAGGTATTAACCCCTGTGCTCAATCATTTTTACATACAAATATACATGTCACAAACTAAATAAAAGTTACATTTATTGGTGCATGTCATTTAAGATAATAATCATTGACATGAAAAATACTAATTTGTGATAAACTTCTATATCAGTGTGGCAATTTCCACATTTTTGAAATATGAGTGTATAATGAAATGCCATCATGCGAGCCTGCATCAAAGCATTGTTATCCTATGTCACGTGATCTGTCACGTGATACGCCACTTATCCTAATGGCTCAATGTGAGATCAGAAGGACGCAATTGCATTTAATACTGCACATTGACATGTCATGGGAATGCCATATAAGTTATGGGTGATTATTTGTAATTTCAAATAATGTTTCAGATGTGTCTATTGATGACGGTCCTGCGTCTTATTTCCGAGGGTGTATCTATCGGTCAGGGCATTTGGTTTGCAGTCGGAGCGCCCCCTAGCGTTACGATCTTTGTGGGGGCACTTTTACACGAGTGCTCATGCGCATTCAACCCGATAGTTTATCTGTGCTGTAGCTTCCGGTTCCGCTTAAATGTGAAAAGAGTGTTATGCAGATGGTCAAAATCCCACAAGGTTTCACCGGATTTGTCAGTGCCGCTTGAAGACAGACCGAGACAAATGTAAGGCGATTTTGATTATTTTCTTCAGAAAAACCCATTATAACCTTAGTATGCTCTTATGAGTTTCACTAAGAAAGTTTCTAGAAATGCAGTGCATTCATCTTATATTTCCCTCAGTATAAAAAGAGATCAATTATGTAGAATCTCATGACCTGTTATTCCCTTAAGAGAAAATGCCAGATATTGATTCTTTGATATGAAACCAGCATGGAAAATGATATAGTTAAATGTGGAATGGTGGCGGAATCTGTTATTTTACCGGCAAAATTATTTGTGACAGCTGAAGACAAACTAAAGCACTAAAACATAGTAGATGTAGGCCGGACAGATTATGGCTCAAAGTTTCTTAAGGGCCTAATATTTAATGCTTCAGGTATATTGAGGCATATCTCGACCAACATATGGCTGGAATATTTCTTTGGGCTTTCATATCTTACCAGTATCACAAATGAATGGGGCGGGGCATGGCTCATTTGGTAAGGCATTGGTCCAGGGTTCGAATTTCGGTAGGAACAACTACTTTGGTTATGTAAATGGTCGAGAAGGGTGGATACCAAGTTCATGACGTGTACTTCTTTCAGGGGCGGATCCAGGATTTTATCGGCCGGGGGTAAAATGTGTTAAGTAAAGGGCTCCAGTCCCATAAAGTAAAAGCCTCCTAGCCACAGACCCCCGGGGGGCTTCAGCTCCCAAAGCCCCCTCCTGGATCCGCCACTGTTCTTTTAAAAGAAATCAAGCACATTCTCAACTAGCATTCGGCCATCTTGATTTCTGTTATGAGTGAAATCATTGAGTACATATCAACACATTAACTCCCTTTGAAACTAAAATCCTACCAGTCTACTTTCCATATGACTTTCAGTAACTGACTTTCTTTGGCTTATTACAATATTCTGTTTCAAGTTCAAGTTGAATATATAAAATGTGTCTGGATATTATTTGATACACCTCATATTCAATACAAATAATTTCATGCTAACTTTATATACCAACCTTCAGAGATTCAACTAGAAAATGGTGTCTCAGATTTAAATGAGAGATGAGTTATAGATATCTGTTTCTTTTGAAATATTTTCATAACTATTGATATCATGAAACATATTTTTGGAAAATTCTGGTGGTGATACAGGTAGATACATGGCTCAGTGGTTAAGATGTTTGTCTTCAATGCTAAAGGTCCAGGGTTCGAATCCCAGTTGGGAAAAGTATTATTTTCATGCTGAAGGTGAAATCTTCATATTGGGGTTCTGTTTGGGTGTTATGTACTTCAGAAAACAAAAATTGGTTTGTATGTTGCAAGTGAAGAAGAATATAAAATAATAGAAATGACTTGATACCTAAAAAGATGAAAATATAAAGAATAGTAACTTTATGCAGAAAACAAATATGAAATTTTCATATTCTGATTTTATTCGAGTTCAGACAACATGCAATTATAAATTTAAAATTAAATTATAAATAATTTTAACACCTTTCTCGGCCATTTACATAATAAATAATAAATATATTAAATTATAAATATAAAATTAAATTATAATATGCAGATTTTATCATTAACTTTAAACTTCGAGTAAGTTGATTATGAGGCCAACCTTGAGCATCTAAGAATATAGCTAGTGCAATGCAATAGTTCTAAATGTTTCAACACTAGCATGTGTCTCACAGGTCTGATGATATGCTTTGACCTTTCCTCATGGCACGCTTGAGTCCTGGTGACAGGCTTATATCTGTCCTGATATTGCTTAAAGAGTGCCAAATACAAAATAAGATTACAATAGTTGCAAATGTGCTGGAATTTAAGATTTTCACAAAACACCAATGCAATACAGTGGTTTGTCATATATTTTGTTAAAATGCATTTATATCCTAAAATCAGCAAAAAGGTTAGGTGGTAAAATCCTCAGATTTACTTTTTGCTGGCTAATGTATAAATATACAACTTACCGAAATGTATTTAAGTGAGTTTCAAATATATTTCATATATATTCATAGTTATTTATCATTGTAATTAAGTTTTTACTATTTACCAGGAGAAGAAACAGCGTGCACAGAGCAATGAGTCGCCCTAGTCAAAACTACAATACACACAACAGACGAGTTTCATCTTTTGATGGCCAGCCAATATTTGTTATAGAATTTAGCCCATCGCAAAATATTGGACCAATAGATATCACGAGGGATTATCAGGATGAAGGAGAAAAGGAAACGAATTATAAAGACTCAAGGTCATCAGTACCCCTGAAGAGGAAGTCCACACTTGCCATGCGCAGACGAGCCACACAGGAGCTAAGCTTGAGTACACTAAACGGAGACCGCTCAACCTCTGACCTCAATGACCTATCCCCTTCTATTTTTAGCGTCTCAGAAGTGGGCAAAAATTGTTTTTCCGAGGGCTTGGATATTCCAGCTACGGTTTCTAGCTTACCACCCTCACCAAATCTGTCCAACAGGGTGAGATATGCGAAAAGCAACAGTGTAGCAGGTCACCCGCTCAGCCTAGCGTCAGTTGGTGTACTTCCGGGAGTTGAGTCAACCAATTATGAAAGGGAATTTCCTGACCATGTTTCTGGGTTGCTGACAAAGCTAGATAAGTACTCTCATAATTCTCTGGAAAAATCCACAAGTGGCCCTTCTGTGGTTGGTCACATGTAAACAATTGGAATAAATAAACACAGCTCCATCACAGTGAGTTATATTGGAAATCATCTTGTTCTGTATAGGCCTTGGGTGCCTGCAAGACATAAGGCGTGTGGCCAACTTTACAAATAAAATATAAAATCAACACCAAAAATCATATTAGTGACTGCACATGATTGGCACCCGCCGTCTTCCCGTTGGAGATGTAGAAACTCCCCGACCCAATCGTGTGGGTGCACTGTTCTCCAGTCGGCCTTCCTGTTGCCCAGATAGGTTATTTGGGGGTGTTTGTAGAGTGTGCAGGCCTGCCACTCTTTCAAGCAGAGTAAAGTTTGCTTGATAGTGTCATCAAGCCCTTGAAATATGTACATCTGATTGTTCAACCTTTATGTCCCATCTGATTGGTTTAAGCTTTCCAAACATGTGCTCTTCTCATCCAATGAATAATCATGCTTTCTTGGATGACAATACTCTGCATTACAAAGGTAGTGTTCACATTGCAACCTCTGCAGTCATTGCCTTTATTTGATACCATTCTAAATTTGGAATTTCTTAATTATAAAGTTATAGATGCTTGCCTTGCTCACATAAATATCATCAAATCTGAATTGACCAACATCAGGTCATAAATTGTAATCAGGTGTCTGACACATAAACTAACCAATCAGCACTGCTGTCAGAAAAAAAACAGAATCTATTTCAGCATTTATTCCCCACCAATCAGTTAACAGCCAGACCTTTATGAGTATTGATGACTTGCTGTCGATTCTGTGTGCACCTTTATACCTTTGGTGGCAGGGACTGATATGACAGAGAAGTCTTACTATGGAGGGTTGGTTTGTTTGTTTGTTTGTATGGGGTTTTACATCACTTTCAACATTATTTCAGTCATTTCGTGATGAGACCTACTTGTAGCAGATATAGTGTTGCCTCACTGAATTGTCATGTCGCAGGTCCTTGACATGACAACCCACCCGGTCACAGATTTACAAGGACAACCGTTTAACCCTTTAGGTACGGGCCTCAGCTCATATGGGAAATTGTATCATGGTTTCAATCCCGGCATGGGGATCGAACCCACGTCCTTTGGATCACCACAGAGGAACTGGTGCTAATAAGCTGGCGCTGTAACCAACTGTGCCACAACCTGTTAAATGTCCATATTTAAGTGTCTTATAAATATTATTAAGCACAGCAAACAGCTTGATAGAGGTGTTATACTTGAACTACATCACTTCTTTATACCACCTTACCAGCGGGTTGCCAAATCTTACCATGGTAGAGAGTAGGATAAACAGTAGACTGATACAAATAATTGATAATACATTTCACAATAAGAAATAGTGCTGTATTGTTACTCATCTCACCATTTGTGAGTGTATTATGGATTTCAGACATTAAAGGGATTAAGTCGATCATTGCCATAAATGACAAATAATAGCATTTTAACAGGCGAACAAGAAGATTTTCCTTCTGTTTACAGTTGTTATATCTCATCTCGTAATAGTAAAGCATGGATATCTTTGCTCTGCATCACCCATACCTTTATTTATCAAGTTTCAAAGCTAGCAATACCTAACATTTATGAATTTGTTATCGTCCACCCTGCATTAAACAAAGTATGTATTCCTATTAAGTAAGATAAACAATATAACATTCCGCAAATATTATTAAACAGTGAAACCCTCCAAAACAAGACTTCTCTCTCATATTAGTCACCAATGATAAACATATGTGCACAGGATTAGCCATAAGTCATGACTATTCATAAAATCTGCCTGCGAACTGATTGGTGTAGGAATAAATGACTATTCTTACTGAGGCTGGACAATTCTGAATGGATGGTTTTTGGTGGGCATGACTGGACATGAAATTCAAGGTCAATACAGGCCAATTACAGTAGAAGTAGTGAGAAGATTGAACGACTTTCATTATTACTGATTTCATGCAGGGTACTATGCCAAAACGATTCTGGCCAATACCAGCAAATGGTGTGTCATTCCCTTAAGAGAAATCAAGCATATTTTCAACCAGCATTCAGCCATCTTGATTTTTGTTATAAATGATCTCATTGAGGACATATCAACATATTAAAATTTTGCACCACTCCACATTGACTACTCTCCTTTGCATCGGGTTCAGTATATAACACCCTCTCCACTTATGCGATGAGATATGTTTAAATAGGTCTGTTCAATTAGCCCCGCCCCTTGAATGTAACCAGATGCATGTGCACGAGGCGATGACGTATTTACAGCCTTTCAGTTGGACAGAATGTGCACGATATGATGACGTAACTCGAATCTCTTGCTCATTAATATTCATGAGCGCCCAAATAGTACGACATTTGATCGCGTCGGCGCTAGGCCTATATTGAGGAGGCCTCGTAAAGCTGGGTAGTCATTGACTTAATATACATACACTTAATATACATACTTACAGAGAATCAATAAGAAAATGGTGTCTCAGATTTAATTTTTTTGTTTAGGCAGAAAGTATATCAAATAATGACATTACACAAAAGAAGGTGATATCTTACACACAAAAGAAAGAAACGAGATCAATGATATTTGTTTAAAACTGGGCATTCTAATCCTGCGCTACCCAGCTTTATTAGGGCTCTTCAATATAGGCCTAGTGATGACGCGACCAATTGTCGTACTATTTGGGCGCTCATCAATATTAATGAGCTAGAGATTTGAGTTACGTCATCGTATCGTGCACATGCTGTCCAACTGAAAGGCTGTAATTACGTCAATGCACAGTGCACATGCGGTTCGATACATTCAAGGGGCGGGGATAATGGAACGGGCCTATATGAACATATCTGATCGCATAATCGGAGAGGATGTTATATACTGAGTCCGGTGCAAAGGAGAGTAATCCCGCGCCAGGATGTTACAAAAAGTAAACAAAATCGTCTGGAAGCTTCAGGGGAGAGAGTCCTGAAATTTAAAAACATTAAATAAAGCAATCAAACTGATTCAAATTAATAAAAAGTCGTAAAAACCTCCAAATAAAATACATATGCAGAAAATACATATGTAGAATGTGTTACAAATCACGTGTAACCCACATAAACCATGACAAATAGAGGTTTCTTTACAGCACATCAAAACCGGATTTGATAGAAACCAATAACATTTACTGACATCTCCACTAGATCCAATATAAACAAGAATTAGGAAAACGCAGTCAGTCCCCATCCAACTGAAGAGATCTAATAAGATTGAAATCAATGATGGTATTGGCCAGGGACTGTGATCGTTGTCCAGCTCTTTCTTGAGGATCCTTGCCTTTTCTACTACCATGGGGTGATACCTGGCTCACGACTCACTTTTAAGATGTTTGTCTTCAATGCAAAAGGTCCAGAGTTTGAATCCGTGTTACTAATGATAATAAAATATTTGTATAGCTGGAAAATAAATTCTTATTGGCTAATATATTAATGGCAGCCTTCTTAGCAACCTAGTGAGAGCTATTAGATGTTTGAAAAAATGATTACAAATTGGAAAAAGATACAGGTCCCCTAAAAATACAGTATCTTTCCTACTAGTAGCTAAGAACCCCAGCGACAAAATTTCCCCCATAACTGCAAAAGTTTATGGCATAGCTAAAAAGGGATTTTGATTGACTAATATGTGGTTAACAATGTTTGTATTCAAAGTCCTGCTTAATGATGGAAATGAAATGGAAATGGTATTTTTACGATCCTTTCAGCGACTATGGCCATATCAGGTCGAGCTTTTCATCCAGTGTGAAAGTATCAATGCCAGCAGGGAGTATAACCCATCATCTCCCGTCCTCCACTTATATAACCATTTAAGACACAGGTCCAACACTCTACTAACTGTGCTAGTTGCTTAATGATGGAAAGATAGAGAATAACATACTGATACTCAAGGCCATGGGTCGTGGCACAGTTGGTTAGAGCACAAGTTTATTAGCACCAGTTCCTCTGTGGTGATCCAAATGATGTGGATATGATTGCAGATTGCAAAATTAAAGATTCTAAATATTTATTGAATAGTTGAATTAAATTATCTTTTAATGTATTGATCTTTAAAGCATTCATGAAACCTGGAAGGATCCAGGCGATTTTACAGTGGTTTAAGGTATCTGAAAACAATATATGATCTTAAAATTGACATACATACAGGCTATCTGTCTGAAATCCACTAAAGAACATCTGCCCTGAGAATTATGATTTTTTGTGACCACCAAGTACTGCCAGTACTAAACAGGAATTGTGTTGTGTGACCTTGACCTTTGAACTGTCAGGGGGCTCCGTAAGTCACAGGAGGTGTTTACCAATTGTCAAAATTGAAGCAACACATTTTTGACCATTTTGACTGAACAGTTTTGCCATTCAAAGTCCTTGTGATTTAAGGCCAAACCAGTGATCAAAGGGTTTAATGGTACTTTTTCAATATCACGGCCTTTAAGTTAAGGGGGATTCCATGCAGTCATGTCTTCCCTTTTTGACAGAAAGGTTTTCACATGCATAAGATACTTTTCAAATAAATAGTATACTTTTCCCATAAATGATATATCTTTCACAACCATAAGATATTTGTCACAACCATAAGATATTTGTCACAACCATAAAATATTTTTCACAACCATGAGTTAAATCATTGATTCAAATAATATTAAAATAATCTTATGTTGTTCTGAAGTATACTCCTGGCAATAAATTGATAAATTGTACAAAACATCTCCACCCTGTTTCCCAAGCTGGACAGGTGCACAACTGGTAACTCATTAGGTGTTTTCTGACCAGCTTAACAAAGCTTGTTGACAAAGTGTTCAATTGCTGGTGTAGGTTTCAGCAGACAACTGATCAACTTTCAAGTATCACAGAAAGTTGTTAACAGGGAATATTTTGGGTACTACTACATAAAAGCACTGTTTAGGGTATAAACATTCATGTTAAAGAAAATGTGTCTGAAAGTCAGGTTTCATGAATGCTTTAAATATACAGCAAAAGGTATGTGAATTTCACCTACCACTGATCAGCACACCTAATTTAGGGGTGGAAACTTGTCTTCATTACTACCAAAATAATAATGCTACCTTGTCTTTAAACATTTTTGTGGTTAGAGTATATACCAGTGCATTATTAATTACATTCAAGGGGAAAATAATTGTTGTTAAAGCAACAATTGTTTTACTTGAAATACCAAACATAGTAGCCACAGCTAAGTTAAACCCAAATGAATTCCAAATTAGAATTTGTGGAAATATACTGAAAAGTAAATTAAAGACCAATGTTATTAGCCTTTTCATGTTTTCTCGTCCTTGATTGTGGTATCTTATTTGGATATCAATTCCTCTTACATAGAATATTATACACAAATATGACAAAAATATATAAACAGATGATATAAATAATAGGATGCATATGAAAAAGGAAAGAGTCAAATTGTACCATGTGAGATCCTTTGATCCTTTTACAAAAGGTATGCAAACAACAGTGGATTGTACAAAAAATGTCTTTTTCATCATATTTATATTAACTAGAGATATGTTAAAAATCATGAAGGCACACCATCCAATTCCAAGCATTAATGAATATACATTTTTTGATCTCATGGTTCTATCTAATGTAGTTATTGTGTAATATCTATTAGCTGTGATAATAACAACAGTGAGACATGAAATTGTAATACTTGTAGACGATATTATAGCACTTATATGACACAGTGCACTAGATCTCCACTGCCATGAGTACATCTCAAATTGGTCCCCATACTTTAAGCTTACAATACAAATTATCCACAAATAAACACAATATGATAAATCTGAACATGCTAGAAGCGTAATAAAGTAAGGTTCAGTGCCCAATTTATAATATTTTATTCTGAAGAGCAAAACCAGAAGGGTTAAGAAAGTACATATTGTAGCCATTAACAATGAAGCAAATGCATAATACTTATTTTCCAGCAAATGGGTACAAGAATTACAATGAGCTGATTCAGAATGGACAATAATGCATTCAGTGATGATTACAGTCTGACAGCAAACACTGCAATCATTGACAATAATACTTCTCAGAAGAGGCATGGTCAGAAATGCACCAGGATATATAAATTCAAAATTATTGCCACTTACATCAAGGAGAAGTAAGTGAGAGAGACCCATGAACACATTTACCTCCAAGACATGAAGGTCATTGAATGATAAATCCAAGCTCTCAAGATTGAGATTATTTCGAAAAATATTAGATGAAATGGATCTGATGGAATTATGAGAAATATTTAAGGACACTAAGAAGGGAAAGCCTGTCATGCAGTCATAAGATATCTGATTTATATTATTGTAACTGATGTCAACTAAATAAAGGGATTGTAATGTGGACAGAATTTGGTACCACTGACAGAATGACTGGTTATTATTTGCCAAATATAGAAACACAATTGAACTGTTCTGGAGAAATTTCAAATCTATAAAACCATATATATTAATAAGTGAAAGATAAACAAGAGAATTACTTGTAAGACCAGATGGCATTAACATGTTTTCACAGTGAATAGCTCTTGCAAAACATGAGCAATACTGGGGACAAGGTGGAACATCACAGAGCATCTCATCCTCCCCAAATGGACAATGTGGATAACCATCACACACCTCAATAGGATGAAGACATATTCCCGAATCTTTACATCTTAGCATCCCTGTACAGGTGTGTGTTTCACAGTCATGTTCATCATCACCCATTTCACAGTCCTGCACCCCATCACAAACACGCCTGAATGGTATGCAATAAGAATAGAGGCACTTGTACATATTACTGCAAGGAAATAACTTGCAGTTATTCAAGTGACCACCATTTCTACAGTACTTCATCCTTCTGTTTATGTCAATATCATATACACAATTCTGGTCAAAATCATAACATCTGGAATGTCCTTCAAGACAAGGAAATTGTTTTGGTGGACAGAATATCTTCCGTGTACTATTCATTTCTCGCAGCAAGGATATATACTCAGGCTCATCTAAACCATCGGCACAATCAGGAAATATGTCATTATAAAAATTCTGTAGCATAGATATCTTCAAACAAGTTGTTTTATGCTGATTTAGATTTTGATACAAATCTTTTGTATACTGAAGTAGAGTTTCTTTGGAGTGGGTATATGGATAACAACCAACTTTATTCTGGTGGTAATATAGTTTATCACACTGGCAATGAATCTCATCTGCACATGAAAAATGACAAAATGTTGAATTATGAATTATCATGCCACCCATGGAACATTTGCATCCAGTTTCATCAGAACTATCCAAGCAATCAGAACTACCATCACAAACAAGTAGGTGGGATATGCATGATCCATCTTTACATGAGAATTGACCATTATTGCAGTCATTCATTATGACCCCCTCCGTTTTGCAAATTGTTGCATTAGGGTGAACAAAAAGTTGGTTTGTTGGATGTTTATTCAATAGTAATGAATTAAACATTCTGTACATAACATATGTTTGTAATTGTTCATCTGAGATTTGAGTCAAATTTTGAAATTCAAAGCAATTACTTAAACATTTTATGTCTTCCTTCTTACTATCTTCTGATGTAAATATTTGATAGCAATATGTGCCCAAAGCAACCCACTGTTTTGGGCATAGGTGTATTTGCCTAATCGTTTGGTTTGAAAAAGAATGAGATGTATGTTTACAAATAAATTGATTAGTTACTGATCTGTCACATGGAACTTGATTCCAAAATGGCATTTTATTATTTATTGAAAGCATTAAGGTACATTGTGATTCAGTGGAATGGACAGGGTACAGAGTCTGCCTCGCCTCATTCCATATCTTTGTTAGGTTAGTGAGTTCTATTGTTAAACAAGGTTCAGGCTCACAATATTCATTTGAAAAATACATGGCTTCACTGATGGATATCTGGGACAAAATGATAGTTTTATAAGCAAAGTTATGCCACATGTGAAAGTGTACAGGTGTTCCATCTATCCAAGTCATGTAGCTACCCTGAAAATGCAACCAAACAAAATTAGCTTTCCCTGTATGAAATACATAAAAACAATTTGATGTAGCAAGAGTATTGCAATAAAAACATTGAATTTAAGATTGTAAATACCTTAGTTTGTAGGCCAATGTATGTAGCCAATGTTGGTTGTGATGGTAGAACCAATTTCATGATGTGTGCCATTTCATCCAAGGAGTGAATACTGACCAGGTGAGCTCCTTTCATCAAACACTGTTCCTCAGCTTCATGCCATGATAGCATATATTTCTTCATATTGTTATATTGATAGGAATTTTTATTGAAGATTTCCAAACTTGGTTTGGGTGAATTAGGGAATTCATGCATTGAAGAAAGTTTTTCAGCAATAAATGACAGAATCGAAATGAACTTAGTCATAAAACCTATAATATAACATGCACATTTAGGTAGATTTTTAATTATGGTTAGTGCAATCAAAGAATCATGCATAACATAAAATGACACCTTTTCTTTAGTCTTCAATCTAAAATTGTAATTGAGAAAGTAACCTTGCTTATACTGGGATTGCATGAATGAGATGTTGATATATACAGAACAATTACTGTGTCCTGTCAAATAAAAAGTTAAAGTAGAATCAGCAAGGGATGCCAATTTGGCAATTTCTGGATTTGTTCCATGTTCAAAATAGTTAAAAGGGTAAAAAATATAATTTCGACACATATCAAAGTTTGGTAAAACATTTGAATATTTTATCTTTTTGAGATGTTCATTTGACTGGCAGTTAACATGTGTTGTCTTTATAATAATTATATCATCATGCAGCATGCAAAATGAATCAGTTTTATAAATAAATATTCCTCCAGTAAAGTACTCTGTGATCCATGGTTTGATGACCTTCACAGTACGATTACAGTCTCTATTATAGAGTAGACCACAAGCTTTATTGTGGTAATATGATATATCATTGCCATACATCTCACTGCCAAACAAAGTCCCTATGACTATTTTGATGCTTTCCACCCTATTGTCTATATCTTGCATAGAATATAATGGTAAAATATGCACTACAACGCACATGCTTTGATGGTAGTTGATTTCGATTACATGACAATATGGATCATTTGAATTTATGGTTTTCACATCTAGGACAGATGAACGCAATACAAAAGGAATAATAAAAGGGTTAATGAACATTCCTTGACAATAGCCCAGAACTATGTCTAAGGTCATTGAGATATAACCATGAATCGGATATCCATATACAGTAATAAGTATATAATTATTGCTACTTACAACCTGGAAATAGTGTGGTAGGTGGGCATATAATTCATTTCCACAAATGGAGATGCTCTCCATTGTATTAGATACATTATGAATGATACTAACTCCTCCAAATATACAATCAAATATTGTTGGCAAATTTGTATGGTAAGTGATATTCTGTATGGATGGGTAACCATCACCCTTAATAAGAAACACTGATTGATGGCTTGTTGATAGATTTGTTGTGGATAGATACAATTGACTGTTGTCTGTGATTACTTTCAAAATATATTTCTGCTTAAGCCCCCATTGTTTTAACTGGATATCATAAACTGATTCGTCGGGATTATATATGATGATATAACACTGAAATGTGGAACAACATATTTCTTTAGACTTGCTAATATTTTTCATTTGAGAAACCTGATTGCTTGGCCCATTATATATAGCTAATTTACCAGAGGGTACAGTGTTTCTTATTATTGCAATGCACGCCCTTTTTTCTTTTTCCACTGAAACTAAAAAATTATAAACACGAATCTTCAGAGATACAAAAAAGAAAATGTCCTGAAAGCCATGTAAGAAGTGTTCTCCATGATTGGTTGAAATAACATAGCCCCTATCTATAACCTGATAGAGTGCCAAAAAATGTATTTGATATTGGTTGGAACAAACAACTAAAAAGGAAGCAATTGAGTTAACAAATAAAGAAAATGTTGGCAAAGTTCCACAAAACAAACTGTCAGGAATCCCTTCATACCATTTGAAAATTACATATGATGTAGACCTACAATGTATTTGATAGTTTGAAACAAAATTTGCAAATGTTATATTGAGAGAAAACAATTTAATTACAATTACATAGAATTGTTGTATTATCCTGGAGTGTAAATGGTAGTTAAAGGCACATTCTGAAGAAACAGATCTTGAGAAGACAGGAATGTATTGGTGAACTCCTCTGTTCAGTCTTTTTTTGTGATTTTGTATTAAATACAATTTCATTGCAACATACCAAGATAAAAAATCAACATTTGATGAAGCTTTCTTGGAACTAAATATATCAGACTTAATGTATACAAACCAACTCTTCCTGGGTGAAACTAAAGGTACTCTACTAGAATGTATGTCATAATTAAATTGGCATATTGTTAGCTTTAAAAATATACAAACTATACACAATATTCCAAGAATAAAATATTTCATAACTATCTAGTTCTAGATTTCTTGTACAGCTGTCTTCTAACAATAATTGCTGAATTGTGTTAAATCAGTGATTTATTAATTAATAATTTAATAATTTGATAACTTATTATTTATCATTTAATTTCCAAAGAGGAAATATGATCTTTTTAAAAATTATTAAGTAATTATTTAATTCTTAAAAAAATATATCATTTTTAAAGAAAATCATCATTTTTAAAGGTAAACACTACTTGCCTAACATATCTAGGTAGAACCTGTCAAAGTAACTGTCGTAATATTGTTTAGTTGAGTTTCAAATGACTTGTTCAAAATGTTGTATTGATGTATGAGTTTAGGCTAAAGAGAGAATTATCTAAATCATAAGTAAACAGCAAGATATTGTTTCTGGTTATATATCACAAATATTTATGTTATATTGCTCTGGAATTTATAGTCAGATTATAATTAGTCCCTTTATATTATATTCAGTAATATATTTTAAACAATTGTTAAAATAGAACCTTTTAATAGAGTTAAATTAATGCTTAAAGCATTCATGAAAGCATAAAGGTCACATGCAATTTTACAGAGGTTTGGGGTGTGCTTAAATGATATGTGGTGACGAAACTAATATACAAGGATGCTATCTCACTAAAATCAACTAAATTACACTGATCATGGCTATTGTGTTTTGCCGAAAGTGCGAAGTACTGGCTGTACTCTTTTGACCACCAGGTGGCCACATGTATTCAATCATGTGACCTTTATTGTGGTTTGTCAGGGTGTTAGGCCTGTACCATTGAACAAACATTAATGGACAAACAGCGTATAGTTTGGGGTATAAACATTTATATTATGCAATGAAAAAGCATTTGAAAACCTCATTTCATGATTGCTTTAAAGGGATTAAGCACCAATTTTAGAAAAAATGTTTAAAATTCACATATTGGTCATAAATGTATTTGTCTTTCATTTCTATAAACATTTTGAGAAATGCTTCCCCATCAATGTCTGTAAATCTATCTGAACAAGACCCTATTTTATAGCCTACTGAAAAAAGCACACTTCTTTCTTGGTGTCACTTTTATATGGAGTGCCTTTTTTGAGGCACTGAAAGGTAAAATGACATCATAAAATTATGGCAACATACTTATAATGTCATTTGTTGTTTGTTTGGGGTTTTACATCATTTTCAACATTATTTCAGTCATTGACATGACAACCCACCTGGTCACAGATTTACAAGGACAATGGGTTAACCATTTTGGCATAGGCCTCAGCTCATATGTGAAATTGTATCATGAGTTCAATCCACAACCTTTGGATCACCACAGAGGAACTGGTGCTAATAAGATGGCGCTCTAACCAACTGCGCCACGGCCCGTGGCCTTCTTGTGGTGTTATGAAATGTATTGACTTCTGAACAGTGCCAGAATGACGTCAACAAACAGTGCTACCCTACTTTGAGCCTCATTTGAGGTCAAACAAAGTTCACACGTGTTTACCAGTCCCATGCAGGTTATGGCTCAGACAGACCTCTGCTGGGAGTGTAACTTTTATGTCTTCTGGCAACTTATTTTATTACTCTATTATAATTTCAATCTGTCATGATGTTCATATGTGGCAAAGCTTTCAATACAGCAAATTGTAAAATAGATGCTTATTACCTTTACCGTTTGTGCTTAATAAAAGAAAAGATTGTTGTTCTTCTTTTACAACAACTTCAATTATAAGAATTATTTTGATAAACATTTTGATTGCTTTAACATAATTTACATGTTTAACATGATTTAAATGTTTAACATAATTTAAATGTTAATTTTTAATTAAAAATAAAACAGTGGAAATTTTGGTTTAAATTTTACATTTCAAATTGATGTTTGTCAAGTTTTAAATCTATAAATTCCATGTCATAAACCATGGAATAATACTAACATTGGCATTAACCCCTAAACACCAATTTGAAACAAAGCCTATCTCTTTGTCTATGCATAAATTAGCATTGTTGAAAATGCACTATTTGTATCATCAGATTATACTGATATTCTGCTCTTCATTACCGACAGGGGAATGTGATTACCTATTATGGGCAAGAGAGTAAGGTTCCTGATATTCTACTTTAAAATACAGACAATAGAAGTCTGGTTCCTACTACTACTAATAATAATAATATAATAATAAAATTTATATAGCACTGATATCAAACAAGTCTGCTCATAGCACTGTGTTCAGAACATGTTTTCTGGAGAGGTGTGTTTTCAGTCTGCTCTTAAAGCAGGTGACTGAGGTGCTAGTCCTAATATCACTAGGGAGAGAATTTCATAGTCGGGGGCTGATAAATGAGAAGGCTCTGTCACCAACTGTCTTCAGACTAGTCTTAGGAACTAATAGGTGAGTTCCATCATTCGATCTCAGGCTTCTATCACCCTGTTTCACTAGGAGTAGGTTGCAGAAGTAAGGCGGCGTCTTACTATTAAGGGCCTTTCAGATCATGAGAAGGGTTTGAAATCAATCATTGCATGAACAGGGAGCCAATTCTTTCAGTTTTCCTGATATGTGATCAAATTTCCTGATCTTTCCTACGACACGGGACGCAGAGTTTTGAAGGTATTGTAGCTTCTTAATATCAGATCTTGGAAGACCTGCAAGAAGGCCATTACCATAATCCAGATGTAACAAAAGCATGGGTCTTCTTGTGTAGATATTGTCTGATATGTTCCTTATGTGTTAATGGCCCTTCTTACACGTTTTCCTGATTTGTGCATTCATGTCCATTTTGGAGTCAAAGGTGATACCACAAGGTCCACAACTGACTCTGGGAGTGATATCAGAGTCCCACACTCTGATAGTATTATATATCTGTCAGTACACATCAACATTTCAGTCTTTCCATCATTTATTTTCATCTCGTTTGAGATCAGAAAGCTCCTGACCTCACTGACACATTGTTCTGGTTTGTGTCTGCTCATGTTGACTTGATGACTAGAAGTGTGGTCGACAGGGATGTAAATTTGAGTATCATCTGCATAGATGTGGTAGCAGAGACCATATTTAGCTAGAATGTCAGCCAGAGGTGACATATATATATGGCAAAAAGTATGGGCCCAGGTCTGAGCTTTGAGGGACCCCCTATTTTATGGGTTTGAGAGAGGACCTTGACACATTGCTTCCTGTTACAGAGATATGACCGTATCCAAGACAAGGCATGACCATTAACATTGCATCTTGTCTTCAATCTATCAAATAGGATTTGGTGGTAAATGGTGTCAAATGCTGCAGAGAGGTCAAGTAACAGTAGGATTACTGACTTCTTATTATCTATATCACGCAAGATATCATTTTGCACCTTCAGTAAGGCGGTCTCTGTGCTGTGATACTCCTTGTAGGCTGATTGGAATTTGTCCGTAAGGTCATTCCTTACTAGATGAGAGATCAATTGGTCTGCCACTGCCCTCTGTGTTAGTTTAAAAATGTAGGTCAGGTTGGAAACCAGTCTGTAGTTCTTCTCAACCAGTTCCAAACCAAGTTTCTTCAGGCAGGATGATGGCAATTTCCATGTTCTCAGATACTGCTGAATCGATCTGTGATTTATTAATGATGGTAGTAATTATTGGTAGGAGGTCAAGTAGGAGCCAGGTCGGGATAGGGTCAAGCTCACATGACTTTTTAGCTGACTTCTTTACAAGTTTGCGCACATCATTCACGGTTAGTGGCAAGAACCTCTCAAGCCGAGATGGACTAGGTGTATTTCCATTGTCTCTAGTGCCACCTGGCAATAGGTTTTTGAGAGTGGGAGCATTATCCATGTCCTGGCAAATCCCCTCTATTTTATCAAGAAAGAATGCATTGAACTTCTTAGCTTGAGTGATTTCACAGTCAGATTGGGGCATTGGTGTGTCCCTGTTCTTGTGCATGACTGTATCAAAGACCTTAAAAAGCTTCTTAGGGTCATGTTTGTTTTCCTCAACCAGGTTAGAAAAGTAGCCGGCATGGAATTATAATTATTTCTCTGGATGTTGTATAAATCTTTATCAATGTGAAGTCCTGTTTTGTTCATTTTTCTCTCAAGTCTCCTCTTGAGAGATCTTTCAAGCTTTATTTCATCATTCATTCAGGGTACAGGCTTGCATTGAGTAACCTTGGCATGTTTGAGAGAAGCATGTTTATCCATGAGTGATGTGAACTCCTTATCATAGTAATTTACCATGTCATGTAGGGATAGGTGTTCCCATGATGAGTTGGTACTAGTTAGGGATGTGATGTCATTCCTTAGGGATCCAAGCCCCTAAAGTTCCTGTATTTGATTGATTTCTTAGGGGCTTTGGGGATGAGATGCCTAAGTGTAGCTTGCTCATTTTATGATTAGATATATATTCATCCACCAGATGGCTCTTAAGATATTTGTTCCCCTTGAAAGTGATGATTAGATCAAGGGTATTTCCCAACCTATGGGTTGGTTCAGTGACCCATTGCTTCATGTCAAAGGTTGACAGAACGTCATTGAACTTTATGACCTCAGGTTTGGTCGGTTTGTTGACATGAAAGTTGTAATCACCAAGGAAGATGACCTCATGACTGAAGGAGCCATAATGGCCAACCAGTTGTGTAAATTCGTCATAGAACTCAGAGTAGGTATACCTATTCATGTCAGATGGTTCTGGTCTGTAGATAACAACAAAGGTTAGCTCTATGTCCTTTATTAGAATGAATGCTTCCATAAGCTCCATTTGTAGTTACTGAAGGTTGGTTAGACCTATTGGTTTTGAAGGGTAATTCACATTTGTGTAACACCCCGATTCCTCCCCCTGTGCGCCCCTGCTGGGGGAAGGTTTGGAATTTGAGGGAGCCTTCCTCAAGCTCCTGCAAGATTCTTTCATCACCGGTTTCATGTAACCAGGTCTCAGTCATGAGCAAGGCATCAAGGTCATGTTCAGAGAAATAGTCTCTGACCCCTAATACCTTACCAGTACATTGCAACAACCAATTATGATATTTCTCTTAATATTCTTATTAGATAATGAGGTTGTATTGTTCACAGCGCCACCATGGTTACTAAATTTTCTTTATGAAGTGCTGGGGTCAAAGTCATGATCCAGTCAGTCTGACGTCATTATCCTGATTACATTGTAACAAGTTGCAGCCCTTCAGAATAGATACGTTGCCATCCTTCCCGTCCGTTAGGGGTTAAGCATATTGAATAACCATGGTTATAAATTTTATTAATTTAGTACATAGATACACTAGTCCAGAAAAAAATTGGTTAGTCCTACCTATCTACAAAATTTAAATGGGCTAGTCCGTTAGGAGTTAATGGGAATTTTCTACAGTGTACCAGGGTACCTTCTTTTCACTATTATAGTGGTATAATTTTTAGCAACCATTATCAGGGGTGGGAGAGCTCTGAACCAATTTGGGCAGTAACCAAAACTAATCTGGATGGTCTGACATCATACCATTGTTCTGAACCAATCTGGGTGATTCTGTTATATAACAACTTTTTCATGTCTCACAAAAAGCATCAAAATCACATATTCACAAAATTGTACAAATTTCATTACAGTAGAGTGTGTAACAGTGTCTTGTTAATGAGTGTAAATTTTATGATAAATCTATAAAGTTTTTACGGTAATATTTGTGCCCCCATCTTAAACTGGGGCACATTCCTGTGTTAAAATGTGGCAATAATCTCATTAAAAATCAGTTTCATATGATCATATACTTATATATGTAACTGATGAGCATGTTATTTTCTTTAACATTTGTGTATGATAGTTGATATATAAAGATTAAAGAAAACAACTTCTTCAGTCTAGCCATTGTCCACCATACAGCAATGGTCAAATACCACTCAGATTGGCTGTGATTTGGTGCCCAGATGTGTTGTGAGTGTCCAGAATGAGGGGATTTAGTGTCTAGATCAGTTGTAAGCATCCAGAATGATGCGATTTGACCAGATTGGTTCAGATTTACTGCACAGATTGGTTCAGAGCCCTCCCACCCCTGATTATAAGAGGGTACTAAATAGATGAATCCCTGCAGTAAGACATTACCAGTAAGACATTAGGACTTGTGAAAAGTCCTTCTGTTTTAGAGGCTTTTTGTACAGTAATCATTTTATATGAGAAACGTAGGATTGTAATTTGATTTATTGTTTAGAATATGCACAAATGAAAAGAATAATATATTAAATATTTCATTAGGGCATTGAAAGAGATAACTATAGTCTCAGAAATTGCACTGTTTAAACACTCATTTAAGATTTTTATATATATTTTTTTTTAAATCAGAAAAAATATTCCTTTAAATTTGATCACACCAGCAAAGCCAGAAATTTAAAATCCATAAAAAAAATATCTAGAAAAATTTGTAGTTAATACCTTCAATTATGGGTCACCATCTTAGACTTTTAATAAATGTACCTCAAAGTTGGTTTGAATTCCTCATTTGTGAAAATGCAGCTAGCTTCCTTAATGGTGTACACATTACACTGGTTGATATTTGACTTAACGACCTAGCTCTTTTACTCTGGACTGTACTCTCAATTGCACTTTCACTCTGCTGTCTGATCTAATTCATACTCTTTTAAATATCAAGGCCCCTGTCCCACCCTGAAAACAGACAGCAACAATCATAGTCTACTGTATGCATTGTGTAACACCACACATATTCTCATTTCATTTCTTCTTGGGTTGTTGCTGGTTCATAGTACATCAAGTTGACATGGGTGAGGACACTGGAAGCTGCTGCTTAAATGGACATTTTTTCAGGTCTATCATCTGGAGTAGGGTATCGTATAGTATATTATAGTTCCAAAATACAGATTTCATGTCCATACTTGATGTGAATGCACCCCTGTCGGAGAACCTTTTCCCTTGTGATGTTGCTCAAATCTTTTATTGGCAGTATTTCTGGCAACAAAATCAAATTACATAAATTCACATGATGGGTGGACAAGTCAATCTTACTTTATTGTATTCTTATGTTTCATCAAAATAACTCCTTAAATAATTTTTATTGGTCACAAAAAGTTTTTGAAAAATGTCAAAATAAATCATTAAATGATTCCAATTGGTTGAAACTTACCATTGCGCAGATGCATACGGCCTAAAGTAACTTATATGTTGAAAACTCATAATCACATGGATGCTCAGATGCTTCATACATAAATAAACCCAATAACTTATGAAGCATAGTTCTATTGCAGCTGATTAACAGAAAGGTGTGATAAACACACATGGACACAGGTTAGACAGATTGATTACTAAGCAGTACTAAAGTTACCTTTCAGTACCTTAATTAAATATTAAATTGTTGAATTGCTCCATTTGTGAAACATTAATGCACGACTAAATAATTTTGGGTGTGACTGATATAGCAGCTCAAGAGCATTTGATAAGTTTGCCTGTGCTAGTCAAATATTGAACTGTAAGTGTTATTTGTTATGAAGAATATTTTAAGAATATGGGCATAGCTTTACCCAAACACCAGTCCCTACTAAAGTCCTCACCTTTATGTCACAGTCAGTAGTTAGAGCCAAATATCTGAGTGTCAAATGTTACTATAACCCAAATAAGAAGGTCAAGCTGTGTGACATCATTCGGTCATGCAGAACAGTTGAGCGGCACCATCGGGTCATGCATGGCATAACATGGTCATTTGGTCACTTTTATTCCTGACCAAAAATATGTTTGGCTCCAACTGTTAACAGACAAATCACTGCAGTTTTGGACTTGAATAAATACACTATATAAAATTTTATTGGCAGGAGTATTTACAATACATAAATATAAGATAAAAGTTTTTGCTCCTTTCTTTTTTTATAATTCTTCTCTTAATTATTTGTCAATATCAAATGAGTGTCAATGTTTCTTTCCTTCCATAATGCAACGATCATTATTTTTAAAAATTGAAAAATTTCCACATTCCCTTTTATATATTTAATTCCACTCTCACTTATTTGTTATCTAAATCAATGTCCATGCTTCTTTTCTTGCATAATATGCAGCATTAATTATTTATAAATATCAAAATCTGAGCCCATCTTTCTTTTACTCCACTATTCCTAACATCATCAATTTGCAAATATTAAACGAGTGTCCATGTTAATTTTCTTCCATAATTTTCCATCATCAGGCATTTGTAAATTATATATGAATTCATGTTTCTTTTCATTCATAATTTCATTATCCATTTTCAGGTAATTCAGTTTTAAATAATATATTAATCTATTCCAGCAGAGTGTAGCTATTGTTCAATGAAATGTATGATTTTTATGAATCACAGAAATGGCAAAACACTTCATATAAGATTCAAAGATTATCATGATGAGGTGGTGTCATCTGGTGGTGGTAAGATTTCTTGTTGACTTTTCTGTTTCTTTTTGGCTCTGTTCTCTGCCATTACTTCCTCTATTGTCCTTTTGTCTCTTTTATTCTCACTTGAAACTGCAAAAGCCAAAAAAAAAATTAAATATATTATTAACTTCGAAAAAAAGTTCTCTACATGAAAATCAACTTAAAGCTGTCATTGAAACCTCAAGACAAGTTATCATTTTATCTTCAATATACTCTAAGGTCAAAATATCATTTGAACATTAGAAATATATCAAAACGAAGTTGTACTTTTAAGGTATTCATATTTTGCAAAATGTAACCAAATTACTGAGGAAGGTCATTTTTTCTATGAGACATACTGCTGACAAAATATTGCCCAAAACAACTTCTGAAAGCATTTAAAGAACCTCATTTTCTGACATAATACATAACTGATATTTGGGTTTCACAATTTTGTATTCACAACGATACTATTAATTTGGCTAGTTTTCAGGACCACTAATTACTCAGATATTTGGTTTTAATGAGCAATTTTTTTTTTTTTAAATACATTGTACAGGTAAACCTTTTGAAAGAAGATGATAATCTTTTCTTTTTATGTATCGATGATGTTTTTAAACAAGAAAAAGTGGTGCTTCACATGTGACATGGATGGGAAAAAAATAACAAACAAAACAAAAATTACAATAAACAAAACAAAAATTACAACAAACAAAACAAAAATTACAACAAACAAAACAAAAATTTAAATAAACAACAAAATACATTTAAACACAAACAATCATTGCAAACTGAGGAAGTAGTTGAAATTATTTTTATTCGTCTTTTAAAAACAATTTTATTTGGTGTATGAACGATTTTTTTAGCACAACTGTATGCAAAGATGTGCCTTTTCGGGCCCGATTACGTAAGTTGCTCTATTATCGCTCAGGTGCTATCGCAAGTCATCGAACAGCATGTCATTTCTGTTCTAATTGTCCGATTTACACCAAATTTGAATTAAACTTACTGAAAATTCCTTGTTCTTGCAATTGGGAAGCATTTCCAAGCAATTTAAAGGGATAATTTATGCAACAATGGACAAAGACAAGACGACAAAAATTGTTTATGATCACTTCCCTACACTCGGGCTAGCATAAGAGGAAGGTGTACTAGCCCTAGTCTGGGACTACTGGTTAGTGTTAAAATCATTGTGAAAATCACCTCCCGTCCAATCCATTTTTACACAAAACAAAGGCCAATGGTTTTTTGTAATTGTTTCATAATAAATTCTTATTGAATCTGGTCCAAACATGTTATCTCAATTCTCATTGGCTAATATTTGTCATGTTATTCAAAGTGTCAGTCAACTCAGTAATATGATAACTATTAATATGATAACTATTAACTATTAGATTTTTGAAAAATTCATAACAATATGGAAACCAAAAAAAAATGAGTCTAATGAAAAATGGACAGAATTGGTCCCCTGAAAATACAACATCAAAAACATAAACTTTGGTTAATTATTTACAAACAAGGTACAGCAGTAAAGTTTATCTGTATGCTGCATTCTCTACTAAAAATCTATTAAACCTTGCTTAAATCTGCTTCACTTACCAAAGCCATAGGATTTGTTGGCCATGGTGACTTTTGCCGCATCTTTGGCAGCCTCCTTCCCAATAAGATGCTGATATTTTTCCTTGTAGTCTGACTGGGGAATCATTTTGGTGGGTTTTTTATGCTTTCTCTGTTCTTCTTCTAATTTATCCAATTCCTGTAATCAAAATAATCATCATTTATACCTCAGCTCTCTAAATTAATTTCAAATTTAACAAGTTAATCAAAATTCCAGACAATGAAATAATCAGGTTTGTTAGTCTACCAGGGATGTTATTATGAGTTTGTTTGTTTGGGGTTTTACATCACTTTCAACATTATTTCAGTCATTTTGTGATGAGACCTACTTGAAGCAGATATAGTGCTGCTTCACTGAATTGTCATGTCACAGGTCCTTGACATGACAACCCATCTGGTCACAGATATACAAGGACAATGGGTTAACCCTTTAGGCATGGGCCTCAGCTCATACAGGAAATAGTATCACAAGTTCATTCTCACCATGGCCAGGGATCAAACCCACGACCTTTGGATCAGATGCTATTATGAGCTTTGAGCTATGTGGCCACTTATAACATTAAGAATCGAATGTTTACTTTGATGTACAAATTACACTGAAATCTATTTGTTGATTTTGATTAAGAAATGCCATAGTTAGAATAAAGATTCGTCAGTCTTCAAAGTGCAGTTTAAGCGAAAGCAATTTGTAGCAAGAAAACGTTGGCCAGTCTGTGAAATGTCAAGATAGTGAATGGTTGGATTGTGTTGGAAGATTGTAAACTCAACTCACCCTCTGTTTTGCAATTTCTTTTGCTTTATCGGGATTCCAGTCTTCTCCTTTACGGTAAGTGGCAAGCTCGTCATCTGTTGGGGCAAATTCCTTAAAACAAAATAAAAAGTGCATCAATTCTTTAGATCTAAGATTTTTAGCTTATCTTAGAAAAAGTTTCTACCTAATGATTTTTATTCCAAATATATGGCAGCATTTTGGATTATTATCAAAGCCTGTCATGAAAGGTCACGTCATAATACAGGGAATTATCACCAGATGGAGCCAAAATAACACAGTCTACACGAACCGGCCTAAATATAGCCTTGTACCCGACCCAAATCATGATTAGGGTCTGGTATGGGCCACTGAGAGAACAGCAATCATATGTCAGAATCTGTGTGTTTGAGTTCTTTTCATTGGCTTTAAGTTCTGACCAAACAAACTTACTTGTGTGAGTGAGTGGACAGTGTGAGTGTAATGTGTAACGAGTGTCAGTTCCCACCTTGTTTTTTTTTTCAATGATTGGATTTTGGAGAGTTTTTTTACACTCCGAATTTATTTGTGCAGTTCCGGCAATATGGTAACCTGCAATTGGCCAATTAATATTCCTTCAGTCCTACTTTTTCTGGCCATGTGCTTGAGAACTGTCAGTCTGTTATAAATGTGATAGACATCTCTTTATGTCAGTTTGTTTGTTTGTTTGGGGTTTTACATCACTTTAAACATTATTTCAGTCATTTCGTGATGAGACCTACTTGTAGCAGATATAGTGCTGCCTCACTGAATTGTCATGTCGCAGGTCCTTGACATGACAACCCACCCGGTCACAGATTTACAAGGACAACGGGTTAACCCTTTGGCACGGGCCTCAGCTCATGTGTGAAATTGTATCATGAGTTCAATCTCGGCATAGCCAGGGTTCGAACCCACGACCTTTAGATCACCACAGAGGAACTGGTGCTAATAAGCTGGCGCTCTAACCAACTGCGCCACGACCCGTGGCCCTCTTTATGTCAGACACGGTAAAACTTTTGGTGATGAGACACCACCAAAGGCATCTTATGCAGAAGTGATATGTTCAATGTATCGCCCTCTGGTGGAGATTGGACTAATATCCTATTTGGTCATGACCTGATGAGGTGAGGGTTGATGTGATGAAGAGTAAACTTGTTTGGTTATTTTTTATTCATGACCAGGGTCATATTGTGCTTTTCAATGGGAGTGGCTATGGTCAGGAAGTAGAAAATGTAATATTCAATATCCATAGGAATATAACATAGAAATTAACCATCCATGTATTAACCATTGAAAACATAATTCAAATGACAGGCACTTTTTCAAAGTAAAAATTTTCTCCATTAAGTTTGAGGAAGGTATTTACCTTTTTCCACACCATTATGTACCGGTCTATTTCTTCTTGTCCAAAAGAAAATGAAGTCAATCCAGCAACTTCAGCAATTTCATGGCTAAAATTGAGTAGAAGAAAAAGAACATCATAATTATTTCAACGCATCATAGGTATCTAACAACCTCTTAAATTTATTTTGGCAGAAACGATATTTCTAAATGTGTATGATGGTGTTGTTAAGATAATTTAGTGACCGATGAGGCTAATACTTACACTACAGCTCGGTGTACTTTCTCCATTGGCTCAAACTTTAACTTCTCCAATTTGCTGTCTTTGATGAAATCTGTTATTCTTTTTTGTGTCTGAAATCAAAAATGTTGTTGCAATTAAGAAATTTTATGAACTTATGTAAGACAGTTTTTAATTTCTCTGATTTGTTGTCTGATAAAATCTGTTATTCTTTTTTGTGTCTCAAATTGAAAATGTTATTGCCATTAAAGAAATGTTATCCATCAATGTAATTCATTCGTCATTGCAAAAGTAATAAAAAGTTTAAGACGATTTCTACATAAACTTTCATACATTGGAGTTTTAAAAATATTTATCTGTAGTTTTTATAGGGAAATTAATTCATTTTTAAGGGAAATTTTATTTTGTAACTTGCCATAAACTCTGACTCACCTCCGATCTGAACACATTTAGTTTCTCCCTTTCACGCTCTTGGATCTTTTCCATTTGTTTCTTTTGTTCTTAAAAGTAGGAGGATAAAATTTTAGAAAAAAGAACATATTCACAAAAGGCTGCATAATTGGATGGAATCTGACCTTCTAACTTAGTTTTTTCCAGTGCGCAGCCAAGCATGTTCACCCTTAGCAAAACATATCGTGCCCTGGTAATATTTGCTGCTGAAAAATCTAAAATAATGTGATGAAATTTCCAGAGCTATCCAACTTTTTACTTGCTAATATTGTTATTTGCACACAGAAGAAATAGAAACATTTGTGCTTATTATTTAAAAATTTGCCATTTGTGAGTTGCGCCCTCCAGGAGGATCCCTCCTGTATATTTTCACATCCAGGCAACACAGATAAATTCCCCTTGTGGCACTTCATGTTGAATAAAAAAGGCATAAAAAAAGAGTTGAGTTCCTCATTGTCAGCCTTCCCTATTTTTGGGTGAGAAAACAGCAAGATCACAGCAACAATAGGCCGATTGCGGGTCGCAATACTGCCCTATTGAAAACAACACACTGGAACTGAACAAACAGAATCGGAAGTGCGCGAAAAAACTCTCTAAAATCTAATCAATAAAAAAAACAAGATGGTCACCCGCAATCACACTATTCAAAGGAAAACAGTTCCAGGCAGAGCTGTGACCCCTGACAATATTAGATAATCAACAGAAATGATATCATTGAGCCTAATATTTTAAAGCATCAAACAGATACCTATGATTTTGTTTTCACCAACAAAAAGTTGTGCTCCACATGCAATTTCGATGGCAAAATATTTCACACAAATTTTTTTTTTTTTTTGTAACACGGATGGTTCCTTTTTTGACAAAAAAAAGGAACTATCTGTGTTATTCTGTGATCGGTACGATCGTGGGAAATGGGTAGTCATTTCCTGTGGGTTGTAATTCGGTTTTTTCTGTGGTCATAATTGTTAAAGCAACTGACGCCACTGTGGAGTGTTCGTCGTCTGCTTGCGAAAGATTCCAATTTGCGCATGCGTCCGGCGAATGAATACATCTCTAAAAGAAGTGAACAAAAGAAAAGAAGTGCGTCATGTAAACAAAGCAGAACGTTCAAAAACAATGTTGTCATGCTCGTCTATCGTTGCATAAAATTATCCCTTTAAATTGCTTGGAAATGCTTCCCAATCGATAGAACAAGGAATTTTAAGTAAGTTTAGTTCAAATTTGGTGTAAATCGGACAATTAGAACAGAAATGACATGCAAAAGTCGGATCGATGATTTGCGATAGCGCCTGAGCGATAATAGAGAAACTTACGTAATCGAGCATGAAAAGGCACATCTTTGCAAAAAGTTGTGCTAAAAAAATCGTTCATACACCAAATTAAATGTTTTTAAAAGATGAATAAAAATAATTTCAACTACCCCATCAATTTGCAATGATCGTTTATGTTTAAATGATTTTGTTGTTGTTTGTTGTAATTTTTGTTTTGTTTGTTGTAATTTTTGTTTTGTTTATTGCAATTTTTGTTTTGTTTGTTATTTTTTTCCCCATCAGTGTTACATGTGGAGCACCACTTTTTCTTGTTTAAATAGATAACCAAAAATCATATTTTGGTATTTTGCTCCTCAAAGTGTCATCACCATTGTACAGTGTAGATAGCTGTCAAAATCAATAAATGTGTTTTCTTCAATCTGTTAATTATGGAAGAAATTATTTTTTCCATGTTTTGAAATGATGATTATCTATCAAATTCATATACTATGGGTGTTCACAGCCCAAGAAGTACCCACATGTTGTACAACAATGTTTAAGCCTTTGACTTTAAAAAAATAAATAAATAAAAATTGGCAAAGGTGATTTTATGAATATTAATTGCAGGTCTTCTCAAGACTCAAAATCAAATCAAATTCATCACAAATGCACGAATTGGAGGTCTATCTACATCGATCGGCTGATTGCTGATAGAAAGATCTTTTTGTGTAATTCTAGAGATTCATGTTCACACATCTCCATCATTCCTCACGTGGGTATGTTTATTTACTTTTTCAAAGTCACCGACAGGTGCGCTGCGTGCGTGGGAAGAAGACCATCCAAAACGTACCCAAGTTATGGCCTTTCATAACCTACAGAAGGATCCATTACCCCCCAAAAATATACTAAAAGATTCATAAATATACGTAGATTAATATTAAGTCTACCTCGTCTCCTTTTCTTCTCAGCGTCTCCCACACTGGGAGGCTTTTCCATTGAGCCCAGGATAGATCCGAGAAGGTCGGCCATGCTTGAGTGTCTGTCCCGCACTCAAATTGATAAAATTTCGTAAATTATTCAAAATTTCTAAATATGTTTATATTGATTTGGATATATTTTATTTGGATATAGAATATTATATTTAAAGTTTTTATGACTTTGTTTAAATTTGTAAGATATTTATCTTCAAAAATCGACCAATGAAATTGGAGTATGATTGATGTTCGGACAGTGGTGGCAAGATGGTCGTTTTGAGTGTTATGAGAGTTGCCTCTGCAGGCCTTCAAAGCCTGCGAGCGCCACTCCTGAGGAACTCCGCAAATTTATTGAGAAAGCCAAACAATGTTGCAGGTAATAAGATTCATCTCAAACTATTTTTATGTCAGAATAATAACCATCGAGCCAAGTATCGGTTGGTCAACCTGGTCTGTTTGAGTTGACCTTGGCATTTTTTAACAATTTTTAATTAAACTCAGTGAAAATGTCTGGAGTCTGGACTCACTACCTCGGCCAGGGACAGTGTCACTTGTGATAATGAGTCAATCACAGATCTTACTTTATGTATAAAACTGAAAAGTTTTAAACTGAAAAGTTTTAAAGATAATTTCAAATGTATGTGATACCCACTGCATTTCCAAATTTATTTATAAATTAAACTCTAATCACACTATTTTATATTCAGGGACCTGAATATAATTTAGCAGTGACCAGTTTCCCCATAGAGTAAGTATATTTCCCTGATGAAGTATGAGTACTCATGTGCGAACAGTTTTCCAAAGGCCGATTGTCAATCTCCATGTTGGTTTTTTTCCCATTGAAAAGTGCACAACAGAAATTCACAACTCTACCAGAAACAGAACTGTACAGTTCCCAATATATTTAATCATTGGTCAGAGTGATGGGCAAGGGGCCTATTGCTATCAGTATCAATCATCACAGGTTACAGCAGTTAGGCTGGAGAAACCCTTTACAGCTTCATTGATCAGTGATGAAAGTCTTCAGGAAATAACCTGAATTCAGGATTTTTTTCTTCAAATGTGAAATTCAAAATGCTCTGAACTCAGTCTGAAACATCAAAAAATGACATTTCTGAAAGGGGGTAGGGGTAACTTCAGGTTAGTTTTTAAGGGTTTCAGGTTTTTTCCTGAATGCTGACTTTCATCACTGATTGATAAAAATTGGTTGCTGACAAGTGAAATGTGACTGGCAACACGTAACTGTTATTATAAAACTAAAAGGGGCTTCAGGCCTCGACATTAGCCATTAGCCTGGATAATTCTGTGGTCAAGTGCTGTAATCTGTCCCCAATCAAAGTGCCCCACAGAGTTCAGAGAGAGCTGCCGACCACATCACAGTGATGATCTCAGTCAGCCAGAGCGACATCTACTGCCCCCCACCATCACTACTTTTATATCTATAGGTTAATATTAGTATATAGGACAGAGACAGAGAGGGGCTGGGGACTTGCACTCTCTGGCAACCTGTTGGATGACACCTGATTAGAGATAACTTTGTGTCCAAGCTCTGTTGCCCCTGGTTTTGCCCCTGGCATTACCCCTGCTTCCCAAACTTTGACCTAGATAAAGTTATGGCATGCAGCTAAACATATGTATTCCTCAAGATATTATTTCACACTGTATCAGAACTGAACTCCTAAGTTACAAAAGGCCCTATATCCATATTGTTTTTATATGAGTAGTCAAGGAGATTAATCAAGAGTTATCAATAATATAGATTGGTCAAGAACTGACAGCTTTGCCAATTTTTATCTTTTTGTAAAAGTTTGCGTATGGACAAAAAATGTAACAAATTCAGTTCACTTGGGAGTTATTTTTATAACAATTTGTACTATTCATATTAACTTATTCAAGCCCAATATTTTGTATTCTATGGGTTATAAGGGCAATTGTTCTAATTATCACCCAATGTTTGAATGAGCAAATCCTATGAGCTTCAGCTGTATTCAAATATTGGGGCAAAATTTCAGGGCAAGTAGATTTTAAATTTTACTTGCCCAGTGGGCAAGTGGATCACAAATGTTAATGTCAAGGCCTGGGCTTGTCATGTTTCCCAGTTACATACCAAATTAAATGTTCTAAAAGATGAATAAAGATAATTTGTTTATTTTAATTTTTGTTTTGTTTGTTGTAATTTTTGTTTTGTTTATTGTAACTTTGTTCTGTTTGTTGTAATTTTTGTTTTGTTTATTGTAATTTTTGTTCTGTTTGTTGTCAATTTTGGTTTGTTATTTTTTGTTTGTTAATTTATTTCCCATCCGTGTTACATGTGGAGTACCACTTCTTGTTTAAGAGAATTATGCATTGATTTTAAAAAAATAAACATATCATGAAAAACACACTTCTTTCTTTACACTCCACATCATATTTATGTGAAGTGTAAACATAGATGCACCGAAAGGTAAATTGATGAGAGTGTGCCAATATACTTATAATGACATCATGACAGGATTTGTCCTTTGAATAGTGCAGGTCTAAGAGTGATTTCAAACAATGCTACCCTACTTCCAGTTAAACAGTGGTTCACATATTTGTATCAATTGATAATATTTGTCAAATGTTGCATGTTCATGATATTTTCTTATGATTTCAGTGGCAATCAGACAGATGGGATCACAGAACAAGATGGTGATTAAACCCTCCACGTTTGAGTTCACATTGTTCAAGGACCATTTGGTTAGTATTGAACATTTCATCAATCACTGTCACAGTAACCATGCACTAAATTTATAAATTTTTATATTGCTGATAATAGTGCTTTATATCTATAGACTGACTCCTTCAAAGTTTTGGTGTAACCCAGTAAAAAAAAGTGTCAATTTTATTTATCTCAAATTTGTTTCTTAAATTCATAGGTTCTGCCATTGAACAATTATATTTCAAAATTAGATTTGAACAATTATCAATTAGTCATATATAAAATGTGTGGACTAATAGACTGATCAGACTAAAAACTATCTGAAATTCTTATAAATATGTTAGTTATTACATCTAATTATCTATGCCTATTATTTATAAGCTTTTCACTTTGCACATTGAGTATAGTTGCCTCAAAATCACACCTTACAATTAGCCGTTGTGTAGGCCAGAAGTGTGGTACTATGCTGTCATGGCCAACCAGGACACAAGGGATTTCCTCATCAAGGGTCAAACTTAATAATTTTATCTCAAATTTTGTCAAGATCTACATTTTTCCTGAATTTTCAAAGCAGTGACGTTATTTGACGTTATATTTCATCACCATTAAGAAAAGATTCCGCAGCTTTGTGGGCCACAAGGTCAGTGCTAAAGAGAAGCACTGACCTTGTGAAATGAGTTTTAAGATGCAAAAGTGTTATAACCTACTAGCAGCTGTGGTCAGTGTATGGAGACGTTTGTGACTATTTTTAATTCATGTTTTATTTAATGGTGTATTTCAGCATTTCTTCTTCCTTTTGGGACTGATTCCCATTGGGGCGCTTATCACTTATGTCAACTTATTTATAGGTAAACAACTCTCCTCAAATGTCTATTATCATGGAGAATATTTACTTTCTTCAACACATAAAAGTAGAGCTTGAAATTAATTCTATGATGCATTTAAAGATCAGTTGCATTTGTAAAAAAAATTAGTACAGTTGTAAATTGGTGAATGAAAATTGTAATTGTTTTAGGAAAAGCGGAGTTGGCAGACATCCCAGAGGACTACGAGCCTAAACACTGGGAATATTATCCTGTAAGTCTCACTGTTATGATTACACCATTAATGTGTATGTGTGCGTGTATATTGTATCATAATACAGTATTCTGCCAGCCCACACAAGTTTACACGTCATTATGACATATAAAAGAGAAACAGAAAATAATTAAAGAGAAAAAAAATATATAGTTAAATAGACCCTTCCTCAAAATTAAGCATAAAAGAACTATTTATTTAGAAGGACTCCCAGAATTGAGCTTTTAAGCTGTGCTAATTCTGTCAGCAGAGCTTGTGTGGTGGGGGGAGGGGAGGGGGGGGGGAATTTCTTTCATCCTGCTTGTCTGTGAACATTAATTTTCTTACATTGGCAATCAGTGAATTATTTTGCACATGCGTATAGACCTGGAACATCCAGTACCTCATTCTACTATTCTATATTTAGCCTCTGAAAGTTTGAGTTTGTATTTAATTTCAGCATCCCATCCAAAGGTGGTTTGCAAAGAACGTGTATGACAACCCACAGAAAACCTACGAGATCGCTTGTCATGTGGCATATACTGAAAATGAAAAGAGACTGCTCAGGTGAGTTTATTTTAAGAAATCTGTCTAGAAATATGTTAAGGGAAAAATAAAATCCAATGATTATTTTACTTCCGCTTTCTATTGTGATATTCAACTGGTTTTTGAAATATTTAATTTCGCTTTGTGGTGACTTGCTCAAGGGTCTCAATTTCTAAGGCACCAAGCCATTACTCAATAGAACTACCAGAAAATTAGTTCTGTCATAGATCCACAGCCCAGTATTTTTTAAATTATCAAATATCGTGAAACATTGATTCCAGGAAACTGGAGAAGAAAGTTAAAACTCTGATGAAGGAACGAGGAGACTACAAGGGATGGTATTATGTGCCGGCGAACACTAGGAAGGTTTACCGAGCCAGAGAAGTGGACGAAGAGAGACAGAGGGAGTATGGTACACCACCAGCATAAACCTCAGAGACATCTAGTGGCAGATCAGTGAATGAGACAGAGACTCATTTGTTCTCAAAGAAACAAAGCAAAGAAGTGATCACATTCAAGATGTCACGTCCAACACCAGGGGGCAGCAGGTACATGTTGAATCATGTGTACTTGACAAATTTATGAGAGTTCAGTGCATGGAATTGATGGACAAAATAAAAGGTTTATTTATAAATGGATTTGTTGATTTTTTGGGGTAAAATTTTGAAACACCATTATCCTCCCCAGTGGTCTCGTTAATGTTATCCTCTGCAGTGGTCCAGTATCTCATCTTCAGCAGTGGTCCAGAATACCATCCTCCCCAGTGGTCCAGAATACCATCCTCCTCACTGGTCCAGAATACCATCCTCCTCACTGGTCCAGAATACCATCCTCCCCACTGGTCCAGAATACCATCCTCCCCACTGGTCCAGAATACCATCCTCCCCAATGGTCCAGAATACCATCCTCCCCAGTGGTCCAGAATACCATCCTCCCCACTGGTCCAGAATACCATCCTCCCCACTGGTCCAGAATACTATCCTCCCCAGTGATCCAGAATACCATCCTCCCCAATGGTCCAGAATACCATCCTCCTCACTGGTCCAGAATACCATCCTCCCCAGTGGTCCAGAATACCATCCTCCCCAGTGGTCCAGAATACCATCCTCCCCAATGGTCCAGAATACCATCCTCCTCACTGGTCCAGAATACCATCCTCCTCACTGGTCCAGAATACCATCCTCCCCAGTGGTCCAGAATACCATCCTCCCAAGTGATCCAGAATACCATCCTCCCCAATGGTCCAGAATACCATCCTCCCCACTGGTCCAGAATACCATCCTCCCCACTGGTCCAGAATACCATCCTCCCCACTGGTCCAGAATACCATCCTCCCCACTGGTCCAGAATACCATCCTCCCCACTGGTCCAGAATACTATCCTCCCCAGTGATCCAGAATACCATCCTCCCCAATGGTCCAGTATACCATCCTCCCCATTAGCCCAGAATACCATCCTCCCCAGTGGTCCAGTATCTCACTCTCCCCAGTAGTCCAGTATCTCACCCTCCCCAGTAGTCCAGTATCACAGTGGTCTCGAATACATCTTTCCTGCTTATACTATGGATAGCTAAAATGCCTCTATGGCCACAGCTTATAAACTGCTTGTCCCCTGCCTCAGCGAAGTCAAGAGGGGGGAGGGGACTGTCTGTTTGCTGGTTCATCCGCACAAAGTGTTAGTGCGATAGCGTCCTGGGGATTGCTCAGATTGTTTTCATATTGCACAGGCTCACTATGTATCAATATTGATAATGGCTGTGATTGGACATTTTCTGTTAACATGGTAACCACTATACTGAAAATCTTGTTCTACCACATTCAATGGCGGGGGACACAAGTAAATGCTCTTGTTTTGTTTTAATTTCAGAGTTTTTTTCCAGTCCAGTCAGCACCATTTTTCAACTAGTTACCCACATATAACAACAATTTTTCGTTTATTTAGATATATAAAGAAAATCCATTTATTTGTACAGTAATAACAAAGACATGATGTTGTGGAAATATGCAGTCAACCATGACTGGAACTAATACACATTCTTTGATGACATCATTACATAATCTAGACCATGACATCATCACATTATCTAGTGACATCACTCTCAGACACAACAGCCTAAACACATTAAAGCCACTCAAATAGTTCTGGTGAAATTTGTGACTAAGCCTCAATTTTATTTTCTACTGAATATTCATGTGACCAAATTATCAATTGAAAATTATAAACTTTGGCTTTAAAGAAAAGAGATATTCTTAAATGATTAATGGTGAGTGAATGGATCAGAATGACAGTAATGTGTGTTCTGTGATTCATTTATAACATTAGCTTTCTGCTATGATGCATTATGACTCGCATATATTATATTCACTCATTATTAATTAATGACCACCTTTGTCATTGCCAATCTCATAAGTCCCACACAAACGTGTACAAACTACTGTAGACACTACACAAATATGACCTTAAAAAAATATTACACTTGACAAGGAAAGTCCCATTTTGTGGGGAAGCCAATATTGTTTGGTCTATGGTGGACGGATCTGCGATGGTTGAACACTAAAGCACTTCAATTAAATGTGCAATAAAAGACAATAAATTTTGACAATTGCATTGCACCAGAAGGTTGGAATTTTGCCAAATTGTTCAAAACATTAAAATCCCCACCCTCTGCCAGGAATCCCCCTGTTTCAGGGGAAAACATGGAAATGTGCATACAAACAGAAATCTTTTATAGGGAAACACTTTATCAGGATTCTAAAATCAGGGAGAAACCTGGATTCTAAGAACCCTGGAAGTTCCTGGATTCTAAGAATTCTGGATTTACCTGGATTTTTAGAACCCTGGATATACCTTGATTTCAAGAATGCTACAAGACATGGATTCTAAGATCCCTGGAAATACCTGGATTCTAATATCCCTGGATATACCTGGAATATAAGAACCCTGGATAAACCTGAATTCTAGGATACCTGCAAGCCTAAAATCTATACTTGTAAAGTATTTTTTTTCAAACATTATCTGTGTGGATATCCCATATTATTATATGCATTTCAAACTAAAATCAACTACATTACTTAAAATTTGCTTCAATAACATATATTTTCAAGAACTAAAAATAATTTATTTATCACAAATATTCACCCCTGAAAAAAAAAGTTATCACAAACATGTGCAAGTATACTTTTCACCCTCTCTCTCTAGAGTTTCCTCTGATATTAAACATGTTCATACATTTCAGTGCAATTTACAAGTGCTGCTTCAAATAGTTCCTTCTTTGAAAACAAAAAAGTATCCTCTTTCAAATGTGTATACCTTTGAAAATAATTACATATATTTTCCTTGTAGTTGTTTTTTGGTAACAAGTTAATATTTGTTTTCTATGACTGAGGGCATCATTCCATTTAAATCTATTTAACCTTAATCTGTAAGTCTCTGATTACAATGTGCATCATCAATTCATATAATAATTATAAAAAATCATTTTTCCAATGGTAGACAACACTTTAAAAGATTGCTAACAGTAAAGTTAAAGGAAAGCATTTTTAGAATTACCTCATCTCAAAGATATTTGATTTCACATCTCATTTTTAATAAAAGAGTTTGGATTGTTGCTGATGCTTGATTATTACAAATGATGTTCCACAGAAAGTATTGCATCAAGAAAGATATATGAAAAAAAAAACAATCTAATTCCTGCTTTATTTACATAAGTAATTTACATGGCACAAGACAGATTTGATTTAAACAATGCTAGTTTAAAGCGAAAATAGTGGACCTTTGTTTTGACATTGCTATCAATCTATAGATACTTTACAACTTTTTCTCCCAAAAGGAGGAATTTGCATTAAGCTGATATGATGTGAGGCCCGAATTTAAGTGAATATTTCATATATTTTAATTGTTATATGTTATGGGCCAGTAGATCTTTCATATGACCAGTGAATTTGAGGATTTCTTAGCCCATTTGGGCCTGTGACTAAAATTCTCAATGTCAATCCCTGACAACAGGGATCAACATCAAATCATGCCATGATTCTAGTGATTATTACTTTCTATCTGATGTACACAACCAGTGATGAAGGTCAGCATTCAGGAAAAAAACCTGAAACCCTCAAAAATTAACCTGAAGATACCCCTACCCCCTTTCAGAAATGTCATTTTTTAAATGCTTCAGACTGAGTTCAGACCATTTTGAATTTCACATTTGAAGAAAAAAAACCTGAATTCAGGTTATTTCCCGATGACTTTCATCACTGACAACTCATGTTCGACACACTCCAGACATACTAGTATCACATTATTGAAGCAATGGGGCAAACTAATTTCAAGCCTGAAGGGTCATCAAGAAATTCATGAATGATCATTTTTATGAGGTCGTATATGATCTATATTGAAACAAGTGAAGATTTTCTCCATAAATAAGTTAAGAATTGACGGTGTTGAAAATACTACCAGGAAATCAAGAAAATATGCTTCTTTCTTAATCTTTACACTGACTTGTATTTTAAAATGAAGCTACCTGATGGAAATCAATGCCCAGTTTACCAATTCATGAAGTATTTTTGGACGTAATTAGACATAACCAAGGTCAATTTTTTTTCTGCAATTGAGAATGAAAAATTGTGTGAAAATATTTATATATCTGACCTTAAGCTTACAATGAACTATTTTTTAATACCTTTAATTTGTGATATTTCTAATGACAAATTTTCAAATCAGGTTAACACTGACACAAAATAACTGTTACAAAGCTCAAAATGTTTACTTATTTTGTTTACGAAAACTAAATGGTACGAGAATAAAGACATGCTGACTGGTTATAGGTTTTCTTCAAAGATTCTCGATTTACAAGGACTATCTTTTGAGCTTTGATATTTTATGTAATTTTTGGTTATCTTGGAGATGAAAAGTTTGTTACTCATTACCACAAAGTAAAAAATGTGCTAAACATGCTAGTGTTTAAATAATGTTTCCTAAAATGATTTCACAAATACATTTTCCTTTCATTTGATCAAAACAATTATTAAAATTTGTGAGAGAAGAACAATGAGAATTTAAATAAAGTTAATAATGTCAAATTTAGTGTTCAGTTCATTAGGTCAGGTCTTGACAATTTTAAAGCCTCTTATCAAAAAGATGTTTCATTTTTTTATATTTATTTTCTTATCACTATCACCCTGTCTGGTGACCGTACACACAATATTAAATTGTCCTGATCTTAAAAGTAGACTTTTAGTCAACAAAGTAGACAATCTGGATCCCAAACACCTGCAAGTTTGATTTCTAAAAATATACCTCGCAACTGTTTCACTGTTTGATTTTGATATTCAGAGTGCAGTTTTTCTGCAATTAAACTTCTCAGTGGTGAAGCAATCTGTAAGCTATACCAAGAATGTTATTCACACTTCAATCAAAATGTCAGATGTAATTGGAACAGAAATGAGAAAATGACAACATTGTATAAATAAATAATTGAGTTAGAAAGCTTCAGCAAAGCCCTCCTTTTCACATCCTCTCACAAGATAATTACAATACAAATCAGTGACATTTCGTTGTTACACTTTAAGAACATATATTTGAGACAATTTCATATTTAAGCCACATATAAATATTTCTTTGCGTTAAATTCAGTTTTTATGGATACCTTGGTGAATATCACATACTTTATACTTGAGTCTGGGGAGATCATCACCAACAAAGTTGGATCTGGAGAGTTGGATTATAACACAAAAATCCTTATCAGAGCTTATTGCATGCAGAAAAAAAAACAATAATAATTTATTGGTAAATGTAAGACCGGTGTTTTCTAGAAATTGTGATGATAATTTTGAGTTTGTATGTTTGTAAAGTTTATCTTAATAGTGGAAAGATCACATCTGAAAGTGGATCCTTAATCTTTCTTTTCATCTGGAGAAGCACTAACAATGAGTTCATATTCATTTGTGCTATAATAAGGACAAATTAACCTTTACCTTTAACCAGTTTAATCCAGACATCTATTGTGCCACGAATGAGGTATTATTAACCAAATAATGTCAAGCAACAGTTGCAAATGATGACTGTACTATTAGTCACTCAATGGCCATGCATGACCTTATTGGATCACATTAGCGTGACCATATAGATGTTTCAGTAAAACTGTTGATTAATTTCCTGATGAAATTTCAAGAATGTGGAATACAATATCATAAGTATCCATCAAAAAAAGTTGCTCTTGAATATCATATGATTCCCCACTGGGATTATTGAAGTTGTCTGGAAAGTTGAAGGATGAGACGAGGATGTTGTTCACCAGGTGTCAGTGCTAGACGTAGAATATCCGCACCTTGGATGTACTTACTAACATGTCTGCGTCGAAAAATTTGGTTTCTATGATTACATTACCACTGAAAAGAAAAATAATCGTCTCTTACTCAAACTTAGGTGATGTAATTTAATGATTTATGCACAATACATTTTTCCGTTGAAGTTCTGAGAAAGAAAGGGTGTATATATTTACTTGGTTGAAGTCATTCAGAAATAGTGTTGACCTATTTCAGCACACTCGCGGCATCAATAACTTACTTGAGTACATTTAGTGGATTTAATCTAGACCATTCTCAGCATTTATGACTTACTTGGAGCACATTAGCTGGCATTAGTAATAGACTTCAACACATTAGCTAGCATTAATGACTTACTTAAGCACATTAGTAGGCATAAATGACTTACTTAAGCACATCAGTGGGCCTTAATGACTTACTTGATCACATTAGTGGGCATTAATGACTTACTTAAGCACATCAGTGGGCCTTAATGACTTACTTGAGCACATTAGTGGGCCTTAATGACTTACATGAGCACATTAGTGGGCCTTAATGACTTACTTGAGCACATTAGTGGGCCTTAATGACTTACTTGTGCACATTAGCTAGCATATTTTACTTACTTGAGCACATTAGCTAGCATCAGTTACTTGAGCACATTAGCTAGCATCAGTTACTTACTTGAGCACATTAACTAGCATCAGTTACTTGAGCACATTAGCTAGCATTAGTTACTTACTTGAGCACATTAGCTAGCATCAGTTACTTACTTGAGCACATTAGCTAGCATCAGTTACTTAATTGAGCACATTAGCGGGCATCAGTTACTTACTTGAGCACATTAACTAGCATCAGTTACTTACTTGAGCACATTAGCTAGCATCAGTTACTTACTTGAGCACATTAGCTAGCATCAGTTACTTACTTGAGCACATTAACTAGCATCAGTAACTTACTTGAGCACATTAACTAGCATCAGTAACTTACTTGAGCACATTAACTAGCATCAGTTACTTACTTGAGCACATTAGCGGGCATCAGTTACTTACTTGAGCACATTAGCGGGCATCAGTTACTTACTTGAGCACATTAACTAGCATCAGTTACTTGAGCACATTAGCTAGCATCAGTTACTTACTTGAGCACATTAACTAGCATTAATGACTTACTTAAGCACATAAGCTAGCATCAGTTACTTGAGCACAATAGCGGGCATCAGTTACTTACTTGAGCACATTAACTAGCATCAGTTACTTACTTGAGCACATTAGCTAGCATCAGTTACCTACTTGAGCACATTAGCTAGCATCAGTAACTTACTTGAGCACATTAGCTAGCATCAGTTACTTACTTGAGCACATTAGCGGGCATCAGTTACTTACTTGAGCACATTAGCGGGCATCAGTTACTTACTTGAGCACATTAACTAGCATCAGTAACTTACTGGAGCACATTAGCTAGCATCAGTAACTTACTTGAGCACATTAACTAGCATCAGTAACTTACTTGAGCACATTATCTAGCATCAGTTACCTACTTGAGCACATTAGCTAGCATCAGTTACTTACTTGAGCACATTAGCGGGCATCAGTAACTTACCTGAGCACATTAACTAGCATCAGTAACTTACTTGAGCACATTATCTAGCATCAGTTACCTACTTGAGCACATTAGCTAGCATCAGTAACTTACTTGAGCACATTAGCTAGCATCAGTTACTTACTTGAGCACATTATCTAGCATCAGTAACTTACTTGAGCACATTATCTAGCATCAGTTACCTACTTGAGCACATTAGCTAGCATCAGTTACTTACTTGAGCACATTAGCGGGCATCAGTTACTTACTTGAGCACATTAGCTAGCATCAGTTACTTACTTGAGCACATTAACTAGCATCAGTTACTTACTTGAGCACATTAACTAGCATCAGTAACTTACTTGAGCACATTAACTGGCATCAGTTACTTACTTGAGCACATTATCTAGCATCAGTAACTTACTTGAGCACATTATCTAGCATCAGTTACTTACTTGAGCACATTAGCTAGCATCAGTAACTTACTTGAGCACATTAGCTAGCATCAGTAACTTACTTGAGCACATTAACTAGCGTCAGTTACTTGAGCACATTAACTAGCATCAGTTACTTACTTGAGCACATTAGCTAGCATCAGTTACTTACTTGAGCACATTAACTAGCATCAGTTACTTACTTGAGCACATTAACTAGCATCAGTAACTTACTTGAGCACATTAACTAGCATCAGTTACTTACTTGAGCACATTATCTAGCATCAGTAACTTACTTGAGCACATTATCTAGCATCAGTTACTTACTTGAGCACATTAGCTAGCATCAGTAACTTACTTGAGCACATTAGCTAGCATCAGTAACTTACTTGAGCACATTAACTAGCGTCAGTTACTTGAGCACATTAACTAGCATCAGTTACTTACTTGAGCACATTAGCTAGCATCAGTTACTTACTTGAGCACATTAGCGGGCATCAGTTACTTACTTGAGCACATTAACTAGCATCAGTAACTTACTTGAGCACATTAACTAGCATCAGTTACTTACTTGAGCACATTATCTAGCATCAGTAACTTACTAGAGCACATTATCTAGCATCAGTTACTTACTTGAGCACATTATCTAGCATCAGTAACTTACTTGAGCACATTAGCTAGCATCAGTAACTTACTTGAGCACATTAACTAGCATCTGTTACTTACTTGAGCACATTAACTAGCATCAGTAACTTACTTGAGCACATTAGCGGGCATCATTTGACTCTCAGGGGCTGCCTCTATGATGGATTGCCAGGTGTTTGTGGACTCTGGGATCACAAATCCAAACTCAAAATACCACTCTGAAATAAGTAATTTAAAGAAATATAAATATTCCACACACACACGTTCATGGAATGTGACAAATCCAGGAACCAGAATATCTAATATGTCAAAATGAACCACAATATCCAAAGTCTCACAATAGGGAATCACAATATCTAACATTTCAAAGATTTGAGATCACAATCTGTGACCAGATAACCATGAATCATTATCTAATAAATTTCATTTTTGCACTTCCTGACAACCTTATCTTATCAGACTTCTGACTGTGATTATGATCCAACCACAACAACTTGGCTGAACCGCCAGACTATTGCAGTGATAGAGACAGATTTTCAGCAGTACTCTGGGTCATACATGGTTGATATACAATAAGAAAACATAATCTACCTAAATAATATAATATTTCTTAATCAGTTATCACCAAAATGTAAAGTACCACATATGATCTTTGGTATTATATTTTAAAAAATGACGTTGAAAAATTTATTTTCAGAGAAGCTTTAAATTAATTTTCTTCTGATATACAAAATTTTCGTACACGAGTTCTATTGTTAGAAGTGCACAAGTGCCATTTTCACTCACCTTCCAAACACTTTCCTTTATACAAAACTTTTTGTTCTAAACGAAACTTTTCCATCTTTTCCTGGGAAGAGAAGTTGATTTCCCTAGCTACTGCTCGACATTTCAAGATTTTCTTTGGAACGCGTGCTGTAATGCATGAAGTCAATCATTTTATATTTTCTTCCCTGGTTACATAAACTCAGTAAAAATATTAAAAGCTGTGGTCTTATTGTTGTGGCTTTAAGAAGTGATAGAAAATGCTTTGGCGAAAATGATAGCAAAATTAATTTTTTTGGATGAACTAAATATAATTTTGTCAATAAGATTTTTTGTTTCTCAAACCCAAGAAAAAAGACTATCATGAATGTTTAGATGTGAGGAGGTAGGATTTGTTTTTGTTCTGTAACTGTTAATAACATATATTATTCCTTATTCTCACCTTCATGTTCAACTTCTGGTTGTGATCTAAAAATTAATAAAAGAGAAATATTACCTATATTTTAAAATCCCAAGATTAAATAAGTGTAGTTCTTTCAAACTTTTCAAAATCAACAAACAGTTTATTAGCTCCATATTGGTAAAATGTTAACTAATGTTAACATAAAGCTTCACTCACAAATCTTCACTGGCTTGCCAGAGGATTTTCCCGGAGTCTGCATCTCTGAGGTTCATCCAGTTCCTGTATCTTAGTCAAGGCTAAATATCAGGGTTTGATAAATCTAGGAACTACATTTATAATTTAAATATTTTGATATTTTGTTCACATGGTGACTGTATTTTTGTTGACCCTACAAACTATTATGTAAATCCATATTAAAATTTGTTTCCATTCTGATTTGCTGGTATTAGTTATAATAATAATTAGTTTATAATATAAACATAGGCATCAGAGATGCATCAACCCTCAGCCCTGGTAACTCATTGCACAACATTCGCTCCACACAATATTTGTGAACAAAACGTCACTGCACCAAGGCAAATTGATGCAGGGGTAAAAAAAACCCATAAAATCTACTTCCTTTGATAGCTTAGGTGTGTCAAGTATCATGAAACTGTCATCATTTACTCTAGAATTATTGAGATGGGCCGGTGACCTTGAAAAGCAGGTTAAGGTCACCATCCATCAAACTCATCTGGAGTCTTCCCAGATGCTTATGTGTGTCAATTTTCATGAAGCTGCCATTATTTGCTCTTAAGTTATTGCAATGACGTGGATTTGACATGATTGTCCCTGTGACCTTGAAAAGTAGGTGAAGGTCATGTTCCATCAAGAGAAGTCTGAGGTCTTCACCAGATGCTTATGTGTGTCAAGTCTCATAAAGCTGCCATCATTCGTTCTCGAGTTATAGCAATGATAGGGATTTCACATAATTGTACCTGTGACCTTGAAAAGTAGGTGAAGGTCATGTTCCATACAAAAATGTCTGAGGTTTTCATCAGATGCTTCTGCGTGTCAAGTTTCATGAAGCTGCCATCATTTGTTCTCGAGTTATCGCGATGACAAGGATGATTTCACATAATTGTCACTGTGACCTTGAAAAGTAGGTGAAGGTCATGTTTCATAGAAAAAATCTGAGGTCTTCACCAGATGCTTATGTGTGTCAAATCTCATAAAGCTGCCATCATTTGTTCTTGAGTTATTGCGAATCTTGGGATTTCACATAACTGTCCCTGTGACCTTGAAAAATAGGTCAAGGTCGCCGTCCACCGAACTAGTCGGAGGTTTTCAACAGATGCTTATGCGTGTAAAGATTCATGAAGCTGCCATCATTTGTTCTTGAGTTATCATGATGACAAGGATGATTTCACATAATTGTCCCTGTGACCTTGAAAAGTATGTGAAGGTCATGTTTCATCAAGAGAAGTCTGAGGTCTTTACCAGATGCTTGTGTGTGTCAAATCTCATAAAGCTGCCATCATTCCTTCTTGAGTTATTGTGATTCTTGGGATTTCACATAACTGTCCCTGTGACCTTGAAAATTAGGTCAAGGTCGCCATCCATCCAACTAGTCTGAGGTTTTCACCAGATGTTTATGCGTGTAAAGTTTCATGAAGCTGCCATCATTTGTTCTTGAGTAATCACGATGACAAGGATGATTTCACATAATTGTCCCTGTGACCTTGAAAAATAGGTCAAGGTCGCCGTCCATCGAACTCGTCCGAGGTTTTCACCAGATGCTTATATGTGTCAAGTTTCATGAAGCTGCCATCATTTGTTCTCGTGTTATCGCGGTGACAAGGATGATTTCACATAATTGTCCATGTGACCTTGAAAAGTAGGTGAAGGTCATGTTTTATAGAAACAATTCTGAAGTCTACACCAGATGCTTATGGGTGTCAAATCTCATGAAGCTGCCATCATTCGTTCTTGAGTTATGCGATTCTTGGGATTTCACATAATTGTCCCTGTGACCTTGAAAAATAGGTCAAGGTCACCATCCATCGAACTCGTCCGAGGTTTTCACCAGATGCTTATATGTGTCAAGTTTCATGAAGCTGCCATCATTTGTTCTCGAGTTATCGCGATGACAAGATGATTTCACATAATTGTCCCTGTGACCTTGAAAAGTAGGTGAAGGTCATGTTTCATAGGAAAAATTCTGAGGTCTTCACCAGATGCTTATGTGTGTCAAATCTCATAAAGCTGTCATCATTCGTTCTTGAGTGATTGTGATTCTTGGGATTTCACATAATTGTCCCTGTGACCTTGAAAAATAGGTCAAGGTCGCCGTCCATCGAACTCGTCTGAGGTTTTCACCAGATGCATATGTGTGTCAAGTTTCATGAAGCTGCCATCATTTGTTCTTGAGTTATCGCGATGACAAGGATGTTCGCTACAGACATACATACATACATACATACATACATACAGACATACATACATACATACATACATACATACATACCCACGCCAGGAGTACTGCAATACCCTCAGCCTGATTACATCAGGGGCTGAGGGTAAAAACAATCCTCTCTACTCTAGTCCATCCCCTACTTGAAGCTAGTACTGTCTGCTGATCACAGAAAGTCATATTATCAATAAAAGTGAGTATTTCTTGAATCAACATTTTATTTTTTTTAAACAATGTTCACGAATGGCTCTTCTTGCCTTATGATTGCCTTTTGTCAGATCAAATGTAAACAGTTACATTATCTCTACTTTGTTTTTCTCACTGTCCTCCCACCTGGTTTTGTCTTGTCTGTGATAACTACTAGTATATATTTATATAATGACACCTGTATATCTGATGATGTACAGAAAGGGTGGAGCTTCAAGCATATTTATCAATAACTTTGTCTCCAGTGTCCCAAATATTGTACCAAAATGTTTAAATTTATGTGTTTAATAAAGTGTAAAAAAAATTATTTCATGGATGTTGCTGCAATCATACCTAAATTCATTTTTATACTTAAGTAGTGGATATTATAATTCTTTCATTATTTGGTCTCCAAGACAAATATTACACCAACATGATTAATCAATTTGTTTGAAAAAGGAGATATACATGTGCAAAAGTTTTCATGGATGTTGTTGCAATCGTACCAATAACTGAGATATAGCCCTGATATCGCTGACATAATTTACCCACTTAAGTGGATAGCCATGGACCGGTTTCTTTCAGAAAGCTATTATAAAAACACACTTACGTTGACATTGTGTATAACAAATGGGATTAAACCTTTAGCACAATTTTATTTAATTCAATTCAAATCTGATGAAGGCAGTATTATGTGAGAGTCCTTGCATGACCTGCAAAGTCTGTCCTTTGTCAACAATTGTATTGATTAGCATATTACTCATACCATGAACATCATCCAAAATGCCATATGTTTGGTTTGTAAAGTTGTTTTTGAGATTTAAGGTTCAGTTGAGACTGTCATTTAAAATGAATTTCTTGTGAATATGAAGTCATCTGGATCACAGCAAGAGATGAATTTATTCTAAAAAAAATATGGAATGTAACAGTTATCTCATTGTGAATGCAGAATCTTTGATACTTTCCTGGGGTCCAAGATCTATGGTTAACCTTACTACAGGTAAAGTTTAGGTCCAAACAAAATGTACACATCATGTCAGAATATGATGTGATCAGTTGCTGATATAATTTATGTAACATTATAAATCACCATATCTTTATTGGTCCAGCTACAGAGAGACAATAATTTTGTCAAGCATATTGCCTTAATATCACAATAGATCATCAATAACTTGCTGTTCCAATTTCAAAGGCAAATAACATTATTACTCAGTTGCTCCATAGAAGAAAATATCGTCATGTCTCAAGCATCTCTGGTTGCAGAGTCCAAATTGGTGAGCAGCTTATCACTCTGACAATATATATATTGAAAATATATATTGAATATATATATATATATATATATATATATATATATATATATATATATATATATATTCACAATATTAATGTGTTATATGTGTCGATCATAGGTCAGAAAATAATAATCAGTGAGGATTGAAATTTATATTAATTATGTATGAATTCCTTGATGTCAATGATGACCTTTTCATATTTGCACAATTCCACATCCTATTCTGGTAGATCGATGGCCAGATAAACAGACTTTATATTTCAGAGAATATATTGCTATTCACTTCTTCTCTGCATGTCCTCTTCTTATAAATGAGATATTTTGTTTTGTGTCAGATACTTCACTTTTTATATATTATTTTTTTGGCAATAAAATAATTCAAATTTCCGAATAAATCAACCACATCAAAGTGCACTTCTCAATAATGCATTAACGGCTGCGGTGACTTATCTCTTCATTTTGCTGCATCATGCATTGATTTAGAAAGACTACTGTCATTTACAGAATAATTGTCAATTGTACATATTATAAGACCTATTGTGAAAAATCACATTCAAGTGGCAAAAATAAGCCGAGCAAGTACCTGCCAAAGTCTTGGGAACTAATTCAACTCTTTGTCTTTCAATAGAACAAGGATACAGTTTAAATCCTTTGAGTATATCATCCCGGTTTGTTGACATGTTGATGTGTCTCTGTGATAACCTGGATCTCCCCAAAAATGCCCAATAAATCCAAACTCGTTGTTTGACAGGTTCTCAACACTGGCTTCTCGGATACCGATGTCAACAATCCAATATGGCCGAGAAAATAGTTCCTAGGCGCAAGTTATCGCCGGTTACTTTTAGCCAGATAAAATGCCTGTTTCATTGTATCATATCCATTATCTACTCCTAATTAAACTGAAAACATTATTTAAAACTACGTTTTTCGTAACTGTAGAATGATTTTGAAGGATAAGAAGAGAACTATTTTAAAGGAAGTAATCAGGTTAGGTTCTGTATTTCCGGCGGAAGTGAGGCTTTAAAGATGTCAGCTTCCATGTTAGGAAGTCCGAATTTTGTATCCATTATATTTTATGGAATTCCTCCAAATATAGGAGACACATCTTCAAATTTGAACATGATCTAGGTAATCAAGTTATTGTTTATTCAGGAATGTTTATTTAAAAGGACGATTAAGTTAAAACCATTGAACAAACATCAGTTTTGATTTTTATACATGTCAGACTCAAAGTTACAAAGTGCAAACTGCAATGCCAATGGCCATTGCAAATGTCACTCACTGAATTACACAACTTAACCAGAGAACTGAAGCTACCTAAACTTTAGATTTTATCATCCTAATTACATGTTCCTTGTTATGATTACAAGTGTATTCTTCAATATATTAACCTGACAGTGATAATTTCATTGCACAAGGGTGACTGGCTATTTCCAACAGGCTTTTTTCACCCGATCCCCTGTTTGGCCATACTGTGCCTGTCAGACTGTATAATGTAATTCATTCACCAACTCTCCACTTTTTTTGTAACATTGAGTTGTTTTTTGGAGTGAAATAGCCTTCTGGCAGGAGATTTTGAGTTTTGAGCCGTTGCAGAGGGACCAGGGCTGCCTTCTGCTTGGGGCCCACTTCACGATCTAGCCACGGTTGAACTAAGGCCAGATTTCATGACCATGGTCAAAACACAACACAAACAGACAGGAGCCTGTACAAATGAGCCAGCAACCAGCACAAGAATGCATTTATAAAAGACAAAAAATTGCACCGGCTCTTTTTTAGCTATGCTAAGATTCAGACAGAAAGATCCTTCTTCTCTGAGCTAATTTGTGGTATCTGTCTCCCTGGACGTTGCATATGTGCTCAATTGCTCAAACACTTGAAAATATCAAAGAATATTTATGACTGTGACAATGTTGGCAAAAAATATCTCAGTGATGTCTTGACATCTTTTGTTACATAATAGATTTCTATTCGACATATGACTCATAATGACTAAAACCTCCCAAGCTTTTTGATCAGGCTTTATATATACCGGTATATATATATATATATTACAGCACATTCTTTTTTTTTTTTTCAAAACTTTATTACCATTCATTCATTTTTTATTTGAAATATTTCAGTTTGTCATACAGTATGAAATTTAGATTTTTTTTTCAACTTAATTTGCAGGCAAGGGCCACAGACAGCAAAAACTAACAGGAGAAACTATCCACTAATAAGATGGCAATGAGAGACTTGGTGGACCGTGAGTGTGGCGGAGCTAATCCACTCATGAAACTTACATCCCACTTCACACAGGATAAATCGCTCAGACAGGTTGGTTCCAATTTAATTTGTTTTTAATTGTGTACAGGAAGGAGGTAAAGCCTCATAAAAGGCCAATTTTAAAATATATTTAATCAGGGATCTTGATTAAGGGGATACATGAGACAATAGCTCATTAAAATTAGAAATGTCTAATTCTGATCTGTGTCTGAGGGGACAATGGGCCCTCATAGTTTTTTAAAAAGTAATTTGTAACAGGGTTACTCACATTCATGATTTTGCTGGAAATTTGAACATCAGAATAGCAATGTAAATGTTTGGTTGTTAAAGATAGTCTTTTGAAAATGCCCTTTAATAATCTTATAATTTTGTCTCATTTAACTTTGAATTGCCCCATCACTTTAAGTTGACAAAGAAATAAAAGTCACAAAAGTCACAAAAGTCTTCTCGCAATATCTCTGTTTAATAAAAATATATATCCTCTTCTTAGATCATGATTCACAATTTGCATGTGCTATTGTTTATGAATTTATATCTACCGTACATTATGTAAATGGAGAAAAGTAGTTTTGTGATGTCATTTCTTACAGAAATGAAAGTTTAACACAATAATAATGAGTGAAATTATCATTTCACATTGGTTGGAAATGCTTCTCAATGAATGGAGTAGGAAATTATTAGTTGGTTAAGTTTGAATTTGGTGTAAAGCTGATAATTACGACAAGAATGAGAAGGAAAAGTACAATCAATGATTAGCACCAGTTCCTGACAGGACACAAATTTGCATCCATTTGTGCCAGAAAATTTCTACATGTGTATCAAAATAAATGTTTAAAAAGATGAACAGAAATAATTCCACCTGAATACTATGATTCTTTATTGTTTGTTTGTTTGTTTGTTTGTTTGTTTGAATTTTTGTTTTGTTGTAATTTTTGTTTTACTTGTTGCTTTTTGTGTTGTTTCTATATTCATTGGTTTGTTTCTTAACATTCTCCTTTCTAAATTTAAAATGTACTTTCCTCAGTGTTACACATGGAGCACCACATTTTCTTGATTATTTTACAACAATGGGTGATACTATTCTCATAATAACTTAACATCTGATGAAGTTATGTTTATATGATCTTGGCCTTTTTTAAAAGGTAACATCATACGGTGTTTGTAAGTGCAAAAAATAATTTTATAATGTACTGTAAATGTTTGTCATTGTAGGAGGGTCTGCGGCATGGAAGAGTTGGTCCCCGAGGTCCAGAGCTTGTACCCCGGCCATTTACTGAAGCTACCAACCATGATGTAAGGGTAAAATGTTTCACATAAATATGTATCATAATTATTCCAGGTTATTGCATTTTCATAATCTGATTCACTATTCAAGAAATTGTATATTTAAGGGACTGGGAATTATTCAAATACTTTTGCTATCAGCAACCCTTCAACTGAAAGAAAATAGGAAATCCACAGTGAAAATTTCTCCAAGATCATAAAATGCCATATTTCAGCTCATGTGAGCTGAGCCCATGCTCGAATCTTTAATGTTAACCCTTTGTCCTTGTTAATCAATGAATAGGTGGGTTGTAATGCCAAGAACCTGTGACATGACAGTTCAGTGAGGCAACACAATATTTGCTACAAATCAAAATAATGCTGAAATTGGTGTAAAGCCCCACAAACAGATAAACACATACTCTTTCAGTTTTAAAGAAAAATGTATTTGATGCGGTGATTGCAGTTGGTGAGTGAGTTTCTTGCCGAGCCAAGAGGAGAGATGGCGCCACAAACATTCCAGATGGATAGCCTTCTTCGGGAAATGCAGGAGATAGAAAAGGCCAGGATGCGACAGCATATACCTCAAACAGGTGAGTATTTCATATCTAAAACAGATAGGCCTCATATCTCTTTAACAGTTGACATTAATACCCAAAGAAAGGAATAATTTTGTTGTGCTAAAAATGTTTTTGTTACAGGAAAGAAGTAAGATTGTGTTGCTGCATAAACAAAACTTGATAGAATGATTTTATATTTGAAATTTTAAAAAAAAATATATATGATAATGCTCAGCACCAGGGGTGGCAGATTTGGCAACCACAGGGCAGTGGGCGGAGGAGTACCTGGCAGCAGAGGCTCGTGGGAAGGGTACCGGAGATGCCTGGTCCCAGGAATTCCTGGAAACAGGACATGCAGTGCCCCCTGGCGGAGGACAGATGCATCAAAACATGGCACAGGCTCAGTGGGCCCAGGAATTTTTAGAGCAGAATGAACACAAAGTTTGGTACGTGAATTATCTTGCATTTACATTGTTTTTTTGTTTTTTTTTAAAGGAGCCCATATGTAAAGTAGATCAGTAAATAGTACAGGTCTCAGTGATAAAATAAAAGTTAAAATTGTGATAAGTATTTCATCTTTTCCCTATGAAAGATATGAATATGATTCCGGCTTTTGTGACACTAGTTAGTCAATGAAAATAGCTTAGAGTTTTATCAAAGCACCTAATAAATTGATAAATTGGATGTATTTTTCAGGACAGAAGAGTTTGAGCAGGAACTACTGGACCAACACAAAGTGTCCTCGGAGAGTGAGCTGGCGAAGGCAGCCAATGACATGCTTGGAAATGTGAACGATCCAAAGCTGACAAACTCGGAGGTAAGTAATACTTTGTCACTGCTTTTCTGCCATTGATTTATCTGTTTCTGGTTGATAGCAATAAGAATAATAACTTTAATTAAAGTTTTCATGAAATCATGGAGATCACAGGCATTTTTACAGATATTTGGAGTTTGCTTGAATGATATGTTGTCATTAAATTATGATACAAACAACCATCCAGCTGAAGAAACCAAATTGATTGAAACCAGGGACTGACTTCACTAATTAGGTCTTAAGGATCCTCGCCTTTTTGCAAGCTATCTCCCTAAAATCAACACCTGTCATGCATATTTTATTTTGCTGAAAGTGCAAAGTGTTATGCTTGTGCTCATGTGACCACTATCAGAAGAAAAAAACAATTGACAAACAAGTCTTTGGTATCCAAATCACTCAAGTGTCCCAATCTGAAGGTGCCCCTGTCGTAAGCACACCTTTACTAATCTACTTTCAAGTGACACAAAATATAAGTAGGGCTAATATGATGATTGATGACATTTGATCACAAATTTTAGGGTATAGATATTTATATTATGTAATGAAAAGGGGCTTGAAAGTCTGATTTTTTGAAAGCTTTAGAGGAAGAGTTTACCTTAAGGTCATTTACATTAAAGGACAACATCATTCTCATCAATTATCAAAACATAGTCAATGCAATATGAAAATTCAGGAAATTACACTAGTTTTTGTGAATATGTTATATTTTTATGAGAATTGCTTATATCTGAACTTGGACCTTGCATGTCTGTGTTTTGACCACTTTAGCAGAGTGGCACAATGGAAAAACTCTCCAGTTATGTTAAATATGTTCTTAGATTGGAGTTGTCCTTTAAAACTGTTCATTTTCCATAATGATGACACACATGGTAATTCATCTAATTTAAGTCTGATTTGCATATTAAAAGTTGTTGACCAATGATATTTTGCAATAATATATACTATAGGTAGTGGTTGCTAAGGAACCTACCATAGGCTTCATTCTTTCAAAAGTCATATGTTATGAGTGGAACCACCTCTCTTTCAAAACCCTCTGGGCAAGTTTCTTCCTCTCACTACCATATAAAGACTCATTGAACATCTGTGCTTCATCCCAACACATTTGCGTGTTGTAGTTCATGAAGTTTATGCGGAGGATCGGGGATGGGGAGGTGACCATTAGAGATAATGAGGTCATAGAAACTGGGTCAAGGTCACAGGCCAGTGACTGGGCACAGGAGTTTGGCCACGTACACCCTCAGGTAGAAATATTCTCTTTGTTGATTAAAATTACATTTGATTTATTCCACACACTTCTCATTAAGATTCTTAGTGGTAACCTAGTCCCCTAAGTTATGCTATCGCAATGATTATCATTAATATTAACTTTCGAATATTTGTGGTGATGGCTTTCACATTTTGATTGATAGGTATTTTGTTATTTTATATTTTTATAATTTGCAAAGAGAACTAACAAAGAATGTAATTCTGGGGGAAAATTTTATGTCATTTGATTATCCTTTTTGAGAACATCTGAAATTGCCTCATTGACATCCTTCCAATGCCATTGGATTATGGAATATATTTACATTTAATAATAATATAATCATAATTATAATGATAAAATTTATATACCATAGCATTTAATGACTGTGGGCCAATTGTTTTATATTTCTAATAATTATGTATTAAATGCAGTCCATGAAATCACTCAATCAAAACAAGTAGTGAGAAAACAGGAAACAAAGACTATTTTTATCAGTCAGCTTAATAATCTGTCAAAAAATGTTAATCTATATAATTTCTGATAGCAGTATAACAATATGAGATAATTTTAAGGCTTTATTACTGGGTTTTTTCCTTGTAATTCAACTTTATTTAAGATATTAGTTGCTTGTTTTGTTTTGCTCATCTAATTGTTCAAAAAATCATACTGACTTGTGTTTGTGTCATCAACTTTCTCCAGCATATGCAGCCTTCATGCCCCCATATGGTGCCTCTTGCTCAGAGTCTGTGCATCTTAAGTGGCAATACTCTGAGAGAGGGGCCCTGAAGGGATATATGTGACGGCAGCATGTGTTCTCAATGTTTTACATCACCATGCTCATTAAACACAAGTCAAATTATGTATATTTTTTATAATATAAAACTTGTGCACATTCTAGGAGAAGTCTTTGGCAGATAAGTGGGCTGAAGAATTTAATGGACAAAGAGGTGAAGAACCAGTCCTTGAGTCAGACATAGACTTCTGGGATAAACTCCAAAGACAGTGGGAGGATATGGCCAGGTAGGTGTGATAAACTACACAGACAGTAGAGGTGTATGGTCAGGTAGGTGTGATAAACTCCACAGACAGTCAAGGTGTATGGTTAGGTAGGTGTGATAAACTCCACAGACTGTAGAGGTGTATGGTTAGGTAGGTGTGATAAACTACACAGACAGTAGAGGTGTATGGTTAGGTAGGTGTGATAAACTCCACAGACTGTAGAGGTGTATGGTTAGGTAGGTGTGATAAACTCCACAGACTGTAGAGGTGTATGGTTAGGTAGGTGTGATAAACTCCACAGACTGTAGAGGTGTATGGTTAGGTAGGTGTGATAAACTCCACAGACAGTAGAGGTGTATGGTTAGGTAGGTGTGATAAACTCCACAGACAGTAGAGGTGTATGGTTAGGTAGGTGTGATAAACTCCACAGACTGTAGAGGTGTATGGTTAGGTAGGTGTGATAAACTACACAGACAGTAGAGGTGTATGGTAAGGTAGGTGTGATAATCTCCAGACAGTAGAGGTGTATGGTCAGGCAGGTGTGATAAACTCCACAGACAGTAGAGGTGTATGGTCAGGTAGGTGTGATAAACTCCAGACAGTAGAGGTGTATTGCTAGGCAGGTGTGATAAACTCCACAGACAGTAGAGGTGTATGGTTAGGTAGGTGTGATAAACTCCAGACAGTAGAGGTGTATGGCTAGGCAGGTGTGATGAAGGCATATGGTTAGGTAAGTGTGACAGACAGGGTAAGGCTAGTTGTCATAAAGATAGACATCAAGAGGATGTGGTCATTAGTTTCCTTCCAGTACCTCAATAAGAAGAGAGATTTAATGAATCATATATATATATGTCACCATTCAAAACTGAGATAACAATGATGTAGAATCTAAGCACTGACAGAGATGACAGTGTCATGAAAAGGCTGTCACTGCTGCTCTGGATGGAGGGAATACAACAATATCATCATTGCATTGTCTGAGTCAACAAATGAATATCAATAACTAAAGCCTTGTTTCCAAATGTATATGAAGCAGTAGCTCATGCATTGTGTCATGCAGAGCTTCATGCAGTGTGTCATGCAGTGTGTCATGCAGAGTGTCATGCAGAGTGACGCATATTTGTGAATAGTGCATAATGCACTGCACATTTAGAAACAGGTATAATTGTCTCTCCTTTGCAGAGTGGACACAGATGGTCACCCCTGGTTGACTGACTATGAGGACTTCCAGTCTGACTCTATGTACAAGGAATATAAATTTGAACAGGATAATCCACTAAAGGATCATCCTGATCCGTTCTCAGAGGGATTAGAGAGATTAAGACAGGGGGATATACCAAACGCTGTTCTGCTCTTTGAGGCATCTGTGCAGAAAAATCCTCAGCATAAAGAAGTAAGTAATTGATTAAAGAAAAAAAAATGTTTAAAAAATTTTATAAATTTCACTGTTCGTGTAAAGTGTAAAGTATATATTTGTTTGCCTTGGTGTAATGTAGGTTACAGATGTTATTCTATAAAGTACAGAGGTTGAAATGCCTCTTTAACTTAGAAAATATGTTTTTGGCATTCACTTGAATGATGTGCATTGGACTTTTGATCATCAAAATATCATGTAAAAGATCTGTAAAACTTTTTATCAAATAAAAAACTAATTATCAAATATATTACAGCTAGTTAGAGTGAAAGCTTTCTATTCATATATAGTCATAAAATATATATATTTGATAATTTTATATTTGATAATTATTTTATATTTGTTAATTAGTTTACAGATCTTTCGCATGATTTAATTGATTGGCTGTTAGAAAATAAAATAGATATACCTATTTGCCAAATATATGACTAATTTATTATCAAATATGTAACTGATTGTCAAATATAAAACTAATTCTTAGATATAAAACTAAGTTTTAATGATGGATTTCTTCTCAAGGCATGGCAGTACCTGGGAACTACACAAGCGGACAATGAGCAGGAACCCGCTGCAATAGCAGCCCTCAATAAGTAAGCATGTCTCTAGCACCAGCCAGATGTATCTAACCAAGATAGAAACTAGCAGCCCTCAATAAGTAAGCTTGTCTCTAGTACCAGCCAGATGTATCTAACCAAGATAGAAACTAGCAGCCCTCAATAAGTAAGCTTGTCTCTAGTACCAGCCAGATGTATATAACCAAGATAAAAACTAGCAGCCCTCAATAAGTAAGCATGTCTCTAGTTCCAGCCAGATGTATATAACCAAGATAGAAACTAGCAGCCCTCAATAAGTAAGCATGTCTCTAGTACCAGCCAGATGTATATAACCAAGATAGAAACTAGCAGCCCTCAATAAGTAAGCATGTCTCTAGTACCAGTCAGATGTATATAACCAAGATAGAAACTAGCAGCCCTCAATAAGTAAGCATGTCTCTAGTACCAGCCAGATGTATATAACCAAGATAGAAACTAGCAGCCCTCAATAAGTAAGCATGTCTCTAGTACCAGCCAGATGTATATAATCAAGATAAAAACTAGCAGCCCTCAATAAGTAAGCATGTCTCTAGTACCAGCCAGATGTATATAACCAAGATAGAAACTAGCAGCCCTCAATAAGTAAGCTTGTCTCTAGTACCAGCCAGATGTATATAACCAAGATAGAAACTAGCAGCCCTCAATAAGTAAGCATGTCTCTATTACCAGCCAGATGTATATAGCCAAGATAGAAACTAGCAGCCCTCAATAAGTAAGCTTGTCTCTAGTACCAGCCAGATGTATATAACCAAGATAAAAACTAGCAGCCCTCAAAAAGTAAGCATGTCTCTAGTACCAGCTATATAAATGTCACCTAGGCTAGGAGCAGACATTGTCTGGAATCAGTGCTATATAAATGTCACCTAGGCTAGAAGCAGACATTGTCTGGTATCAGTGCTATATAAATGTCACCTAGGTTAGAAGCAGACATTGTCTGGAATCAGTGCTATATAAATGTCACCTAGGCTAGGAGCAGACATTGTCTGGAATCAGTGCTATATAAATGTCACCTAGGCTAGGAGCAGACATTGTCTGGAATCAGTGCTATATAAATGTCACCTAGGTTAGAAGCAGACATTGTCTGGAATCAGTGCTATATATAAATGTCACCTAGGCTAGGAGCAGACATTGTCTGGTATCAGTGCTATATAAATGTCACCTAGGCTAGAAGCAGACATTGTCTGGTATCAGTGCTATATAAATGTCACCTAGGCTAGAAGCAGACATTGTCTGGAATCAGTGCTATATAAATGTCACCTAGTATAGGATCAGACATTGTCTGGTATCAGTGCTATATAAATGTCACCTAGACTAGGAGCAGACATTGTCTGGAATCAGTGCTATATAAATGTCACCTAGGCTAGGAGCAGACATTGTCTGGAATCAGTGCTATATAAATGTCACCTAGGCTAGAAGCAGACATTGTCTGGTATCAGTGCTATATAAATGTCACCTAGACTAGGAGCATACATTGTCTGGAATCAGTGCTATATAAATGTCACCTAGGCTAGAAGCAGACATTGTCTGGTATCAGTGCTATATAAATGTCACCTAGACTAGGAGCAGACATTGTCTGGTATCAGTGCTATATAAATGTCACCTAGGCTAGAAGCAGACATTGTCTGGTATCAGTGCTATATAAATGTCACCTAGTATAGGATCAGACATTGTCTGGTATCAGTGCTATATAAATGTCACCTAGGCTAGGAGCAGACATTGTCTGGTATCAGTGCTATATAAATGTCACCTAGGCTAGGAGCAGACATTGTCTGGTATCAGTGCTATATAAATGTCACCTTGGCTAGAAGCAGACATTGTCTGGAATCAGTGCTATATAAATGTCACCTAGTATAGGATCAGACATTGTCTGGTATCAGTGCTATATAAATGTCACCTAGGCTAGGAGCAGACATTGTCTGGAATCAGTGCTATATAAATGTCACCTAGGCTAGAAGCAGACATTGTCTGGTATCAGAGCTATATAAATGTCACCTAGGCTAGGATCATACATTGTCTGGTATCAGAGCTATATAAATGTCACCTAGGTTAGAAGCAGACATTGTCTGGAATCAGTGCTATATAAATGTCACCTTGGCTAGAAGCAGACATTGTCTGGTATCAGTGCTATATAAATGTCACCTAGACTAGGATCATACATTGTCTGGAATCAGTGCTATATAAATGTCACCTAGGTTAGAAGCAGACATTGTCTGGTATCAGAGCTATATAAATGTCACCTTGGCTAGAAGCAGACATTGTCTGGTATCAGTGCTATATAAATGTCACCTAGACTAGGATCATACATTGTCTGGAATCAGTGCTATATAAATGTCACCTAGGCTAGGATCAGACGTTGTCTGGAATCAGTGCTATATAACTGTCACCTAGGCTAGAAGCAGACATCGTCTGGAATCAGTGCTATATAAATGTCACCTAGGCTAGGAGCAGACATTGTCTGGAATCAGTGCTATATAAATGTCACCTAGGCTAGGAGCAGACATTGTCTGGTATCAGTGCTATATAAATGTCACCTAGTATAGGATCAGACATTGTCTGGTATCAGTGCTATATAAATGTCACCTAGTATAGGATCAGACATTGTCTGGTATCAGTGCTATATAAATGTCACCTAGACTAGGAGCAGACATTGTCTGGAATCAGTGCTATATAAATGTCACCTAGGCTAGGAGCAGACATTGTCTGGAATCAGTGCTATATAAATGTCACCTAGTATAGGATCAGACATTGTCTGGTATCAGTGCTATATAAATGTCGCCTAGGCTAGGAGCAGACATTGTCTGGAATCAGTGCTATATAAATGTCACCTAGGCTAGAAGCAGACATTGTCTGGAATCAGTGCTATATAAATGTCACCTAGACTAGGATCAGACATTGTCTGGTATCAGTGCTATATAAATGTCACCTAGGCTAGGAGCAGACATTGTCTGGTTTCAGAGCTATATAAATGTCACCTTGGCTAGAAGCAGACATTGTCTGGTATCAGTGCTATATAAATGTCACCTAGACTAGGATCATACATTGTCTGGAATCAGTGCTATATAAATGTCACCTAGGCTAGGATCAGACGTTGTCTGGAATCAGTGCTATATAACTGTCACCTAGGCTAGAAGCAGACATCGTCTGGAATCAGTGCTATATAAATGTCACCTAGGCTAGGAGCAGACATTGTCTGGAATCAGTGCTATATAAATGTCACCTAGGCTAGGAGCAGACATTGTCTGGTATCAGTGCTATATAAATGTCACCTAGTATAGGATCAGACATTGTCTGGTATCAGTGCTATATAAATGTCACCTAGTATAGGATCAGACATTGTCTGGTATCAGTGCTATATAAATGTCGCCTAGGCTAGAAGCAGACATTGTCTGGTATCAGTGCTATATAAATGTCACCTAGACTAGGATCATACATTGTCTGGAATCAGTGCTATATAAATGTCACCTAGGCTAGGATCAGACGTTGTCTGGTATCAGTGCTATATAAATGTCACCTAGGCTAGAAGCAGACATTGTCTGGTATCAGTGCTATATAAATGTCACCTAGGCTAGAAGCAGACATTGTCTGGTATCAGTGCTATATAAATGTCACCTAGGCTAGGATCAGACGTTGTCTGGAATCAGTGCTATATAAATGTCACCTAGGCTAGGAGCAGACGTTGTCTGGAATCAGTGCTATATAAATGTCACCTAGGCTAGGAGCAGACATTGTCTGGAATTAGTGCTATATAAATGTCACCTAGTCTAGGAGCAGACGTTGTCTGGAATCAGTGCTATATAAATGTCACCGAGGCTAGGAGCAGACGTTGTCTGGAATCAGTGCTATATAAATGTCACCTAGGCTAGAAGCAGACATCGTCTGGAATCAGTGCTATATAAATGTCACCTAGGCTAGAAGCAGACGTTGTCTGGAATCAGTGCTATATAAATGTCACCTAGGCTAGAAGCAGACGTTGTCTGGAATCAGTGCTATATAAATGTCACCTAGTCTAGGAGCAGACGTCTGGAATCAGTGCTATATAAATGTCACCTAGGCTAGAAGCAGACATTGTCTGGAATTAGTGCTATATAAATGTCACCTAGGCTAGGAGCAGACATTGTCTGGAATCAGTGCTATATAAATGTCACCTAGGCTAGGATCAGACATTGTCTGGAATCAGTGCTATATAAATGTCACCTAGGCTAGGAGCAGACATTGTCTGGTATCAGTGCTATATAAATGTCACCTAGACTAGGAGCAGACATTGTCTGGAATTAGTGCTATATAAATGTCACCTAGTCTAGGAGCAGACATTGTCTGGAATCAGTGCTATATGAATGTCACCTAGGCTAGGAGCAGACATTGTCTGGAATCAGTGCTATATAAATGTCACCTTTATATGTTTGCCTGGCAGGTGTCTGGAGTTAGATGGAAGCAACTTGACGGCCCTCATGTCATTAGCAGTGAGTTATACCAACGAATCCTTACAGCATCATGCTTGCGAAACACTGAAAAAATGGATGCAAAATAATCCCAAATACTCCCACCTGGTGGCGCCACAGGATGACGGTGCCACAGCAAAACCACACGTTTCATCCTTCATGTCAAAGTAAGTGTCAGCAATGTGTTAAGATAATAAGAAATAAATGCAGCGTTAAAATAAAATAATGAATTGATGGAGATTTAAAAACGAAAAAAACAAAAACATTTCTCCTTGTATTGATCAATTTTAAATTTTAATGATTAGGGATATTTTGCAAGCCACTTTCAACAATTTTCTCCATAAAAGGCTCAGACTTACCAAGGAAATATAATTTGATGGATAATATTTTTCAGTGCCCTTCACCAAGAAGTACAAGATGTTTACCTCAAAGGAGTGCAGATAGGTGGCGGTAGCATCGATGCAGACGTACAGGTAACTAACTCTCACTCCTTACATCACTCACCACCATATGTTATAAGGGGGTGCAGATAGGTGGCGGTAGCATCGATGTGGACGTACAGGTAACTATAACTCTCACTCCGTACATCACTCACCACCATATGTTACAAGGGGGTGCAGATAGGTGGCGGTAGCATCAACGCGGACGTACAGGTAGCTAACTCTCACTCCTTACATCACTCACCACCATATGTTACAAGGGGGTGCAGATAGGTGGCGGTAGCATCAACGCGGACGTACAGGTAGCTAACTCTCACTCCTTACATCACTCACCACCATATGTTACAAGGGGGTGCAGATAGGTGGCAGTAGCATCGACGCAGACGTACAGGTAACTAACTCTCACTCCTTACATCACTCACCACCATATGTTACAAGGGGGTGCAGATAGGTGGCGGTAGCATCAACGCGGACGTACAGGTAGCTAACTCTCACTCCTTACATCACTCACCACCATATGTTACAAGGGGGTGCAGATAGGTGGCAGTAGCATCGACGCAGACGTACAGGTAACTAACTCTCACTCCTTAGATCACTCACCACCATATGTTACAAGGGGGTACAGATAGGTGGCGGTAGCATCGACGCAGACGTACAGGTAACTATCTCTCACTCCTTACATCACTCACCACCATATGTTACAAGGGGGTGCAGATAGGTGGCAGTAGCATCGACGCAGACGTACAGGTAACTAACTCTCACTCCTTAGATCACTCACCACCATATGTTATAAGGGGGTGCAGATAGGTGGCGGTAGCATCAACGCAGACATACAGGTAACTAGTGCTCACTCCTTAGATCACTCACCACCATATGTTACAAGGGGGTGCAGATAGGTGGCGGTAGCATCGACGCAGACGTACAGTTAACTAACTCTCACCCCTCAGCTCACCTAAGGCCATTTGTTACAAAAGATACTTTTGATTTGTATCAGGAACATAAATTTGACACTTTTCGAGTTGAATCATTATAACCAATGAAATCATCAGTCTAAGCGTTGATTTCATGGAAAGATACCACACAACAGTTCCTGGCTTGTATTCAGTCCCCCAGCCTTGTCCATCACACTCTCCAACCAGAAGCATTGAATCTTAGGAAGCTGATCCACACCCTCCCCATCAAGGTGGATAACCACTGTCAAAGCATAACCTACACTGACAGATAGGATTGTGTGAATTGGAAAAGATTACTTAATCAGACTTCCAAATATTTAGTTTATAAATTCTAATTGCTTTTTTGCTGATTGGTCTAGGTGTTGTGTTTAACCTGTATAAGGAGTATGATAATGAGTGAAGCGTATTTCATCAGCCTTCTAGATGTTTAGTTTATAATGTCTAATTGCTTTATTGCAGATTGGTCTGGGTGTCCTGTTTAACCTGTATAAGGAGTATGATAATGAGTGAAGCGTATTTCATCAGCCTTCTAGATGTTTAGTTTATAATGTCTAATTGCTTTATTGTAGATTGGTCTGGGTGTCCTGTTTAACCTGTATAAGGAGTATGATAATGAGAGAACTCTACTTTATCAGGCTTCTTCTAGATGTTTAGTTTATAATGTCTAATTGCTTTATTGTAGATTGGTCTGGGTGTTCTGTTTAACCTGTCTGGAGAGTATGACAAGGCCGTGGACTGCTTCAATGCTGCTCTGCAAGTCAGACCAAATGTAAGTCGAAACCTTTCACATATCAAAATACTCCATTTGCTATCTGGCCACAATAACTTAATTGGTAGAGTGTTTGCTTCAAGACCCAGGGATTCCCAGTTCAAATCCTGGCCAGTTACTACAAATTGTTATGAGAGACATTGTCTGCAAGCAGCGCTATATAAATGTCAACTTTACCATTTTTTTAAAATCAAATTTTGTTTCATTTATATATCCTATAAATGGCCTCTGAAATTTAAATTATAAGATAGACTATACCCTCCTAAAGTTATCCATAAGTCTGGGATGCTAAGGCCTTGGATACATCAGCTGAGGCCTTGGATCCATCAACCGAGGCCTTGGATCCATCAACCGAGGCCTTGGATCCATCAACCGAGGCCTTGGATCCATCAACCGAGGCCTTGGATCCATTAGCCAGAGAGGCATTGTAGCCTTGATTCCATAGAATAACTTCTAAATTCTTTCTTTGCAGGATTCATTGTTATGGAACAAGCTGGGGGCAACACTTGCCAATGGCAGTCGTAGTGAGGAGGCCGTGGACGCCTACCACCATGCCCTGGAACTGTCCCCAGGCTACATCAGAACCAGGTACAACCTGGGCATCGCCTGCATCAACCTGGGAGCCTACAAGTAAGTTACATGACAACCTGGGAGCCTACAAGTAAGTTACATGACAACCTGGGAGCCTACAAGTAAGTTACATTACAACCTTGGGCCAACAAGTAAGTTACAGTACAACCTGGGAACCTACAAGTAAGTTACATGACAACCTGGGAGCTAACAAGTAAGTTACATTACAACCTGGGGGCCTACAAGTAAGTTACATTACAACCTTGGGCCAACAAGTAAGTTACATTACAACCTTGGGCCTACAAGTAAGTTGCATTACAATCTGGGAGCCTACAAGTAAGTTACATTACAACCTGGGAACCTACAAGTAAGTTACATTACAACCTGGGGGCCTACAAGTAAGTTATATTACAACCTTGGGCCTACAAGTAAGTTACATTACAACCTTGTGCCAACAAGTAAGTTACATTACAACCTTGGGCCAACAAGTAAGTTACATTACAACCTGGGAGCCTACAAGTAAGTTACATTACAACCTGGGAGCCTACAAGTAAGTTACATTACAACCTGGGAACCTACAAGTAAGTTACATTACATCCTGGGAACCTACAAGTAAGTAACATTACAACCTAGGAGCCTACAAGTAAGTTACATTACAGCCTAGGAGCCTACAAGTAAGTTACATTACAACCTAAGAGCCTACAAGTAAGTTACATTACAACCTGGGAGCCTACAAGTAAGTTACTTTACAACCTGGGAGCCTACAAGTAAGTTACATTACAACCTGGGAGCCTACAAGCAAGTTACATTACAACATTGGGCCAACATGTACATGTAAGTTACATTACAACCTGGGAGCCTACAAGTAAGTTACATTACAACCTGGGAGCCTACAAGTAAGTTACATTACAACCTGGGGGCCTACAAGTAAGTTACATTACAACCTGGGGACCAACAATTAAGTTACATTACAACCTGGGAGCGAACCAATCAAGAGCTTGTAAGTAACTTGCACCAATGAGTGTGTCTTTTGAAAGATGAGAGAAAGAGATCAGATAACTATTGATATTTGTCACATACCAGCATTGCAGCCCTGAAGTTTGGAACTAACACTTCAGCCCTATATGTTTTTAGTCTCTCTGATGTCTCATCCACTGCAAAACATTTATATATATATATATATATACTTTCAAAACATTTCTTTTTTATTTTTACTATTTCTGAATAATTGTGTGATTTTAGGGAGGCGATAGAGCATTTCTTGATGGCATTGAACCTGCAGCGGACCAGTCGGGGGCCGGGAGGGGAGAGCTCACCTATGTCCAACAATATCTGGTCTACCATGAGGATGGCCATATCACTGATGGGACGACCAGAACTCCACAAATCCTGTGATAATAGGGACGTGGAATCCCTCAATCGTGAATTCGGCATATCAACGTGACAAACAGATTGTAAGAATAAAGATCGACTCTGTGAGAAATCCAAGTCTTCATCTGACTTTAAGAAAGAGACAATATTGTTCAATAAAGCACAAATGAAGGAGAAGGTGCTGCCGGGGGTTTTAGAATTAATTTTTTCATCATGAGTTATTGATTGGCACTTTGTGTTTGACTATAGAACAGTTGCAAATTATTGCAAATGCTAGTATACAGGTGGTAGATTTATGCTTTTTAATGGCCTTGTTTACATGTGATCTGGTTCTCAGAATTTAGAGTATATCGTCTCAGTTATGTCTGCAAATGATAAAAAAACAGACAGAGCAATAACTCAAGCCAAGAAGAAAAATTTCACTCCCTGAAATAAGTGGATTAAAATTTGGTTACAATAGAAATCTTTAATTTATCCAAAAGACAAAAAAAATATGTCTTACTTTGATAGAGTAAAGCTAAGACAAACAGAAGTACTTTAGATTAAAAATAATTTGACATGTACGGATGGAAATTATTGTAGAAAGGAAATTAATTGAAGCATCTGTTTTTATGTAGTAGACTTTTTTATTACTTTGAGATTTGGAGCATTTATTTCTAATATGTTTAGATGCTATTAAAATATATATGTATGATAATTTTGCACAGGAAATATATGCATGAAGTTTACACATGCAACTGATCTCAATTGCTTGTTTCCTTAGAATATGATTTGTTGGCACATCCCTTCAAACTTTGCCTAAAAAACAAATTTCTGTATTTGAAATAAATGAAATACTCAATCCGTCATACAAAATGATTCAGTGTCTGAGCAAATATGGTGTGTACTTGTAATAGATTGTTTTTATTTATTTATTACTCTATCAAAGTTTTACTTTGAGAAAACAAGAGTGTTTGTTTTCACATGTTTGTATAATGGGGAGATGTAAGTGGTTAAAATGCAGATGGTCTAAACTCTTATCAGCAGAGTAACTATTAGTGAGAGTGAGAAATAAACGGATAACATCCAAGCTGAGAGCAATAATAAATGGTCGACTATTGTTATATTGCTCTCAGATCCAAGTTAGATGCTCAATGCACAAAATCGGAATAATGTGATAAAGAGAGCCTACAATATCTATGGTTTGTGATAACATAACAAATGGTACAATTGGCAAACATGACAAGTATATTACTTTAATTATAAACACAGAGCCCCTTTTAAATTTATTTTGAGCCTATAGGTTAAAGTTTTAATGACAAATTACACAAGAGAAAAATACATAATTTGAGTTGTTACAAGGGGTTGCCAGAACATACTTTTTACAAGTGATTTATATAATAACAAAAAATAGGCAAAGGACAAGCAAAGATTTTCCATCCAATAGTTACACTACTATATAAAATGTCTGCACTTTATTTCGGAGGAAACATAAAACAATTACAGTATGTTGCAGAACTGGCATTGTATTAAAATAATTGCTTCCATGTACTAACTGTTGGTAATTGCTGTAAATTTAATAATTTGCATTTCTAATAACAATGAACAGCAACATTTAGTGCACCATTTTCACTTTCTTTGCCAAATGTACTTTGATGCTTGTGTATTAAAAACAAACACTTTGTGAAGAGAAATGTCAATCAAAATAGAGAATTGCTATAAGCAATATATATACATATATATATATATAGAAATACTTAAATTCATTTACCACCATCAAGATATCATATTTCGGAATTTTTTTATGTTAAATAATATAAATCAAATGTCATAATTATTTTATGAGATATACCACAAATAAAATGCTACAAAATGCTCAGTGTTTTATAGTCCCCTAATGTGTATAATTTGTAAATATGAAATGGCTGTATAATTTATATAATCATGATAATAAAAATCTTAGAAAATCAGTCTGACCTCTGTGTTTCACCAGAACATAGCATTTATAGGAATTTCACTTTTACCAGAAGAACAGGGTGAACATATGCACTGATTATAAAAAGAATAAAACAATAGGTATATTGTTGATAAAGTATTCTTAATTCTCTTCATTCTGTAACAAAATCACTAGGTGCAATACTAGGATCTGTCATAATACAGGTTACAATAGGAGGAAATGGAAGTAACACAGGGAACTGTCATCATAGAGGTCACAATAGGAGGAAATGGGAGTAACACCGGGATCTATCATCATAGGTCACAATAGGAGGAAATGGGAGTAACACAGGGATCTGTCATCATAGAGGATACAATATGAGGAAATGGGAGTAACACAGGGATCTGTCATATAGGTCACAATAGGAGGAAATGGGAGTAACACTGGGATCTGTCATCATATAGGTTACTATAGGAGGAAATGGGAGTAACACAGGGAACTGCCACCATAGGTCACAATAGGAGGAAATGAGAGTAACACAGGGAACTGTCATCATAGGTCACAATAGGAGGAAATGGGAATAACACCGGGATCTGTCATCATATAGGTCACAATAGAAGGAAATGAGGGTAACACCGGGATCTGTCATCATAGGTCACAATAGGAGGAAATGGGAGTAACACAGGGAACTGTATTCATAGAGGATACAATAGGAGGAAATGGGAGTAACACAGGGAACTGTCATCATAGGTCACAATTGGAGGAAATGGAAGTAACACCGGGATCTGTCATAGAGGATACAATAGGAGGAAATGGGAGTAGCACAGGGATCTGTCATATAGGTCACAATAGGAAGAAATGGGAGTAACACAGGGATCTGTCATCATATAGGTTTCTATAGGAGGAAATGAGAGTAACACAGGGAACTGTCATCATACAGGTTACTATAGGAGGAAATGGGAGTAACCCCGAGAGCTGTCATCATATGTGTCACAATAGGAGGAAATGGGAGTAACACAGGGAACTGCCATCATAGAGGTCACAATAGGAGGAAATGGGAGTAACACAGGGAACTGCCATCATAGAGGTCACAATAGGAGGAAATGGGAGTAACACAGGGATCTGTCATCATATAGGATACAATAGGAGGAAATGGGAGTAACACAGGGAACTGTCATCATACAGGTTACAATAGGAGGAAATGGGAGTAACACAGGGAACTGCCATCATAGAGGTCACAATAGGAGGAAATGGGAGTAACACAGGGATCTGTCATCATATAGGTCACAATAGGAGGAAATGGGAGTAACACAGGGAACTGTCATCATTGAGGATACAATAGGAGGAAATGGGAGTAACACAGGGATCTGTCATCATAGGTCACAATAGGAGGAAATGGGAGTAACACAGGGATCTGTCATCATAGGTCACAATAGGAGGAAATGGGAGTAACACAGGGATCTGTCATCATAGGTCACAATAGGAGGAAATGGGAGTAACACAGATAACTGCCACCACAGGTCACAATAGGAGGAAATGAGAGTAACACAGGGAACTGTCATCATACAGGTTACTATAGGTGGAAATATCAAACTGACACATGCCCTGATTTTTAGTAAAGACAAACCTTCTCAGTAAGAAAACAGATTTTAACATTAATTGCTTTGAAATATATCTCTTTCAGGGGGCTACTTTATGGGAAGTTAGACATAATTACCTATGCAAGCAGAAGAATACTTTTAATTGACATTATTAACACACAAAACAGAATAAGCTCTTTTATAAATATGCAAAAGAACACGAGTCCCCCATCAAGATATGATCATGTTATCTAAATACTCAATATGGCCATCCCATCACACTGAGAGCTGAGCTGATAACACAATCATTCTATTTGCACGAGGATCACCAAACATTATTGTAAATAAGGTACTTCAGGTACTCCAACCCAAGAAGGCCCTTCTGCCACCTGCCACCTGTTGTGTGAAAATCAGTCATGTATGGATGAACTATTGCAAACATGCTAGTACGTGGCTTTTAGCATGACTAAACATTGGCAGATCCAGGGCGGGCAGGTGGGGGGGCGCTTTAGGGGCTGAAGACCTCGGGGTCTGTGGCTAGGGGGCTTTTGGGAACTGGAGCACCCTCCCCCGCATTTTTCAGGGCACATTTGAGCCAGCAAGCAATATACTTTACACGAGCTCTCGAGACACCTCGTGGTTCATATTTATGTTGACGCTCAAGCATTGAGAAGTTGTGCAATCTATTCTACACTCTCCACCAGAGAAAACACAAACTATTCTGACTATTAAGTTTACCACGTCGCCCTCTGGTGGAGTTTGAAACTGTCATTCTCTTAATGAAATGGATTCCATCACAAAAACTGAATGACATATTATGCTTGCTGAGGTGTTCTTAATAAATATCAGATAATAAATTTTTCCCAGAAGTAAGACCCAATTCAATAAATAAAAAGAAAACTCAGACAATGTGGGCTTATTGCTAACTGTATATATCTGAACACATACATTGGCTATTCAGTGCTGTGACAAGCAATATAATCAATTATATTGTACTCAGGTTTGTGCAATGATGTTATAATTTTCGCTCACTTCACATAGAGATTCCATTATATATGTATGTTTTTTTTTTCTCTTTTCTTTCAGAATACAAACGACCATAAAACCCAGGCATATACTGCATACACGTTTGTCGCATGCCTCCATGTATCAGATTCGTGTGTCAACCTATTTTAGATGTGCCATTAAGTACAGATCCACTGTGAGAATACCATATTATTTTTAAATTTTGAATCTTCCTCCTATTACTACCAAGATTAAAATAGTCCTGTATCATAAATTCCTGTAAGCTATTTGTAATTGTATTCTAACCATATAGTTTCTAAGATTGGTCTATATTCCTCCAATTCGCTTTCCAACATTCAGCGAGATTTGCCAAATACCTGAGAGTAATAAAAGTTATATTTCTCTCAGCAAAGTCATATTGCTCTCAGCATTCTGAGCTATTGCACAACAATCTTTGAAGCATTAATGACTGACAATCTTAATTTATTTAATGCAATTTATTTACACAGCTGAGATAAAAGAAAAAAACCCTTCACTTTGTTGTTCCTGGTGAAAATAAGGCATTAAATCTGTCTTGTAATTATTATATCTATATCATATATTCATCTGGGTGAATCAAGCGTTCATATTTAGCCATGACTCATGCACACATTCAACGTGGTTTCAGGCGACACTACAAGCTTCCACTGTTGTGAAATCCACAATGTGGTTTGTTATGCATAGTGATTTACCTCGTAAATAAAATTAATCATTAAAGTTCTACTAATGTTATTCAAAACGCATTTGAAATTCGTTGGTGATTTCATTTGTATAATTCATGTTATGATGACTATAGTTCAATATTTCACTTTAATATCTTTATCAAAATATAACAGAGGAGCTAACTTAGCATATGCCGAGGAGGCAATGCCATGAGGCATATCTATATTTAGAACATGACATTTTAAGATCAAGGTTCCAACCAATAGGAGCACGTCTATATGGGCCAGTAAGAGTGCTGACACGAGAGGATCCAATCAGTACATAAACAGTGGAGCTAGTTGTGAAATTCCTCAACAAGACATCACACCAGAGTAAGTGAGCAAACTGTATTAGATACAAAGATGGCAGTGAGACAGCCCACCGGTGTTGAAGCCCCTCCAATGGCTGATCATGATTCCAGCATTCTGGATCTGGCATTTGGCATGGACACCACATCCAGTATGAGTTCCTATATTCACCAGGCCCAGCAGGTAAGATATTCAATATGTATTCATTATATCCTAGAGTTCCTGAATAAATGATGTATCGTTGCATGGTGTGTTCTGTACATAATCCACCATGCTATTGACTTCGGGTGATTTTGGCATTCCAATATGTCAGCATTTTGACAGTATCTGGTGCATGACATTCTGCTGTATTCAGAGTACTAGTATTGCTATATGTTTTTGTCTATAAATAAATATATTGATTAATCAATTCCTGTAAACTATTGTGATTCAGTTCTAATTGTGATTTTTGAAAGCCATTAATTTTGATTCGAGTACTATCATATGCCAAATAAGGTAACCAATTTGTATGAGGAAACTCTAGTTGTTTGTATAAGAAAACAAACATTTCTCCATATCCAAGAGATGTTACATGTGTACAAAGTACAAATTAATGTTAAAAAACAATTTTGGATCGTTGATGTAATTTATAAATTTATTTGTCTTCCATTAAGTCATTGTCTATTTATTTTATATTGCCCAACATTATCAAATGCGTTAAAATTTGTGAAATGATTTTGTAATGATGACCAAAACTATGCCGAAGTTTTGATTTTGTTAGCTGAACCAAATTGATTAGAATACAAGTCCATCTTGCAATAAATCCTGGAAATTAAATTTGATGGTTTCTTAATGCATACCTATACGTAATTAAATGCGTCATCACATTGAGGTTTGTCACCAACTGCGAAATGAAATATAGGACTTTTAATCTGCTATATTTGATTAATTTCTATGATAATTATTATGATTATGATTTCATTCCATTTATTATGCCATATGTCATCATTAATAGATGACAATGTATTCCTAGGGCGTCGAGATATTTCCATTCACAATCTACTTTTCCAGTGGAACCGTTTGCCTAGGAAGCTATCAAATATATAAACTATGATGATAATCATGCTGGTAATTTGTTTTTTTTAGAATATCAGAACAATAGTTGAACAAATTGTTGCCAATGAAAAGTCAGATGTCCGACTGGCTCTGGTTGAGTACAGGGACCATCCGCCACAAGATAGCACCTTCGTCACCAGAACTAATGACTTCACTTCCTCTGTGAAGACCATGAAAGGGTGGCTGGATAAATCTAGTGCTCAAGGTGGTAAGTGGCCTTAATATTTACACTACAGTGTCTTGGTAAATGATAACATGGACCAAATATTTACAAAGGCCGCCTGCCAGTCTCTGTTATCGATGATTAGATGTGGAGAAGTTAAACAGTTCTGGTCCCGGTAATTAAAGTTGTAAAGTTCCTGTGTGTACTTTCTGATGGGAGGAAAAAAAACAGCCTTACTAACTTTTATCTGAGTACTATAATAATAGTAATGAGGAAAAAATAATATATTTTAAACAATAAAGGGAATTTAATTACAAAATATAGAATGAGCAGAAAGTAGGAAATAGGCATGCCAATAGGCCCCCTGCCAACCTCTTTTCTCAATGATTACGTTTAGAGGAGTTGAACATTTTTGGTTTTGGTAAAGTTGGACAGATCTGGGGTGAACTTTTCTATTGAGAAAAAAAAACAATGTGGAGATCGGTCTATGGGATTTATTCTAATGTTACTTTGTTTCAAAAGGTGGAGATACACCCGAGGCAGTGGCAGACGGTCTACACCAGGTTCTGAAGCTGAGCTGGCGTGAGGAAGCCACAAAGATATGTGTTTTTATCTCAGATGCCCCACCTCATGGCCTTCTCCAGAGTGGGGATGGATTTCCCAATGGTGAGTTTAACACATGACTGAGTTTCTAGACCCCAGTTCATATCAGCATGGACCCTCACAGTATACATGGGTTCATGGTAACAGTCAAGTCTCAAACCAAAAATAGATGAATCTCCAAATTTCAAATGTGAACAAAAAAGAAATTGTGGCAAAGAGTAAGAAAGAAAGTTTCTCTCATTCAGGTTGCCCTAATGGACTGGATCCAGTGGAAATAACAAATCAGCTAGCCGAGAAGGGGATTACCCTTTACTGTGTCGGATGTGAACCAGCCATCGCTAGTTCCAGGGATTTTTTCATGGCATTGGCACACATAACAGGGGGACAATATGTACCTCTGGGCAATGCTTCATTGCTTTCTAAAGTAAGTGTTATCATTTTTACTCAAAATCGATAAAATTCTACCTTTTTCAAACAACCATTTCGGTATCTAATTTACGTGGTTAATTACTTAAACAAAAAAATAGAGCCAAATCCACACATACATACATGTGAGTGATATATTCCATTTTAAGCAAAATGATGTTTTTCCTAATTTACATGTATAATTATTTAGACAACTCATTTAAATAAATAGAGCAAAATACATACACATACACATGTGAGTGGTATATATATATAAGCTGGTGATCAATCTGTTTCTTGTTATCTTTAACCTAATAATCGTTTCTTGTCAATAACCAGGTGATTATTGGAGGAGCACAGGAGGAAATATCACTGCAAAGGTTGATGGCTGAAGTCAACCAAGATGTATTGGAAGAGATGGAACGGCAAGGTGGAGAAATAGATCAGGAGGCACTCAATACTAGGATACACACCAAACTCCAAAGCAGAGGTAATCAACTTTTGTCATATGCAAATTATTTTTAATACCATTCAGGCTTCACCTTAAGTATTTGCCAAATGGCTGTGAAGTGTTTTCAAAGTTTTCAGTTCAGTATAGGCTGGTGGGTCTAAAAATTCTTTTAGCTCAGATTTAAGAGTATTTTTCCTGTATTTGTATTATGTTATGGGCCAGTATATTTGATGAAAGGGTAACATATTTTAGAACATTTTCCCTTTTTGGTCAGCGACAAAACTTCATAATGCCATGGCAAATTCTATTGATTGCTTTTCATTGCTTAGGTGCTGTAACAAATCAGTTGAATATGAACAACTCCCACCTCCCAGAAGCCTCAGCCTTTGCTCAGGGTCTGGCAAAGAAGTCTAAAATGTCAGAATGGAAAACAGAATACACAAAAAAGTGAGTGTTTATTTATTGTATTCAAGAAAATGTAATGTAGTGAATAGAATACCAATTACTATTGTTTCCAGTTTAACGGTGAGATTTGAATGTAATGCAAAAATCAGATTGAGAGCAGTCTATTAAGGTCTATAATCCACAATCAGTTTGAAGCATCGGGAGAGAACTTCGTGTGGTCTCGTATATTTACGTAACTGCCTTCGGCTCTGCATGCTCTGGGGGATTCCAGGATGAGAGTGAGGCTATGACGTCAGTGGGGGGTATTTCTCATACAGCACACATGGTTTCCAGCTGCAATAACTGAGTCGAACCCGTTTTAACAGTAGTTAAAACGGGTTCAATTTAAATAATAAAAGTTTAAGACTAGCTGGTTAAGTTTACTTTTTCTGTGCTAAATTTGAACACATTTAAGCCAAAAAAACATAAGTCTGTCCCAGTGTTTCATTGTGGATTATAGACCTTAAATACAATATTCATTATTTTATTCTATTCATTATTTTATTTATTTTCAGTGCTAAATCTGCACCAGCACCATCAGGTGCAAGAGGGGGCATATTTGGATCAATGAAGAATATCACGTCACGTAAAAAAAAAAGTTCTGCCACACCGCATGAATATGACATGCTTGGAGCAATGTCTTCACCAATGGAGGCCTCTTATTCTGTAGAGGCTAAAACCATTGACCAGTGTCAGGCCAAGAGGATGGTTTCCAGAGCTTACAACATGAATAAATCTAAGTTTAGCAAATAAAGCATTCATTACAGAGAAATAGATACAGAAGAAAAGAGAAGTCTCCTTTATTGTCTTCAGCTAAAAGTTTATTCTTCGGGCCATGCTCCTGTCCAGTTCTTTGCAATTCATGCCACCCAAACAAAAAGAACCTGATCAAGCATCACAAACTATTGGCTATTATCAATCTAAGAGAATGGTTTCCAAGGTGATGAAGATGAAACTGTGATAACATTCAAAAGTTAGATATAGTGGACTGTTGCATTTCAATTCCAATTTTCAGCTTGTACTGCCTCTGTGATAAAAATTATAATGTATGTGAATTGTATATAACATTGAGAGAAATAGATTCTTGGAATATTCCTTGATATGTTTTGTGTGAAGGTACAATATTTCCAAGAATCTGAAAAGAAAGGTAATAGAGATCTGTGTTCCGACATGCAATTTAATGTCATGTACTTATAATGTATATCATATATCTGAGAGTTGGTGGATAATATATATACATGTATATATATTGTATTCTGTATATACAGCTCTAGCTCATAAATCTGTATATGCCGCACATTATTTTTAAAAAAACTTGGTTCATCTTGATAGAAAAAGTAAAACTATTTATTGTATATATCTGTTAAAGTAATAGGTTATTTGTCACTAACGTTATAGTTTTACTATAGTTTTGTTATATAAATTCACATCTGGTTAAATGATAAAATTGTATTGCTGTACTCCAATATAAAATGGTCAGAAATAAATGAAAAGCAAGAAAAAAATGATGTTTTAGTCCAAAATTGTCTTTCTAAATCTTTCTACAAGAACATACCTTAGCACTACACAGATGTTAAATTGTACCCACAAAATTACCCAACATGTAAAATTAGGCATGATATTGCAGAGGTCATGACAACTTTACATTTTCCAAAAGTATCTGTTTCATAAACAACATATTGAAACACCAGAATATCATTTAGAAGTTAGGAATAAAAATCAATTGGTTGGAAGTTGTGATTTTGTGAAGTATTAGAAGGTCTATCCTAATATAAGATTGTGGAGTTCTTATATTTGATTCTTGCATAAAATGGAAGCCAATGCAATTCCATTAGTTTTTACCTATATCCATAGTATATCCTCTGAAGTGAGGGAAGCAAACTTTTCTATCATTCTGTCAACTTTGATCTTCTCCAAAACTGCTAGTAGGCAAAATGCTGAATTATGGGGAGACCAATTAAAAAAATTGATAGTTATCACTGAGTTATCCAAGAGGCTGCCATTTCGACAAATATTAGCCAATGGGAATCGTGATAACAAGTTTGGGCCAAATTTAATATGTAACATATTTTGATTGGTCAAAATTATCAACTCAAGTCTGATCTGGGAAAGGATTTCAATAATCATTTTTGACACAATTTCCAGGCATTCTATAATATTCACAAAAATCACAAAAAGCAATTATAAGCATTGAGGGAAAGTTTGTTAGCTTTTAGCCAGTTATTTATGTTAGCTAATTCCTCATTTATTGTTTTAGTTGTGTCTGTAACTGCAGATTTCTTTATTATGATTTTCAGAGAGCTTGAAAGAGAAGTATCATCAGCATATATTACAAAATCAAAAATTTTGCTTGAGTTTGAGATATCATTTACATAAATTGTAAGAGTAAATTGTAAGAGTAAAGGGCCAAGAATACTACTATGGGGGACACCTGTTTTAACAATCATCCTGTTGGAAATTTTGCCATCAAAATCTACAAATTGTTCCCTGTTAGTCAGATGGTTTTCAATAAGGAGAAGTGGTGTTCCTTTAACTCCATAATACTCTAATTTATGTAATAAAATTCTATGATCCAAAGTATCGAAGGCTTTTGGCAGGTCTAAAAAATATATTTATTGGCATATCATTTTTATCCAATTCCAGAATAATTCTATCAATCAATTCCAGAGCTGCAAATTCTACTATAGAATAGCTTATTCATTTGAAAATAATGGTAGAATCGTTTGAAAATGACTTTCTCAAATATTTTTGAAATAGCGGGTAATAGTGAAATTGGCTGATAATTAGTGAAAAATGTGTCATCATCTTTTTTGTACAGGGGACATATTTTGGCAATTTTCAGTTTTATTGGAAATATACCTGTTTCCAACATTTTGTTAATGATATGAGTAAAAGGTTTTATTACTGAAGTTTTAATTCTTTTTATGAATTTCATGGTAAGACCATCAAGCCACAGCTAGTTTTTGGTTTCATTTTGTTCATTATCATTTCTACTGTATTTCATCAGTGCATTCAAATTTAAAGGTGTGAAAATAACTATGGGTAAGATAATTTTGAAAATTTGCATTTGGAGGTGCTATTATTTTTTCAGCTAATTTTAGCCCTACATTGATGAAAAATGAGTTGAATATATTTGCTATTTTCAATTTGTTGCTTATATTGTCACTGTTATCATTTAAAAATATTTCTGGAAATTTTTGTCTTTTTCTTGGTTTTTCTCAGAATACCATTTATAGTTTGCCAAGTCTTCTTTATACCATCCTTGTATTTATCAAAAAGTGTTGTATAATATCTCTTTTTGGATAATCTTATATTCCACCTAATAATATTATTATATGTTTAAAGGTCAGATTCAGTAGATTCAGGATCAGTCATTTTCTTCTGTTTATATAAATTATCTCAAATTTTTTTATTATATGATTCCAAAAGTTATCCATTCAGATCTTTTATGTTTGTATTTATTAAAATTCACTACTTTTTCTGGAATATACTTGTTTTTGGCATATTGTATGACATTATGCAAAACATTCTAAATTTGATGGGGATCATTCATATTTGCATTATAAATTTGATTCAACTCTTGAGAATTCAAAATTTCATTATGAAATTTAACAAAGAATTGATCGTCTCCTTGGTAAATTTTTATATTAGTTGGTTTCACTGGTTTTATATGCATGCTATTCAAAATTGTAAAATATGGTCGAGGATCTGAAAATTTTTTAAGCATAATTCCTGAGAGTGTATCCATTGGTATTTCACTCAATTTGCACAAAAAGTTGTCTATCAGTGTCCCACGTTTGTTTGAAAATCTAGTAGGTAATGTAATTTTTGGAGAAAAAAAACTATGAATGGTTAACATATCAAAATAGTCAAAATAAAAATTGGTCTCTCATTTAATTTTAGAAGATCTATATTGTTTTCTCCTGCAATGAAAACTTCACTGTTCCTAATTTGTAGAGATTTAAGTTATGGGGAAAATTCATTTATGAAATCTAGATAGTTGCTTTGCAAGTCTCTAGGGGGTCTGTAGATAATACCAATAATTATTGGTTTGGCTAAACATTTACTTTGTTTGATTTTGATAATTTGTCCTTCCCATAATCCATATTCATTCAATTCATTTCAGATGAATAATCAAATTTTTCATTTAAATATATGATTAAACCTCCTTTGGTGCAACATTTGGATTTGCACTGTGGTATGCATTTATAGCCATCAAGGACAAATTGTTGAATATAGGAGCATGCACAGTGGGGAGGTGGGGGGAGTTGTTCGTTTCTTCCATTTGAGACCATTATTTTGATTTTCCTTTTCAGGATCAAACTGTGAGAAAAGAGGGCTGACTGGGCAAATGGGACTGAGTAAGTATCCATTTTGTGAGGATTCTTGGGATTGGATTTTCATGAGAATTTTTCTAAATCAACATTTCTGAGTCAACATTATCATTGCACACAAAGTAGGGGGCTTACTTACTCATTTCTATGCATTTGACCAGTAAACTCTCTGTACTATACTTGGAAAGCATGTGAATTTGTGGGCATTTGGTGCTGATGCAAAATGTCGGAATGTCACTCTTCTGCACATTTCCCATTTGCTTTCTCCAAACCCACTTTTAGCCATTCCTTTATCTTTGTCTTACAATCTTACAGTTTATCCTCTTCGCCATTACAATCTTAAGTTTGTCCTCTTTGCCATTATGCAATATTTGTGTATAGCAAGAATGACAGAACTACGAATGTCAGATTTGTGTCTGCCATGTTACCAGCATCCCTGTTAGTACACACAACCCACACCCCACTTTTAGCCATTTTGTGTTATCAATAGTCCTCTATTTTTGTCTTACAATCTTTTGTGGTACTGTTACGGATAGTTTGGGGACCTAGTGACATATGAAGGAAATATACACTGTACTCGCTGATGTGAGTTGGGGCCTGATACCTAGCTGCCTAACATACCTATCCACATGAAACAAGAATAACTGCAGACTCAGCACAGACCGTATACAATAGTAGTCTTTATTCTGGTACAGGTATTGTTACGTACTGTTTATACTGTTTGTAACCCTACTGGTGTAAGGGGTAGGTTCCTACATTTGGGATTCTGCGGACGGGAATCTCAACCTAATACTCGCTGGCTATGAAAGGGGCTCTTAACCTAGCTACCCTATCTACCTATATGAGTTGGGAGGTAATAAGGACTGCAGACACAGAATATACAATGCACAAAGATCTTCTTTATTCGGTGCTGTATACTCCAGTCTGGCTAGGTCGGCATGGCAAAGAGCGAGGCATATGAAATACCCAAATGCATGATACTGATAGAGTCCTGAGGATGCATAAAACACCCAAGTCTACATAAGTGTGGCTGTCACAATACTGAGTGTCGTGGATCTTCTAGGCAAGTGGATTCTGGAGCCTCCTGTCTGACAGTTGCAGGGCCTTTTAAAGGAAAGCTGAGCATCTGTGTGAGGGGTTGCCTACGTGGCATCTTCTCCTGCTTCAGGGTTGCGCATGTCCTGCCTGCGTAGCATGGGGGATCACGTCATCTCCATTTGCGGCAAGTGGGCATTGCATCAGCCTGCACTTGTTGGCCTCACGTAGCACTCAGTAACTGTATATGGTCTCTTGCCAAAGATCATGATTGTCTATGATGGTCTATGATTGTCTATGATTGTCTATATATGTTTATAAGAGTTTATAGGTAGGTAATCTATATTCTACAGTATACACTTGAGTCAGGCTAGGTAAGGCATGGCATGAGCGTGATATGAAATACCCAAATACTGATAACTGTACGGTAGCTCTCGGGATTGAGGGCACACCTAAAATGCCTATGCAAGTGGCGTCAGTGTAGATCATGTGGCTGAGTTGCATCTAGGCAAGAGAACACTGCGCGCCGAGGAACAGTTCAGGCCTGTTATATAGGCACTTGCCCAAATCTTAATGAGTTTTCACTTATTGCGGCAAGTGGGCATTGCATCAGCCTGCACTTGTTGGCCTCACATAGCACTCAGTAACTGTATATGGTCTCTTGCCAAAGATCATGATTGTCTATGATTGTCTATGATTGTCTATATATGTTTATAAGAGTTTATAGGTAGGTAATCTATATCCTACAGTATGCACTTGAGTCAGGCTAGATAAGGCATGGCATGAGCGTGATATGTGAGTGAAATGGGGTTTTTACGACCCTTTCAGCAACTATGGCCATATCAGGTCGACTTTCGAGCCTTTTAACCAGTGTGAAAGTACCACTGCCGGCAGTGGGAGTCGAACCCACCACCTCCCGTCCTCCACTTACATAACCATTAAAAGCACAGATCCTACACTCTACCAACTGTGCTAGTGGGGCTGGTGAGCGTGATATGAAATACCCAAATACTGATAACTGTACGGTAGCTCTCGGGATTGAGGGCACACCTAAAATGCCTATGCAAGTGGTGTCAGTGTAGATCATGTGGCTGAGTTGCATCTAGGCAAGAGAACACTGCGCGCCGAGTAACAGTTCAGGCCTGTTATATAGGCACTTGCCCAAATCTTAATGAGTTTTCACTCATTGGCCTCATCTCGTGTTGGCGTCCAATCCTACTTAGTAAGGAATGGGCTTACTGACAAGTTCCAATCAGCCTACAAGGAATCTCATAGCACTGAGACTTGTTTGTCTCTTAGGCTGCAAAATAATATCTTACGGGATCTTGATAACGGAATCTTGATAATAGGAGGTCAGTTATCCTACTGTTGCTTGACCTCTCCACTACCTTTGACACCATTGACCATCAAATACTAGTTGATAGATTGGAATCAAGATGCAATGTTAAAGGTCATGCCCTGTCTTGGATTCGGTCATATCTTTGTAATAGGAGACGATGTGTCAAGGTGGGGTCCCACAGGTCATCTCTCAAACCCATATATGGGATCCCACAAGGCTCAGTCCTGGGTCCCATGCTTTCTACCATCTACATGTCTCCTCTGGCTGATATCCTAGCTAAATAGGGCCTCAACTACCACATTTATGCAGACAACACTCAGATCTACATCCCTGTTGATGACAATTCCAGTCAGCAAGTAGACATAGGAAAACACATATTAGAAGAATGTGTCTGTGAGGTCAGAAACTTCCTGTTTCCATTTTTCTGAGTCCATTTTTCACCTTGGTATCACCTTTGACTCCAAAATGGACATGAAAGCAAAAATCAAGAAAATGTGCAAAAAGGGATATTACCACATCAGGAACTTAGCTGCTATAAGGTACTCTCCTTTGCATCGGGTTCAGTATATAACACCCTCTCCAATTATGCGATCAGATGTGTTCAAAAAGGTCTGTTCCATTAGCCCCACCCAACTGCACGTGCACGATGCCATTACGTAATTACAGTCTTTCAGTTGGACAGGACGTGCACGATACGAGGACGTAACTCGAATCTCTAGCTAATTAATATTCATGAGCGCCCAAATAGTACTACATTTGATCGCGTCGGCGCTATGCCTGGGTAGCTGGGTAGCTATCAGGCAATTTCTAGATAAGAAGACAGCTGTAACATTAACCCATGCTTTTGTTACATCTACTCTAGATTATGGAAATGGCCTTCTTGCCGGTCTTCCAAGATCTGGCCACGGGCCGTGGCGCAGTTGGTAGGAGCGGCAGTTCCTCTGTGGTGATCCAATCGGCCATGCCGATATTCCCGGGGGTGGGGGAGGGGGTACTCTCATGATTTTAACCCGCGGAGTCTGGGATGGAACTGAAAACCCCAGAGCCTTATTTAGGGAAATATTCTATCATTATTGGTACCCTGATTTAGTACTAGCTGAAATTTGGTACCCTGATTTAGGACTAGCTGAATTTTTGATACCTCATTTGGGGATGATGCAGAAGGAGGAGATTTGGAAAAGGGGATTGTGATCCCTGTTGCTGAAATTTGGTACCCTGATTTAGGACTAACTGAATTTTTGATCCCCTCATTTAGGGATGATGCAGAAGGAGGAGATTTGGAAAAGGGGATTGTGATCCCTGTTTTAGGGAGAACTTTGGAAAACAGTACCCTGTTTTAGGGAAAATGATAAAATATCTTAACCTGTCTTAGGGAAAATATCAGCGAAAAGGACCCTATTTAGCCCAGCTTCCCCGGTAACGCGGACTATGAGAGTACCCCCCGGGCCGATATTGAACTCATGCCGGTAGCTGCAGTGGATGCAAATCATCGTATGGGTATTGGATGGTGATATGTGAGGTTTGCTGTGGACAATATAACTACCGCACCAATGTTAGCATCACGATGCCCCGATGCTGGAAATTTGACCATACCACATTACAAGAATGCCCATTTCTGCCCATGGTGCCAGGCCAGATACCGCCAAGGTCTAGGACACAGAAAAAGGATCAATGGAGGTATGTAATAATTGGAACTCCCTCCAATGTAATTACAATTCATGTAGACGCATGCATCAGTGCAAGGTTTGTAGAGAATCAGTGCCCTGCTCCAAGTATGCTCAAATCTTCAAAATGTTTGCAGACAGCCTAGACTATGTATATACAAAGGAGGGGCATCCCTTGAGATGTTTCAATACCTGGATGACGTCGTCACCATTGGGAAATTGCCTGAATCATGTCGTGGGGCCTTGAAATTATACTTACCACATGTATGGAGCAAGATTCGCTGTACAACCGTCCAAGATGGTGCTACCAACTCAAGTTATAAAATTTATAGGCATAAAAATTAAAATATAATCACAGACATTAGCATTCGGTGAACTCTGATTATTCGAGATACACGTTCTCACCCGGAAGTGGCTGACATGGACACAATGTTCAGTGTTTTGGTACTGAGCATGTTGTAACATGGCGTAGATATGTGAACACCAGATAGCGTTGTGAGCATGTTGGACGTTGTGAGCATTTATGGACGTAGATCTGTGAACACTAGATAACGTTGTGAGCATGTTGGACGTTGTGAGCATGTATGGATGGACGTAGATCTGTGAACACCAGATAACGTTGTGAGCATGTTGTTGTACAACGTTGTGAGCATGTGTTCAGCACGTTTTTCTACATTGTGAGGACGTTGTAAACTGACATTATGTTTTGAACATGTTGTGATAAAACAATGTAAGCAATTGCTCAGCATGTTGCAAGCACATGGTGCTAGGCATGTTGCAAGCAGGTGGCACTATCTTTGGCCAAATTCGGTTACTCAGTTGGGATTGTCTCATCAGCAATCTCTTCTAACATATCAGCTGGCATGTTATGCTGATTTTTTGACATTGTCTAAAATTATATGGCTATATATTGCAGTAGAAAATAACAATAAATTTCTATGACAACAATTGTCATGATCATTTATGTTTTTATTATATTTTAGTCATTCAGAACACTATGTCTTATCCAATAAATTCACTGTAACTTTGAATTACATTACAACTAAGCTGTTACAGGTTGCCATTTTCTGTAGTACTGCAGCCACCTATTGGCCAATCGAATTACCACAAGTTTCTCACCACGTTGTAGACACGTTGTTAAAAAATGTTGCAAGACAACGTGCTGACAACGTTGTCAGCACGTAGAACAACAATGTTGTTAACAAGTAAGACCACAACGTTATCCTTCTGCTTCTCAGCACGTTGAAAAAACGTAGAAAGACAACTAAACCTTATTTCTACGTGCTCACAACGTTGTTTCTACATTGTGTGTTACCTGGGATGTCGTGGTTTTGGCAATCGCTCTTCGGCCCTCAACCTCAGTGGAAAGCAACTACTGATGAACATTGACAATAAAGAGGTGTGCTACTACATTAACGCAGGCCGCTCAAAAGAGCCAAATATGATGGGACTTGTACATGTTTTGTTCTATTTCATCACGTCCTATAATATTCATTATGAAGCTATACACTTGTATTCAGCTGAGAACTCTACAGCTGATGCACTGAGTCATCTTGACTTTGATAGGTTTAGAGCCCTGAACACTAACTGTGACAATTTAATGACCAGGCCAGCTCTGATACCTGTAGACATAATCGTAAATCGTAATATTATATATGTTGTTATCTTATTTATTTTGTAGAACTGCAGGCTTGAACCAACGCCCTCGTCCGGTCAGGTCTTCGCTACTGTACCACTGTACCAGGCACACATACAATTCCATACAAAGAAAATTCATTCAGTTTTGTTCCAATTATAGCAAAATTATAACTCCCCATGTTTACTTCATTTACCAAATTACATAACACGAATCAATACTGAATATACATGACATTTGATTGAAACGTTTAAAAATCGAATACAATCACAAGAAGTAAGGAATCTTACGAATATTAGAATTAAAATTTTAAATTGGTTGAATTTGCAAAAAAAAAAAGGTTTAATTTGACATCTGGCTCTTTCAACAATTCCCACATTCGACCGTTCCCCTGTTCGACCTTATTATATCAATTGTCAACTACGTACTTTTTAATATAAGTTTGGCATTCAGGGTCAATTAATAGTCTTGGAGGATATTTCATGAGTTTTAAGCCATTTTAGAGTGACTTGGGCCGTGTGCCTCTTTCCTCTCGCCATGGTCGAATTGGGGGGTCAGAATTCTTCCCCACTGTCGAATACACCACGGTTGAACAGAATGGTCCAAGACACAGCAACCTTCAATTTCCTCTCTTCTTTTTACTATGATGTCAATATACATTTACATGAATTTGATCGAAAATGAAATACATGCAAGAAGTTTGATAAATATTTAAAAATAAAATTTGTTTTATTGCCACCCAATTAGAAAAAGTTATTACATATTATATAAAAAAGCATAAACGTGATCAGAGAGGAAGTGTGATGACATTTGAAAAAAAAGGGTGCTGTTTAAAATGTTGGCCGCAATCATAGTCACCACTGATGAGAGAGTGTGATCTCGCTTTTTGCTTCACCATGTTGCCCTCTGGTGGAATTTGTTGATGCTAGACCGATCTCCACTTCACATACATTTTGCAAGTATGTGTGATGCGTTGTGCCATTGGAATATTATGAATAACACATTTATCACTTATTTGTTGTTAGAATTACGTTAGATATGAAATATTACCTACAATATGCATTCATTTCGTTATTAAGGCTTTGTTTTCAACTGTCGGGAATTTGAGCTAATTATTGACCTAAATATTGAGCCAGTTTTGTATAAAGGGGCCTATATGGTCAATGTCAATCAACGTGTTGATGTGACCCAGACCTGAGAAACAGCTGTATTAGTGTAGAGAACACAGCACAGGTTAAAGATAGTTAAGGCAGTGAGACAGTTACAACAGTAAGAGACAGTGAGAGACAGTTACAATAGTGGGAGATAGCTGCACAAGTGAGAGACAGCTGCACAAATGAGAGATATTTACAACAGAGAGATTGCTGCACAAGTGAGAGACAGCTGCACAAGTGAGAGATATTTACAACAGAGAAAGATTGCAGCACAAGTGAGAGACAGCTGCACAAGTGAGAGATATTTACAACAGAGAAAGATTGCTGCACAAGTGAGAGACAGCTGCACAGCAGTGATGGAGTTACAACAATGAGAGATAGACCATAGAGAACTGCATCAGCACGTGCACAGTGTGATGACGTAATTACAGCCTCTCAGACTCACGGTGCGTGCACAAGGCAACGCAAATTAATGTACTTCAAGAGATGAAACAAGTTTCTTGGGATTTCCTTACCATGACATATACAGAGCGTTATAGATGGTGTGCTTTGGACAGCATATACAGAATGCATTGATAAAACAATCCCAATGAAAAATATTCCATCATATCAAATATTTTCCATGCTTTTGTAAACTTTCTTGGCTGCAGAAAATTCAGGTCACTTATGTGCCCGGAAGTTAGCCTACTCACGTACATGCTAAATCTTGAATGTTGTTAGTATTGTTTTGATTGACCTCACGTGAAAATGTATTGTGACGTTATATAACTCCTTGAGCCATCAATCACTTCCGGGCACCAAAGTGATCTGAATTTTATTTGTAGCCCTTTTGTAGACTTTGGACCAAATTAAACCACTTTTTGGAAAATCTTTTTGGAATATTGCAATCATGGAACCAAAGATAAATCATTTTAGAAGATGGCCAAATGCACTATTGGAGGGGAAACAGTCGTTTCTCATCTGCCTCCAAAGGTCGGGAAATGCATAGATTTTTGTTTCCTCTCTTGGTACATACCATATTTGCGTACGCATCGGTATCACTGCTCGTGCAGTGGTCCACGTGCTGTGAGAGGCTGGAAGCTAATGTGGTTCTCTTTGAGATAGATAGCTGTATAAGTGAGAGATAGCTGCATAAGTGAGACAGCTGCATCTGTGAGAGACAGCAGCATGGGTAAGAGATAGCTGCACAGGTGAGAGATAGCTGCACAGTGAGAGATGAGTTACAGTGACAACAGTGAGAGACAGTAACAACAGTAAGAGACAGTCAGAGATGGTTACAATAATGAGAGATAGATGTACAAATGAGACAGCTGCAAAAATGAGATATCTGCACAAGTGAGAGATGATTACAACAGAGAGAGATAACTACACAAGTGAGAGATAGTTACAACAGAGAGAGATAACTGCACAAGTGAGAGATAGTTACAACATAGAAAGATAGCTGCACAGGTGAGAGATAGTTACAACAGAGAGAGATAACTGCACAAGTGAGAGATAGTTACAACAGTGAGAGATAGCTTCGCAAGCTAGAGACAGCTGCATATGTGAGACTGAGATATCTGCACAGGTGAGAGATAGTTTTAAAAAGTGAGAAACATTACTAATTAGCCGCACAGGTGAGAGATAGTTACAGTGACAATAGTGAGAAACAGTAACAACTTGAAAAGTGAGAGATATATGCAAAAATGAGAGGCAGCTGCCTAAGTGAGAGATAGCAGCACAAGTGATGGTTACGACCGAAATAGATAGCTGCACAAGTGAGACAGCTGCATAAGCGAGAGATAGCTGCACAAGTGAGAGAGAGAGAGAGAGACCCGGGGGGGGGGGTACTCTCATAGTCAGCGTTACCGGGAAGCTGGGCTAAATAGGGTCCTTTTCGCTGATATTTTCCCTAAAACAGGGTACTGTTTTTCAAATTTCTCCCTAAAACAGGGATCACAATCCCCTTTTCCAAATCTCCTCCTTCTGCATCATCCCTAAATGAGGGTATCAAAAATTCAGCTAGTCCTAAATCAAGGTACCAAATTTCAGCTAGTCCTAAATTAGGGTACCAATAATGATCCTTTTCGGTCCTTTAAAGGGGGAGTTCCTAATAATCTAACCTTATTTTTGTTTAACATGTAATGAAATATATGGTAATAAGATATCATATCACACACATCCTACATTAATCTGGCCAACTGTTTATTTACAAAGTGGATCTTTGTTGTGGCAGCAGGCTGTCCTGGAAAGAAAGGTCGGGTTCGGGAGGGTAATAAAACTTCGGAGATTATACGTCACGGGTGTAACTCCTTATCCCGGGAAACTGGGTCTCACAATGGTGGGTGAAGCTGGCCCCTCAACATGTACTCAAAATAAGCTGCTCTCATTGTCAGGGGAATTGTATGTCATAAATATTTGCGACAAAAGTAATTGACAAGGGATCAATGTTTTCAATTCCCCAAAAATTGTGGCAACAAAAGTTTGAAATACACAAAATATGCAGGTTTGAAACACAACCAGGGTTATCTATGAAGAGAATATTTTGTTCTTGAGTCAGAATATGGTAACAGTTGGGCCTGAAACAATGACTACCAGAGGTTCCCTAGACTAAAATGAACTGTAATTCTTATTAGACCACATCACAAACCTAGTGATGATTAGATTAGCTGAACAGAGGTCATTTCACAATCCTCAAAACAGAGGAAAGAAGTTCTAGACAAGTCTCCACTACTGATGCCATGATCAAGTGGCAGTGTCAGAAACACTAGCATACAAGGTCAGAGTTCTGAAATGAGAGGTGAATGTAGATACCTCAGTGATTCAATGTGTTGTCCCCAGGAAAACATTTACCAAAATATTGTCAAATTTAAAGAAAATGGTCCTTAATTTTAAAACCTCTTTTAACTTTTATTTTATATGAACATGTTTGTGATATGCAAGTCTTTTCAAGATTTTAAACTTTGAGTATATACTTTGTGGTCCATACAAATGACTGAAAAATAAGATAAGTTAAATCGCATGGCCAAGGTTCGTGTTTTGTTTTCATAATTGTTAATTGGCACAGTGTGATATGTTGTGTCATAACATACAATCTGCTATCATAACATATACTATTTTGATTTGTTGAAGATCATCCCCACTGTCAGACTCTTGTCAATCACAGTTTGCAGGCTACGAGTCTTGTTTGTTGTGGGGGGTCAAATTGCCATCCCTGAACTTTACCCTGCTCAATAAAGCTACCTGAAGGTGGCTCAGACCCACTTCTTTCATCCTCAGATGATCCACATAAACTTTGGACCTCTATTATTTCAGAAACACTTGTTGAACAATCACTATCTGTAAAATCTCCCTCCGACTCCATGATGCTGGGCTAGGGGTTTTCCCAAAATGTTACACTCTCTACGTCACCACCCCACGTGACAGGGGGTAATAAAATTCCGGACTGACTTCGGAGATCTGTCATGATCCAAACTTTGAAGTGAAATTTGATCATCACAACGTTTCCAAGATACACTTGAAATTTGTGAGATGACTACTGGCAACCAAATGAATGATTTTATAACAAAAAAACACATGGTTTGGGGTACAACCCAATTATTAGGAACTCCCCCTTTAAGGTCCTTAAGGGTCCTTTTCGCTGATATTTTCCCTAAGACGGGTTAAGATATTTTATCATTTTCCCTAAAACAGGGTACTGTTTTTCAAATTTCTCCCTAAAACAGGGATCACAATCCCCTTTTCCAAATCTCCTCCTTCTGCATCATCCCTAAATGAGCGTATCAAAAATTCAGCTAGTCCTAAATCAGGGTACCAAATTTCAGCTAGTCCTAAATCAGGGTACCAAAAATGATAGAATATTTCCCTAAATCAGGCTCTGGGGTTTTCAGTTCCATCCCAGCCTCCGCGGGTTAACCCCTAACGGACGGGAAGGACGGCAACGTCCACTACCGGTAACGGACGGGAGGGACATTGACGTCCCCATTGTTCTGGCTCAATGACGTCATTTTGTAACATTCCCTTGGGCTGCAACTTTGTTACAATGTAACCTTGATAATGACGTCAGACTGACTGGATCATGAACTTTTGACCCCAGCACTTCATTGAGCATAATGAGTAACCATGGTTATATATTTTATCAATTTAGTATATAAATACACTAGTCCACACAAAAAATGGTTAGTCCTGCCAATCAACAAAATTTAGATAGCCTAGTCCTTTAGGGGTTAAAATCATGAGAGTACCCCCCCCCCCCCCCCCCCCCCCCCGGGGAGAGAGAGGGGGCTCAGTACTCAATGAGAAGGCATCCTTTCACAGCCGAAGGCACTTCATATTTCAGTTATTTTACTCGTTCCAGAAATATCGCTAAAATGTAAGTTTAATTGTAATTTCGTCCTCAAGCAGATGCATTGCTCGTATAAGGAAGAAACATGCCGTCTTTTGTTTAGCAAACTCAAAAATTAACTGTCTCGTGTCAGAAAATGGCGGGAAAACAGAATGATCCATGAACTTCAACCTTTGACCCCAGATTTGACACCGCGGACTTAAACGAAAATGGCCGAACTCTTGGCGTAAACAGCCGAGATCTAACCGGAAACAGCCGAAGCTGTCTCCTTGCAGACTCCAGTTAGGTAGCCATATTGAAAATACTATGTAAAATCAAGCTTCATCTTTCCTTTACAAATAACCCAAGAAATTTCTGTGTGGTCGGAAATGTGAGTTTAATGTCTGAACTATGGATTTATGTAAATTTTTCACTTTATTGTAGGAGATAAGCTTGGCAACAAGCTTCGGAACAGTCCTTCTCCAAGGACTTCCCTTCAATTCACGTTGCAATGAGCCATCGTAAACACCCTTCAGCATCACCGCCTGTGCAACTCCAAAGTCAAGTGCAGCCCCGTGGACACCAAGGGTATCCTTTTCTTAACAAAATGGTGAAAAATTGTATGTGTTTCATGTATACTTTCATGTAATGAGCTGCCCGACTGCAGTTTGACAAGTTGGACCCGGCTTCGCCGGGCAATGACTGGGTGGGTTGGTCCGCGTAGATTCTACCGGCACACGCATGGTTCGGCCTTCCTAGTGCAAAATAACTATATTTGTTGTAAATGTGTGAAAAATCTCAATGTTTCTGTTGCATTTGTGATGTCCAAAGCCGAAAACGGACCGAAACGTCCACGAAAGGCGTGTTTTTGTTAAGAAAACAAAATTGGAAGTGAGTCAGTCAACGTGTTCATGTGACCCAAGAAAACAAGATGGCCGACACAAGCATGTGTATTGGACACATTTCAGTTGCGTCATAGCAAAATATTGCAAAACTGGATATATCTACAGCCAACAGTTCAGATTAAAAAGGAAAAATGAGTTACATGGAAGAATATTTCCACTCAGGTAAAAGTTTAAGTGTTTTTAAAGTACTGAAATTTAGGGTTGAATATTTTCACTGCTGTCGCAGTACATACCAAGGCCATGACATGTGTACGGCTCAGAAACGTGTTGCCATGCTTCAAATCTTGGCAAAGCTTAGTTTATGCTTGACATTGACAATCTTTCCTTCAAATACCCAACTTCATTTTGAACCAATATTCAGTTTATAAATACTGTCACAATCCGGGATATGTGTTAACAATTTGTGTACGTGATTTTAAGACCACATTGAGAAGCCATGAGGGATTTTGCTTTCTCTTCAGTTGCAGAATATAATCTGTTAACAATGTGTGTTTATTTATTAGACTGGATATTTAATTGAATAAATTCTGGAATAAGGTATGTCCACTTTTGTTTAAAGTAAAAATTATGTTATTTTCATTGTGTAAAATAAGATGGACAAAGTTCAATTTTGATATCAAAAACAAATATACATAGCGCCTACACATGTTTGAATCTCAGATTTTTGATAATACATGCAGTATTAGCCTAAGGACAAGAACAGAAACATTTTAAAATCATACCACTGTGATAAAGAGAATGTTAATTATCTTAGCTACTGTGGTCAATTTGTTACCCTGAGAATCATAAAGAATGACTATGTGATATATAAATCATGGCAATATTTTCTCACCTGAAATTCTAGCAAGATAAAATGTATGTATTTTGTTCCTGACCTACATTGCACTGATAGGATAAGTTAAGATTAATCGTTATCCTGAATTTTCAACCTTGTATTTTGTAACCGAGACTAGTCCATAGTGTAATAGATTTTCATAGGTATAATAGTAAGGAATCATGGTTGTAAAATAGGCTTGTGGTTTTAGGAGGTACACAATGATTTCATTGATTTTTGGTCAGATATTTAAAGAAACTTAATGATTTTTATTCACAGACAGTGTCAAAGGTAAAAGTAAAGATTTTACTTTAGGCTGATTATTTTACCATAGGAGGCAATTCCTAGTTTTGTTTCTTCTAAGTTTTCTCCTTCACATTTATAACCATTATAACCATTCTATTTATGGTTACTTGCCTTTTAGTCAAGTTTGTATGTTTTTTCCCCAACTTGGTCATTTGTGTCTTTTATAAGGATTAGTTCAAGAGCATGATTTGAAAAGGTTGTTCGGGGTGACAAAGTTTTCAAAATATTTTTCATAATGTCTTTCATTTATGTGAATGACTGATTGTCAGTGGCAGGTTTCAAATCAGGATTAACATGATTGTGAGAACTAACCATTTTTTCCCAGATTAGTATATTTGCTATAATTTATAAATATCGTTATTCATTACGCTCAAATGAAATACTTGGGCAAAAGGTCATGATCCAAGCAGCATGATGTCATTCCTTGAGCATATTGTGACAACTTGCGTTCTTCAAGTATGTCACAGAATAAAGTTGTTCAGTGACAATAATGGGGACTGTTTTGTCCTTCCTGTCGAGTACAGGTGGTAGATGTTGACGTCCTCCCTGTGTGTCAGGGAATAATGATTTGTGTGTAACCTACCATAATTTAGGTAAAGCATGCCTGTTTTTAACTTACTTATCAAATTGATGTCCTCAAAAGAATGCTTTTTGTAAGCTAATGTATTTAACATTTTCATGTTTTTTTTGCATTCAGTGTTGCCACTAAACTGCTGTATGAGAATTATTTGGAAGATAGAAATCTTATCTCAGATATCCATAGTAGTTTGATGTGAATGTTCATTGTCATGACTCATTGACCCACCATATCACATTGACAATACCACAAATGTTTACTGATGTATTTCTTTTGAGTGTAATTTTATCCATTTGTACACCTGAAATTCATAGGGAATTTTATTGAGAGATTTTCAGGAAGAATATCTGCATTAATGGCAGAACCACAAATTCGCAGGAAATCATATTGTGAGGTTTTCAGGTGGGAATTTCTCAGCTTTAATGGTTGAACTACTAATCATAGCAAAATGGCGAACCACTCATAGTGATCGTGAAATTGCTCATGATAATCTCAACTTTTTTCATGTCTGAGATGACTAAAATTCATATCTTGAAAAACAAAACTGTCATGTACTTGTCCCACATTAACTACTTGCAGAAATATATTCCATATTGATACTATGTGAGTTTACATCCCAAACTGCTTCACTCTTCCATTGGATTTTGTTTTTGTATGGTATGTGATAGGAATACATTATTTTAGTGATAAAAAAACATGAAAATTTACTAGGAAAACCTCTGCTTTCCATTTGAAAATTTGTCATAAGACGTTATTGAAAGTCACAACACAAACTCTTAACATATAAAGGCTTTACATATAGAGGATTTATATGTTTAGACTATTTTAATGGATAATAATTCAGTAATATTGGGCCTTATATTTGACCATTCCCTGTCAACTCATTACAGAATGATGAAACATTCAATCTGAAATAGATGAAACAGCACACAGTGCCTGCTTTTACCAATGATCGTTGTATGTCCTCTTGGAAAAAAAGATTTGAAATCTGACAGAAAGAAGAGGTTTGCAACATTAAGAAGTCAACGGATGAGACTAAATTAATTTTCCGAAATGAGACCTTCATAGATGTGTAATATGGAGTTCACTTATATATATATAATAGAAATGGTGTAATTTTTCTTAACCCCTAAGCAATACACATGTAGCATTTGTATACCTTCCTACCTCATTCAAAATACCAATCATGATATTATTGATCAAATATTAGTATGTTTGCTTAGTTTCAGCAAACTTTTGATTTCATACCCAGCTATTCATAGGGAGAATGATCAGGTGGTTAATCCCATCTATTTTTCAATAAGTTCAGATTTTGCCTTAAAACAGGTGAACATTTTGCCTTGAAATAAGTGAATTGATATTTATTTTTGAAAATGTTTAAAGTTTTACTAATCCATACAGAGTGTACTTAAGGTCTATAATCCACAATGAAACACTGGGACAGACTTATGTTTTTTTTGGCTTAAATGTGTTCAAAGTCATGTTATTTGTTAATTTAGCACAGAAAAAGTAAACTTAACCAGCTAATCTTAAACTTTTATTATTTAAATTGAACCCGTTTTAACGGTAGTTAAAACGGGTTCGACTCAGTTATTGCAGCTGGACACCATGTGTGCTGTATGAGAAATACCCCCCACTGACGTCATAGCCTCACTCTCATCCTGGAATCCCCCAGAGCATGCAGAGCCGAAGGCAGTTACGTAAATATACGAGACCACACGAAGTTCTCTCCCGATGCTTCAAACTGATTGTGGATTATAGACCTTAAATTGAATTATTAGTTTAGAAAATATAAATATTATTATAATTTTATTCATTTATTTTTGCTTCGGTCTTTAAAAACAGCTAGACCTGTTTGAAATAAACAGTGTAATTTCACCACAGACAGATCAGCTTTGTGAAATCCAGGGCATGTTTTATTGGCCAAATTGTATGTTTAAAAAAATGTATTTCCCAATTAGTGAAACCAATTTTGCATGTTTCCAATTTTTGATACATTAATCAACAAAGTTTGCTGTATTCACTGGCTATAAATATAGTGACTCAAATTATCTTCCTCTCTAATCTAGCTATTTTAAACTTGGCTTCATGCTGACTATGGGGGGAGATTTTCTGTCCCTCAAACTTGATCTCCGATGATGTCAGATGACAAATTCTATTTATTTTCCATGAGGCGGAGATTTTTAAATTTGTTTTCAATTTTTCATGATTTGGAGAGATACAGTGGCATTAAGTGAATTATTTCTCACATGCTAAGAAGAAATCTGGAACATCCATTGCCTCATTCTGCCAGTGACCAAAATCCTTGCTGTGATTGCCGATATGAAAACGGGAAGTTCTCTATCATTTAGGAATTGCTTTGCCATAGTGTCAAATGACCGACCAGTTTCCCATCGCTGCTGATTACTGCTGCTAAGGGGTCCTCAGTTACGGTCTACATCATTGTCGGAAACTGGTCACAGACAAGTAGTGTCAGTGGCTGAAAAGGTTGTCGTATATGTGCAAGCTTGCATCATGTCATAATTGGATTTATCAGGCCTCAATACTAACAGAGAGAGGTTGGTTGCCCATTTGAGCCACAAGATAGTGAGAGATGGTGGTCTGAAGTTACAGGTGATGCAAGGTGCTGGACAGCCTAATCCAAATAGATTTACTTCATGAACTCTTGTCTTTAGCTTATGTTATTTTACACAGGTAGAATTTGGATGTAATTTATGTTATTGTTCAATTGGGCCACGACATGACAACATTCACTGGCCTAAATAGAGTATCTGGTGGTCCAAGGCCACTGGGCCAACTTAAATGTCAAGGCATGTGGATGTTTTGTTACTGACACAAGGATGCTCGTATAAAAGGGAGGAGGAGCATTAAGGTAAACATCCTGATTCTAGGGCTTAATTTTCAGAGATTAGATTAGTCATTGGGTAAATTGTACCCCCCCCCCCCCCCAAAAAAAAAAAAGCTATTCAATACAATTTGTAAGGTATTAGTGGAACTCTTCAATACAACAGTACTTATAGTCCTAGTCATGGCAAGCCTGTAAAAATCCACAAACCTTGAAAAACAGAGAATGACCACACACCTCTGCCAGGCTCAGCAGTCCTACCCGTTAAGTATTCTTGTAATAGAAACTTGCTAAAAAATGCAGGTATCATTTCATTAGACCTACTGCTCAGTCTGTGATGTATGAATTATCATTCCCGAAATTCCCCATATTCAATGTATCACAGGTGTGAAAATATTACTTCTTTGGCAGAGGTAAAGATCCTATAATAATGAAATCTATGAATTTTTATACTTTATGAGTTGGGATCAAGCATGCATTATTATTCAGCGCTTGACATATGCACTTGCCTGGTGGCCTGGGACCACCAGATCCTCTATTTGGGCCAGTGAATGCCCTGTTGTAGTGGCCCAGTTGGGCAACCATATTTTGGGTCTTTTAGTGGCCCAAACTATCTTGATTTTATTATTCTAATCCTCGATAGATATCTTATCACGATCAATATTTGATTGGGACAAGTATCCCCCACTCAGACACTATACAGCCATATGTACAATGCTCTTTGTTGTATCACACATCCTATTATCCTTAGAAACTTCTCATGTTCTGGTGGCCCAACTGGGCAACCAGCATTCTTCTCTTTGTGTCAAGGCCTGATTATTGTTTGTTTGTGAGCAGAATAACTTTCTCCTTTATTAATTTTGTCAAATCCTAACTAAGTCAGACCAGCTCAGGGTAGTCCAGTACCAGGTTTAGGTTAATTTTCTCACCAGTGCCATCAATGTTGCAAAAAAAAAAAACACGTCTTGATTTAACAAATATAGGGACACAAATTGGCCAGATAATGGTCTGATGAATCTATATTATTTTTTCAACTACTAGAATGGACCAGGCTGTCCATTATTTTTTCAACTACTAGAATAATTAAAATTAAAAAAACAAAAACAAACACTTTATATATTTCTCAAGTTGAGGGCCTTCAATAATTCAAGATTTTAACCGGTGCAAAAGTCTTCCTATTCAGGTATGAGATTCATTCAGTTACTGGGATCTTATTTGTTATTTTTTCAGCACATTGAGCACATTGTACCAAAACAGAAGTCCAAGTTCAATCATGTAAGACATGCTGAACTGTCTATGAGTAGTATAATATTCATGCTGCGGTTTCCTGACATGTGCTGCCCCCTAGATGTTCTGAAAATGTCAGAAATGGTGGTGGTGTCCAAATCACACACACAGTTTGATTACGCGTACAAATTGTCCTCAGAGAATGAAGAGTTATTATTTCAAGAAAGAGTGGACAGCATTTAAGCTTATCAAATAATTAGTTTGATGTCAGTGCACAACGACAATGGCCAGAGATTGGTGTCAAATGATGGACAGATGTCAGCCTCTTGTTCTTTGTGACATTTTTCCTGAAGCATTTTAGTTGGCATTACATCTTAGCATTGGTCTAGATGTTGGCCTGGTTTGTCAGGAGAATGCTGTGATGAATTTGCATAGTTACATTCCCGGATAAGATGCCTGCACGTGGGTAGACTTGCTGATTGATGTAAGGGACTGCAGCAGCTGCTGGTCATTGCTATAGGGGGCCCTGCTGGTAGGCACTGAGCATGTGCGGTAGTGGTGCATTGTGGGAAGTATTTTGGTTTCACCTGACCCCCATGTGTGTGAGTGGTGCAGGGAGGGGTGGTCAGACGTGGCATTGGAGGTAAACATCACCAAACTGTCTTGATGCGACCAAAAAGCAGCTCATTATCAACCCAGATGTAAAGCAGAGACACAATATACAGGCAGGGAGGAATAATTAACTGTGGCTACATCAGAAAGTAGGGAGATTGGATTTGAGAACTGTGACTGTTTTCCATCCCTATGTGAGTGAGTGTGAGTTCACTCCAGTTCATGCCGATAGAGATAGCCTGTCACTGTATCATCGCATAGTCTTGGCCATCAAATTGAGGCATGGATTCTTATCCAGGTGGAAAAATACCACAACATGGAGAATTGAGAGACGTGCCGGAACAACCTCTTGCTTAATAGGAGTAGCAGAGCACAACCAAAATGATGTATATTCAGCGGAGACACCGCGGCCGAGGTAAGACACAAATGAATGGACATATGGTCAGGCCTTTGTCCGTCAATGAGCACCAATATTGCCGGCCGCTGATGCTTTTCCCAAGTCTGGGAGGCCAATTCTCTGTCTGGTTCCTTGAGCAAGCATTCTTAGTGATATATTAAAGATAGGGAGGTCACGCATAAAGAGAAGCCGTGATGAGAGCATGGTCATGGCCGCTCTGTGGGATGGATCGTGGACAGCACCTCGCAGCACCCACATGACAGGTGTAACAACATGATGGTCACATGACCGTCATGGCTCCCATCATGATGGAAACATGCCACCACGCATCTTCGCCATGCACCATTCATTAAAGCATTGGGCTCAGATTTCTGATCATATTCCCAGCCCGTCATGTGAATCTGACGATAATATGCGAAAATCAGAATTTGGTTAAGGCTGTGATTGGCTTTGGGTTTGTAAAAGAAGGGGAGCTGTGATGAATCCTAACATACAGTAAAATAGCTGGGCATCACCTGTCAAAGTAGAAACCACAAGATGTGGCCAGAACAAAGGCTAACCACATACAAAGGCCACTGGCCACTGACTTTGTCCTTGTCTGCCAACAATTATCCACATTGTATAAAGGAAGTTAGTGATAAAGAAAACCAGAAATGCAAGGGAAATCACCCAAAACCATGAAATCATTGGGTTTATTGTTCATTATTTATACTTTTGTATATTCCCAGTATATCAGAAATAACATGCCCTGACTGATCATATGTAGATCTTATCAAAGTGTACAACTTGGCCACAAAAAATCCTCACTCTATAATCACTCAATATTAAGTGATTACAACACATTAATTATGATTCAATGTGTTTCAGTTTACATCCTAGGTTATGTACAACTTGTTTAACAATTTAATTCCTTTCATAAGTTTGAATTGCAAAGTTGGCATAATCTTGGGAAGTTCTCTTTTTTAGTTAAGTGGCTCATTGTATGACATAACCTACATTATAATAATTAAGAGGTATTGATTGCTCTGAGCCTGAATTATTTGCTATGATTAAAGTGTGTATGCCATTGTTTCAGTGTAAGATTCCCTATCAATTGGCAAGCTTTTGTTTAATTAGCACATTATGCAAAGAAATTCTTTACATCATTATGTGATGGTGTGGGTTTCTTTACACAATAAATAATCACCCAGATGTTAAGTGCTATTCCAACAAGCAATTATAATTTGTTGGAATTTTATAGGGGATGCTTTATAAACAAGGGTTTTAGTTTTGAAAATTTATGGATACACATGTGCAAAGTGTAGTAGATAAAAAAAATCTTGGTTATTGTAAGGTAAACATGCCTTTGGTATCACAAAGGACCTGGTCCTTGTGAGAAAATGGGAAATACTCCATTGAAATTGCAATCAGCAGTTTGTTTGTGTGAAACGGAACTGATTGTAAGGATGGAGTGCACGGTTTGAACACTGGGGGAAACACTGCAGTTTTTGCAGAGATCAAAGCCGGCTCGTAGGAGACATGAGAGTCTGTCACTGTTGAAAGAAAGATCACATAAAAAGCAGGATGTTTATATGGTGATCAAGGTCTTCCTTTGTTTATTTCCTGTTCACAGTATTTGATTTGACATTTATTTATGGGGGACAATATTGAATTGAAAAAAAAAACAAAAAAACTTGCTCATTTGCCAAAGCTTATGATTACAGGAGAATGAGTATAAAATTCTTATCTGATCCCACAGAATAGAAAAGGCCATGTCCATCCTCTGTACTCACTTTAATATGATCTTTAGCTTAAACCCAGCCAATATTTCTTGTCCAAGTATAAAGAGTTTTTGTTGAGTTAATTTATGTTAGCAAATTATATATACCTCATTGTCTGGTTTGTTAATATTTATCAAATCAATTTCCTGTTTGTTTCTCATCATATGCGAGAGCTATGGCAGTAAAGCAGCTTTTAACATTGCAAATAATGTAAAATAGCAAGTAAAAGACCAGGAAAGTTGATGTTACTCTGCAAAACTTGCTTGCTTAGGACTGGAAGGCAAGTCCAAGTTTTGAACACTGCCTGACAGGGACATGGGTAGGAGTGGCCGTGGATTTTGTATGTGACAGTCGGATAGCATCATAGTAGGTTGTGTCTGAAATACAGGGGCATCCCACACTGAGTGACCACTGCCAGAAAATGTGACACCAAGTCCAACGCTCTAAGGCACCCAAATGGGCCATCCTGTAAGCTCTGCATGGAGCGTGACACACGCTCTGAAGCACTCATTATGATGAGGATCCCCGCTTGTGCTGCATGGGGAAACCATTTGTGGAAAGGAGGTCAGAGTGCCCATAAAGCTGACCCTGTCAGACTAGATTCAATGAATGAATGAATTTGTCAGGCCCCTCTATTTCAATAGGCAATAAAGTCCTGCTGAAAACTCATTTTCTGCACAGTTGATGTATGACCAATTAATAACTCATGTTTATTAATGGTTTTATGGTATAATACTTGAAATTGAACACCAAATTTATTTTCTCAAATACGTTTTTTTTTATCATAGAGAGCTAGTATCTCTGCACATATCTGCTCATGGATGTGTGCAAACAATATATCAAATAAACTAAAATTATTGAAATACAAAGCTGTAAAAAAAAACACGAATTACTGGCAACATTTTTCAACACTTTCTCAGAATACAACACTTCCCAGAGATTGGTGTGTTCCCCTAAGTTTAATATAATGTGGAGAGAATTCCATCTGGATGCAGATGTGAATGAATAGAATCTCAATAACCTATGATTTGAAATCACCTTTGCTGTGTGGGACGGAAGAGCAACTGTTGATGAAGAGATAAGTTCATGACGTGGGCTTTATTAGACAATAAAGATCCACAGGTTAGATGCGAGGTATACTTGGGGGATTCCAGGAAATAGGGTCATCAATGGAACATCATTGCGTCATTGGGAATGATGAGATGGTGGTGCAAACAGATTTATTTGTGTTCTGTGCCATTTAAGTGCAATATTGTACAGTTAAGCAATGAAGATCTTTTTTTCATCTATGCGAAAGGCATCAAATTTCAGTGTGTTTCACTTTCACAGCTTAGACATTTTGGAGGATTCACATCTAAAATTGAGAAAATGATAAATAGAATAGCTGGAAATTTTATGAACAGGTGGCAGTCAGTGACAGCAACAGAGAATGTGTCATCTAAATGTGTCATCTAAATGTGTCCAGACATTATATAATACCACAGCTGATAACAAAAAAAAGCTCTTGAGGGGCTGTGTGTGAGTGGACAGGATTCCTGCATATGCTGCTGTAGTAATGCCACAGTGAGGATGCATTGATGTGTTCATGATATAGGTCATTCTGACATTAATAATAAGGCTGTCCGGGCCTTGTCATGTGTTAGACCATTGCTGCAGTACTATTCCATGCATAAAAATACTATTTTGACCAGGAAGAATCACAGTGTACTTTGTTCAGGAATGCATAAGGACTGTTCCTGCTATGTCGTGCTTTGCATGATTCCAAGGCAAGTCCCTCCCGGACTGATAGTGATAGTGCATGTGGCCAATTTGTTGTGCTGGAGATGTCAATAAATACACATAAACACAATACGATTTTGAATTTCAAATTTGTTATCTTCCTCATCTTGATTGGCACCTGACATTGAAGATTCTGGTTATCCCACAATGCAGTATTTTTCTTATACTTGAGTCAAATAAATAGACAAGCATACAATGACTTCAGAAATCATGTCCTGGTTGAAGGAGCTTCGTGTCACTCCAGACCATGGAACTGGAAAGTATTGACCCAATGCCTTGCTACAAGCTGCCCTGCCAAGGCCAAGCAAACAAAACCCTGGTTTATTGTCATCAGGCTAACCCATCGCACACATTCATTGCCACATCTTTGTCCTGAAATGATTGGTATTAATCCTTTGTGTGCACATTTCCCACCAGTTTATTAGCCAGCAATTTATGAAATATTTATTTTGATCACTAATTTTTACATTTTGATCACTAATTTTTACAAGTATTGATCTCATTGCTTTGACACTGTTTTACATTTATTTTATTGGCCTAATACATATAGAATATGGGTTCATTGGTATTTATTGTGCATATTGACATGAGGATAATCTTTACGGACCACACCCTCCCACTGTGCGATCCTGGTCAGCTGACCAGTGTTAGTATCTGTCCACTCTTTGTCTTCTATCAGTCCCTCTGTCACATGCCATCAAAAATTGGAAGAACAGAAATAAATAAAAAAAAGCTGTATAAATGTCAAACATAGGCCCCTTTTTATATCAAGGATATAATTCAGACAAATGCAATGAGATACAAAGACTTAACCAATAGAAGCCAAACATGTGTTTGATAATACATAATGAATGTGACCATACAAAGTTAAGCAGGGCCATTTGGTGACCATATTGTGTCATACACAAGGCTTGCGTGACCATATACTGCCATGTGATGGATATATGCAACATTATATGGTCACATTCATGTGTAACCTAACAGAGGTTTGCCACCAACTGTTGATGGACATGTACATTTATATCTTTATCATAATATATTCTTGGTAAACTTAGAATGTTATATACGAGTGAACTGATACAAGTGAATTATTGTTGTCATGCCTGCATTGCTTCAAATACAAATCTTGTTATTTTGTTGTTAAGTCCTATAAACTATGCAATCAGGTGCATAATTATATTATTCATAGGCTTTAGATATCTAGGTTTATCTATTATCCATTCAATTTCTGTTTAAAAAATCACCTGGAGAATACTCGCCTATATAGTTAAAAGTCTTGTTAGACTTCACCATGTTTAATGTGCTTGATGTCAAGCCTTATCTCCTTGACCTCTATTTGACCTTTAGAAAACACTGTCATTATGGCTATTGCAGTAGGCATGTTAAATTTTGGATGGTTGAATAGACCTAATAATATATACTCGGCCACTCAACCTCATGAAAAATTCATGTTCCAATTTTCCTATCTAAATATCACATTTTATGGTAATGGAATTGCACATCATATAAAATCTAATTTCCCTGCGAGGTTTATCAAATTAATAAGTTAGTTTGGTTCCATGATCATGGTATCATGAAAATGAATTGGTTTTTATTATGCACAGTGATTTCATGAAACATTTCATGATGTTGAGATCTTTGCTCCTCTGTATTCATCGATTTGTCACAATCCTGCAATATTTGTTAATATGTTCCAGTCTCCAGATTTACAAGAGATAATTGTCTTTTTTGTTTTTTCGTTTTCCTTTTTGTTTTTTTTATATTGTTTTTCTCTGCTTCCTGTCAGTGGTGCACAGTACAAATATTGGATAGAGAGGAGAAGGTTGACACAGGTGCAGAGTGAAGCAGAGTGTGACGCTCATGCCTATAGATGTAACAATAGCAAACAATAAGTTTGCATGAATAAAGCCACACATCATGCCGAGAAGACGAGGTCTGTGGCTAATTGTATGCAGCGATGTTCTGCTGAATGGATCCAAATAAAGCTAGAATACAGAATCACCTTGTCATCTACAAAACTCTTAATGATAAAACCTAAGGGTCACAACTGCTTATCTCAGGGCTGTGACAGCTAGAATAAGGCAGTGGTTTTGGGTTTTTTACTGCTGGTCTTTTGTCTTTGATTGGTGATATAAATTTTTCTTATGTCTTATCTCAATGGTGTGGCCATAAAACTGGCATTTATCTCATTATTTATGAGTATTTATTTATAGAGACTGTCTGGAACTATAAAAGATAATTTAGTATCTTTGGCCTTGAAACCGTGTTTAAGGTTATCTTATTTGTTTAATTATCATGATTACAGAGAAGAAGAAAAATGGAGAAAGGCTGTATAAAATTTGGTGTTTGTCAAGAGGAAGGATTTTATTAGGAAGCTTCAAGGAAGAAGGCTGTTTAACTGTATGCTAATCAGGCTGGAAAGTCAGTGGATGTTTGCTTGTCGGTTCCTAGATTTGTCCGGGTTTCCCAAGTATTGATCTCATTGCTCAGGCGTGCTGGACCAGACCACATTAAATTTGTGACTGCTATCGCAAACAGAAAATTCCTGATTAAAATTGTGGTTGACACTCGTAATATTAGAACTACAGTTTATTGCGACGCATTGTTTTTAGAATGAAGATATTTTAGGCATTTGAATATTATATGATATGTGGAAATTTGGTTAGTTTGTAAAAAGTAGAACAGATAATAAGCCATTATCTGATGTATGTTGTTGGGAAATTGGGACTAGGACATTTGGATCTCTGCAGTGTTTATCAGGGAAATTCTCCCACAAATGGATCGCTCTGAGAAGCCAGGGGTTAAGGCAATAACCAGAGTAGAGTTATATTTTGTGTAAATATATTAATATAAGAAGGATGAAGTTCCCTGGTGAGGGGAAAAAAAGACTGGTGAATTGTGGGGAAAAGAGATGTTAGCAAGATGCTAGGAAACTGCATCCGGGTTAATCTCCAAACCACCGCCATGGAGTGAGCCATCTGGGCTCTGTCCAGTAACACGAGACTCGTGATCCGCAAAAATGTCTTCATCTGATTAGCAGGTGGACATTCACTTGAGAGTGACTGGATATCCACGCCGGCCACTGTGTGGACAGACAGATATTGAGGCCTTTATGGTGATGCTGAGGCTAGCATTGAGTGCAGGATTGCTATTGTGAGCTTCTCCACTCCGAGTACTGCAGGAAGTCACATGTACTGATGAGCTAGACTGAGTGACTGGTGCAGTACCATATAATCACATATCGGTGCACTGCTCAGCATTGTTTTGCATAAATGGTGCAGTACCATTTAGTCCCCTATAGGTACACAGCTCAGCATTGTTTTGCGTACATGTTGCTGTACCGTGTAGAGGTGCACTGCTCAGAATTGTTTTGTATGCATGATGCAGTGCCATGTATCTCCTATTAGCTCTTCTGTGAACACTTTGCAGCTAGTTTTAGCAGTACCGTATAGTCCCATAGAGGTACACAGCTCAGCATTGTTTTGCGTACATGTTGCTGTACCGTGTAGAGGTGCACTGCTCAGAATTGTTTTGTGTGCATGATGCAGTGCCATGTATCTCCTATTAGGAGCTCTTGTGTGAACACTTTGTAGCTAGTTTTAGTCTCACCTGTGACAGCTGCTGGCAAGACTTAAATCATAATGTCCCTTTCTGTTTCTCCTTTGTGTGTATATAAATGTATATCATAATGTTCTCCAAAGGGGCTTGTTAAAAAAGTCATGCTTTAGTGAGCAGTCATGCCTGAGAAGTAGAGATGCTGCTCAATGCCTGAGCACAGGAGGCTAAGGACACAGCATCCTAAAATCTCACAGTGGACAGCTGCAGTTATGGAACATAGTTTGTGAGTGTGATTGGGACATAGTTTGTGAGTGTGATCTTAGTTTGTGAGTGTGATGGGGACATAGTTTGTGAGTGTGATGGGGACATAGATCATAGAGTGTGATCTTAGTTTGTGAGTGTGATTGGGACATAGTTTGAGTGTGATCTTAGTTTGTGAGTGTGATTGGAACATAGTTTGTGAGTGTGATTGGGACATAGTTTGTGAGTGTGATCTTAGTTTGTGAGTGTGATTGGGACATAGTTTGTGAGTGTGATCAGGACATAGTTTGTGAAGATGATGTAGCAATCTGCTGTTGGAGGATAATTTATTGCATTTTCTCTGCATGAAGGTTGCATTCTGCATATTGATTTTGATTATATCGCATGCTCAGATTTCCTTCATTATAAATCAGGCATGTCACATCATGGACAACTGATGGATCTGGCCTTATCCAGATATGTACATTTGTGAGCATGGTTCACAGCTTAAAAACTTGATTTTATGATACCGCCAAGTAATCCATGTGGATAGGGCTCTGTGCTGACATCAGCCTTGAGAGGTCAGTGTTCAGGAACTGAGTGGTGTGTTTGCCAGATAGTTGGTGCCAGCCAGATCACCTGCTCAACCCACGTGGCTCAACCTGAATGTTGTGTTGGGCCATGCCTCTACATAAGAACCCACACGTATGGCTTGGATGGCTTGACTGAATGAGAACATAAAATACACTTGTTGTAAACACAACTAGCAAAGTCATTTCACAGCGGAACTTGCTCTAATGAAGACTAATGAAGGCGCGAGACTTTGAATGAACTTGTTTAGTCACATTTATCATACTTGTACATTGTATAATAGAAGGATGACCCCGACAATACTGTTGACAGTTTATCAGTTACATATAATCTTCTGCCAATGTCTGGATTAGTCAGCGATGACTTGACTTTTAGTTATAGAGCAGGTGGTTGATTGTCAGTTATGGTTTTTAGCCCACAATCAAAAATATACAGAACACCATTTTTAGGTAAATCACTACATAAATTGTTTGAGTTAAAATCATGGTTTTGTACTGATTACTACTATTTTAATATTCCTGTTTTGAATTATTTATTTCCATTTCATTAATTATGTAGTGGATATGTTATCATTAAACAAAAATTGCATTCTTGGAGTGTGGCCCAATCAAGATTGTCATTATTAACCCACACCCTCATCCCCCACTCCCCCAGTCTGTGATGCAATGTGAAACTTCAAGATCATGCAGGTGAATTTCAGTGCCATACGGATGCATCTATGGGACCCATATGACCAAATAGAGCCAGTAGCTTGATTGCCTCAAGTCGCCATTTTGAGGTGATGCATAACCAGATAAATGTTTGGCTGAAACTGTTAGAAGAGGTCACAAGCCATAGAACAGCTGGTTAGAGCACAAGCTTATGAGCACCAGTTCCTTGGGTGATCCAAAGGGTTCATGACCATGCCTGCATGTCACAATTTCTCATATGAAAAGAGGCCCTAAAGGGTTAACCTTCTTGTCCTTTCAAATCTGTGTCTGGGGGAGTTAACATGTCAAGGACCTTGGACATGACAATTCAGTGAGGCAGCACTATATCCATCACAAGTAGATCTTATCATGAAATAACTGAAACAATGTTGATATTAGTATAAGACTCCAAAGAAACTTGTAAACAAATAAAACTAACTGTTGAAAGTGAAGGATTGTGGTAGCCTCTTTGTAGCTGACATTGTGGCTGTCATTTGAGTCGGTCCTGCCATAGCTGATGCCGAGACTTGGCTGATCTCATATAAGAGCCCTGTGTATGATAATAGCAGGTGGCACCAGGTGGCACCACTAGACTTGATCAAATGGCTGGCTTGTCTCCAAAGCTTCCGCATCTGGCATTATCCCAAAGAAGCTCCATCAGAAATCCTTTTTTTTCGTGTGTTCAAAGTTGTCAAATTACATTTTTGATGAGCAGATTTCTAATAAGAAAATATGTTTTCTGATCTGATGTGATTTGGGATCTATAAGTTGCAGTGAAAATGAAGTTTAAAGAAAAGATTTGCTGTTGATTGTAATACCTACCAATTTAAAAGCAAAAAGTGAAGGAAAAAATAGGAATTGAAATTTGCATCCAAAATATAGATAATTATGTTCCAAGAAGAGTCAAAAATTGAAATAAGATATATTTTGCGAATTTTATGTTTGCATATCCACATTACATACTAGTGCATTTTTAATGCTAGATTGCCGAACTTTATGGTAGCTGTGGAGTGAAGGTTATTGACAGTAATTGCACATTAACATGAACTCATTGGGCTGGTTATGGCCAGGTGCATTCACCGTGTGTATTGTCTTCACCTCAATGACTCACTATTTATCTTGCTGTCCATCATATTAAACCATCGCTCTCTGGGAAAAAAATCTATGCCGACATCTTTTTGTGGGAAAAAAACTTGGCTGTGTCTAAAGTTTATATGGGTGATATATAATATGGCTCAGATTTAAAGGTGTTTGATGTCATAATTTGAGGCTTTATCAGGAGAGGGAATATTCCTCATTGAAAAAAAGCTGCATTCTTACAGATGGAGGAATAGTCTTCAGTACAGTAACCATGTATCTTCCCCAGGATCCATTGGCTAGCCACTGTTCTCCCCAGGATTAATATGCAAGCATGCTTGGCATAGTTTCCCCCAAACTAAACAACCAACATACATGTGACATGCACTTAATTATCTGAAGGAGAATCTATTATATTTTATGTTGATGTGTGAGAAATTTGAATACACAATGACAGTTTTGCATTTAGGATTTTTAACAGAAAAAAAAGAAAATTATAGTTAAAAATTATATCGGAGATGACATGAGGAAGTGTAATGAATATTATATTATTTATGTTGCATAGGTAATGAGGTACATTGGATAGGAATGCCTGTGATAGGACACATTGTTGACAGCTGGCCGAACTCCACTGGCCTGACCCCCCTGTACAAGGTAGCACCTGCCAACCCATCCACAAATCATAGACCAATACAAAATCACACTGTCATTTTCTGTATGTAAAAAATATAACCCAGATCACAGGATCATGTTGACTCTTTTGCCTCTGTGGTGGTATTCAGATCACGGATCAGGTATTTTGAATTGAGATGAATGAATGGCAGGTCCTAGTCACGTGTGCATCATGGAGAAAAGATGGGATCGCATTGGTAGAGTGACAGTCCTAATCTCTACATTTCCTGGAACAGGCCAAAGAATTGTTGAAAAACAAGATGCGCTTTTTGCAAAGTCATATCTCACTTTTAACTCTTGTTTTGTAAAGTATTTTTATTTTTAACTAGCTTTGCTGGTTATTGATCTTTTTTTGGGGGGGGGGGGGGGGGGGAGTCTCACTTAGGAAGATGGAGATATTATGTTTATATTGCCTATGGAGGCAGGTAAATTCCGCAGAGATTCCAGCCTGGGTGTTTTTCCTGCCCACCTGTTTAGCCGTGTAGGTATCCTACACTCAGGTGGTTTTTTATATGCATGCGTCTTGTGAACCTTGCAGTCTTCCTCAGGTTTACCTCTCCACCACCGCCCGGTGAAATCACACTGTCCATAAAAACTAGGCAGAAACTGTTAAAAAACTTCTTCTCCAAAAGTTATTCTTCTAAGATCTGACTAGGAACAAATTAAATGCATGGGCAGTCTATGTCGGACATTTCAGAATTCATGCTTCGTGTTGTTTTTTTCACTTTGAGCCAATGGCCAATCTTAAGAATAACAAGACAAACTCATGGCATTACTCATTTTCTCTGCTTCATGGAGGACAATTTAAAAAAAAAATTTAAAAAAAATTAGTTTCCATGAAATGCCCTTGAATTTTGTTTATCTCAAGACAAACATTTAGTTTTGAAAATGTATACTATTAATTTTCATGTGTTTAAAAAAATGTTGATTGGTTGATATAAACTAAATGATCTGTTCCCATTGTGGGGAAATAATTTGATGTTGATAGTGCACAGGTGGGTTGATGGTAGCTTGGAGCATTGTTCAGGGGGCTGAGGTGATGACCTAGGCCCGAGGTGAGGCTGGCAGCTGGCTTGATGATCTCTGCTGCTCTCTCTCTCTCTCTCTCTCTGCTGGGATGGAGAGATAGTGTCCCTCTGTCATTCTCCAGCCACTTATCCCACAGGCAGGCCTCTTGCACTTGCAGCTTAAGTTGCATTCATCAATCTCCTTTATTGTCTTATTTGGGGATTTAGGCTCTTTTATTTCATGTATAAATGATTTGATGTACAAATGAATAGAACAAATGAAGACATGTCTGTTGCAACAGACATCTATACATAAAGCACAAAGAACTCATTACCAGAGCTGGAGTAAGTGGGATGATCTAAGACCTGGAAATCAGTAAACAGAAATAACTCCAAAGATGCATAGCAATAAAGCCCTCCTGCCCTGTGTTGTGTGGACTGCAGCATTCCTGTAGGTTCTGTCATGTGTAATACAGACTGCAGCACTTTGAAGGTCCTGTTATATGGTCTTTTAGACTGCAACATTCACAGAGGTCATAATACACAGGTATATAATCTTATAGACTGCAGCATTCCTGCAGGTCATGTTATATAGTCTTATAGACTGCAGCACTCGTGGAGGTCCTGTTATGTGCCCTGTAGACTGCAGCATTGTTGGAGGTCCTCCTGAATTGTGTCATGTTGACTGCAACACTCAGATCATCAGATGATCCAGAAAACTTGACCTGTCGCTTTATGGTCAGATATTTGAACACTGCCTTTTTGGCTTGTTAAATGTGATCTAACAATCATCCATTTTGAGCACATTATACGAAAATGGTTTTCATGACTGTTACAAGACTTGGTGGTGAACAGCTTGTTTCAAGTTGCCTGTTGATTTGTACAGAAGATATTACCAGAGATCTTGTGATGCTTTTGATGTATTTGTTGTGCAGTCCTATCGCAGTGAGGAAGTGGCTTCAGAAGTAGTTTCGCTGCATGCAGCATGCTGGATGCCAATAGAATAGTCTAATCACATTAGTTTGATCCATGTTCTAAAAATAGACTACCCTGCTATTTCGCTGTTATCAAAAAGATTCACAATTTTTGTCTCAGGATTTCCTATAAAAATTGAAGCCAATATGTTTAGTGTTTGTTCAAGGCATACAATTAATGCATGGCTAATGTTGTTTGTTATTGACCACACCCGGTAAGGAGACCCGAGCTGTCTTGTCTGCATTGACAGCAATATATCAGTTAACCATAAACTGCAGTCTCCAGAATGATCAGATTACACCCATGTTATATTTCATTTAATTGTAAAATCAACCATGTAAATAAATTCTACCCTGGTTTAAATTTTTAAAATGTGGTCTATTAGCGTATATGAATATTAATGATAGAAATTGACATGAAGTCTTTGAATTTAGAGATCATGATTGAGGAGGAAATTATTGTATGTTGTGTAATACCATGGGGTGTTCTTATTGATCGCCAGTGCCATGACATCTACACTGTATATATCACAGTGGTCACACATTCAATATTTACCTATGTCTGGCTATTGCTCTCAGGTGGGTGGCCAGATTAGACTCTGCTACCCATACTGCTGTGTGTGTACATAGTCTCTTGTTGACTGAGTGGCTCAGAGTTCAGTTTGAGCGAGTGGTTATTTTGACTCCCCTTTCCAGATATGCTGTTGCTGTAGTCAGGTTTTCAATGAGAGAGCCTCAGTGCACGAGACCCGTACGTGCTCACTTTAGGATTGGTTATGGGTCCATGCCTTCCACGTGTTGGTGATAAAGATTGTATAGTTTTGAATTTATAAATGTAAAAGTCTTTCAAGGAGTCTAAAAACAAAAAGGGAAAGACTACTCACCTGAACAGATTGAGGGATATGATCCTTCTGGTATTGGTGATTCATATTTAATGGTTAGTTGTAACATACATGAAATAGTGGGGAGAGAGTAATCATATTTTATGTTTTGACCTTGACCTTTATTAAAGATATCCAACAAGAGGTCACACACCTCCTATTGCTTACAGTAAGTATATTTTGAAATTTAAAAAAAGGTGAAATATTATAAATAGATCAGAGATGTGTTTGAAGAGAAGTTTTATGATCATAAAAGTATTAAGTGGAGATTGTAATTTTACATTTGATAATCATTGTCATTAAATTTTATTTGTCCATTGTAAATGGCTGGTCAACTTTGGGAGAATGGCTTTGAAATTGTGTACTATAATTGATGGGTGTATAAAAATAGCCCTCAGCAGTTTGGACAGGTCAGGTGGGGGTCAAGGGGTTACTGTTGGGTTAACAATAGGATTACTTCCTAGTGAGCTTACCAAGCCGACCCCGCACATCTGTCACTTTCGCCCTGCAGTTACTTGTCTAATTTGCATAAATAATCAGCCTTGAAATAAGAGGAAACAGAAACAGAATAAACATCTTTATAGGAAATAACATAAAAAACAATGCTTTGCAAAATCAGGAACTGGTTTATCCAACAGAAATATTTTGCAAATTATGGCTCTGAAATAAATGCAAGTATATAGTAGAATATTAATGAGATATGTTTTCTTTATTGCAGGGCAATTATCAGGGGTAGAGGAACAACAAATAAGACAAGTTTATCCACAACAAGTAACACAACAAGTATGTATCGCATTCTGTGATCAAATTATTTCTCAATTTTTATAACAAAGAGAAATTTCATCATAGATCTGACATAAAATCAACAACTAATATGTTCGTACAAGAAACAATTTCTTTCTATTTAGCCATCAATATTTCATGACTTTTGTTGGGCATTTGTGTACGAGGAAACTTAAATTCTTTCTCTCCCCAATAATCAGAGAATCTGAAGAGATTATCTTGACTAAGCGCAAAGCTTAATTATCCTCACAAAAACTATGAGAGATAAATTATTGTTAAGGAATGCATTGTTTGAATTATGTTTTTGTTTGGTGCAGCTTTCGCAGGGCTACTCTCAAGTCGGAGGCCCCCATGACATGAGCAAGCAGCCAATGCCTGCACATGTAGCCCACACCGGGCAGACACAGCCAGGGCTGCAACAGCCAGTGATGTACCCTCCCAACCCAGGCCAACAGCCCGGACCCAGACCCGCCACACCGGTACGTATGCCACTCACTGCACATTGCAACTAAGCCACTGCTATCAAGCCCTGCACTGTCCATGTCCTGTCCCCAACCTTCAGCATCTAACCCCACACACCCAACGTCCTGTCCCCTACCTTCAGTATCTGGCCCCACACCCCCAGTGTTCTAACCCCTACCTTCAGTATCTAACCCCACACCCCCAGTGTCCTGTCCCCTACCTTCAGTATCTAGCCCCACACCCCCAGTGTCCTGTCCCTTACCTTCAGTATCTAGCCCCACACCCCCAGTGTCCTGTCCCCTACCTTCAGTATCTAGCCCCACACCCCCAGTGTTCTAACCCCTACCTTCAGTATCTAACCCCACACCCCCAGTGTCCTGTCCCCTACCTTCAGTATCTAGCCCCACACCCCCAGTGTCCTGTCCCTTACCTTCAGTATCTAGCCCCACACCCCCAGTGTCCTGTCCCCTACCTTCAGTATCTAGCCCCACACCCCCAGTGTTCTAACCCCTACCTTCAGTATCTAACCCCACACCCCCAGTGTCCTGTCCCCTACCTTCAGTATCTAGCCCCACACCCCCAGTGTCCTGTCCCTTACCTTCAGTATCTAGCCCCACACCCCCAGTGTCCTGTCCCCTACCTTCAGTATCTAGCCCCACACCCCCAGTGTCCTGTCCCCAACCTTCAGTATCTAGCCTCACACCCCCAGTGTCCTGTCCCTTACCTTCAGTATCTAGCCCCACACCCCCAGTGTCCTGTCCCCTCCCAACCTTCAATATCTAACCCCACACCCCCAGTGTCCTGTCTCCTACCTTCAGCATCTAGCCCCACACCCCCAGTGTCCTGTCCCCTACCTTCAGTATCTAACCCCACACCCCCAGTGTCCTGTCCCCAACCTTCAGTATCTAGCCCCACACCCCCAGTGTCCTGTCCCCTACCTTCAGTATCTAACCCCACACCCCCAGTGTCCTGTCCCCTACCTTCAGTATCTAACCCCACACCCCCAGTGTCCTGTCCCCCCCTACCTTCAGTATCTCGCCCCACACCCCCAGTGTCCTGTCCCCTACCTTCAGTATCTAGCCCCACAACCCCCAGTGTCCTGTCCCCTACCTTCAGTATCTAGCCCCACACCCCCGGTGTCCTGTCCCCTACCTTCAGTATCTCGCCCCACACCCCCAGTGTTCTGTCCCCTACCTTCAGTATCTAGCCCCACACCCCAGTGTCCTGTCCCCTACCTTCAGTATCTAACCCCACACCCCCAGTGTCCTGTCCCCTACCTTCAGTATCTAGCCCCACAACCCCCAGTGTCCTGTCCCCTACCTTCAGTATCTCGCCCCACACCCCCAGTGTCCTGTCCCCTACCTTCAGTATCTAGCCCCACACCCCCAGTGTCCTGTCCCCTACCTTCAGTATCTAGCCCCACACCCCCGGTGTCCTGTCCCCTACCTTCAGTATCTAGCCCCACAACCCCCAGTGTCCTGTCCCCTACCTTCAGTATCTCGCCCCACACCCCATGTGTCCTGTCCCTTACCTTCAGTATCTAGCCCCACACCCCCAGTGTTCTGTCCCCTACCTTCAGTATCTAGCCCCACACCCCCAGTGTTCTGTCCCCAACCTTCAGTATCTTGCCTCACACCCCCAGTGTCCTGTCCCCTACCTTCAGTATCTAGCCCCACAACCCCCAGTGTCCTGTCCCCTACCTTCAGTATCTCGCCCCACACCCCCAGTGTCCTGTCCCCTACCTTCAGTATCTAGCCCCACACCCCCAGTGTCCTGTCCCCTACCTTCAGTATCTAGCCCCACACCCCCGGTGTCCTGTCCCCTACCTTCAGTATCTAGCCCCACAACCCCCAGTGTCCTGTCCCCTACCTTCAGTATCTCGCCCCACACCCCATGTGTCCTGTCCCTTACCTTCAGTATCTAGCCCCACACCCCCAGTGTCCTGTCCCCTACCTTCAGTATCTAGCCCCACAACCCCAGTGTTCTGTCCCCTACCTTCAGTATCTAGCCCCACACCCCCGGTGTCCTGTCCCCCTACCTTCAGTATCTAGCCCCACACCCCCAGTGTCCTGTCCCCCTACCTTCAGTATCTAGCCCCACACCCCCAGTGTCCCCTACCTTCAGTATCTAGCCCCACCCCCCAGTGTCCTGTCCCCTACCTTCAGTATCTAGCCCCACACCCCCAGTGTCCTGTCCCCTACCTTCAGTATCTAGCCCCACACCCCCAGTGTCCTGTCCCCTACCTTCAGTATCTGGCCTCACACCCCCAGTGTCCTGTCACCTACCTTCAGTATCTAGCCCCACACCCCCAGTGTCCTGTCACCTACCTTCAGTATCTAACCCCACACCCCCAGTGTCCTGTCACCTACCTTCAGTATCTAGCCCCACACCCCAGTGTCCTGTCCTTTATTTTCAATATCCTGCTTCATGCCCCAGAATCCCCAACCCCGGTTCTTAGCCTTCTTTATCCAGCCCCTGACTCTTGTGCAGTTTTGTCTTCTGCCCTATTTTCTGGGTATTCTTTCTTGACCTGCTGTTCCCTAACTAATCCAGCACACTCTTACCACTGAGGACAAATGTACACAGACCCATATCCATTCATAACTGGTGCAATGTTCCACACACGACAACAACCCAGTGTCCCCAGACACGTGCCCATAGCCAGAATAGATCCCTAGCACAAACCTCATTCAAGCCAACATGCTGTAACCGTAACTATTCTTATCCCTTAAATAAACCTACATTTACCTTAAGATTAACCTCTACTCTGTTTTTCCTGTAAACTGCAAACACATAACCAGTATCTGAAATATTTCATTCTAATACATAAGATGTCAATGCAATAATATTCCTACTACATTACTTCTTAGTGGTGCCCTCTGGTGAATCAGATTGCAACCGGTCTTCCTCAGATAGAATACTAATCTTACTAGAATTTGAAATATTGATGTGAATTTTTGCAAACTAGCATGAGTATTGGAGGGTTTGGTTTTCCGTTTGTTGCAGCCAATTAACAACCAGAATCGGCAATCATGGCCGCCGGCTGATCGTAATCTTAACTGGATGCAGACAATTGCTGTAAGAACTTAGTACTAACAGGAAGTCGACCCAAAATATCACAGACCTGTTTCCTGTTTAGTTGAACTGAAATTAATTTTAGCTGTAATGATTGTTAATTGATTCCATATCACATTTTCCCGACTTTAGATTGTTTTTAGCCAATGAAAATAGAAACCATTATATTTTCAATAGTATACCGAACAGGAAACTAATATTTTGGGTGGCTTACCAGTCCTGAAACAATCCATTAATCCAGCTTTAAAGGAGATTATTAGTCGCTTTCAATATGAAACATACACATCCCTCCAAAAAGAAACAAACAAGACATTGTTCTGTTCAAATAGTATCTGAGAAAGGAAAATTCATAAAATTTGAAAAGGGCCAAATACAGCATGAAAACCAGCTCAAAGAATTGTTTCACTATTCCTGCAAAAAAATTGTAACTTGAGGGTGCCTTGATGGATTGTATGGCATAAGTAAGTGTATTCTTATTCTCTAGTGATAAGCTTGAGTTAACCATAGAGTTTTCTTTTCTAGACCAGGCCGGCCGCAACAGTCCAAGCTGGGTGTGGCAGCCTCTGGTAGCATGACCAAACTAGAAATACATGCTGTTTTTTATCTTTAATTTTATTATTATTATTATTATCAAGTTATTTTAAGTTTGTCTTGGCTTTAGTTGTGAACTATAGAAATTTGATTAACCAAACGCCGGCCAGTACTTTTACCTGGAATAGAATGTGAAACCGGAAAATTACATCACTGTATATGTTGTAATCACTATTGCTTCTGTTGCATGCTGGGAATGGTCTCGCTGAAGAATACAAGTTGGATATGTAGTAACTAATGATGGAATATTTTTTTTTTTTCAAACTAATATATTTTTCTAAATAAAAGTCAACATTCATCGTTCACAGCTTCTAAAGCCAAGATGAACTTCTTGGGATGTTTAGAGATAAATGTTTGTATTGTGCCCCCATGCATAGTCAAATATCATAATTTAAAGTAATTCCTGCTATAGACTGTCTATTTCAGAATCATAGAGACATTATGGCCGCACAGTAAAATATATGTTAGGGGCGTGTTAGTTTTTTTTTTTCATAATAAGATCATGTTGAGTTCATTCTATCATTGACCTATAAACTGGCGACAGGACGTTGTTTCTAATAGTGTGTGCTGATTGGTGGTGTGCATTTGTAGAGTTTTATACAGCCGCGGCAGAGCGTGCCGCAGAATATAGGCGGACGACAGCAGCGACCACAGATGAACACAATGGCCACGAGTCCGGCCACCGGACAGCCAATGAACTACGGCGCCCCCATGCAGCCCATGTTTGTGTCCGGGGGCATCTCTGGTAACCCACCATTTGGGCAGCACCAGGTCATCACGCTACGAGGACCCCCTCCCCCCATGCAGGTACCGGTGAGTCCCCTCTAGATGTGCTGTGATCTGCACACATAATAACCAATCAATAATATCATTGATAAATTAAAATTGAGAAGTAGGTTTTTGGCTGATAAGTATCATTGATGAATTAAATTTCAGAATGTGGTCTACTCTCAAAATATATCAATCTAATTTATTTTTCACAAAAAGATGAGATAATTTGGTACAAAGGAAATTTATAGGAGAAACTAAAACATTTACCTGCAAAAAGCATTATACAAAATCAGTCATCAATCTTAATAGATAATTAATCATCATAATACAAAAATCTTTAAAGAACCTTAAGTCTTGAGTAGGAAAGCTTTTAGGAATAATAGAGATAAAGTCTCGAGGAAAAATAGGCAAGAAATCAGTAAGTCAGAGCAATGATGACATTTCTTATATTTCAGTGACTTTCAGTGATCTATTAGTGGTATTTCTGAGCTCTGGCATCGCATAATTTCCATCAAATATAATTCATTTGTATCACTCAAAATGTTTTAAATGTGTAATAACTTGAAATGGCATTTCAATGTTAATTTTAACTTTTTTAGCCTTTTATGAACTACCTATCATTGCTAAATTTCATCCATCAAACTGCGTAAGAAATGTATATAACACAGTGATCACAAAACATTTAAAATAAACTGTTCTTAATCCTTATAGATAAATATATAACAATCATATAAATATATAAAAATCTAAAAAGTACTTAAAATCTTGAGTAGGAAAGCTTGAATAATAGATATAATATGATAAAAAAAAAAATAGGCTAGAAATCAACTCAGAGCGATGATGACATTTCTTATATTTCAGTGACTTTCAGTGATCTTTTAGTGGTATTTCTGAGCTCTGTCATTGCATAAAAATGTGAATGTCTGCAAAAGAATTGTTTTTTGTATAATTGAATATAAAACCGGTGTTTTAGTCTGCATTTGGTGAATATGTCAGTATAACTTGACCAGTTGATGTTATGTTATAGCCTAATATATTTATGAATGCCATGTGATTGCAGTACCCACAGCCCAGCATACAGGGAGCAGGAGGCTACACTATCACTACACAACAGTTCAACATGCAGGGCAACCCTCAGCCACAGTACTTCCAACCCCCACAGAATAACACAGGTGAGTTCAGGGCTAGGAAGACTATTATTGTCATCTGGTAAACAAAGTTAGAGGGCTATTTTCAAAGAGATTCCATCCATCTGTGCATGTATGCATCCAAAATGTTTATTTGTAGTTCTTATGGACAGAATGTTTAACCTGAAAATATTTCTGTGAATGAAATAGTACAAACTAAAATTACCATCACGATATGCCACCTGGTGATGAGAAATTGCACTAACAATACAGGCCAAAGTACAAAAGAACGAAATTTGAAACAAGAAATGGATAAATTATCTTAAACGTGATAAGAGTCATGAGATTTTGTCAGCTGGATGACATTCTGATATGGTATAAGACTGTCTGGTTCCTCAACATCCATTGTTGAGACAGCTGACAATATGTTTTCTGGTATAAATTTAGTGTAGAACTCAAAATTTATAGGAATCAATATGCCTGGTGTAACTTAATTCAAATTACCTCTGCAATGTATTTGACATAAAAAAACATTTATATTAATGACGAAAACACAAGGTGTTTCGAGATGAACAAGATGATCAGAATATTGTACAGTGTGTGATATATTTGGTTGATTTTGTGTTTTTCAGTGTATTTCCCACAGCAGCCAAGTGGATATCAGATTCAGCAACAGCAGGCACGTCCGATGACGCAGCCACAAATATACCAGAAACGCGAGAAGAAAATGCTGCGAATAACAGATCCCAACACGGGACGTGACATTAATGATGAGATCCTATCATCCCAAACTACCACCGCCACTGGAAGCAAGACAAGCACCCCACCACACTCTGGGTCCTCCAGTGCCAGAGCGACACCTGTTGGCAACTCTGGACCCGCCGCGCCAGTGGCATCCCCTTACGAACAGCTGCAGGCAGAAATGGTAAAAATAAATTTTTTAAACTTTTTTTTTTGAGAACATTACATTTGAATAGTCGTACCCCTAAATATTATTTGCATTACAATTTGAATGCAAATTTTAACTCAACTAAAAATACTCCAAAAAATATTGCAAGAGCACAAAGTTTTTGAGGAATATTTTGTGGTTGACCATATTTCCACAAAGCAAATGAGAAAAGTTTGAATGTAAACAATATGAACACGTGAATTAGGGTGAAATTGGTTTGAAATGTTATTGTTAAAGTATTATATTTCTGTCTTTGCAGACTACACCCCCGCCGCCTCCACATGCTACAGCCAATCAAATTGCGGCACAGTTTGCCGCGCAGGTAGCGGCAACATTAACCTCAAAAGCAAGTATGCGCGGAGGGGAGATGCAACCACAACAGATGGGTGGTGTACCACCACAAATGATGGCGCCACCACACCCTAGTGTGATACCGAATCAAACCCATGAGGTGCCCCAAACCGACCCCCAACCAGTGGTGGTTCAAACAGAAGCAAAACCGGAGCCGATATCCGAGTCGAGTAAAGAAGCTTCGCCCGTGCCGGACATCGTAGACAAATCACAGACAATAATTAACAATAATGTGAGCGAGTCTCCCATGGAGATTGAGGAAAGTTGCGTTTCTACTGACTCTGAGCCTCAGAGAGAGGAATCGCCAGTGGTGGTGACACCTAGTGTTGAAGAAGTTGTCAGCCAGGAGGAGCCACCATCCACTGCTAGTGAACGTGTTAGTGAAGAGCGCCGAACGCCCAGCATGGAGAAGTCGGTGTCAAAAGAGGCCAGCCCAGCACCTGTTGTGGTGGAAGAGGTGGTACCGGAAGAGCCTGTAGCAGTGGTGGAAGCTACGCCGGAACCGGAGAAGCCAGAACCAGAGCGTTCAAGTCCAAAGGTGACGGCCGAGGTCAACGTTTCTGAGCTTCCCAAGGAGGAACCCAAAGACCTGAAAGATGATGGTAAGAAGCATATTCATTTGTTTGAGTTTTAATTAGAAGTTATTCAGGGGGCAATTACGCATTTGTGAAACACCATCCAAAATATGAAAGTTTCTGATTATTTTTTAAGGTACAAAATCAAGAAGTTCATGATCATTCTCTGTGGAGCAAGATATTTGAGAATCAGGAATGTTTTTCAATCTTGTTCTTCAAATGCAGATGAACATTCCAGACATCGGATGTTGTCAGTTATATTTTTTTTAAAAATGAATTCGCAAGTTATCATTGTTGACATTTCTTACAGAATGCCTCTACTTATTATAAAGTATATTGTATAGTAAAGGCACAGTTCTACTTTGTTACATATATCCATGTCTCGATACAAAATCATAATATAAATTGCAATATTTGGTATGGTCATTTTGAAGTATCATAAGCATTTTGGAAATTAATAATTTTGCCCGAATTGATATTCTGGTATTGGTTTTTAATCATTGGTCATAATTTAAAAAAAGAAGTAAATTTGAACCACTTTGTCTGAATGTGATCACATGCATACAAAATTGGACTCCATGACAAGCAAGATTAGCATTTTCATAAACTCGACCATCTGGAAATGTTACATATAATAGAACATGTTACATAAAATATTGTCATTTGAAACAAAGAGCAAATATTTGCATTTTGAACCTTGTTTGGGATATTATTTAATAATACCTATTGAACAATGTGGTGGCAGCTTTGCATCCAAGTTGTTTTGAGGCATTTTATATAGGGCATCACACCGGTATGCGATATTATCGATATACCGGTATACAGACATCGATACGATAACCGGTATTGTCATACTGGTGCTTCGATATATTAGTTGTATCGAATTGGGCCCTCATATCATCATAATAACACAGATTTTTGACTCGATATTTTACGCATCGATAAGTTTTTTAATCTTTCAAATGTAAATATGATGACTGAGGGATCCATCATTGCGCAATATATCAATATTTCAATGGGAATGAATACGTTGTGACAGCACTCCAATCGTTTTTGCGCCAAAAATAAGAGCTTCTCCCCGTCACTTCCGGTTTTCGAAATGACGAACTTGTGTTGCGTATGCATATTTAAGCATTGTTAAATTCACATTTTCTCTGATTTGAGCAATATATACACTTATTATTAGGAGGCGGACTACTGTTGACACGTCGTAGAATATTTATGTGCGTATTTTAAGTCGAAGATATTAAATATATCGCCGTTTGGGGAGCTTGTACCCGGACCGATAAAGGGTTCCCGATAAAGACAGTCAATTATTCGGTTCAGTAATATCGATATGTATCGAATATTGATAAATCATCGATATGTATCGTATCGTATCGATGAAATCCAACGATGTGATGCCCTAATTTTATATTTTTTTGCTGACAAACTTATAATTTATCCCAATTATTACATTTTTTTGGCTGGCACAATATGTTGACGGTTGACACTATTCACTATAAAGTGACTGAATGTCCTCAGGCTAAAATAACTAAGAAAAGAGAATCTCATTAATCTAATCCTACCTGGAGCGGAAAAAAACAACAAATTTTTGGTAAAAAAAAAAAAAACATTTATTAATACCGTATCCACTCGGGTTAGCGCCCATGCTTGGCTTAACGCCCACCCCCCTTTTTAGGAAGAAATCATTAAACGCCCACCTTCCCTGGATGTCCGTAATACGATGTACGTGACGTCCTTTACCTTAGCGTCTGGGTGCCCACGAGACAAAAGTGGAGCGGCCAACATGTCAAATTGAACTTTCATATCCGTAGCTGATCGATTTTAATTGCGTTTTAAATGATAAATAAAGGTATGTACTTAATATTATCACAATTACGTCGACAATTTCTCCACATCATTGATTTTAGCCTCAAAACAAAGCGTTTTCATTATTTATCATTTGAAATGCAATTAAAATCGATCCGCGTGTGAAAGCATTTCTGTCAACAAGGAAGACACGACTCAGCGCAACACGTGGTCGCAATTTTGAAAGGCGGAAGTGACGGGAAGAGGCTCTAGGCCTGGCACGTTTTGCGCATACCGTACGCCCGATAATTCTGGTTCCGGAATAGGGGAAACTATTAGCATTCGTTTTGTTTTAGGGCCATTGCGTGCGCATCCAAAATTCTCCCGCCGGGCCGCCCTATCCTCCCTATACAGCTTGAAACTCTTACGTCACATATGAACTGCGCATGCCCCGCCATATTGAAGACACATCGCACATGGTGAAAACTGCAAATTTGAATATTATTGAGATATGCGTGATTTACTGATGTGCATATCGCTCAAAATCAAATAGAAGCCCAATATGAAGATTTCACACATGGTTTCTGTATAAAGTTATTATTCTTATATATTTTCTACGTTTGCAAAAAAACAATTCAATTCTACATGTTCTGATGTGCATATCGCTCAAATAGAAGCCCAATATGAAGATTTCATCTATGTTTTCTGTATAAAGTCATTATTCTTTATATTTTCCATGTTTGCAAAAAACAACTCAATTCTATCAGGGGCCCACCACTACCAACTTAGTTAAAAATTGAGATAGAGATGTGAAACTTGGGCAGAGTATGTTATAGAAAGTTGTGAACAACATATCACTCAGCTAAAAAAATACCAGCCAGCTACACTTTGGGATTTTGGCTGTCAGCTGTTATTTTTTACCAGCTGGGAAAGTTACCAGCTCAGAATTTGTATGGAATTAACAGCTGTTAACTTTGTTCGTGGATGTTTGTCAATGCCATTTTTTTTTAACAGCTGGTAATGAGCGAATTTCTTTAATAAATAATTAAATGTTAAAAACTTATAATTACAGTAGAAATATCATTAGGCTTGAACAATCTTTGTCAAATAGTGTTCATACAATATAATTTATTTTTTATTTTGCAGTTGTCAATGGCGAAATTGGCAGTTGGTGTCAAAATCTCAATACTTTACCAGCCAGGCAATTAAATTCATCAGTCTGTCAGCTAGGCCATTTTGAAATGTCAAATGTATTTTGAGCCAGCTGATTCATACAAAAAAAAGTTCCCAGCTGGTAAACATACCAGCTGGAAATGAAATGCATTAGTTACAAGCTGCCAGCCAGAAACGTGTGCATATTGGCTCTTTTTGCATATCATATAGTGGTGGGCCCCTGTTCTATATGTTCTGATGTGCATGTCGCTCAAATAGAAGACCAATATGAAGATTTCATCTATGTTTTCTGTATTAAGTCATTAAATTTCTACGTTTGAAAAAAAAAATCCTTGGAAAGGGCTAGTTATTTAGGGAGTGGATTCCATGACTGATCAAAGGGTATTTTGACATTGGTGTGAAAAACGCCAAAATGCCAATTATCAGCATTCACAGTATTGCTCTTCAAAATCCTTGTGTACAAAGTCAAACCTGTGATCAAAGAGCATTCCGTCATTGTTTCCATAGCTTTGAGTCATGTCTTCCCTTTTTGAGAGAAATGCTTTCACACGCATAAGATATTTTTCACACAAATAAGATATTTTTCACTTTATTGACAATATTAAGTATACATCACTGATCATAATTAGTTGTTACAATACGGACAAGGACAATGTATGTATTTTAAAATATAGATATTATTGGGGAAAAAAGTGTGCAAAAAGATGCATTTTTGGTGAAGATATGCCATAAAATATAAATCTTTTGTACAGAGATTGGTTTCACCTCCAAGGTTTCACCATGGCGGCCATGTCTGATCATTATGACACCTGGTGGCCATCAGCGGAACTAATGGTGGGCGATAATATAAGTAAGCCTAGTGTGCTGTATGCCAGTCTGGGCGGGCGGATCGGGACCCCGATCATGTGACTTAGCTTTCCCGATCATGTGACAGTACGCCCTGTCAGGTGACAGTACGCCCGGTCGTGTTCCCGTTTTGGTGCAAAACGAGCCAGGCCCTTGTTTTTAGCGTGAAAACGAATGTTAACTGGCATTGAAATATTAATATATCGCGCAATAATGGGTGGTTTTGTTCTGTTCTCGACCTGCAAAGTGTAATTTGTGATAATATTATGTATATGCCTTTATTTATCATCGATCCGCTACGTCACTCCCGCTTTTTAAAATGACAACCTCGTATTGCGTAATGCATGTTAAATGAATGGATGGTTTTGTTCTGTTCTTGACCTGCAAAGCGAATTTGTGATAATATTGGGTAAATACCTTTATATATGATTTAAAACATATTATTTCGAAATGCTTTGTTTTGACTTTGTTCTCACTGATTTCAATTATCAGCGTTCACAGTTTTGCATTTCGTCTTTGTTTCCACGTGGTTCGATTTTAATTGCGTTTTAAATGGATTGATGGTTTTGTTCTGTTCTCGACCTTTATAAACGCCCATGCTTGGGTAAACGCCCACCCCCCTCTTTTACTTTGTCCCCAATTAGCCGCCCATGGGCGCTAACCCGAGTGGATACGGTAGAAAAGAACATTTATTTAAGAATATATATAGTAATTGTTTCAGGAAAATATTTGAATGTTAGGTTTCCTGGGATGGGCAGGAAACTCGATTGTTCTTGTTGATAAAATGGTGATAAAATACCAGATATTCAATACTGGTGACTTAATAGACAAGATAAGGAAACTTGTTATCAGTGATGGAATTATTTATTACAGAATGTTAAGCCTTGGGCTACTGTTTGCACTTAAGGATTGTGTAGATTGGTGCATTATTTAGAAACTTAAAGATATGAACTTTCTTAAAGCATGGGGAAGAACATTCCTTTTATCATTTAAGAGAGAAATATATAAGTAGAGTGATTTATAATGAGAGTTGAGTGCCTCAATGTAGCATATTTGAGTTCACCAGTGAAAATGGTGTTGACTTCCTAAATGCATGGAGGAAGAAAAGATTGTTCCATCATTTTAAAGAGAGAGAATATATATATATATAAAAGTTTGTTCCATCATTTTAAAGAGAGAGAATATATATATATGCGGAGGGATTTTAAAATGAAAGTCGTGTCTCCAATGCAGCATATATGGGTTGACGAGTGAATGGTGTTCACATGGTGTTGAGGCTGTTGTGAGCGTGATAAGACTGATCCAGTTGTGGCTGGTGTTTAGAGTAGGTCAAGGGTGTCCATGTGCTGCGTCAATGCTATATACCATACACAGAAAGGATGAGTCACCAGCTAGAAATAAATATATGAGAAATAAATATACGAGAAAAGGCTAAAAGCATAACATACTTTACATATAAATTACATAACTCAGTAATAAAATCTGTTGACAGGAAATTTAAGTTGGGAAAATAAGAGGTAGTTAATGAAACATGGATTAAAATCATAACAGCTCAAATCATAACTGGGAAAGGATTAGGTAGATTGTGAGTTCAGGCTTGATACTTGGCAAACAATGGACTGACCATATGTGACAGGCCAGAGTCGATAGAGGCGAGTACATATTGTAACCCAGCACTGACCTCTCAGCTGCCGTGATCAATGGCTGCACAGAAATAGGCTTTCTCTAGAATATATGTAACTGAATGCTCCAGCAAGCAACAAGATCACCTCCAGCAATGTCAGGCTGACTTTGTGCAAAATGTGGATTTGGGCTTGCTCAGATAAACATCATAGGTGATGGGGAAGTAGGCTTGAAGCAAGGTGTAAGTTAGCATTTGAATTGCACATGGCTGACAAGTGTCGCATGGAGCTCACGATAGCAGGCTCCACTCCACAGTCTGCTGCATGGTTCAGCTAGTGCAGGAGGTCACATATCAGAGAGAGTCTGAGTGACCCAGACTTTGGTCTCGGGAGGTGGCAGCCATTTGCTTCACACAGAAGTTTCTGGGCAGGATCCAGTTCCAACAAGTTTATGATAACCTTGGTCAATATTGCGGATTTGGACGACACATTTGCAGCAATGATCTAAGAAACGAGGGGGATTTTATCCCCTCTAAAGTACAGTCAAATTTCACTGATTCAATCTCAAAGGAATATCATTGGACGACAGCAAACATGACAAAACGTGAGTACATGTGTGAAGGGGTTTAACACAGCACAGATCAACTGCTGTGGATACCACATATGGCCATGACCATGAAAGTCCTCCACATCACCTCAAGTTCACCACCACACAGTGACATTAAGGTTTTAGTTTGTAAGAGATTGGTATTTTATGGGGGATAGAGTTGAGGAGTGGGAGGATGAGAAGGGACAGGAGGCAGTGTGCAGGAATGTACAGAGATCTAAGTAGGTCAGCCTCGTCTGTCACTCTGACATCTGTACCGGCACTTGTTGTTCAGCAAGTATCACCATACTTGCCATACTGTTGTGCAATTCTAGCATATAACAGCTGACTTCACATTAAACCAGAGAAATCTAACTTTAGCTGTTCATAAACTTGATCGACAAATCACTCCTTTATTGCAACCTTGAAATGTTTCATAATGTATTATTTATAGACTTATTGCCTGAAGATATTAACCTGAGATGGATACTGGGATTAATTTGGGGAAAGTTGCTGTTTGCTTGGCACACTAGTTAGCTGTGTCACCCGCCATTGAGAGCCAAAGATCAGAGATTTCAGATCAATTATATCCTCTCATGATAGAAACTGCTAGTGTCCATAATGATTGTGAAATATTTTCAGTTCTTCAACAGAAAGGTGTGAATGATATGCTCATTGTATAAAGCCAAAGAGAATTATGAAGTGTGATAATATAAATATAATTCATACTCTGGTTTGACCATAACATTTAAATATGCTGATTCAGAGATATTTCTAGAAGAAAACACTTTTGTGACTTTCGCCTCTTATAAACTTATAGTGAAGAGATAACTCAAATTAAATGAGACAATGTAATAAAGCTATTAAAGGGCTTTTCTTAAAGGACAATGTATGACAATCAATCACTGTACATTGCAATAATGATATGCAATTTCCTATCGTATTCCTGAGTGTGAAGTATATAGTGCTTGAAAAAGAGAACAAAATACATTAAAAAAAAGATAGATGGGCCCATTGTCTCCTTAGGAAATGTAGAATATATATGGCATATGGGTCTGGCCGAGCGGTAACAGAGTTACACTCCCACTACATAAATTGTCATAACTTTTGAACAGTACATACTAAAATCACAATTCTTACATGTAATTGTAGGTCTTACCATGTACTTGCATGATAGTTTTTGGAGATATTTCAAAAATTATTTTTTTATGCTGAAAATGGTAAATTAGTACTCGGTAACAGAGTTACAGAAAATTAACACCTGTTTCGGGGCCATAAATGTAAAGTCATCTAACATGCGGTTCTTTTTTCAAAACATGTCATTTTTGAATTGCATGTCACTTTAAATATATCTAACCATATTATTCCCAAATATTAAAAGAATTGGTGCACTATTTCATATTGAAAATAAGGTTAATCATCACCAAGGTTCGGTAACAGAGTTACACGGTAACAGAGTTACATATGTTTAACTTCTGTTTTGTATTACTAACTCACTGTTTTTGTCAAATGTCTTGTTTTTGTAGACATAGTTAGTGTTAGTATGATCCAGAATTACACTTTTCATAATCCTTTGTGAAGTTTTGGATCATAATTATTAAATTAAATTGCTAAATATAATGACGGGAGGGGAAAAACTGCTTTGGCTTCACTGCTCAAATTTGGTAAACATATCATAACACATTTTATTTTGTGCACTGCAATTATGGATGTTGAGGCAATATTTGATAAGTAAAAATATAATACATAAAGAGAAATAACAAAAAACAAAACTTATAATAACCAAATTTATTTTAAAATCTATCTATTTTAATGATACACAATTTGCATTCATGCGGTGATCAATTATCATATCATACATCATCATTCTGTTTGCTAGCTAAGAGTTCATTTTCATTTCTCAGAGTTCATTTTCATTTCTCGGAGTTCATTTTCATTTCTCTTTTTGTGATATTTGTGATCCTCTCGTGTTCACTTTGTTGAATAGTTAGACATGATTCCTTTCTGCTCATCAGTGAACTCAAATGAGTACCTCAGGCGGGAGCCAGCCATGGACACAGTGGGCTCAGGGCACACAAAAAGGATCTTCTTAACTGGCTCCTCACTTGTGTCGTTCTCTTCTGCATCTCTGTACATGCCTGCATTTCCTATCTTCTTCAGGAACTTGAGCACCATGTTTCACCCAGTCATGGATGACACAGTGGCCACGTACAGGAATGAACGTCCTTTTTCTGTGTTCATGGGCACTGCCACATGCCCTCCTGGCTTCACTTCTGCAGGCTTCTGGGCAGCTGCAGCAGGGCTGGCTGCTGGGCAGTTGCTGGGCGGGCCACTGGCGTCTGGGGGACTGCTGCAGGGCGGGCTGCGCGGCGGACCACTGGCTGCCGGGGGAGAAGGTTGTACTCTGCTCCAGGCTGCTATGAGAACTGGGAGGCGGTGATTCTGCCGAGACCCAAGGTGCGGACGCAGTGGATCTTCTGTGTTCCAGGCACAGGGATGACGTTCTCCCACAGCTTTTCTAAGGTGGCTCTCTTTTCTGTGATCTCTTCACTGGAAACGAACAGGATGTTCACTTTCTTGGTCAACTCTCAGGCACACTCTGCATACTGTTCTGGGGTGGTGACATGGTGGCGTCGTGTCATGATGGCACTGAAGACTGCCCGCTTCACGCTTCCCCCGATGCCATCCACAGCACCCTTGCCATGCGACGTGGCAAAAAAGTGCCAGTTGACCCGGATTCCCTTCTTCTCCAGTAGAGTTGTGATGTAGTGAAACATGAACTTCTGCTTGATTAACTATGTATAACTGTTCTGGAACACTGATAGCTGGGTTATGAAAATGATTTGCCATAAGGCCTGGTTTTATACCCTTCATGGTTTTGATTGTGACATCTGCCACATGCCACTTTTGAGGGAGGGGTGGCTTCCGAGTGTTGGGTCTCTAGTTGTGGTTTCCAGGTAGCCTGGGGGAGGGGTAGCTTCCAGATGTTACTCTACTAAGGCAGTAGAGGGGTGGCTTCCCTGGTGAAGCTCTACTAAGGCAGAAGAGGGGTGGCTTCCTTCGTGTAGCTCTAAGAGAGTGGAGGGGTGGCTTCCCTGGTGAAGCTCTACTAAGGCAGAAGAGGGGTGGCTTCCTTCGTGTAGCTCTAAGAGAGTGGAGGGGTGGCATCCCTGGTGTAGCTCTACTAAGAGAGTAGATAGTTGGCATCTCCAGACAGCCTAGCAAAATTTTGGCTTCCATGTGTTTTATGTGACACCAGCATCCAAGTGTCATGTGTTGTGAATGTTGCATTATCATAATTAATTTATTTAATTATTTAATTCTGTTTCAAATATAAAATGCAGGAAACATGTTAAACATATTTGTATAAGTATAATAACCTGAAGAAAAAAAATCCTTCTCATTACTTGAATGAACATAAGAAATTGCGATGTCCCTGTTTAGAATGCCATGAATTGACTTTGTTCCTATTTTATCAAACAAAAAACTTAATAATATAGGCAAATAAGTATCATGTTATATGTCTATCACTAAATAATCATCATTCAAGTTGAATACCTGTAGAGGAAAAGAATTATACCACATAGTACATGATGCTTGTACATTCTGTAACTCTGTTACCACAAAAAAGTAACAGAGTTACAATAATATAATTGCCTATTTTCAATAAAATAAGTGACTTTCATAAAAAATGTTTTGGTGAGGTTTTTGTATGTACAAATAAGCTTGCTTTCACAAATTTTGAAGAATATTCAAGTTCAAGAAATATTTAAAAAAATTAAAATTCATGTTTTTTCGGTAACAGAGTTACAGTAACAGAGTTACCCAAAAGGTTATTTAAATTGGCACTAAAATTATTTTAAATTATGTAAATGTCATAAATTTCATCATGCACTGTATCATAGACTTCCTAAACACACTTACAGACCAAAAAATAAGTCTGTAATCACCATTCTTGAAAAAGATATACTACTTGAAAGTTAACTACAAAAGTTGCGTCTCGACAGGCGTGAAGGCAACAAAATTAATGTTTTACTAAAAAGGGTATAAAATATGTTCTACTTAACATAGAGCAATAAATAAAACAGTTTTGGAAACTAGAATACTATATCTATTAAACAGATAAACTTTTATAAAGCTTTGGTGAAGTTTTTTTTTTTGCCTAGATGTTAACCTTGGCTCGGCCAGACCCATATATATATATTATTATATATATTATATGCAAAGTACTGATTCAGAGTGATTAATATATCAAAGTATTGTATAACTAAGATGTGAGCTAGATAAGGATGATTAAACATACAGATAATAGTGGTGTGAGCACTTAATTTGTGACGTACTATGACCTACTTTAATCCATAGTGGGGAGATCAGACAGGCAGATTAATAGTGTATATGGCTAGACTGTGTGCACCAGTGGGAGTTCACATCGCCAATATATCATTGGCATGTACTCCAGGTATGTATATATGCCATGGCCCCACCAACATGGACGTACAACGATTTACATGTTTCACAAAAACGGAATCCTCCATACTTGCCTCTATGTTTTTCTGTTGCTATTTTGACCAAATAAAAGATTCCTGGTCTTGTGTTTGAAAGAGATAAGTACCTCTGAAACGGGCCTCGTCAGCACATTTATCAAATAAGAAACATTGACAAGGTTGAACAAGCTTAAATAGCATGATTAAGATTGAGAGTGAAAGTTCCCAGGGATTGTCAGGCCTTGACATTAAGGATGTTTTCTATTCCATGGCCCCTCTATAATGATATATTGGCACACAACATAAAAAAGATAAAATGAAAATATATTGATATTGAAAGGAAGGATACAACAAGAATCCTTATTGCAGTAAAATATTTAGTTGAGTGGTTATTTGTTGAAGGCACTGATGGGTACTGGGCCAGTGCTAATGTTGAGCCATGGATTAAGAACGAGGTAGGAATGTTTATGCTGCAAGAAGGAGCTAATCTCGAGATATTGGCTGAGTGGACACCAAAAAGAGGATCATGTCTGGTGCTTGCCATTTAATGACCTCAGAATTCCACCAGTCTAGGCAGAAATGCTCTTATATATTATATATGTATGTAGTGTCACTGCCAGTCTGAACAGAAATATCATTATATATCATAATACAGCTGGTCTGGAGAGAAATACCTTCATATATGATAACATGGCCTGTCTTGGCTTAAATGATGTTATATATTAGAATATAGCCACTCTGAGCCAAAGTACTGTTATATATCAGGTCACAGACCGCTTGGACCAAATACTGTTATATATCAGGTCACAGACAGCTTGGGCCAAACACTGTTATATATCAGGTCACAGACAGCTTGGGCCAAATACTGTTATATCTGTACTGATATATATATAAGATCATGGCCAGTCTGGGCAGAAATATTGTTAAATACAAATAATGGTTATAAAGTGGAGGGCAGAAATACAGTGGTGCAACTGTCAATCTGTGATTGCCTGTTTTGTTCATGTGAATGTGCTTCTATATGGTCACTGCTGGATTGTTTTGATTCAGTTAGTATGACAACATGTTGTCTTCACCCTGCTGGACCCCATTTATGCCTGATCACTTATTGTCTTGGCCTCCGTTGGTTGCAGATTCATATTCTGACACAACTGTTGCTAATGATAAATGCCGTTTCAGTTTTAGTCATTCCTCTGTTTTGATCCATTGTATTGTGCAAGATCACCCCACTGGAATGCAAACAATATACTTGTAAATATATCGCAGTGATTTAGACCTGTGTAAAAAGTGTGCTCAACTCCCATCTATGATTCATAAAGTGTAGGGGGAGTTGTGTAAATGCCAAAACACTATAAGCTTTGTTTTATGCTAAACCATAAAAGATCACTTTACATTGCTTATAGTTTAAAATGTTGATAATTCTATCATGAAATCTTTATTAGTGTTTTTAACGTAAGTTTCCTGGGGTCTTTTTTTTTTTGTGAGTTTGTGAGGAACTTAACAGGAAATATATAGTACATGGGTGCTGGTCCTCCGTCTATAGACGGATTTCCGTCAAAATTTGAAATCCGTGAACGGAAAATCCGTCAAATTGAATCGATTCCTCCGTAAAAAAAATAATTTCGTGTCATCAAAATTGCACAAAGCGACCCAAAACATCGAAAATTCAGTCGTTCGCTTACCGCTTGTGGCCGCCGCCTTGTTTTGGTGTTGCGGGCTGCTTCGGTAGAGTTTGACAGATTTTGATTGGCTAATATTTTGACGACTCTGCTACCCACACCAATCGCTTTTCGGTTAAGTTTGCGAGGCTCGCTTTTCGCCGAAAATGTTCCGTCAAAATTTTTTTTCTCACCAGCACCCATGATAGTATATTTATGGACAGAAATAAGCATACACGGTGTCTTTCAGTTCAGATTTAACGAGGCTCTAAAGTGACAAATAAAGTTGAGTATATAGATGTGAGATTCTGATAAGTTTTAACAAAATATTCCATGAGCTAAAAGTGCTACACATAAAATACAGGTAATCACAGAAATGTGAAGACAAGTTGCACTGATGTGTTTATTATTAAACCAACATATTATTCCCCAAGTGGTTCATTAGACCTGAAAGCCTCACTTTAGAATCTCATGGGACAGAAAGAAAGAGTTCGCTTGTAAAACATCTTCTGGATAAGCCCTGGGGTGATGACTGTTACTTGTCCCACAGTTGGATCTGGCTGTACCAAAATACTTCCCTGCATCCTTGCAGGCTTGCGTTGCCGTGGTGACTGGATGCCTCAGCTATCTGTACCCATGGTAACAGGGAGGGCACCCAACCCTATAGGATTAAATCTAACTTATCTGCTTCGTTATCTTAAGAATTATCCAGGAAAACTTCATGGGTATTAACAAAATTATTTAAAGTGGGATATCCACAGTGTGGTGTTGCTGGTTTAAGCATATTATCCGTCAGATGAAAGTATAGATGGTAGTTTGGCGTTGTCAGTAGTCCTCCCTGGTTGTGTGCTGAGAAGAGGGGCAAAGAGGGGCGAGTCCACTACAGTCTGACTGAGTGTGATAAAGCCAGGCCTAGAGGGGTGAGAAGTAAACACCCCGCACCTACCTTGGCTGAGGAGGAGGAGGAGGCAGAGGAAGGCGTCAGGAACAGACCTGGTATTTCTTACCTCCATAGCTCACTGTTGTGCAACTATATCTCTGCCCCTCAATCTGCAGAAATAACCTACAAAATAGTGCTGATATTGCAAGCAAGCTTGTGATCAACCTACCACAGCCAAGCAGAACTGATATAAGTGTGAAGGCACCACACCTCTTGTGTACACTGGCTGAGACCGTGAGGAGTAAACGTTATACTCGCGGCTGTGTTGACCTTTGTGGTGGCCACGTTTTACAATGGACTGGAGGATATAGTGACACTCTCCGCTGAACTTTACAGCATTTCTGTGATTATTTTGTGACTTTTTTATGGTCCAGACAATTCCATTCACAAAGCATTGTGATTTACTGAATACTGAATAGAAGGAAGAATGTTTGTTAGATATTTATGTGAGCGCAAAGTGAAGATTTGATATTGACTGAGGATTTGTTCATTCATTCAGTCATTATGGACAGACTTCCTGCACTGGTGGTGAAGAGGACCAGACTTCACTGAAGCTTAGGATCTGAATGATAAGCCTGAAACAGCTGTCCTGGCTATCTACACAGATTAAATTAATGGCTGTTCCTGGATTTAACAGATTAGGATTAAGATAACAAATGCTGGTTAAAAAAAAATCTCCAGAAAAAGTGACCCAGAAATATTATTTGACGTCATGTTCCGAAAAATAGCTGAGGCAAACATAGATCAAGTGAATTGAAAAACATGATGGATAATGGTGCAGGAGATTATGTGGTGAGTCAGCCTGGATGATCTGTGGATTATCTGCTAAGTAGGTCAGGGGCAGATACAGTTACCCTTTGGTGCTCTCAGGTATATACTTGCCTCCTGGCTCACCTTGTTGGAGACTGCTCATAGTACCAACATGCACCAGAAGCAGTTGAGAAGCTGGTTTGTTTTACTTAGATGCTTGGAGCATGTGCATACATAGACCCTGCAGGAGTGCGCTCCAAACAGCACCTGTGTTTGTAATGGATACATGTAAACATGTGCTGCTTCGTGGAGAGTGAGATAGTGATAGACTTGTATAATATCTTGCTGGGGTAGCCAAGACAGATCATCTGCCACAAATGTCAATCTTGTGTGTAGAATTACATACAGCACCTCTTACATATCCAACCAGACACTCCTACACTCCTCAACAAGTTGTTCTTCATAGCCAAAGTGCTTGCCTATCATTTTGTTTGATGAAAAACAGTGCATCAAATGGCTTTATTCAAGGTCATCATAAAGAATTTCAAGGTCATTAGAAAGATTAACATTCAAGGTCACTATGAAAATTCACATTCAAGGTCATTATGAAGATTAACCTTCAAGGTCACTATAAAGATTCACATTCAAGGTCATAAAGGTTGACATTGGGAAGTGGTAAATTATATATGGGATTATAACAATGCCAGGCATGGAGGAAATCCCTACTCAGGTATTCCATCGTCGCCGCCGCCGTCCGCCCCTGGCACCCAGGCCTGATTACGGCAGCCAAGAAAGACTGGACAAGATGGATGGTCTGGTGACTGGGAGACAGCGAGGAGGACCGGACGGTCGTCGTGGGAGTAACAGTGGCCAGGAGAACAGGCTGAGAGATAGCCGCAGGGGTAGTCACCCTGGTCCAGAGAAAAGAGTGAGCCTCGAGGACCGCAGAGCAAGCTACCAAGGATATGACAAAAGGGCAAATATTGAAGACCGCAGGGGCAGTAACCATGGTTACGAGAAAAGAGTACATGGAGAAGATAGAAGGGGGAGCTTTCATGGTCAGGATAAGCGGTTCATTGATGGGCGTAGAGGGAGCAATAATGGTCAAGAGAACAGGCTACGAGAAGGTAGAAGGGGAAGTAATCAAGGTCAAGAGAACAGAAACCTTGTGGAAGGTCGAAGAGGTAGTAATCAAGGTCAAGAGAACAGAAACCTCCTGGAAGGTCGCAGGGGTAGTAATCAAGGTCAAGAGAACAGAAACCTCCTGGAAGGTCGCAGGGGTAGTCATGGGCAGGAAAACCACAGCAGAAATAATAGCGGTGGGCAAGAGAATCGTACACATTGTGAGGACCTTCCACGGATGAAATATGTAACTGTGGATGCAAGAAAAGGTATTCTTGGCCAAGAAAGTAGACCCATACCCATATCTGGTGGGCATTGTAACCATGGTGGGCATAGTAACCATGGCATTGGTGGACAATTGGAAGGTAGCCATGGTAACCAGGGTCAGGAAGGAAGCAGAGGGAGTCACAGTCAGGCAAGTCAGGGTGAGGAGAGCGAAGGGCAGACACCTAAATCCCACGCCAGATCACGTCGACGCAGGAGGAGGAATAGAGAAATTAGACAGGAACATTACAGCAGTTGTGAGAATTTATTGGATGAAGAACCTCCAGACATGCAACAGATAGATGAAAATCAGAGTAATCAGTATATCATAAGTGATAACCATCATGATTGCCATGACAACCAACATAGTAACATATATGCCAACCAATATAATCACCATAGCAACCAGCATAATGACCATAGTAACCAACATAATCACCATAGTAACCAATCATCTGACCATGGCAACCAACAAATCAGTCAAAAATACCAAAATGGTAACTATAGCAAAAATGTAAATCAACAGTATAACAACAGCAATGAGTGGTGGGAGGAACGTTTACCGTTGTCATGGCGACGAAGAGCAAGTACTCCAATCTATTATCGAACAAACGATTCCAATGTAAAAAGTGAGAGAACCGATTGGCAGAGTTTGCGAGCTGATCGCTCTGGCGGTATCTGTGAGAATGCCGACAGTTCATGGAGGAGACGTGCTTCTGATAACTATAGCAGTTGGCAAAGACGATACAGTAACGAAGGAAACATAGGTAATGACGGAAATAAACCGCGAAGGGGAAGCATTCACGGAGAAAGAGATGTAATTGACAAACCGTTGTCACCACAAGATATTGAGCAGAAGTGGACTCGTATTGTTAATTCCCACCGTGTTCGTCCTCGCCGTCAACGCAAGCTCAGCAGCCTTAGCTCCAGTGGATTAAACGATCAATATGATGCTACAAAATATATGTACTTTCCCCCAAAAGACGGGGGTCATGGCTCCCCAAAATCTATTAATCTCAACTCCCCAAAATCGAGCACTTACAACTCTCCTGTGCGAGAAACAGGATTTGATGTACAGAAATATGTGTATTACCCACAGAAGGAGTTGGCAATCAAGCGCACCGGGACTCCAGGAAGCACTGCTTACTTCTCAGATAGCCCCATGTCTCCACCACGAGGGGGCGCTCTGTCCCCCCAACAGGGGGGCGCTGCATACACAGTGACCGTAGCCTTTCATGACAGTCCCACCATGAACATAGCCGATAAAACAGAGTACAGAAGTGACCAGCATGCCTCAGCCAGTGAGAACTGTGGCTCTAATAGCGGAGACCCTCTTCTTAGTTCTGATAACGAATTCTCTCAGAATCCAGCCAGGAGGAACCGCAGAAGGAGGGGTAGGTCCTACTGCGCATGCGCTGGTGCTCTCCTAGTGGGTGGCGATGATGTCAAAATGTGGGGGAAACAATGTTGTCAAAATGTGGGGGAAACAATGATGTCAGAATGTGGGGAAAACAATGATGTCAAAATGTGGGGGGAACAATGTTGTCAAAATGTGGGGAAAACAATGATGTCAGAATGGGGGTGAAAACAATGATGTCAAAATGTTTAGAAAAACATTCCTTTGACATTTTTTTTAAAACCATCATTTTCTTTGCATATAATTTGCAGTGTCTTTGTTAGAAAGGAAATCATTTCCATGATATTGGAATGTCTAAAGAATTTGTTTCCCGGAAAGATTATGGCTTCAGATATATATATATTTTACCCAACTCATTGATGTAGAAGATGAAAACATATTATAAATGTTTAGTTAGGTTTTATTAGTTTCCTTGGCAATATTAGTTTCCTTGGCAATAATACTAGGCAAAGATATGTTATCTGGGTATAAGTGCTGTATAACTTTGCAAACACAGCCAGAAATGTGAAAAACAAAAAGAGAAGAGCACATACGCCAATACAGAAGTCATCAGGCATGTTTACTGTTGTCATAAGCCATGTTAAGCAGGTTGGGGACAGCCAAAGTAAATAACACAACCAAAGAACTTGTCAGCTCACTGTCTAGGATAAACCCTTGATTATTTTCTATGCAGCTTTTGACAAAGTGTAAGATTTCTTATTAATATTTACGTCCAGAAATAATGACCAGTGAAGTTATGGACATGCTTTTTGTGTTGGGGTCATTTGAGACAAGTTTGCTAGAAGGTAAACAACAAATTGAAGTGGGAAACTTTTGAATTTTATTCAGCTGATGCGGGTAGAAAATAAGTAGTTTTTTTTTATCCCTTAGACAAAATGAATAGACTGGTTCAACCACTTGTATGTTAAGACTGGTTCAACCACTTGTATGTTAAGACTGGTTCAACCACTTGTATGTTAAGACTGGTTCAACCACTTGTATGTTAAGACTGGTTCAACCACTATATGCTAAGACTGGTTCAACCACTTGTATGTTTAGAGTGGTTAAACCACTCAAAGGTTTGGACAAGCTGGACCTTTTTTTTGTTCAAACAGTTCAAGCTTTTCCCTCCGGGACAGGAGCAGGGAATGTTTAGACAGGAACATGTAAAGCCGAGGTTGCATGATGCATTTTACATGTTAGATGACTGAATGTTTGAAGTTTACCTGCATTTCTTAAGTACACTTCTATGTCTGAGGCGCCTGTTAGTCAACTTTGATGCTACAGGATGAATATGGGAAATTGTTTTCAAGTCTCTTGTCATACTATAGGGAACATATGTTATATGAACTTTGGTGGAACTTGCGAATAATATTTGTTGCTTATTATAGAAAAGTGATTGTAAGAAAGCCAAGAAGTCAAGATGGAATCTCTGGGTATGTGCCTTGAGAAGACAGAAAGCCAAAATGTTCACCTGTGTTTGTAAATTAAGCCTGGAAATATTGACAGGAAAAAGAAACATTTTTCTCCAGGCAGAAATTGTTGTCAGTGCAGCAGGGCAGTCTGTATTATGCAGCATTGCAAACATTCCTCTGCTATGAGAAGAGTTAAACAGCATCTCATGTGGTCACCTTCAATATTTCCTCTCATTGCAATTCTCTTCTTTTGCAAGTGATCTTTAGAAAGTCAAACACATCAATTTTCCACAAAAGAAACCTAAATTTGGTTGCAGTTGAGGTAAGAAATGTGTGTAATGATGAGGAAGGGGGAAATCTTCTTGAAAGTGTTTATTTTTAAAAGAAATAAGTAGGGAATTGGGCATGGGTGATAAGAATTGGTAGAAGTGAATGTGAGGTGAGGTATTGTTTGCGTGAGCATCTAGACCAGGCTGGCTGGCTGGCTGGCCTTGAGATGAGCAGCTCAGAGCTTAATATAACCCCACACTCACCAAGATATACAGCCAGCTCCGTCTCCTATCTGAGTACACATGACACGTACCATGGCAATATCACCACTCACAAAGTTAGGATTAATGTATTGTATCTCGTACAGCCAGAGGCAAGTGGGGATGAAATGAGCACTCACAAAAAGAAGAAATATGAATTAAAGAATGACAGGTGTAAAAATAAGTTTGATTTATTGGTCTGCTGATGATCATACATTATTGAAATATTTCTGGGTTTTTCTCTCCAGAATATATTCAAACAATTTAGCATAGGATTACTGTGTCTAGCTATAATTAGATTTTCAATGATCATATAGATTTGAGGAAGGGTACTGCCAAGTGATTTCTCAGGGATAAATTTAATCCTGAAGTAAAACATTGTTTACCAACAAAGCTGAAGGGGAAAAGGTCAATAATACTGTGGGTGTCAGCAGGAAACTGTTCACAACCCCACCATTCCATGCGAGTGACCCCCCTGAAAGGCAGGCTCCTTCAGGAGCTGGTTTAGAGTTGGGATGAGTTGGGCAGACATTGTTAGCATATCTAGACACTTTTTCCTTGGCTGAGCATTCTCAGATTTATGGTTGGCACAAACAAGATTCAGAGAAATAACTTACTTGCTGATGGTGCAGTGGCGAGTATGAGTTCCACTTCAGCTGCACTTTATCTGCAATTATCCTCCTGATCTTGCTCAGGGCTTCACATTAAGGATTTGTGTTACTGACAAGAAAAGACTAAAGTATCCTCAGATACCTTGGACTCATTGTCAAATCCGTTGGTCCTGAAATGAAACAATGAAAATTAAAGATGTCGCTTAAATCTAGTCCGGTAAAGTTTAAAAACCACTGACCGGGAGGTTGCAAAGACTCGTGAGGGCCAACTGCCCAGCACTTAATGTGAAGCCCTGTTGCCCAAGCAAGATTAATAATGGTCTGTGAGTTCACTTTATTGGTCCTGCTGCCTTAGGGTGAGCCAAGAATATACAAAATGTTTGGACGCACAACTCTGGAAATCAATTTGCATGTTACATCTGAAATATATCCATCCCAAACTTGTATTTATTGAACAACCAGAGTTTTGTTTGTGGGGTCATTTGGGTGATCTTTATGATACTGAGATGGGTAAAATATCTTAATTTTTCTGTCACCAGAATTTCACTTATCTTAAATTGATGTGAAATCTTAAATTGTCTCATGCACTTTATTAATTTGAGTTGTGGAGTGATAAAAGGCAGTCTAGCATGAGGTTAAGTTGTACTAGCGACAACATTGTTTCTACTAGTCCGGGACTACAGGCTTGTGCTTAAATCCCAGACTGAAATGTTCTGGTCCCTATTTCACATTGACCCAAATCTAGAGGTTTGCAATTATACCATGCATACTGTTACTTTATCATTCCTTTTTATTTATAAAATTTACATTTGTTTTCACCATTATTTTATTTACATGATGTAATTTCTTATAGAGGCATTTTGAATAATGTAAACAAATATTGCGTGTTGCAGGAAACAATGGAGCAAAGAAGCGCAGCAGGAAACAGAAGATGCGGGATCTTAACCAGAAGGATGCCAAGGATGGATCCGACCTGGACGCCTTCACTTCATCCACACCAGAGGTAGGCAATCAGATACAGCATCCATCATCACAGTCTCAGAATCATCATTATCAGTATTCCCTGCCATTATATGGGAATGATTAAAGTGTTCATCATGCACATTGTTTGTCTTGTCATCATCTGTGAATTTAGTCTTCACAAATATTGTATGTCTCGCCATCATGAGGAAGAATGAATGAGATAACCAAATTTTAATTAAATCAAATTTAATCACCATATGTGAATAATCTTAGTGTTCATCTTAATGTTTGTGAACATTAAATGCCACTGGTATAGTTTGACATTCATGGAATTCCAATGAACTTGAAACACAGTTGATAATATGGAATGTGAAGCAGTGCAAGTAAAAAATTAACTGCATTAGTGTAAAGTAAGATATTCCCCAGGAAATGTTATCAACATATTATTTCTTTTGTTCTTTCCAATATAAGGAAAAGATTCAAACTAAAAAAAAACAACCAAAAGGAAATGTTTTGGAGAGATAAAGACATATTTGGACTTGAATGTGAGCTTTTGTCATTAAATATCCAGAGTCCTTCCAAAGCTAGATTGGACTATTATCATACTATTCTGGTGTGTGACAGTATATGTTCACACCACCAGTGTTATATCACCACCATGAAACAATATAATCACGTTGAAAATTCACGAGGATCTTAATTTAGTGCATCAAATGTGTTGAGAGACATGACATGAGTTAAAAAGTAGACCAAACTGTATGGTGGTTTATGAGTGTGCTCCTAGCTGGAGCTGGAGCCTGGGGGCAGTGTGTGCTTAGTGGCCATATTAGTATCATCACATTAATGCTGATGAGAGGCTGGGCCCGTCACATTCATTCATCACACCAAATCAGGATGGGTCAATCCTTGGTGCTTGCTTCTTTTATCAGCTTGCTCAATATTGAAAGTTCAACACATGTTTTGATTTTAAATTATTTTGTTCACAGAAAAATTAATATTTTCAGTAAAAAGTTTGAAATTTCACAAAATTGAATTGAATGTGAACAATTTGGACATAAACATGAGTGGACTTAAATTTCTGGAAAAGTGAAAAGTGTCTAATTTCTCTGTGATGATTCGATGACGAGCCTGAAGTATTTCTGGTGATCCACATCCTGGTCTTGCCTGCATGTTTTATGTAGACGGGGCTACGCTTGTGGTGAGGTGGGGTACACAGCCTGACGACTGTTTCGAGGCATTTGTCTGAGAGAATATTAATAATCAGTCATAACGTTTTATATTTCTATGAATATTAAATGAGAAATGCTGTTACGTTTTCATAAAAAATATCTTTGCGCAAATAGATGGTAGATTTATCGAGAGGAGATGCTTATGATGGTTGTTGTGTTTTAGGCGGCAGCAGCAGTGGCTGAGACTGTGGCGCCCCCTGTCGAGGCTGCAGAGCCAGAGCCTAAGCCAGCTCCAGTACCAGAGGTCAACAACACTGTAGTCAACAATGTGCAACCAGCCGTCTCACGGGAAAACACACCACCCGTCGTCAAACCAGAAATATCAGCGCCACCCGGCCTTAGTAAACCAGAAAAACCCGAGGACATTGTTGTGAGTGAGCCCGTACGGACTGCCACGCCCTCTGTTGAGGCAAGCACTGGGCAGGATGAGCCCAACAATAAAAATATTCCACAAGTGGAAATTAGAGTGGAGACTGAAGATAGTGTAGCAAAGAAAAATGGCGAAAATGAAGAAGAGTCGAGAAAATCTGAGGAATCAGAAAATAGCACAACAAATATTGAGGATGCAGAACCTGTGATAAACAAGGACAAAATAGAACTCAAATATAAATACAGGGAAGGTAAGCATCAGTGACGCCCTCTGGTGGCAAATTTATTTCTTAGAACTGGAGTGCCATATGGATGGGATTACTACCATCAATGAAAGATTGCATGTAAATATTTTGGTGAAATTATACTCATTGAGATATGACCAGGTAGGTGTCCAGAAAAAGAGAGGGCTCATCAGTAAGGTTTTAGGATCTCCATAATATAATTCTCCCACATTTATGATCAACCAGAATAGCCTTATCAAGTTGAAGCATGCCTGAGCTTTGGATGTGTCTGTTCTCTCGCCATTTGTCAGTTGTTTGAGCCTGACGACTGTTTGGTCATGGTTAATCTTGGCCATCACGTGACTTCATCTGGTTGCACACTGCTGGTGTGTGATATTATTGGTGTGTGATATGATTCAGTCATGCATTCCTTATGCGTGGATCAATACAGTCATGGGATGGACCTCTGTGTGTGTGACCTTATTGGTCAGGTTTCTGCAGGATTAGCTGGTTGGTTGGGCCTTGCTATTCATAAGCCAATGCATTTAATATGCTTAGAATGTATTGTTATTCTAGTTGGTAATATGTTGATTTTTGTCAATTATACAGATATTTAGATATCTATATTGTGAAAAAGTTTATTGTCCTTTAAATCTAAGAAAAAGGTAAGACCATAAAACTCTTGAGACAGCTGTAAAGTAAAGTCATACAGCTCCAACCAAACAAGTCTTTTATCATGGTCCCTGTGATGAGTCAAACAATCAGAGATATAAAACAACATGCCAATCTTCATTCAGTTTCTCTTTAACCAATCAGGGATGAGATAGCACAGATTTAAGGCTAAATTTGTCTGATAAATTGTATCATTTAAAACCTATGCTATTTGTTAAATTGAAATTAAATTGCACTTCACATGTTGAAATTTATCTCTGTATTTGATTATCTAGCACAGCATTCTATTGACTAATGATATTACAGCTGATCCACAAATACATTGATGTGCATGGTCTGGGAAGTTGATAGTATATTGGGCGTAAATGAGTATTATGATAATCCCCTGATGAGTGATGGACTGGTTGTGACATGCTTGTGGTAATAGGAATAAGCCATCACACCTCCACCAGGGTGAATAGTCCCAGGATGGGGTAGTGATTATAAGGGAGGGGGGGGGGGGTGCCAGGCAGGCTTTGTTTACCAGACAGCTGTCATTGATACCCTACCAATGGCTATCTTCAAAGTGTGAGAACAATAGGTTGTAGAACAATAGCGACATGTGTGGGAGCATTTACTGTGACCCTACAGGCAACATTGTCTGGCCAGATGCCAGCAGAGTAGTGTTATACAAGGCCAGCTATCTGTGGTTATGTAATAGTTGCTTACTTAACTAACATTCAGTGAAGCCAGACCAAGGATTCACAAGCTTGTCAGAACTTATGCAAAATAGACAAGCCCCATCTTATACAACTCAAATAGGAATATCTTGTTTAAGATGAGAAAGCAATGGAAAGATTTTTATACTGGATTGGGGAAGTTGTTTAATATATAGACACATTGGATATCATAAACAAGTGAATGTTGAAAACAGCATGAAGATGAAAATAGTACCATGTGTGTCAGATATAAGCTCTGGTAAGTGAGGCATGTATTCACCTCAGTCATGAACTATATGAACCAGGTACTAATATCAGTAACTACTTTTTCATAAGCGGTTTGAGCCACAACATCTATTTCTTCACTTATGGAAGTAACTGAATGAGATTATATAATGCGTTTCTATAATTCCATTTCTATAATTCCATGCTGGGGTGTTCCATTACAAAGCAGACCAGCATTCTCAAAACAGCTGGAAATGATTTGGTAATGGATAACTTACCAACTTACTGACCAAAGAGTAATTCCAACACTTGATGTTATGGTCATAATTATAAAATAATACTGATTACAGCACAAGGGTTGAAATGCCACAAGCTCAAGATAGCTAATGTCTGATAATGGATTCCTTATCGACTCACAATGTAAAAAGAATAATTTATTTTATTTCTACCACTCTTATCAAGAACAAAAAAAGATTTAGTGACATATTTAATCAAGGGCATGGCATCAACACTTATCAGTGGTCCAGATGGCTTTTATTCGCCTCAGTGCTGGTGTTTGAAATTATTATTGGCCCTGAATTCAGTGATATGTTTTTGTTGTAATTAGTCAAAGTCAGAGGATTATGTCAAAAGTGACATTTGCATAAACAAAAGATTTAAGGTCAGGTCATGAGCCAGGCTTGTTTTTATGAGAACATTTAAGGAGAAATATTTGCAGGCAAAGTTACAGTGAAAAGAAATAGAGAGTGTGATTTTCAAGTGTTTTTTTTATATTTTTTTAATTCTTTTTTTTTGGGGGGGGGGATATTTTTATTAAAATTTCATATTTTATAAGAAAATAGTGATGAGGATGAGTAAGAAAAAATGACATAACCAAATTTTAGATAAAATTGATAACAGTTTTTGTATTTTGATATTTTATGTTTCAGACCAGTGGAGCCCCATTAACCAGGAGGGCAAGAAGCACTACGACAGAAACTTTCTACTGCAGCTGCAGTACAGTACAGATTCTCTCTCCAAACCTGAAGGACTTCCCAAACTTCCTGATGTGATATTAGATAAGGTGTGTATCTGCCATTCAAACAACTTAAAGACCATTCCTAGTATACCGTGATCCTGTCACTTTCACCATTGCTGTGATCAAAGTGTCTTCAAAAGGACAGTATAGACTAGTACTATATTTTTCTTCAAGGCCCATTCTGAAAATATTCCAGGACTTTAATTAATGTTTTGGGGTAAAATCATGGCGCCAAAATTGAAAGCTTCACCCAGTGTTCAGAGCTTTGATCATCAAATTGAGCAAGCCAACTGACTGGAGCGATATACCTGATATAATATCGTGTTAAATTGTACAGTCCTATTTCTTTTTGATACATGTTACTCATTTAACATATACCTTTCAGCCCCTTTCCCGAAATGACCAGAGTCGAGGAGCAGGCTTCATGGCCCCCCGTCCTGGCCATCAAGTTGACTTCACCCCTAACTTCTTCAAGCCCGGAGGCATGGTCGGTGGAAAGGTAATTCCTAATTGTAATAATTCCTAAATGTAATAATTCCTAAATGTAATAATTCCTAAATGTAATAATTCCTAAATGTAATAATAAAGTATCACAGGTTACATCTTGACCTGAAAATAAAAATGGCTACAACGGTTGATGGAGTTGGGTCTTTGCAATTTTATAATTAGATTGATACAAATTTTAGAATCAGTCTATGGGCCGCAATAGAAGTCAGCAGAAGGATCGTGATAACAAGACCGGCCGGCCGCAGAAGGTGATAACACTCTCCATACAGCAGGATGTCAAGCTGCACCACACAGAGAATGCATGGAAAGCCACACCCGCAAACAAGAAGAAAGAGGTGAAAGAAGCGGATACGGAGAGCCAAACAGATGTAAGTAACACAAACAATACGATAATTAACATTCATCTCACGATGATAGGCCCTCAACACATTATTGGTCGAATAATATTTCTCATATCCTTGAATGATTCCAAAAAGTAAATATCACACCATTGAGTAACAATGATTTTTTTTAATGACAGTTTAGATAATGTTATATTCATGATTTTTTATGACAGTTTAGATGATCTTTTATTTATGATTTTTATGACAGTTCAGATAATGTTTTATTAATTATCTGTTATGACAGTTTAGATGATGTTTCATATTGTTTTTGATTGGCAGATTATCCTGAAGAAGGTCACGAGTATATTGAACAAGCTAACACCACAGAAGTTTCAGACATTAGTTCAACAGGTGCTTGATTTAGAGATCAATACGGAAGAAAGGCTCAAGGGTACAATTGACCTCATTTTTGAAAAGGTAAGTTTGACCTCACTTTTGGAACTGAACAAAGCCAAAATGGCAATAGTATTTGACCTCTGGGAAATTTGCTTTCTGAAAATTTTCACACAAAACCATGGGTGATTACAATTATCCAGATAGGAAGACAAGAAAAAAATCTTTATTGTTGAGAAACACTGAGTAAACTGTTTTGATAGATTTGAATTATTATGCTTTGCAAACCTGATCTTACAGAATCAAGTTTTAATATGAGATCACAATACAGCAGCACTGTTTACTCTCAACACCACAGTATTATTTCTTTTTCTGAGAAATCTTTCTTGTTGATTAATGATTCAGCCAGAATGTGGAGGAACAATGAATCCTGTAGTAGCTATTGTTTTTTTCCATTTCAGGCAATTGACGAGCCAGGCTTCAGTGTCGCCTATGCAAATATGTGTAAATATATGATACAGGTAAGTGTTTTCTGTATCTAATATCTGAATTGAGTGCACTCAAAATTGGATTTGTGTTCATGTTTGCACAATAGCAATTTATTTTATTTATTTTGAAATATCTTTGTCCGTGTCCTGTCAACATTTCATTGATTCATTTAGAGACAAGACAAGTGTTGTATAATAGCTTATTTTATGATACAAAATCTCAAAAAGTGGTATCTCTCAAAAAATAGAACAGAGCCAGTGAAGCCTGTGATTAAAAAATCCAATGTGCCAGGAGTCTGAATATAATACCCTGTAGCTAACCTTGGTATGAGGCTAAACATTCATGTTGGTAAATTAGGTATTGGTTTAGAAATTAGGGTTTTATATTGAATTTATCAAAGCCGAATCCTTCACATGATGTGCCAGAACGTTTTTTTCTCCAAAATATCAATGCAATTATGTATGCAATATTAAAAAAAAGCAGCAAAAGCTCACTCATGAATGAAATGATAACATATACTAGATCTGCTGTCCTTTGCGCTAAATTTTAAAAAATGTCCTAATTTGACCAAGCCAGGATTGCTAAATAAGACTTCTTTTTTGAGGAAAATAATTTGATCAGCAATTGTGGTGTGTTTGCTTTCTGTCAATTCAATTAAACTTTCCGACCATGTTTGCACTGATTGGGTCTGTTTTACAAGTCACATTTATGCTGCTGATATTGTTTAGGGTAAATTCAATAGGGTTTCATTTTATAAACATGAGTGAATTTGTAAGAACTAGAAAAATGGGGAACAGTGTTATTCCTTCCATAAGTAGCCTGTGATTTAAATGTCCAATGTGCCAGGAGTCTGAATATAATACCCTGTAGCTAACCTTAGTATGAAGCTAAATATTCATGTTGGTAAATTAGGTATTGGTTTTAGGAAATTTTAACACCAAACGAGGTGTGACTGGGTGGGATGTCATGTCAAGGAAGATGACATGACAACTCAGTAAGGGAGCACTAAATCTGTTTATACAACAATAGAAAATTGAAAACTCAGAGCAAAGCAAACGGCTCTCTTATAAAAGTTGTTCATTTTGCAATGTTTTTTTTAAAGGGAATTTTGACATGGCATTCAGTTTTGTGTGAGTTGATTAATCGCGCCTATGATTTTAAATTCCAATGTGCCAGGAGTCTGAATATAAAACCCTGTAGCTAAACCTTGGTATGAGGCCAAATCAATAAATACATAAACTAACTAAGAATTTGTTAAAGCAGAGTCCTTCACGTAATATGCAATAACGTTTTTTTCCAAAATATCTATGCAATTATGTATGTAATATTTTTAAAAAGCCAAAGCTCACTCATGAATGAAGTGATAATACATACTTGATCTGCTGTCCTCTGTGCTAATTTTTTTTAAATGTCCTGATTTGACCAGGCCAGGATTGCTAAATAAGAGTTCTTTTTGAGGAAAATAACTTGATCAGCAATTGTGGTGTGTTTGCTTTCTGTCAGTTCAATTAAACTTTCCGACCATGTTTGCACTGATTGGGTCTGTTTTACAAGTCACATTTATGCTGCTGATATTGTTTAGGGTAAATTCAATAGGGTTTCATTTTATAAACATGTGTGAATTTGTAAGAACTAGAAAAATGGGGAACAGTGTTATTCCTTCCATAAGTAGCCTGTGATTTAAATGTCCAATGTGCCAGGAGTCTGAATATAACACCCTGTAGCTAACCTTGGTATGAGGCTAAATATTCATGTTGGTAAATTAGGTATTGGTTTTAGGAAATTTTAACACCAAATGAGATAACCATAGGCATGAAGTAGAATTTCTTTGTTGTATGGGCCTTGGGCTGTAGTACAGTCTGTTAGATGGCAAGCTTATGACGATCAGTTCCTCTGGGATGATCCACAGGTCATGGGTTTGATTCCCAGCCATACTGAGATTACATTCATGTTACAATTTCTCATATGAGCTGAGGCCTGTGCCAAAATGGTTAACCTGTTGTCCTTGTAAATCTGTGACTGGGTGGGATGTCATGTCAAGGAAGATGACATGACAACTCAGTAAGGGAGCACTAAATCTGTTTATACAACAATAGAAAATTGAAAACTCAGAGCAAAGCAAACAGCTCTCTTATAAAAGTTGTTCATTTTGCAATGTTTTTTTTAAAGGGAATTTTGACAAATGACATTCAGTTTTGTGTGAGTTGATTTCTCGAGCCTATGATTTTAAATTCCAATGTGCCAGGAGTCTGAATATAAAACCCTGTAGCTAAACCTTGGTATGAGGCCAAATCAATAAATACATAAACTATCTAAGAATTTGTTAAAGCAGAGTCCTTCACGTGATATGCAAGAACGTTTTTTTCCAAAATATCTATGCAATTATCTATGCAATATTTAAAAAAAAAACCAAAGCTCACCCATGAATGAATGAAGTGATAATACATACTTGATCTGCTGTCCTTTGCCATAATCTTTGAAAAATGTCCTGATTTTACTAGGCCAGTATTGCTAAATAAGACTTCATTTTGAGGAAAATAACTTCAGTTGATAAACATGAGTGAATTTGTAAGAACTAGAAAAATGGGGAACAGTGTTATTCCTTCCATAAGTAGCCTGTGATTTAAATGTCCAATGTGCCAGGAGTCTGAATATAACACCCTGTAGCTAACCTTGGTATGAGGCTAAATAAATACAAGGAATTATGGGAGAATATCGGGGGCCTATTTACAGGAATTTTTAACAAGATTGTGATGAATTTGATGGAGTAAGGAATGAGAAGTATGCTTGGTTGTGTTTGCAGCTCAAAGTGCCTCTGGACGCGAAGCCTGAGGAGATGACCACATTCCGGAAGCTGCTGCTCAACCGGTGCCAGAAGGAGTTTGAGAAGGACATCCAGGCCGAGGCCACGGAGGAGCAGAGGGAGAAAGACTTCCAGGAGACTCTGGTGAGAAACTTGACCACTCTCACGGTGGTGGACATAGTCTAAAGCCTTGCTTCCTTGTGTCTATGCCAGGGGGTGAGAAACTTGACCACTCTCACGGTGGTGGACATAGTCTAAAGCCTTACTTCCTTGTGTCTATGCCAGGGGGGTGAGAAACTTGACCACTCTCACGGTGGTGGACATAGTCTAAAGCCTTACTTCCTTGTGTCTATGCCAGGGGGGTGAGAAACTTGACCACTCTCACGGTGGTGGACATAGTCTAAAGCCTTGCTTCCTTGTGTCTATGCCAGGGGGGTGAGAAACTTGACCACTCTCACGGTGGTGGACATAGTCTAAAGCCTTGCTTCCTTGTGTCTATGCCAGGGGGGTGAGAAACTTGACCACTCTCACGGTGGTGGACATAGTCTAAAGCCTTACTTCCTTGTGTCTATGCCAGGGGGGTGAGAAACTTGACCACTCTCACGGTGGTGGACATAGTCTAAAGCCTTACTTCCTTGTGTCTATGCCAGGGGGGTGAGAAACTTGACCACTCTCACGGTGGTGGACATAGTCTAAAGCCTTACTTCCTTGTGTCTATGCCAGGGGGGTGAGAAACTTGACCACTCTCACGGTGGTGGACATAGTCTAAAGCCTTGCTTCCTTGTGTCTATGCCAGGGGGGTGAGAAACTTGACCACTCTCACGGTGGTGGACATAGTCTAAAGCCTTACTTCCTTGTGTCCATAGTAAACTTAACCATGTGGCTCTCATGTCGGACATGGTCTAAAGCCTTACTTCCTTGTGTGTGTCCTTGCCAATATGTGAGAAACAGACATAGTCTAAAAGTCTTGTTTCCGTGAGAAACTTGACCATTCTCCTGGTGGACAAAGACTGAAGCCTTGTTTATGTGCCTGGCAATTGACCACACAGCTCTCGTGTCCACAAATAATTAAAACCAAAGGCAAAAAATGCTTGGCACATGTTGTAAAGCTGCTGTATGAACTAAGAAAACAACACATAAACCATTGATATATTTAAAAGTTGCATGCCATTAAGAGTTGCATGACATTAGTCTGTTTTCTCCAGTCAAATGATAGGAAATATTGTTTAAAGACCTCAAAAGTTGCCAGCCTAACCAGATTTTACTGGGAAAGTGCAAAAGGGCAAGCTAAAATTGTGAGTGATGGTTCAGATAAAAAATTCCCTGTGTTCTTCCAAGATTCTTCATAATGCTGACTTTCTGCAATATTTTAATGCATGGTGTGCCATTGTGGATTAGTACAAGGAATTTGTCTTATTATGTTTTATTAATTTTTTTCTTAAATGTTGCAGAAAAAAGCTGGTTCAGATGAAGAGAAGAAGCGCTTAACAGAGGAGAAAAATGATCTAGACACAAAAGCCAGAAGGCGAACATTAGGAAATATAAGGTAAGGATTGAAAGTTAAATTATCCTAATTTATAAATTGCACACGCCAAGAGAAGCTAATTCTTGCTTTTTGATCACCATTGTTATTATTAATCTATAGGGGAGAAAATCACATGGCCAGACTAGCCTCCATAAAATTTTCAAGTATTTGAATAGAATTTGGTCATTCCTTTCTGCTGGGCCAAATTATTATATTGCTATGTTAAGAAACGCTGAAGAAGCAATGGTACACCAACAGCGGAAGGTTGTTGCTCCTACTGTTCCCCACTGGTCCCCAACCACTGGTCCCCAACCACTGGTCCCCAACCACTGGTCCCCAACCACTGGTCCCCCAACCACTGGTCCCCCAACCACTGGTCCCCCAACCACTGGTCCCCCAACCACTGGTCCCCCAACCACTGGTCCCCCAACCACTGGTCCCCCAACCACTGGTCCCCCAACCACTGGTCCCCCAACCACTGGTCCCCCAACCACTGGTCCCCCAACCACTGGTCCCCCAACCACGGAGGCCCCAACCACGGAGGCCCCAACCACTGGTCCCCAACCACAGAGGCCCCAACCACAGAGGCCCCAACCACAGAGGCCCCGAGTCATGTTTATATTTGAAGCCAATGATTCAAGTTTCCAATGTGCCAGGAGTCTGAACTCTTGTATTGTAGCTAAACCCTTGTATGAGGCTTACAAATGGAGATCAACACTTCCAAATCTATGCCACTTTTGGCTCAGGCATTACCATGATTATAAGGCTGTTTGATTGGGATTTTATGCCATGTTAAGCACCATCTGTAGGATTTAACTTCCCCCTATCAAATTATGATTAAATTCTTAGTGAATTTTTCTTCCAAGATTATGTATTGAAAGTTTGCCGTTTTTATTTTGCTTTTAGGTTCATAGGAGAATTATTCAAATTAAAAATGCTGACAGAAACCATCATGCATGACTGTCTCTTCAAACTGTTGAAATCAAACGACGAGGAAAGTTTGGAATGTTTATGTAGACTTTTAACCACAATAGGAAAGGATATTGACCATGTAAAAGCCAAGGTGAGTCCATCATTTCCTGAACAGGATTACAACTGTTGGGTAATCAATCTTCCAGATTTCAAATTTAATTGGTCCAGCTTAAGATGCTTGTTTTTGGGGGTAGATTATAATCTCCATAAACAAAACACACAACAGAGCAAGCAAGTAAAAAGAATGTGTATCTTTTCAGCCGAGAGTAGACCAGTATTTTCAACAAATGGAGAAGATTGTTAAGCAGAAAAAGACATCGTCTCGTATCCGATTTATGTTACAAGATGTATTAGATGTTAGGCTGGTGAGTATTGCATAACTTTGTTATTAAAAGATATTTTTTTATTATTGATTTTTATTAATAAATCATGTTAAGATTCAAACATGATGTAGTTATGATTGAAGCTAAATTGAGGACTTTTGGTGTTGTAGAATAATTGGGTACCTCGTCGTGAGGACAACAATCCCAAAACCATCGACCAGATCCATCGTGAGGTGCAGCAAGAAGCTGAGCAGAGAGCACAGATGGTTCAGAACAACCCTCCGCAGCAGGGCGGCAAGCGGGGAGGGCGCGGCCGTGGACACCAAGGTGGTCGAGATGGCGGCCGTGATGGCGGCCGGGATGGTCCTCAAGGTGGAGATGACGGATGGCAAGCCGTCGCCACCAAGGCCAGCCGCAACACTCTGGACCCCTCCAGGATGAAACTCACTAAGGTAACAGCATGGAAACTGATTAGCAAGTTAGGATTTTGGTAACATCAAGGCGAAATTAAGATTTTGGAAACATCAAGGCGACTTGAAATATCTAGCAAGTTAGGATTTAGTGTGATTTTGGTGACTTAAGATATCTATCAAGTTAGGATTTAGTGTGATTTTGGTAACAGCAAGGCGACTTGAAATATCTATCAAGTTAGGATTTAGTGTGATTTTGGTGACTTAAGATATCTATCAAGTTAGGATTTAGTGTGATTTTGGTAACAGCAAGGCGACTTGAAATATCTATCAAGTTAGGATTTAGTGTGATTTTGGTAACAGCGAGGCGACTTTAAATATTATCAAGTTAAGATTTAGTGTTAATTTGGTAACAGCCAGGCGACTTCATATATCTATCAAGTTAAGATTTAGTGTGAATTTGGTAACAGCAAGGTGACTTAAAATATCTATTAAGTTAGGATTTAGTGTGATTTTGGACATATTTTGGACATTTACTGAGTTGCGTTTAATCTATTTTATTGCAGCAAAATGTAGATGATAATATTCAGCTGGGTCCTGGCGGTCGTCCGGGATCATTCTCTGGGTGGGGCAGAGGCAGCAGTGGTGGAGGCAAGTCCAGCTCTCAAGAAAATGAGCGCCCGGCGACGCCCGGCAACCGCTTCTCTGTGCTCAACTCTGGCGGCGATCGCTACGCCGACTCTAGTCGTATTGGAGGCCGAGGGTTAACACCCAGCCGAGAACAGAAAGGAAGAACTTCACAACTTGCCAATAGGGGGAGCAGTAAAAACATGGCAAGGTCATCACAAGAGCAGGACCGCGAGGCTGCTCTATCTGCTGTCAGGTAAGATAGAAGTCATGACATGCCCTGGCAGAATGAAAGTCTCATCTAAGGTGCTTGCCATAAAAATCATATCCTGTGTGTGGTGAACTTCCTCTATATTCTTATAAAATATATTTATCAGCACCATTGCCTGAAAGGGCACACCAGTTTAAATTATTCACCAAATATGTTAATTGGAATCATTCCCAATCACTAAGAAACTTTGACAAGAAGCACAACATTCCATTTGTACCTCATCAGCGGTTTTGGGGTATATAATTATATGGTTTGGCACAAATTTCTTGGACTTAAGTCTTGGTAGCAGCATAGTTGGGGGCAATTCCAGAGAGATAGTTGGAACAGTTGGGGCTAGTCCAGATGGATTGTAGAGTTGGGATTAGCCAATTTGGGGGCATAGTTGGGGCTGATCCACAAGGAAGCATAGTTCTAGTTTTGATAGTGTGCTAGAATAGCAGATATTTGAGGATTCTTTTTGGTAAACAACCCCACTTCAGTGCCGTAACTATTTAGAAATTGTCTGCCAGTTTTACGAATGAAGATCTGAGCTCATTGCTACAATGCATTTTTTCAGAATCTTTACCTTTTTTCATTTAAAAAATTAAAACCGGATAGATTTGTGCCTTTCATATCTCACAAGGACATGAGAAAAAGCTCATGGTTGCCCTGATCTCTAAACACTCAAACATCCTTGAGGGATCACCAAGCTCTGGAACTAGGTGTTGACCTAAATAGACCTTAAATCCTATGGGAATATAAAAATCTCATCATCCTCTCAGTCCACACCTTTGTTAGCTCCCCACACTTTGTTCCATTTGAAAATGGACTGAAGTTAAGCTTTTTAAAGACATTTGAAGTTGATTGCATTCTGCACATTTTAATGAATTTATTGCTGTTTTGCTAAATTATTCACGAGTGTTACTTTCCAAAAGGCACTATCCTTAGTTCAATTTTGTTTTTGCTTCTAACATAGTTTGCAAAAATTGGTCAATATCAAACTTTAAAACAAAAACATTATTTCTTAATATATATAATATAAACACAAGTTTTATTGTCATTTGTTCATAACGTGTGGTTCAAGTTTCTTCTCGTTCATTCTTGACAAGATTTCCAAGTTTTATTCATAGTTTTATTCACGATATTTAAAATTAATGAAGTTTTGGTTATGATTTTTATTTGTAATTGACTTGACCAGTTTGATGCTGCTGCGATAGCTGTTGCTGTAGTTTTGCTTGTAGTTGTGTTGAGTTGACCGCATGCATTAACCCTTGTATTCTGTATCACCTGTGTATCCAGGGGTACAGTTAATTCTATGTCTAAAAACAGGAACCTGATCGGAGGCAAACAGGCGACGCCCACAGGGTCACGCAACCAGAGTAGAGAGTCTAGTCGGAACCGAGAAGCCCGCGAACCAGAGCGATCAGCGCCCCCTGCCAAGGAATATACCGTGGAGTTCATCCAGAAGAAAACCAAGGCCATCATGGAGGAATACCTGCATGTACAGGACACCAAGGTGAGTTCTGCCATGCCTCCCTTCATTACCAAATCATTGAGGAGTTTGTTATTTTACATCAAAGTTGCATCAACTATTGGGAACCGTTGGAAACTGTCCGAAGTCAAATTTGTAAAGTAAAAAACTGCCAAAGTTTATATATATCAGAAAATAAAGTACTGCCAAAGTTTATATATATATATATCAGAAATAAAAGTACTGCCGAAATTTATAGATATCAGAAATTAAAGTGCTGGCAAAGTTTATAAATATCAGTGTTATTCGAGTACATTCATTGATGAGGAATATTTGTATTTCCAGGAGGCCAAGATGTGTGTGAAGGAGTTGGAATCTCCCAAGACCATCTACTGCTTTGTGAATACGGCCCTGTCTGAGGTGCTGGAGAGATCGAGCAAGGCACGCCAGCAGACTGGCATCTTCCTCCACGATCTCATCAAAGAAAAACTCATCTCCGTAGACTCCTACATTAAGGGGTATGTGCCTAAGACAGAATAATATTGATTTTCTTTGTTTTGTATAATTAGTTGGAGGTAAAACATATGATTAAAAATATAATGATCTGATATATGTTCTGACAAGATTAACTTTTCTTGACAGGTTGAAAGAGGTACTGGAGTTTGCAGAGGACATGGAAATTGACATTCCCAAGATCTGGTCGTACCTGGGAGAGCTGATTGGCCCCATGGTACAGGACGGCTCTGTTCCTCTCAGCTTCCTCAAGGCAGCTGCTGAGCCTGTCTCAAAGAACAAGGCAGGTCTGCTGGTGGCGGAGGTGCTCCATGATGCCGCCCAGAGAAACGTGAGTAGAACGCATGCTGCTCTCACTGCAGTAAACATGAGTAAATAGAATGCCACAGTAGTGAACATGAGCAAAAATCTGACTGACTTAGCTGACAATAATAAACAGGATATTTATTAGATACAAAGTTTGCACAGCACAGTAACAGAGAATGTCTTAATGGTGTAATCTGAAAATGAATGGGGATAATACACATTTGCATGAGACCCTGAGTCATTTTCTAATGATGTGAAGCCAATGATGTTACAAGTTATCCCTGACAGACAAAATGCTGTTGAATAAATGAATTCCTCGTTACTGAGGCTTCTTGCACTGGGTCCTGGCGGTCGTCCGGGATCATTCTCTGGGTGGGGCAGAGACAGCAGTGGTGGAGGCAAGTCCAGCTCTCAAGAAAAAGAGCGCCCGGCGACGCCTGGCAACCGTCACCATTAAGAGTAAAAAAAAAACTTAATATGGTAGCTGGTTTGAATTGGGGGAGGTAGGGAAATCGGAAACAAACTTCTTTTTTAGGCCTAGTTTAAGCATCTGAATCATTAGAATAATTGTCTTAATTGCCTGTAGGATAAGTGACCTCTTTACATAATAAAGTTTGTGTTTTCAGGGTCAAATCAAGGTCGGGGAGCTGTGGCAGCAGTCTGGCCTACAGTGGACCGACTTCTTACCCGCCTCAGAAAGTGTCGAGGACTTCATTGCCAAACATGTAAGACTCACCGAGGATAATGATTATTATAAATCTAATTTGAATTGCGTAAATTAATTGTTTTTATTTATCTCCTTTCCTTATTCTATATAATAATCTATTTACTATATACTATAATATTGAACACCAAAATATGTTAAAATCAGTGATGCATTTAGTTATCCCTGTCAGACACAACTGGTGATATTTGACTATCTGAGATTTTAACCTCAAAATTAATAACAAAATTTTTATATACAATTTTCAAAATTCCAGCTTGCCCTGTTGCTTTATGAAGTTTTTTTTCTCCATTATTTTATTATTTGACTGATTAAACCAGGCGAAGTGCAAGCAACTTTTTAAACCATATTAGAGACACTGCTGACAATATTCTATTTTGGTTTGGATCTCATTCTCAATAAACAGAGATTACACCCAGAATGCAGTCTAAACATACAATACAAACCAGATTACACAGATTTTCATAGCTCCAAATTAAACCAATGGAACCAATGTTTATTTTACCAGTAATGTTAATGAGACAATAAGAGTAATTGAGATATCAATGTGGTTGCAGAAATTACAGTATACTCTTGGGACCCAGGAGCCCAAGTCTCCAGATGCCAAAGCTCTGTCCTATCAAAAGATCCAATCCGAGCTGAACAATCTCATCCTGGACAAGAAAGCCAGCAATGAGATCGTCTTTGACTGGATCGAGGTGAGTCCAGTTTTTTTTTCATAATGATAGTTATAGGTAAGACTAACAAAGTAATAATAGATCAAAATCCAGGTGCGATCCAGTCGTCAACATAGGTAATAAAAATGTTGGCCAATATATGTAGCATCTCACGGATGGGATGAGTATTACCCAAATACTGCACCTCACAACAAGCATACACAGGAGGACCACTCGTGCTGCAAGTTTCCCCTAGGAGTCCAGACAAACCACAATCAAATCAGTAGAACAGTGCTCAAAGTCCATATTGGGAATACAACTAAAGGAGGTCCTCAGCAGAGACCTACTGAGTTTCAAAGCCGATCTGTCAACTCGCTCAGCAAGGGGCATCCATTGACACAGTTCACTATGTCAGTGCCTCAGTTGCATCTAGTCCAGCTTTTGATAAAACATAATCCTCCTTTGAGGAATAGAATTCTTTAAAATCTATTATATTCATACCACATTTCAGCTGATTATACTACTGAAAAGTAGTGACCACTGTCCTTAGTAATACCTTTATGAGAAAAGTGCTGCAATTAATTCAGCTTTGAAATTTGCTTTAATAAAACTTAAATAGCACTGATACCAGGCTTACATATGCTTAAGAAACAACTTTATAGCCAGGAATCCTTGATAAAACAAATTTTTTTATTTATTTTTTAAAATCTTTTAGGTGAAAAACTACAAACTGAGGTTTTATACTCCACAAAGAGTTATAATGTGATAATCGGTGTAATATTTGGAAACGTTGACGCAATCTTATTTGTTTCAGGCTACTGTGGGCGAGCCACGGTCCAAGGAGCCCCAGTTTATCCGTGCCTTGATGACCACAGTCTGTAACAGTTCCATCTTGGGTAGGTTCACTTTCCTTCCATACGATTAGACTTGCAGAAAGGGAATATCCTAAAAATCCTACTCAAAGTAGTAATATCAATGATGAATTTAGTTATCCCTGTCAGACAAAACTGGTGATATCTGTAATTTCTGAGATTTCAAAATAAAGCTTTGCCTTGGGAGATGAATTCAGGAGAGATGTGATTGCTAGAATATAAAATAATGAATGCAAAAATGTTGAAAACTCTGATCACTTAATGAAATTTTCTTGTTCCTTGGGTTGCAAAATCTCTAATGTTGTCAAATTCTTTATATATAAACTCTGCTAGTTACCTGAAAGCAGTTTGCGGTAACCTTTACATATTTGTTTGTGTGATGATTGCAGGAAGCAGCAGTACTTCTATGGAGATTGAACCTAAGCTGATACAGAAACGGTATATACTCCTCCAAAAATACCTCGACCACGACTCCGAGCTTGAACTGCAGGCTCTCTATGCACTACAGGCTCTGATACACTCCCTAGAACACCCCTCAGGTACGTCTCAACAGTGCTGCCACCACACTTCGCAGCAACTAAAAAGATTGTGATAATAATAATAAACCTTTATATAGCGCTATATTGCACTAGGTCTGCTCCTGTGCGGTATCGCACTAGGTCTGCTCCTGTGCCGTATCGGACTAGGTCTGCTCCTGTGCCGTATTGGACTAGGTCTGCTCCTGTGCCGTATTGCACTAGGTCTGCTCCTGTGCGGTATCGGACTAGGTCTGCTCCTGTGCCGTATTGGACTAGGTCTGCTCCTGTGCGGTATTGGACGAGGTCTGCTCCTGTGCGGTATTGGACTAGGTCTGCTCCTGTGCGGCATCCGACTTGATCTGCTCCTGTGCGGCATCCGACTTGGTCTGCTCCTGTGCCGTATCGGACTAGGTCTGCTCCTGTGCCGTATCGGACGAGGTCTGCTCCTGTGCGGTATCGGACGAGGTCTACTCATAGCAAATCATTAGTCAATGGGGCGAATAGAAACGAAATGAGTTATCTTAAATGTCAAAATTAATAATTTAGAAGCTGATGATGATATAAGTTATCCCTGTCAGACACTTTGCTGATGAATAATTGAATTCCTCGTTGCTGAAGCTTCCATAGATAAAACCCCTTAAAATCTTTTGCATATTTGGATTTCAACATAAAAGTAGAAATAGAAAGCAGTGATATGGTAAGTTCTTTTTCCTAAAAATTTGCAATAAAGATATTGACAATTATGCTGATTGTTTTTGCAGGATTATTGAGGTCATTTTTTGACATTTTATATGATGAGGACATAATTTCGGAAGATGCATTCAACCAATGGGGCAGTTCTTCCGACCCTGCCGAGCAGTTGGGCAAAGGCGTCGCCAAGACGTCAGTAGTTCAGTTCTTCACCTGGCTCCGGGAAGCAGAGGAAGAGTCACAAGAAGACCAATGAGCATCTAGGAAATTAGCATATGATTTGAATATTTGTATTAACCAATGATGTGGCAGGAAACTAGGCCACAGAGGAGCCATTAGGATTATAGGAACTTGCAAATTACACTGGCCAATGAACGAGCCATGAAGCAGGGTCCCTGTGACCTAGTTCTGATGCGACTGGATACAAATACAAGCTGGCTGCATTTTTGTACAGAAATAATATAGTGAATTGACAAAGCAGGCAAAATTATGACATATGCCTCTAAATATATATATATATACAAAGTGTCATGCTAAGACTTCCAACATGGTTGAACTTTTATTGAAATTTTGTGATATTCTCAGCAATGTGAATATATTATATGATATCTGACCTGATGTATCTTAACCTATAACAATAGTCAACTACTGAAAATGAATATTCATGAATAATGATTTGCATATTCATGTTTTTTGATGGGGCGACACGCACACATTTATGCTCAGAAGGGGAATTTGTAATTAAATGAAATGTTGAGGAATAATCGTTATATATAAATGAATATATATATATATATATGATGCTGGGTTGATTTTCTACCTGAAATTTGTGGCTTCATGTATGTATTTGGTGCACTCAGGTTGTCTTGAGTGAATTGATACAAAACCTTGTGTATGCTAGCTATTTATAAAGAAATCTATATTCACTGCTGCTATTTTGCCAAGATGATAATGGATGAAAAGATGAAGTTAACGCCAGACTCCTATTTGATTGGTTCTGGTGGCAAATAACAGTATAATCGTAATTGTGGCGCTTATGAATACATTCGCGATGATAGTATTATTTTTAATTTCAAGAAGCTGATGACGACCTGATTTAGTGAATTTTGAGTTCACATCATGCCTGGTGCTATGGTACTGGATAAAGAAACTCGAGCAGCGCCACCTTGTGTAGGAATTTGCATCGCTGTTGCCCCTGATGATGCTGGGTTTTTTTCCCCAGGGAAATGCTCTGAGCATTATACCAAATATAAAAAAAAAAAACAGGTTGATGCTTTGCCTGTTTACTAAGCCAAGGAATATAATGGGACAAAACAACCATTGTTCCTTTGTTCAGTTCCTTGGCAACTGTGTCTATGGTAGTTGTAGATTTAGGCACTTGACAGAGTCTGGCACTTGAAACGTATGACTGGAGTATGGAAAAAACAAAACACTTAAAATAGTGAAGTTGTGTTGAAAGGTTGGAAGCTGACAGTGTGGATTTTGGATGCTTGCAGCTTTTATGGGAAATAAATGGGTCAAATGCCTGTTTTACTTTGTTGATTTGTATTTAATTTAAGACAGAGAAATATATTATCTACAAAGAAAAAAAAACTGAAAAAAATTAAGATTGGTGTATATTATATTATTTGCGCCTGGTAAAGGGCAAGATTTTGTGTACTTCAAAGTCACTGCAAATGGTGAACACCATGGAGATGGTGGGAGGGAGGGGGGTAGACTACTTGTAATGTAGGATATGAAATGAAACATGTAATGTACAGGAATTGATTGAATATTTGTCCAAAATTGGACGGCGACACAGTGTATTAATATTTAAGAGATAACTGACATCGCCTCACTCTAGTTGTAAATTGAACATTTTTTGCTTACCACAGGAACAATTGATGAGTACATTGTCGAGACCCGCTAGTTCTAGACACTATCAGCAGTAACATTGTGTGCAGGATGAGATTTTATACTGCAAGCATATGATATTGGGATTTATTTAATTTAAATTAATTTGTTGAAGAATAAAGGTCTTGATCCCACAGACAACAAAACCACTTCTACATATAATTTCTTTTGTGGCAGACTTGTGCAGCAAGACTGGGGGAAAAGAACCAAAATGTAATTTATGTATTGTCCTATTTGTTATTTTATTTGTGCTTCATCTTTGTTTTAGTTTGATATAATGTTGACTGCAGACTGGTCAACTTTGTGATGATGGGAGAAGTTCTGTACCAAATATTTCTACACCATTGTATTATTCAGAAGAGGTCTAAATAATTGAGTCGGTATTACCCCTCAGCACTTGTGCATAACAGTCTGGTCTATTAACACTAAATGATGTGACAGTATCGAAGAGTTCAAAAGGGATTATGAATACTTAGTCAGGAGAAATGTGAGTTACAGCAGCAAGGCCAAAAGAAATATTGTCCCATGTGAAAATATTGATTTCCACTTAATTATGATGCATGTGTGGAAAAGCAGATAATTGTTGATTTAGGAAAAATAAAGGTGTAATTACCTGAAAATTGTAATGTATGAAAGAAAAATGAATATTGATCAGTAACATATTTATTTATTTTTACTTTTTTTCCTGAATGAAATCGTACAACTAGATCATCTAAACAAAAATTTAGGTCAAGATTCATATATTTTTTAGTAATCATTGATCTAATATGGGGCCTTGGGAAGACCTGGGTGTCTGGTCATATCAGAGAAGTGCAGACCATTGATGAAGAAACCTTGCTTGTAAATGTATGTATCCTGTAATATATAAGCCAGGCTGGATGGCCGCGATAAAGGGCCGTGCAGCTTCTCCCAGAAGGAGAAGAAAATATGTTGTAATATAGGGGGGAAATGTAACCTTATTTGTGCCATGTGGTACAAAGACACAAACTTCAAAATGGACTTGGAAATAAAGCAAACCTACTGTAAATAAAATATGAAGAAAAAAAAAACAACAAAATTTAGTGTTATGTGGTTATTGTGAGAAAAGCCCAGTAAAAGTATGAAGTAATCGATAATGATATTAATTTGATTTAAAGGACTGCATGAATTAAAGTTCCCTTCCACATCCATCAGGGCCATGTTGTGTGTATTGGACGAGCCCTCTCCCAACCCTTCTTTCAGTTTGGTGTAGTTTTTCTTCATTGACAGCAGATCCACCCCCTACTTAATTAGAAGAAACTGGTATATTACAGAATCTTGGTACATTATCAGAATCTGGTATATTATCAGAATCCAGTTTATTATCAGAATCCAGTTAATTATCAGAATCTGGTACATCATCAGAATCCAGTTTATTATCAGAATCCGGTACATCATCATAATCCAGTTTATTATCAGAATCCGGTACATCAGAATCCAGTTTATTATCAGAATCCACTTCATCAGAATCCAGTTTATTATCAGAATCCAGTACATCATCAGAATCCAGTTTATTATCAGAATCCGGTACATCATCAGAATCCAGTAAATTATCAGAATCCAGGTTATTATCAGAATCTGGTACATTATCAGAATACAGTATATTATCAGAATCCAGGTTATTATCAGAATCTGGTACATTATCAGAATACAGTATATTATCAGAATCCAGTATATTAAACAGAATTGCAACAGCAGACCACTTGATGAGATGTGAACAGCTTTCCTCCATCGGTGATAGAGGAGCGGACATCTTTTGTTATCAGATGAAAATTTGTGCAATGAAGAAAATTGGCACTGGCTTCCTGACCACATTAATATAAATGCTCTGAGCTTGGGGCCTGCTTTCGCTTTGGTGATACTTTACTTAAAGGCAACACTTTCATATCACTTGTCATGAGAACAAAATCAGAGCATCAGACTCAAATTTTCTCATTTTTCACTATTTTAAAGAATAAAGCTTCATACCAGTGTAGTGATATTTTTTCAAAAAATTATTTTAAATATTTGGATATATTGGGCTATAAAATTCAAATTTGGGGGAAATTCTCTTACTTGTCTTTTCTTTGTTATTATAAAAAACAATATATTCAAATATCTTAGTTAACTTCCTGTTTATTACATAGATACATAAAAATACTGTCAAATATCAAAACTTTACAGTTCATTACCTAATATTATGCAGAAGAATATCCAAAAGGTACAAATCCCTTGAAATCTTGATATTTAAAACATCTCATGCTTCTTTCACTCCAAATATTCTATCACAGTATGAAACAAATTATATCTACAAACTAAATCTCATTGCAATTTTAAACTTTTCCAAGTATAATATACACTGAAGAGCATTTTTTATTAATTTCCTGTTACTTGGCCAAATTATTGCAATACTCGATTTTTCTCCTTGATAGCAATGATTGAGTAATTTGACCAACTTTGCGTTGGACATGTTATACATAGTAGAATACTTACCACAGTATATGATTTGCTAAGGTGACAAACTGAACATGAAATCCTGTGATCAAGTTTCCCAAAAGTTTTTAGTTTTTCACTCATTACCATGGCTACCATTGAAGTCTCCATACATGGCTCAGTTGAACACTTTGATTTTGCTCCAAATCAAGGAGAAACTTTTATTCCTGACCAAATCCTGATCACTAACAGAATTTTCCTTGATTTCATCATCTACTTTCACCCAATGCCTGCGCCTTTGCTATGATTACATCTCTGAGAACCCGGGCCTGGTTGCTACGGTAACACTGTTCTATATATGGAAAGAAGAAGTTGGTGCTGCCATCTTCTGGCAGGAGTTGGAGGAATTCTTTGGGGGTTTTGGAGTCGGCAGTTCTGGACAAGACATCTGAAAAAGTTATATCCCTTTTAAATAAAGTTATCAGAACACATCTCTTGGAACTGAGGTTGAAACAGCCATCTGTCATTATATTTTACTTGAAAATCTTACATATCATAAATGTAAACTTGATTTTATCGCAATTGCTTTTATCTGGTGACTGGTCATTTGAAGAAAATGGTTCATGACCGTGAAAAGACTTCAAATCACAATGATAGAGCAGTAAATTCAGCAATGATGATAGAATGGTAATATGGCATTCAGTGATCATGAAAGAATGGCAATTTGCTTGTTTGTTTGTTTGGAGGTTTACATCACTTTCAACATTATTTCAGTCATTTCGTGATGAGACCTACTTGTAGCAGATATAGCGCTGCCTCACTGAATTGTCATATCGCAGGTGCTTGACACGACAATCCGCCCAGTCACAGATTTACAAGGACAATGGGTTAACCCTTTGGCACAGGCCTCAGCTCATGTGTGAAATTGTATCAGGAATTCATCCTCAATCTCAATCTCAAACATATTATCTGAGTGCAGTATAACTAATTTATTATTGCTCTCAGATATTATAGTATCTACCCCTTATGTCCAAGCATTAACGAATAAGGAAGAAAACAAAGTGCACCAGAGGCAGATGCGGTGGAAACAGAGCAAGAACACAAAGCAATCTTGTGCTGACTTAATGAGAGTTTGATTTGTTACCTGTGAAGATGTTTGTATAAAGCTGATGTCTTTCCTTGTCAGTTTTCTCACATTGTCTGATCTCTTGCAAAAGAATATTCACTGCATGTGACCACTGTAAATAAAAGGATATCATCTAGCTCAAATTTTCAAAATGGGGATAATTTTCCCCCGTTTATTTTTAGATGAACTGACATAATCCATTTTCTCATTTGTTCCAAATTTTAAAAACAGATTCAAACTACAAAATATTTCAAGTAAATAATTTATGTCCATCAAATTATCAACTTACGACATCCTGATGGTTACTTGCAAGACTGACAGCAAATTCAGGTAAAATATGAACACTCTTCTGTAATATGTCGTCTGCTGCATCTGTGGGGTTTACATATGCCAAAGCCAAGACATTCAAGGAGTCCCAACCAATCAAATCATGGTGTATTTTTAATTTCTCCAGAAGGTGGCGATACAAATCACCTGATGTAAACTTTGAACAAAGAAGAGACTGAAAATAAAATATAAAGCAATCTTATAAGTCTGCATTCATTTTTTAATCTAAAATCTTGTATGGCAAATAAAAAACAAGATTCCAAATAATGAAAACTGATGTCAACTAGACAAGTACATACATTTTTTCTCAAAATAAGTTGAAGAGCATACATTTTAGTTATCAATTAATAGGGAATGTATATAATTATTTCATATAAATAATCTAAAGGGGACTGTTTTCTTCTCACCTGCAGTTTGAGGAGAGTGCTGTGGCAAGTACAGCAGGGACAGATGGCAGCACCGGTCTTCATTTCCTTCACCTCAGCTTTAGTAAGGTCTGCATATATGCATGGCTGGTGCAGAGATTTCACACCTGAAATAAACTCCCCAAAATCAAAATATGTCAAATAAGATCAATTCAGAACAAGATTGTTATATTACAAGTCCAAACCTCTATTTTGTATCACTGGAACATTGAAGGTTTAAGTGTTGATTGGTTAACTACCCGAGGTTAACTGCTACACAATACGAACAACAAGTTGTTTTTCAAACCACTGAAAATACCTACTAGAACTGTACACATTTATCATAAACAATAACTGTACAACTCCTCTAAAATAAATCATTGATAATGGCTACTGTCAGGAGGCCTATCTATGAATGTAAACGTAACCATCAAGAGACAGCAGGAAGATATTTCGAAAACTTTTCCCTTCAGTTCAACATATACAATAACCACGAAATAGTAGCACATACCAGTAAATAATAAGGTCAACAAAATCTCTACAGAAAGGTGGACTAATGCTAGATAATATATGGAAATTAGGTTGTCCATATTCCAATATGAATTAGCAATGGATGAGATGCTTGTTTTGAGGAAGTGGCTGGAAATGTGTTGTTACTTTGTTTCACTCCATCTTTGAATATGAATAGGCTAAATTGACCTGTGTGACCTTTAAAGTTGCTGTAACAGATAATATGATGTAAAATTTGACAAAAGTTATTTTCCAACCATTCAGAAATGTAATCCATGTGTAAACACATCAACCACATCACTTTTTGGTTTTGATGGGTCAATATTAAGTTTTTGAAGAAAGATTCAATAGGAGAGCTGGAAAAAATATCAGTCCCATGGGTTCAAAATTTCAAATTTCCTCATGGGGAATCCTAGTGATGTCATCACCTCAGCTGCCAGGCTCCTGCTGGTGCTGGGGCTAACAGGGCATGCGTCACAGGATGTTTTGATTGCATGGCCAAGTAAACAATACACATGTGTTTCATTTTAAAACGGGAAGAAAGAAGTTATATCAAACCAAGGCAGAACAAAATAAAGCCAAGAATGATACCAGAGTTTACCTTCAGAATTACAACATACATAAACATGGAAAAACACATGGGTGAAGGAGGTCTGTCACATGGATCCTTGTTGCCCTCCCATCATGCCTACCCCTAACCGGAGTCACATTCTTGCACTCCACATGCTAAAAATAGCTACCCTCAGCAGCTGTGTGGGGTATACCCTGGTCAGCAGCAGCAGGCCTGGCTGACCGTTATAGATGGCAGCCTGATGAAACCACATGGCTTGAGATAAACATTTGATTTCTGTGCTTGTAACATATATATTCTCACAAACAAGAATGGGGATGTGTTGTGTGGAACATGTCCAACCAATTTTGAGGTATGTAAAAAATTGCCCAGGAAATGATATTATCTGTTACAGCAACTTTAAAACTACCGGTAAGTCAAAGTCTGATTGTGTTCAATTTGATATGCAAAGATGGCAATGGTAAGTTATTATTTTCATAAGAAATCAATCTTTTGAGGACAGACGGATGGACTGGCAAAAATCATTGTGAAGGAGATACCCTTCTGCCATTCTAGGGGGCTGAGGGTTACAAAATGTATTTATTATACCCGTGGCATACCTTGGAATGGATGCAGATCATTCAACCAACTGGAGCGCCTCCCAAAGTGACCAGAGCCTTTTGGCTGAAATGGAATATACCGGTATATAAAGATATCAGGCAACTTGTGATGTCAATATTAGAAGATTGGCATATATTCATTTTCAATCATTATATGAAGGAAAGGATAGAAAATAACCATCATAATGAAAATATCGGCCAATGGCCCTTGAAGCTATGCTGTTCATTGCTTTTTGTAAATGTTTGTGAACATTTTCTGGAAAATTACTCTTGAATAACTTACCAGTATAAAAATAGTAAAACAAAACAAACTTACAAGTATTTCTGCGAGAGATAGGGAGTGTCTGTTAATAGCTGATTCTGGTCTCCAGTCTTCTAACTGTGTGAGGTAGGTATCCACCAAAAATGGCTACAAATAGGAAACAAAACAAATCAAGCCAACTATAAAACTGGGATAAAAACATTAATTTCAATAGCCTTATGGCTGTACTGATCATTGCTTTTCTTTATGTTTTTTAAAGATTTTTGGGAAATACCTGACACAGTGCCATAAGATGAACAACAATATAACCATAGTGCCACAGAGCTTAAAGACATACGGTAACTAGATACTCGTGACAAAGGTTACAAATGGTACTGTAATAATCTGTGGTGTCAACAATAATAGATTCTCAGTACTATATGACATCTGACCTAATGATGTAGGTCATTTACTCTGTGCTGTAGTCTGCTAAGTGCACTTGCACTCTGATAGTGCCATGAGTTTGAAGAAAAAAAATGAAAACATGGCACTCATAACAGAATATGGCTATTAGTCCCAGGACTTTCATGTTGTTTTGGTAAATACTTAAGGCCTCAACATTCAATATTAATATGTAATTAACTCCATCTTTTCCATGACTGTTCACTGTTCCACTACAAGTCCTCGTGTGATTTATTTTTATTGATATTCAAATTCATCTTTAATCTCCATTTAAGGTCTATAATCCACAATGAAACACTGGGACAGACTTATGTTTTTTTGGCTTAAATGTGTTCAAAGTCATGTTATTTGTTAATTTAGCACAGAAAAAGTAAACTTAACCAGCTAGTCTTAAACTTTTATTATTTAAATTGAACTTCAACTCAGTTATTGCAGCTGGACACCATGTGTGCTGTATGAGAAATACCCCCCACTGACGTCATAGCCTCACTCTCATCCTGGAATCCCCCAGAGCATGCAGAGCCGAAGGCAGTTACGTAAATATACGAGACCACACGAAGTTCTCTCCCGATGCTTCAAACTGATTGTGGATTATAGACCTTAATAAAATAAATACAGATTTTTGTAATCTCCATTGGAAATGTACATGTTAAATGACAGGATTGAAGTCTTACGGCAGCTTCGTTGAACAGAAGGTGGCGTCTTGCATCACTCAGTACCATCTCTAGGAGTTGTGTCACATGACTGTTGCCATGGAGATGAGCAACATCAGAGGATGTTCCATGTAATAGTTTCATAGCACTCTCCAAGGATATTACACTTGTGTCCAAAAGTCCTACAAATCATGAAAAAATGCAATCATGGTGAATGGAGAAATTGCAATCATTATGAATGAAGAAACTGTAACCATTATGAAGGAAGAAAGTGCAATCCATATTATTCATGAATCTGCAATCCACATTAAGAAATCTGCAATGAAAAAAATGTGAGTGATATCAAGAAAGTGCAATTCATCTCAATCAAGAAACTACAATTCAAATAAAAAGAATTTGCTCTTTAGTTTATAAAGTTACCAATGTATCCGGGTCACTCAGTGCATCACGTGATTTCACAGCTTGGCAACCAGAGCGCGAGCCACTGGCCGCTGAAAACAAACGCGTAGCAACCATTATTCTTTATATATTCTACGTTTAAAAAGATAATTTAATTTGATATGTTCTGATGTGCATATCGCTCAAATATAAGCCCAATATGAAGATTTCATCTTTGTTTTCTATATAAAGTCATTATTCTTTATATTTTCTATGTTTGCAAAAAATAATTTAATTTAATATGTTCTGATGTGCATATCGCTCAAATATAAGACCAGTATGAAGATTTCGTCTTTGTTTTCTGTATAAAGTCATTATTCTTTATATTTTCTACGTTTGCAAAAAACAATTCAATACTGTATGTTTTGATGTGCATATCACTTAAAGTTGCTGTAACAGATAATATCATTTCCCGGGCAATTTTTTACATACCTCAAAATTGGTTGGACATGTTCCACACAACACATCCCCATTCTTGTTTGTGAGAATATATATGTTACAAGCACAGAAATCAAATGTTTATCTCAAGCCATGTGGTTTCATCAGGCTGCCATCTATAACGGTCAGCCAGGCCTGCTGCTGCTGACCGGGGTATACCCCACACAGCTGCTGAGGGTAGCTATTTTTAGCATGTGGAGTGCAAGAATGTGACCCCGGTTAGGGGTAGGCATGATGGGAGGGCAACAAGGATCCATGTGACAGACCTCCTTCACCCATGTGTTTTTCCATGTTTATGTATGTTGTAATTCTGAAGGTAAACTCTGGTATCATTCTTGGCTTTATTTTTTTCTGCCTTGGTTTGATATAACTTCTTTCTTCCCATTTTAAAATGAAACACATGTGTATTGTTTACTTGGCCATGCAATCAAAACATCCTGTGACGCATGCCCTGTTAGCCCCAGCACCAACAGGAGCCTGGCAGCTGAGGTGATGACATCACTAGGATTCCCCATGAGGAAATTTGAAATTTTGAACCCATGGGACTGATATTTTTTCCAGCTCTCCTATTGAATCTTTCTTCAAAAACTTAATATTGACCCATCAAAACCAAAAAGTGATGTGGTTGATGTGTTTACACATGGATTACATTTCTAAATGGTTGGAAAATAACTTTTGTCAAATTTTACATCATATTATCTGTTACAGCAACTTTAAAGAGAAGCCCAATATAAATGTTTGCAAACAAAAACAAAAACAAAAACAATTCATTCCATGCAGCCTTTCATGTACTCTCCTTTGCATCGGGCTCAGTAAAACACTATTTACTATATTGAAGAGGCCTAGTAAAGCTGGGTACCTTTGATGTCTTGTCATTTAATTCAGTGGTGTGAAAAACCCCAAATTTCAGTAAAGGATGTCACATAGTAAAATCTCACTGATGCCAATTATCCGCATTCACAGTTTTGCTTTCCAAAATCCTTATGATGTAAGGTCAAACTTGTGATCAAAGGGCATTTCGTCATTGTTTCCACAGCTTTGAGTCATGTCTTCCCTTTTTGACAGAAATACTTTCACACACACAAGATATTCTTTTTATAGTAAGACATTTTTTTTATAAGTAAGATATTTTCGCATAAGTAAGATATTTTCACATAAGTAAGATATTTTCACATTAGTAAGATATTTTCACATAAGTAAGATATTTTCACATAAGTAAGATATTTTCACATAAGTAAGATATTTTCACATAAGCAAGATATTTTTCACATAAACAAGATATTTTTCACATTTATGATTCTCGGCTAACAATACAATGTTCATCGTGAGAAATGGTCGTGAGAACAAGGGGAAGCCAGTAACATATGTACTCTGTAGATTTTACTTGGTTTTGGCCCCGAAAATGACTGCCGTAATTGTGTACGATGTAAGATGTCAATGATGGTTCTAAAGATTTCATATTAATATCTCGGCTAATAATAGAACTAACAACCATAGGATTCGCGCAACCCAATGATTGGCTGATAATAAGGATAATATCTTGTATGCATATAACGAATAAAACATCAGACTTTTTGGCACAGAAAAGTTGATATGATTGATATAAATGAATTGTTATAAAAAATGCACCCAGTGACCTCGCCTACGTAACAATGTGCACATACAGAAGAAGCAAATTGTTACAAAAACATACAAATTGGTGCTACTTTGTCATTTCTTGGCCGATATACATATTAATTAACAACTCAAAATTTAGCTTTTGGGCTCCTCTGTTCAAATATGTTAGTCTGGTGTATGATATAGACCTATTACTTTTTATCTTTCAACATCGAAAAAACATCGTTTTGGCCTCGAAATGGCTGCCGTAATTGCGAATAATATAAGAAGATGTAAGTTCTCTCTGTGTGCAATAGGTGTGTTCACTTTGTTTTCAGCGGCTCCAATATGGCCGCCGTGGTCGTGAGGGAAGTTACGTGACCCGTGACGTTGCATCAAGGTAGGGAATATATAGTAAAAAAATAAAATTCTATAGCAGACATTTACATTCCAATGTCGTGTGTTCTGCCTATTTGTTTTGGGGAGACTGCATTATTTTAAACTAAATTCATTTTTGTCATTTTAGAGTTCTGCTGCCTATAATATGTTCATTACAGCAAAATCTGGTAAAATATGAACACTCTTCTGCAAAATGTCGTCTGCTGCAGCTGTGGGGTTTACATATGCCAAAGCCATGAAATTCAAGGAGTCCCAACCAATCAATGCGAGTAATAGAGGTAGGCTGCCATACCGGTGATGATCCTGAGGAAGACGTTGGGTTTGTGTCGCCTCATGAGCTGGGCAAGCGGAGTCAACTTCCGGTAGTCTTCATGTAGCATCTGATGGTTCCTCACACACGTCGACACCAAATCCTTCTGAAAACGCCGCACCAAATCGTCTTAAAGCTGTCATGGGATGCATTCATTGTGCTATCTTTTTTTTACTTGACTTTGTTATAATAATGGATATCAAAAGAGAAATATTGATCTTCCTCTGTTGTACTGGTGTTTTGATGTACCAGAATGCCTTTTTTAAAATACAATAAAAGAGAAGTTATTGTTTTCGAAAATCAGCTAACATTGTTGTAGATACAAAAATTATGAAACTTGATACAAAAGCTCTGGATTTTGTTTTTTGGAATAATTCTTTTCTATCAAACAATTTCATTAAAAAATGCTTCAGGTAATATTTGTACCTTAATAGCCATAGAAAAACGTACTTTTCTGAGGAATTTGGTACATTCTATTTTGCACAAATCTGATAGCTGAAAACACAACTTCAGATCACAATTTTTCATAATTCTAAGTTCCAAATGACATGTTCACTTTTGAATATTTGAATATGGTGTTAAGATGTCTCAAGGTTTCCAAAGTTGCTTTAATTTTTCCCTCCCTATACTAATATATCTCAGAAAAATAATAAGATGTCACTTCAATAGGAATATTTATGACCAGATGAAGAAAACACAAAGCAGGTGTAACAGGGATTTTACTATAGACCATTTATCATTTATTAGTGATTTTTAAAATACTTCTTTCACTAATGTCAATATATGAGAGGAGATCTTGCGATATTTGACCTTGGGGATAGAGAAGATGGCGGCCTCAGCCTCGGCCTGGTCTCCTTGCTGCAGATGTAACATGGCTGCCCCCAGAATGTCCAACCGGTGCAAACTGAGAAACATGCAGTCACCAATCAGGATGAAAATATTCAACAATCATATATAAACAGTTAAATATTGGTTTATTATCATTTGTGTTTCAAGTTTCAACATAATACAAAAACAATTTGATATAATATTTCAATTAAACTTACACTGCAATGCACTGATATGGTTTCTTTAAAATTAAACTAACAAACTAAAATTTTTACCAACATCTACTAGTATATGCAGGTATTTCATTATTTATTGCAGATATTGTTTTTGTTCCTTTCAAATAACAACCTAAATGTTTGAGGTTTAGCCAGGAATAGAAAGGTGGAAGCTGGGTAATAACTTTCAGTTATAAATCCTGAACCAATAAGAGGTTAATATAATAACATGTGACATGACTCAACCAATCAGGTGACAATGGGATTTTTTTAATGAATATTCATGACTTTTGTTCTGGTTACCTTTCTGCCTTCTTGTCAGTCTGGTTTGTCTTCTGGAAGTTATTACTCCATTCTTGTAACAACGACATTGCAACATCTGAAAGCAAATGAGAAACTTTAAATGAATTCCGTGATTCCAGGATTTAATAAGAGCAATGACTCCCGCCATTAATCGCACTGACACTATATGCAGACGAACTAACAAACTAACGAAATGACAGACAGCACCCAAATTTAAGTCCCCCTAAACTATAACACTGAAAACTGAACTTAATAAAATGGAATCTGAACAAAATTAAAATGGAAAGTTTGGGGTCTAAATATGCCTGTGTAATATGAAAATGATCTGAGCAATTCCTTGCAGTTTAGCATGCTAACAAGATTTTTGCTAAGGTGGATACCATGGCAACAGAAATCATGCAATCACAGCCATTATCAAACTCATATTGAAATTGAGATGTTGATATATATATATAACTTTCCTCAAATTCCCTCAAAACTAGAAAATGTCAATTTGAATGGTTCAAAACCAGAGAATGTGACTAAAATTATATACTGAAAACCACAGACAGAGGCTCAGAGGCAGCTCATTTTCATCCCATGTCCTTACAGGGGTCAAGGGTCAGGGGTCAGGGTTAAATAAAGCTGACAGATCATTAGCTCAATATACAGTTCATCACAGGTCAAAAATTAAAACATGGAATGTTGATAAAAGTTAATACTTTAATTAGTGTCAATGTGTATATTATATCATGGGATAACTGGGATGGACTGACTCACCAATGGAATAAGACTTTAGCTTGGATTTAAGAAGAACAGTGGATAATCTCTCCGGATTAACAGCCTTGTAAATGTACAGAATCAAATCTCCCTCCGTCTGTAAACAAATAAATATATCCCACTTATTAGGATTACAGTTTGTGACATCCTCATTCATTGCTGTGAAGAATCATGATGTAGCCATATATTCTCATTTTTTTCTCACAAAAATGTTCTGGTTTTCGTAAATTCTGATTATATATTGTGACCAGCCTTTCTGGTAAGCTCCTTTATTTCATAACTACACTATCTATTTTTCATTGTTATCTCATGTATAATTATTATGAAATATTTGAAATAAACTTCATATCTTTTTCTTATTCTTTTCTTGCAGTTATTATGGCAATTATTATGAAGAGATATGAAGATGGTAATTTTTTGGAAGAGATAGGAAGATGGCAATAACTTTGAGGTGTTCAAAGACAGGGAATAAACATCCCATTTTGATTAACACGAAGAAATTAAAACAAAATTGATGAAAAATAGTGGTCACCATGGTTAAGTACAGATAAATTAGCCTTTGTATTCACCATGGTAAGTACAGATAAATTAGCATTTTTATTCACCACAGTAAGTGCAGATAAATGATCATTTTATTCACCCTGGTAAGTAAAGTTAAATTAGCCTTTTTATTCACCATAGTAAGTGCAGATAAATGATCATTTTATTCACCCTGGTAAGCACAGATAAATCAGCATTTTTATTCACCACGGTAAGTGCAGATAAATGATCATTTTATTCACCCTGGTAAGTACAGATAAATTAGCCTTTTTATTCACCACGGTAAGTGCAGATAAATGATTATTTTATTCTCCCTGGTAGGTAAAGATAAATCAGCATTTTTATTCACCACGGTAAGTGCAGATAAATGATCATTTTATTCACCCTGGTAAGTACAGATAAATTAGCCTTTTTATTCACCACGGTAAGTGCAGATAAATGATTATTTTATTCTCCCTGGTAGGTAAAGATAAATTAGCATTTTTATTCACCATGGTAAGTGCAGATAAATGATGATGTGAGTTACCTTGGTAAGCGTGGAGATGTTTTCTTGTCCAGCAAACAGTACATGGTCCAGGAAGGCAAACAAGCCTCTCCCAATCTGAATACTCTCCTTCTCCTGTCAACAAAACACCACTAGTAGAGACACCTTGTGGGCAGAAATACCCAGCACATTATGCTATCAACAACAACAAAATCTGAGGAAACCAAAGCTGGTGGTAACTCTTGGAGGAGCTGATAACCCCCTGGACTGACAATTGAATCCCCTGGACTGACAATTGAATCCCCTGGACTGACTATAGAGCCCTGAACTGACTATAGAGCCCCTAGACTGAATATAGAGTCCCTAGACTGACTGACTATAGAGCCCCTAGACTGACTATAGAGTCCCTAGACTGATTATAGAGTCCCTAGACTGACTATAGAACCCCTAGACTGACTATAGAGTCCCTAGACTGACTGACTGACTATAGAGCCCCTAGACTGATTATAGAGTCCCTAGACTGATTATAGAGCCCCTAGACTGACTATAGAGCCCCGCCCCTGGACTGACTATAGAGCCCCGCCCCTGGACTGACTATAGAGCCCCGCCCCTGGACTGACTATAGAGCCCCGCCCCTGGACTGACTATAGAGCCCCGCCCCTGGACTGACTATAGAGCCCTGCCCCTGGACTGACTATAGAGCCCCTAGACTGATTATAGAGCCCCTAGACTGACTGACTATAGAGCCCCTAGACTGACTGACTATAGAACCTCTGGACTGACAATCGAATCCCCTGGACTGACTATAGAGCCCTGAACTGACTATAGAGCCCCTAGACTGATAATAGAGTCCCTAGACTGACTGACTATAGAGCCCCTAGACTGACTATCCAACCCCTAGACTGACTATAGAGCCCCTAGACTGACTATAGAGCCCCTAGACTGACTGACTATAGAGCCCCTAGACTGACTATAGAGCCTCTGGACTGACTATAGAACCCCTAGACTGACTATAGAGCCCCTAGACTGACTATAGAGCCTCTGGACTGACTATAGAACCCCTATACTGACTATAGAGCCCCTGGACTGACTGACTATAGAGCCCCTGGACTGACTATAGAGCCCCTGGACTGACTATAGAGCCCCTAGACTGACTGACTATAGAGCCCCTGGATTGACTGACTGTATATAGACCCCTGGTGAATATAGAGTCCCTGAACTGACTATAGAGCCCCTGGACTGATTATAGAGCCCCTAGACTGACTATAGAGCCCCTAGACTGATTATAGAGCCCCTAGACTGATTATAGAGCCCCTAGACTGACTATAGAGCCCCTGGACTGATTATAGAGCCCCTAGACTGATTATAGAGCCCCTAGACTGACTATAGAGCCCCTAGACTGATTATAGAGCCCCTGGACTGACTATAGAGCCCCTGGACTGATTATAGAGCCCCTGGACTGACTATAGAGCCCCTGGACTGACTATAGAGCCCCTAGACTGACTATAGAGCCCCTGGACTGACTGACTATAGAGCCCCTGGACTGACTATAGAGCCCCTGGACTGACTATAGAGCCCCTGGACTGACTATAGAGCCCCTGGACTGACTATAGAGCCCCTAGACTGACTGACTATAGAGCCCCTGGACTGACTATAGAGCCCCTAGACTGACTGACTATAGAGCCCCTAGACTGACTGACTATAGAGCCCCTAGACTGACTGACTATAGAGCCCCTGGACTGACTATAGAGCCCCTAGACTGACTGACTATAGAGCCCCTAGACTGACTGATTATAGAGCCCCTAGACTGACTGACTATAGAGCCCCTAGACTGACTATAGAGCCCCTAGACTGACTATAGAGCCCCTAGACTGACTATAGAGCCTCTGGACTGATTATAGAGCCCCTAGACTGACTATAGAGCCCCTAGACTGACTATAGAGCCCCTAGACTGACTATAGAGCCCCTAGACTGACTATAGAGCCCCTAGACTGACTATAGAGCCCCTAGACTGACTATAGAGCCCCTAGACTGACTATAGAGCCCCTGGACTGACTGACTATAGAGCCCCTGGACTGACTATAGAGCCCCTAGACTGACTATAGAGCCCCTAGACTGACTATAGAGCCCCTAGACTGACTATAGAGCCCCTAGACTGACTATAGAGCCCCTAGACTGACTATAGAGCCCCTAGACTGACTGACTATAGAGCCCCTAGACTGACTATAGAGCCCCTGGACTGATTATAGACATGCTGAGTACCCTTAGTTGGATAAAGACCCTGGTCAACCTAGAAACCCCAAAGGATGGGGACCCCTTGAAACACTGATGACCCCTGGAGTGCTGGAGAACCCCTGCCACAAGTTGAGGACCCCTGGACTGTCTGAGGACCCCTGGACTGGTTGAAGACCCTTGGATTGGTTTAGTACCCCTGGATTTGCTGGGGACCACTGGACTGCCCGAGGAAGCAACAATTTTGGAATTCTTTAAAATTATGAATTTATTCCAAAACAACATTGGACCTTTGTTTTCACACTATTCCAAAATGGTGTACTCTATTCCAAAATGGACCCTGAAGTCTGCTTGTATATATTCCACACTATTTCTATTCTGTTTGTAAATATTTCACATTATTTCTATTCTGTTTATTCTGCTTGGAAATATTCCACATTATTTCTATTCTATCTGTAAATATTTCACATCATTTCTACTTACTTTGTAAATGTTCCGCATTATTACTATTCTATATGTAAATATTCCACATCATTTCTATTTTCTTTGTAAATGTTCTGCATTACTTCTATTCTATATGTAAATATTTCACATCATTTCTACTTTCTTTGTATATATTCTGCATTATTTCTAGTCATTGCTAACCTGTGCGGTGCTGACCTTGACAGACCTGGCGAGAATGTCGGATGTGCTGAGCTCTGAGGTCAGGAAGTAGGGTACTGCTAACCGCCAGTCCGGGTTCCCTGGCCTGCAAAATTGCGATGTATCTCAGCATCAATGCAGTGTTGCCACTCAGTCAAATGGCAAAATATAAAAGAACCTTTTTTGAGACATAACAATCATAGCTGTTGATATTACACAGGAGAATATTCATATACTGACAAAAGAAAAAATGTTTTCAAAGCACTAAATATCACTTTAAATCTATTATGTTATTTACTTCGATATGCCCATATATTCTCTTTTTATTTACCCAAAATGTAAATGTTTTTGTTATCCACTATGATTATTTATAAATGTACAGGTGACCAGCTCGATAGGTTCCCGAGCCTTTCTGGTAATCTCCTTTATTTAATAATTATACTATTATAATTTTCATTGATTTTTAACTTATCGTAATTATGAAATATTGAAAATAAATCCCATATCATACTGTATATCATCACAAATCTAAATTGACTCTTTTTTATAAAATGACTTGTCTGCTTGAACTTACTTGGCATACACGTCTGCAAGCATGGCTGCCGATTCTTTTAAATATTTTTTCATGATGTCACTTAGACAGTAGCCATGTTTGAACTCGTGAGCACGGATGGACAGGTGCGCCTCCTTGACCAGATGTGTGATGTCAGTGGACGGAATGTCTGTATGCTGATACTGCTCTATTAGCTCCATCTGGTGGCAGAATATAGCACTACTGAGTTATCAACAAAACACATTTTGTAGTATGTAAATCTCTGAATACATATCTATAAATGCTGCAGCATAATAGCCAATTTTTGTCAAAACCAATTATCCCATACTGGACATGCCACATGTACCTTATGACCAAAGTGCAGACAAATTCTGTCACATCTGCTACTTCTGACTGAAGTGTGTCACACTTGTGACATGTGCTAGCATTTATAGCACAGTTTTCCTTTTCAACATATCTACTGTATACAGAGAAAAATTCGCGCCTAGTCATTTTCGCGCCATCGCCGTTTCCGACAGGTGCTCGTCGTTTTATTTTCACGAATTTTGGATTTCTAAAATCTATGGATTTCACAGAATCTGCACGCGAAATCCGCTTGTTGATATCTTGTTTAGAAGCAGAGAAAATCGAGTTTGAAATCTGCTAAAAATTTTTAATTACAGTGAAATGATCCTAAAACATCGATTATCTCAGCTGTCACTGGGTCAATATGGTCATGCTTGGTATCAAAATGACCGGGAGAGTCCCCTCTTCAATTTCGCGTCCATTTAATTTCGCGAATGACGTCCTGGCGCGAATTAACACGAAAATAAAAAGGTCGCGAAAATTTGTCTGTATACAGTATTACTTTTCAAGCTATTTTTTAAACATAACATATATTGTTAATATAACTCCAATAAAATTGATTACAAAATAGTTTGAAGACAAATATTCACAATAATTATTTGCAAATATTTAAACTTCACGATACTGCCAAAAAAAAAATTTTGATATTTCATATGCTGGCTTTCGTTACTGCTCATTGCACTTCTGTCAGAAATAGAAGAAATGAATTTCATTACAATTGCATCACAAGCAGTCTGAGAGAGGTTGGGGACTTCTACAATATTATTAACTCTTTCTCTTTAAACAAAACCATCATCATGCAGTAATTATAAATACTTTGCTACATGTGCTAAAAAAAGCCTCATGCAATATTTCAAATCAATGATATTGGAATTAATTTCATTTGCACCTGTCAACTACTGAATTTGTCAATACTCTTGAATTTATGAGAAATGTACTTTTTAAACATTGGAATATACCAACAAATACTTAAAGTGTTCATATTTTTTAATGTTACCCTTTGAAATCTAAAAACAAAAACAAAAACAATGAATTTCACTTTAAATTTTATATATGATTTTTTAAATCACAAATAAAATTTTAAGTGAAATTCATTGTTTTTGTTAATTTTTTAAAATCATGAATAAGGAACATTTTTACCCAACACAGTTAAGAAAGGGTGATGACAAGAAAACCTTTCGTGGGCCTACCCAAGTTGCAAAAATTAATAAGAGAAAACAGGGAAAACTTCTTCCAAGCCAACCACATTTGATGGAGTAATTTCACATTTTGAGTGAGACTGGATAATGTACACTTGGTATTATATCCCAACATTTCATGCCACACACATAGCTTACCTTCTTCATCTGGGAAACATTAATAAATAAAATGAGACATAACTTGTAGTTTTGAAAACTATTATTTTTTCATAGCACTAACTGAAGATGATCTATCTTTTACATTTAAAAACATAACCCCATGGGTTGATAGCTCTGCTGACTTGAATGAAAACACATGAACTGAGATAAAGTGCAATAAGCAACCAGGTTATGATTTTCCATACAAGATCCCAATTCAGTTTTGATGAGATATTCATTAATATTTTGTAAATCATTATCTTGTTACCAATGCAATATTTCATGCACAAAATTTGTGATTTTGTCAAAAATCTAACAGCTATCACTAAGTTGTCAAGGAGGCTGCCATTTTGAATAACATAGCCAATGACAATCAAGATAACAAATTGGGGCCAAATTTGATATGTAACATGAATTTTGATTGGTCAAAATCATCATCTGCTCAAGTCTGCTATTGAAAAGGATTTAAATAATCATTTAGGAAGAAGTAATGTTCAAAAACATTACAAAAAAGCATAGCTCAAAGGCCATTGATATATGTTTATTCACTTTTAATGCTTGTGAGATTTTGGATGCACACAAATTTTGAATTCAAGGTCAATGTGTCAAGGTCAAAGGTCACATGACTAAGAAATTATGACGAGGCACAGCTATGACCTAAGACATTTCTGTATACCATGTTTTAATTTCTTCTTATAAGTAGTTGCTGAGATATACTCCTTACAAAATTTGTGACATCAAGGTCACTGCATTAAGGTCAATAGTGACATCACTAAGATTTGAAGGAATCTGAATCTTCAACTCTCTATCTACCTCTGTATTAAATATGAAACAAATAGTACTGGTAGTTTTGGAGAAGATTTTTAAACATAGATTTAGTATATAACAGATATGAAGTGTTTTTTATTCACTTCTGATGGTTGTGATGTGGCATGTTCACAAATTTTGAATTCAAGGTCAATGTGTCAAGGTCAAAGGTCACATGACTAAAATTGTATGACAAGGCACAGCTTTAACATAGGACATTTCTGCATACCAAGTTTTAATATCCTGTAATAGGTGGTTGCTGAGATATGCTCAGTACAAAATTTGTGACCTCAAGGTCACTGCACTAAGGTCAATGGTGACATCACTAAGATTTGAAGGAATCTGATTCTTCAACTATATATCTACCTCTATATAAAATATGAAAGATGTAGTACTGGTAGTTTTGGAGAAGAAGATTTTTAAAGAAATGTTGACAGACGGACGGACAGACGGACGGACAGACGGACAGACATTTTCCCCCTCCTAAAGCTCTGCGAGCTAAAGTCTCAGCAGAGCTAAAAATGACATATTTTAACTCTTTAAATAACAAAAATAGATTTGAACTCACAACATATGGTGCATTTCCAAAGAAACATTCATTTGGCTTTTATGTTCTGAATTAAGTCTGCGAATGAAGACTTCTTAGGAAATGCCATGCCCCTTTATATTCAAATTTTACTTTAATCCCCTAAAAAATAACGTTTTGAAATCAAATTTATTCAAATTTCAGACTGATTCTGGGTTCTGACTTTTCATCTGGCTAAATATTAATAAAAACTGTCTTACAACAAGTTTATAGATCCCTTAAACAATAAATAAAGTACCATATTTACTTGAATATAGGACGACCCTGTGTACAAGACGACCCTCCCCAAACATTGACTAAAGGTTTGGGTTCTAATTTCTCGTCCTATTTTCGAGTAAATACGGTAATTATTATTTTCTATTACTGACTATTTGGACTCACCATATCTCCATAGAGTGTCTCTGTGCTGGGAGTTTTCAAGGCATAAATGCTCCAGTTGGTTTCCTCCACTCTACAACAAAATAACACTCTTAACTTCACCATGTTTATTAAAATTCCTGCAAATGTTGTGTTACAAGCTACTGGTATGTTAGAAGCATTTGTAATCTCTGCAATATAATAACTATCTGTCATTTAGCTGAGTTCAATGAAGGTGCTTGCAACCTTTCTCTTTTATTGATCTCAGATATGAATTTACAAAAATTATAATAATTATGTGTGGGATTCATTTTATTACTCAATCATAATTCCCACTGCTTGATTTTCAATATTTGTAATCCACCAGGTGTCTCTTGCCTCAAGTGCAATGCATGTTTGGATGGCAGAATCACCATACTTACTTGTATGTCATGAGCACATGTTTGGACCACACTTACTTGTATGTCATGGCCGCATGTTTGGACCACACTTACTTGTATGTCATGGCCACATGTTTGCACCAACTTACTTGTATGTCATGGCCACATGTTTGGACCACACTTACTTGTATGTCATGGCTGCATGTTTGGACCACACTTACTTGTATGTCATGGTCGCATGTTTGGACCACACTTACTTGTATGTCATGGCCACATGTTTGGATCACACTTACTTGTATGTCATGGCCGCATGTTTGGACCACACTTACTTGTATGTCATGGCCGCATGTTTGGACCACACTTACTTGTATGTCATGGTCACATGTTTGGACCACACTTACTTGTATGTCATGGTCACATGTTTGGACCACACTTACTTGTATGTCATGGCCGCATGTTTGGACCACACTTACTTGTATGTCATGGCCGCATGTTTGGACCACACTTACTTGTATGTCATGGCCGCATGTTTGGACCACACTTACTTGTATGTCATGGTCACATGTTTGGACCACACTTACTTGTATGTCATGGTCGCATGTTTGGACCACACTTACTTGTATGTCATGGCCACATGTTTGGATCACACTTACTTGTATGTCATGGCCGCATGTTTGGACCACACTTACTTGTATGTCATGGCCGCATGTTTGGACCACACTTACTTGTATGTCATGGCCACATGTTTGGACAGTAGGATCACCATATTCTTGCTGCGGGCTATCACCTGGGGTCCTATGAATGGCTGTAGGCCCAGTAAGCAGGGTTCCAGATTGGCCGGTGGCAATGCCTGTAACCACAGAAAAAAATGTCCTTAGTAATATCAAAGTAAAAGTTAAGTTTGTCCTGTCACTTTTACACCCTAATTCCTCATATATTCTTTGTCATGGATATCAAAATTTCCTAAACTTTGGCATCACCACATATGTGTGTTTACTTCTTTTATCAGAGATTACAGAATTTGGCCTAAAGTTGACAATCAAAACATGATGTTGTCATGACTATAAAAGGTTTGTCACAACATTGTATAGCTACGAACCCTTAAAAATATTATCATAACATTTTATACTCCCCACATCTAAGTTGCATTCACTAATCTATGATATACTCATCGTATCTATGTTGTGCAGCACCATATCTAAGTTTTACTTGCCATATCTAAGTTTTAATCACCATATCTAGATTATGTTGTAATTACCAAATCTATGTTGTACTCACCCTCACTATGTTGTACTCACAATATCTATGTTGTACTCACTATGTTGTTCTCATCATATCTATGTTGTACTCACAATATGTTGTACTCACTATGTTGTACTCACCATATCTATGTTGTACTTACTATGTTGTACTCACCATATCTATGTTGTACTCACTACATCTATGTTATTCTCACCATATCTATGTTGTACTCACCATATCTATGTTGTACTCACTATGTTGTTCTCACCATATCTATGTTGTTCTCACTATGTTGTACTCACCATATCTATGTTGTACTCACTATGTTGTTCTCACCATATCTATGTTGTTCTCACTATATGTTGTACTCACCATATTTTGTACTCACTGTGTTATACTCACTATATTTATGTTCTACTCACTATGTTGTTCTCACCATATCTATGTTGTACTCACTATGTGTTCTCACCATATCTATGCTGTTCTGACTATGTTGTACTCACCATATCTATGTTGTACTGACTATGTTGTACTCACCATGTCTATGTTGTACTCACTATATTGTTCTCACCATATCTATGCTGTTCTGACTATGTTGTACTCACCATATCTATGTTGTACTGACTATGTTGTACTCACCATGTCTATGTTGCACTCACCATTTCTATGTTGTTCTCACCATGTCTATGTTGAACTCACTATGTTGTACTCACCATATCTATGCTGTACTCACTATGTTGTACTCACCATATCTATGTTGTTTTCACCATATCTATGTTGTACTCACTATGTTGTACTCACCATATCTATGTTGTGTGCCTGGTTGTATTCGAGCATGGCGGTGGTGAGAGCTCGCGAGGTGTATACTTCCAGACCACTGTTAGTGATGGCATACAGCATCCCAGCGCTCACTGAAACCTGCACGAGCCACAACATAAAAACAAAATTTTTTTTTCAAAACTATGACATAGTATATTGTATTTCGACCAATTGAATGATATTTTTGGGGTTAAATATTTTTTTATGACAGTGAAAATACTTAAAATTGATTTGCAGAGAACCATGATATTTTGGGGGAGCGTACCTGGATGGACTCGGTGGTGTAGGGGTAGGCAGACAGGAGCTGGGGTTTTTTGGACACCCTGTAGAGGTAGCCCTCTTGTGGTGAGCTGATGAAGCAGAGCATGGTGACGAGGTAGCTGCTAGAGGAGGATTTCCCCCAGCCTTGGTCATCACATCCGCATGGTTCCGCCTCCCCCGGGGTGCAGCCGGTGGGGGTAGGGGGCGCTGATGAGGCACGATCTAAACATACAAACATACATGATCTAAGCATACAAACATATTTGATCTAAACATACATGACCTAAACATACAAACATATATAATTGTAACATTCATGACCTAAACATACATGTACACGATCTAAACATACAAAAATACACAATCTAAACATGTGATCTATATACAGGATTTAAACATACATGTTCTAATCATACAAACATACATGATTTGGTGACTGGCTATTTTGCACGGGCCCCAGTTTGACTATTTCCCTGTTTGACCTTATAATTTTAATTAGATTACCTTCTTTCTCTGTTGTCCGTAGTGTCAGTAAAGGCTTTCAGGTTCACATAGACTTCTATAACAACTTTTGAGTTTTTTCAGACTAGGCAACCACTAGTGGTTTAAAGTCAAACTAGTGGACAGAATTCTTTGCCACAGTTGAACACATCAAGGTCAAACAGGGACAGGGACCCATCCAAAATACAATTCATAACTCACACTGTAGAAACATGATCTCCAAGAATGTGCTCATGTCATTATAAAACAAATATTACGGAAAAGCTCCTCACATACAATATAAAAAGCCACAGTTACATAATTAGATTCACATATCTGGGGCATGATTTTTAGCATCAGTCTGAATGAAATCAGTGCAAGTGTTGATTTGAGATTTAAAAAATGCATGCTTATTCAGTCATAAGGATAACAATATTTGGATCTTATTACATACACATTTTGAAAGGGTTACAGTCAAAGTATTTTTGAGGCAAGCATAGGGGTCATCATGATAACAGACTTATATGTTGCCATCACAGATTATTTCTGCTCCTGGTGCTAAGCTTACAGGAGTGTGAGATCAGGGGCATACTTGATTTTCTTTGATCGATATCAAAGTCAATCTAATAAAATAAGGCTGATAACTTGATATGACCTGAAAGAAAATTCAGCCTAAAGAGCAAAACCAGTCTAAAACTCACTGCGATTTATAATGTTCACTGAATATACATTTAACACTTGCACTTTCTCTTCAAAAGTATAAGAAGTGCGATTTGTAGGAATATCAAGGAGGCTCACCGGCAGATTTGTAGATAGGCCTAAGCTGCAGGGAATGTAATTTACTGACATCTGGTGGGAACTTCTTGTATATGAACGTCGTCACTTCATTGTATATGTAACCCTTCTTGCTATCACATGGCTCACAAACATCTGAAAATATCACATTTTTATAAAGCGTTAAACATGTGAAATCATCTTCCTCATCTAATCTCCAAAATCAAAACCAAAATTTATAATCCTATGAGTAGGATCCAGTCAAAAGAGATTGATATTAAAATAAGTCAGAAAATTTGAGAAAAAAAACATCAAAGAAGTTTGCCCTGCCTTCATATTCGACGGTGACGGGGCAGTCCATAGGTTCCGCCACGGGCCCATACATCTCTCCTGTGCGCCTCAGCTCTGCATGCAGTGCCCCCTGGCGAGCTCTCGCACCATGCTTCATCCCTTTTAGAATGATAGTCTTCCCTGTGCTGGTTGTAGCTGAGGCGGTCCTATTCTTAGACTTGGAGAAAGCCATGGACAGCAGTCGCGGTGGACCTTGTGGCTTCCTGTCATAGGCTTTATCTTCTTCTTCATCCTCAAAGTTCCAGTGCATGTAATTCTCATCATCCACGACGTAGCTGTCCGCGTCGTGAGAATCTATGGTAGATCTGGAAGAGGTGCTGTATCTGGACACGGCGGAGGCAACACTCTGGAAAGAGGGGCTCGCGGATAAGTCTCGACTCTTCAGTCTCATCAGAGGTTCTTTAGCACTCACTTCAGCTCCCAAGTCTGGCAACGACACGTCCGATGCATTCTTCCGCATCTTAACATCACCATTTTCTTTGTTAAACGGACAACCGTCAAGACTCTTATAACCTTTGACCCTGATGACCTGAAAATCTCGATCAGAGGCACAAGAGATATATTCCTCGCATACTGAGATCTGCTTGATATCGAAGGAGAAGGTCAGTTCAAGCAGACATTTCATGTCTCTATGCCGTTCCTTGCTTCCAGCAACTTCCTTGGAACAGAATCCGTAAATTAAAGCTGTGGAACCGATCCCCACGGCCAAGGTCCCGATCCGACAGTCTGCCGAGATACATGTTGGATGACCTTTCAGTGGTATTTCTATCACCTGAAAATTGAATATTTTATTATGTAATGTACATTCTTTTGCAAACATTTTTTTCAAATAAAATGTTTTTGAATAAAAATAAAATTAAATATGATAGTTATATGTCACAATTATTACGGGAAGTCGTTTTGCCATTCTAAATATAAGTTTACCCTAATCAAATGCATAGACATGAAACTTTTTTTCCTTCTGATAGAGTTCATCTTCGATGTTCATAAATGTTTATTTTGAAGAAGAATACATAAAAACTTCACATTATATTACATGATACTCTCCTATTCTCATTTGTGAATGGTGGCTTCCCCTAAAGTAGCTTTGTACCTGATCCAAATCATGATAATGGTCTGGTATGAACCAGTGAAAGCATGACTATAAGACTATCAGTATGAGGTATATGTCTTCTAAGTTTCTGCCCCCGTATTGTGTCTGATAAAAAAAGTGGGGAGTTTCTGCCCCTGTATTGTGTCTGATGACTCACCTCAAAGTGGGGAGTTTCTGCCCCTGTATTGACTGATGACTCACCTCAAAGCGGGGAGTTTCTACCCCAGGATTGTGACTGATGACTCACCTCAAAGCGGGGAGTTTCTGCCCCTGTATTGTGACTGATGACTCACCTCAAAGCGGGGAGTTTCTACCCCAGGATTGTGACTGATGACTCACCTCAAAGCGGGGAGTTTCTGCCCCAGGTTTGTGACTGATGACTCACCTCAAAGCGGGGAGTTTCTCCTCCTGTACTGTGACTCATGACTCACCTCAAAGCGGGGAGTTTCTGCCCCTGTATTGTGTCTGATGACTCACCTCAAAGCGGGCAGTTTCTGCCCCTGTATTGTGTCTAATGACTCACCTCAAAGCGGGGAGTTTCTGCCCCTGTATTGTGTCTGATGACTCACCTCAAAGCGGAGAGTTTCTGCCCCCGTATTGTGTCTAATGACTCACCTCAAAGCGGGTAGTTTCTGCCCCTGTATTGTGACTCATGACTTGACTGATGACTCACCTCAAAGCGGGAGTCTCTGCTCCTGTATTGTGTCTAATGACTCACCTCAAAGTGGGTAGTTTCTGCCCCTGTATTGTGTCTAATGACTCACCTCAAAGCGGGTAGTTTCTGCCCCTGTATAATGTCTAATGACTCACCTCAAAGCGGGGAGGTTCTGCCCATGTATTTTGACTGATGACTCACCTCAAAGCGGGGAGTTTCTGCCCCCGTATTGTGTCTAATGACTCACCTCAAAGCGGGTAGTTTCTGCCCCCGTATTGTATCTAATGACTCACCTCAAAGCGGGGAGTTTCTGCCCCCGTATTGTGTCTAATAACTCACCTTAAAGCGGGTAGTTTCTGACCCTGTATTGTGTCTAATGACTCACCTCAAAACAGGGAGTTTCTGCCCCCGTATTGTGTCTAATGACTCACCTCAAAGCGGGGAGTTTCTGCCCCTGTATTGTGTCTAATGACTCACCTCAAAGCGGGGAGATTCTGCTCCTGTATTGTGTCTGATGCTGGTCATCTGTCCAGCCAGGCGAGCCCTCATCGGGTGCAGCGTCAGATCAGCCAGCCAGTTCAGGTAAACCCTCACAAAACCCTGTGATCCAAACTTTGATGGTTTTTCTTCTAGCGTTGCAATGAAATTGTCTACAAATAAAAAAAAACAACAGAAATTGAACTTGAAAGTGTATATGACTGAAATACTTGTATGAGTGAATTTTGTAAAAAAGTATGTGAAAAATATGTTAGGATAAGAGTGGTGTTTTTTTATCAATTTATTTGAAGATAACTTTTGATTTGGTGTTTCTCCTTTATTAATTTGTGCCAACTTTGCTAATTTGTGCCTGAACCTTGGCAATGACATGGAGGATATGTGGATGGAGATAACTTAAGAAGATTTATATACAACTCACAATGACTGCTGAAGACAATCTGCTTTACAGGAGCTACTGTTGGGAATTTGGCTATCAGCGGACAGCCGTGTTCCTTCAACGAATGCACCTCGATGAAGCATTGTGAAGTCGCCACAAACACCTTGTCGTCAGCTGCGTAGAGTTGCTCTGGTTCGTTATCTGTGGTGAAAACTTCCTGGTAAGCAAAATGGTGGCAAGTCAACACACGAACCATTATGATTGGTTACTGCTCTGGACAAGTCAGAAATGTTCAGCAATCATCTGCAACAAAACAAAAACCAACCAATGACAATGTTAGTAAACAAACACTAATTAAGAATATTTTTTAAATCAGACTTAACTTATGAAAATTTGTCTCTAAGTATAAATTCTTAAAAAATCGAAATGCTCGCCAATCAAATTCAATAACTTGCTTTATTCTAAAAAAACAAAGAGCTAACAACTAATGTGGACCTTCTTGAACAAGAAACAAGTTGCATCAGGGCATAACAACTACCCAAGTTCTTGAACCTTACAGGATAGTATGTTTCAGTGTTTTATATTCATACTGGCCAAGATATAAATTAACAATTTCATTGTTTAATGTGGGTTAGTAGTTTGACAAAAAGAAATAAAAAATACACTGGAGCCAGAGAAAGTGCTAGAAGAAAATGCTTTTATGACTTTTGTCTCCTCATAAACTGAAAGCGGTGGGACAATTCAAAGTTAAATGAAACAATGTTATAAGGGTATTAAAGACATTTTTATGGGACAATGAATAACAAGATTACTGTAATGCTGTACTAACATGTAATATCCGAACAAAATGGCAAATGTGACTAGGTAGTTAGTGCTTGCAGAACACAACAAATTATGTCAAAAGCTTTGATGGGTCCATAATCTCCTCAGACATGGATCAGAACGAGCCATTAGTGATTATAATGACCCATTGTCTCATGTCTCTCTCCAAACAAGATCCCAGGGATCTAAAAATTTACATCTTAGCATGTTTGAGCCAGTGAGTATAATCCTTAAAGTCAAGGCCTGTAAACCAGTATCACTGCCATTGTTACATGTATCACAGTAACTCCAACTCAAGATATATGTACCATATTTACTCGTGTATAGGACGACTCGTGTATAAGACGAACCCCCAAAATTGAGGTTATTTTGCTTGAAAAAAAAAACCAATTTCCAAATATAAGACGAGATGGTTTTTCTCAAGATATCGGCTCTGGTATCCCAAAAATCACCACATCTCATCCCTTAGGGTTGTGTCACACCCATTTGGTTAACTGTGTTTAAAAGGAAGTGTTTTTTTTCCCAGTCATCTGATATCCAGTACACTGAAAACCAGATAGAGAGATGAGCACACTGATGTACTCCTCGGCACAACTCTGAAGCCCACTTGAAGGCAACCTTGATAAATTAGGTGCGCAGATCCCAAGGAGGCCATCAGCACTTTTCTACACTGTGTCAACACACAGGATAAGTACTGTATTCTTGCATTCTGCAAACTACCTGTTATCACTCATTATAGGAGGCATCACCTGTTTTGAGTGGAAATAGACACTAATAACTGTCCCAAATAGGGACAGTAAACCACCTCGCAGGTGCCAGTATGCTGTGGTCAGAATTCTGGTCCTATGTCACTGGAAATATGTGGTCATTGTTTGTGGTTTCCCTGTTATTCATTTACATGAATCAATCAGATCAATCCTCCAATAGTTTGTGACATTCTTCGCCCGCTGCACAAACCATTTTCAACGAGAAATCCTTGATAGTCCTAACATATTTGGACTAGGATAGTCTGGGGTGGAAAGACTTGGGAGCTGTCAATGACACAAACATACTTGAGTGGGGAGTTTTGTATCATATTTTTCCAAACAAAGGCAGCTAGCAACAAAGGAAAACTTATCTGAAAACTGCAAACAAAGACTAACAACTTGTTGCAAAGCTCAATTTTAAAAAGTGCTTTGTAATTTCATAATTTGAAGTTGAACTTTAGAAATTGAGAAAGAGAATCCAGATGTCCCTGTAAAATATAGGCATTTAAGTGGTTATGTCAATTGCAATAATTTGAATTTACTGACCATTGTCCCTACAAACCAAGGGGGGCCAATCTTACCATGCATTTTAGAGTTAATCTTAAGCTATCATATCAGTTAGGCTTATCTTCCCATAACTCTGATATGCCATATATTGCCATCATTAGATCTCAGTCTATTTGATGGGATGCACCTGTGAAAGCTAGTTTCAAGGCCATCATCTCAGAAAATATGAGAGCTTCAAATAAATGTTTATCACAGAACTACGTTTGTGAAAGATTACAATTGTCAGCAAAGTGATATATTGAAAACATTTTTCGTGGAAAAAATACCTGCAATAAATTGAAAATACAAATACACACATTTTTTTGTTGCAGAAATGAACTTAGATGTGACCCTTATTTCTTTGTCATGAATGATTGTTGTACACTATTTAATTGCTGATAGTTAACACATTCCAATATGACAGTTGTATATCTATATTGGAAATGATATTTAGATATGGTTTTAAAAGATTGTGATAAATTCTATCAACTTCAGCCTATTTTATGGCTTATATTACATTTTGACAGCTCATCTTTCCACACAATATTGATGGAATGGTAAAGAGCAACTATGACTCATGCTGAACACAAGATTAGTGCAATTGCGGGGTACCATCTTGTGTTTCGCTCATGTTTGTTTTGACATTAGGGCTGAATGTTCGAGGTTTTGACATGATTAAGCTGGAAGTCTATGGAGCATACACCGTTTATTGGTCCATGGTGGCAATGTTTTTGGCACGTTATTTCTGCTTACACCGTCAGATAGTACTTTTGTTTCAGATGTGATTTATGAGTGCGTTGTAGAGTAAGAAGATTTTCTTGGATTTTGTAAACTGATGCAAGTTTGATTTTTTAAAAATCAACACTTGTTAAAAATGATTGGATTGAATTTTGAGAGTTTTGTGTGCACTTCAGTTTTTTGTGCACTTCTGGTATGTTGTTCTCAGTGGGGGTAATTGCAGTTCGCTTATAAGATATGTACGTTGTATCTTCACTGTCTCTCTGTGTTACCCATGAAATAAGTAAAAGTAAAGCCACTTGACTTGCTACCATATTGAACATCACCTACTCACAGTTATTAGCTCACTCGTAATTTACCTTGAAAGAAACCAATTCCCTATTCAACATATGCAACTCCTGACTGGATAAATGAGGTCAACTTGAAGAGACCTACCCCATCGCTGCGTCAAGCAAGGAAAGGGCCTTAAAGTTAAAGGCTAAATTTAAAGGATCGCAACGAGTTCATGATCAGAACATGTGCAAGCTAAAAATCCGAGTCAAGGTTTTAAGTTAAAATACTCAGTAAAGCATACAAAATTCAGTTTCAACTGAAGAAGCTCTTTCCTTGAAATCAAGACGTACCTGTAAGTTATTATTCAGTGTAAGAAGCTGGTGAGATCGTGCAATGTGCATTGATCCCTTGTCATTTCACAATTTGGCTCAAAAAGAAACCACACCTGACACGAATTTCACCATTTTGTTTGGTCACATGATTCAATTTGACCTACTTTGGAATTACCGGAAGTACACTTTGAATACAGTGGCGAAGCCTAATTTTCACTTTGTATTCACTGGATAGAGTGTGAAAATATCGGCCATTTTTAGCGCAGAAGCATGCCCGGTTCCTTATGAGAGATATCTTTGATCAAATACACCAAAAGTACTTGCTTTTTCACACAGAGAAACTGACAGCCAGGTTATCAATTAATTGAGGAACTAAACCGTATATTTTTACCAAGATGGCTGATGACGATTGGGCGAAAGCTGTTGATGAACAAGAAAAGAAACTTTCAAGTCAGGTTTGTGAATGTTCCTTTTTCAAACCCCATTATACCGAAAACGTCGAAAATACGAGAAAGTGAAACCATTAATATACAGAGCAACATCTCGAGCCGAACTTCCAAACACAATGAAAATTTGTAGAATAAGTCTTTGGTAGAATCAAGAGAACTCTTCCCCTTATGGAGTAGATGACCATATCCTTTAACTTGAAGTTTAAGTTATTGCCAAAATATTGAGAGGATAACTGTTACCAGTGAAGACGGCCCCCAAGTGAAGTCAGCCCCGCCGTGGGTAGGTGAAGTCGGCCCCCTAAAGAAGCCGGTCCGGTCACTCTGTAACGGCACAAAACTCACGAAATTTCCTTTGAGGAGGCTATTTGACCCCAAGGGCATTAACTAACAGGGACCCTTGGTAGCCGTTTATTTTCTTCTGGTAACTTGATAATCTAGCCACCTAAATCTGGGGGCCGACTTCTCCCAGGGGCCGACTTCACTTGTTACCGGATATTTGGACCAAATACTGAACGATGTGACTATGGGTACATGTGAATGGAACCCGCCGGTGCAGGGCGGCGACATCTGCCAAACTGCCCATGTACACAATCGTGTGCAAAGTGCCACTTTCTGCTGGACCAATCATGTGTCACCTATTTCGGGGGTCTGATTTGTGTGCACCCTATGAGCTCACACAAGTATTAGCACAGGACTTACTGTACAGGTATTGTCTGTGAGTGAGATCTGGGTTATATCTCAATAAATGAAACGGAGGAGGAGCTGACTGAGTCAGTGGCACATGTACTCAATCTGTGTGCAAGAAACTAACTCTGAAATGGCTCAAACTCACAAAATCTCTGATGAAAAGACCCTCAGTATCTTCACTTACACTTCAGACTTAACTCGGTCCAAGTTCTTATCAGATAGTTGAGTAATTAGATATATTCATTAATGTGGATGGAGTTAATAAGTGGCTCTGAGCTTCAACTTGAAATTCACATGGAGGGAGAGTCTATTTCATTTTTAAGCAAAAATTGTTTTGCCTCTGCATCTCCCCTTCATGTGTGACTTTTCCTTTATTAGCTATATATATATATATATATATATATATATATATATATATATATATGGGCTCGGCCAAGCGATAACGGAGGGACAGCATCACTGAACAGCATAACATAAATGCATTTATTCCAGAAATACAAAATTATTAGAAATACTTAATTATTGTTTTTGACAAAGCCCACTGAACATTACAATATGCCAAAGTATTGAGGATCATACTGTAACAGTTTATGTATGGTATCAATATATGTTTTCTGTAACGGAGGGATACTTTTGAACAGCAGCTTAGGAGTCATGTAGCAAAATGGGCTTAACATAAAGTTCTTATGAATATTCTTAAAAATCACTATACCATATATCATCTACACATACCTAAGTAGTAAATACCAAAATATCAAGTTTATAACCTTAACACTGTTTTATTTAGTAAAGAAATATTGTCGTAACGGAGGGACAACAGAAAATAGTAACGGAGGGACACAAATGTTCAGCTGTAATTTTGTCAACAAGTAACTTCTGTAGCAAACTGTACATGTACTATTTAGGTGCTAAATCTTTATGAACTTGACAGAATAAATTTACAGAATAAATTGAATGAAATAACATAAGTAACAAAGACCAAATACACACCACAAATGACAACTGGGTACTCAGGATGGATTATGGTCAAAATAACCATGTGACAAAGGTGACTGTGGTACTGAACTGCCACATTAGACAGAATTTTGACATTTTATGAATCTAAATTATCCACAAGTGTAAATTATCTACAAGTTGGAGAAAATATGAGTTTAACAATGCTTAGAAATGCATACTATTTATGTTTTTGAAGACTATGACTTAAAATGGACGCCAAGCTTTAAAGGTTATGCTAATGTCCAGGCCTGAGTGGAAAGTGAAAATATTAACAGAAAGATATGACGGACATGAGGTATAATGACGTCAGAAAGTAGCTGAATAAGATTAAGATTGGCAGCTATGTTCAGGTTTTAGATAAGAGGAGGGAATATATAGCTATTAAATGAAATGCACATGCACTTGGTCCAGCGGTCCACTTCGTATCATGGTAATTTTGACCATGGTCATTTTGGTCATCATAAGGATGACACACACAACTCATTCCATTGCATCATCATGTTCTTAGCCTTGTGTTATCCTAACTGTAAGCCAGGAACACTGCATTATCCCTAAGAATGGATTTGTCAGGTAAATTAGACACTTTGACAAGATCAAACGGTTACATAGTGTCACAAGGAATCACACCTATCAAACAGCAATTGGGTTGTCTCTGATGGGACAGCTTGTGTACCCAGTGCAGGTCAGCTGGTGGCTTTCTTCCTCTGACTAAAGTACCAATGCAAACAAATATGATTTTTTCCCATAAACTCAGACAGTATTGAAAACCAGTGTTTATAATACATGAGTATGTAGACAGGGAAATAGAATTATGTATCAATGACCATGTTGATTGATACATGAGTATAAACATGAAGTGTCTATTGTCTCTCAGGTGACAGACCACATATTAGCCAACCAATACATGTTAAACCAAATAAATTGTTTGTGTCCATTTCCACTTGACATAAACCACTTTAAGAAATCAAAATTTCTGGCAAATAACTGAAATAATAACAACTTGCATGAACCTGAACATTTGTCCCTCCGTTACTAGTAACGGAGGGACAGGTTTTCTTCATTTAAAATCAACCAAAAATTAAATGAGTTTCATAAAGCATACAGAAGGTTTTGATACTTCACTATAAGCACCTTACTTCTAGAAAGTTTCACATTCCTTGTGATATGCATTATAGCATGAAGTAAAAATTTCAATATTTTTTGTAACGGAGGGACATGTAACGGAGGGACAAATTCATATTTTAAAGTTTTTCCCCCAAAACATCTTTAGACTTGTGTGCCAAGAATTTGACTTTAAATAATGATAACATAGCATCTCAACTTTATTAAAGTCCCATTTCCACTACTTTGCATGTGATTTCTAATAAAATACACCATATTTTCTAAATTGATAGAAAAATGACGACAGACAGAAAAATAAAGGAACAAAATAGGGTCTTAAACAAATTGTGATTATTTCGCAACCAATAAGGGTAGAGAAAAAAATAAAACAGTTTCAGAAACTACAGTTTTTAGTTTATAAGGTACAATTTAAAAGAAGCACATATTTGAGTTTCACTTTTTCATGTTAATGTTCACTTCCCCTTGGCTGAGCCCATATATATATATATATATATATATATATATATATATATATATATATATATATATATATATATATATATATATATATATATATATATATATATATATATATATATATATATATATATATATATATATATATATATATATATATATATATATATATATATATATATATATATATATATATATATATATATATATATATATATATATATATATATATATATATATATATATATATATATATATATATATATATATATATATATATATATATATATATATATAGTATATATATATATATTATATATATATATATATATATATATATATATATATATATATATATATATATATATATATATATATATATATATATATATATATATATATATATATATAGTATACATATATACTATATATATATATATATATATATATATATATATATATATATATATATATATATATATATATATATATATATATATATAGTCAGCATAGCCGTGACAGGGAAATTTTCTGCCATTCTCTGTCAACTTTGATCTTCTCATTTGAAATTGCTGGGTGGAATTCTTCGTTATTAGAAAAGGTGGGAAAGATGCTACAAATTTTCATTATTTTTTAGCTTTTATGGATTGTTAAGTACATATATTGCTATTCTTGACATGATAGCTAAGCTCTCATAGGTTTGAAGTCATGATGAGAGGTTCTCTCTGTATTTAAATGATTATTTATGAGTAGGAAAGATGGGAAATATATATTTTCAGTATTTTTTATTGACAGAACATATTATCACTCAAGTTTTTTTATCAATTGTTAAGTACATGTATTGCTATTCTTAACATGCTAGCTAAGCTCTCATAGGTTTGAAGTCATGATGTGTGTATTGAAATGATATGCTGCGCCTTGTTGTACAGGTGGAGAGTCTGCAGATTCAAGGTGGAGCGGAAGCCTCTCCTAATGGGGTGGTCCCAGCCAAGAGCGGCGGATCAGGAGAACCGGAGGAAGATGCGTCAAATCCCGCCGACGCCTCTCTCCTCAACAAACTGCTGAGAGACAAACTGGTGCACACCAAGACCGACCTCGAGGTCCTACAGAAAGATCCCAACTCACCCCTCTACTCAGTCAAGTCATTTGAGGCTCTGCATTTGTAAGTTTTTATTCTGAGTAAATTAAGTGCATTCTTCAACATAATGTTTACAGTTAAAAAAATGATATTATCCATAATAAATTACTATCCATAATTCATTTCCAATTACAATTAAATCAAAGAAATTAAGAATAACATTATTTTATGTACTTATTGTGTTAAGTATTTGCATCTTTGTATCTCTTAATGTTTGTATTCATATTGATAACAATGATTACTAAGTAAAGAAAGAATAAGTCAGTGAATTCCCTGTGTTTCATTGCTACATTTTATATTTGACAGGAAACCAGAGGTACTGAAAGGAGTTTATGATATGGGTTTCAATGCACCATCCAAGATTCAAGAAACAGCTCTCCCCACATTATTAGCAGACCCGTGAGGATCATTTTCACATATTCTTTTTTTTGGAATACTGGCTAAGTTGATAAAGGCAATGCACTTTAAATTGAGAATAAAAAAATAATAGAATACCAAAAAGTATAAAATATGAATTGAAAATCTTTCCTTGTTTCAGGCCCCAGACCAGAACATGATCGCTCAATCACAAAGTGGGACAGGAAAGACAGCTGCATTTGTTCTGACCATGCTGAGTAGAGCGGACCCCTCCCTTCCATACACTCAGGTAGGTTGAAGGCCGGTCAAACCTCCTGACAGACTGACAGGCTTGTCATTACTCCAAGCAGGCCTTGTCAAGGATTTTGGTTGATTACCTGAAAGGGCTTAGATCTTTTCTGATCTGCTGAATATGTTTTAAATCTACTGGCCTATTACATTAATCATTGTAAATATAAGGAAAAAAAATAATCTGGGTCAGTAAAATTTTAAACCACCACCTTTTACTGATCCAGAGGCTTCATAATTCTTGCACTCGCAGTTTTGATCCCTTTCCGGTATTACCGCACTGACGTTTTTATCAGCCAATCAAAATTACGCGGGTCATTAGTGCGGACCGAAAAGTCGAGAGGTCGAATTCCGTTTTGCTTCCTGGTTGACAGTTTGTTCCACATGTTTCTGTTTATATGGTACTAGAGGGGTCGGAATCTACATCTATATGTTTACTCGGCAAAACCAATTGGCATCCCGCCGAGATACCCCTTGCAGTTAAGTAGGATTTAAGAACTGGTACGGTCATTGATTGAAACGACATGTTGTTGACATCTGACAGCCCAGGCCGGATGTTTACCTCTCGACCGAGGCGCCCCCTTTTTCAGCCTCCCGCACAGAAGAGTCAATTCCAGTGAAAGTGCGAGTGCAAGAATTCATTCAGGGCCTTTGAGCCACTGCTCAATGTTGTACTTTGCCAACGGTCAGACTTTTCTACGGAAATCAGAAGAAGAAAAAACAGATAAGTTAAAGGCCATGTGCAAAAAGGAAGCAAGATTTTGGTGAAAATGATCGAATTCTGATATTCAGATTCCTGAGTGTCTGGGAAATTTAACATTGTGAATTAGAATAGGAAAGTTTGATATTCTCATTAGGATCATCAAATTTTGATTGTCTGAGTAACGCCAGGAAATTTTCATATTACAGAAATTTTAGTAAGGCTTCAAGTGGAATGTGGTAAAAATGAATAATGAACTCAAATTTAATATTTGACATAGTATTTGAAACACAGTATATGATAACTTATCACAATATGCAGGACCAGATTATTTCCTTGCTCGCCACTGATTGGTGTTTCTTTGTATTTCAGTGTCTATGTTTAGCACCAACATATGAGTTAGCCTTGCAAATTGGAGAAGTCACGCAGCAAATGGCAAAATATGTCCCAGATCTTAAAATCAGATATGCTGTCCGTGGAGAAAAAGGTATGCTAATCTTTAAAACACATCAACCTTGAAATCATCTACTTTATGTCGAGAAAGATGATAACATATTACTCTAAATTTTTGAATTTAATTATATAAATTTATTAACTCGGGATAGTAGCAAGACTGTGTCCTGTCTCAATCTTTCAAGTAGGAATAGAGACTGGTACTGGGTACTGCGCATGGCCCAGGTCTGCCTCAATCAAGGCACATTTTGCTGATTATTTTAGTTATTTTCACACCTTTATGCCTCAGACTGAATGGTGAATTGATCCACACTTGCTCAAAACAGAGGACATTCTCACTACCCACTCACTCACATATGTAAGATTGATTGATCAGAACTTAAACCCAATGAATAGAACTCTAACATGTTGGGATTCTGACAAATCACAGCCATGCTTTCAGCAGCCCATAGCAGACCCTAGTCATGATCTGAGTCAGGGACAAGACTAGATAATAAACCTATTTTTTTGTAATGTTCCTGTTTTGTATATTGCAGTACAAAGAGGCGTCAAGCTTACAGACCAAATAGTGATAGGAACTCCTGGGACTGTACTGGACTGGTGTATGAAGTTGAAAGCTCTGGATCTACAGCACATGAAGGTGTTTGTACTCGACGAAGCTGATGTGATGATAGCCACCCAAGGCCACCAGGACCAGTCCATTAGGATTCAGAGGTGAGTCGGGTAGAGAGCCATCAAGACAAATCCCATTGTAATACAGAGGTGAGTCAGGTAGAGAGCCATCAAGACAAATCCCATTGTAATACAGAGGTGAGTCAGGTAGAGAGCCATCAAGACAAATCCCATTGTAATACAGAGGTGAGTCAGGCTGATCTAGATGTAAGTTTGATATATTATGAGGGTTAGTTTTCCTTAAAGAGGCAGAATATGTCAGGTTAAAGGACCACAAAGATGGAGTCCTTTGTTAGTGTAATGGTTACAGAAAGGTTTTAGGGATGACCCACATAATTTCATTTAACTCCTTTAAAATAAAATAAAAATGTTAACAATTTATAATCTTAATATTAATATTTTCATTTATTTTCTCATTATTGTTTTTAATTTTGTAAATCATTTTATTCCAGAGGTTTGCGCAAAGAATGCCAGATGTTGTTATTTAGCGCCACCTATGATAATCAAGTGATGAAGTTCGCTCAGGCCGTGGTTCCAAATCCAGTCACCATCCGGCTTCGCAGGGAAGAAGAGAGTCTAAATAATATTAAACAAGTAAGTCAGAAATATTTTGGTAACAAAAATAGAGAAAAGAATTTTTTTTCTGTCAATTATTATTGAATAATGTGAAAGCATTGGAAATTATTAGTGTTTTAAATACTTTTTGCTTCCAAAATGTTACACACCATGAGCAGAATTAGTCTGTTAAAGCTATCTATACATTTTATTATTTTGTCCTTTTCTTTCACAACTAAATGATTTGGCTTTTTTCAGGTGTATATAGTTTGTCAGAACCAGAATGAAAAGTCAAGTGCCCTGTCCAACATCTACGGGACATTATCAATAGGACAGTCTATGATCTTCTGCCATGTAAGTATAGGCATGCATTTGTAATTCCCAACAAATATTCCCAAATGAAACAAACCTTGTTGCTTCACTGTCATTCCTAAAAGAAAAATTGGGACTTCAGGAGAAAAAATATTTAAGGTAAAGCTTCACTGAGAAGTGTTTGTACAAGAATGATGTTTATAAGAATAACATATTAAAGAAGTATTACTCTGTATTCTGAATTAATTTTATTTGTCAGTCCTAACCTAAGCACACCAATCTCTGGGTTTGAAGAACTTTGAGTTGTTTTAAGATAAGATTGATTGAGATTTTTTTTTCAAGCATGATTGTAAACAAATGCTTTGAATTGATAGTAGGAAAAAAATACCTTAGGTTCTAACATTGCAACTTCAAAAGTGTTAAGCATAGTTATTCAAGCATTTTCTTCATTTAATTGAAATAGTTTTTGTTGAGATAAATCTGACCAAAGCAGATGAATAGGGGGAAAGAATTGAGGCAGGGTAATTATTTTTGCAAAATTTCTGTTTTTCAGACACGTAAGACAGCAGGGTGGTTAGCAGAGAAGATGACGACAGAAGGCCACGCGGTGGCGCTACTGAGCGGAGAATTAACAGTGGAACAGCGAGCATCAGTCATCAAGAGATTCCGTGACGGCAAAGAAAAAGTGCTTATAACCACCAACGTATCTGCTAGAGGTCAGCACCAGCAGCCTTCCTGCGAGCACTCTTTTAGAATGAAAACAAAAAAAAACAATATAAAAAGTTTTTAAGGATTTATGGAGATCTTATTTTATCATTCTTTACTTACACCACAAAGTGAATAAACTAGTACATCTTTTTTAATCAAGATATATGAGCCAACTGTACAAGTCTAGTGATTTGTTTTTTCAAGGTATTGATGTTGAACAAGTGACGGTGGTGGTGAACTTTGACCTCCCTGTTGATGTCAACCACCAGGCGGACTGCGAGACGTACCTGCACAGGATTGGCAGGACCGGGCGCTTCGGGAAGAGTGGCATAGCAATCAACATGGTGGACGGCAACCGATCCATGCAGATCCTCCAAGTCATCGAGAAACACTTTGGTACGTACCAGTCACCAGAATTGTCCAGGAACTGCTGAATAAATGTGTACCTTAAAACACCTAGTCCAACCTTAGAGAAAAAAGGAGTGCAATTGTCAAAAGGAATATTTCAGACCACAATGTTTTATTTAATGAGGCTTAGATGATTGGAAATTATCTTTTCTGACATGTATATTCAATTTTTTAAAGATAATATCAGCTATTTAATATAAGATCAAATTATAAAGGACCTTTTTGATAAACAAACAGGAAAGAAATAGAGGCCATTTCAAATGACTAATGTTGATTTGATGATATACTGATCAAATTCTGTTTTTGAACATTTTCTGTTGCTTTTCTTTCACAGGAAGAAAGATTGAACGGTTGAATGCTGAGGACATCGATGAGATAGAAAACCTTGGAGTTGGCAGCTAGTTGTGTACTGAGAAATATTAGAACATCTCATCTAGGAAGAATATCATGACATTCTGTTGCCATAACAATGAAAAATAGCATTTGGACAATATCATGAACAGGGCAAATAAATAAATACATGAGGAGGAAACTGGAGGAAAAAAAACTACGTGCATTTTAGATATGAATACAGTGGTGTACTTTTAGGAGGAGGGAAAATTTAAGAAGAGACAACTTTTATTTCTTCATGGTGAAAAGGTTACAGCATTGTAAATGTGAAAAAGAAAACATTGTTAAAATATTTGAAAAATAGAAAAATATAAAATTACAAAGATGTGTATATTAAATTGACTTTGTGATGGAATGGTTCAGAATTATTGCAGAATATGGCATTGTTTTTGTTAAACCCAACTAGACTGTTGCAATAAGTGTGATGAATCATATGACGGATACTTCATGGAATGTAGAAATCAAAGTGATACATATTTATTTACTTTACTTAAAATGCAATTTTGATGGAGAGTTTGGGATTTTGACATTTATGAGAATGGTGTCAATTTCATATGATCAAACAAAAGCATTGTAATCTCCTGGAGGGTGAAATTTAGCAAATTTAGGCTGAATTTTAAAGAGAAATATCCACCAAGGAAAAAATGGTGACCTAAACGTCTAAAAGCCTGACCGCAGAAAAGAAATTGGAGGTCCAAAGAGTTAGTTGAAATTATGAATTATAAGCTTACATATGGTGATCCTAATGATTTCACAGGAGAATAGTGTTCTGCCAGTTTGCAGTGAAATTATTTCGATGGGTTCATCTTAAGAGAAGATATAAATGATATTCTCTCACTATGCTTCATATATTTATAAAGACATAGTGAGTATAGGAATAATGTGTCTACCTTAGACATTGTTTTTCCTCCTTTAATAAATCTGTAGCTGTGCATAATTTCTATCTGACAGACCGGGAGTAAAATATGTCCCGTTTCTGGTCTACAAAGAAAAACAAAATATTGCAGACCGCACACTGAAACAGGCTTAAAACAACATATCTAAAATTCCCATTTCATTAAAGAAATTGCCTTTTCATTTCATGAAATATTAAAATATCTACCACTGCCATAGCTGCTTTGTAATTTATTATGATCATTATTTCTCATTGTGGTCATATTCATTATCTGGTCCCATTTAATTGATTTTCTCTAATTTTATTTTTGTGGCAAATTTGTTGATTTTTTAAATTCCAAAATTGTTTAAATTCACATCATATATAGAGTCTAGCTGATATTGTATATAAGAAATACATTTCTTTGATATTAAGTAAGAGATATCTGAAATTTGTATATTGGGTACAACTGGAATTGGGTCATTCATTCTTTTAAAATCTATAACAATAAGTTGTACTCTCAAATCCATTATTTTTTCCTCTCAGAGGAGGTCAGACCTTTTCAACCATAATCAATTTTATGTAATACTTGATGTTTTATTACTTCATTATCATCCAAATATTTCATCAAAATGAAATAACTTATTTTACACTTGAAGCTAAAGCAAGAAAAAATATCTGAACAAAACAATAAAAATGAACTTTAAAAAATGTTTTGAATATTCTTATTTATTTTACAAATTAGTCACTAATAATTAGTTTTTCTCTTTGCATATAATTGACCTGACTTGAGCTGCACCCAAGATGTAATGGTAGGCTAAAGAGAAAGTGACAAATCTGTAAAACTTAAGATACAAGATTTTTATCAACACCTCATTTAGAGGTTGATGAATGATGATTGTGGGAGTGTATATCTACTTTGAGTTAAATGAAGATTGCAAAAAGAAAAAGCTAGCATGTTAAAATAATATACAAAAAGTTTATTTTAACATTTTATATACATGATAATACAGATAAAATTTACCTATAAAATAATCAACATCAAAATATGTTGTATCCCCTTTGATGCAAGAGCTTGACACTTGGTGACTGCCACAGTGTGGATACCAATGCCTGACCAGTGATGAGAGCTTGACACTTGGTGACTGCCACACAGTGTGGATACCAATGCCTGACCAGTGATGAGAGCTTGACACTTGGTGACTGCCACACAGTGTGGATACCAATGCCTGACCAGTGATGAGAGCTTGACACTTGGTGACTGCCACACAGTGTGGATACCAATGCCTGACCAGTGATGAGAGCTCGACACTTGGTGACTGCCACACAGTGTGGATACCAATGCCTGACCAGTGATGAGAGCTTGACACTTGGTGACTGCCACACAGTGTGGATACCAATGCCTGACCAGTGATGAGAGATTGACACTTGGTGACTGCCACAGTGTGGATACCAATGCCTGACCAGTGATGAGAGCTTGACACTTGGCGACTGCCACACAGTGTGGATACCAATGCCTGACCAGTGATGAGAGCTTGACACTTGGTGACTGCCACACAGTGTGGATACCAATGCCTGACCAGTGATGAGAGCTTGACACTTGATGACTGCCACAGTGTGGATACCAATGCCTGACCAGTGATGAGAGCTTGACACTTGGTGACTGCCACAGTGTGGATACCAATGCCTGACCAGTGATGAGAGCTTGACACTCTGTCACTGCCACAGTGTGGATACCAATGCCTGACCAGTGATGAGAGCTCGACACTTGGTGACTGCCTCAGTGTGGATACCAATGCCTGACCAGTGATGAGAGCTTGACACTTGGTGACTGCCTCAGTGTGGATACCAATGCCTGACCAGTGATGAGAGCTTGACACTTGGTGACTGCCTCAGTGTGGATACCAATGCCTGACCAGGGATGAGAGCTTGACACTCTGTCACTGCCTTGAAGACAGTAAAGTGAACATTTGGCTATCAAAGGTGTTCAATTACAGCTCCATAGACAATTCATTAAAGTTATATTGGAATATCTTTCATTAATTTTAATGCAAATTCTTCTTCTTTTAAAAAAAAAAGGACTTTATGTTATACTGTACTGCAATGATTTACCTTCAGAAATCTTTAAAACAAAAAATTAACTACTCAGTCATTGGGAGTCAGATCTTGTCAATTGATTTCTGCACCAGTTAACTCTATGGAATTTTATTTGTTTTATGTTTAAAAAGAAAATAATTACCCTAAAAACAAGAGATTATGAATATATTTAATAAAGCCAAATAAATTCAATACAATTATCACATTAAGCAAAATTATCACTGTATAAATCACATATGAACTATATTTTTTAAAACTCATATAATATCACATATTGATAAGAATGAGACCAGTCAATAGCCTCAAACTGCCAGCAGAAACTTCAAACACAACACAATTATGTGTACAATATTCTCTATATCACATTAACAAATTACTCGGACTAAATATGCGCTCTTCATCTGTAATCAGTAGAAATGCTTTTTTCTTTATATTTTAATCACACAAAATTAATTTTGTTTTACTCTGCGTTGAAAACAAATATCTGATACAATCTGCATTTATGATTAAAAACACTTTGTTGGCATCAATGGATTCCTTTCCCATAATCCTCTTTATATGATACAGCTGTTAATGATCCTTCTGAGATTCGCCCATTAATAATAAACAATGTTTCAAAAAATATTAAAGATTGTTTACTCTTAAAGATTGATATATGAATCATCAAGACAAAAACGACTAGCAATTAAGTATAAAGTAACTAAAAAAAGTTTGTTACCAACAAAAATAAAATGCAAATTTTATCTAAGCAAGACATTTTTATCAAAAGTTAATGTACCTGACTTTAGAAGTGAAACACTGGAGTGAGGAACAGTCGTGAGGGAATTAAAAAGTTGATACGGGGAGAGCAATGAAAGCGTGCGAATATTTCATCAAAATCTCTCAAGGGCCTAACACATAATGATCTGTGAAAAGCAGGAATAGACAACTTCAAACACTCACACACCAACAATCTGAATTTCCACTTATTTTACATTTAGACTGCAAAGGTTACTTATCAGCAGTAAAGATTCAAAATATAAGACTATTCTGTGTGACACCTGAGACGGATTATGTTTTGACCTTTCTTTCTCTCAAAGAAGTTATGAAATATTGGACAGAATTAAATGTGACATGGTTATGTTTGCTGAGGATGAATGCATAGCATTGGCACTACCCTGTCTCAGTCCTATTTATTTGGATCTGTTTATAAAGCTAGTTCCTAATTATCACGGATCTGTATATGAAGCACTTTCTAGTTATCAGGAATCTGTTTATAAAGCTTATTCCTAGTTATCAGGGATCTGTTTATAAAACTTTACACTTGGTGACTGCCTAGATATCAGGGATCTGTTTATAAAGCTTGGTCCTAGTTATTAGGGATCTGTTTATAAAGCTAGGTCCTAGTTATCAGGGATCTGTTTATAAAGCTAGGTCCTAGTTATTAGGCGTTTGTATATGAAGCCAGATCCTAGTTATCAGGGATCTGTTTATAAAGCCAGATCCTAGTTATCAGGGATCTGTTTATAAAGCTTGGTCCTAGTTATCAGGGATCTGTTTATGAAACCAGGTCCTAGTTATCAGGGATCTGTTTATAAAGCTAGGTCCTAGTTATCCGGGATCTGTTTATAAAGCTAGGTCCGAGTTATCAGGGATCTGTTTATAAAGCTTGATCCTAGTTATCAGGGATCTGTTTATAAAGCTAGGTCCGAGTTATCAGGGATCTGTTTATAAAGCTTGATCCTAGTAATTAGGGATCTGTATATGAAGCACTGTCCTAGTTATCAGGGATCTGTTTATGAAGCACTTTCCTAGTTATCAGGGATCTGTTTATAAAGCTAGGTCCTAGTTATCAGGGATCTGTTTATAAAGCTAGGTCCTAGTTATTAGGCGTTTGTATATGAAGCCAGATCCTAGTTATCAGGGATCTGTTTATAAAGCTTGGTCCTAGTTATCAGGGATCTGTTTATGAAACCAGGTCCTAGTTATCAGGGATCTGTTTATAAAGCTAGGTCCTAGTTATCCGGGATCTGTATATAAAGCTAGGTCCGAGTTATCAGGGATCTGTTTATAAAGCTTGATCCTAGTTATCAGGGATCTGTTTATAAAGCTAGGTCCGAGTTATCAGGGATCTGTTTATAAAGCTTGATCCTAGTAATTAGGGATCTGTATATGAAGCACTGTCCTAGTTATCAGGGATCTGTTTATGAAGCTTGGTCCTAGTTATCAGGGATCTGTTTATAAAGCTAGGTCCTAGTTATCAGGGATCTGTTTATAAAGCTAGGTCCTAGTTATCAGGGATCTGTTTAAAAACTAGGTCCTAGTTATCAGGGATCTGTTTATAAAGCTTGGTCCTAGTTATCAGGGATCTGTTTATAAAGCTTGGTCCTAGTTATCAGGGATCTGTTTATAAAGCTAGGTCCTAGTTATCAGGGATCTGTTTATAAAGCTTGGTCCTAGTTATCAGGGATCTGTTTATAAAGCTTGGTCCTAGTTATCAGGGATCTGTTTATAAAGCTTGGTCCTAGTTATCAGGGATCTGTTTATAAAGCTTGGTTCTAGTTATCAGGGATCTGTTTATAAAGCCAGGTCCTAGTTATCAGGGATCTGTTTATAAAGCCAGGTCCTAGATATCAGGGAACTGTTTATAAAGCTTGGTCCTAGTTATCAGGGATCTGTTTATAAAGCTAGTTCCAGTTATCAGGGATCTGTTTATGAAGCTTGGTCCTAGTTATCAGGGATCTGTTTATAAAGCTAGGTCCAAGTTATCAGGGATCTGTTTATAAAGCTTGGTCCTAGTAATTAGGGATCTGTTTAAAAACTAGGTCCTAGTTATCAGGGATCTGTTTATGAAGCACTTTCCTAGTTATCAGGGATCTGTTTATAAAGCTAGGTCCTAGTTATCAGGGATCTGTTTATAAAGCTAGGTCCTAGTTATCAGGGATCTGTTTATGAAGCTTGGTCCTAGTTATCAGGGATCTGTTTATAAAGCTAGGTCCTAGTTATCAGGGATCTGTTTATAAAGCTAGGTCCTAGTTATCAGGGATCTGTTTATAAAGCTTGGTCCTAGTTATCAGGGATCTGTTTATAAAGCTTGGTCCTAGTTATCAGGGATCTGTTTATAAAGGTTGGTCCTAGTTATCAGGGAACTGTTTATAAAGCTTGGTTCTAGTTATCAGGGATCTGTTTATAAAGCCAGGTCCTAGTTATCAGGGATCTGTTTATAAAGCCAGGTCCTAGATATCAGGGAACTGTTTATAAAGCTTGGTCCTAGTTATCAGGGATCTGTTTATAAAGCTAGTTCCAGTTATCAGGGATCTGTATATGAAGCACTTTCCTAGTTATCAGGGATCTGTTTATAAAACCAGGTCCTAGTTATCCGGGATCTGTTTATAAAGCGAGGTCCGAGTTATCAGGGATCTGTTTATAAAGCTTGGTCCTAGTTATCAGTGATCTGTTTATGAAGCTTGGTCCTAGTTATCAGGGATCTGTTTATGAAGCTTGGTCCTAGTTATCAGGGATCTGTTTATAAAGCTAGGTCCTAGTTATCAGGGATCTGTTTATAAAGCTAGGTCCTAGTTATCAGGGATCTGTTTATAAAGCTTGGTCCTAGTTATCAGGGATCTGTTTATGAAGCTTGATCCTAGTTATCAGGGATCTGTTTATAAAGCTAGGTCCTAGTTATCCGGGATCTGTTTATAAAGCTTGGTCCTAGTTATCAGGGATCTGTTTATAAAGCTAGGTCCTAGTTATCAGGGATTTGTTTATAAAGCTTGGTCCTAGTTATCAGGGATCTGTTTATAAAGCTTGGTCCTAGTTATCAGGGATCTGTTTATAAAGCTTGGTCCTAGTTATCAGGGATCTGTTTATGAAGCTTGATCCTAGTTATCAGGGATCTGTTTATAAAGCTAGGTCCTAGTTATCAGGGATCTGTTTATAAAGCTAGGTCCGAGTTATCAGGGATCTGTTTATAAAGCTAGGTCCTAGTTATCAGGGATCTGTTTTATAAAGCTAGGCCCTAGTTATCAGGGATCTGTTTATAAAGCCAGGTCCTAGTTATCAGGGATCTGTATATGAAGCACTGTCCTGTTTTGCAGTCCAGAATCTAGCAGCTTTGTTTTCAGGTTATGAAATACTATCTTCGGGACATCACAGACAAGCTCACAGCCAGAAAAATCTAATTCAGCAGAATTCTCAGCAAAATTTAGGACTAATTCCAATGTATCTTTTGGGAAAAATGCTCTCTGTACTCTATGACCATTGGGTAGTTTTATCGCCAACACAATTTTGTCATCCTTCTCAGATGGTTCAGCAGGAAGAATCACTTTTCTTTTTAAAGTTTTGAACATTGATTCATAAGAATTAATGTCTTCATCATCCTCTTCTTTTGTTGGTAGTTTACCTTTATATCTTTCATTACCCTTTAATTTTTTAATATTATTCTTATCTGTCATTTTCTCTTCATGGTCAGCACTTGAAGTTTGATTGTGACGATCGTGTAAATGCATGTCACGTAACTCTTCTGACAATGTGTCCATATCAGTTATCGTTTTGTCCTGATCATCAGAATTGTCATCCATTGTATTTTCGCTTGGTACTCTAACATTGATTGTTTGTTTTGGCATTGAGTCTGTTTTGATGGAAGGAAGTGGTGTGTATCTCATAAAGCTAGATCCTGGTCTGGAAGCCGGCGACAAAGCACTTTCACTTGGTTCAAATACTCCAGAGTCATGCGAGGCCCTCCTAGGGGTTCTGTGTCGGGCAGACCGGTGACGCCCTGGAGGGGGATGCGGAGGTGGTGATGGGATAATATCAGATGGCGTTGTCATCCTAGAACCTTCTTCAACTCTAAAATAATATATTCACAGTTTAACTCAAATTGATATCATTATCCTTGTGTTTACGAGCCACTAGTTGGCTTGAGTATAATTTATAAATCACTTAAATTATAATATGACTCTGAATAATAGGATCATTATATATATATTATTGTCAATAATCACATATTCATAAAGACTGCTTTCATTAAAAGAAAAGAAATTCTCTATAATTCTTAGTGTTTAAAAATAAAAACATGAAATAGCTTAATAAAAATCATTTGAATTCTGAATTCCTCTCTTGGAAATTCATGGGACTACTATGTTTTATGATGTCTGGTGCACTGAGTCCAGATCCAGTCAAATTGCATGGGCTGTGTAAAACGTCAAAACATAAAAAAAGATATAATATATCTATTGGCTCCACCAACTCCCCACAATTTTGCTGCTGTTAGACAGAGTGGACTGAGGGGTACATGACCAAATTAAAGAAACAGCAGCCTAATTAGTCATGATATGTAACGCGACATATCATGTAGTCATGATATGTAACAATTATACACAAACCACAGATGGTCAAACATGTTCAGTAATAATATTGTTAATATATATATATATATGAACAAAGGGAAGCTCATATTTGACTAAATCTTCAAAAGTTAGATGTTCAGACTTGTGTATCTACATACTAAATTAATAAAAATTTATAACCATGGTTAATCAATATGCTTAACCCCTAAGGGACTAGGCTATCTTAATTTTGTTGATTGGCAGGACTATACCCAATTATTTTCTGGACTAGTGTATCTACATACTAAATTAATAAAATGTATAACCATGGTTATTCAATATGCGTAATAAAGTGCTGGGGTCAAAAGTTCATGATTATGGCAGTCTGACGTCATCATCATGATTACATTGTAACAAGTTGCAGCCCTTCAGAATGCTACAAATGACGTCATCAAGCCAGGACAATGGGGACGTCAACGTCCTTCCCATCCGTTGCCGGTGGTGGACGCTGCCGTCCTTCCTGTCCGTTAGGGGTTAAGATTGAATTCAATCTGTTATATTGATCATTCTCACCCCAGATCAATGCTGGATTGTCTCCGGGTGATGTTCCCCTCTGTCTGTTCTGTGTAATGAGTTCTGCCGTGGCCAGTCCGTGGTCTGCCATTATATAACTCACCAGCTGTTGGTGTTGATCTCCGTCTGTGGTCATGAACTGAAATATTACACATTATCATGACTGACACTTATCATGACTGACACTCGGACACAAATTTAAGCTGAAAGTGATTTGTTTACATTAGTTACGGGTTAATTACTCATCTACGGGCAAAGTATTAACTCTGTCATTTTGCACATAAATTAATCAATATATATCTTAACAAACCTGGATATGTTTCATAACTTTGATGAATCACAGTGTGCTGTTGTTGATGTACATTGCGACCGTGTCTACTTTTCGGTCTGACAGATTCCGCCATATTTTTATTCGAGCACCTGCGAACTTTCTGGATTTTGATTGGCTGATATTGCGATCCATGCGGACGTTGTAATTGTGACATTAAATTAGCGTTTTGGGTGAGAAATAGCTTTAATATCATGTTGAAACAAATAATAGAAGGCAAGGAATCTTCCTCATATGTAATTATCCAAGGTAAGTGCAAATAAATAAACAAACTAGGCATTTTCCTAAGCCTATCTGAAGATTTCCCTTTTATCGCCCACGTCAACATGAAGATAACAGACAGGCACATATTATGAAGGATTCTAATTTAATGCACACTGAGCAGTTGCCATGTTGACATTCCCTTATTTCTATTTCTATGTATAGATGGTTTCCTGACGCAACCAAAAAAATATCCCCTCTTAAGTGGTAATCCATGAACACAAGTGTATTGAGATAATAAAAACTGACTGATTCCTCTTTTTTGATGCCATCTTACTTCTTACTACTAGTGCCCGACCAGTTTTCCGTCGCTACAAATTACCGCCGATTACAGCGGCTAAGCCGGAGAGGACCCTTGTAGCCGCTGTCAGACACGGTCTACTTCATCAGCGGTAACTGGTCGCTGACGAGTAATCTTAGTAATAAAACTGAGCACCACATGAGCATAAGGTTCACTGACCAATCACGGCAATTGAGACAATAGTGATGGCATTTATCTTAACCACTCAGTGAACAGCTAACAAACCATTACAAGAAGTTCCCATAGTAACAATGGCAGGAAATAGTGATCACCATGTGCCTGTGTCTACATTTCAACAGTGCATAGATATCTTTCTCAGAATAAAGAGGCAAATCATGAAACAGCTCAGAATAAAATGTTCAAATTAACTAGCAACACGGTCATTTGGGGCAGTTATGGATAGTCTTGCAGTCTTCCCGATAGTGACCAGACCTTCAACGGACATTCGGTCTGGCAAAGATGACTTTTTTGCCGGACCGAAAACATTTTTACCAGACCGAAAAAAAGAAGAAAGAATATCAGCGTGAAAAGTAAGCAAGCCAGATACAAGCTTCCCAAACGGCGATATAATTAAAATCTTTGTTTTATTTTACACACAGAAATATTCTGACAAGTGTCAGCAATAGTCCGCCTTCATTTAATAAGTTTAAAGTATGCACAAGTCAGAGAAAATGCAAGTTTAACAATGCTTAAATATGCGTGTAAGACACGAGGTCGTCATTACGAAAACCGGAAGTGACGGGGACAGGCTCTTATTTTTGGCGCGAAAATGATCGGTCGCTATTCATTCGCATTGAAAATATTAATTTATTGCGCAATGATGGATCCCTGACACTTCGTATTTACATTTTACTTTGAAAATGACTGCCGATCTTATCGAGGGAAAAGTTAGAATTTTCACAAAATACATGTCGGACATGAGGTCCGACTACGGCGGAAAATATGCCGGACCGTGGCAAAAACTATCAGTCAGGACCGGCGGTCCGGCGGTTATCGGGAAGACTGGTCTTGGGTAATAATTAGGTGAGAATTTGGTTTCTAGATACAAATTGCATTAAATAATTTTGCCCAACACAAGGTGAGAAACTGATGATCAGGACAGTTTGAAAGTGTGCATGAAAGTGTGCTAAATATAACCAAGGTATGGGCCAGAAAAGTTGGTTCTGTGACTGGCAGTTTCACACAGGATCTTGTTTTTATCTGTTCACTGTGACTCTGACTGTAACATACCAACTTTCTTCTGGTGCAGTCTTGCACTCTCAGTGGGATGCCATTTGGTTTTGCCAAGTAAACTGATAGACGTAGATGTAGTAGAAAGAAAATAAATGTTTTTAAAGGCCAAAAACAAATGTATGCTATGTTTAACAACTGGAATGACTAACAGAAACAAATTTAACAAGACTAGTATGATAACATGAGAATGTATAAGCATGCAATGGAAGTAAATAAAACTGTATGAAAATGAACCAAACAGATGATTATAACTAGCAGGGTGTAGGCTTCATGTACCAACACATGATCTGAAAACACAGATCAATGGCATGCATGCTGGAACATTACTCGTACACCTTCATAGTTGGAAACTACGCCCCCTCGCGATCTTAAGCAGGATTCCACTAGTGATAAAATGAAGGGATGAAAATGAAGGAATACAGTGAGATGAGTATCAGCGTAATGTAACATGCCGTTGATTTGAGATGTTGATGGGCAAAGGAACTTCAATGACTGACTGGTATTTAGCAAAGAGATCTCTGTGTTTATGCTTAGTTTTGTGTAGCTGTTTCACTAATGATTTATAATGAAAGCCCTGTCTCATCAGCTTCAAACACAGAAATTCATGTCTATCCTTAAAGTCTTTGAATGAGTCACATGCACGAGCAATGCTGATGAGTCTAGAGGCATAAACTCCATAGGCAGGCTTTTCTGGAATGTTTGAATCCTTCACAAAGGGATAGTTCACAATATCAAACTTAAAGCTGTCTCGTTTGTCATAGAGTTTAGTGTGAAATTGTTTGTTGTTGATCTCAGTGTAAAGATTAAGGTAGGAAGCCCTATCACTGTGAGTGTTTTCCTGTTTGATGCTGAGTTCTTTAGGGTAAATATTGGACACGCTCTCACTGAAGTCTTTATTGTTAAAGCTTACAAGGTCATCTATGAACCGAAAAGTATAATTAAAAGATTTAGCTTTATGAATGTTATTCTTTTCCAACTTCTCCATGAACTTGTATTCATGTGACATGAGGAACAAATTAGCCAGCAGAGGAGCACAAGATATGCCCATTGGAATTCCAATGATTTGCTGGTGAATGGTGTTTCCAAATGTTACATAGATGTTGTCAATGAGGAAGTTGACCATATCAATCAATTTGGAACTACTAATGAGGGTGTAATTTTTTACATCTTTGTTAGACCAAAAAGCATTATAACTATTGACGGCTATGAAAGACTTTTTGTTTTTTGTAAAGGAAAATTGGATGAGTTCATGGATATGGGTTTTAAGGAGGTTATGGGGAATTGTAGTATAAAGGGTACTAAAGTCCCAGGTACTAATGCATTCAGCATACTGACTTTCATTACACTCAGCTAATTTAGTTTTTAACTGAATGGAATTATCTAGTATCCACATCCGGTTGGTGCCTGTATAGTTGAATATACCTTTACAGTAGGTTTGCATGAATTTATAGATCACGCCAAGACAACTGGTGACTGCAAGGTCCATAGGCTTTAAGGGAGAAGCGCAAGAAGCTGCAATGTATCTAAGTTTAGGAGTGGCTTTATGCATTTTCGGCAAACCATATATAGTAGGAAGGTTTGCTTTATCTGCATTGCATTTGAGGCCAAATTCCTGACAAACAGACACTTGACTTTGCAACAAATCTTGCTGGTTAATATCTACAACCTTATAAGAACCATCCTTGTTGTCATTTGAGGATAGGTTTAGTTCACTGATAAGTTGCTGGATATACCACCTTTTGCATATGAAAATGATGTTATTGGCGGCTTTGTCAGCTGGAGCCATAACATACAAGTGCTGAAGGGATTCCAACTCCAATTGAACTGACCTTTTAGACAAAATACGAGGACGGTAGGACTTCACAGTCTTTCTGAGTTTGGCAATTTTATTATCTACCAGGAGCATTATTTGATTTCTATACTCTTGGAGATAGATGGGATCTACTTTCTCATCTTTTGCCCACTTCTTTATGTAAACATCAACAGCATCGGCAATCAACTTACGATTGTGGTTCCACTGAATGTGATTTTGTTCCCTGAACCTAGGCCCCTTCTTGAACAATTCCTTCAGATGACTATTGTTAATGATACAAAGATCACCTGTAACAACATGTCCAATATTAGGGTGAATAAACTCAGGTTTCGTATGACACTCACATGGAAAAGCATTGGCACCTTGATCCAAACTAAAATCAGCACAGGTTTTCTTGTGATTAAAGACTTCTTTAGCTATTGTAGAAGTATATTTATAACTAATACAGGGAGGTAATTGATATTTAAAATAGATAGGAATTTTGCTAGAGACAGCCTTATTGTTCAATATGCGAGGAAGATTAATATAATCCAATCCTTTGTTATGGAACAAGAGACTAAAAAATCTCCTTTGAGGATTATCATCTTCTTGTCCTTCTTTGGGAGGAAACAACCTTCTATGGCTTAAATGTTTGATATTGTAAATAACACATTTCAAGACAAATATTTGTTGTGAAAATATTTTTGATATATATTGAAGTTTGCTAAAATCATCAGGCATCCAACATAATTTTCTAGCATTGTTTCATAAACGACTTTTTCTTTATGTCAGAGAGAAAGAAAGTTAACAATCTGAAAAATACTGGCATGATGGCTGCTAGGCCAGTTTATGTGATCAGGCTTGCCATATTCAGAAAATTATTTTTGAAATATTTGCATTGATAGGTTCTCAAAGTTTTTCATGAGATATTTGGTTGATATTATCTCTGTATGATTTTTGTGTTCAGATAGCACTGAGCTGAATGGAAGAGGTCTTCTCAAGTCCCTCATATGCAGCCTCACAGACAGGTAAATGAAACATTGCAATGCTTTAACCTTGACTATTAACATTTAGATGAACACTAGGAATTAAAAGGGAACATGTTTCTTTTTCATTATTTTTAATGGGTTGGGAAGTGGAGATTTTTTGTTGAGCACATGGGTATCAGTATCTTACACTTTGATTACATGGGCTCATTGGTACTGTGGTAAAGATTATATATTGGTAGGGGGATCAGCCTCAGCAAGAATCTTTTTCTTGGTGGTGGTGACTAGAAGTAGAACTTTTTTTTCACTATTTATTAAAGGGTGACAATAGGAAACAAGAAGGGAAATTTATCAATTTAAATGCCTCAATCACATTTTTTTAATGGTTTATTACGTTAACACCTTTATGCTTTAGACTGATGAGTCCACTCACTGCCCGCTCACTCCCACATGTAAGATCGGTTGGTCAGAACTTTAACCCAATTAATAGAACTCTGACACACAGGGATTCTGAAAAATCACAGCTGTGCTTTCAATGCCCATGCCAGACCCTAGTCATGATTTGGGTCTGGTATGGGTTACAGTTATATTTGTAACTTTTCAAAACTTCAAAGTCTAATGCAATAATAACCAAAAAGGAAGGTTCATTTCATTAAAAATATTTAAGAGGTCATAAAAATTTGTTCTTATTTATTTTCATTATTGAAGAGTTCACCTATAGCACTTAAATTAGAAATATCTGTCACTCATTTGACATTGTGTTTTCATTTACAGAGTCGATGTTTTGCATTTGGTTTTATTTGAAACAAGTCCTGAAAGGTTCACCAGAGGGATGCCAGCAAAGTCACTTTCCAGGTATTTTACCCAGCCACTACAAACTCTAAAACATTTTTGTGATATTCATGTTATTTATCTGATAGAAATAATTCATAGGTGATGTATATTTAAACTAAATGTGCATATTATCAGATTGAAGATTCACAATGGTGCACAAGACCCACTCGGCTGGCAACCTCTGCCACAAGATGGCAGTGCAGTAACTGTTGACACAGACCTGTGGAGCCACCTAGTGTGTAGTGGTGATGTGAAACACAAGGTGGCAGCAGTGGTGGTGGATTCCCTCAGCAGCCTCATCCTCCATAGATCTGTGGCTCACACATGCAGGACAATGCACAGGCTGGTCAAATGTGAATCCCCAGGTAAAGTTCTTATCTCCACGTAAAATTCTAATCCTCAGCTAACATTCTAAACCCCAGGTAAAGTTCTAATCTCCACGTAAAGTTCTTATCCTCAGCTAGCATTCCTAACCCCAGGTAAAGTTCTAATCTCCACGTAAAGTTCCAATCCTCAGCTAACATTCTAAACCCCAGGTAAAGTTCTAATCTCCACGTAAAGTTCTAATCCTCAGCTAGCATTCCTAACCCCAGGTAAAGTTCTAATCTCCACGTAAAGTTCCAATCCTCAGCTAACATTCTAAACCCCAGGTAAAGTTCTAATCCTCGATGAATATATATATATATATATATATATATATATATATATATATATATATATATATATATATATATATATATATATATATATATATATATATAGACTAAACGCTGTGCACCACTTCTTTGTCTTTAAGGATTTCGAGTTATTTTTTTATTTAATAAATCATTAAAGTATGAGGTGCTAAATTTTCACAGGATAAAATCAGATTTTAATTATTTCAGAATTGGAATTGACACAAGTAGTAGGTCTTCTACACGGAGATCTTCATGATGAGACAACTCGGGCGTTACTACACCACAGCGCCACCTCTGTGATAAATGTGCAACTACCAAAACGACCAGAATATCACATGATGTGCAATACACTACATAAGAAACCCTCGGGAAAAGTTTTCAGAATTGTTAGTTTTATTTGTTCCACAAAAAAAATACAAGGGTGCACCAAAGCAAAACATATTTGTCTCACATTGTAACCTTGTTTAAAGAATTTATACCTTGTTTAAAGAGTTTATAAGAATTAATTTTGAAAGAAGCATATTAGAATCATATATGACATCTAACAGAGCTAACCTACTTTGAGCCTTAACTGGGGTCACAGAGAGTTCATGCTACCCTCTGCAGATTGTGTGCAAAATTCTTGATGTTCCTCATTTTAAGGGGAATTTTAATTTGATACTTGTTTATTTTGAACTTTTCAAAATTGATCAGAGGTCATCTCGAGTTTGGCAAAAATGGCCGCCAATTTTTTTCAAAAAGTTATGATGTTAATCAATTTAAAGTATTATACAGGAATATTCACGTTCAACTTTTGTATTTTTTATTTGGAAAAGTCAAAATTGTTGTGGATGTTCAATTTTTGTAAAATAACAGGCACTGAAAAAGCCTATAAATTCTACTCCTACTGTTGTCACATATCAAAGGGGCCTGTGGTCTGTGACCAGCTTTTACCTGTGATAACTGTTTCTGTCATTCTGTCCATCAAAATTGATCTTCACTCCTGAAATTAGTGAATGGATCTAGAGAAGTGGTGTGGGGTTGAAGGAATCAGGCAGCCATATTGTTTATAATACTTAAACATTACTTTTGCCTCATTGACTCTTCTCAATCTACAAATCTGGGTGAATTTTCAAATCATCAGGCATATCCGGGAAATATTTGCAAACAAAACAACAACAAAAAATTGTTAGCATTGCTTTTAGACCTTTGGTCTGTTTTATATTTTGTCTTTCCTATTTGTTACTTGCATTAGAATGTGTATTTTGACTGATAATTTGTCAATTTTTACCCATTTTAGACAGAACACTGCCAGTTTTCTTCAGATTTTCAGCTGATAAGTGCTGATGAATTTAAACCAATAGAAACAACAGCAGAGAATCAGGCAGGGGTAAGATGATTTTTTTTAGAATATTAGTTGTTTATTTATTATTATCAATATATATTTTGTTGTGGAAATGATAAAGTGTGAGAACTGTAAAATGCACTGTAATTCTGTCAAAAATATTATAAATATTAAGGTATTTACTTCACATCATACAAAATGGTAGTAATTCTACCAGCTGTCTTGTCTACAAACCTATCCCAGCATGCATTGTATATGACACAAGACACCTGGTGGATCAGAAATGTTGAAACTCAAGCAGTGAGAATAGAGATCAATTATTTATTTCAGCCTGATCCGACAGCAAATCTGACCTTCAACCTCTCTCTGACCGATACACAGAAGCAGGCGAGGAATGAGGTACAGCTTCCATACATGCACGCTCCCAGCAGGTGAGAGTCCACTCCATATCCACATAGAGTCATGCAATGTTTGAACAGAGACATTTAACACAGAGATTGGAAAAAAGCTGAAGTTCTGCATTACCGCCCAGGCGAACCGATCTTGTGGCGGCGCCACCGTCGCCACGTTAAATACTACATGTAGACCTATTGCAAGAAATTATTACGAGAGCTACTTACTTTTTACACATATATGTTAATCGTACCTCCATGACATCAAGAATGGAAGAATTTGTGTAATAAATGCAAAACTTATTATCGCTGATCCGCAACAGTTGCATGTCTGAGCTGGATGGTGCACCGCGCTGACACCTAGTGGCAGACCTGCTCTTTCCAATCTCTGTTTAAATATCTCTGGTTTGAAATAAGATGTAAAATGTTGCTTGCTCCTAGCCTGTTTTTAATCCATCAGATGTTGGAAAATAGTAGAAAAGGACATCAAAAGGTTTTGGTTTTTGGCCTAATGTTGCTCGCTTAGGGCAATAGAGCAAGTTCAACATTCTAACATTATCTGGCACAAAATAGAATTCTCTTTAAAGCAAGGAAATTATAGACTATTATGCCGAGAATTGCAGAGTGATTGTTATTTGAATTATCATCTATTAGGTTTAGAATATCAGGATAAATTTTGAAATCCATTTTGAACTTGCCCTTCAGGAAAGAGGCAACTTTGGAAAGGTCGGTTGGAGAAGGAAAAATATTCTACCAACCAGATGAAGCAGATGACTTTGATGAAGAGGATCCAGATGATGATCTTGATATATAGTATAGACAATTACCTTGACCCAGATGATGACCTTGATATATATTATAGACAATAACCTTGACCCAAGAATTTAATGAAAGAGATGACCTTGGATTTTAAGAAAATCAGTAATTTTGATCTGCCTATTAGAGATATTATCTGATGACCAGGAACTACAAATGTTAAAAAAAATTTAATAAGCATAAAGCCTTGTTAACAAGGAGTGCATATGAGATATGATGAGACCATTATAATTGGTAATATATTACTTTCTGTGGTGAAAAACATTTTACTGCATGAATTTGGAGCATGTAAATATATTGAAAAAATAAACATTTAAAAGAATTACTGTTTTATTTAAAGATATTATGCTTGACAAAATATTACTGTGAATAACAGATGACTGAGACAAGCAGTTCATGTCACATAAATTAAACACCAGGGGGCACTATGCAGTAGATATCTTTAGTACCTATTGTAAACGCTAGGGGACACTACTGAATATAATGTACATTTCCTCAGCAGCTCTTCCTTGGACAAAAACAAACAGGGAAGAAACATTTAATTGTACACATTTCACCAGAAACTAGTTTTCCCGAATGAAAATTAGATGAAAATAGTAAATGTGATTTTAGGAGATACCGTACTTCAGGTGTGGGCAAGTGAAATAATTTTTGGAAGAGCCTGTTTCCAAACGAATTCTATTTTTATACACTAATAAAATAAAATAAAATCATTTAAAATCATTTATAATTCAAATGGTTAATATTTTCCTTTCATATCTTTTTTCTTTTCTTATTGATATGATCAATTAAGTGTGTGTAATTTATCTGAACAAGACCGAAATTAAGAGCCCTTTACTGAAAGCACCCTCCTTTATTGGTGTCATTTTCTGGTGGAGTGTTAATATTGAGGTACTAATGGGTAAAATGACATTATGGAATTATGACATTAGTTGATGATATCATCAAAGCATTGTCCTTTGAATAGTGCCAGTAAGACGTCAAACAATGCTTACCCAATTTGAGCCTCATCTGGGGCCACAAAGAGTTAGCGCCGCCCTTGTTTACCCATCATCACATGCTGTATTGGTTGATATAGACTTCTGTAGATAGTGCAACTCCTATGATTTTGAGAAGTTTATGTTACTACACTATGATAAAATAAACTATCACTGTCAGTTGTGAATAATATTTCAGTAAACCAAATTAGAAGATTACTGCATCCTATCTTTTTAAGGTGTTGGCCTGTGAAATTGTTTTTGGAAGATACTGTATTTTAGGTGGAGGCAAATGAAGATTTTCTTTATAAATATTCTGATTCAGGTGTGGGTAAGTGAAATTATTTTTGGAAGTTACTGCATTTCAGGTGTGTCATAATTCTCACTGCTTGAGTGGGCCCTGCTGCCACCTGGTCATGCAAGAGTGAACTTTGCAGACATGCAAGCTGGGCTCATATTAGTAGCAAATGCTGATTGACATGCCATTTTCTATCCATTAGTTTATTGCACCCATAATTGTCTTTTTCTTTTCAAGATTTCAAAACTAAACAGTTTTTTTCTTCTGTTTGTGCATTTGTAGTCAAAAATATTGATATATTCACTTCACAACATATGAATGATTGTGATCATATCAGCTGTGATTTCTGCAAACCTATCCCAGCACTTGATAAAAGAGATGCCTGGTGGATCATAAATGTAGTGATAATAATGATAAATTGGTCACTGCTGTGGTTATCATTACAACCATATTCTGTATTGACTGTGGCCATTAAATAATGGATTGTACTTAACAGAAGAGACACCTGGTGGATTATAGATGTTGAATCTCAAGCAGTGAGAATTGTGTTATTTAGACCACTGCTATGGTTAACATTAGAACATTATTCTGTATTGACTGAGGCCATTAAGTAATCTATCTCCATTCAGGAGTGAAAGTGATCTGCCATTTAAGGGTGTGAACTGGTGAAATGAATATCTTCTGATAATCTCAGTAAAGATCGGTCTCTGGCCATAATTGCATAATCAGCATTAAGTGAGCGGGAGAAATTAAGAGGAAAGCAGCAAGATTATCTTGCAGTAAAATGGATCCGAAAATTGCCATTCTCCATCTGTAGTGTCACAACAATTTATACAATTTTCCACAATTCGCCGCTCTTAATGGCGATAATAGGACAACAAGATGGGCCACTTTGGTCTTTGTTTTGTGTCTGGCGATCGATTTTTAAAGTGACTCGCTCGCAAAGTGAGCATTTGTATCGCGGGGGATGTCACTCAGCTGTCACGGGTAGAATGCAACCCCAGGGCATTGTGGGAATGCTGCTGTGGAATTCTGGGATGGCTGCTGCGAGGAACTGCCGAGAAAAACTTGAGATTGTCACGAACTCGCCCAAACTTTCTCCATTAATAAAAGTGATCAGAGGCAATTTGTTGTAGGAAGACCAGAAGATCGGGCGCTTGGGCTGGGGCCCTATCACAAATGGGATGCGTGCTTGTAAAAGAGGGATATGAAGAACGGTGACATGTCTATTATTTAATAGCTCTCGGGACATTCATGTCATCTTGGGCTTAATGGAAACTTCTCCCACAGGGAATCTTATGCGCGGTCTATAGATTATGTGCAAAGTGGACCGCTCACAATATTCCACAGATTTGTCATTTCTGTTTAGAGTTTCAGAATGAGAGTCTGAAGGATGCTCGACATTGAATTTCTTAGTGTCAATTTATTGAAAGAAAAAATGGTGAAAAGAAAGGTTCTTTTCTGTTTTTGATTGGAAAGGATTAAAAAAAAAAGCCTTGACCTTGTCAGAACATCGGATCTATGTCCTTAAGGGCCTTGTATGGATGGGAGTTAGAAACTATATTAGACAACAGTGAAAGCATTAGAAAAGGACAATAAGATTTGTACGCTTTCTTAATTACAAGGGAATGAGAAAAAAGTATATAAGACATTTAAGTTAGATATTTAATTTTCTTTGGATAGGCTCCAAAAGGATCATGGTAAATCTAGTTTGGATTGATATCAGAACATGTTCGAGATACAGAAACATTTTTTGGAGATGAAACTGGAAGTGGCCTTCATTATGACACGGTCTCAATCTTAATTAGAAAAGGATCCATTTTTAGACTGAATAAATTCATAATTAATTTTTGTGTTAAAAAAAAAACATAGACTAAGCTAATTATTTTTTTTTACCTTGAGTACATAATTGTATCTTGGATATTTCTTTTCTTGTACCTTGGAAGTCCAATAATGACCTTGGGCAAGGATTAGTATTAAATTGGACCCTGGACCAGAATGATCCTTGATTCAATATTTAATCAGGATTATCATTGGAATGGCCTTTTATCCATATGATCTTTCTAATCAGGAAAATAGCTGGAAAAGACTTTCTTATCCTTAGTAACATAGTAGCATCTTTACTTTAAATAATCCTTGATAGGAAACTGAAGTAATGATCCCTGATAGGACCTTTTTGTTTAGATGACATGTGATAAAGGACCTTAACAGGGATGATCCTTGCCAGGACCTTTTAAATGAATTAATTCTAGATGGGATCTGATAAGGATGATCATTGAATTCCAGGAGCATCCTTGATTAAAAAATGACAGGACTTTCAAGAACATTATTGGTTGGACTTTTTATCCAGAAGATCCTCAATTGGGTCTTTAATTAGAATTATCCCTAACAGGACATCAATAGTTTTTATGGGGCTCTTAATCAAGATGATCCTTTTTGGGATCTTGGTCCAGAATGACCCTGTCAGGACCTTCAATTTAATTATTCCTTGATAGGACCTTAAACCAGAATGATTCTTAATGGGGCATTGATCCAGAAATATCCCTGTTAGGACCTTTAATATGAATGAACTTTAATAGTACCTTGAACAAGAAACTTTCTGATAAGACCTTTAATATGAATGGTTCTGATTTCTAAAAATCACAATGATCCCTGATATGACCTTAAACAGAAAGGATCCCTGATGTAAATTTTAATTAGAATGATCCCTGATAGGACCTTTAATCAGAATGATCCCTAACAGGACCTTTAATCTGAATGATCCCGATAGGACCTTTAATCAGAATGATCCCTGATAGGACCTTTGATCAGAATGATCCCTGATAGGACCTTTGATCAGAATGATCCCTGATAGGACCTTTAGCCAGAATGATCCCCAATAGGACCTTTGATCAGAATGATCCCTGATAGGACCTTTAGCCAGAATGATCCCCGATAGGACCTTTAGCCAGAATGATCCCCAATAGGACCTTAGATTAGAATGATCCCCAATAGGACCTTTAGCCAGAATGATCCCCAATAGGACCTTTGATCCGGACCTTTAATCAGAATTATTCCTGATAGGACCTTTAATCAGAATGATCCCTGATAGGACCTTTAATCAGAATTATTCCTGATAGGACCTTTGATCAGAATGATCCCTGGTAGGACCTTTAATCAGAATGATCCCTGGTAGGACCTTTAATCTAAAAATCACAATGATCCCTGATATGACCTTAAACAGAAAGGATCCCTGATGTAAATTTTAATTAGAATGATCCCTGATAGGACCTTTAATCAGAATGATCCCTAACAGGACCTTTAATCTGAATGATCCCGATAGGACCTTTAATCAGAATGATCCCTGATAGGACCTTTGATCAGAATGATCCCTGATAGGACCTTTGATCAGAATGATCCCTGATAGGACCTTTAGCCAGAATGATCCCCAATAGGACCTTTGATCAGAATGATCCCTGATAGGACCTTTAGCCAGAATGATCCCCGATAGGACCTTTAATCAGAATTATCCCCAATAGGACCTTAGATTAGAATGATCCCCAATAGGACCTTTAATCAGAATGATCCCCAATAGGACCTTTGATCCGGACCTTTAATCAGAATTATTCCTGATAGGACCTTTAATCAGAATGATCCCTGATAGGACCTTTAATCAGAATTATTCCTGATAGGACCTTTGATCAGAATGATCCCTGGTAGGACCTTTAATCAGAATGATCCCTGGTAGGACCTTTAATCAGAATGATCCCTGATAGGACCTTTAATCAGAATTATTCCTGATAGGACCTTTTATCAGAATGATCCCTGATAGGACCTTTAATCAGAATTATCCCCGATAGGACCTTTGATCAGAATGGTCCCCGATAGGACCTTTAATCAGAAGGATCTTTGGATTATATAGGATGATCCTTTATAAGGTATTATGTATGTTTGGATCAAAATGATAGGACCCATAATCCAGATTATCCTTCAAATGACCTTTATTTTGGATAAGTTCACAATGCATCTGGGTCAGTCCACAATAGTTCATGAGCGGCCATGACTAAACAAATGCATGGAGAAGAATGGTTTGTATAATGTTTTGGTTGTTTTTTTATTTTCTGAAGTTGAATATTACACAGCAAGGCATCCTTTGTTTCTCTGGTTTATTTCATCAAGTTTTGTCCCATATTTATTAAAACAAAAGTTTGTGCCAACCTGATATTGTGACTTACAAATGGAGTAAATAGGATTTGCAATTCAAGCATTGCAAAGATGTCAATTTCTGAAATAATGATATTAAAATGCCCCAATTATCATTCCTCCAAATAAATTTCAGCCAAGATTAAATGCTGACTGTTTACAGAAGACAGTATTCTTTTGTTGTGGTTATCCAAAAGTGGTCATCATTTGCCGTACGTGTCACTCTGGGGTCATTTCAGGGTCAACAGCCCCACGAGGCTCCCTTCATTCTCCACAAAATTTTCTCCTCAAGATGCGGGTCCCAAAATAAAGAGATGATAAGAAACTTTTCAAATCTGGAGTTGCATGATTATACGATTTTATTATTTTTGTTTATTCTTCATCTTCTTCATCTTGCCTATAAATGTTAGCAAATTTATATTTTAAGATATTTATATGAGTTTCACTACATTCCTGCTGTAACCAGCTAAAATTCCTGAATGTTGGCTGGTTCATTGAGTAAAATCAATTCTCACTGATTGAGTTTCAACTTTTGTGATCCACCAGGTGTCTCTTGTGCCATGTACAATGCATTCTGGGATAAGTTTGTTGACATATCATTTGATATGATGACAACCATTTTCTATCATGTGAATCTAATATTTTGGCAATACATGCATGGTCAGAAAAACAACTAATCGGTTTAAGATCTTGACCCAGGGATCTTGAGAAGTATAGAAAGCTAAGATTGTATCTTTACAAAGTTCACCCATATGTGATAGATTTTAACACTCAAGCACTGAGAACTGGATAACTCACTATCATAATAAAAAAATATGCACATATTAACTCATGTATCCAAATGAAATTCATAAAAGTTATTCCTGAAATCCTATGCGAATCCATATACTGCAAATAAGATAGACAATGAAATATATGCTGAGAGACGTCATCTAGAGAAATTCAGTAAGTGCTAAGCCTATAAACATCGCGTGTAGCTTCTATGCAGGCAGTCCTGGCGATTAAGAAGAGTCGGCGAATATATAAGATGAATCGCGGAATATATGCGATTTGTCGGAGTGGTTGGTTTTGTGGCTAGCCTATGTTGGGTGATTAACTGTGGATGACGCGGGGCAAGTGGCGGGGTATGATATCTCGTAGATTCCCGCCGAGAGAGCTCTTCTTAGCAAATCCAATAAATCAGTCCGAAATTGACCACCGGAATTCAACATGGACTGTAATCCTGATCAATTTCGGCCCTAGTTTATTTCCCACGATCGTGACCAGCAGCCATAAATTCATATTCATCCGCGGAATGGGTCGAGTAGATGGGAGAGACTCCGACCTGAAGGCCTCATAGGCCAAAGATAAAAACTAGTTTTCTGCCGCGTATCCTCACCTTATATTTATATCATGGAGAACAAATTATATGGATAAACTTAACAGACCAAAATATAATATTAAATCGCCAAAAATAATATTGAAAATTATTTATTTAAAAAAATGGATGAAGAAAAGGTGTGAGTAGGATATATATATAACTGGAGATAAATTTCCCTCAGAAAAGATAAGATAGAAGTGATCTTATCTGTTGAATATATTCCAGATCAGAAAGTCCTGCCAATAGATTACAAATATTAATAACAAGGGATGTTTTTTTCACATTAAATTCCAGAACACATTAAACACTAGAACATGTTTAAATACCACAACACGGTAAATACCAGAACATGTTAAATACCAGAACATGTTAAATACTAGGACATGTTAAATACTAGGACATGTTAAATACCGGAAAATGTTAAATACCAGAACATGTTAAATCCCAGAACATGTTAAATACCAGAACATTTTAAACACCAGAACATGTTTAAAAGCAAAGCATGTTAAATACCAGAACATGTTAAATACTAGAACATGTTAAATACCAGGACATGTTAAATACCAAAACATGTTTAATACTAAACATTTTTAACACCAGAACACGTTTAAAAGCAAAGCATGTTAAATACTAGAACATGTTTAAATACCAGAACATGTTAAATAACTAGAACATATTAAATACTAAACATTTTAAACACCAGATCATGTTAAACACGAGAACATGTTAAATACTAGAACATGTTAAATACTAGAACATGTTAAATACTAGAACATGTTAAATACTAGAACATGTATATTGTATGTTTAATGCATTAAATGGCTTCCTGATCTCATACCGCCGGAGTATTTTTTTAAATTCATTTTTATTAATTATTTCTGCATAGAAATCTACGCACATAATATTGCAGTGTTGCTTTAGTCACAAGCCAATCCGTGATCTCGTGCTTGTAACTAAATGCCTCTGCCATTTTATCCAATCATTATCTTCCATTTTCAAATTCCTGTTTTCCTCCAATTGAAACTAAAGCGACAACGTTACTGAACATCTAGAGTCATTTCAGACCATTTTGAGGCTATTTTCTTCATTTTCAAGGATCACCGCATCCATGTTTCGTGACAAGTCGTTATTTAGCTCAAACAGTTCCGTGACCTGAACGGTGGGGTCTATAGTTTCTCTGGGATGCTCCCCGTGAGAGCAAACGATTCTCTTTTGTGATTTCTCTGAGTCGTGCTTTCATTCAAAATCCATTAAAATAGACCAAATACAGCATTTTATCCATCTGCTTTTCAATAAAAAGCCATTTTGGTCCTAAGATGCGCCCAGCAGACGACAAAAGAAAAAAGCAGACGACATTTCCCCTTTGTTGTTCACAGCAGACCGACAGGGGATGTGAAGGTGCGTTCAGGAAATCTGGTTGTAGATTTGAAGACAGATAAGAAACTACATGCTGTTTCCAAGGAAAATCTCCCGTCTTTCAAATCTTTTGTCAGGAAAACTATGAAAAGAATGAAGAGACGGAGTGATATTAAGTTGCTTTGACATGCAATTTAAAACACAATGTTTATAAAGCAGTTTAAGGAGGACAGGGATATAAGATTGAGTTATCCAATCATTTATTTCCAAATTAGAAATTAACAATACTGATGGGGTTCTGAAGAACTGTGCACAGTGACAAACTTTTACACTCAATAAACTTTCTTATTTTCACATCAAATTATGTTGTAAAAATATTCTAATGAACAAATGTAGAATTCGTAATTATTTTATTTCTTGAGGTTGTATGTGAGTGGGGTCAGTTTTCGTTCTCTGATATGTATTTGTAAAAAACAATGAAATATGTTTTTTTAATTGTAAATTATGACTTGATTGAGAGTACTAAGATATCTTCTCCTTTTGGCCTTCTCCATCAGGTCACGGGGAGGCGATTGTTTTTAATAAAAAAGACATTAGCAGAACTGATGACAGAACATCCTTGCATTTTAAACCAAATATATGGCATTAAGGCACCAAAAAAATGACATCCAAATTAGGCAAAGAAGTTACATGTATCAATAAGTTATTTGAGTGGTTTATGTTTACACTCAGTGTCACATACTTCCATCGGGGTCATGTGATAAGCTCTGTCATGTGATCAGCTCTGTCATGTGATCAGCTGTGTCATGTGATCAGCTCTGTCATGTGATCAGCTCTGATCAGCTCTGTCATGTGATCAGCTCTGATCAGCTCTGTCCTGTGATCAACTCTGTCCTGTGATCAGCTCTGTCCTGTGATCAGCTCTGTCCTGTGATCAGCTCTGTCCTGTGATCAGCTCTGTCCTGTGATCAGCTCTGTCCTGTGATCAGCTCTGTCCTGTGATCAGCTCTGTCATGTGATCAGCTCTGTCATGTGATCAGCTCTGTCATGTGATCAGCTCTGTCATGCTCTGGCCATATATCACGCTTGATGATGATGATGATGATGATGATGATTATGATGATGATGATGATGATGATGATGATGATGATGATGATGATGATGATGATGATGAGGAGGAGGAGGAGGAGGAGGAGGAGGAGGAGGAGGAGGAGGAGTAGATTATCACTTACTGGTCATCTGTGAAAGATAAACTGATTCTGGCACTGTATTAAGTGTAACCACGAAGCATGACACAAACATGAAAACTTAGGGTGATAATAGGTTGAGATAACCTGGGCGATAATAGGGGAAGAGAAGAACACGTGAGCGGGTGATAATAGAGCCAATAGCTATGAGACAAGATGAAGGAAAATTATCACCTTTAATGACAATAATAAAGATACAATGACAGAAAAAGACAGAACAACAATAGGATTATATGTAAAATTGCCCATTTGTCATGTATTCCCTTTTGATAATCGTTATCAATTATTATACGTCTATTCGCTGTTCATTATGTCCCATTGTTCTCATTGATATAGAAGCAAAACAGGTGAATATTTCTCATGACTAATTAGTGAAGTTCATATCTGATCTCACCTTGTTCTTATTTTATTGGATCTTTTCTCACATATCTCTCATATCTCACGTTGTTTCCATGGCATTTCATATAGTTTCATTGGCCATGTTGACCTGTTTATTTTGACTCAGCACCAGTAATTTCATTGGCAGAATGGTTGCACCACTGTCTGTGATATTGCTCATAGAATATAAAGTGAATCCAGATAACCAGATAGGGCATTGTTGGTTATATTAGTGGGGGACGGGGGGTGGTGGGTTCGAATCCCACTATCGGCTGTGTTACTTTCACATCGGTTAACAGGCTTGAAAGTTGAACTGATCTGGTCACTGTTGCCGAAAGGGCCGTAAAAACACCATTTCAGATTTCTAGAAAGTACAGGTGTTTTATGATATTAAACTTGACCAGTAAGAGGACAAAGAGAATAGTTCCCACAGAAGGAAAATATGATGGCACTAGTTATGATAGAACACCATTCCTACATGTACCATCCATAAATTATGACCCTTACGCGCAATATGTTCAGTGCGTGGGGGCTTTTTGGCACAAAGTGTCAACTTGTGTGGTGACTGGACACAAGTGCCCCCGTCGCCCCCCATTATCCATCAATCTGGCTATAACTAGATTCTGCCGTAAATCTTTGTGCTTTTGCTGTGTCTTTTCATGTAATGTTATCATTGTTTTGTGTGTGAAAGATTCTTGCATTCAGGAACAGATTATTAGCTATGTCCTTTTAAATGATTGGTGGCAAATCTGATGGTTCCATTTGTGATAATGCTGATAGCGCCATTGGTGGCATATGTGACTGATTGTGCCATTGGTGGCATAAACGACGGTTCTGTTGGTGGCATAACAGATGGATCCATTGGTGGCATTGCTGATGGTTCCATTGGTGACATTGCTGATGGATCCATTGGTGACATTGCTGATGGTTCCATTGGTGGCATTGCTGATGGTTCCATTGATGGCATTGCTGATGGTTCCATTGGTGACATTGCTGATGGTTCCATTGGTGGCATTGCTGATGGTTCCATTGGTGGCATTGCTGATGGTTCCATTGGTGACATTGCTGATGGTTCCATTGATGGCATTGCTGATGGTTCCATTGGTGATAATGCTGATGGTTCCATTGGTGACATTGCTGATGGTTCCATTGGTGGCATTGCTGATGGTTCCATTGGTGACATTGCTGATGGTTCCATTAGTGGCATTGCTGATGGTTCCATTGGTGACATTGCTGATGGTTCCATTGGTGGCATTGCTGATGGTTCCATTAGTGGCATTGCTGATGGTTCCATTGGTGACATTGCTGATGGATCCATTGGTGACATTGCTGATGGTTCCATTGGTGGCATTGCTGATGGTTCCATTGATGGCATTGCTGATGGTTCCATTGGTGACATTGCTGATGGTTCCATTGGTGGCATTGCTGATGGTTCCATTGGTGGCATTGCTGATGGTTCCATTGGTGACATTGCTGATGGTTCCATTAGTGGCATTGCTGATGGTTCCATTGGTGGCATAGTTAATCAGTGACATAGTTAATAGGTTAAATTACAACATAGGTGATAAAGAATATCATGGATATTTGCATAAACTGTTTAGAATATCATGGATATTTGCATAAACTGTTTAGAATATCATGGATATTTGCATAAACTGTTTAGAATATCATGGATATATCATTTGCATAACTGCACTGGACACAGTGACCTGGGTGGCTGACGATTAAACAAAAGGAGCACACATTTTTGTGTTGCAGAATTTTTCTGATTTGCGCCACTTGTGCCACGTCTGGATGCCAGTGAGTGTCACTTATGACAGGCGTCGGGAGCAATTACTTCACACGGCCCCTCTTGCCCTTACCAAGACGCAGAGCAGGAAGAATTTTCTTCACTGAAGTGTGTGTCAACATCTGCACCAATTCATTAAATTCATGTCATAATTCAAGGCTGTTCCGGCGATTCTTCTCGCGGGAACATCTGCCATGCTTCCTGCGTGCTGGCGGAAGTGTGTAAGACCTACATGTCCTCTTTTGTCAAATTTCAAGATGGCTGCCAATTACCTCGTTGCGGATGGTGTCAATGAAGCTCGCTGTAGACACATCCGCGGTGTCTCCCTCCTCCCAGATGCTTTTGTGTAATTTCCTCTGGTTTCCTACCTTATGCCACATTCCTGGCCGGGGTTGGAGAAGGGGGTGCAGAAAGGGGGTGAAGAAGTGATGGAGAAGGGGGGTTTGAGAAGGGAATGGAGAAGGGGGGTTTGAGAAGGGAATGGAGAATGGGGTTTGGAGAATGGGGTGGAGAAGGGGGTTGGGTCGATCGTCCCAGAATATCATCATATCAAATCACTGGCTATGTAGCTATGGAACATCAGGAAACACAAAGTTTGCTTTTTATTGGGGAACGTTCCAGAACATGAGAAATTATGAAAGATTATTGTTCATCAGATTTACAAATCTCTTGTGGCTTGAACCCCAACTGCTATATCCCTTGTTAGTTCTTTAATTCATTCTCGGCATGGCCAGGGATCGAACCCACAACCCTCGGATCACCACAGAGGAACTAATGCTAATAAGCTGGCACTATTACCAACTGCGCCACAGCCCATGGCCTTGCATGAAGTTGTTCTCAGTAGTTTCTCACGGTCTTTCTGGTCATCAAACACAAAGCAGATGCCCCCTTCTAGTCCCTCACCATCTTCATATTTGTCCGTTCAACACACCCCACCCCACTTTTTCATGATCAGCTCCCTACCATCACCAAGGCTGCCCAGTTATTACACCACACTCCATTGTTGTTCACCCCTTCTAGCCCCTCAGGTTATCACACCACAGGCCAACCATTGCTCACCCCTTCTAGTCCCTCAACGTCTCTTGAGCTCCCTACCATCACCAAGGCTGCCCAGTTATTACACCACACTCCATTGTTGTTCACCCCTTCTAGCCCCTCAGGTTATCACACCACAGGCCAACCATTGCTCACCCCTTCTAGCCCCTCAACGTCTCTGGAGTCCATTCGGTTATCACACCACAGGTCAACCATTGCTTACCCCTTCTAGACCCTCAACATCTCTGGAGTCCATCCGGTTAACACACCACAGGCCAACCATTGCTCACCCTTTCAAACCCCTCAACGTCTCTGGAGTCCATCCGGTTATCACACCACAGGCCAACCATTGCTTACCCCTTCTAGCCCCTCAACGTCTCCGGAGTCCATACGGTTATCACACCACAGGCCAACCATTGCTTACCCCTTCTAGCCCTTCAACGTCTCTGGAGTCCATCCGGTTATCACACCACAAGCCAACCATTGCTTACCCCTTCTAGCCCCTCAACGTCTCTGGAGTCCATCCGGTTATCACACCACACGCCAACCATTGCTTACCCCTTCTAGCCCCTCAACGTCTCTGGAGTCCATCCGGTTATCACACCACAGGCTTACCAAAGTGGCACAACAGGATCATCTGTGCTTTGTGAATCTTTTATGAGCTAGAAAATGTGGGATGTGCAGGGGATGTCACTCCAGGAATACCGTGTCAAATGTTATTTCTCCCAGCCATCTAGCCAGCCTAAGATATTGAGGCAAACTTTAAGCTTGGTTTATGAGATTATGTACAAAAAACTATCGCTTATCTCAGCTGGTAATGACAAGAAAGACGGCAGTTTGTTAGATGGAAAGCCCTTAAATATGTGAAGGAGAAGTTACAAAAACATTACAAAACAAATTAGCCTTTTTTGTATATATACTTTGCATATTTGCATAGAGTCAAGTTCGAGAATTATTAAGCCATCTTTAAGGTAAACTGAGATGATAATTCTCAGTGTTTAAAATAATGGTGCAAAATGTTGCCTGCCATGAGCCGGTTTAATCAGTAAAATAATGTTAAATACTAGAAAAAGACCTCAAAATACTAGAAAAAGACCTTCAAGTCTAGAATGTCTATATTGCATGGATTTGCTTTGGGGATTGATTCTTTTTTAATATTATATAATATTATCTAGTTTAAGCATATTTTATGTATATATGCCTTCAATGTTAGACATATAATATACTAATAGAAGAACTGCCTTACTGCCTTCTTTTTTAAAATCTTTTTTTGACTCATTTCCAAGTCAAGATATTTCTGACCAAAATGATATTTGTGATTTATGCACCATAAATTTATTTTCTGATTTATAGATTTAAAGATTTGATTGCCCTTCACGAGTCAATAAAAGGCATATAACCCTGCAACATTGCGACAATGATTTCTTGCATTTATCAGAGATCTGTGACACTGCTTGCTAATTGATCTGTGAGCATCAGGGATTCCAGAGCTCTCAGAATTAACAAAGATATAACGAGAAATAAAACTTGCTTGAATACCAAGTAAAGTACAGAGCACTCTCTTTCGGACTAAAGCTTACCGTTATTATTCTGATTACTTATGTAGTATTGTATGAACTACGCCATCTTTATTGGACAGTTGTGTGTACATTATGACATTTGAATCTAATTTCCTGACCAGTCTGCATGAGCTTTCCAGGAAGGAGAACGTCCCAGTGATAATGAACAAACTGTCTTACATCATCGCGTGGGCACACCACTTATTGGAAAAACATCAAGTGCGGTCAAGCCTGTATTGTCATCATTCTCACGTACCTGTATTCTCACTTACCCACCTGTATTCTCACTTACCCACCTGTATTCTCACTTACCCACCTGTATTCTCACTTACCCACCTGTATTCTCACTTACATACCTGTATTCTAACTTACATACCTGTATTCTCATCTGCCTGTATTCTCATCTGCCTGTATTCTCATCTACCTGTATTCTCATCTACCTGCATGTATTCTCATCTACCTGTTTTCTCATCTGCCTGTATTCTCATCTACCTGTATTCTCATCTACCTGTATTCTCATCTACCTGTACTCTCTTCTACCTGTATTCTCATCTACCTGTATTCTCTTCTACCTGTATTCTCATCTACCTGTATTCTCATCTACCTGTATTCTCATCTACCTGTATTCTCATCTACCTGTATTATCATCTACCTGTATTCTCATCTACCTGTATTCTCATCTACCTGTATTCTCATCTGCCTGTACTCTCACACACCTGTTTACGTTTCCACATAAAAGGCATCACACTGTTGTGCTTTGGCAGTTCACAAAATAATTAAATATTACAGGCAGAACTCTTCAGCAAGAACTGAAAATCTAAGGGTACCAAATGTTTTATGATGTACTGATGAGAATATTGTTCTGACATATTTATGGTATATATGACAAAATATAGTTCTTGAATATGTGATAGAATATAGTTCCAATGGTGCTTGTGTATAATAAAGAATATCAAAATGGAATATATATATGGAATATATATATATCAAAATGGAATATATATATATATATATATATATATATATATATATATATATATATATATATATATATATATATATATATATATATATATATATATATATATATATATATATATATATATATATATATATATATATATATATTATTATTATATGTTATTTTGAATATATGTTATTTTGAATATATTATGAAGCCATTATGAAAACCCAAAATGAATAGCATTGAGAATGTTGACGTTCACCTTGGGACGATACCTGGGTAATACTTCTGCCAGTGTGAGCTATAATTGATGTTGGTGTCATTGAGGTAGGAGAGTATTCAGGGTGGGACTGGGCCAGGTGAGCAGATCGGATCATTATCCTGGTCACAATGATCTCAATGAATATCACATGCCACACGCGCAGTAATTAACACAGGAGAATTGTGTCGCCAGGCAGCCCATTGTTTCTGGGTGGTAATACCTCCATTGTCTGGTTGCCGAGAAATCTTCACCAATCGACGCCTTTGTGCGGCGTTCTATAGACATTGATGACCGTAATCTAGTGGTATTCAGTATGCTTGCACACAAGGAGCGATAATCTCTGGGATGGGAAATACACCCGCGAGATTAGCCTTTTCAAGTCTCGTTTCATCAGAGAACATCAATATCGCTTGTGCACGTATAATGCCGCATCATAACACGAAGCGAAGCATCTCACCAGAACGCTCACTTCACATTAATTGTTCTCATACAAATGTCTCAAACCCACGATCCGTGCAAATGCTGAATGCAAGGCTTTGAATAATATAATAGAGTGATCAATTTGTGAGGAAAACTGCCATTGGAAACCAAGTGGCCACCAATGGAACCATCTGGAAATGTCTTCTGACAATGCAACCATCAGCAATGACATCTGACAATGCAACAATCTGACAATGCCAGCATGGTAAACATTACCCAAATTCTTAAAGTTATGTTAATTTATGTCACGATATATATTAGACAGATGATAACAATATGTTTTCATAATGATATAATTTATGAAAAACATTTTAAGAATATCAATGGCTCAGCATGAAAAGTTATCCCGTCCCAACTGATAATTTGGACAGACCTTGATGATCCCAGCTGTCTGGAGGACCTTGTGGCTCCCAGCTGTCTGGAGGACCTTGATGATCCCAGCTGTCTGGAGGACCTTGATGCTCCCAGCTGTCTGGAGGACCTTGATGATCCCAGCTGTCTGGAGGACCTTGATGCTCCCAGCTGTCTGGGGGACCTTGGTGCTCCCAGCTGTCTGGAGGACCTTGTGGCTCCCAGCTGTCTGGAGGACCTTGTGGCTCCCAGCTGTCTGGAGGACCTTGATGCTCCCAGCTGTCTGGAGGACCTTGTGGCTCCCAGCTGTCTGGAGGACCTTGATGATCCCAGCTGTCTGGAGGGCCTTGTGGCTCCCAGCTGTCTGGAGGACCTTTATGGTCCAAGCTGTCTGGAGGACCTTGATGCTCCCAGCTGTCTGGGGGACCTTGATGCTCCCAGCTGTCTGGAGGACCTTTATGGTCCAAGCTGTCTGGAGGACCTTTATGGTCCCAGCTGTCTGGAGGACCTTGATGATCCCAGCTGTCTGGAGGACCTTTATGGTCCCAGCTGTCTGGAGGCCCTTGATGCTCCCAGCTGTCTGGGGGACCTTGATGCTCCCAGCTGTCTGGAGGACCTTGATGATCCCAGCTGTCTGGAGGACCTTGTGGCTCCCAGCTGATTCCAGTGCCTTGGTATATGAGAAGGCCCGTCCAGGCAATCTGACTGAAGGACGCCATTAATGCTGTCATTCGCATCAGTCTTTACAGATGACACGTGTTGGGCAGTGTGCACTTCTTAGCCTTGTGTCCACCTTACATCTGATATAATCTCATCTCACATATTGACCTGCCGCTGACAAAGATGGCCGGTCTCTCACGCCCGGCTCTGTCATTATGTGGAGATATAAGGACGGGGAACAATAGGGACACACAACAATGATGCAATGATGACACAACAAATATCACCACATAAGAGGCTTTGATGTTAGTGATGAGATCGCCATACTCCATTGTCATGGCAACATATGTTGTTAATTAAACATACACTCCCTATTTCCCCACTGGAGGGTGCTCCTGAATCAATCTGAATGATTTTCATCATGTCTTCTCATATCTTGTTATTGTATCCGAGGAGACATTGAGTACATATATAACCATACAGAAAAATATTAATATAATTAATAAAGAACTATATTTCATCAGCACAGTCCTGAATGTGAAGTTAGTGACAATCAAATCCTTGTTTTTGTCTCTTTCATCCTCTGTTGAGAAATATTGAAAGCCAATATCCTGTCTGTGTGTGAAGGCAGGTACCTGTACAATTCCTTTTTAGATTTAGAACTGATTCCACTGTTCACCATATCCCACTTATCATATCATGAAATTCAATGTTTCTTACATAGTAGAGTCTATTGTAGTCTATTGGACAGGTATCAAGAGAAGTGTGGTTGGCAAATGGTTAATTAATTAGAATTAAACATGAAATCAAAAACACCTTCCAGAAGCGTCTGTGCATTTCATGTCAAGGCTTGAATATCAGAATCACAAGTCTCAATCGTTCAAATGTTCCCGAGAAGAGCCCATGAGTGGTAGACAAAGGGTTAAATGATTAGATACAGATGTTACTGTTGACTATATAAGGTGTTATGTATTCGTGACATCCAATGTAGAGAGGGAGATAATTAGCTGCTATTTACCTAAGCCACCAGGGACAGCAAACAAGCCACCACCCTGACATAATGCACAAACAATACACGGACAATAGGCATCAAATTGCTAGCCTCGGCAACGACATCATGTGGCCATATACGATCGTGGTGGCAGTCACAGAGGTGTGGGAGAGTCACAGGGGAGTGGGGAGTCACGGGGGAGTGGGGGAGTCACAGGGAGTGGGGGGAGTCACGGGGGAGTGGGGGAGTCACGGGGGAGGGAGGGAGTCACAGGGGAGTGGGGGAGTCACGGGGGAGTGGGGAGTCATAGGGGAGTGGGGGAGTCACGGGGGAGTGGGGGAGTCACGGGGGTGTGGGGGAGTCACAGGGAGTGGGGGGAGTCACGGGGGAGTGGGGGAGTCACGGGGGAGGGAGGGAGTCACAGGGGAGTGGGGGAGTCACGGGGGGTGGGGGAGTCACAGGGGAGTCACGGGGGAGATAGGGAGTCACAGGGGAGTGAGGGAGTCACGGGGGAGTGGGGAGTCATAGGGGAGTGGGGGAGTCACGGGGGAGTGGGGGAGTCACGGGGGTGTGGGGGAGTCACAGGGGAGTGGGGGAGTGGGGGAGTCACAGGGGAGTGGGGGAGTCACAGGGGAGTGAGGGAGTCACATGGGTGTGGTGGTAGTCACAAGGGTGTGGGGAGTTACAGAGGTGTGGGGGAGTCATAGGGCTGTGTTAGTCACAGGGGTGTGGTGGTAGTCACAGGGGAGTGGGGGAGTCACAGGGGAGTGGGGGAGTCACAGGGGAGTGGGGAGTCCCAGGGATGTGGTAGGAGTCTGTGGGTGGGTCACAGGGGAGTCACGGGGGTATGGTGGTAGTCACAGGGGAATGGTGGCAGTCACAGGGGAGTGGGTCTTACACCCATAAGGTGTCATATCGTAGAAAGACCACATGTCAAAACTCATCCTCACAAATTCAAAGGAAGTCTGTAACCGTGGCATCCATGGCCAAGTCTAATGCAGATATAAAGGGATACAGTATGCCAGATATTCTAATGTTATATTCCTTCCTAAAATTCCATGCAAGAAAACAAGATTTCATAGCCCATGTAATAATATATCAGAAGTAAACTGTTTAACTCATATGACTAATGATACAATGGATTGAATAGTTAATTTTGAAGTATGATTTAAATAGGATTTATTCAGGTTCTCTCTTACAGAAGTCACCATTCTACTATATAATAATATTCTAATATATATAAATTAGCAGCCTAAGAGCTGTGGACGAGCAGACCTTGGTCTCATTTGCCCACGGGAAAACCTCAGGTATTGATTTGATTGACAGCTGATGACACATGATTGTCTGAGGATGATCTTGTTTGCTTAGTCTGATTAACAGACAACACCGGCTAATTGATCGAGAATGAAGTGTTTTGATTGGCTGGGGATGACACTGACAAGATCACAGAGATTCTGATTGGTTTATCGATGTGGTGTAGGAGGTGTGATGTAATTAACTCATGATAATAGATGATTGTTCTACAGGCCTATCACACATTCCAGGCCTATCACACATTCCAGGCCTATTCACACATTCCAGGCCTATTCACACATTCCAGGCCTATCACACATTCCAGGCCTATCACACAGTCCAGGCCTATCACACATTCCAGGCCTATCACACATTCCAGGCCTATCACACATTCCAGGCCTATCACACATTCAAGGCCTATCACACATTCCAGGCCTATCACACATTCCAGGCCTATCACACATTCCAGGCCTATCACACATTCCAGGCCTATCACACATTCCAGGCCTATCACACATTCCAGGCCTATCACACACAAAAATGCAAATACTATGACAAGTGTTTACAGATCATTTTTTTATGTTTAAAATTTAAATCAAATAAGACATTATTGAATTGCTTTGCTTTTGAGGAATTACTGAACCAGACTATTATTTTCAATATTAATCACTAGATGACAGCACCTTAACTATTCAATTGTTCCCTGTTCAATACCTCCTGTATTATACAGACAATGAATGATGATTTGGTCTATTTGACTCCCACAGGCTACATGCAAGCTTAGATTCATTTTCTAAAAATAAAGATATGTTACTTGTTATATTTTATTCTCTCATGGTGTGCTTATCTCTATAAAGTTACAAGATTATTTGTAAGTAGATTATGAAAAAAAAATCTGTTTTTCTAACTGTATTTTAGTTTTGCATGTGATGCATGCTGAGTAGATTGTTCTGACCTGACCTAGTTTCTATGAGTCCTTTTGACATATTGTCTTGGCTATTGTGTAATAGATTTTATAGTCTGTATGTGTTCTGGGAAGGAGGCAATTTTTTGGTCTTCACACCCAGTGAACCTCTTTTCAGAGTCATGATGATATTACCATCCTGAATAGAAAAACCATTTGGAGAAAAACTATTGGTAGAAAATTGGCCAATCAGATGTTGGCTGGTTGCCACGCTGCAGGACAACAGGATGCTTTGGCAGAACAAATGAATTGGAATGATCAAACGCAATGACTATTATCCCACTTGATCTCTTAGTCCCGGAACGATTACGCTGGAAACTTCAAATTGCCAAACCATGTTGTTTGATTTGCGGAGATATTTAATGGGGTACATGCCAGGCCTTGGAGACGGGATCGCGGGCATTTCATTTGCACTTGCACATTTGATGTGGCTTCTGCCACAGGAAAAGATCTTATGCCAATAAAACGTCATTCATATCTGAAAACAAATTTTAAAATTGGAAAGCGCTACTTAATAAACATTAGTCTTTCTCTTTGATGTGTCTTCAAAAGTAATATTTAAATGTAAACATTCACAGTAGAAACAAAGCACTATTATATATATACTGTAGTCTTGTTATCTCATGAGATCTATATTGTTTGTAAGCGTTCCTTGTCCTAGTTGCAGAAATTGATACTGGTACTTTGATAGGGATCAGATAGTTGATGTATTGTGACGTCAGGAGGGGTGGGTGATTGTTTATTGATCATATTTAGGGGATGACTCATTATACAGCCAGCTATCAATTCTACAGAATGCTATGGGATTGTTGTAATCCGATAAGGCCGGATATGTTTCTGTCCACATCCTGGTGGATCTGACTCCGTCTGTTTGTGTCCAGGGAATATGACTAACACAGACCTATGTCAACCTGCATATCTAGTTTGTTATTGTGCAATTATCCTAGATTTTGTAGCTGCTATCATGTTCAGCACAGGGAACAGAAGTGATAGTTTTTTTATTTATTCTGTTCTGTTATGCACGTGTTAATGTACAGATATATTTTATGAATAAGTCTTCTCCTCAGAGGGAATATAGGTTTTCAACTTTAAATTCTTTATTGATCCTTGCCTTTTCTCCTGTTTATATTCTTTATTGGTTGTTAATTTTTCATTAAGTATGGCAATCTTAGATACAGACAATAAGGACAACTTGGTTGTCATACAATATGGGCTGACTGTCATACAATATGGGCTGACTGTCATACAATATGGGCTACCTGGTGGTCATGCAATATGGGCTACCTGAATGTCATACAATATAGGATACCTGATTGTCATACAATTAGGGCTACTTGATTGTCATACAATATAGGATACCTGATTGTCATACAATTAGGGCTACTTGATTGTCATACAATTTGGGCTGATTGGCATACAATAAGGGTTACTCCATTGTCATTCAATAAGGGCTACCTGATTGTCATACAATATCGGTTACCTGTTTGTATGACAATACAGACTTCCTTTTATCCCTTAAACCAGCATATTTGCTAATATGCTAATAATTTGTTATGGTCCTACATTAATGAACAATCACATAAACATTTAAAAGACTCATTCACGGAGTCTAACAAGCTTTGTAATGAAGATGGCATTTCACAAGTACAGAAGAGAAGTGTTGAAGCTTTGTTTTCCCTGCACCCTCTCCATCCCAATTATCTGTGAGATCTCCGCATCCCCAGTCTCATCATCCCACACCCCCAACCCAACTTCCTCACCATCTCCGTATCTCTGACCCACATTTCCTGTCCCTTTCCCAAGGTCGTCTCATTAAAATACCTACCCCAAGGTCATCAATTGCTGTCCACCAAGGTCACAAGGTCAATGATGACTGTCTCCACCATTCATAAGCCTTACAGAAAAATTAGTTTTCAACTATAACCTGATTTAGAACCACAGTAACAACACAATACTGGAGACTCATGCCAGATTTGTTTTCAGAAGAATACTGTAATTCTCATTGGCAGAACCTTTGATATAAGGTAGAATAGAATATCCGCCTACCAAAAATGATCCAATATGAGAAAAGTAGTTCGCAGTAATTGGATTGTGATGTTTCCTTGTCTTGTGTCTTACCTGACACTTTATAATGATAACCTTCAACTGATGAAAGTTGTATATGTTAACAAGCTAATCCTAAATGGCTACATGCTATACCACATGGCTATTGTTACCAAAGGCTAATAACATAATCACAATGAAGATTCAGCATTAAATTAGGCAGTATCCACAGACTGTGAGTTGCAGACCCCGTGCTGCTTCATTATAAGTCGGCTGGCACATCATGTAATGTCAGGGAGAACTTGTCCTTTGTGAGTCTCTGAAAGGACAGTGGTCACAATGAAGGATCCCTCAGAAGTGATAGAGGCTTTATCTGTGGTCATAAAGGGATCTAAATGATGTGCATGTCAAGAAACAAGGTGACCTCCTGGACACATGCTGTTACCATCGGAAGACGCGTGGACAGACGCCGTGAAATCAGCAGACGTCTCCAGGAAAGTCATCTGCATGTGAGGCAAGGTGGACATGAAAGCGAGGCTTTCAAGATGACCAGAAGACGTCCAGTTGATCCTTCCGGGTTCTTCCTTAGGAGGCATCATTAGGGAAAGGAGGCATTCTGGGTAATCACGCAGCTATTGTGTCTGCGGGACTTGAAAGTGAAAAGACGTCACGATGTCAAGCGATAAAAGACACCTTAATCTTGTGGCATGTCCTGCGGTCACCAGTGACCACAAAGTTCCACTGAAAGGCAAAAGAAACTTGTTTCACAGAAGAACTGCTGAATTTGTCAACCTATCTACCAAGCAAAATACCACATCTATATGGGTTATATGGCTTTGTTAGATATAGAAATACATTTAAAAACAATTTCATCACACATTTCCGCTTCCTGTCTACAATATATTTTCCTACCTCCACAGTCAGAAGAAAAATATTATGAATAGTGTGACCTCATCTTTGGCCTTCTTTGTGTGGTCTTCAGCTAAACATATGGGCATTACACTTTTGAAAAACATTTGGGCATTACACTTTTTAAAACTTTCAATGTTATCTCCCACACCTTTTCACACCCAGCTGTCATGAATTTCAAAGGTTTCTTAAAAAAAATATTTTTCTTCATATTTTGTGCAGATTGCAGATTGACCTATAACAGAGTTGTTCATGATCAGTATTTCACTGAGACACAAACTTCACACAGACACAAACTTCCCAAAGACACAAACTTCCCAATGAGACAAACTTCCCAAAGACACAAACTACCCAAAGACACAAACTTCCCAATGAGACAAACTTCCCAAAGACACAAACTTCCCAAAGACACAAACTTCACACAGACACAAACTTCACACAGACACAAATTTCCCAAAGACACAAACTTTATAAAGATTCAAATTTTAGTTGGTTATGGTGCTATTGTCTTTTGGTTTGTTCCTGGCGTCAGGACACGTCAATGTAATAAGGGACAGTTTGTGACGGTGTGCAGTAAAACAAGCGGGGGCTTGCTGCTTTACACCGATACCCTGATGGCGCACAGATAAGAGCACTTTGTGCATGTTTCTCACTTCCTTACATAGCGTGCTTACATAACCACAAAGTATTGAAATAAAATAAATGATACCACTCTACTCACATTAACAGTGGCAATGGCTTGCTAAGGATGCTCGATGAAATAGCAATTTGTGGGCAAAATGTTATAAATTGCTCTATTTTAGGCTGGTTATTGATTTTCGTTATTTTATGAATTTCATTACTAACTCACAAAACATGATGAACAATTTTGTTAATGTCTATGAATATAATAAACTAGGTTATATAGACAGGAGTGAGGTTTATTAACCCATTAAGCCCAGCAGATTAACTCTTATGGCCTTGAAGTCTTGCAGATTTATTCAATAGAGTTTCGTCGTGCTGGCCATTGTTTTGTTTTATTGCTACCGCTCACCTGCGATGGACCTTTTATTTTCAACAATGATGCAGCAGAGATCAGCAGACCTGCAATCAACCAATCAGAACTCACCGAATAATGTACGGCCAGGTTGAACAGGCAGGGTGGATGGATGGATGGACAGGCAGGGTGGATGGATGGACAGGTAGGGTGGATGGATGGACAGGTAGGGTGGATGGACAGGTACGTAGGGTGGATGGACAGGCAGGGTGGATGGATGGACAGGCAGGGTGGATGGACAGGCAGGGTGGATGGGCAGGTTGGATGGATGGACAGGCAGGGTGGATGGATGGACAGGCAGGGTGGATGGGCAGGTTGGATGGATGGACAGGCAGGGTGGATGGATGGACAGGCAGGGTGGATGGATGGACAGGCAGGGTGGATGGGCAGGTTGGATGGATGGACAGGTTGGGTGGATGGACAGGCAGGGTGGATGGATGGACAGGCAGGGTGGATGGACAGGCAGGGTGTATGGACGGGCAGGGTGGATGGACAGGTTGGGTGGATGGACAGGTTGGGTGGATGGACAGGTTGGGTGGGTGGACAGGTTGGGTGGATGGACAGGTTGGGTGGATGGATGGACAGGCAGGGTGGATGGATGGACAGGCAGGGTGTATGGGCAGGTTGGATGGATGGACAGGTTGGGTGGATGGACAGGCAGGGTGGATGGATGGACAGGCAGGGTGGATGGACAGGCAGGGTGTATGGACGGGCAGGGTGGATGGACAGGTTGGGTGGATGGACAGGTTGGGTGGATGGACAGGTTGGGTGGGTGGACAGGTTGGGTGGATGGACAGGTTGGGTGGATGGGCAGGTTGGGTGGATGGACAGGTTGGGTGGATGGACAGGCAGGGTGGATGGACAGGTTGGGTGGATGGACAGGCAGGGTGGATGGGCAGGTTGGGTGGATGGACAGGTTGGGTGGATGGACAGAGAGGATGGATGGACAGGTTGGGTGGATGGACAGGCAGGGTGGATGGACAGGTTGGGTGGATGGACAGGCAGGGTGGATGGGCAGGTTGGGTGGATGGACAGGTTGGGTGGATGGACAGGCAGGGTGGATGGACAGGCAGGGTGAATGGATGGACAGGCAGGGTGGATGGGCAGGTTGGATGGATGGGCAGGTTGGATGGATGGACAGGTTGGATGGATGGACAGGTTGGATGGATGGACAGGCAGGGTGGATGGATGGACAGGCAGGGTGGATGGACAGGTTGGGTGGATGGACAGGTTGGGTGGATGGACAGGTTGGGTGGATGGACAGGTTGGGTGGATGGACAGGTTGGGTGGATGGACAGGCAGGGTGGATGGACAGGTCGGGTGGATGGACAGGCAGGGTGGATGGATAGGCAGGGTGGAGGAACAAAGCTCGCCATGTACTGTACGGACTGGAAGTATGATCGATTAGCGCTCACCTTGTAATGTATGGAGTGGACAGTATGACCAATTTGAGCTCACAAGGTATAGTGTAAAGTACATGGATGGACCGACCAGCCCTCTCTCCAACCACTCAACGCTTTTAACATATCTCTTGTTGGTCCCCAACTTCTCTTACTTGTCACTCAAATCACCCTTCCTAAATCTGATTCTTATGCCTATCCCAGATGTTACATTTGTTCATGGTACTGGTCCCATCATCTTACCCATCCCAGATAATAAATATCCTCTGAGATCATCTAACCCATCCCAGATAATAAACGTCTTTTGAGTTCCCCTGACCCATCCCAGATAAAAAAACGTCATCTGAGTTCCTCTGACCCATCCCAGATAATAAACGTCCCCTGACCCATCCCAGATAATAAACGTCCTCTGAGTTCCTCTGACCCATCCCAGATTATAAACGTCCTCTGAGGTCATCTAACCCATCCCAGATAATAAACGTCTTTTGAGTTCCTCTGACCCATCCCAGATAATAAACGTCATCTGAGTTCCTCTGACCCATCCCAGATAATAAACGTCCCCTGACCCATCCCAGATAATAAACGTCCTCTGAGTTCCTCTGACCCATCCCAGATAATAAACGTCATCTGAGTTCCTCTGACCCATCCCAGATAATAAACGTCCTCTGAGTTCCTCTGACCCATCCCAGATAATAAACGTCCCCTAACCCATCCCAGATAATAAACGTCCTCTGAGTTCCTCTGACCCATCCCAGATAATGAACGTCATCTGAGTTCCACTGACCCATCCCAGATAATAAACGTCTTTTGAGTTCCACTGACCCATCCCAGATAATAAACGTCCCCTGACCCATCCCAGATAATAAACGTCCTCTGAGTTCCTCTGACCCATCCCAGATATTAAACGTCCTCTGAGTTCCTCTGACCCATCCCAGATAATAAAAGTCATTTGAGTTCCTCTGACCCATCCCAGATAATAAACGTCCTCTGAGTCTGTGTTCCTCTGACCCATCCCAGATAATATACGTCCCCAAACCCATCCCAGATAATAAACGTCTTTTGAGTTCAGTTCCCTCCCCCCATCAACTGATACACAACAGAGATCCATCTTGCATCTTTGTCACGCAATGACGCGCTTCGCCAGTCGGACCACGAGGACGATTGTATTATCTTTCAATTTTGTCCATTTTCATCAATACCCCACCGATTTGCAAGCGTCTGATAAAGACCTGAGCATCTAATAATGTGTCATTGAGTATAATAACCCGCACAATGGGCATCGTGCTGAGTCTCAGGTGAGCGCTTCGCACCTGAGTCGCATTGCATTCTGGGACGGCCATTGATGAGTCGCGATCTCCCACTAATCTGAGCAGTAACGACCGGAGGTGCCGGCCCCGGGTCGGGCGGGGCGCCCTCTTTATTGAACACCTTCGCTCCAAGATGAGGTGGCCAGACTTTATTGATGGGCACTGCTTCGTGCAATCTGCGATGAATACGCATTAAGGGGATTTTAGTGTTTTTGGAGGAGGGGATCTCTAATTGATGGGTAGTGGAGACAGTGATAAGGTTAGAGGTGTGATGGATTAGGCGGGGGTGGTACAGGGCGCAGGGATCTCACCCACTCACGGCCACCGCTCAACTCTGCCCATAATACTCATTGGCGCCCGATTTGTGGTACATTTTATCCACGTCCCGCGCCATTTAATATAGACAGTTAGTATAGGTAGAATGGCCTCACAATACACCTCTCTTGAGCTATCTGTCTTTTTACCGTCAACAAGTTCAAATCATCATCATATGGAATCTGTACTCATTCAAATTAAAATTGATCATACTATGATAATCAAGCCCAACAAACAAGCCGATTTTGGGTTGGCATTTAACAGGTATTTTCTATATTGTAGTAACCTTCATTTAATCTTTTAATGTAACATATCTTAATTATTTATTGTAACACGTGTTGAATCTTTTATTTTAACCAATATTAAAGATGTTATTGTTTTATATCTTAAGTCCTTTATTATAGCATGTATTGAATCCTCCATTGTCGTTATAACCTATCCTAAATAGTCTTTTGTTAAATATCTGAAATATTTTATTGTAACATGTATTGAATCTTCTATTGTGATATTCATTGAATATATTAAAACTACATATATTGTATATGCATTACAAAATGTATTGTAGCTTTGTATCTTGTGTAAAACCATATGGATTGAATATTCTGTGAACAAAGAATTTAATCTGTAATAAAATGAAACTAAACTCATGTTAATTATTTTGTCAATCGTTTCATTCCATGAACGTGTTTTAAACAATTATTTTGATATATAGGTGCTGGCAGGTTTAATTGTGTACTGGACTGCCAAGTTATAATTTCAGACAAACGATATAACTATAGGATTTTCATATTACTTAATTATTAATTAATTTCAATGTATACAGCTTCGGTAATTGAAAGATGAGGAAATAGCTGGTAGCACAAGATACCTGGTACAAGGGATGTGATGTAATGAGTCGGACACAAGACAATAGAAAGCACATCAGCGTGTGTCATCCGCACGTGCAAAAGACAACAAATTGTCTATCTGACCAGACTTCAAAGGATGCCGCCAAGCGCACCTGTGACCGCCCCTGTGACATCCCCGCTCTGTTCCATTGTTACCTTTATTAGCAGTCTAAGTGGACTTAGTCCAGAGGATAGCTTCTGAAACTTTTGTGCTGCAACTAAATTGAACATAGAATTCAAATTAGTTTCAAAGTTTATAATCCTTTCTGTTTATGTTTGTTTTGCCTTTGTTCATTTTATTGTTTCTGATGGGCTTTGAAGTGGACAAATTTGAGCAGGTATTTTCTCACACAATGTGACATAATCTTCCATATGAGGTGTCATTTTCTCGTGTTTATCTGTCCCACTGTGCTTTATTGACACATTTTAAACTTTCTCATTATAAGCCACCTTTGATGTCATAATTTCTCACGTTATGACACTTTAAGAAGAGAAAACATGGCAAACACATTCCATTGTTTCATCACAGCCACTACTTGATATAATCCATATAAATATAAAGTCAAGCTTAAGGTCAGTCAACATCCATGTCATTGTTCTTAATCGTGGATTTCTACAGATTTTTAAGAATTATATTTTCATAGTGTATTTGTCTAAAACCAAAATAATATTGTGAATATTTGTTTATGATCACCACCTAATATTGAGTTTCAGGGCCCCTTTCTCACGTTCTCTGTTTGGACCCTGGCAGCATAAAAAGCTTCATATGATAGGTGATGGTACCAGTCAATATCTCATACTGACTTATCAAGCTTTAAATGGTGCCCGACTTTATCGTGGAAGAAACAGTATTTGGGATGTAAATGAATTTCACTCATTTAATCTGTGTATAATGTGAAGTTCAAGTTTTAAAAAGTGAACATTTTTCCACATGGTCTTCATACCAGCGAGGCGATTTTCATACCTCATGCAATCAATAGGGAAACTGCACCAAGGCTGGAAGTTACCATGGTAACTCTACATGAGGACGTTATGATTCTCGGCTTCTGCCATGAAAGTCGGACTTACAAAATGTTCTTGAATAGTTTGATGAAAATATGAACATATCTCGATATATGAGATGTTCTGCTTGAAAACGTGATCAGTCATTTTGATGCCGGTAATTTACTATGAGTCTAATCATATATGTTGTCAATAATTGTATACATAAATAAACCCTAAAGAATACACCAAATGAACATTTATATACAAGTTAAACTTTTTATTTATGAAAAACAAAGGATGAGAACTTTCTTTGGCGTTTGGCTGGCAAAGGTTGTGATTTTGCCAGATTCTCTCACTAGGAGGCGTCGTTATCTATTCGAGTCTCATCCCTGACTCATCTTCCGTGTCTCTTGCAGTCTGTCGGCAAACCTCAGAAAATGATACCTCTTTTTGGAGCTGTTGTGTTGCACCCTCAGAGATAAGATTTCATAATTGGATAATGTATCAGTTGAAAATGTTAATAGCGTTATTTTATTTTGATGATACATCCCTTTAATGTTTAATTTCGTTATCTGTTTGTGGCGCATCCCTGCTCATCCCATTATCTCGCTACTATCTTCCTACATGTTCAAGTAAATTTCTTTATATAAATCCGAAGATAAAACAGATAGTTGATATGAAAGAACATTTTGTGCTTTCAAAGCACTTTATCTTGGTCTATTGATTAATTCATGTATATGAGTTTAAAACTGTGAGTTTATTCGTTCACACCATCAGCAGAAAAACGTGGATGCGAATCTACTGTCTCTTAGACATTTCTGTTCAAGAATCGATCTCATTGTCCAAACTGAGAAAAATCTATACTATTTTGGTTACAATTCAAAATGATATACCTAACTTATGAAAATGTAGAGTTTCCATAAACATTCACAAATTAATTGATAAATACAATAGATTTACAAGGACAATATCCCCATATAACATGGATATGCGTTTCTCAGACAAAAAGGTCGACTTGGATGTCGCGGGAATAGGACCACTAAGGAGCCACATTTTATGCCTTTTAAGTCAAAGATGGTATATTAGGTGTACCTGAATGACTTTTAAGATGTTTATGTTCTTACTTTATCGCCCATTCCACTGAAGTCATCATCAGGTCTAGGCAAATAATTGTCTCAGAGGATTAAAAGGTGAAAATCTTCACTTCTTGAGGCCTGGGCCATAATTCGGTAAGATTCAAAACAATCCCAAAAGAACAATTAGCAAAGCCGGGGGTCAAAATTACCAAATAAACATGGAGTATATTTAAGTGAAAATAACTGTCTCTGTGGCCAGCACAAGCAAACAGAGATTGGGATTTTCAGGTCATTTGTAAGTGCTCCCTAAACATGCAAATGGACACCAAAATGCCACTGTATGTCTATCACCTTAACTTCTATGTAAACTTTGGCCAAATATTTTCTTTTCATTTACCAGTGTTATTTAAAGAACAGTATAGTCTCATGTGAAAATGTTGGAGCATGTGGAGACAAGATCTTCACGATTTGGGGTTTATAATAAAAACAGTGACGCACCAAACAAACTGCACGTGATCTTGTCAGAATTAAGCGAATGAATTAATCTCCCATGATCTAAAACCAGTCTCACTTGTGTATTCAAGAAAGATTAAATCATTGACCAATTCTTTAGAATCAACTGTTAGTTTCTTACTATTTGTGATACCCTTTTCATTTGTTATTCTATTCAAAGAGCAATAATATATTATATTACTCCTAAAATTAAATTTGTTTATTTTGATGGTGATTGAAAAATACCTTGATCAGACACGTTTCACATGTTCAAACTCTTCATAATCAATGGTACATTTACAATAATATATTTAAAACTATTAAAAGAAAAACAAAGACCGCATTTCCTCTACTATAATATAATTTGTTAAGCAGTTCAATTTGTCATCCCTGTATTGCTGATTTAATATATCAAATATATGATTGTACTTTATGTAATAATTAGCATCTATTCAGTGCGTCCTTTCTTCGCTAATGTGCCCTAATCCCTTCTGATCAAAATTGAATGATTTAAGTTAAGATCTGACCAGAAAGGGCACCTCCTTGGAATGCACTTAAACATGAATAGATGAAATCTGTCGGCGAGTAATCGTCTTTGTGACGGCACTGTCAATCACCGATGGATATACATAGGCCGTGATCATGTCTGGACGGGTGCCCTGTTGACATATCAAGTGGATCTATACTGGACAGTGGCATGGACACAAGGCGGACACTGTAAATACATGTCTGCCTCTAAGTGGCAGAAAACACACCTGAAATAGTCTTTATTTGTACCTTCAAGTATCGTGTCTTGTACATATAGTGTTCCATAATAAGCCGTTTGACACCTTTCCTCCATTAATGACCTTTCATCACGATTGGCACAGAGTAAAGATTCTTATATCTTTTGAAAGTTGAAGTAGAGTTGAGGATGATCAAACATTCTATGTAGATCTTTCTGGCGTGAATATTATTTTTAGTAATTTGGGAGTTATGAAAATTTATTAGAATCATCGTGTGGTATTAAAAAAAATTTCTAGAAGTTTACATCACTGTCAAGACTCAACAAATAGAATTCATCGATATCACAACAATATCATCAGTGATATCACAACAATATCATCAGCGATATCACAACAATATCATCAGCGATATCACAACAATATCATCAGTGATATCACAGCCAAATCATCAGCGATATCACAACCAAATCCTCAATGACAATATAAACCAATCATTAGTGATATAATAATCAATTAACGTCATCACAATTAAATCACTGATGACATCACAATCAATTAGTGTTGGTTCAACCAAAGAGTGCAACCTCAACCAATTACTGACATTTCTACATATCAGTGTAATTTTAATCGATCATTGTAATTTTAACCAACCAGTGACATTTCAACCAAAATCATCAGTACTATCACAACCCATATTCTGAATGGCATCGCCCTGGTTAAATGAATGACTGTTATAATCTTTCTTTTTAAATCTGTTTAACACGATGATGGGCTCTAAAATGAAGCAATACATACAAGAATCCATGCATATGATATCTAATATAAATATGATTGACACATATTTTCAACTCTAATAATTATCAGTGACATTTTTCATGGGTTCATACTTCAACCGAACACATCTTCTTATAACTGATTATATAATAATTCTTCCATACAAAAAGTCTACTTCAATAATGATTTCCTAAAAATAGAGATTTTTAAAAACAAAATTTTGACACCATTCTCATTAGTGGAATAAATGTTAGTCTCATCAGAACGTATTTATTCTATAGTTGAGTGGAGAACTAAAAAAAGCTATGCCATGCAACATTAAATACAGCTCACGACAACTGAGCTGCGGACGACAACAGAGCCGTGGTTCCATTTTCAAAGCTTTTAAATTAGATCTGTTCTTTCTAAAAGATTCTCATCGATTCAAAAATCTACCAACAACGTCAAATGGTGTGATAGACATCGGCACTCAATCTATAAACCTAACCGCAACTCTGCTGTCGTCCGCAGCTTTCACGTCGGCCGCTGTATATAAGAAGCAACAGGCTACCGGGGGACGTGTACTGTCATGTTTGTCATAATTATATTTGCGTGCAGTTCATAAGACTGGCCGTTCTATGGACAGTTCTTTGATAACATCTAAATACCGCACACCACATATTCTTCAATCTTGGCAAATAGTATTACACAATATCCATTATGGGGTCCTCCCGCACAGGTGCTCAATAACGCCTTGACAATATGGCACCAATCGCCATTTGGAGAGATTCTTTTAAATTATAAACTTTACACGCCAAGTCATTCGTTCTTTGAAAAGAATATATGTGATAAATTAATTAATTACATCTTTCACACAATGCTGAACTATTTTTTATCATAAACCACAAAAAAAAATAATACATTTGAGCAATTATCTATTTGTGTTTTAGCCAATATATAACAAAAAAATGAAAATATTGCACGCAGATGAGATGGTTTAATGGAAGTTGTTGTATGCTGTCTGTTGTGACAACCTCCATGCACTTTATTCTTATAATAATCACTCAAATTATGTAAGAGACATTACATAATCTGTACAGCATCGGCACAAAGTAAATTCAAAAGACACGTGGACATAAATAGACGCTTATATTAGAGAAAATAAACCATGAAAAACTCCTGTGACATCATTGTTAACATAGATTTGTTTTTTAATCGATAAAATTAATAATCTGATATAATCTTATGAATTAAGATATACATATAGGAGCATATTGAAAAGTCTCGATTGTGTCCTCAAAACTGCACCGACGTATTTCAAAAGTTATTTGAACTTGTGAAGTTCAGTGTCAGTTTTGGCAGTGTCCCTTATCATAACGAATCTATTAAATTTCACCAATTAACAATGGACAATAGAGAATGTCTATCTCTGTCATAAAATGTCCCGAGATAAGACAGTCAGATCTGAGAGGAGTGGGGTGTCTATGTCACGTGATCTCATGGTAAACACTTTGGCACAACTTATTTCAGTTTCTGGATCTTGAGACATTTTTTTTATCAAAAGATCAAATCATGAAAAGTGAAGTGTTTTGACTTAAAAGAAGATTATATTGACAGGGATGTTTTACGCTGTGTTTTTATGTATTGGATTATTATGTAATAATTGGTAATTCGCGTTCAATCTCTTGAATCAACTTTCTCTCTCTTTATAATATCGTCTGCTAGGCGGGACAGTAGCAGTGCGCAGGCGCGCAGGTGTCCGTTCTTGCATTTGACAGATTTCTGTTTTTGTTCTGTGACGGACTGTCAAAGCCAAAGTGAAGACATCCACAAATCTAAGATGCGCTCCAAATCCAGGGCCAGAAAGCTACAACACGGTAGGCCAACTTATTTTTGTGTAGAATAGACACATTTGGGGGGCAATTCCGCCAGCGTCCCGTACAGGAATCTAGCTGAGACATTGGGTTGAAAACAACCAAGCAGTGTGAGAATGAGTTCAGACGTTTGAGGTGAAAATGAAATTGATTGAAGTGGTCGAGAAAGAAGCAAAAGGACGTCATTCATGTGTGAAGTATAATAATATCGGGTAGAACAATATCATGTGATGTTCTGTTTTGGGGACGCTGTTATGTTGTAGATGCAGAGAGATTGTAAGAACAGCAGCCCATTGCAGCTGTCAGGATCAAAAGAACAGTGCGGTGTGCGAGAATGTAGGCCACAGACGATTAATTAAGGTGCAGGGAACTGACATGGTCGTATCGACCGAACCCATAACGCACACGTTTAGTACCACGGGGTGCCGCTATAGGATTAAAGAAAAGGGGAGGAACAAAAAAAAAAACATACCACAGGGAAATGTTGAAAAGGACACGTGATGAGATGACCTTTTATGAAAGACCTTTTTTAGGGTTGTGATGTGTCCATGCTTGATAAGAAAGGATGTAGCAGAAGTGTTTTTTTATGTTTTGATGAGAGTATGATATTGTTACCATGAAGGTTTAATTATTATTTTTATTTTACTTTACAAATGCATTTTGAAGGTTCTCATTTGAGACGGATATGCAAAAAAGGCTGAAAGTCAATTATCTAATATACCAGTAGTTACAATTCATCTTGTCAGCATTCCAGCAGTTAATGTTTTCTGGATTCAATTTTATATCTGTAATGATCCTTTTGACAAGGGTAAATTACTTATATCAATAAGCTTTCATAATGAGTCTATCAAACTTCAACTCACATCATTGATGTGCAATTATTCAATTAGCACTAATTACTAGTTATTAGTGCTAATAATTTTAGCTTCCCAAATCAGGAGATATTTCTATGAATCTTGCATTCTCTCAGAAATAGACTTTCCTGGGTCTGGAATATTCTCATAAGTACAGGTTCCTGAGGAGCATGGTTGATTTCACTTTGAACATATTTCTGTTTTTATGACATCCTCACCTTGCAAATCAAAGCCAGATCACTTACTTACATCATATCAGAAATATTTCCAATAAAAATTGAGGGTATAATTTCTGTTCACCTCTTTATTTAATGTCTGAAAAGGATAACATTAAAATCTTGGTGAATTATTATTGTATTAAAATATGTTTTTTTTTCATATATTTTTTTTTTCACATAAGCATCCATACTTTCACATCTATTCAGTTCTTGGCTGGAATGAAGACAGTGCTCGTCAATTTCACAGTGTAATATAGAGATAATAGTAAGAAATGACAGGATAAAATTGCTGATTTATTGGCATTTGTGAGGTGGGAGAAATTGCAGCTGACCAGGGTTATATGTTGACTTTATTTACAAAATCACCTGTCACTAACAAACATGGATGTTTACCAGACCAATATTTATATATGAGGATCTATTGTTAGGTGCATCTATACAACAAAGTCTGTGATTCATACTGACAAGATATTCACCTTTTAAATTACTTTGGAAACAAAGATTTTCAGTTAAAATGTTTATTTTTTCAGTAAGGATATTTATTTTTCAGAACATTTAGTGTGGATTGATTTTTTCTCTTATGTCAGGAGAAAAAGAAAATGTGTTGAACTTGCTGGCAGATTCCAGATTTGGTTGAAGAGGGGCCATTTCATTCTTCACAATCATTTCAGTCAACCTTTTATCTACTCTTGATTATTTTGAGCCCTATATTTTTTTGGGGGTGGGGTGGGGGAAAGGGGTGTTTATGGGGGAGTGACCCTGTCTGCCATTTCACCTGTAGTATTACTCTACATCATTGTTTTAAAATACAATTTGAAAACATGATCTTTAACCTGGTGATCTAAGTATTCCTAGACAACGATATTAAAAGAATATATTCTTTAACGATATATTTGTAAGTTATTTCCTATGGGACCTTTCTTTCAATAATAATCTTGTCACATGGTTCATCACATGTTTAATCCCTAGTACTTGACATAGATGATTGTTTGGGATTGAGTTCATTTAGAGTTTTAACCTGGAACCTCTAGACATAACAAACCAAACTATTTCATATAATAACAAGCAAATCTTGTTATTGATGATACATTATTTTGATAAACATTTTCAGAAATCAGATATTAATAAGTGAAAAAGAAGGAAGACAAATTCTAAATCTGTTTATGAATGGTGTCCAGACTATATTTATCCCCTCAAAACTTGATTGGTCTTGCTGTATTTGAGTGTGGTGGCATATTTATACAAGAGATGGTCTGATATTGACACAAGTGTTCATAACTCCCCTGACAGTAATTAGAAACTGACCAATAGGATTCCACCAAATTGACATAAAATTGATTTGCTTGTAAGTGTCCTGCAGAGATCATATACATCCAAGCTTCTTCATTGATCTGAAGAGAACCTTTTCCTGTAAACCAGCCTCAGCAAATCTCTGGCCAGATTATGTGAAGAATATAAATGTATATTCTAGTTGAGGATTAAAAAAAAGAAGCTTGTTTCCTATTTCCCTTCCTACCCTAGTTCAAGCCAGCTACCCTAAAGTTGTTTTTTTTTTCACTTTCGGGTGAAAAGACATAGTTTCATATATAGATATATTTATATAAATATATTCCATCACTTTTAACAAAAACTGAATTAAAATAAAATCAAAATCAAAATCTACCCCCTATCCTATTTTTTCAGGACACATTATCATTTGATTTTAAATTAAACACATCAAATTACACTATGACAAATTGCCTATTTTTTAGTAAACCTTTAAAAAAAAGAACAATATATATATCCAAAAGTTAATAAAATGACCACACTTGGACATATTAATAAATACAAAATAGAAAGTTCAAAAGCAAATAAAAGAGGGATTAAAATACTTTCCAACTATAAAAGATTAGATGGTGAGTGTTGAAGGGCATTATTAGTGATCATAACAAGTTTTGGAGGGAACATAATGATCGGGACACCATGCCATGTAAAAAAGTTAGACAAAGGACACTAAAGATCACTGTACACACACTAATAGCAATGGGGGCCTCAGGATTGCACAAATACCAACCTTTGTATCCACGTTCTTGATTGAAGACCGGAGGGGATTGGACAGACAGGACATATTAATGCTGTTAGGGTTATTAACTTTATCAATGCAAGGAATTTTTAGCAATATTTTCTTATCTCAGTTATGTTATCACTATAAACTAAAACACAACTTGTGAGTCTACAGGAGTAAGGATATTTAAAACAAAACATGGTTGTTAATTACGGAATCAAAAGTACAGAGATTTAGAGAGGACAGAAGAATTACTGACAACTTGTGTTTGGTTATTTGTTTGGGGTTTATGTCACTTTCAACATTATCTTAGTTATTTCATGACAAGACCTACTTGTAGCAGATATAGCGCTTCTGCACTGAACTGTCATGTCGCAGGTCCTTGACATGACATCCCTCCCAGTCACAGATTTACCTGGACAACAGGTTAACCCTTCAGGCACGTACCTGACAACTTGTGTTAATCCCATGGTTATCTAAGGGTTAAATGTTGAAAGCAACTGGGCCATTTTCATAGCTGCGTATTGGTAAAATGTGCCATTACATGACTTCATTTGTTAATGTGGGCCATTAGATGGCTATATTTGAAATGGTTGGGCCATTGCATGGATGCATTTTGTGTGTTTGGGCCATTAGATGGCTATGTTTGATCTGGTTGGGCCATTACATATACGCATTTGGTCAGTTTGGGCCATTAGATGGCTATATTTGATCTGGTGTGCCATTACATATCTGCATTTGGTCAGTTTGGGCCATTAGATGGCTATATTTGATCTGGTTGGGTCATTACATATCTGCATTTGGTCAGTTTGGGCCATTAGATGGCTATATTTGATCTGGTTGGGTCATTACATATCTGCATATGGTCAGTTTGGGCCATTAGATGGCTACTTTTGATCTGGTTGGGCCATTACATATCTGCATTTGGTCAGTTTGGGCCATTAGATGGCTATATTTGATCTGGTTGGGCCATTACATATCTGCATTTGGTCAGTTTGGGCCGTTAGATGGCTATATTTGATCTGGTTGGGTCATTACATATCTGCATTTGGTCAGTTTGGGCCATTAGATGCCTATATTTGATCTGGTTGGGTCATTACATATCTGCATTTGGTCATTGGGTTATTACTGTCTCATAGAGACACAAGAATGTATTTATAATATGACAAGATTATGACATAATATGAGAAATAACTGATTTTACCAATATGGTCAGATGTTTGCATAAAATTTAACCTATTTTTAAAAGAGCAGCTAAATAAACTATATATTTTCTTTTTGCTTCAGACAAGTGAAGTTGTATAATCATAATGTGCAGGGAAGTACAGAATCTACAACTGATGGAAACTCAAATTGTTCAAATCATTTAAACAAACACAAGACAACATTTTCTTCTTTTTGAGTGCAGGACTTCCATGAACTACAAGCAGGTTTCCCATCATTTAACCTTTGTTATTTAATTTCTGAGATATATAATTCTCAGCATGTAAAGAATATAAATATCTGCATGACAGTGATAACCTGACAGATGGTCAGATCATGTGATTTAATCCCCTGTTATTATATATATCTGATATTTTCTGATCAGGATCCAGTAGAGTAACAAGGATCAGGGATTATAATCAAATGCACCTGAAAATCTCTTCTGTCCATTTACAACTGGGTCTGTTCCAAATCACAGATACCTTTTCTGATGCAATCTAAAGGGATGCAACATTTATGTAGAATGGATCAGAGATCTGTATCTCTTCGAGAGATGGTGAAAATAAATTTAGAGTTAATGATAATTTTTTATGTGATATTGTGATTTGAGGCTTTGCAGCTGCAGTCAATTTGATATAGATAATTGATTGTACTAGAATACATTGTGATGTGCTGTGAAACAGTAATTTACTAAAAATGAAAAAAAGTTCTGTATTACAGAACAGATCTGATGTGGGGGTGATTTTTTTTATAGGTTGAAACAAATACCTCCCAAGTTGATGGCAAAAATGCCGGAAAATTTATAGCTTTGTTGTCAAAGATTGAAATGTTGTGAAAGAGAAAGTAAGTTGTGACAAGTTATGTATATACCATATGATGAGACCACAATAAAAGTGCCGATAAAAAAATAAAGACTGACAAAAAACAAAAATGCAGGGAATTAATTGAAACCATGAATGGCTGTGATATGGGATAATACAATAATTCCTGAGACTATACTCAATATATTCATCCACATGTTTGCACCTAGAAGACAATAGGGGAGACTGCAAAACACGAACTGACAGACTGAAAAACCTCAACTTATCCTTGGTGAGATTAAATCGTCCAGAATGATTTCAGAGCTGATAACAGGGATTGGTATCTTTATTGTTAGTCCCTGGAGATTTAGTTTAAAAAACTTTGAAAAACTTGCACCATGTACATGTGCCAGCCATTTTGGATTCAAGCTGTGACACCGTTGTCCAAATTTCTTGTTAGCGCATAAATAACTTTATTGTTTAAAGAATAATTGAAAATTTCTAATAACTTTATTTTGTATCTAATTGACAGATAAACTGTTTAACAATGAGTCACGCAATAAAGGACCTCTAATATATTTTATTATTTTTTAATACTATATTATTTTTTTAATTGTTTGATACACAAGTCAGAAGTAATGGCCTCTCTCACTGGCCACATCTGGTGGCAGAACATAATCAAGTTATACTTAAAGTTTACTAAACTACCAAACTGCCTAAAAAAAAAATCAAATACAAGAAAGTGAATATTTACATGATAGCTTCTCCATGGTGTTATTCCAGGCAGAGGTTCTGGATCCATCCGGAGGTTCTGGATCCATCCGGAGACCATCCTCTGGCTCAAATCATACATCAACAAATGAAATGACATAAACAAATCAGATGACAATGTGTCTTGTTTTGGGTTGTGGATCCCCCACACATGGGACATCTGGGATAATAATACTCAGGTGTGCTGGCTAATCTCGGGAACGGCAACTATATTGTCTCCCTTCACATTTCTTCAACACAAGTTTCAAGTCTATTTGACAATGTTGTGATTTTACTTTTGAATGCCAGTTATGCCTGAAAACAATTTCCAGGATCTCGGGAACGGGAACTATATTGTCTCCCTTCACATTTCTTCAACACAAGTTTCAAGTCTATTTGACAATGTTGTGATTTTACTTTTGAATGCCAGTTATGCCTGAAAACAATTTCCAGGATCTCGGGAACGGGAACTATATTGTCTCCCTTCACATTTCTTCAACACAAGTATCAAGTCTATTTGACAATGTTGTGATTTTACTTTTGAATGCCAGTTATGCCTGAAAACAATTTCCAGGATCTCGGGAACGGGAGCTATATTGTCTCCCTTCACATTTCTTCAACACAAGTTTCAAGTCTATTTGACAATGTTGTGATTTTACATTTGAATGCCAGTTATGCCTGAAAACAATTTCCAGGATCTCGGGAACGGGAACTATATTGTCTCCCTTCACATTTCTTCAACACAAGTTTCAAGTCTATTTGACAATGTTGTGATTTTACTTTTGAATGCCAGTTATGCCTGAAAACAATTTCCAGGATCTCGGGAACGGGAACTATATTGTCTCCCTTCACATTTCTTCAACACAAGTATCAAGTCTATTTGACAATGTTGTGATTTTACTTTTGAATGCCAGCTATGCCTGAAAACAATTTCCAGGATCTCGGGAACGGGAACTATATTGTCTCCCTTCACATTTCTTCAACACAAGTATCAAGTCTATTTGACAATGTTGTGATTTTACTTTTGAATGCCAGTTATGCCTGAAAACAATTTCCAGGATCTCGGGAACGGGAACTATATTGTCTCCCTTCACATTTCTTCAACACAAGTATCAAGTCTATTTGACAATGTTGTGATTTTACATTTGAATGCCAGTTATGCCTGAAAACAATTTCCAGGATCTCGGGAACGGGAACTATATTGTCTCCCTTCACATTTCTTCAACACAAGTATCAAGTCTATTTGACAATGTTGTGATTTTACATTTGAATGCCAGTTATGCCTGAAAACAATTTCCAGGATCTCGGGAACGGGAACTATATTGTCTCCCTTCACATTTCTTCAACACAAGTTTCAAGTCTATTTGACAATGTTGTGATTTTACTTTTGAATGCCAGTTATGCCTGAAAACAATTTCCAGGATCTCGGGAACGGCAACTATATTGTCTCCCTTCACATTTCTTCAACACAAGTTTCAAGTCTATTTGACAATGTTGTGATTTTACTTTTGAATGCCAGTTATGCCTGAAAACAATTTCCAGGATCTCGGGAACGGGAACTATATTGTCTCCCTTCACATTTCTTCAACACAAGTTTCAAGTCTAGTTCAATTTACAAAATATATACATGGGATTTTAATAATTTCATCAGGAATGATAATAATACTAATACTTTTTATGAAAGTGTAAATAACATTGTTTTTCAACAGCATATTAATTTTTTTTTGCTCTGTTGCCATAAACAAGCGACTTTTTTCTACTATTTTTCTATTATTATTTTTTCAATTTTTCTATTATTAAACTGTTTGAAACAGGCAAAGGGTTAATCTACCACTGCCATCTTAGTTCACAATCCACAAAATCTGTATCCTTGAAAATGTATGCTCTGGTAGATTCTAAATGATAATGTGTCTTTAGTTATTTTGAAAACTAGAATATTAAAAGCTTCTTGAATGTCTTATATTCTGGGATGGGATGTTTCTCTGTTGCCATGGTCAGACCAGGTTATTAGATAACACACTCTGCCAGAGACTCATCCAAACACAGAAACAGAACACAGACAGGAGGATAGGACGTTTATTGACTAAACTTTGTGTTGCCACATATTTCCTGAGACACAGTGAGTCTCCATGGCAACCTGATCTGGCCAGACTTTGACAAGATGACACCTTGTTGATCAGGTTCTACCAAATAAAGGCAGGACCATTTGAAAATATAGTGGAGGAGACTATTTCTTTCTACATTTTCTTAAGTTGATTAAGAACACAAATCTGACAGGCAGTAAAACTTGAGAAAATCTTTATTTAAAAAAAATATTCCATGAGTTTTGGTAACATAGTGTTTTCATGACTGACATAAACTATACACTTGAAAATAATATTTAAAAAGACTTTAAAGAAAATTGTGAACAAGAAAGAATAGGAAAGCTGACAAAAAAGTTCTACTGTGAGTCAGGAATGTTTTTGTTTTTTGATTTTTTGACTTGATGAAGACATCATTTTAGTTTATAATGTTTATAATACATTTCCTGAGTCAAGGCATGGGGTGTTTCAAAAGCGAAGTAAACAGACAATGTCTGATTTATCATACGATGAAAAGACCTAAGTTATGAAGGTTAATGATAAAGGGTCTCAGATGAGGTCAGAAAGGTCACGGTCTTGGAGTAACAGGACCTGTGGGTGTAACAAGTAGAAGATTAGATTATGTAATTCATCTGTCTGAAAGACATAATAGGTCATTCAATAAACAGACATGGTGCCCTCGAAAGGCGTTTTTTGTTGTGCTTTTTATCCACCAGAGGGAGTGTTATCTTGTTACCCCCAACATCTCGAGAGAGACATCCCATATGCAGGGTGACAAGGTTTGACCTTCCACCACCCCAGCCGTGTACCCCCTGTTTGGAACATCTTGTGTTCTGCATATCTATCATCAGAAATACATTAATTAAGGAAAAAGCTGAGGCATTATCATCAAGTTGAATCAAGTAGTAGGTGTAATTTTTATGGTGGAGTGTTCCCAAGATCTGGAGTTGTTTGTAACTTATGATCAACGTGAAAATTATCACCCTCAGAGATATTGAGTGTCTAGACAGTGAAGGTGGAAAATATCAGAAGATGTCTGAGGAAAGATTCGAACATCATTTAGTAAAATTCATGTCCATTCCACGCACTTGACAGATAAATGTCATGAATTTCTTGATCTGCTCAAGAACATAATGCTAAATCCTTGTATTCCAGTGATCTAGATAGAAAATGGGGGAAATTGCAGAAGTTTTTGAGAGGATCTTAAGTGTGAGACACTACAGACAAGATAAAATCTAAAGAGTGTCTGCAATAATGTTGTCCACCACAAAGATAACTCTGAAGATTTATTTTGGATACTTTTTCTTGTGACATCATCAGGTTTCTTGTTTTCTTTAAAATGTTTTACGACTGATGGATGAAAAGCTTTGGCCCTCAAGGGGGGGTCTTATAAGACCCTGGAAGATTGATAATTTTAATCAAATCTGATTGCTTGTTCTCAAGGACAAGGGGTTAGGGACTTGGACTGACAATAACGTAAGGTTCAAATCATAGATAAAGTAAAAACAGGTGAATCATATAATAAACACACAAATACTTTGTTGAGAAAATTCAGTTCTCAAGATTAAAACGAGTTTGCATGATAACTGGACAGGTGTTTTGCACTCATTTGTAGAAAAAGGACAAATATGATTGTACATTGAAGAGTCTTTGAGATTTAGGGGAGGATAAATATGTTAACATCTATAGAATGTGAAGATAAACACCTGGACTTGCTGCCATCTTGTGCCCTTAGCAACAGGCAGAGGTCAGTGGTGACCATAGCAACCTGCTGAGAGGTCATCTTGGCTGGGATTAGGGTTGTGTTGTTGCATGCAATTTTCGGGTAGTTTGATTTCTAATTATCTAAAACAGATTTAATTGGAATGATATTCAGATTGTGAGGGTTTTTATTTCAAAGCAAAAGCAAAAGGATATTCCATCAGAAAATGGTTTGAAAAAAATCAGTCCTCAGAAATAAACAAAAATACGGTTTGGGTGAAACTTGCATGAAAAATAGTTAAAAATTCTCAGACCATAAATTCTGATCATTCTTGTCACATCACAATCAACCCACTTGTCTGTCTTTGTGATTATTGCACCATCTTTGGTTTGAATTTTGCAGAAGTCACAATTTTCATCAATGTTTTATTCATCTCTGATTTGGAAATTTCATTCACATAGAGATCATATTGTTGTATCTCTTTGAAAAGAAATGGGAATCACGTTCCTCTGAAACTGGGGAATCAGCAAGAATAGAAATTTACCATGATAGCAATAGACAAGATTTCATTGTTGAATATTTAGTGGCTATTGTTGATTTTGTAAAAGAAATATTTTGGTGAGAAGCAAGTGATCACCAGGGGGAGCTGAGGTGAAATTTGGCTTGTTGATATATGAAATTTATGGCCTGAACGGAGAAAGGTATCTGACCTTATGTGGAGAAAATGTTGTCAAGGTTGTGTAGAAACAGACCAGGACAAATTGTACCATTAACCTCCAGCAGGGAGGACCGGTGAAGGTCAAACACTACCCAGAAGTATGTGGTAGGAGCGATCAAAGAGCAGTTCAAATGATGGCTATCAGAACCGAACAAACAGTATCAGACCTGCACAAATGCTATCAAATGAGAACAAATGGCATATCATTGTCCCACTTTGGGAGTAGGGTTGTGATATCATTGATGAGTTAGCTTCAGGGAATCGTCCATCACGAGTGGCAATCTGAGCTCAGCCAGAGACTCCTGTGTCAACCACCATCGGCCAGAAGCGTTCAACTGTGACGTGTTCAAGCCTAACATTTCATGCTAATTTTAGTTTTATAAAAACTTCATTAGACGAGGTGTGCAGTGGATCAGACATGATGGATGGTTATTATCTTGTTAGGCTTGTAATGGACACTTGCCTCAAGGGGGCAGCACTGGCTGCATGTGCATGCTCACAAGAAGCACATGACATATAGAACTGCACTGAGCATGCAGGCTCATGCAATCCCACATGGGCCCACAGGCCACGGTAAGATCTCACGGAAGATGGATTGAAACTTCATTTGACAATGTTGTAATTTTACTTTTGAATGCCAGTTATGCCTGAAAACAATTTCGAGGATAGGATTTGCTTTTCTATGGAGATGGGCTGATTTGGTATCATGCTGACAGTTTGTTTAATTATTGCCTCACATATCAAAGTGCTAACTAAGTGCGTTTTCTCCAGGTATCTGATATCTTGGTATAAAACGGAAACCAGTTATTGTTATATGATACTCATTCTTGTAATTATCAGTCAAATTCTAATTCTTCTGTCCAAAAAAACCCAAAAAAAACAGTAAATAAAAATTAACACTCCTCAAGGCTTTCCATAAGATGTCGGATAAAAAATGTAAATAAACATTAATGATGAAGGGTAAATGAGTCTTAATTATTTGTGAAGAAAACATATTTATTGGCAGATGTACAAGTTTGAGAAATGTTTGAATTCTTTGTCACTGCATCTTTTCTTCATCTTGGATTGTATTTCCCTTGTTAGCAAGTTTTTTTTTTATATTTGCAAACTTTGGCAGCTGTTATTGTAAGAGAAGTGAAAAAAAAAAGCGATGTGATTTTTGTGTGTGAAATATGACATGAGTGCATCCCTCCAGGGGGCGTTCTCATCAACCAGCCCCCAATTAGCGAGAAATCCCCACTGAGGGGTAAAAATGGGAGCAATTTTTTTGTTCATCATTTTAGTCTTGTTAGGTGGGGTGATAATAGGGGGATGTACCCTTTATCCTTTCTGCCTGGGTAGGTAGCAATACCCTCACGCCCCTCGCATGATACCTGCGACAATCACCCCCTCGTATCCCCGTACGCCATTGTCTGCACCCTCTATCATTCATAACGGAACACCCCTCTCCCAACGCCCCCTGGTGGCAGGGTAACTCACACCTGCAGAGCAGCAACGCTTAACTGAAATGCTTGTTTTGAAAAATCTTTTTTTTTTCATGTTTGTGTCAGAAATGGGTGTAACTGTATTTTATGAAATGTGTTAATTTCACACCAATTGAATTAAGATGGAATTATAACGAGAGCTTTAAATCTGTGCAATAGTTTAGTGAGCATCGTAATTAAATGCCCTGCCCCTAACCCACCATGCAAGGCACAAAAAAGTAATTTTGATTATTTTCGTGAGCAATTATTGCCAGAATCTATCTATTCACAAACTTTGAACACAGGACCTCATCATGACAGCAATATGCGTGACCATAAAAAGTCATGCAATGGCCAAGCATGACTGAATAGAGTCAGTATTCTAGGTGCTATCTGATGAATAAATCTCTGCCCATATTTGGAAATTCAGAGGAAGGTCTATGCTTCAGGAAAAATTGAATTTATAGTGAAGAATGGAGATATTCTGTGGGAATTTATTTACAATATGATGAATCTTGCAGTGTGCAGTCTGTTCTTATTTAAGATTCATTTCACTGTGTCTAACAGAGCACAAGGCTTTTCAATTCTCATGATTTACAGTTAGAAGTTTTCTTTTGAGTAGTTTAAACTAAAAACAAAAAAACTTTGACCATTTGGGTCTCAGCATCTGTTTAGTATTGCATTGATGGGACCAAATGATGAATGGTCCATTTGTGAGCATATTGTATCATTTGCCAGGCAGAGTTGATCAAACAGAGTCTCAGGCAAGACAAGTAAATCTCTGCTGGTCCAAACTGTGGACTTTACTGGTAAGTTTCACCGGGGAAAATAATGAAAGTGGCACGACCTCTTATCTGAGTGTTGCGACATGGGAGTGTCGGACAGATTAATGAGAAGTGACGGAAACCCAAGATCTCAATGGAAGACATAGAAGATGTGAGGGGAAGGTTCCTTAAAAGATATCTACAGAATAAAAGCAGGGAGAATGGGGTCAGCCGGGGTCACGGCAGAAGTAGGTCACACATTGTTGGTTGACCTCGGAGGTCAGATGAAGGTCAGAGATCAGAGGATGCAAGGATCAGAAGTTTTAATTCTGATAACAAATTGTCACCAGGTCTTGATATTATGTGCAGTTTAATGATCATGGTTTGCTAAGAATAAAAGCGTTTGACAGAAGTCACACGACAGGGGAGAGAGGAAACAGAAGAGGGAAAAAAGAATGACTCGGAGTATCTGTTTTCTGTCCTGATAGCAGCCATCTTGAAGGATGGTTTATCATTTTCATTTCCCCCAATTAGGAGTAATTTAGTGGCACTAACGAAGCCTCACTTTGGCGCTGACATTTGATGCCATTTCGATGTGCGCTTACATTTTTATTATTGCATTATGGACGATGATGACCTGCCCAAGCTCAGGGACAATTGTTGCCGATGACAACTTGATGGTCTTCATAAATTGGCCAAAATTTGTTTTTGATTCGTGGGGCAATTGTCAATTTTTATCATTCTTTTGCAGGGCTTCGTGGACTAGCACGGCCATTTTGACACTTCATTTTCTAGGGATTCCCTTGTTGAACCAATGACACTGACAATAGTGACTTTGGCAATCTCTATAAATGAGTTATCTAAACAGAATATGGAAAAGTTAATGGACATACATGAACTCTGACAGTTCAATTCAAGGCAATACACATCATGTTGGCCCAGCGACCTTGGTGTGGTCCATGGTGGCTCCCCCTGGCAGACCTTTTCTGTTCTCAGTGACATCTGTCTTGTGTGAGATCAGAAAGAAACTTGCAGGAATTGAACTCTAGTGGCCAAAAAATGGAATGGAATCACAGTTATCACCAAGAAACGCTCCCTTAGATTCCTAATATACTTATGGTGGGACAAAATCTTTTTTTTCTCTGATGTAGTTTACATTCTCCCAGAGGGCGCCAAAAGGAATTCTCATTTCTTTCAGCAATTAATAAGGATTTATAGTTTCCAAAAAGAAGAGAAAAAAAGGGGAAAGTATTGAGTAAAGATAACAGGCAAGTTTGCAATTATCCTGCCATAGAGTAAATTATCTCATTTCGTCATGGATAGAGTTCTTTTTTTTAATTAAGGTGTGGCCTATAATCCTGTATCTTGGTGATGACTTTGGATGCTTTTAGTCACGGCCACATCTCAAGACATAATGGCCGCCGAGGCAGGGGACAATCTCGCAGAATTGCCAGTGCCAAACAAAGATCACAATTGACAGACTCGTAGCTCTGTAATTACGCCAAAGTTGACAGGTAACGAGATCGTCTGATTGGCTACATCACACAAGATCACCGTGGCTACAAAGGGAGCAGCCATTATTTGACCATCAATAACGTGCCATTGTGGTGTGGCAATTGAGCGCCGACCGCAGAGGGTCATCGTCAAGTCTATAAGTTGTCTGCGTTCTCGTCAGGTGTCTGATGAACGCGATCAGCATCTGACAGGTCACATGACCATCATGTGATGATTACAGGGCTTTCTGGGATACCATCCGACAGTTAATGGTAATATACAGCTCACACAAACAGTTTGCATCTCCCAGAATTCTCAGATCAAACCCACACTTCTCTGATCTACTTCCTGTGATTGCCTGGTGTGGAGGATCAAAGATGCGTGGAACTCTCCAATATTGGAGTCTGCTTTTATTCATCATCATTAGAAACACAGATACAAGTCAAACCTCTGCAATTCTCAGGGTATTGAATCACAGAAATGCGTAAACAAAACAAAGTAAAAAAAGGTGCAATCATGCGATTTCTTGAAAAGTGAAATGGTTATAACTTTCTGCAAGTCATGAGAAGTTTTATCATGACCATCTCTCACTTTGATTTGCAGTGATTTATCCATCAGTCTAAAATAGGTCATTTAGATTTGGAACATATACCCCAAAATGAACAAAAAGGAACCAAAAAATGATGTTTCAGGATTTTTTAGAAAGAAGGAATTTATTTAATGTTGTATGAAATAGCGAGAATGTCGTGTATATGTCCTTTGGCGATTAGAAAAGGTCATTTACTCCTTTGGGTCTTGTTTGCTCTGGCTATTGTTATTGTATGTAGAAAAGGTCATTATCTATCTTGCCATGCGTTTTGGATAGAAAAGGTCAAATGATAAAAGGTCACAAATGGTCATCTACATGTTTGGCCTCTATGATAGATATCTGAAAGTTTATTCATACAGAATCAGATTCAGGAAAGGTCATTTATGTGTATGGCTACAATGAAAGTAATTAAAGGCTACATGTACAAACTGCTTCAAATTGGTCAGGAAAGTAAGATTCAAGGAAAGTTTTTTCACATATTTTTTCACAATTTTTTTTTCACAATTTTTTTTTCACACAATTTTTTTTTCACACAATTTTTTTTTCACACAATTTTTTTTTCACACAATTTTTTTTGCACAATTTTTATTTTAATGACATTTATAACTCTGGTCATCATAAAATGTGAAGAACAGCTGATAATATAACTGGATTATATAAATTCTAAGAACCATAGTGTACAGAGATTATTGTAGCCTTATATCAACTGTCAAATAAAAGGTCATTTATAAGCTGAATAATAATTAGATGAACACAACATATGAAAAGGTCATTTATGTTTTATTCATAGATTGTGGTTTTGTTATTTGTATGTGGAGAGCACAGAGATTGAATATTGGAAGTGAACAGAGATTCTAAGTCAACATATTAATCTTTGAACAGGAGAGCAGATAATTTATATCAGCCAGTATTCTTTTTAGCATATATTCCTTTCATCCTAGTTCATCTCATGTCTACAGAGCACATTATTTTATTTCAGCCAAATCATTGATCAATGAAGCAACTAATAAAAGGTCAGAATCTCAAGAAGCTTTGCATCATCCGAATTCCTATTGTCTCAGCAACAAATGGCGAGCTATCGATGACAGACACCAGATTGGAATTTTCTCATCTGGTGAAGCCGGCCGCCGTGACACTGTCCGTTGTGTTGACATAACTATTACGTCTTGTTTGAGCATCAGTGCGGCTTTCTCATTGCTCCACAATAGTTCCTCGGCTCATCTCGCTGCCTTGTAATTGAAACTTTCCATAAATATTTAACCGCAACTATTATCTGCCGACTGTCCTGCTCATGGCCGTCTTTAGCATATAGATGAGAAAACCGGCTGCTTACTTTGAGGAATTGATGCCAGCACGACTCGGTGGTTACGATCGACCCAAAAACGTCTTCTCAGAATGGGAGGATGCGTATAGGGAACACAAATAGAGTAATTTTGACGTGACGCCAGTGACCAGACAAGGGAATACCATCAATGATGTCTTGGTGTTTGTCATCCATCATGTGGCGCCCCCTTCAGGCCGGCAGTCATCCATCACCCTCACGGCAAGGAAAGCCCTCACTCTAAGTGGTCAATCAAAATGCGAATTGGTTCAATAAATTTGTTTTCATCGCCAAGTGTCCTTGAGTGAGAGTATTGTCAGATCGAGATGACCTTCTACCACATGGAATCTGTTGACATCTTCCGAAATTATGGATTGTCCCATCTCCCCAAATGGACTCTTCCATATAATATTTTTGCATGAATTTTATCACGATTTATTTGTATTTCCTTGCACTCTCATGGGTCCATAAGAAGGTCCAAATGACCTTGACCTCTGACAGATCTACACTGCCAACATTACAATAAACTATGATAATATGCAAATTTCCTTTATTTAATTTATTCAGATAAACTGAGGTTATATACTTTTGATATGAGTAATCATATGCAGATAATCCTGAGGAGATTATCTGAAAGATATGATATCACAAAACCAGTGACAGGGCACTTTTCTTGGGACAGCCCCAGTGGTTCTCTTGGGATGACAGATAGTGACAAAAAGTGGCGTTCGTGCACAATGTCTTTTATTGGATATCGGCATGGAGAGATAAACAAATAGAAGGGAGCTCATCGGAGTGGCCCATGCGATGCGAAAATGATTTCTCATTGACAGTGTGGCTAAGAGGCGGCCGCTTTTGTGTCAACACGAACCCATCGGAAGCAACCGAAACATGACATCAACTGTCAGGGATGTTTGCACAAAAAGGCAGAGAATTTGTCATCTGGGCGCATCGTATCTGTCATTTTCAATCAGATGATATCAACTGGAGAGCCAGGTCCTTAAGCGTTGGTGGGGATAATTGATTTTTAGAGGGGAGATGAATCTGTGGGGGACATGTTATGTTTTGCCGACTCATTGTATCTAAGGAAGACACTTGAGGGTGTCTCAGGTCAGGATGTCCCCTTGTATATTCAGACGATAGATGCGTCTGCAAACTCCAAAAGAAGAGTCAAGTATCTATTTGGTCTCTTCAATTTAAACAGAGGAAACTGGAGCAGGATATTTACGTCATCTTGACAACAGATAAATATTTGTCCCCCAGAAAGTTCCAAAGTGTCCTTCTGTTTGATAATTTCTTTACTTTTGTTGGATAAATACTTTGTTGAAAACACAATATGTTAGCTTTTCACCCAAGTTTCTGTGATAAATATATACATCTCTTTCATGGTCAATAGCAGTCTATTGCAACCAACGATTTTGATCTTATTTCACGGTTTGGTTTTTCCTTGTGGAGCAATTCATTACATGCATTTATTGACCGGGAGAACAATTCATAATTTTGTTTGGCATCATGGGATAGAAATTGATCAAAACTTTAGAGAAGACAAGTGTAATGTCTGTGGTCATTTTTTTCGTCTAGAATGTTCATTCCCTCTTTTGGATAGAACACTTTTTGGAACATATCTGAAATTTAGAAGATCGAGCATAAAACAAATTCAACAAAATATCTTTTCGTTAATCTGGGGAATACTTTCCTCTTAATATTTCACCCAATCTTGGCGTAGCTATTTAGAAATTGTAAAAAATGTGCGATAGAAAGAAGACGGGTGACCAGTCTATAGAGGATCACTATGTATTGATTAGATTGCATAAGACAGAGTTGCCTCCAGTCAATCAGCTTCAGTATTCAGATGTGAATAAATATCATAAGAGATATAAACAGTGGATAGGGAGGGCAGAGCAGGCAAATAGTAAAAAATATATGTATTTTTATCAGAGTTGAAAATGACAAACATCAATAATAAAAATGGTAAACAGTATCAAATTATTTATTATTGATCCAAAATCATATTGATAGTTTGTCTTTTTGTGTTACTTTAATATGTCTAAAAGTTTGATAGATGTATCATTATAAAATCACTGACAGCTTGTTTAACAGTTATAGGAACAATACTGATATTTTTTATTTGCTTTTGATATTTGGCTTGTATTTTAAATAGGGAAGAAAAAAGGTATTGAAATAATTGATGTGAAAAAATGAGTTGACAGGCCATCCCTTTAGGCCCCTGGATTGTCCATACATCTTATATGATATCAGACCATTTCTGAGACCTCACAAAAATGCCTGTCCCTTTCAACTCATAAAGACATGAATCTTATTAGCGAGGATTACTCCCTGCAAACTTTTGAGGGACAAATATTCCTTGATAGTTTACTTCCACTCCAAAGCACAATCCATGTTTAGCAAGAATTGCAAATGGCCGAATGTCACTTTTTGGAATGACGACCACTTATGATCTGCTAGGGCAACACAGCGAGTGTCACACAGCCAGTAATCCCCTAGAATTACTTTTCACCATTTGCATGCTCCAGGACTTTCTTGAAATGGCTTTCCATGGCCATAAATCCATTCTGATTATTTGTTTTCGAGGTTGAGATGAATGCCGTTTGTAGACATTGTCTTTGTTCATGTCTTGTTGTTTTGTCGTCGGTATGAGTGGTTTTAGCCCTTTTGTTTCTCAAGTGCCTTTCCATATGACTAATTAGAAACTTGTTCATTAGTTAAAAAAATCTCACAGAAAAGATCAGAGTGCCTTCTTAAGTTCTATTGTTAGGAGAAGTGCCCTATTTTCAATTAGTATTTAAAAGTAGCTTATTGTTCGTGTACGGAAATGCTGTTCCGTGGGATTTTTTTTAGGTATTTGGACTTTCTCGCTTTTTTATGAAAAAATTGACCTTTACAAAAATGTTATAACATAGAAAATAAGCTTCCATGCACTTCTTGTTTACAAGACTTTTTTACTTAGATAGATTATTGAAGTTTGGGAAAGCTGAAGTATTTCTTTTATGTTAGTTAATTTTTTTAGGGAGAATGAGAGGAGGGTAAATTAGGCCGGGTGACCACTGGTCAGTGATATAACTGGAAGCTTTTTCACTTTACATTCCAGCAAAAATAAATATGGCACCACTTTGAACATGAAAGATGCACGGCGAATAATTATCAAAAAATCTGAAACAGTTAGAATGCTTTGTAGTGCATAACAACTATTTACCAAACATCTTTGCTTTGGGTCACTATTTTCTTTGGGAATTCTCAAAGATTGTGTACCTTGCAGACAAACGATAATTACCCTGTGAAGTTCAATGGGAAATTGCTTCTTTGTGATGCAATTTGAGTTAATTTACCCTGGTGTTAGTCTTTGTTTCTATGGTGTTTCTATGGTGTTTCTGTGCGGTTCCTGTTCTATCATTGTTCAGTATTGTTTATATGGTTTAGTTTCGGCTACTACCAACATCATTACCTGACCTATTGTATTGTTCTTTTGGTGCTCTATGAGAAATTTAATGTGTCTAAAAGATCTGTTTCATTTTAAAATTTATATATAATAGAACCCGTTACCATAGTAACTGGCATGATGCTAGTGATACCTGGTCATTTTGAGGCATTTTGAGGAATTCTACATCTACATTGGCAAAACCAATTGGCACTCTGCCATTTGTCCCGTCATCAAAATTTAGTTGATATCTCAGAATATTTAGTCTCCAACATTACCTTCCCTCTTAATCGGCTGGGCTATTTTGAAGGACTCTTTCTTGAAGGGTCCTTCAACTTTTATTTTACACTTGTCAACTTTGCATCTGTCTTTTATATATTCAGAGCATGTCCAGGAAAATTACACATAACCCCCCCCCCCTGCATAAATTACATTGCTCATTGGTAAAAGATTCAAATCTATGTTTTATTATTATTTTAAAAAACAAGGGAATTGAAATATTTGACAATTAAAACTAAAACTAACATGAATATAAACAATATAATTTGTTTGCAAAACACCCAGCAACCCCCTCACCTAGACATGGCAAACTGGAAGATTTTTATATTACATTGATAGGCCAGGCTGGAAATTTCAGAAGTCTGTGCAATTTCTTCAGTAAATATCTTTGTTTATCTACGACAGGTTTCTTTAGCTGTAGCTTCTGCAGAACAAAGACCTCCTGGCAGACTCTGAAAAGCTTTGTCAGACGTTGTCATCTGTCTGCTTATGACAACTTACATCCTTTGTCAGCATATGTTTGACTTCGCAATAAAAAAGACCATTCATTCCTGTTTAAGATTTGGGTAATGTTCATTTTAATCCAGAAAATGTATTTAAAGGCTGAATTGATTAACAATTTTAAAGAAAATTATAGGTATTATGATTTTTATAAATTGCCTAACATATATCTGAGGATTTCTGTCATTCTAAATTTGGAGAATAGAATATCCTCCCCTTTAGTGAAAGTGATAATGGTATTTTGAGCGAGAATTGACATATAATGTTCTTGTCAGATTGTTAGTGGATATCAGTATCTCCTTATCGGTCCTCATGAACGGGTGCCCTATTGTCCATACAAGCAAACGGGAAAATTATATTCGATTTTCAGCTGTTTAAATAAGAAGTGTAAACACTAGAGCGTGTACTGAGAGGGTGTCAGCGCTTGCAAGGCAAACACCAAAATGTCATTTGGGGGAGATCCCCCGAGCCCGAAGACATTTGGGCGAATCGGGATGTTTGCGCAAGTCTTCCCATGTTGCATCAGTCGTGGTAATCCACAAAGAGGCTGAAGAAGGGATGGGGAACCAGGTGAGGATTCTGCAGATGTGATGGGGGACCCGTTGAGACCTTTCTGTTCGCACCTGTCTGAAGCTCTTAGCGGGTTCCACCTGATGCAAACAAATCTTTGCGTTTGTTGAAGTGGCATTACACATGCGTATGTTTAATTATCTTTTTGTTTTGTTGCAATATATATGTATCTTAATGAACACTGATGTGAACAAAGACATATAGGTAGATTCTGTATCCTTTAATAAAATTAATCATGTCTATAAATAGAGATAAATCTAGGTGTGTTATATATAAAAAATATAATATTATAAAAATTATTATATTTTTGAATGGCATAGTTATATGGTAAGCAACACTCTGTGGATTGTTTGAGACAGGAAGATTGATTTTTGTTCAAAATTATTTGAATTGTAAATAATCTCCTGGGAAAAATCACTTGCAAGGAAAACTTGGCCCAAAATAAACCTTGTATAGAAGATAAAAGGTTGGTGATCTCTTAGCTCACACTAAAGCTGGGACGAGTCTTTAACCGGGATCATCTTTAATCTTAGGATGAGCTTTAAATAGACATGTGGAAATTAACATGTCAAGATAGTGTCGGAAATGAGCGAGAATTTGTCATGTTTTGGGGGCGAAACCGTTCATTGCGTGAATCAGAGTTAAGCGGCTGTTTATCTGCTTTAATCCGCAATTATCTCTGCCGAAGAGACGACTCTTAAGCTGGTGTCATCCTTAACTGGCATTTTCGATCATTTTTACTTGCACCGGTCTATCCGCGACTATAAATCAAAGAATATTTGCATTGGCAAATTAATTTGTCCGAGTTTAATGAGTAAATTATTAATGTTTTTGGAGGCAGATGGGAGAAGGAAGGATGATAAAATAATGGCAAAGTGGGTTAAGAGCTGTCGTTAAAGGGCAACCAGAACATAAATCTAATTTCTGGGGGGTTGATATTAAAGTAAAGTTTGAACAAAGAAATTTTCACAAAATATTTTTACAACGCTGATCAATATATTGTCAAATATGTAGTGTAAAATTAGCCCTGATCACCATCAAGTTTGCCTCACCTTATAGAACAGGGAATAAAGAATAAAGCATGAACCCAAAATGAGTCCAGTAGCTGTTTGTAAAGCATCATCCTTAGGGCTTTCATGAATCCTTTCCACCTATCCAATCCATGATTCCTTTCCACCTATCCAATCCGCGAGTCCTTTCCACCTATCCAATCCATGAGTCCTTTCCACCTATCCAATCCATGAATTAATTCCCATCCTATCCAATCCGCGAGTCCTTTCCACCTATCCAATCCATGAATTAATTCCCATCCTATCCAATCCACGAGTCCTTTCCACCTATCCAATCCATGAATTAATTCCCATCCTATCCAATCCACGAGTCCTTTCCACCTATCCAATCCATGAATTAATTCCCATCCTATCCAATCCACGAGTCCTTTCCACCTATCCAGTCCATGAATTAATTCCCATCCTATCCAATCCACGAGTCCTTTCCACCTATCCAATCCATGAATTAATTCCCATCCTATCCAATCCGCGAGTCCTTTCCACCTATCCAATCCATGAATTAATTCCCATCCTATCCAATCCGCGAGTCCTTTCCACCTATCCAATCCATGAATTAATTCCCATCCTATCCAATCCGCGAGTCCTTTCCACCTATCCAATCCATGAATTAATTCCCATCCTATCCAATCCGCGAGTCCTTTCCACCTATCCAATCCATGAATTAATTCCCATCCTATCCAATCCGCGAGTCCTTTCCACCTATCCAATCCATGAATTAATTCCCATCCTATCCAATCCACGAGTCCTTTCCACCTATCCAATCCATGAATGCTTCCCCATCCCATCGTAATCCTCCATCACTCCTCATCAGCCTCCTTCATCCAGTTATTGTCTGTCTCACCCCCTTCTCACAGACTCGACTGGTTCTGCATTTATTACTGAAGGAAGACAATTCATCTTTCCCGAGCAGGAAATTGGTGGGAGAAAAGAGCAGCTTCATTGATAAATCTTCATCCTCCAGTCCTCTTAATGAATTACCCTCCTAAAGATAATTATTTATTTTCAAGGGATCCACCATTGTTTGCCTCGTATTTTGGACTTGTTCAAGGGATCCATTGTTAATTGCTCCACATTTGTTTAGTACTTCCGTTTGGATATATACTTTTATATATATTTTGATTATGGGATGTATAAATTTTAAATAAGTTACTTTGTTTTATTTATATTATCAATATTTGGATAAAAAATGTAAATTTATAGTTGCAATTTGAGAATAAATGCGCTGAATTATGATGAAACAGTGACTTATTTTAAAATCAGAACTCAAGTTGCCAAATTCACCATCAATAACAAAACAAAAGTAAATAGAAATTTCTCCCTAAAAAGATAACTAATGAATTGTTCAATATTGACATGATTTATCAAACAGCAAATTTTAAACACCTGCCATCTTGTCTGATGAAAGTTGAAAGGTTTTCAATCAGAGCTCATCCCTGTTGTTTTTGGGTGACCAAGCGTCCATTGACAAGCTTGCGTGACCTAGCGGGGCGAGGGCACAGTGTACAGGGGTGAATTGAAATTAAGAGATTTCCAACAAATGATTTGGTTAGATTCCAATGAATGGAACATGGAAAATATAGATTACCAGAGTTAACATTTGACAAAAGTTGCAGCTTTTTCACTATTTTTTTTCATAGTGACATTTGAAATATGATTGTTTTTCACATCTTCTCCATTCATTCCAGGTGCAACTTTCATGCATTTAGAATTGTTAGTTATTCTCAGGAACAAAAACAGTATCATTACATGAATTTTGGAGACAATGGAATATTTATGTATTGTGAGTTTGAATTGGCAGAAGAGAATTATTTTTATTTTGTTTCAATCAGAGTCTCGGAAATTGTCCAAATTGTTTTCAAAAAGTAACACTAGCAATAGTAAAATTAATAATGATGGTTTCATTTGCCAACCATCTGCATAGAATATATAATCAGTTAAGAAGCATTGGTATTTTAAATTATTAAGTTTTTTTTCTGAACTAAACAAATATTAAATGATAGAGTATAATTCAGGAGTACTGATCTTTTCCAGAAATACTTGTTTTAAATATTTATGGAATCACAAAAAAGGGTAAAATTTGCCAAAGGTTTTCATGATTGTGAATTTGATGAATTGATTGACCTATGATAGTGGCCATTTGCCCATCAGTGCTTTGCTGTGGCGTACCGTTCAGATCAGAAGTGTTTGTCAGTAAGCCATACAGCCATTTTGGCTGATTCAAGAGACACTCGAGAGATACCACAAAATTGTCAGAAGGACAGATGTCTCCTTGTCATAAACCAAACCCTGTTGCTCGGAATCCAAGGTGTCTTATCAAATTATTCCCCTCAGAAATTAATATCCCGACTGTTATCTTGTTTTCCAAGATGGATGATTCAGCCTGACAGACCATCCCACAAAACGAGTTCAATGAGACCCTACATCAAACACTCAGTGGTGCTCAAAATTGTCTGACACTTTTTGATTTAAAACATCTCAGAAGGGAAATTAACGATGATATTTGAACAAAACATGCTCATAGCCACCACAAAAACATATTTTAGTGAAATGTTTGTGAAAATTAGGCATAAAAGCAGGGCTGTGTTGAAAATTGTCAGGTAGTGTTTCATGCCGAGGATGGTGATAAGGCAATATGAGTGTGAGATGGAGGAGTGCTCAAGTACTCATTGTCAAGCAATTTCATCAGAGAGCCTCATCACCATCATCAGTCACCATCACCAAGATAAGATAACACCTTCCATTCACTATGTTCCCATGGCAACAAAAGCTCCATATCCCACCTGTCCTACATCTTGGTGTTCATTGAGACCATTGTTCGCTTTTTTACTTCCTCTCTTGATTACAAAACAAAGACGAAACAAAAAAGATCATCATCACGAACCCAGTCAATTGTAATCCATTTTATTTTGTGCTTTTAGTGACTTGTCAAAGTGTTTAGTCAAGATGATAATGGAAATTGCTAATTTAAAAGGAGAACAAGTGAACCTACTGTGTTTTTGTCTAACTGTGCATCTCTATGAGATAATTAGAGATCCTTCTTCAACTGCCACTGTGTGGTAATTATCATAGGTTTTATCATCATCTCAGCGGGATTTGATTCTGTGTTTAAAGAGAAGTTTTTGGTGTCACTTGGGTCATGGTTCCCATATTGTACCACAAAAGTGTCTTCAGCAGGTGTCATCCTGGTCAAAGACTGATACCACAGAGACTGCAGCAGGTGCTTGCATGTTGCACGAATCTTTTCCCATCAGACTTGTTGAAACTTTGTGCATCCTGCAGAGTCACGGTCATAGGTTGTCACAAAAAATATGTCCTGCCATCTTTGTTTTCTTTTGAGAACATCCTTACTAATTTTTTCTGGCAGTTCAAAAAGATAGGTACTGATAGGATTAGATTCATTTTTTTTTGTCTACTCCAGTTTAAATTTCTGATAATATTTTTATAATTTTATCTTCTTTCGTAAAAGGAGAACAATTATTTTCATGCAATTTCACAGCAATATCAAATGATAATATTAATTAAATTTAGAGAAAAAAACCCTTCAAAAACAGGCTGCTGTGGATATATTTAAAGAGAGGGACATTTACTGGACAGATGTGTTGTTTCTGGGTATGATAACATAAAGAAAAGGGGAGTCTCGGGGTGACATAAATGAGACGAACCCTGGACCAAAGCCCTGACACAGACAGACACTGACAGCCGTACATATAACATCTTGTACTTTGATTTCTAACATTAAATGTCTAGACTTTGTGACCTTTCAAGCGACATCACCTCACTTTTCAGGGCATCTTCTTTGACACAGAGAATTGTCCTCTGTGATTTTTCTTCAAAATGTGTAAGTCTTAAGCTTTGGGGCTGAAATTTTGTATCGTAGTGAAATTTTGTATCGTAGTGAAATTATGAAATCCTGAAATAGAAATGTTTAGATAAGGAGATAACATTTTGTTTTGCCATTTGATAGCAAATACTAAACTAATGCATTGTGGGATGAGATGCAAGGTGCATGATGGGTATCTTGCAAAGTGGTGCATTATGGGAAATGAGGCCCTGATGGGGTTAACAGCATGACACCAGATAAGACAGGTTTCGGTCTATTTGCTCATGATATTTGACTCGCAGACTCCCTTATAGAGACGGGTATTTTTTTTTTTTCATTTCATTAAATTTTATTTTGAATGTATCAAATTAGAATGTCAGAAATTATTATAACGCTGTAGGGTAACATATATCCCTTTTTGAGAAATAAATGGACAAGCAAAATAGAATGTTATTGTTTAAAGGCAGAAGAAAGTGTAAAATCCAGTAACATGAAATAGGCTTGTGAGATTTATGTACAACTTGTCAATGATATTTTCTATTTGAGAAATTTCAACTTTTTATGGGGGAAAATATGTAAATTTTCTTGTTTTTTTACATCCAGGTTATAATTTTGTATATTCTCTTTCAATTTTATTTTTAATTTTATTTTTAATGAAATGAAAGATGAAAAGCAAATATTTTGAAAGGATATCATTACTGGCTACACCTGTAGCCAATGTCTGCTGCTGATTGGTTGAAGACAGGAGTCAAGCAGGGGTCTTATCTATCCCAGAGAAAAGTAATCTTTAAAATCTTCCAGAAATATCAAACATCACGCCTTGAGTGGCAAAACATTTCCATACAGGTGTTCCTAGGCATGCTGTCAAATAGTTTCGGAATGGGTTTGTTGACTTATTTGCAATTCCTAAATGGTATTTTAAATGGCTGTGTCGTCACTGTAGAGGAATACTTCAGTCCTCGAGTGTCAGAAAGTATGGCGAATTTTTATCCTCTGACATTTTAAGAAAATGTGTCAGTTTTAATTAAATATTCATTAATAAGATATTTGTATATAAATGATTAATAATATGCCAAAAAAGACAGGTGACAAAGGCAAATGTTGATAACTCTATCATGTACCAGTTATATATGTTATGATTGATAACTTCAGAATAGATTCACTCCACAATCTGTCATTTTAAGAAATTTTTTTTAAATTCTTCTTTTTTCACTGCATAGCAACAAGTGCGCTCAATTAGTTCAGCCAGGGTATGTTATTAAATGGGTGTTAACTTTGAATCAAAGTCTCATCTGATAGCTCCTGACCTCAACTGGTGCTGGGCAGGCCTCACAAGGAGAGACCACGAATTCCTCTCCGGCCGGCTTGCAAATCTATGGGGCGTTAACTCCTAACTTTGATACTAATGGACCAAATACGCATGAAATTAAATCCAAAATGAACTTCCTGCCAGTTTCAATTATGATAATTGTATATTTTAATAAAAAGATAAGACACCGCGACAGGTCGTGAAGATTTATGTCTCAAGATAAGATCTGGTTAACAGTAGTTTCTCCACTGTTTATATCTGTTATTTGCAACTCTCTGAGATGATGTCGTTTTTTTTTGTATATTCCAATATACAAGAAACTAATAGGTACTTGATGATACTCATTTTAAGTGAATTACCATTATTATCCTTTTTGAATTAAACTCTTTTCCCCTTTTTTCTGATAAACCATCCATTTCTGATAAACTTATTGATAACAATATAGAATTTTATGTTGTAACTCAGTTTAAGTATTTTATAATTTTTATTTATAGATTATATTATTTATTTCCAGAAGAAACCAATGACTCTGGTTTTGAGCAGCTGGCAGATCATCAATCAAGGATTGAAAACAATGGAAGTAACCATAGTAACCAGAACAATGGAAATGATGAAGATGATGACACAAGATTAGAACCTCAACCCCCAGTTTATATCCCAGAAGATGTTCAGTTTCCAGAGGAATTTGAACTCCGTGAATCTGAAGTTTATGAAGGACTTGGTGTTTGGTGTAAAGAAGACATTCCTCCGGGACAGAAGTTTGGACCTTTCACAGGTGTCCTCAAGACAGCCATCTTGGATCCATCTTCGGCTTGGGAGGTAAGAAATAATACTTTTTGTAATGTTTTTGAAAGAATATGTTGAAAATAAGAGGATATGGAGACTAATGTTTTTCAGTCAGCTTTTTGTGTGCTAGTTTGCTGGATTTGAAGTCAAAGGCAAACAGTAAATTCTCATTTAATTAAGTAAAAAATAGAAAAATAGAAAAGATAGTCAAATTTACATAAAAGGAGAAAATATTTGATAGGTTGTAATGTCAAAATGTTTTTAAAAAAAGAAAAAAAAAATCATAGAAAACCTACTAGTCATTACCAGTGCCATGACACTGAACAGGAGAAATGTTTCATATCAAAATCACGATGAAAATGATAGCAAATAAATAACATGTGAAGCAACTCATCATGAGCAGATCTTCTGTCCCGGAGATAATAAAAGACATATTTCATGTGCAGAGACACTCACCTTTCCAAGTGGAAGTGATTTCAGAGGGGATACTGTTCTTGCTACACTAATCGGTACCTAATGTCCTGACAAGCGTGGAGTCAGCTCGCATTAGGCCAGACGCATACTTCGTATCATGTGATCAACTAGAGATGAGTTGTGTCTCTCTCAAATTTCTTATTTTTCGCACTATTTTGACTCGCGTCATGTGCCTGTCAAGTGACGATGATAATAACGAGAGATACAGCCATAGGTTTCCCATAAAGAGAAGAGTGTAGATCAAGAAACTGTATCAATCGGAGCTCTCTCAAATAATTTGAGATCTGATTTATCTTGACTTGAAAACTGAATCTAATATGTGTCTTGATATATAGATTTGAAATGTTGATGTGTATCAATCCTGAAAACATAATTTATGTTTTTGCAATGTAAAGGTGTTGGTGGAACTCAGGAAATTGCATCACGAGTTAGAGTTTATAGTGATTTATGGGGGAGGGAATAATCTTATCTGTCTTGACGCATTCAGTTAGAGTAAATGAATGATTTATACGAGCTCCGCCGGCATGAAAATGAGGCTCAGGTGAAAGAAATAGCGATATTTACCACACACCTGAGAGTAATCTTACAAGGTGGGCATCGCTAATCTCTTTCATACCCTCGTCAGTTTCATGCACATCTCATCATGTCAATTTCATCGACCTTGGAGTGACCTTCAGGTTTCTACCCATCCAATTCTCCATGCTGTTTTCACGTCCATGCCAGCATTTCCGCCTTTGGGAGATTTTTTCTCCCATGAAGTTCAGAAGCTGACGGCAACGGTGCCAGGTACCGGTAAAGTTTCACTTGAGATTGGTTCAACATCCGACATGACAGGCCAATGACAGTCGGGGAGAGATGAGGGGTCGTCCCACTAGGTGGCGCATCAACGTGTGGGGCTCACATCTCTTCACATGTGATTTTGATCTTTGTTGTTGAGGAATAAGGTCAAAAAACGATCCCGGCATTGATGATGGACAAAATGGTCTGGTCTTATTGTAATAAATTCAGGAATTTGTATAAGTATCTATGCTCATGAAAAGATTTGATGGATAAATGTGTCACAGGAAAAGTGTATTTGTCACAGGAAAAATAAAGGTTCATAATCAAAGGTAAATGTTTATTCATAGGAAAAAAGCAAATCAAAGGGAAATTATATATTAAAAAGTGGATGGATCCGAGTTGAAGTCTGAGCCAAGGGAATGTGAAAATCAAAGGGAAAATGAAAATCAAAGGGAATATGACAACCAAAGGGAATATGAAAACCAAAGGGAATGTGAAAATCAAAGGGAATGTGAAACAGGACAAATAAAGAATAAATTTCAAAGCTTAGATATACCTGAGTATAGATTGAATACTTGAATTTCCTGAATTAACATCTTAGTGAAAAATAGAACAAAAAAAAGTTTTGGATAAAGTAACAATATAAGGTAATTTTGATTTGGGGGTGAGGTGAGGCAGTTGGTGGGAGGTGGTGCTGGTCTTGTGGTGCACCTGGGGGAGTGTCAGGTCAGGGCAGGTGATCTACTGGACAGGATAACACCCATGGATTAGAGGGATTATCGCAGGTTTTAGCACCATTGCGTTCTAGGTGTGATGACGTTAAGGATTAGCAGATGCTGAAATATGATGAGCAGTTTGAAACATTTCTGACATCCCATCATCTAAATTGTGACATAGATTACATGTTCAGCTCCATCTGGTGAGCATTTAGACAAACTACCAGGTCCTTTTTATCAGATTCTCATTAAAATTACTCCTTTTTATCCATTTCAGTATTTTAGAATATCCTGATATTAATATCAATGCTTATTGGAGGGTTTACAAAGTTGTCTTTTTAGAATATAAAAAAACCAAAAGTATTGCATAAAAAATACTAACATGTTTCATATGAGGCAAATTCTGTTAAACATGATAAATTCAACCATCCTCAAAATCAATTTTCTATGAGGAATGTTATGTAGAAATTTTTGTTCTTTTGATTTAATGTTCATCACAAGCTATGAAAATATATCATATTTTTTTATCTTGACTTTATGACATGTGATTAGATAATTAATGATATAATTAGAAAATATTACTTTTTGAGGCATGAAATTAATGTTTGGTGTATGAGAATTTTATCATAACCAGCTTTGACATTTAGAAGCTTCTGGTGATGACACGTGAGTAGGCACCTCTGACAGTTGTCATCAGCTGTGAGGAACAGACAGGGTCCCGGGTTCAAAGCCGGAATATCAGACATCCTGCCAGGCAGGCATTCTACCCCACTGGCAACATGGCATGCGTCATGCATCAATAATGGCATCAAAAATGGCATCAAGAAAGATACGCAAAGATCTCTGTGCATTTAACAGGGAAAAAGTTCTCAAAAAAAGAGTCACTCCTGTATAAGAAAAAAATTCTAAGTATGATTTATATTTGATTTATCATTTATTTTTATTTGAGAAATGTACTGTGGTGTTTGTATATGTGGATATGAAGTTGGAACCCCACTGAGCTCATCATCACCCTTATCTCTGCCCACCCCGCCCCCTGTATTTACCCTGCTCCCCCCCTCATCCTACACACCCCATCCCCATACCCCACTCTGCCACATCAGATAATATTAATAGAGCATAAATTGAATATCTCCCTTGAAAGACAGCATATATCTAGTCCACTGATAACACAATTAGGTGTTTATTAAGGAAACATGTGAATTATTTGCCACCGGCCACCAGGGGGCGATAGTGATGAAAATATCATACTCATTTGTAGCATCCCATTTCAGATGACATCTTAATTGAGAAATTTATGAGCTTGGGTTTTATGCTGTTGACAATACCAAAGACAACATAAAATGTATTATTTCATGTGGTGTTGAACTTTTTTCACCATGACATTTTTGAAACATTTTGATGAGTGATGAGAACTTTTTACTTTGAGGAGAAGCGAGAGATTGTTTATTGTCACATGTAACGCACAGTTGACAAGTTATATATTTTCTTTTCCTTTTTGAAGATTTTGATGCAAGTTTTGACAAGAAAAGAAAGGATTGACTGATGTTTAATGAATGACACACATTCCACATGTTGAGAGTGGGACAGAGGGGTTAGGTTTGTTTTGAATGTCAAATACATTCATGTCAACTTCAGCTGGACATTGGTGACCAAAGTGGAAGGAATGGAGACCACTTGATGGGATCTTAGCTGCCCTCTCAAAACAAACAGGTCCAGACACACAAATGTTGGTGGGGGTATTATTCTTTGGACACCCACTGAGACACTCCAACATGATCATTTCAGTAGATGTAGTTTTGTTTTTATTTAACTAAAATGACTTTTGATTTGCAAAAAAAAAGAAGAAGAAGAAAAAAGATATGGAGGTTAAACCTTTGAGATAAATAATATCTATACTTGTTAGTCTGCTTATATTTGTTACTTTAGAAAAGAAAGTTTGACTTGTCATAAGTCTTAATGAAAACAAGGCATGGTAGTCAAAGGATTTGGGCTGGGAATCGGTGGGGCAGCTTACACCTGAGGACAGAAAAAGCTGTTAGCCAATCAGATGAGAGGAGGGGAGAATAGAAGCATTCGGCTGAAGAGGCCGGCAGGCGATGTTGGTTGTGTCTGTTAGCTTAACGATTGAAAGGAAGAAACGGTGTGCGCATTTTCACAGCACACCGATGATTTTTCCATCGACCACTCATTAATGGCAAAAGCCCATACAGATATGGACATGTCCACCGATTATGTAATACTTATATACGCAGTAAACACAACAGATCCCAGACCAGACAAGAGAGAGAGTGATGTTTTGGTCCTCAAGGGCTTAAAATGGTGGCCGAATATTTGCCATCAAGACATAGCAAGGTCGTAGCACAAACACAGGATATTGAACTCTTCTGAGGTGGAGAAATTATTATCAATATGAGTCAGCAAAGTGTCCATGTTGTGTTTAGACAGTGAATGCAGGGTCTATAAGAGGCGATTGGACCTATTTGCCACATCAAATTACACAATTATCAACTTATGTAATATATTTCCATTGACGTTGATGAAATCCAAAGACCTTGCATTAATGTATCTTTCAACACAAATTTTCAGAGAGATGTGTCTGGTTGTCAATTTCTTTTTTAAAATAAAGGGGAAAAAATTGAAATGTGGCCATGGTAATTTCAAATGGTGTGATATATAAGAATGTGTGTGTGTTGTTGATCATCAGTGATATATTTTGTGTCAGAGGAAGCGGTTTTGGTTGACACTTGCAAACATATTGAAAGATCTTTAAAACAGTTACAATTGGAAAAGTGCCACGAGTTTAGCAAGAACAATTGAAAGAGCATTTAAATTAGTTATTATTATTACTAAAGAAACAAAAGATTTGTATGTCATGATTTTGTTCAATGTAGAATTTCAACTTTTTTTTCAGTTTGCTTTAAAATTACTGATTTGGTGAATGAGAGATTGTTCGAGCTACCTGTGAAAGATTTGATGATAAATTGTACTGCAAAATCACACATTTCATTAATGTGTTGCTAGACAACTTCGTAATTAAGACAAGAAAATATCAATCATGTCTGTGGCAATAATGTCTAAAATTTAATTATCATCTAAAGATGTCACCTAAGTATCTTATCTTTATTTATGGTGTAACAAGCAGCTTGTGGATTTGATTCGTATAGTATTTAGGAGGGCCGTTTATTATGTGAATTAATGAATTTTGGACATAATGTAAAGTTAATTGGAATCTACATGATCTGTGAGAACATTCAATCCTAAGATTTATGAGGGCTGTCCGAAAAATATCCGAGAGGATGGGGATTTTAGAATAGTGAAGTTAAAAGTTTTCGAGTATGAATGCAGTCAACTTTTTAATTTGCCAAAATGAAAATGGAGTCAGACAATGATGCATAAAAAAGCATGAAAGAATTATTGAAAAGTTAAAAAAAATGTATTATGATCTTAAATGTTGATGATTGTTAAACTGTCATCTGTTACTCATGGACAATTGTGAAAAATCCCATTAGCTGAAATAAAGCTTGGGGCAATGTCTAAGATATTTTAATCATTGATTTAATGATAAAACTAAACATTTTTGTGGGAAGGAAAAGTATTATAATGGAAAGAAAATGTCTTTGCTGAGCTATATATTTGGTTGTTGTAGTAATCTCATGGCACGTAAGGGGTTAATTTCTCGGCTGTGTTATCAGAATCCAGGTAGGGAAGCCGTCACAGCCCCGGTGTTTTCATCTCATTGAGATATATGACAAAATGGAGCTTTGATGAATCGTTCACCAGGGGGTGTCTCACGAAAAATGACCAAATGAAAGGTGTCACGGGTGAAAGGTTCCTCATGCAAAGTTCACTTCCTGTAAGCTTGCAGAGTGGAAGATACAAGAAAATCATTAAGAAGCGTCATTAATTACTGTCAGAACAGGGACACGGCACCAAATTGGAAGTTTCACGGAAAGTGATCCATCTTGGCTTTGGTGAAAATGTGAAATCTGGACACGGTAGTGAAATTATCATGTCCTGTGTATGGGGTGCTCAATGAGTTATGATTAATTGGCAGTTTTGTAATTTTGGCCAAGTTGAATGGGGGAAATGTGATGAAATTGATCAAAGTGTTTTTCTATGGAAATTTCGAAATCAATACATTTCATGATACAAGATTGTCAAAGGAGATATTTTGAGCCCTGTCTTACGATGATCTTTAGAAAATTTGTGTAATTGATGAAGGTACATTCCTGAAAGAAACACAAAATTGATAAATGAGTTCTGTAGATAGCCAGGACTATTAAATTTTGCTCAGAAAAGGTGTTATATTTTGCTTCTGTTAAGTTTTTTGTCATTGAAAAAATTAAAATTTTATGTTTTTTTTCTTCAAATTTTATTAAAGTTTAAAATTTCACAGTATATGATAATGATTAAAAGTTTCATGATGGAAAAATATTCTCAGATTTGACTTATAGAATTCACCAGAACCTTATATTGAATAGGAAAGACAATGCCATTGTAGAAAAGTTAAAAAGAAACAATACTGATTCAGTCCGGGGGGTAAAGGTCACCAGTAAAATGTCAAAAATTGACACATTCAAGAGGGCAGGGTGACATTATACCTGCAGAATAAAATTGATGAGAAATAGAAATCCATTGTCAAAGTTTTATAAAATGTGAGAATTATAGACTCCATTCAGATTTTTATGCCAGTTGTTGATTTCAGCTCGTCAAGTGCTTTTTTTTAACCTCATAAGTGGCAGTATGATAAATGAGAAAAATGTCATCTGTTTCAAATATTGTTTCATCAAGGGACAATAGTGATTTATTGCAGCTATATTATTACAGGCTTGCTTTCACCAGGTGAGGTTAGTTGTAAGAATTATATATTTGAAGTCCTAATTATTTTCTCAATAAAATTGTAGAGTCCAGAACATATTTTCTCCCATAATTCAATTCTTAGGAAACAACCGAGAAAAACAAGAAAATAATGCAAAAATAGGAAAAATAGTATTAAAAAACTTGTGTGAAGATGATTTGAATTCTGGTTATGGATCAAAATGATCAGGGTTGACGTTTTTTCAAAATATTGATTGTAAGGATAGAGTCATTTTGTTATTGGGAGGCTGTACGTGAGAGTTTGTGGGATATGATTTCAGGTTGTGTATTTTGTTTGCCATTTATCTGACCACCTCCAGAATGTCTTGTTTATTTGCACATCTATTAGTGGGGAGATTATTTTCTGAGAGGGGTAGAACATTTCCTTCAGAGAAAATGGCAAGATTTGATAAAAGCAGCGCTGAGAGTGTGCAGGTGTGGCCCCAGCATGGAGAGTGGAAGGCAGGATTTCAAATAAACTGTGTAAAAATCATGACCCTTGCAGCCATTTTGAGGAGCCGATATCTTGTCAAAATGACAAGAATGTTGCTGATAATCTGAGAGTTGCCTCCCGGATCTGTGGAAAGGTATGGGGCAACCTCGAAACATGAATAATCCCCAGAATTCTTTGATATCAAGTTGCCTCGGGACACCACCCTGAGGGAAGTGGAACAAGTGGTGTCTGGCTGCAAAAGTTGCCCTCACAAATGTTTTGGGGGATTCAGAGTGACAAAAGATGCAATTGATTCTTTGGTATTCTTGTAATTCATTCCATGGAAAGTGATGGAAATTGAGAACATTTTCCACGAAAAAACAATCCTGGAAGGTTTTCTCTTGGAATTTGCCACAATAATGTCCCTCTTGAACTTGCGGTTACCTTTCACTTTAGGTAATCAAAGTTAAACATGTAAGGTCCATCCTGACTGAGACAAAGTTATGTCAATTCTGTAATCATTAATCTTTATTGCATCAAACATGAATTGAAAATGGTTTTGAAACAAATATTGTGGTATATTATTCTCATAAAAGGTGAATTTCAAAGTCATATTATTGTGAGAATGAACAAAAGCCTGTCTGGCCCCAGTAAAGTTCTTGATGTGGACACTTGTTGCTTCTTCAGTCAACTTTGCAAGGTAAACACTCTGCTCCAGGGTTCTTGTTTTTGGGAATCAAAGAATCATATTACTATGGTAACTGACAAGTTTGTTTTTGAATCCAGAGAAATTGTCTGTGTTTATGTCCCTCCGGAAGTTGAGACATGTTACTTTTCATTTCCTATTGACTACCTTTGTCGACACTTTATATACTGTCTCGACTTGGGCTCTTTGTCTGCACCAAATCATATCTTACTATTCAAAGCCTATTTCACACTGACCATGTCTTCTGTACTCTCTTTAGATACTAATTTTATATTTTCAAAGATGTACATTTTTTGCCCTTCAGAATGTGTACCTCGATTGATTATTAACCAACCAGAATTCAAGAAATTTCCATTTAAGGGCTTTCAATATGGCGGACAACATGTATGTTTTCCTATATTTCTGCCTTCTCTGGCCAACATCTCTTAAAACACTATATCATCATTTCTTCAACAAGATATCATCATTTCTTTAACAAGATATCATCATTTCTTTAACAAGATATCATCATTTCTTTAACACAATATCATTGAGGCATCTTATGCAATGCAAGTCATAAACAACAATGCCACAGGATTTCAACATGGCAGACGATGTCTTATGCACCTTGAGTTCTACACAGGGTGGGAAATCTAGCAATCTCTGATAACTCTTTGATAGGTCTTGTCTGGGTCTGTTAGGATCAAATAGGGGGATGGTTCCGAAAGTACCAGAATGGAGAGTTCATCCGTGTCATCCCAGTGTCTGTAGGGTTTGTTTTGATCCGAAACACCTTGTCAAATATCAAGTAACCTTTGACTGAAATGGCTCATGTGACTTTTCATTTCATAAATTTCAAAATAATATTTTCTTTCTCTTCCTGTGAATTTGTCTATTTATTCCTTGTGTGGCAGATAGGAATATCATGTAGAGGTCGTTTCAATATCTTATGCATGTATTGTTTAATTGTCATACAATAGTAGAATGCTGCCAAGCTGTCTCCATGTCAACCATTATCATCTGTTTCTATCTACTCAGTGACCATTGATAGAAAAAAAAAACAGTCAGTTAGAAATAATTGTCATAACTTAACAAGTTTATATGTTTAGAGTAAATTCTCTCTTTTTTATAGTAAATAACAGGATGCTACAGTAGTTGATAAACTGCGTCACATTTTTACAATTACAGTGAGTATCTTCGGCAGGTTTTCCCGCTGTTTTGAGGTCGACATTTCTTCCTCTTGACGGAACTTGCAGACATCGTATTTACATTGGGTGTCATCCCCAAGTGCATCTCGTGAGAGAATCCCGCACATCCGCCCGAGTCTTCTCACTAGGTGGCAGCACCTCTGACCCTCGTAATTGGCGCCTAATAGGAATAATCTGTTAAGAGGTCAGGGGACAAGGTGCAAAGTTTGAAACCCGGGATTATCTTTCTCGGGGAAGTGTGTGGTGGTCTTTAATAAGAGGTTTTCACAAGCTTCTTGCACTCTCCGCCACCTATTATTTGTCTGGTGGGACAACTCGCACTCTAAGGTAAACATCACCCACGGATATTACAAACAAACTTCTAAAGACACAACTTTGGCACTGGCCTTGATGTGTGAGGATGGTATTATCTGTGTGTCTATAAGGGTTTAGTCTGTCAACAGAAGCACAATGCAGTGTTTGGTTTCCATAGCAACAAGACGAAATGACTTCTCATTTATTGTCTACTGATATAGTGAATGATTTAGAAAGTATCAAAAAAATAAAAATGATATATATGTAATCTCTCTAATCTGATCTTGATATTATGATGAATAACATTATATTTTGGTATTTATTTAGTTGAATACTTATTCAAATTCATTCAAATAACATGCATATCTTTCGATTTGAATAATGATTTTTGCTATTTTAACCACTTGTTTGATATCGATAAGATAAATAAGACTAAAAAGCCATGATTTAATCTGGCAGAACTGTTAATAAAGTAAAATCCTGTCAGTCACAGGCCAGAGAAAATGACGTGGCATTGGCGGATCATATGAAGAGGATCTGTCAGAGAGTTCTCTAGAAGTGGAGTTGCATAATATCCATTAAGACGTGCCATTAAAGACTTTGATATTATAAGCATTGATAAATAGTGGACAGCGGGTCAGTCCTGATCACATGAAAAGAGCAAGTCCCCCCCCCCCCCCCCCCCCCCCCCCCCCTCCAGGCCTGTGTGTACTTATAGCAGACCTCGCTTCAATGAGTATATATCTATTCTATACAGCGGATTAAAGTATCTCCTTATTGGATCCTTGGAACCAAATAGACTCAATTATTACGACTGTTGTTATTATTATAAGTGAATTGAAAATTATTTAGCATTCAGATAAAGAATTTGATCTGGCAATGTATTTTCTGTCATAAACATTTTAATTTCCTTTTTATTGGGTTCTAATATTTGAATGATTATTGCTTGGGCACATTTATTATGTCATTATTGCCTATCTTAAGATGTCTAAAATATGAGGTCATAAAAATCACTGTTGTGAATTTTTCCTCATTAAGGAAAATTATTCATAAATAGTAAAGGAATATTTCATATGTCCCTCCTTTCTTATTTCTCTTCTTAATATATTTACTTCCTGTTTTGAATCAGCTTTGTTTTATTAAGAAAAAAAACATTTTTAGTTACAAAATATATCATACAAAATATTCCTAAAGCATCAGAGGGGTTAATGATATTTCAACACAGACATTATGAAATTTTCCTCATAATGATAATAATAATATCAGGACAAATAAGTGTGTTTTGTTGGGAGATTAACCCTTTCTGTGCCATGTCAACCACATGATTCTATTTGATTACATATTTTAATGAATACATTACATTGACATCAGAAACCATATCAGAGAAAGAAATGTATTGAATCTACATGTTCATTTATTACATTTATTTTACTTTCCCAGTCCCTCAGGGCTATTTTCAGTCCAATTAGATTATATCATTATTTTATTACTATCATCACACACATGCACATGTTGAGGTTTGTGTTATTCATTACTTATTGGAATAGGAAGAGGGCAAATATCATAAATTCATGGAGAAATTTCTCTGCAGGTGTCTGTTTGGAAGGTACAACAGGAAAGTCTGACGTTCTGTTTTTCGTCACGAGCTGATATCAAAGAGAGTTATTTCCAGATTTACTATCCCGTGACTTCTCAACGCAATTTGCTTATCAAATAATTCTTAGGCCTAAAAAACATAATCATGTCTTTTCTCTGTTAGTCTGGCTCCCTATCTTTGTAAAGGATTCTTTTGTGATAAAGAATGGATAGGGTTCCTGTTGATCCACAGGCGATGGGAGTAAAGTTCGCATACGCCCTCTGGTGACATCTTGCAGATTGTGGAAGACTCTGGTGGGTTTTATCCCCGATTTTATCTAAGTAGAGTTGCTTTTTGTGTTTCACTGCAGTTGAACAAGCCGTATTGAGCCGGATTGACTGATCCAAAGTATTCACGGCGAGGATGGGGAGACAGATGGCTGGTTGCTGTGGTGATAAGCCAGAGTGAGGCTCAGTGATGACCTCAGAAAGAGGCTGCTGGAGGTCACATGACTGGTGCCATGTGATACGTGGCTCCCCCTACGTTGTGTAACCCGTCACACTTATCTGCCGCACCCTGTCACATGTATTTCTGTAGCAGGTCACAAGCGCCCCATTTTCTTCCCTGTGAATGATAATCATGAATTGACCTTTGTGACCTCGAAAAGTGGCGAGGTCCTTGATCCACGAATCTCACTTAGCAAAGAAATCACTAAATGCTCTCAGTCAGGTTGGATCTATTGCCACGTTGGATTGATTATCACAAATTGATATTTTTGATGATACGTTTCTCTCGTCGGATCATGGAAGGTGAAATGGGAATGTTGTGTTCTGCAGCAATTATCTGCCAGCTTTATCATTGGTCGAAACCTGGATGTCAATCTGACGCATGCCGGGGGTTATACAGTATTAGTTGAGTATCATAAATCGTCAAATAAATGTAAAATATGGCGGAAAATGTTGTCTGTGTCAGACATAGCATATGGGATCCTTCGAGGAACAGACAAGACCGAGTCGTGGCTGACAAGACGTCTTTGTGTGATTGGGTAATGGGGGCGGGGAGGGTGACATTACTGACCCACACTCCAGAGATGAGGCAAATGGAACTGGAATTAAAATGTTTTTAAGATGTTAGCAAGTGGAACACGCATTCCACTTGTTCCAAATTATGATCTGAAGTCTCACAGGTTCCCTCCCGTCACAAGAGAATTTGTATTCTGAAATCAGCCTCTACTTACTTGAGAAAAGAAACAACTAAATGCTAGTTACCATGAACATGATAAAGACTACAGATGTCACAAATTGAATTCAGATTTACGATGCCGCTAAAATGTCACAAATAAAGACTTTTAAAATGTCACAAATAGGAATCTTTTGGGGATTTGAATTGGGGAAAATATGGTTGAGAGGACATTTGTGTGGCCACCAGGTGGGGGTATGAGGAGTGGCGTGAGGTGGGTGGGCATATTAACATCACATATTGATCTTGGTGAGGGCGCTATGCACCTGGTATCAAGTGCACGTCTTGCATCAGAAGACCGCGGCAGTCCTGTCAGGAGTACACAATGCCAACACTGACCACTATTCTCTCCAAACTTATTACGAGTGTACAGTCGTGCAAGATAAATGATAATAGATCCTAGCTAATTGTCTTGTTTATGACCATTTATTTGCTGTTATTTTTTTCCATTGATCAATAAGTACGCATCAAACTACTGTCAACTATACTGGTTTAATATTTTGTTTGTGATGTTATCCTACAATGCATTACACTCTTCCCATGATGCACCACACATTTCCCATCATGCATTACACTCTTCACATGATGTATTACACTCTTCCCATGACGCATCACACTCTTCCCATGATGCATCATACTCCTCGCATGATACACCATGCTCCTCCGATGATGCACTTCTACTTCCCAAACATGAAGCCCAAATCCTTTTAATTTGTTCTGTGATATAACATTTTGCACTCATCTCATGGCATATTGGCAGTATCCCATGAGCCTTTGCAAGCAGGTGTGTCCACGGAGAGGAGATCAGTCTCCAATGAGAGGCGTCAGTTTATCTGATCACTGGTGTCAATAAGATGGGGGAGGACTCGACGTCAAGCACACGACTCTGCACACATGATTCATTGTCGCAATTTGGCAAATTTGCTTCGTTATAATTTGCAAATGAAAAGCTAGGATGACAGTGACAAGGACTGGAGAGAGAGAGTGCGTCTAATACATCTGCAGTGTCATGCTAATACAAGAATTATCCACAAGAAGACCGAATTAAGGATTCCCCTCGACAGCGCTTTTTGCAGTGTTTCTGACATTTTAATTGACGAAATTGAATATAATTACAGATTACAAGAAAGAGGATTTCAGTGTTGATCTATGATAGAATGTGGCAAATCTTAAAAGGGTTTGTGGTGAGTTGATCACGCATGCATTGAAAGAACACAGAAAAGGGCCTTGCCACACTATCGTCATACACAAGCTACTGGGCTCACGACATCGCCCTCTGGTGGAGTTTTCAGTCTATCTTTTCCTGGTAATTTTTTTAATAAAAATTTTACCTTTTCTTTTTTGTGTTCAGCAAACATGATTCTATGTTTTAATAAAAAATGAAATTGGTAAGTTTATTGTATTTTGATATATATATGAATAATTAGAATTAGAAGTGATGACAAATATATTTGTGTTAGTGACTTAAATATGTGGCAGTTCAAAGTTGATTGTATTGGAGGGAATAGTTTTGGCATTTATGCACTGTGAGGGCTAATATGAGACGGCAAATGGAGAGGATGGAAAAAGCTTTAGGGAAAAGTCTCTCTCAGCAATGACAGTAGGGGCCCTTCACGTCTGATGTCTCAATTACAGCTGTAGTCATGGGAAGTACGGGGATGGCTCCGGGATCCCGCACAGAATACTCCCAGATCATTGGTGATGAGCATAAGGGGCCTTTTAGGAGGTGAAGTATCTCCGCAGATTGGCTCAGTGATCGTCCCTGATCGCCTCGCCGACGTTACATCCTCTTGTTGTCCCGATTTGAAAAGGAGGCCATGAATCGGTGACAAATTGGATGACACTGAAGATGGTCTTGAGTTGGCAGCGCAGACGACACGCTCGCGACGGCCCCTCTCATCATTGCTAATAGGACTGCTCATCAGGTCGCGAGGAGACACAAGGAATCAATGCAGGAGAATTGAAGCACTCTTGCTCTGTAAACGAAGACGCTCCACAAACTACGGCGCCGAATAAAGCCCCCATCATCAATGTCAATTGCAGGCTGACCACAGACAATTATTGATGTTGTAGGGGGCCAGTCAATCATGTCAGGTCCTTGATGGGAGGTCATGGGTCTGCAACCTCCTTGTCCTCCTGACTTCGCCACCAGGGGGCCAAGTGACGGATCATCGTAGATTCACTTGCGTTCTGTCTCGCGCCATTTCCAACTCATCAGCTCAAAGCTTGCTGTAGAATTAATGAACCCGTTGAAGTCTGCGCTCAAAATTGTCTTGTCTCGCTATATTTCCAAGCTGCAAGATCAAAACTCTTCAAGGATTTATGATGGGGCTGTAAGTGGTGCTCGGCTGGGAGGAGATTATCGGGTCGCCTATCATTTCCATGTCATCAATGACAAGATGGATGCTCCTTTCAAATTTGCAGTGCGTTTGCAATAAAATGGCCATGGCTGACTACATATTAATTTTCATGTTATTGGTTGAGACAGAGTGATTTGTATTAAAGGGAAACTTCTAAATTTCCAAAAAATGCACTGAACTCGCCAGAATGAGATAACTTTAAACTTTATGTCAATAGATGTTCAGATCAATTTATTGAACTTTCAGTTTGTTTTGCCATTTCCACGTTCTCTTTAATAGAAAAAATCTTTATCAGGAATTATCTGATCAATTTCCTTCCCATCAGCCCCTGGTGACATCACACCGATGTAATATTGATCCAAATCGTCCATTTTGATGACACCGCGGGCCGATTTGTGTTTGCTCACCATTTTGCCATCGTCGGCCACCCGTCTGCTTGCTTACGCCAACATTGCTGGCGACCAGTTGTTATCAGGTTCCTCTTTCCCACAATGCATCATTCTGTCCCAGCCTCCAGTATTATGATGCGCCTGATGTTTAATTGCACTGTCAAATGTTAACTTAGTGACAATCGACACAATCTGCAGGTCAAAGGTTGAGTTTAGTGTTTACCCCGCAGGGTTCATATGGATTGGAGAATATTATGGGATGTTTACCAAATCTGTTTCCATGGTAACATATTGGGATCATCAATTCTACAAAAGAATCATTCTGGCAATTGACAGGATTAATGAAATTTATCATTTGTGTCGAGCGTACATTGAATAAATTTTACCAACATGGCTCATTTAGTAGCTCCAAATATGGTAAAGACTTTATAAACTTGCCAGGTAGGAGGAATGGTCAATTAGGTCCCCGATAATGACAAATATCAAGATCAAATATTTGTTGGGCTTGGCCATGAGTTTAGATCACAGAATCAAACACAACTGGAGGTGGTGAGGTGTATTTAATATCCTGTCAGACTCCAAGGGTAGGGGACCTGATGAGACCTTTATCCTGTCCGATACAGAGGGTAGGGGCCCAGAAGAAAAGGTTATCCTCCTTATATACAAAAAGATAGGGGACCTGACAAAACAAATATACTGTCATTTACAATGACAGTGGACCAGATTAAAACTTTTTTTCCTGTCAGAAATTAAGGGTAGGGGACCTGATGAGAATTAAGACAGAACTATTGTGTCACCAGTTTTGCCAGTTTAACAAATTCACACCACTGACTGACATCACAGCTTTTAGAACCCTTGTGAGGTATAGTAGAATAGTTTTTATTTGGTCCCTGCTTTAAACATCATTTCAGTTATATCATGATGAGACCTAGATGTAGCAGATACAGTGCCGCCTCACTGAATTGTCATGTCACAGGTCCTTTGCATGACAAACCCACCCAGTCAAACAAGAGAAGGACACCAGTTTAACCCTAAAGGCATGGGCCTCAGTGCATATGAGAAATTGTATCATGAATTCAATACTGACACAATATATAATAGGACGAGCCTTGAAGGCCTGTTTTAATATATATAAAACCTTGTTATTCATCTAATAAATGAGACAAGATATTGTAAATGAGACAAGATATATTTATATATAGTAAGACACATGGGAAGAATGAAATTTGGCATTTTGCAATAGTGTTCATGGGATGGAAATAAGGAGATTGGATCTGAGACTGATGAAACTGGTATGAGCATGGAAACGTGCAGCAGGGGATTGGTTTTTCCATTTTTGTTGTCCTTGTGTGGATGCGATGCAGTTTATTTCCATCCACATCTCCTATTGGGCTAGTTCATTATCGCGCACTATTAAAGGATATTGACAATTTTATCTGGTCTTCTGAAAAGAGAGCAAACAATCCAAAAATATCACTGTCATTGCAGCTCACAGTATAACCAGGTGACAACCCATTACCCTGCATTTACCCAAATCATTTGTCTACTTCATATTCAGATTTGAAATTTGAGTCCTATTTTGGGTGATTACATAAAATCTTACATTTGCTTGCTGAAAATACAACAACTTTGTGTGCTGTATAAATGAATCTTCATAAATTTTGTCATTGTTGGTTTTGATTTTTTTTTGAAAAATACAGAGCAATTATTCGAGGCATTATATCCGGGTTGTCACTAATGCCGAGGAGATGCAACCAAAAGGGCTGAGATTCGGGTAAACAATAGCGAATATCGTCTCATCACGTATGCAGGACGAGCCTTGAAGGGCTGTTGACTGGTACTCCAGCACTGCACTTCGCATGCAATTGACAGGGCTCCACACTCTATCCCATGATCCCTTGAGATAGGGTACAAGATTAAGGATGCCCGCGAACAGAGCATCAACACGTAAGCTCATTGTTCTTTACGGAAAGGATGAGTTTAGTAAATTCTCACGGGATGCTGTACAAAGCCGGGGGCACAGTGAAGTCGTGTTGGGCTTCAGTTTATCAAAGTTTAGCCGGAGAGGAACAGGTTTTTATGCTCTTTTCACGTGTGCATACTAATCAATAATTAAGACAGTTCTTTATTATTCTTATCTGGAGAAAGACTAATTATCGCACCTGATTATGGCCAGAGGGCACCACCTGAAACTGAAATTGAGAAGGACTTGATCCTAAAGATAACCTGTTTGCCTCATATTTCAGGTAATGTGAATATTAACTATATTGTCACACATACATGACATAGAGGATTAAGGTCATTGGAACAGCAATTTGTGATGATGAATCGATATGCAGTATATGACCTTGTGATGAGGGTTTAGAGGTTGACCTTTTGGCAAGGTCTTTTGAGATATACACCTTTGAGTGAGGGCTATTAAAATTTACTCCCTTTGGTGAGGGCTATTAAAATTTACTCCTTTTGGTGAGGGCTATTAAAATTTACTCCCTTTGGTGAGGTCTATTAAAATTTACTCCCTTTGGTGAGGGCTATTAAAAGCTACTCCCTTTGTTGAGGGCTTGAGATTTTGACCTTTTCGTCAACATTTTTCTAATTATTTATGTCTGAGCAAGAATTTGCGTGAGTTTTGCTTAAAGATCAAAATTATTTATTTGAAGCAAACTTTATATTTCTAACATGTTTGTTTGTAGCACTAAAATGTCATATTATTATGTCAAAGTATCAAAGACTCTTTTGTTCATTTTAAAATATAAAATGTCCTTTTGTTCAAATAGTGGAGTGCTCATTTTAAGCCTTTATTATTGTATCTGCATTATGATTTGACTATCCCAGTGCCTGTGTTTTCATATTTGAATAATTTGTCCATCCTTACTGGATCTGCAATGTTATTTGGCAATCCTAGTGCCTGTGATACTGTATCCTGTGATATTTGGGCATCCCAGTGCCTGTATTACTGTATGCTATGCTATTTGGCTATCTGAGTGCCCGTGTCACTGTTTCTGTTTCCTGTGGTGCAGTCTCTCGGGGTAATGCATGACATATTAGGATGGACTCTGATTTAATTAAGAAACAAAGGACAGTTAAATGAGTCTCATCAGTGTGAGATGCCGAACTCATCAAGATGTATCCCACCCGGGCGTATCTTGTCAAGGTCAGCGAGTGTCACTAGAGGTCAGGAAATCAGTAGAAAGGTCTGGGAAGTCAATGGAGGTTTGATTGACAATGCTAATGCATTGTAGTTAGAGAGATGTCATGTCACAAATGGCATGTCCAGAACTGCTTAGAATCAGACAAAAATGGGCCGCAAACCTGGAGAGGGTTAATTCAGTCCTGTGGCTCTGTGGCCCTCCGCTGTGGACATAATACCTGGCAGGTGGCCATCCCAGTCTCGAGAAAGGGCTCTTGTTTGTCCACACTCTGCTTACAAATAGGCCCTCATCTGTGGCCCTGGACATGCCCCTTCCTGTAATGGTTCATTACATGGCCCTGGACATGCCCCTCCCTGGCATGGTTCATTCCATGGCCCTTGACATGCCCCGTCCTGGCAAGGTTCATTCCATGGCCCTGGACATGCCCCTCCCTGGACATACCCCTTCCTGTAATGGTTCATTACATGGCCCTTGACATGCCCCACTCTGGCATGGTTCATTACATGGCCCTGGACATACCCCTTCCTGTAATGGTTCATTCCATGGCCCTGGACATGCCCCTCCCTGGCATGGTTCATTCCATGGCCCTTGACATGCCCCTCCCTGGCATGGTTCATTCTATGGCCCTTGACATGCCCCACTCTGGCATGGTTCACTCCATGGCCCTTGACATGTCCCTCCCTGGCATGGTTCATTCCATGGTCCTTGACATGTCCCTCCCTGGCATGGTTCATTCCATGGTCCTTGACATGCCCCGTCCTGGCATGGTTCATTACATGGCCCTGGACATGCCCCTCCCTGGCAGGGTTCATTCCATGGCCCTGGACATGCCCCTCCCTGGCAGGGTTCATTCTGTGGCCCTGGACATGCCCCGTCCTGTAATGGTTCATTCTGTGGCCCTGGATATGCCTCTCTTCCTTTGCCCTGGGCATGCCTCCCCCTGTGGCTCTGGACATACCCTCCCCTCCCTGGACATACCACCCTGTCTCACCCTCCCCTCCTCACCCTGGACATGCCCTCCCCACCCTGGACATGCCATCCTGGGGATGATCCCTGTCTCATCAGAGGGCCCCTGTATTTGTCCACACTGTGGTCCTGGACATGCCCTCCCCACCCTGGACATGCCATCCTGGGGATGATCCCTGTCTCATCAGAGGGCCCCTGTATTTGTCCACACTGTGGTCCTGGACATGCCCTCCTCTTCCTGGACATGCCACCCTGGGGATGATCCCTGTCTCATCAGAGGGCCCCTGTATTTGCCCACACTGTGGTCCTGGACATGCGCTCCCCTCCCTGGACATGCCCTCCCCTCCCTGGACATGCCCTCCCCTCCCTGGACATGCCCTCCCCTCCCTGGACATGCCCTCCCCTCCCCTCCCTGGACATGCCCTCCCCTCCCCTCCCTGGACATGCCCTCCCCTCCCCTCCCTGGACATGCCCTCCCCTCCCTGGACATGCCCTCCCCTCCCCTCCCTGGACATGCCCTCCCCTCCCTGGACATGCCCTCCCCTCCCTGGACATGCCCTCCCCTCACTGGACATGCCACCCTGGACATGCCCTCCCCTCCCTGGACATGCCCTCCCCTCACTGGACATGCCACCCTGGGGATGATCCCTGTCTCATCAGAGGGCCCCTGTATTTGTCCACACTGTTATTACTAGTGACAGGAGCTACTCTCAGTAGAATCACCACAAATGGACAGATCAGCGACACAATCAGAGGAATTCTGGGTAATAGATAGCAAAGTATTGTGTCTACGTTTATTGGAATGAGAGATTGATGGGAGTTAGTTCGTGGTCAAGCAGATGTTCCTAAAGGACACAAGGTCTATTGTTAACATAAAATCAGGAGATCTTCATACTCTTAGCAGTTTTCTCTCATATAAATGACGATAAGATGATAGGGCCATGGAAATTTGTGATGGTTAGATTGTTTTAGATTGTGAGCAGTAAATGAAAAGAGTGCATGTAAAAAGCATGTTTGTGTGTGTTTATGTGAGTTGTGAAGGACCTTAGTGAAGTCATTGACCTTGGTGAAGTCATTGAGATTGGTGAGGTCATTGACCTTGGGCTGACTCTGCCACAAGCTGATTCCATATAGCATCACATCTACATCAATACAAAACTATAAATTTTCAAAATAATGTTACTTTTTTTCCCTTTTTTCAGAAAATATTTTCATGACATAATACGAAGCATATTGTGCAGAGTAACTGCTCATTCAGACTTTATTCATAACTAGGTGCATTACAATGGTGTTGCGAGCGGTGTTTTCCTGCGGTCTCTTTATCTCGTCCCCCCATGTCGACGTCTCTAATACCTCTGTTATTACAGACTGAGATGATTTCCAGCGAGAGGGAGGTCGTCAATAGAGAAATGTGTTGTGATGCAGCGTGGTGATCAGGGGAAACTGCACCCAGCGATGGTTCATTGTCAGTCCGCGGGCAGATAATCATGTTTCGGCGGTCATAATCCACGGCTTGGACAGTTGCTTTTCACAAATTGACAACTTAATTGTGGCGATACCCAGCGACTGAGGCAGCAGTCTGAGTCGCACATGTTAGTCGCAGATGACTAGAGATCTGTGATCTATTTTATCATCGCCAAGACAGGTCCGTGCCGACCAAAGATGGATGCCCTTAATTATTTAACTTCTGTGAAAATATAATTAATCTGGGGGAGAAGGCAAATTCAAGATCACCCGAGCAGACTGCAATGGACTGTCGCATCGATTGTCGCTTTCGTGTGCAGAATTGCAGCGATTCTGGTTGTGTCGCCCGGTCATTGATTACATGTCAGCGGAATCAATCCCACAATCCCGTGCGGTGAAAGCCTCGCAGATTCAATAAGAAGAGCATTCATCAGACGAGCATATGTCTACCATGCTTAGCCGCCACACCAACCAAATTAATGCCACGACTCAAGCCCCCCAAAAAACACACATCTATCAGCCTCCCAACGCCGCCCAATTATCAATTTGGGCATTTTCAAATTTTACTTCTTGGTGATCTGTCTTACGTGAAAGAGGCCAAGAAGATTCAGTGTGGCATTCTGGGAAATAAGAAGTGACAATACCATTTATGATTCATATAATTCATTTCTCATATACCGCTAGTTTATCATAAAGCCCCCCCCCCCACCCTTAAAAAATTGTAGGCATAGTTCCCTTGCCATCGATCCAAATTATTCTTTTTTTATTTGAAGAATTTACTTTAAACTATATCAGATTTAGAAAGATTGGGAAGAATTTAGTTTAATTTTATTTGAATAAAAAAAGGAAAACATGGAAGTTAGCAATTCCTGAACCTTGAGGAATCTGTCAGCTTGCATTCTAATAATTGCGGTAACATTAGCGCAGAGCACTTGTGTTTTGGGCGATAATGGTACCGCGGGATCAGAGGGGGTCCAGGGGCCAATGTCTCGATGGTGGCACTCTTTCTAAGGCCTCTTTCCCGCATTTCTGGCATCCGAGCATCCGCAGACATTTGTCTTGTGATGTTCTTTGAAATCTGCTGCCATTGGTGTCACATCGTTCTTTTGCACAATGTCCACTCAAAAGTTGTGCTCTGAACTTTTTCTGTCACCTTTTGCAAGATTTGTGAGTCAGTAAAATGTCAAATTATCTATCATCATATTTTACTGGTTGTTATTTATGTTTTGAATATTTAAGTTGACAATCTTATAATGTTTTCCTTTCAATAGAAACTGGCAGCAATATCTGATAAGAAATAATTGAAAAGTAGCCAAGGAAAATGTCTTTCCACAACTACATGCATGATGTTAGAAAATTGATTTCAATAAATAACATTTTTAGGCATGCATGCTTTTAACATTTACTTGTAGAGAATTTTTCGCAAAAAGAAATAGATGTAATTTTGTTTGTCTTACTGTAATTACATTTTTGGATAAACAAAATTGAAAGAATAATGAGAAAGCCTCCTTTAATAGATGACAGGTAAGATTTATAGTTGCAAGGAAAATATGAATTTTTTTTCATGATTTTCATGGTATAGATCAATTGTCAGTTATGAAGTAAATTAAGCAATAATAAAAGGATGCATATTCCAGTGAAGAAAAAATGTTTGATGATGTTTATGTTTTCTCATTGGTCAGCAAACATTTCTCAAGAAGCAGGTGTATAATTGATATGCACCATATCTGGGGATCAGGGCAGGGGATTGCAAATGTGTGAGAGATGATGATGCCCGGCAATATGAGCCTCTCTGATGAATGCGTAGTGACTTGTGGGAAATTGAAAAGGAAGAACGCTAAAAGTTTGATGAGCCGCCAGTTTTGAATAGAAGATGTCTCCTGAAGAAATTGACATCTTGGATCTGAGGAGTGGACGGTGAAAATGCTGAGCGGAAGACACACAGATAGGGTACAAAGCCAAGAGGTCATGCAGTTTGACCTTTGGATGACCTCCACAGGAAGCAGATGGTGCTAAACAAGTCGGCCATCTTGCATGTGAGAAATTTATAAATCGTTTGCTGGCAGAAAGTCATATTTTAGGCAGATTTTAGTGATTTGGAGGCAGTTTTGTTCTTCCTGTCTGGCTGTACTATTTGCTCTCAGTATCTGTTAGTGTCTGCCGGTAATAGATCGTCTCATCACCACAGTGATATATCGAAACATCTCTGCCGTAAATATTAGTCAGAAAATATCTACATTTGGTTAATGTCTTTTTGTCAAGTGAGAGAATGTGACACAAGAATGTACCATAAATTTGAGTCATTCTAACTCGTCAAAATTAATTCTCTTTGAAACTATTTATTATAAATGCAGATTAAAAGTAGCCACTTAATTATTGGGAGAGATTGATAACGTGATATAAGCATATTTACAGGCCACTAATCAACTAATGTGCTTAGCAGGTTGAACTTTGACCCCTGGGGGTCAAATTGGTATGGAGGTCATGTGGACAAGAATGGTATTATCCAATCTCTGTTCAATCACCCGACAAAGTCACAAATTATGGATTCCACTAATCTTGACCAGCGGGCAGCGAAGTTACTGCAGTATCAGAGGAGACCTTGAGGTGACCTTGGCGGAGGACCTCAGCTCATGTGCTGCCCTACCTTTACATGGTGGAGGTCGAGCATGATATTTGAGGTCGTCAACTTAATGGAGGTGTCAGGTCTGATCCTACCCTGTCTCTGTGGAGGGCCTCAGAGGGGGAGAAAAACTCCACCATATGACAAAGATTCAGAAAAGGACATGTCCCCCTGAGTCTTGCATGTCTGAGACGGTGACCGTTTTGTGAGAAGGGTAATTTTGGAGATGGCGGTAGAGTCTCTAGGATAATCCCCAGGATGACATGTAGGGCTCATCTTGAGGACTGGTTGGAGGCTATGAGGACTGCTCTGAGAGTATTTGTCATGACGAGGTCTCAATCCAAGGAAATAGTCTTCTCCGTGGCAACCTGACCTTATCTTGACCTTGACTGGACCTAGTGGGAGGTCAAGCACCTCGTGTCCTGTACTGATGCGTCACCGTCACGGCCCCCATATACCCTGATCTCCCAACCACTTGTTCTGAGAGCTCCCAAGGCCTAGTTTCATTTTGCCTTTCTGCTTATGACAAATCTCATGGTTTTTTTTTTTTGCACTTCAAACTCCCCAATCCCATCAAAACTTTGCAGTTTGTTTGTCTAGTAACTTAAGGAACCCATACTTTGCTGGATTTCTCTAAAATCACGACCTCAGAAATGTTGGCGCCTTGATACAGGATGGGTGGGATAAATCCACGGATGTTCACCACTCTTATCTCCAGGCCTGACAGAATCCGAGAGGACGTGGCCCCCTCTGCAGTTGACAAATTCGAGATAAATCAAGTGTTCTGTCACTGTGTCAGATTTCAGCGAGCAGCAAGCTCCACTTTATGATTACTCCGTCCTCCCGTTGATCCATATAGACACCCTATCAAATTGTGTTGTTGTCTTGATATTAGTGTCCCCCAGAAAACTTTGACCCTGGGACGTTGAAGCGTGTGCCGATGTTCCTTGTCAGATATTGTCTTACAGCAGACGCCTGACTCTACCGCCCCGCCCCACCCCCTATTCTTCCTTCTCTCAGACATCGGGTCACAGGTGGAGGTCAAGGTCATAAAATAAGACTTTTATCATAATTTTAATGATCTCGTTATGTTTTGGGTGATTAAACATAGAGATATATTTGTCATTTTGGCTGTTGGTGTTTAAAACAATACTAAAGCTGTTTTCTTGAGATGAGAATCAAGTTTCAAGACCTGTGATGAAACAAATAGACCAGGCTGAGCTCAGATAGACAATGGAGAAATCTTATTTTGTAAAAAGGGTGCAAATTGTACATCAAGTATTTTAAAGGCAAAAAAAAAAGAAATTAAAGTTGGATTAGAAAAGTGTATCAAAATATTGCCACAGGAAATGGTAGAATAAAGTACAAAAGCAAAGAAGGTCAAAAAGTGGAAAGGGGACAAAGTGTGATGATTAAAAGTCTGCTGACAGGAGAAAAGAGAACACATGAGAGGAAAATGTTCCTATTACAAAAGATTAATATATGACAAACATATAAGCAACGATCTGAGCTTAAAAGTAGGGTCAAAGGACAAATATATTGAGAATGATATGATCATGAAAAGATATTCAGGATATGACTAATGTGGATTTTCATCATTTCTTTTTTTGTAAAAAAAAAAAATAAATGACATAGCAGTGATCAGGAGGAGGAGTAAGAGATATTACCATGGGACATCGTGTGAATGAAGCAATTACATTAGGGGTCTGTTTTGTCAGTTGCTATAGATGTGGGATGAAACACGACAGAAAGATTACACTTGTGCTGCTTAAACCATCTGCTCTGGGCGGACACGATGGGACGAGATGAGCTGCACGATTTGTTAATACTGTCCTTATGATTTATAGATGCTCCATTAATTTGTCTAATTTCTTCAATTACCAGGTCTGGATGGGTGCAAAGTTTGTGTTTGTGGGACAAAACAGGAAATTTGATTGGTGCAATGCATTGTGGGAGTAGAGCTTGGAATTGTGGGATTTATTGCAAAGGATCATGGGAGACATGCAAAACGCTCATCTTGTCTGTAACAACTTGAAGCAGCGTGTATTCAAGATGATTGGTGCGATTATCTGTGCACAATACATCAGTGCGTGTTTTGAGGCATCGTGGGTAATCCACGGGGGAAGTGTTCGTCAAGTGGCCATCACTGAATGCGTTCATAAGGATGTGTGGATCCTCAGAAACGGATGGGACATTTGTCTGCACGGGATTGTCCAATCAGATGCTGTCTCATATTGCTATACTCATAACACATAACAGAGAAAGGGGACCACACTTCGTGAGACTCCCACTCTCGTGAGGGTAACATAACAGAATTGTGGAATGAGATATAGAAAAAAAGGGCTAGAGCATGATAGGTTCTTGTGATGACAATGGTAGACCTTGCAGTTGAAACACAAAAATATACCTTCAACAATCAGAGAAGGGTTACTTCTTACTGACCCATTCCCACGAGAGAATCTAGCTATACATCTAAGATCTTATTAAATTTAGAAGTTATGCTTAATGTCACTTTCATTTTCTATGCTCATTACGAGTTAATTTGGATATCTAGAAGAGGAGATACCAAGACCAACCCTTCAAGTCCCAGAGGACTGTGGGATACATACAAATTTGGTCATTTCTTTGAGTGGGGAAGGAAGATTTCCCAGAAAGATTCCTAAATAAATATAAAAGAGAACATTTCTGAGTTCATAGAATTCTTTAGGAGAGGAGGAGGTTTTTGGTGCTAGTGGGTGCATGTTTTCTAAGTGTTTAGTACAAATGAAGTGTTGAGGCTTGTACATCCTGGCATGTCTCTGCGCACTCCCCGCACACTCCCTGCACACTCCCTGCCTCATCCCAGCACCTGCCTCGTCTTAGTGGCACAAACCCCACACAAAACACGTATCAGGAACGTCACATCATCGCCTCCGAGATGATCGATGATCGGATGAACTTCGTTATCCACCAACCCCGCTACAAAACCCTCGCAGGTATAAAAGATGTATAAAATGAATCTCCGAAATTGTCCAAAATGGATGCCAGATCACCCCTTTATAATCCATTGCAGAAGATGATATCATTTTTATTGGATGAGCCAAAGTGATGTCATGACCTTTGACCGGCGAGTTGCGTCAAGCTTGAATTATGAATGTCACAGTAAAAGGGAACGGGAGCAACACAATAAAACTTGGTTCTCTCATTCAAGAGACCAACTATTCTTAGATATAAGATTTATAAGGGAGGGAGCAGCTATTATCTATTCGGACATTATTTAAATTCTCTGTATAAGGGAGGGAGCAGCTATTATCTATTTGGACATTACTTAGTTTATCTGTAGGAGTATGGGCTTTGTAAACATGTGATATTTCTTTCAACAAGATAAAAAATATCAGATATAGTGTAAAATAAAGATTTTCATCAGATAAAGTTATGCAGAAAAAAAAACTAAACAGACAGATAAATGTTCACTTCAGTGATTCATTTCTTATATTGTAGTTGTGCTCTCACAATTGATGTTGGATTTTTGGAGAAAACAATTAAGTACCAATGAATTGCTTAAGATAAAAAAAAAATAAAAAAAAATAAAAAATATTGACTAACAAAAAAAATCGGAGGTCTTTCATTGCAAACATAAATGTCAGGAAGCATCTTATCAGGAGAGAATGTATTCAGGGGTTTGATGGGTACCTTTTTGATTTATGGTCGCTATGGTTCACAATATTTCATCACTTTATTTGTATACCACAAGATGGAGAGCAAACTCCTTTGAAAATGCCTTCAATTTCAAGCTGGGGAATCTAGCTAGATAAATCACTGCCGTAAAATATATAATTTGGCAACTAACAAAACAAATACTTACATTTTCCGACAACAATTTTACTGAAATTTCATGAGTGAAAAATTTTGAGTTTTTAAGGTTTCTTTAGCTACTTTTGAAAAACTGTCATCACATAATATTAAATATTGCAGAAAAGAGATATTTCTCATTTCAAAGATACGCTAGTTCATGATAATCCATTCCAGAACTGAAAGACATTTTAGCTTTCATAGAATAATCGCATATTCCCAAATGTTTCACGAAAGATCATTTTCGGATTGAAGAAAATATCTTCCATAATTGATTTTTTATATTTTCCCCCATGGACCATTAATCATGAAGATATATTGGCAAATTTATACTCCCTCCATGTTAAAATTGACACAGAAATACATGCTGATCCCCCTTTTGACCAAACCGTCAAAATTGAGCAGGAAAAGTTGCATGTCCGCTCAGGTAATTAAAACTTTGCAAAAAAGACACGAGTCTTGTGGAGATGATGGACGAGCTGGCAGTTTTTAATATGAGACGTCAAGAGGGACAAGATGTTTCAGGAGCACAGAATGAGATTAATAAATAAAAACTTGGTGATGGGCCGGGATGCGAGATCAAGAGATCGGCGTATTAAATCTCCGCGAAAGATTCGGCGGCTGAACATCAGATGGATGACGGCCATTCTAATATTTGGGTGAAAAATTAATAAGTAAGGGAATATGGAAAGATGATGAAAATTCCTTCTTTATTATTGCAGATCTTCATCTCTTTTCATGACAGGGCCCTCATCCTCCCATTTTTCATGACTGATCATTTAAGAATGGGGAGAGGGTGGGTAAGATGGCCAAATTACTACAGGGAGAAAGTGGGCATGATATTGCAATATTTAGAATAGAAAATTTGGATTCTAAGAATGATGGTTTATTTACTGTATCTTTAACTAGATACATTAATGGCTTAAAGTACTAAGTACTGATAAACTACTAATTATTTATTGTTTGTTTTCACTTGATCAAATTTAGAGATATCACAGTCTCTGAGTTGTGATTTTGTTGTTGACAGGAGCTATCATTGACGAGAGTCAATCTGGACGCGAGTGTCCATGCGTGATAACAATGTCCGCCATGTATAGGAACAAGACATAAGTGGTATACAAACATTGCCATGTGCCAGTGTGGACAAAGATAAGATAAAATAGCATCCTCACACGAACGGCGTGTCCAGGGGGATAGGGGGTTATGGTGTTTAGATTATTAAATCTAAACACCATAAAATATTGCCCCTTTATCTATACCTTGTATTGCAAAACATTATCAACCAAGAATTAAAAAAAAAACATGTTCCTTTCGACGTGAAAAAAGCTCAGCTGAAAAGCTTGAATTAATGAGATAATTAACCAATTTTCTTTGTACTTATTGCTGATAAAAGCGCCTCATAGATAGTTGTTGTATTGCAGTAGTTCTTTGTGGTTGTGGCGGAGTCATTATAGCAGCATGAAGGAAGCCACATCTGAGGGAAGCTGGCATTACGGATGTGGCTTAGCTTGAGAATGTAGCTTAGCTGGATGCGGGTTTCTCTGCTGTGACTCTTCACGGTTTGTTTGCGTGAGTTCGTCTGAGATAAGATCAGTAATCACTCCGCACAGCATCTGACGTAAGTTTGCATACAATGCTAACGGGACTCTTTGTCTCAGCCGAGCTCTTTGATGTGGGAGGTTATAAAGATACGTGGGACCATCTGCTGAGGTGTGTCCTCGTGCAGTAAACTCATGATCACCTGCTAATGTTTAGAAGCTGATATGGGGTTTAACCAGTCTTCCCTGTAATTAGCACCCTCTGGTACTGCCTTGTTGCACAATCGAGATGTCATAGATGAGTAAATTTCTTTCTGGAGTGCCAACAATGTCGAACAAATTCTCTTTTATTGATTCAATGAAGCCTTGCATCAAGACAAAATTCAAGAAGAGATGACAGAATGAAAACACAAAACATTTTTTATCCATTTGTGTGGTGGGATAACTGGTGGTGTGGAAATTAGAGCCGACATTGTACGCTCACGTGGTCCGTGCTGCACCTGGAATCATAAGACTGGAGCTGAATCTCTGAACACAGTCGAGTCTCAAAAGAGAGAAATAACCTATCTGTATCAAAGTGCCTATATTCACAGAGTTTATTGAAATATCATAAAAGAGGGTACTTTCTAGTTAAATCCCACCCAAATATTTCATTTGGAGAATGACTTGTGTAAGTTCACCAGGATTTGATAGTAGGGCAGTTATTATGGATGGTCTTGGAGGAGCACCTGAATTTCTTCATGGTGATTAGCTAATAAAAAGTTCTCATTGAAACATCAAAGAGATGGGATCAGATGATAGGAGCAGATAGATGTGTGCCCCCTATTATCACCCAGATCTGATGGCTTACTCGCCTCATCTGAGCAATGCTTTTAATGGGCTTACAACCAAATTAGGTGTGGATATCTTTGCAGTGAGCTGCACATAGAACGTTAACAGTGATTTGACCACAGATAGACTTGTTGGTTAGATAAGGCTTGTCATTCTTAGAACCACTATCCTAATTGACATAATTGCATAAGCTGAGTCAACGCATTGTGAACACCAGCTGGTTAATTCATGAAAATCATCATGTAGCATATGCTCATTTTTTTGTCAATTACATTTGCACATATTTGTGAAACAAAAATCAACAAAATTCGCCTCTTTGACCTAGATAAGTGTCATCACTAATGGAGATGGGAGACTCCCGCGATTGTTTAGTGAATGCGAAATTGGCTTTCAAAAACGAGGCTTGTAGACTGGTGAGGAGAGAATTCCATGATGGTCAACATTGGTCATTCTGCACTCGTTCATGACTTCCGAGTTCATCAAGGGATTATGGGTAATTTGCAAAGCCTCATGGGATTGATTCATACCTGGGCGGAAAAGCTTTATTTTGTTTACAAACATGATGTTCGTTGATTAACAAAAGTCTAAAGAATCCTGTGGACACTGAGGAATAATAATTCTAGTCTCGAACTTGACAGGACATTAAGATTGCCGCAAAATTGTCTGTCAAATCCCCTGATATTGTCCGTTATAATTTACACGTATTTGTCTGTCATTTTCAGACATTTTCATGTCCCACAATTCCACTGAAAGCAGGAAATGAACGATGGGCTTTTGTGAAGCATCAAAAATGAATAAACTCATCAAAATTCATGATGGGGTAAAATCTTCACCTGAGTACAATGACTGTTCAATAATGGGTCAATATTTTATATCACTCAAGTTTTTCAAATACTTTTTACGGTTCTAATATTTGAAATATGAAAAACAAGAGAATGACATTGTGTCCGAACATAGTTTTCTTTTTTGAGACAAGAATTAATTTTATTAGTTAAGGAGGAATGAATTTGCAAGCTTTTTTGAATGATGATAGATAAGTTTTGATATATTACCTGATTGGAATAGCTCAATAGGTAGAGTATTCGCCTTGAGATCCAGGGATTCCTGGTTCAAATCTTGGCCAGTTACTATCAACCATTATGAGCAGACGTCTAGATTCAGCACTTTATAAATGTCACCTTTTTATTTTATAAATATAAGTTGGTCAAAATTATGCACTGTTGACTGTTTTACAGTTAATCCAATTCAATCCATGATCATACAGATTGTATAATATGAGCCTATTAGGAAGTACATCAGGATAATGACATAAAATGTTGGATGTTTGAGGTTAAGGTTTAGATGCTTGTTTGAGGTGATTGAGGTGAGAGGGGAGTCATTCAAATGTGTCAGGGTTGACGCATGAATCAATGGCGTGCTACGCAGGCAAGGGCATTGCTACGCAGGCTACACCTGCCTGCACTGGTCACCCATAATGCAACAGTCAAAGAGCACCGAAGCCCAGAATCCCGGCTCAGAATGCCAGGAGCCGCGAACTGCATCAGCTTTGTTACATATGTCATGAATATATACGAAATGTAAAAACTTTTGATAAAATATTTTGGTTCTGAATGAAAGTTGTTAGGCCTATAGCTTATAGGAGAAAAAGTGTCTGCATTTGTTCTTTCAAACAGTTATTCTTTCTTGTATCAGTTATTTTTCACTGGATCTGGAAAGTCTTTATTTCATTGATTTGTGATTTTCATAGACAGAATATTATTCCTTGGTTGATTAGACTAATTGTATTTTGATTAAAATTTGGCTCATGAAACCTTACTCATATCACAAATAATTTGAAACTAATTATTCCCAGAAATATCAAAATTTTGGGGATGGAAGCATTGATTTGCTTGGTGAATATTCATAGTATATGCACTGGGCCATCCTTCATCTGTTGTCATCAGTTCAGGGATGCCACAGTCTGTGTACTTAATCTGTCTGAGGGGAAACTTTCACGTGAGACACCGCCGGGTGTTGCCGAGGACAACCGGATTGGGACCCGCTTCCCAATGACAGATGCAGCCATTTTGATGTATCTTTTGGGCAGCCTTGTCTCGTCTCTTCATTTGGGGTGCTTCCCCGTTGTTGCCTCTGCCACTCAGCTTGTTTGATCGTTTCATTGGCTGGCAGCCTCGGCTGTGTACAGAATGTCGGGCCAGCCCTGGGATGCCCTGCCTACTGACATCTTATTGCCTCACAATATCTCACAAACAAGAGAAACACTTGATGCTTTAGCAATGATTAACTTAGTGTCTTAGACCTGTATATGTTTATTTTTCAATAAAAGAGAGAATAAAATTTCTTTCTGACGATTCCTGTATTAAAATCAATATATCAAATTTTGAAATGTGAAGATCATACTGGAATATATTATAATGGTACTTCTATGAAATGGCTGGCTGAAATATTGATATTGTAGGTATGTCTTTCAAGGTGCTTTTATTAGGCATAATATAGTAGGTCTGCCTTGTGAGGTGTGCTCAGTAGGTGGGATATGGTAGGTGTGCCTTGTGAGGTGCGCTCAGTAGGTGGGATATGGTAGGTGTGCCTTGTGAGGTGCCCTCAGTAGGTGGGATATGGTAGGTGTGCCTTGTGAGGTGCGCTCAGTAGGTGGGATATGGTAGGTGTGCCTTATGAGATGCGCTCAGTAGGTGGGATATGGTAGGTGTGCCTTGTGAGGTGCGCTCAGTAGGTGGGATATGGTAGGTGTGCCTTGTGAGGTGCGCTCAGTAGGTGGGATACGGTAGGTGTGCCTTGTGAGGTGCGCTCAGTAGGTGTGATATGGTAGGTGTGCCTTATGAGGTGCACTCAGTAGGTGGGATACGGTAGGTGTGCCTTGTGAGGTGCGCTCAGTAGGTGGGATATGGTAGGTGTGCCTTATGAGGTGCGCTCAGTAGGTGGGATATGGTAGGTGTGCCTTGTGAGGTGCGCTCAGTAGGTGGGATATGGTAGGTGTGCCTTGTGAGGTGCGCTCAGTAGGTGTGATATGGTAGGTGTGCCTTATAAGGTGCACTCAGTAGGTGTGATATGGTAGGTGTGCCTTATGAGGTGCACTCAGTAGGTGTGATATGGTAGGTGTGCCTTATGAGGTGCGCTCAGTAGGTGGGATACGGTAGGTGTGCCTTGTGAGGTGCACTCAATATGTGTTATATGGTAGGTGTGCCTTATGAGGTGGACTCAGTAGGTGTTATATGGTAGGTGTGCCTTGTGAGGTGCGCTCAGTAGGTGGGATATGGTAGGTGTGCCTTATGAGGTGCGCTCAGTAGGTGGGATATGGTAGGTGTGCCTTGTGAGTTGCGCTCAGTAGGTGGGATACGGTAGGTGTGCCTTATGAGGTGCGCTCAGTAGGTGTGATATGGTAGGTGTGCCTTATGAGGTGCGCTCAGTAGGTGGGATATGGTAGGTGTGCCTTGTGAGTTGCGCTCAGTAGGTGGGATACGGTAGGTGTGCCTTATGAGGTGCGCTCAGTAGGTGTGATATGGTAGGTGTGCCTTATGAGGTGCACTCAGTAGGTGGGATATGGTAGGTGTGCCTTATGAGGTGCGCTCAGTAGGTGGGATATGGTAGGTGTGCCTTGTGAGTTGCGCTCAGTAGGTGGGATACGGTAGGTGTGCCTTATGAGGTGCGCTCAGTAGGTGTGATATGGTAGGTGTGCCTTATGAGGTGCGCTCAGTAGGTGGGATATGGTAGGTGTGCCTTGTGAGTTGCGCTCAGTAGGTGGGATACGGTAGGTGTGCCTTATGAGGTGCGCTCAGTAGGTGTGATATGGTAGGTGTGCCTTATGAGGTGCACTCAGTAGGTGGGATATGGTAGGTGTGCCTTATAAGGTGCACTCAGTTGGTGGGATATAGTAGGTGTGCCTTATGAGGTGCGCTCAGTAGGTGGGATATGGTAGGTGTGCCTTATGAGGTGCGCTCAGTAGGTGTGATATGGTAGGTGTGCCTTATAAGGTGCACTCAGTAGGTGGGATATAGTAGGTGTGCCTTATGAGGTGCGCTCAGTAGGTGGGATACGGTAGGTGTGCCTTATGAGGTGCGCTTAGTAGGTGTGATATGGTAGGTGTGCCTTATGAGGTGCGCTCAGTAGGTGGGATATGGTAGGTGTGCCTTATGAGGTGCGCTCATTAGGTGTTATTTGGTAGGTGTTTGCATGCCAGACATCCACAGAGCAGCTGAGTCCAAGTATTGATTCTGTCCACCATTTCTGTGTCCGTACCTTAATCACAAAACTTGACAGATCTGGGAGTCAGGCTGGACACCATCAAACATTGCTGTTTCCATGGTATCTGCCAGGAACCCTGGGATTGATTCTGCAGAGAATTGTGGGATTGATCAATTCATAAAGAGGCTAACTAATGGAGGGTTCATTTAGTGATGTTGCTCTCTCATTTCTCTCAACTCTTTCACACCTGAAAATATTGATAGTTTCTTTGTTTGCTCAGCTATCTGATATAAGCAATGGTTTATGAGGGAAGTTTATTATATTATTATTAACAATATCACAATAATAAGATGGGAATTGTCAGAAGGCTAAGTGTCCCTTCCAATTTTTTCATGTCCAGAAGTCATGTGTTCATTCTGCGGCCGCCAAATGCTTCAACTCTCATTTGAATCAATGCTCTATGAAATTTCTGACTCGGTGAACTCGAAAAGTTATCCATTGTGATGGAACCATGTTTCTCTGAAAAGATTGACAATGAGTCGGGCTAAGGAGACAAGTTTGCAAACATGAGCACGCCTTTGATTGTTGAGATGCTCTTCTGTAAAGGAGATTATTTTGTCCCAGACATCTTCTTCAGCACAGCAGGCTCAATGCAGTTCGTTTTCCCTCAAGAAGTTTGCTCGGTTTGTATTTCCTTTGAAGTTCTGCTCTCCAGGAGCAGAGATAAAAAACATCCAGGTGGGATTGCCATGGCGACAATAAAATAGGAAAACTCTCAAGTCTCGTCCTCCTTTGTGAAGAGGATGTAGTACCAAAACAGTTGAAAACACTTATTCAAGGTCATTTCAAGGTCGTGCTTCATCTTGTTCTAATCGTTGCTAATCACTCCCAACTCTTCTGTCCACCCGAGGCCAAATGCTCAACGCCAATATTATCATCACCCAATAGAAGCTTTTGAGACTTTGACTGTAGCTTTATTTTCAGATTTTCCTCCTCAGTGCCCCACAACTCCCTCGAGCGAGAGAAGGGGACTGATGTTCCTATGGGTATCCAAATTTGCACAAAAACATTGTGTACCCCTTCAACTAAAATTGTTTAGCTGATTTGATTCACTGTAAATTCTTGCATGTTTCGAAAGATAACAGTCCTGGGCAAAAAGCTTGCGGGCAATTTGATTGGAGGAAAATTAGTTATAATTGCCAGGCAGGTGCTCAAGTTTCAGGTACAGTACACTATTTTGTTAAATTTCACAAAAGATGAGCTACAATTGTGAGGAAAAGGTTCCATACCTAATTAAAACACATAAAACCAAATCTTGTTCACAACTTGTGTGACTACATTTTGGAATCTATTTCATTATTAACCTGGTGTCGAGGGAACAGTGACTATTTTGGTTATTATAAGAATATCATCAACAAGCTTGAGAGAAAACACGTTTTAGAATCAAATCTTCGTATTATCATCAGATCAAGTTTGGTTTTCCCTTCTAAATGACTTTTCCTCAGCAATTTCTGTTATGGTAATTTACTGGATTTAAAACCACAACTTTTATGACAGGAAGGTTCACAAATATTGCAGTATTCATATCAATTTAACAACCAATCACTCCTCACAAGTCATTTCATTGATATTTCCATTTTATAGTAATTTCACAGCATTTACAGGTGTTTGTATTTAAAACCTTCTTTTCAAGTTTTCATGGGTATTTCCTAACTTCACAAGAGGAGAGCATTCTCTGAGGCCAGCTGCTGCATTATGCAGCCAGGTACCCAGGAATTAGCATTGATTTCTTGATGAGTGGTCCCCCCCCCCCACCACCGTCACAACTTTACATCTCCCACCTCTGTACATACATATATTAGTTCTGGTTAGAGAGCAAAGAGACATTAATTTGTCTCATCTTCATGCCTTGCTCACATGTATATACACTGGGGGCAGGCTGGGCACATCCAGGATATCCCTGGGGGGGACAGCTACGTGCCATACCCCCTTGGGTACACTATGGAGGAACACCACCACAGGGAGGACCAATTTATCATTCTAGATTGGGGGGTAGGTATTTACAACATGATTAGACCTCATTCAACCTGTTACCTTTGACTTTTACAAATATATCTCATAAAAAAAATCCCTTGAATTGTGGTGTGCTTTTGTTGGTGGGGGGGGGGGGACAACTGAAGTGTGTTTTATATGAGAATAATAAATATACCTTATTATTAAGGATTATTATATCAGTATATCATTCTGAATGGTGCTTTATGCTAAGAGTAATGCACTATTCTAAGCTTTATATAATGCATCGCCATGGTAACAGTTCAAAGTGTGTCTTCATTTCTTATCAGAATCTGGTGTATGTCAAGTCAGCTTAACTAGCCATATGATCTGACAATTATCACAAATGTCTCGGAAACTCCTGACAGTTTGCACGTTTTCTGTATATATCTCTCTGAATGTAAGCCTTCTTTTGACTAGGACTTCTTCAAAAATACTATATGAGCATATTTTCTTGAAATAATATCATTAAAATGTTGAGCTTCTAATAGAAATAAACAAGATGAAGGCATTTTTCGCATAATTTTATCAAGCAGCTTGCGGGTGATGTCTGCTTTGTTTTTGGTGCCTGACCAAGCGATCTGCTGACAGATAACTCTTGGACATCCAATTAGTGAAATCAAAACACTCCTTTGGCCACAAGGTGCATTTCTCCTATTATCACCCAGATTTATTTCTACCCTGGGGGCAGTAATTGATTGGGGCCATTTAGTGGAACAGTAAGGAATAATTGAGGGGAGAAGGACTCCACAGAACACCAGACTCTGTCAAATAGATTCTTGTGTTTCACATTAAAAACAAAACAAAATATATATATTTTAAATAATTTGGAACCAGTATAAATTATACAATATAAGTAGGCCTAAGGGGCTGGGTTTGCTGGGACTGAAGGAAACATTCTCAGCAGAGTGTTTGAGGTTTGGGATCTGCTCGTTATGAGAATGGAGTGGGTGAGATAATACTGATGTCTCTATCTACCAGCTGCCTGCAGTCACAAACTACACAAAATTTTTATGGAAAATTATTTGATAACCCGGTGGTGTGTTTCATCATAACTACAGAGTCAGTTTGGTGTGCTCAAAAAATAACTTATTTCAGTTATTTGAATGGGAGATTGCAAATAAATGGATGATTTTGCTGTTCTGTCTCAGTTATTTCTATTTCTTGTTAGTAAAAGACAAAGATGTCAAAGTATTGTTTACATTGGTAACAGATTGGGGAAATAATACAGTAAATGATAGTATCTGGGGTGAGCTGAGGGTGATTCTATATCCAGGTTTGCGAGTTTGGTGCATCAGGTGGGAGGTTTAATCAAATAAAGCAAATAAAGTGGACATGATTGGGTTGGCTACATCATATATGATGCTTTAATACAGGGTTTGCTTGAAATACACAGCACTCAGCAAGCCATCAATTCTACACTGTTTACAGCATTATAAATATATATATTTTTTCAAATATTACCTGTCTTTCTGACAATAATAATGTAATTTTTATCATGTAAGGATGTATATGTGAGATTCCCTAAAAATCCATATACACAAAGGCAGTTTACAGTTCATGAGTGAATACATGATCTCTTGAATATATTTTCAAGGTCGTTCCTTCTATATATATCAGTGCTGCCATTTAAAAAAAGATGAGGCATCTAAAAGAGATATTACAAAGTATAAAAATAGACTGTGCCACCCTGCCCTTATCCTGTATTTCAATGTTTCTCTTATCCTATATTTCAATGTTTTATGATACTAATGAGTGACAGTGGACGATGGATGATATCTTTACCCACGATGCATTGGAGTGGCATCTTCCCATGATGCACTGGAGTGGATACTTGAACAGTTAACAGATCCAATATTGAACACATCCCTCTCCTCAAAGTTCACACAAATACAGAACTGTCCCTGGTGTTTGCGTTGGGATGATATATCATATCTGTGCGAGACATCCTTAGTTGTTAATGTCTCTTTGATGCTGTGTAAGAATGGATAAGCTCAAGGTCGTGTCTGCCCTTTTGTGAGGTGAAGGCTCAAGGTCAATTAAGGAAAAGGAAAATATTTGAACTTTGTTCAAATTTACAAGAATAGTGTGAATTTACAAGAATTTGTGTGAAGTAGTGCCCTTGGTATCAGTGGGTAGAGGAATTGACTATTTGTGTAAAGCAGAGAAGTGAAATAGTTGATTTTAAATATTATGTTATGTTAATAATTTCACCCCATTGAGGCTCAATTTGTTATTTATCAAATATAGGATGCTCCCTTACAATAAATAAATAAAAAATAAGATAAATAAAGGGATAAATAAAAATAAATTAAAATAAATGAAAAAAAACAATGATAAAAACAGTAAAAATAGTTTATAGATATAGAATTTATTTGTGCCATTATTCTTGGCCTAGTTTTGGCCGTGGGCAGGTTTGCTGGCACGTCTGTAGCCTGGGGACCTTTATTGAATTAACAAGCTAATAGACAAGGAATATCCAATAAAGGCAATAAATGGTGTTTGAGGTAATTGGTGATGATAGATAGAGACAGAACTGCATTGTGGGATTGATCCCTTTTCAGTGGCATCACTACTCGTCACATCTCCGCTGCACATCCGCCTTTTCAGATTTGATTGGTTGTTCAAAATGAGGCCCTCTTGAACGGCTTCTGCGGTCTGCAATGTGGATCATCACTTCATAAATCAGGCGAAAATGTTTCTCAATTTTTTTTTCTGATAATGTGTGACACTTGCTCTAATGACATTATCATGAGTTCGTGAAAATGCTCGTGAAATGTAGACGACACACGTTTGCATAAAGAGATAAAAGTTGATTAGATATTGATAAAGATGTCAGCGTTAGATTCCATCTCAAATTGTCCTATCTGTGAGGCTGTCAGACATCAGAATTAGAAATGTCATCCGCCCAGCAGGATCTGCCGAGAGGCAACCGAGAGAGAACAACGGCTGCCAACGTGAAAGGCTTCTGTGAGGAGGCAGTGTTGATAGAAGCAATGAAATCAGATGACATTTTCGACTTACAGGGCTTCCATGTTGATTGTGTGAGGACAACAGAGGAGCAGTTGCCAGTGTCCGAGGGAAAGACCAAATATTACCAAGGGGACAACTGCACTAAAATAATTCTGTATCTTGTTTATATTATAGACCTTTTGTCTGTGTTTGCTATGAATTCAGATGTTTTTTGATTAAGTGGTTGAAAGAAATGCAGGAATTATACAAGGTTGTCACATTTAAGGAGATAATATGTTAAAGTGACATGAAAACTTTTAGATATTGAATATAAAGCGATATCAGATGAGAAATGGAGGGTCTCTAATGTAGTTTAGGGCCGCAGAATGGAACAATGGCAATAATAACATTTATAAAAGAAGACTGCCTCATGCTGCGGAACTGTCATCACTGTTTTGTGCTGAACTGTCATTCCCATCCTGAGCCATTGTCACACAATGCATCATCGCCATTCTTCCCATAATTCCGTTCATATTGTCATGGCGATTCGCTTTCATTGTGCCATTGTTGGTCTAATTGCCGCTCATCATTTCTTCAATGCTCCCGCCATTGATATCAAAATATGCCACACTCACTGTGCCCAACTATCACAGTGTTTAGCTAGTTGCCAAAAAAAAAAATAGCACATTTTGACCTTTTGACTTTCACACATATCCTGAGCCCATCCTTATATAAATCAGTGCAAAGTGCAGCAAATTGCTTCATTTTTGTGTCACTATCATCCGTAGTGATCATGTCATCACCTTGAGGGATGACCAAAATTTCGCGAGGGTCCAATTATCCAAAATATTTCATTCATAAAAGAAATATGTTTAGATATCTAAAAAGAAAAAGAAGATTTTTTTTGAAAGTGAAATTACCATGTGTGGGGTATAAAAGAGATTAATGCACGAATCTCCGCCCCCTCGGTAATTATTGGCATCACCCTATTATCCCTCTGTTGTTGCAATGGAGATAGATGGGGTGAAAAAAATCAGCAGACAAAATGTGACAGTGTCAATTGGTAGTTTGTAACAGTAATGCTAACTGTCTGTCTATGGAGCAAGGTCAATTTGTGGTCCAGCTGACCCAGTGCTGATCATATAATAGAGCACTGCAGCTTACTTTGTGGTATTGAATATTTCAGATGTACGAAAATGGTACCACTAGGCTTGGTACCATCTCAGGTAAATATCTTTTGTTTATACAAAAAAGTTGTTTTGCTTTTGAAAATAACCTCAACTTCAACAACATGCACATTTTTAATTAATCAAAATGTGAGGGATCTTTCGGTCTTGTAATGATAGTGTTGGATTTTTAGATGATATATGAGTTGATATTGCAAAGATTATGTATTTGAATATTACTAGACTTCATCAATGATGTCTTCTGCAAAAGGTCATCTGTTTGGAAAAAAATGGTGTTGTGAAGAAAAGAAAGTTGTTTCAAAGTTGTCACACAATGAAGTGAGTTGAACTCAAAAATTTTCTTTTTTGGCCTTCACCATGGGAGCACAAGATTCAAAACAAATAAAAGAGCAAAAAGAATGTGCAAAGACTTTCCTTTCACAGGTTGTTATTAGATTTCAATCAGCACGCTCGATCTCACTGACCCAGCAGATGCTAAAACATCTCTTTGGCTTCCTTAGCAACAGTTGTCATGAAGAGGACAATGGGCTCCGTTATTTGGGAAGTCTTCTCTGTTGAAGATGACCAGATTTTTATCAGAATTTCATTGTCTTTTAATTTTCTGATCGCTCACTTTGGCTAGATACCATTGTGGTGGTCCACAATGGCCGCCTGCAGTCGTGTCAATGACAGGCTCGCAGCAAACAGCACAGATTGACCAGATTGGCTGCTTGAAGAAGGTTACCGTGGCAACAGACCAAGATGAGGCTGGGGGTGTCACCCAAGTGATACTTGACTAAACCTGCTGGAAAAGTGTCTATTGTTGGAAAGGAAGAGTCTTAATGTGAGTGTTGGTTGGAACCAAATGAAGACATCACAGATCTAGTTAGAGATGACAGCCAGAAGAGCCGGTATTGTCCGTCGCTGTGAGGGCGGCCATTTGTATTTTGTGATGCGATGACAGGGCAAGGGCTGTCTCAAGATTGTCATCTGCCAGAAACTATTGTCCGGTCAAGAGGCAAGCAATACCGTGAAAAGATCACTCCCGTTTGCATTGTTAGCGACTAAAATATAAGTTAGGACGGCCGCGGATGACAGACCCCATTTTGCACGTTGAGCCACCTGTTGGCGGCAGACAAACGGCCCGCATCTCGGAGAGAAAATTGTCCCTAACTCATCAGAATTGCTCCCTCTTCTCCACTCAATTTTATTTAATAGTACCCATCAGTTGAGCTTCAGGCGTCCTCTGTGGCCAAACATTTTAAGCCAAACACAGCTTCCTCACAGCTAGATAGTTAACAAGGGCCAAGGTCAGTTGTGTGGAAACAATCCATTTTATAGTTGCACCATTTTGAAGCACCACAGATGTTCATGTATGTTATTGTTAAATGTGCTTGAATTACCACAAAATATATGGCTGCCAAATTGCAAAAAATTGCAGTGTCATAATTCAAACCGATTGTCTCTCAGAAAATGCTTTCCAGTGCAAAATAGAAGCATTGTTTTGGAGGCAATCTTCCTAAATTTCACTGGTCGTCAGAAGTTATTGGGAGATAACTGTTTAACAATAGGGGTCTGTCCTACGGCATTTCTTTTGTCATGTTCCCTCCTGTCCATTATCATATTCATATCTTGTAGTTTTCTTCAAAGTAGTAGCAATTTCATCCGGTCAATATAACAGGATGAACTATCTACACAGATTGGGCGATTTCTACAATTTCTCTCTCATACACCTGCCAGTACTCCCAAGATAGTTAACATTATGACAAACCTGGAGCTGGGAAACTCAGTAGCAAAATAACAAAAATGTTATACTTCTAACTTGACATTGTTGAAACATAATCACCACATTTATTGTTTTAAAAGAAAAAATTGTGTTCAATTTATTTTTAGATTACCAAATTGTATAATTATATATTGAAGCATTATTTCATTAAAAATTCATTGAGTTGAGGTACACATCATGAACAGGTGATAATAATCTGTAGACATCAAAAGCTGCCAAACAGCATCAAATACCTACCTTAATGTATAGACAAATAATCCAAACAGCATCAAATGCTCGCCGGAACCTACAAATAATACTACAAACAGCATCAAATGCTTGTCCAATTCTATAGACAAATAATGCAAATAGCATCAAATGCTCACACGAATCAACAAACAAATAAGACAGCATCAAATGCTTGCCCAAAACTGAACACAAATAATCTAATGAACAGCAAATACTCACTTAATTAAATAAAAAATACTCCCAAGATAAGACAAATCATGAAGATTTATGAAAAGAATTGCATGGGCATATACATGACTTGCTGTCTATGTGTCCAGTAAACTCCAAATCATCAAATTATTATTTATCACCTAAATGTTAGCTGCATGAGGGCAAATGATGAATGAAACGTGTTAATGTTGTACTCTAAATATCAATAATATATCTATTAGAATTGCCCTTTTTATTTACTTTTTTATGACAAGATTTTCTTAGTATTTATGGCTAGGTATTATCTTGGGTGGTAGGCAGGTTCTGGTACATGGCAGAATGGGGAGGTTGAGGTGTCACGTTGTAACTGCTTCTATCACAAGGGTGCTCAGACTCTAAGTGATGTACCAGTCTGCTTGTTACTTAACAGTATCTCTGTAATCTTATCTAACTCTCGCATTAGTATCTCACCCTACTTTGACAATAGCAAGGATGCACCGAGCATCACGATGACACCAACAAAGCATTCGAGTCAGTGGGCTGAGAACATCGTGGAGAAAGACAAAGCATTTGATAGTCAAGTTTGAGTGTCTTTCTGACATTTTTGGCTGTTCCATCCATTTATGACCCTTCAAATGCTATTTGTCCTGAGAAATACAAACACAAAATACACGCCACTCTGTTTGCAAAGAGGAATCTTATGTAACTGAGAGATGCATTTTCCAAAAAGGATGAGTCTAGAATTTCGTGCGGTTTTCAGGCTCTCATAAGTTGAGACCATCACTATGTATCGGTATGTTTGCAAATGGCCGTGTCAATTGTCCTGCTATTTAACTGTATTCAATTGAAATTGCTTTAAAGGATGGAATGGGGATGAGCCCCCTCGGAGTAGGAATGGCCAACCGAAACATCGCATCCCTCCATTCAAACTCTCTTATTTATAAAGAACTTTACCAGAATAAAATACACAGTCATATTTTAAACTCACATAATTCTAGCATTAGATGATTTTAACAATTTTTCTTTTCGGGTATGGAGTTTAATATATTAATATATATAATTTTGGGACATTTTGGGTGTGAACCCTCCCTGGGACCATATTGGCCATTGGGTATCTGTTTTATGGCAGAGATAGAAATTGGGCCTTTGATGGTACAGGTCCTATTGTTACCTTTGTTTGGGTCTCTGATGCATCAAATGCTTTTTAAGAGTCTAGTATTTCTGTTTGGTGTAGTTAAATATGGCTGTTTTTGGCCCTGGGGGTATTTTGGTTGAAAACATTTTAATCAGAAACCACAGGCGCTTTACAAGGTTGAAACTTTGAAGCTTGACACAGGTCTGATAGACAAGAACATTGTTAAGAAATTGTGATTGATAAAATGGCATTTAAACAAGATTTGAAAAATAAACTATGAATAACATTAAAGAAAAAAGTGTACTCAGCATATCACAGTGATGAGTGGAACAGGTTGGTTAAATAGAAATTGTGATTGCTTGCGGGGAATAGCAACAAAAGATATGCGAAGAATATCTTCATTAAAAATATATGATCTTCAATTGTTAGTATTTCTAAAATATAGATAATATATGCCAAGATGGACAGGTGATAGGGGCACAGTCTAAAGACCTGCAGTTCAAAAGCGGCAGATAAAAAGATGATTATACAAATTTTTTTAATTAAAAAAACTAGATGATAAAAGATCTTGTTATATTCTTTAAAATTTAATTTGAGTGTCCTGTGAAAACTGAACTATGGCTATTGTTTTTGGCTGCATACGTTTTCAGTCTTAAAAGTATTTTTGATGTTTTAGATACTCTGCCATTTGTCTATGTTCAGAGGTAGAGTTTATTTCAGCAGGTACCTTGTGTTTTCACTGTGACTTTAATGGGGGCCCAGGCTTGTATATGGGGGGAGGGCATAAAGCTTCGGCATGTAATTCATTGTCAGATGCCTCTTGTCCTTTTGTTTGTCAAACATGGTGGCCATATTGGTGTACTGGCTTGGCGGGTAATCCTGCAAAAACGTGTGCCTAAGCCGCTATAATTTGATGAGACTCCTGCAGTGTGCATTCTAGCACACACAAGAGTTCCGTTGCTTTTCGCCCAATCAGACACAATCCTCTGTAATTACTGCAGGATTAATATGTGAATTTGATTTTCTTTTTGTCTGGGCGGCCACCTGATGAGTAGACGGTAGGGTACCAGTTTAGTGATAACGCACCATACCGGTGTCTATTAACTAATTAAGGCAGCATTCGGTCAGGTGGAGTGCTGTGTTTTTCTCTTCTAGTGGGAAGAGCGTTTTGAGGGGTTCAAAGGGTATTGCGTAATACCATCAGCAGGGAGGTAGGCGCTTAAGTCCAGTTGCTCTTTTGGAAGGAAGTCAACTTGTTAAAACTTGGTGATGAAGCTGTTAGTGGTCAGAAAGACATGAAACCAACCACAGGAAAAACCAGCAAACCTTACAGACCCTTTTCCTGTCATAATTGCCTGGGTTTATCAAAAAGCTTTTGATATTTTGATTTTGAAGTAGCCATCAATTGAATTATCATTTGAAATGTTCACCCATTTACACATAGCCCAGATTTCTTGCATGATATGCATTTCCTGAAATTCCTTTGAAATCTTGTGTGATAAAAGTTAATTCAAATGAATGCAGGCATGTCACACTTGCTTCATTTAAATTTGGCTGACATTATTATGTTTCAAATGTTGCAGAAACCACTAATTATATGGGCTGGCCTAAATCTTGATGCCTCTCAACAGTCAGACACCTGACCATCAACTAAGAACAGTTATAATGGCAATCTGTCAAATGGCCACCAGTTATTGCACTGCTGATGGTATTAACCCTTTTGTTGTCATACGGACAAATGTCTTACACTTTTCACGTTTTCTGCTAAATTCTGCTTCATGTACTTGAACATTTCATTGAAACTTACTTAGTACTGTATGAGAACTATTCCTTTTTGAAAAAAAAAGATAGTTTAATGCTTAAAAATGTAATAAATTGAAGTATAAATCTAAGAGGAATTGAATAGCAAAAAGGGTTGAGTCACATTCCTGTTTGACAAAGTAGGTATAGTTAGGACAACAAAAGGATTGCACCTTGTAATCACGCATCTTTAAAGCTTTGGGGGCCAAAACGCTCATTTTTAACACTTGGATGAGCTGGTATAATGATAATTCACCTCGGTGGGGGAGGCTTGTAGGACCAAATAAGGCGACCCACAACTGACCAACTCAACCATAAGGTCCTGCCCCCTAGGACAAGAAGAACAGGATGACAGGACAGAAAAGATTGGTACACCCCCTACACTCATGTATCTTTCTTAACTACATTCTTTGCTATCTTGTCATTTTAGGTCAAATTTCTTTTGGCTTTTTGGTGTCCATTTGAGAACGAGGCACTTTTCAGGGCACTCGGGCTTTCAGTCCCACAATGCTTTGTGTCCATTTTGGTTTAGGATACACAATGGAAAGGTATCACCACTACAAGAATATTTGTCATTTGTAGGGGATATACCATATAAGGTAAACACCATACACCTGCTCTTTTGTCTGTCTGTGTGTCTTGGTTACCACGGTAACTTGTTAAGCAAGGACCTGCCATCTTTGCCTCTGCACTGGGACACCGCCTTTTGTTATTTCCTTCCTTTAACATCTCTATTTACAAGGCTCGGAGAGTGAGCGAGATGCTAAACCAACAAGAAGATTCAACCTCAATGAATTTGCACAAGCATTATAAATAACAATAAAAAAAGAAATGAAACTTGATGCCATTTGTTGGGATAATATTTTTTCTAAAGTAACCACAAAGTGGTTTGAATATTGCGAGTGGTAATAAGGTTTGATTTATGAGGTTGCTGATTAAATATGGAGTCTTTGATATTAGACAGTTTCTAGGCTGGTTAACTGAATCTAACCATGAGAGTTACGAGGGTTGGGCTATGGATGGGGTGGCAGGGACGAGAGGGGCACGTGACTCCTATCCCTCTCGCCGTGCCCTACCTGGCTCCCTTCTCATGCACGTGCATGCATTGTTGTGTCGGTACCGCAGCAAAACAACACCACAGAGACAGCGGTCTCGCACAAACTGCAAGACTCCACCACCAGTGGCTGCGTGAACAACCACCAACCATATTTAATCAATTAATTAAGGATCAGTTTCTACAGGTGCTCGATCCTACATTCGTCTGTTTGACTGGTTCCATACCGCAGACGAAAGGTCTTGCTTCTTATTGACGTCTCAGCCTTCTAAACCAAGCAGGTCACTTAATGGCTGGTAAGATTTTGTTTATTGTACTATATCTGAAAACAAGACTTCTTATCTAATGAGAAAACCAATGTCAAACAGACACTGGTGATGTCAGTTTTTTTAAAATCAATCTTCAACTTATTAAGTGTGTAATACTTTTAATATAAAAATGAACAGGCTTAGTTTTTTTAGGAAGGATATGAAATAGATATTATAAAAAGTACACAATTACTGTTGTAAGTTTCAAATCTGTTCTTTTGTATTAATTTATGAATAGAGTTGACATTTGGTCATTTCTGGTTCAGTGAGAGCGTCATAGATATTTGTATTGTGACATGTTCGTAAGCTTTTTACTGCATGTCACAAATGGAATCACATGGTTATGGCTGAGTGATTATATATTTGCCACATTGTAACAGAAGATTTTTATGGTTTTTTGAAAGAATCGCTTTCTAATTACTGTCTGTCGGTGTAACATAAAAAAGCAAGGCAATAAAGTCATAATTTTCATTTGTATTGATGGGATTTTTTAATGTAATCTGACATTTAGTATTGCATTTTTCAAAATGAATGCTGCCTAAGAAAAAGGTCAGAGATGCATTAGTTTTGTCTTGTGATTCAAAGCAAATTGTAATTGATAATTGATAGATTTTAGAGGCCTTCACCAGTTGATAAGATGAGCAAAAAAGGCAGAAGTCAGACAGAAAACAATCATAAAAAACTGTTTGTCTGGATAAAAAAAATGCCCAGATTCATACAAAACGTGCCTTGATTTGACAAATGCAAAATTTGATCACCGATGCCTTTTTCTGGTGAGATTGTTAAAAATCAAAACCTTCCATTTTTATTATATCAGGATCCTAATGTTTATATTTTCTTTACAGTAAAAAAAAATCATCAATTTTTTATATAAAAAGTTGCTATTTACATAGAGTTTGGTTTATGTAATTTGAAAAAAAGACCATCTCAGTTAATCACACTTGACCTCTCACTATTTTAAAGCTCATGGCCAATTTTTCATTGCAAGTGCCAGGGTAACGAAGTTACCAAGGGAACAAAAAAGGAGCATGAAAAATTGTTGGAGACTGCCCCCAGGGTCAGGTGACAGTATGGTACTAAATGCAATGATTTGTTCAAGTAATTTGCATCCTAATTTGCATATTAATTAGCGTGACATGAGAAGGGTTTAATGACATTGTGGGAAGCATGTGCTTCCATTGATCGGGTGATAATGAAGGGCAATGCTCTAGTAAAACACAGGGAAAATCTGAAAAAACAACACTTTCCACCCCAGCCATTGTCACAATGGTGAAAAGCACTATAAACACCCGGTAAGCACACGCAGTCAACTCTTATGTGTCTCCTTGGGCGAAAATCTATGCAAACAAATGTCTAAATCTTAAAAATCAACAAACTTCTCGGGCTAATTTTACCATCTTAGTGAAAAGTGTCTTAAGTAGTTTTTAAGAACAATTGAGAAATGACAGGGTGCTAATTACACCTGATAATGAAGAACTTATCCTTATTGTGCCAAGCTCTAGTGTCTGTGTGAGAAAGTATAACTGTATAAGTCCCGCAATGTTCATCCCCTTTCCATATATGGTATGAAGATGGCATCCTGAAATGACATGATCATCATTATCATTAAATTCAGAATCATTGTCTGTGATTTATCAGGGTAAGATGGATGTTCTCTAGTTTACTATAGAGGAGAGAGGGAGAAGTCTGTGAGGTGGCTCATTTTTAATCATTTCTTGTTTTGCTTTTCCGTTTCCTGCTACAAACTATGGCTTTCTTAGGTCATGTGGTCATCAGTCTAATTGTTTAACCTGTGAGAAATAGGACAGTTATGATAATTACTGGTGAAGAATACAAGGTAATTAAGATTTAATTATCTTTGTACTGGCATATATGATTGTGATAACTTTGTCTATGGGTGACCTCCAGACATGGACATGTTCTGTCTATGATTGAAGACGCTGACCAGGAAGAGATTGAGAAATTGTGGACTACGAGAGGAGGATTTCAAGGGATGACTAAAGTGTTTAGTACCTGTGACTAAAGGAATAAGATTTGATTGAAAGGACTAAAAAATACTTTAAAATCACTACCATATGTATGTGTGTATAAGGTTGGCATGGTATGAGATGGGATCGACACATCAGATTAGTTTTAATGGGTAGCGTTTTGATGAGTATTTGAGTTGGTTGGAGAAAGTAGTGTTTAGTGAAGGGTTGGAGAGGGTAGTGACTGGTACTGATACAGTTGGCGTGGGTAGTGACTGGCACTGATACAGTTGGCGTGGGTAGTGACTGGCACTGATACAGTTGGCGTGGGTAGTGACTGACATTGATACAGTTGGCGTGGGTAGTGACTGGCATTGATACAGTTGGCGTGGGTAGTGACTGGCACTGATACAGTTGGCGTGGGTAGTGACTGGCACTGATACAGTTGGCGTGGGTAGTGACTGGCATTGATACAGTTGGCGTGGGTAGTGACTGACATTGATACAGTTGGCATGGGTAGTGACTGGCACTGATACAGTTGGCATGGGTAGTGACTGGCATTGATACAGTTGGCGTGGGTAGTGACTGGCATTGATACAGTTGGCGTGGGTAGTGACTGACATTGATACAGTTGGCATGGGTAGTGACTGACATTGATACAGTTGGCATGGGTAGTGACTGGCATTGATACAGTTGGCGTGGACAGTGACTGGCATTGATACAGTTGGCGTGGGTAGTGACTGGCATTGATACAGTTGGCGTGGGTAGTGACTGGCACTGATACAGTTGGCATGGGTAGTGACTGGCACTGATACAGTTGGCGTGGGTAGTGACTGGCATTGATACAGTTGGCGTGGGTAGTGACTGGCATTGATACAGTTGGTGTGGGCAGTGACTGGCATTGATACAGTTGGCGTGGGCAGTGACTGGCATTGATACAGTTGGCGTGGGTAGTGACTGGCATTGGTACAGTTGGCGTGGGTAGTGACTGGCACTGATACAATTGGCGTGGGTAGTGACTGGCACTGATGCAGTTGGCGTGGGCAGTGACTGGCATTGATACAGTTGGCGTGGGTAGTGACTGGCATTGATACAGTTGGCGTGGGCAGTGACTGGCATTGATACAGTTGGCGTGGGTAGTGACTGGCATTAATACAGGGTATTTACAGTGGCCTGACTAATAGAGGGCGCTTGAGTTCTCGCTACATAATACCCTCACTGCCACTCTACAGATAACACTCCAGGTCACTAAAATGAGCCACTCTCTTGTCATACAGATTATTATTTTTTTTTGCTGCAATTTTTGTCTTGGCGATTGTGCAGGAAGGACTGCTAGTTGCCATGATTGATCGGCCAATCACGGTCCTGGAAAGCAAGCATGTGTTGAGCATCAGCGAACTGGGCAGGCGCTCGGCGGCCCAGGGATTTGTTTTGGAGTGATGGATCATGGGATACCTCGGAGGACAGCTTCATCAGAATTCTGGGAAGGCAGCGCAAGTTGTTGTAGACGTTCTGAGATGGACAAGTTTCATCAGCTCCTGCGGCCAGGGGACAGGCCACAGCAGGAGGTGATGGGAAGGCGGCTGTTGCATCAAGGGAAGGGGCGGATCGAAGCGTGATCCATGAGCTCGTAAGTTTGGTCCGCAAATTGCCAGTGGGACAAGGTCAGTGATCGTCGACACCCTCCAGATGGATCTAGGTCGGCCCAAGGTCGGCCCAAGGTCACAGGCTCAGACACGCTGGACATCTATACATGGACAAGGAGGGTCTTCAAGGCTTGCCCCAGCCAATTGCCCAACCAATCACTGACCCGAGGTGTGATCAGGGGCGATAACCAGGGCGCGATGCTTCGATCTCGCAGTCCATGATGTACAGGGGGAAATCACAAGGGTCAGAGGTCAAATGAAGGGTCGTGGTCCAATGCATACTAAAGCCTCGCCTCGGTCAGACCCCACATAGATGAGGTGACAAACTACATGTTTCATATTTCATCCAAACTGGGAATGTCAATATTGGCTGCAGAACTGCAGTGACATTCAGCACCCGAGGGAAACATGGCTCACGATTGGTCAACTGCTGGCAAAGTGTGATTAGAACACGCAGTCAGCGGGGAGTTCCGAGAGAGCACCTCTTAATGCCATTTGATTTCTGAAATATTAATTATTCTCTTCGTTATTCATCGCATTCTATGCCCTGGGATGGCGCTTTTGTGAGGAACTTGATGAAATGTCAGGGCTGGCCAACCCGCGGGTCTGGAGGTCATTCATTTGTGAAAATAAAATGGGTTGATGATTGCAGACAGATATTGCAGACAAAAACAGACATGCACATTTCAGGGTGTCCATTTCAGTTAGGTCCATTTCCATATCGTATATGATAGCCTATCATTGGCAAATAACTTTATTTAGTCGCCAATATTGTTTGAATTGGTGGGTACCAATTGTGCACACATATCATATATTGCATATCAGGCATTTAATTCATCGTATTGATTCCAATCAGAATTCTTATAAAATCTGGTACTTTAATATATCTGTTAAACAAAACTCTGGAGTGGGCAGAATTTAGTTTATTTTAGAAGGATGTTTCATAACTCAACTTGAGATATAGTAAACTGTAAATATTTGTGCACTTTGGAAATGTTTCTTTTATGCAATAAGGCAGGCAAACATTCACAGTTCATATACCATCAAAACACATCTTAACGTGAAGATCCCCATTTAACCCAATCTCATTACAAAATAATCTCTCGCAATTTTAACAGTAAAAAGAACATACAAAGGCAGAGATACTGTGCTAGTCTTTAAAAGGTGTCACCCTACATTTAGCAAATTGAATTAAATTATATAATGGCTGTTAATGACACGATTGTCAATCTTTCAATTGAGTGATGATTTTAAATTGGCTGGGAGTTGAGCAAATAGATTTTGTCAAGAGGCAACCACTTCTGCCATTCAGTAGGAGCATCTTATGAGGAGGCGTATTGTAATGATGGCCTGAAGATCCTCCATATAGATAAATCTTGCCATATAAGTGTCTGTTGCGTAACATTTTAGAGCTGGTCTTGCGGGTTTGCCTCCTTGCACTTGTGTTCAGCATTTCACAGGTGCTAATTGCTTCTGTGTTGCCTCCAGACAGAAGCTCTATAAAAACCACCATCAGAACACAAAAACTAAAAAAAGAAAAAAAAATATGCGACACGAAAAAGATGTGATTGCCCTTTAGACAAGATGAGATAATGTGAGTGTTACATCATCCATTGTTAAAGCAGTGACCAGTACAGGCCAGGTCAGTGTGATGCCTGCGGTCAGACCACTGACTCAGTGCTGATTCGCACCAGATAACTGTCATTTACAAATGACTAAAATTGACTAGATTCACATGAATTGCTCAATCTTATTTAATGAAGGGACAATATTATCACTGCCATCTTGTCACTGTGGGGCATCATTTTGTTTGCAGCAGATTTTTGCGGTGAACACCTGGAAGGCAGGGTTAATTATCATGAAATCTTGTCATCTTATTCAATTTGGAATCCATAAAATCAGAGAGAAAAGGAGGATGCAATTTGAATTCAAATGTGTGTCTTTGTAAAGGTCATTTTTATATATAAAGAGGTCATTTAGAAGAGTGGGCTTTTACTGTCTTCTCTCAATGATGTCATGAATAGAACTGTATAGAAATGTGATTTATTTGGAATAAAAGAAAGGAGGATGCTATTTTGAGTTTAAACATGTGTTATGTGTCATGTCATTTTATGTAAAAAAAGGTCATTTTGTTGAGTGGGTCTTACTGTCTTTCCCAAATACGGTCTATAGAAATCTATAGAAAGGTCATTTATTTGGAATATGTTAACTTGTTTCATGACGTAATAGTATAGAAGACCTCATATGTTGTAAATGACCTTTTTGAAAGTGAAGTCAGGCATTTGAATGAAATAAAGGAGAGAATAAAAAGGATGAAATAAAGGATAATATTGAGAGCTACATCTATTATTGCTTTCAAGATAAAATAAAAAGAAGAATTGATTTTGCAATTCTTCACAACAAATGGATTGAAAATAATGTTAGTGTTTGTGAGATGTGATAGGTGGAGGTGATCCCCAAGCCCCAAGTATGAGACATAGTCTTGATGAATGGCAAGATCACTGGACAAGGTCACCGTCTGGAAACAAAAGTCCTCACTCAGTCACTAAATTGAGTGAGCAGTATGAATTGACACGGATGAAATTTTCAATATGTCAATGCGATTGTTGCTAGGAAAGACACTTCTTTGCCCAGTGGACAACGGACTGAACGCTCTGATTTGCAGCCAAAAGCTTAGTGTGGCGAGAGAAATGTCATAATGGAAAGTAACTGAGCCCTCGTCCCCTGGGACGTTCACAGTCTCTGGGAGCGGGTGGGGCAGTCATCGTATTGGAGCATGCCGAAAATGGGGTTGAATCTTTTCCCAAGTGGATTTCGCATTAGATTTCCCCTGTTCACCTCGCTCCATCCATCTACCATGGCCCCTTATTCACAGGTATATTGCAGGATTCTTGCTCATTCCATCACCCTGCTCCAAACACGGACTCCCTCCATCAATACTGACGTGGGGCCGTTATTGAATTATTCAATTGAAATAAGCGTTGTTATTAGCGATTGATGTCTGTTGCCGCTCGGAGCAAGAGTGAGTTCAGAATCACTGGCTCGTGAGTTTCGCTCCGAGACGAAGATCGCCTTGATAATGAAACGCCATCGAAATGTATTACCCGGGAGAGGGACAGTTTAGAGAAACAGAAAATTCACACAATCACATGATATTTTTCCCGCCTGATTGAACACAGACTGATGGTGGGAGCATTTTAAGTAATTGTGGGTTTTTCTTGGCTGCAGATCGTGGACGAGTTTGGTAAGGTAAAAGGCTGGATTGACGCGAGCGAAGTAGGGACGGGAAACTGGATGAAATACGTACGCAGCACCCAGGACCAATCCCAGCACAACATGATGGCTGTCCAAGTCCAGGACCAGGTCAGTGTCTCAAGATTAGTGTCCCTCCTAATTGTTTGTGTTTCCTCTTTTTCTTATGACGTGTTTGAGAGATAGATAAATATCATCTCAAATGACCTCAATTCTATTCTAATAGTCACATGTAATAGTCAAATAGGCAAAAAGAAATAGTCAAATTAACTTTTTTTCAGTTGTAATTTAAAACATAAAGACAAACATATGGTCAGGAGATTGTCTACAAATTTCTTCTGCAAAGGTTGAATAGCCTTTTGAGGTAAAATACAAAATACTTGAGAAATGAGTGTCCTTTTTCCCCCCTTTTTTATGATTTAAGCATGTAATTCTAATTTGAGGCATAAAGTTAGAAGTGATTTTTGTACATCTAGTGAGGGCCATATGTATATGTGCTCATGAGATATGAAAAAAAACAAAAGAATATATTCAATTTCTTGTGAAAGTCATGTTCAAAAGAATATCATGTGAAAATTTGTAAAAATTCCCCATCTTTTGTCTTCCTATTGGTGAAAAAAATACAAGAAAAGCACTGCTTTGTGACACACAAGACCGCAGAGATAAAGAGACAACTGGTTTCCATAGAAACCTAATATGCGCAAGAAATTGCGTATTGTTATATAAAGAATTAATTATACTTTAAGAAATATGATGACCCACCAGTCTTTTTTTGTAGAAGAAAAAAATAGGCAGCAGATGACAAGCGTTTTTGTGCGAAATCAAATAAATCTCAGCCCGACTATTTGACACGAAATGACAGAAAATTTGGCAAACGATGTTAAGGGAATTTTAAATAGTCTTAAGTATTTGTAAAAGCATAAGCAGATGATGGGGGGAGGGGATTGAGTTACAATGTGTAACTGGAGAGCGCGTATTTAAACTTATTGACATGAAGTTCTATGTGATGCAACAGGGTTGAAGTTAACAATAGGCCGGTACTACAACAAGCCAAAACGCATGCATAACAGCGTGCTGTCAAAATGCCAACAAAACAAGAAGCTCCAAGTCTGCATGTACGATTTTTTTTTTCATTATTTAAAGGCCGGGACGAGTGTGGGGAATAGCATCGCCATGAAATGTCACTGGGCACCGCCTTTGATTTAGACGCACGCACTGATTGTCTAAGCGACAGGTGATGTCTCCGCGGACAAGTTGATCCGTGACCGCTCATTATCACTGCATTATTGTGCCGCTGACCTGCGATTCACAAGACTGAGACGTCATTCACTCTACTCTAGTACCGCGCCTTTTGTTGGCAGCAGTGCATTATGGGAAATCGGCGCAGAAAGTCACGCTCTTATGGCGCTTGGATGCTGGTTGCCTGTACCTATATAACGACCCAGTCAGAGGCCACGATGAAAATGAACACAAAAAAACTTTGCAAATAAAAGCACCACTCAGCGCAAGAAAAGACTGTGAAAATAATGAGGCAGAAATGGGTCAGTGAATTAACGATGGACAACACAATGGTCTAATCACTCATTTTACCTCGGTAAAAACGCCATGCTTTTTAGTTGTGGGTTTCTCTCGTTCATAATTAATTAGGTTTTCATTAGATATTAATAAAATAACAATTAATTACTGTTTCAGTTATTTATTGGAGAACAATGATCAAGTTGCAACACGGCAAGTGATTTCATACAATATTTGATTTGGTCATCAAATATTCAACTAAATTCACAGTTTGGTGTTGAAAAAAATGACAGAACTCACAAATAAGTCAACATTTTAAGTCTGGTGCACACGGCAAACTCTAGTTCATTTGAAGCAGCCACAAAAACTACAAAAAAGTTTTGGAAACAAATGTATTTTTGCATTAGAAATCATCTAATGAATGATGTGGGATCATTGATACTTAATAACCAAGAATCAGGGTATCAGTTTCTGAGAAGATTAAATCGTCAATATCATATTGACCTTGTCAGTTACATTCACAAATAACAATACAAGAAATTGATTGGGAGTGTTGACGACATTCACATATGCTGTTTTAGCCAGACAATCAAGTGAAATTGCAATCAGTTTTGCATTTGAGGCTGTTGCAACATATGTTCATCTTCAAACGACAGTTTCCCATGAGGACATATTTGTACCTCATTATTCATGTATGTATATGAGTGTCATATCTAGGCGAGTGTCTAGGCGAGTATCGTATCTAGGTGAGTGTCGTATCTAGGCGAGTGTCGTATCTAGGCGAATGTCGTATCTAGGCGAGTGTCGTATCTAGGCGAGTGTCGTATCTAGGCGAGTGTCGTATCTAGGCGAGTGTCGTATCTAGGCGAGTTTCGTATCTAGGCGAGTATCATATCTAGGTTAGTATCATATCTAGGGGAGTATTGTATCTAGACGGGTATCGTATCTAGGCGAGTATCGTATCTAGGTGAGTATCGTATCTAGGCGAGTATCATATCGAGGCGAGTGTCATATCTAGGTGAGTATTGTATCTAGGCGAGTATTGTATCTAGGCGAATTTCATATCTAGGCGAGTATCGTATCTAGGCGAGTTTCATATCTTGGTGAGTGTCATTCTACCATAGTGGCCAGATGCCCACCATAATAGGCAGGTTTTGTGTTTCAAGATGAGGCCACTTTACTAGGTTTTTGTCAACTAATTCGCTCATTATATCTACAAAGACATTCAAAACTAGGGATATTTACATATTATATTTCAATATTTGATCACGTTCAAAGGCAGATGAATGAAGATGAATACTTTGAAATTGATATCAATTTAAAGGTAATATAAACTGCTATTGTTGCTCGTCTGCAACAGTTAAAATATAAGTCGCATAATAATAAAGATTTAACCCAGAATGTTCAACCGTTCAAATATAAAGTATATTTTATTGTAATATCAATTGAAATAGCATTCTTTGTGAATTAGATGATTTCAAAATACTAGGATACCTATAGATTGTTTTGTGGCAAATTTATAAGGAAATCATTGAGGAATAATGGGAAATTATATGTAAATGACGCACTACATTACATCAGATATTTTATTGTTCAAAATCTTTAAGGAACAGTTATACAAGTATGGGGATTACTCGCTCTGCAAATTGGGAAAAGAAATTGATTTTTAAAATCTCACTATCGCTGAGCATGCTTATATGACTACAGAAAATATGTTCTAAGAGGAATCATACCATACTTGCTGGCATGTTGGATAATTAGATATTGAGTAAAAATAATTTGATTTTGTATTGGTCCAAATATTTTAATTCTTAAATATACAGTAAAGAAAAAAAATCATTGTTTTGATCTTTAAATTTTGAATTTATTTAAGTTTTATTTAATAACATTTCACCTTTATTTTACACAATCAATATTTTTACGTGTAATTTTGCTTCTCTCATCCTAAAATAATATGTGGTGCAGCATTGTGTGGAATGTTATAGTTCTGTGGGTATTAGAGAACAATCGGACTGAAGCTTGCTTAATGCAGCAGTCATCAGTGTCATAAAACACCTGAAGTTTGCCCCACATCGCTGGCATAATCCTGTTTGTTTAACTTGTCTCCTGACAAAGTTTGGGGATATTAAAAATGATGGAAATGGCTATGTTGTATGGGATAATGATATGTGCGAGTGGGTCGGGGGAGATCGGTGATATTTGTATTGTTTAGGCATCAGATGCTAAAGAATCGCTTCACAATAAACACTCGTGGAAGACTTGCTGAGAGAGGAAACGCTTTTATGTGTGGCCTGTTGTGCACAGAGTGCAATCATGAACATCGGGGCCGTTAGGACTTTATTAGCCGCGATTAGAATTGGCCCAGAATTGGCCCACGAACAAAGCCGAGGCAGCGCTGATGTTGTGATGACCCGTTCACAATGCACTATGCATCACCGTGACCATAATTAGAGTTAAAACGCCAAAAAATCTGGAAAATGCCATCAGCCCCCGGACCCCCTGATGTTCAAGGGCGACGTTGCTGTCACAATATTATCTCACAGGGCTGCTTAGGAAGCTCAACGAGACACTAATCGGAGGAATTGATGTCCGTGCTTTTGTCATCTCATAATAAGAGGGTGTCATCGCACAATTACTGCTGACAACACACGCCTTCTGCACCGCAATTCTGCGCTCGATGTCTTCATCTTGATTCAGCTCACGCCGCCCGCGATGCTCATTGGAACAGACTCCCTCTGTCTCGTTAGGTGCGCATCACACTCACTGTCCTGTTATCTGTAGTGGGACGAGTATAATTAAACTCTTCACCAAAAAAAAAATCTTTTGAAAAGATAAAGCCATTACACAGATGAAAATCCTGGAAACATTTGTCACTTTGTTGTTCAGACTTTAACAACATCCTTTTTTTTCTTGTCCTCTATATGTAATTTTACAATTTCTTGCATTAAATTTGCCAGAGTAGTATGACCTCCATCTGGGTGCATATACCTTCACAAGCAGATTGCATACCATTTGAACTCATGCTGAGCATATGAGGTGAAAAGGCCTGAGATGCCAGAACCAGCCAAAAATAAAATGTCAAGTAAATGTACCTAGTGAATGGGAGATATCAAAAATTCCTCTCTGCGGTGGTTTGTTTTGGTATTTTACACCAAGTGCCTTTTGATTTGACAGTCTTTCAGCACTGTTTATGACCTGTCATCTAAGATGCTCAGGTGTAAAAGTTGCCTCTTTAGCAAAAGATGAGCCAAAGCTTGCCTCCGGCAAAATGTCAGCAAGATTTATCAGTTATAAACTTTTTTGTATCTTTTTTTTTTTATCTTTTTTTTATTGGTCATATCATAGTGTCATTTATAGATTAGCATTAGGAGGTGATATGAGTACAACAAATCAAAAATTCCAAATTGGGAGACATTCACAAAAGTTTGCAGCTCAAAATGGCCATTAAAGGGTTAGTTTAGAGTAACTGTTCTTTTGTCTGGGTACCTGTTCTGACTGAGGACCTAAATTACATAAGGTGCAAAAATTAGTTTGGAGCTGAACTGTTTAGTTTAACCCATATGATGCAATTGAAATTTTGATTTAAAAAAAAAAATCTAGATGTTCTATAAAGGGAATTCACTGAACCATATTGAATTTGGAGAACACATTTTGATGAGTATCTAATTTAGATATTTCATTCAAAACACACTGTGTAATGGCTGGGGAATTTGAAATGGGTTCGTAAATGTCAGACAAAGGCCGTTTAGGCGAGGTGAAAGGCAGCGGTGTGAAGCCCCACTGGATGACATGTGTTTGGAATGTGAATCTGGTGTTTATCTGCCGAGTGTATCTGCAGTGGACTCTAGCAGCTCAGCCAAGTCACCTGTTGAACCCCCAGGGCTCACACTTTGCTCCACTGGTATGCCACCCAGCAAATTGCCACTCGGAAATGTCCAATTTCTGTGGTTTAGGGTGATATCAGAAACTAAAAAATGTATTAAGCTAACTGCCCTTATATGTTAGATATTATGGTATATAGGGTGATGTAAGGGAAAAAAAGTAGATATATACAAATATATAATATCCCAAATAGATACAGAGAAAGGAAATAAATTAAAATGTAAATAAGATAATATCTGGTGGAGGGGGAACATATTGGGAGTCTTTTTGATGTGATTTACCATGTTAGCGGTGTACCTTGGAGCAAGCTGACTGCTCTGATCTCCCAGTTTCCATGTCATGCTTAGAGAACCCTAACTTTGTTTCTGTTTCGCCCCATGTACTCCCAGCATGCCCGGCAGATCTCCCAGCATGCACCTTTGTCTGGCCTGTGTCTGGGTTTCTCAATCAAAATTTCAATTTCATGGTTTTGTGTCCCCGATGATCTGAATCGGTCAGCAGGGTACAGACTAAGAAATACATTGTATTCTCTCGTCATTTCAAAAGCCCAATCACACTTTTAATCTTGTCAGTCCTAAAATGTTATGTTTGAGGCTAATAACAGTAAAGAAATGTTGTTATTGATTTAATATTTTGAGCTGAATTTGCCCACTTTGAGGTTTATGATAATTTCCCTTGTGATCAGTGAGGGTTTATTGGGGTGTCCCCCTGGGGTAGTGCATCTGGGGGGGGGGGTCAAGTTTCATCACAGATTACCCCAGACTAGATTAATTAGCATCAGCATAATGTACCAGCCACCAGGGGGCTCATCAGTCTTGTTTATTTACGTTCAATATGGAGGATGGCATAAACAAATGCGACCTGTGGCTCACAAGCTCATTACGGTTCCATTCCAGCTCTGTTTGAGTGGCGCTATGTCATGCCCAGTTAACTGTTAAAAGCAGATTTAAGATCAAGTGTATCTTTTGATTATAGTCACTTTTAGTCAAAATTGATAGTGATGTGTGAACACAGAGAGTGATGAAAATTCACATATTTTCCATGTGACATAAAATTCCATTGTGCATGGTTTGCTTAGAAAGTAATTTATTTGGGAATGAGACCGAGGAGTGAAATGCAGATTGCCATATTGGTTCTGACATTACTTTTTGTTTTGGATGCCTCCCTCTTGTGTCATCCAGTAAAAATGTCCCTCCACCTGATAATAGGCAGAAGATAGATTATAGTTGGTCCCGGGACATGTCATTCTTACCCCCAAACAGAAAAGAGCACAAAAGAAGCAAAGCTGTTGCGAGTTGTAATACAATTTACTCTTTGTACCGTACTGTTCCAGGGTTATCATAAAAGACGAACTGGAACGATCATAAAAGACGAAATGAGGCAACTGAACAGGTACCCACCCATATGGGGTCACTTGGTTTGAAAGAATTGAAAGAAAATGAAACAAACCCTCTTGAAACTGTTAAACTTTGTGATCTATTTGCAGTATTTAACACTGCAGTAAATTTCAAACATCAAAGTGGGTCTGCATCATGTTGTTGAGAAAGATAAAATGTTATCTTTTTACGGGGGACACTCATTCTTTTGAGACACCGTAGATGTTACATGACAACACTTGTAAATGTTTTTTTTCTCCACAATAATTGGCAATATAAATCACATTTTTACCCTTTTTTTCCCTCAGATGAGCAGTTGTCACATAATTTGGAATAATTTAATATCCAAAAGGCCAAAGGCATTTTTTTCACACAAATATGCTTCACATTAAATTGTAGAAAAAAAAACATAAAACATAAATTTTGAAAATGAAAGGCACTGTGGTTTGTATGGAATGAGTCTCATCATTTAATTATTTCTTTTAAGAAAAGAGAAATGTTTAATGGTTACAAGACTGTGGTTAATATTCACTGCCAATGGGTAGAATCTTAGAGTAATATACCATAAGGTAGAATGCAGTATTGTGGTATGCTGAAAACCTGAAAAAATCACTTTTATGAAAATAAAAAAATACAGTATTTGCATAGATGAGAAGAACATATTTGTGATTTATAAAATGATTTATAACTGTTTATGTTAACTGTAGGTTTTCTACAAGTCTATCCGTGGTCTGGAGTCCGGGGAGGAGATGTTACTGTACTCCGGAGATTCCGTCTATCCAGAGCAAGACCTCCAGTCAATGCAGCAAGCATTCCAAGGTAAGCTTACCTTTACTTACCGGTACTCTCTAGTGATATAAGAATATAAAGATGGCAGAGATGGTAGGGGTGACAGAAACAGAATCAGTTTATCTGTTGCTAACTTCTTCTGTTATTATTATATATATATGTAACAGTAGTTGCCTCAGGTTAGGTTTTAGTCTTGTATCTGGTTTGGTTTAGTCTTGTTGACAAATTTGGTGATATTGTTGGTAAAAAGTTGACATCAGTGTTGACAGTTCTATGAGAGTCACATAAATTAGAATTGATCATTAAAAATGTGAGAGAAAAGTTTTGAAGCCCATTTTGTCCTGTTTAAAGGTAAACTCAGTCAAAAATAAAATTTTGAATGTTATATGTGATGCAAATAGGTTTAATACTTGAAAAAATAAGAAATAAATTTTTGGCAAATGATAATGCTTGAAAATGAAATAGATTTGTATATATTTATGGTTTGAAGTTCCAGATAAATAGTTGGCATTGCTAACAACATGATTCACATTAAACTGCGCAACACTGAATTCCTTTTATCAATCAAAGCAAATTTGTGGTTTGAAAAAAAAACTGGACATAAATAAGTCAAATCTCCAACAAAACCACAGGGACCTTGACCCCTTCCCACATAAATGATGATCAAAATGCAAATCTCCAAAGCCCTGTGGTGACAATGATGAAAATTTGGAAGTTATTTGGTTGTTCATCGGACAAGGGGATCATGAGGTAGCCAGCGACACGGATATTAGGCTGAGGTGTGGTCTGCCCAAAGTCATCATTTCTTTACGTTCCATGGAGTCACGATACTTGATATAAGAATCGGCAATTAGTTTTATCGGCATTTGATGAAAACCATACCTTGTTTTTGATGAGGTTGGTGTCACAGGCAAGGATTGGAGCTCAGAAACATCTGTATCCGATGTCGAGCTAGTTTAGACTTGAATTTGTTTTGCAAATGATCTGTGAAGCAGAGTGGAGTCCAGGGAGGTGTACTTGTACAGATTGTTAATCTAGACAAGGGATATATCATTATTTGGTGGCAATATATTTTGATCAGGATTTAGGTTAGGAAACAAGATTCATCAGATGAACTCTAGGGGGGGGTGCATTTAAATAAGAATATCGCCAACCTGGAAACAATATCTTTATCTTGACCCTCATGCAAATGTAATGTGCACTCTTCAGCTGTCTCAAATTCTGTTTTGATTTCTGCATTTTGCAGCATCTATTCTCCAGACTCGCTATCTCCCCCTGTAGAGAACAGGCTTTCCAATTGTTGCTTCTACTTTTTACTGGCTAAATCTTAAATCTCTTTGTTTTCAATAAAATGTATGGTTTAACAAAATTCTTATCATTAATAACATGTATTTGCATTAGAGAAAAGTATTTTGTATGCCTTTTTTTTCAATGTATTAAAAAAAAGGTGATTGGTGTTTTATGCACATTAAGCACAGGTTGGTTGATGTTTTCTCAGTCTAGTCAGAACAAGGGATCACATCGAGTTGCACAGCATGACGTCACCGTCTAAACAACTTGCTCATTCCACCAGCGTCTGATGAACAAATGAATTCCTTCACACTTAACTGACCCTCGGCTTTGTTCAGAATAGCAAATTAAAGGTGCTTAGGAAAAACTTGGTGAGCTCTGATTAGACCCGTACCAAGTTACCTCCGATATTATGCCAGCGAGCCGAGCGCTCCCCGGGACCACATGTGCAACACACCAGACGTGACATTATAGGCCCAAGGACCTCTGATGGGCCACTCCACTTGATACTACTATCATAAAATGTGGGGATTCTGACAGAGAGAATAGAGGAATGATGGAGGGACCACTGAAAGGCCGCTATACTTGAAATGTGGGGATTCTGACAGAGAGAATAGAGGAATGATGGAGGGACCACTGAAAGGCCGCTATACTTGAAATGTGGGGATTCTGACAGAGAGAAGAGAGGGATGATGGAGGGACCACTGAAAGGCCGCTATACTTGAAATGTGGGGATTCTGACAGAGAGAAAAGAGGAATGATGGAGGGACCACTGAAAGGCCGCTATACTTGAAATGTGGGGATTCTGACAGAGAGAAAAGAGGGATGATAGGGGGACAACTGATAGGCCACTATACTTGATGCTATCATGAAATGTGGGGATTCTGACAGAGAGAAGAGAGGGATGATGGGGGGACAACTGATAGGCCACTATACTTGATGCTATCATGAAATGTGGGGATTCTGACAGAGGGTAAAGAGGGATGATGGGGGGACAACTGATGGGCCACTATACTTGATGCTATCATGAAATGTTGGGATTCTGACAGAGGGATGATGGGGGACTTCTGATGGGGATTCTAAAAGGTCCATACTTATAATGTGGGTTGATTGTGTTGAGGTTCTGATGGGATTTTTCAAGTCATTTTAATGTAAATTTTGTAGACATGTTATATTAATATTAATATAAGACACAGAAAAAAAGGGAAATACATGAATGAATACACTTCTCTCACTCTCTCGCTCTCTCTATCTCTATATATATTTGGAGTAGATAAATGCATGGCATGGTTGTGTGGGATGTTGAGGAGGGGGGATTTGGGGGAGGGGAACAGCAGCCATGTTTATCATTGTGGTGTCAGAAATCTACAAGGATAATGAGCGTGATCAGTGAGTGTTGCTGATTTCAATACCACCGGAAAAGATACATCATAGGTGATGTGTGGTTGGAATCCTGACCTCGCTGTGGACTTTGACCTCGCTGCGGATCTAACCCGCAGTTAGTCAGATCACTGCTTCTATGCAGTCACACACATTAAACCAATACATTAAACATATAGTCTGGTCTAGACACTAATGTGTTCACACCACGCTGGCTTCTGGTCATACGACCGAATCTCGCAAACAAACATTAAGACATTATTTAGGTCTTGACTCAAACATGGTCAGACGTCGTCTCCAAAAAAAATTATATTCCGTTCTCTGTATACAAAAGATAGGAAGACATTATACGTTTTCTGTAACAAGTATAACATTCTTTGTTGACATTTCTCAACCGGGCCATTCCCGATTTTACTCTCACCCATTTAAGAAAGAATAATATATGGCACACACAAAATATTTTGTGTGTGCCATATTAGATTTTGTCATAAAATTGCTTGATACTACACATTTACTGGGTGATGGTCACACAACTCTATTTATGACTAGGTTAAGATAAGCCATTTGACTTAACAGTGTCCTAAATTTTCCTGAGATGACGTCCATAGAGTTGCAAGTATACATATCTGTATAGAAACATTGACTAGACTGCCTGCAAAGAAGGAGACATGCTCGCGTTCCTTATGTAAATAATGCAAATATATTATCCTCCTTTCTGGATATTCCAAATGAGATCATATCCGATTATCTTGTCACGATTGTTTGTTAATTTCATATGTTGTCATTCTGACAGGAAGTATCCCACAAGTCTTTGCAGCATCAACAAAAGAGCAACACAGCTGGCCGTCTTGGTTTGTGGGGTTTGCCCCCCATTGAAATGGAAATGAGATGTGCATATATTATATTTATTTATGACACTGCACCGGGAAGAATAGATCATGTTTTGCTCACTAAATAAACACAGATATACCGTATCATTATTTAAGCCTATAAATCTGAAAATTTCTGATATATGTTAAGAAGGCAACGCTATAAACCGACAGATATGACTAAAAACGTCTAATTCTGAATCTGTGTAATAACCAACCAGATGTTCATCAGAAAAGATAAATTATTTCATGTATTACAAAGTAGTAATCATCAAAATTTATTTATAATCTTAAGATGTATAGTTTATGGACAGGATACATATGTAATTATTAGTCATTTAAAGAGAGGTTAGGCTGTTATTATATGAATTCCTGCCTGTCATGGGGCCTCCTGCCACTCTTTTGGCCTCCTACCTGTCATGGGGCCACATCACAACAGGCCATCCTGTCACAGTATCTGTTATATCTACAATGTTGCGGGAAGCTTGATGCTATCATCATTAATTCTAATTGAAATGAAAGACACTTATAGAGGTAAATGTGTATGAAAAAACATGATGGTTGTGTCCATCGAATAGTACAAGCTGGGTGAGGAAGTTTAGCTTAGACTCATTAAGTTCTCTGGTTTGATTTGTTGATTCAGGTCTTCATTATTAGCACCCTGCACTGTTAACACCCTGCACTGCTTATAATCTAGAATACTGTGCTACTATTAGGTAATCTATGGTTGCAGTGCAAAGGCCCTCTTATTAGGCAATTTAAGGTTGAAAATTATAAACTACAAGTGCTACTCTATGACAGTGTACAGTTGTAAAATTATTAGTGCAGTGTGCTACAATTAGGTAGCCTATGGTAGCACATTACCAGTACCATGTGCTACTATTAGGAGACAACGGTAGCAGATTACCAGTGCCATGTGTTACTATTAGGAGACAACGGTAGCAGATTACCAGTGCCATGTGCTACTATTAGGAGACTATGGTAGCACATTACCAGTACCAAGTGCTACTTTTAGGAGACTACGGTAGCAGATTACCAGTGCCATGTGCTACTATTAGAAGATTATGATAGCAAATTACCATTGCCATGTGCTACTATTAAGAGACTACGGTAGCAGATTACCAGTACCATGTGCTACTATTAGGAGACTATGGTAGCAGATTATTCACTGTGTGGTGGTGATTTATCACAGTCCACTATGAATAATGTGACCACTTGACCACAGTGGTCAGCTAATGTGGTCATCACAAGCCATTGACCACACCCCATCCCCCCACCACCCGACTCCTGACACCCCCTTCTTGCAGGGGACGTTGATGGCTGCATTTAACGGCACTGGAATAATGTCTTCCCAGCATGCCTCAGCGTGGAGTGTTCGGCTTTGTTTGTCTCAGTGTAACAGTCATGTTTCATTGCCCACTGGTCTGCTCAATTTAACCCCAAAATGTCTTTTGAAAATATCTTAAATTGGACCCCCTCTCGCCACCGAATACTTTCTACCTGTGACAGTGACCATGGTTTTCTTTCACTATGATTGTCTCAGACTTTAAAATTTATATTTATCACAGGCATTTTGTAAATGTTGAGCACGTTATTTGACCAGACAAATTTTTGACTAATGTTACCATATGCAAATCTCTCAGAAGGGGTGATATTAGATTTAATAACCCCCTAATAGGGCCCCTGCAGAGGGGACCCGCTGATTCAGTTTAATACAAGTTAATGGAAATTTTCAAAGCCCAGCAGGGGGCATCATTTTCCATATTGTACATCCTGGCACTGTTGTGTTGGGAGCAGTCATTATTGGAATAATTAAAATGTTATCTTCCTTAGAGTTAATTATCTTGTATCTTAACCATTAAAAGACATATGGATGAAGCCAGAAACATCACAGTTGATTAAAATATTATCAGCCCACTTTAAGATAAACATTTTTGTCTGTCAAATGCTCATTTTGTACTGAACTATTTCAGGATTTTGAGGCTTTGATTTGAAGTTGACACAGGTGTCTGCTGGAACTTGTCATCCAAAATTCCTCACTCAACTAATGATGAGCTAATAATTAGACAAACCCAAGAGGAATTCTGTGGTTTGGGAATTTGACAATGAGAAAAATTTGACTGGCGGGATCAAGTGTTGTTCTGAATTCTTCCTGATCACCAGGTGGCGACGTGTTTACACAACAGACGCTCTTCATTTAATTAAGTCGCAGGCTGTGGGAAAGTTTTTTCAACAAAAAAATATTCATTGAAACATTTATTACTGTATTTACGAAAAGTTGCCAATTTCATCACAGAGTATATTTCAGAAACTAACTTCATATTTGAACAATTAATAAGTAAAAAAGATGATTTCAACTGCTGAAAATTTAATGGACTCACTGATAGGTTACAATCTGTTTGATAAATAATGAGTAAGAATGTCAAGAAAAGCCTTTAAACAGATTGAATCCTGATAAATGTTTATATTTGGGCGTGGAATTTCTGATTTTGGTCAAAGAGCAAATTAATCTCAAGGAGATGACATCCACAAATTGTCTATTTTTGCAAGAGATTTTCGGTCAGATTAAAATACCGCTTAAGGTGGGGAAAATTCCTTGACTGGTATTCTGTAGGTGGGATATATTGAGAGCAATACTCAGCTGCACATACTTGCTCATTTTAATTGGATAAAACCAGGCAATTTGTTACCAGTTACTTTTGTGAGTAATTTTTATGAAATTCGTATTATATGAAAACATCAGATGGATATTTTTTCACACACACACATCAGACTGGTAAACATGTTTTCTTGAAGTAGTGCACGCGATAGACAAGAAAACACAAAGAGATTACAGCTTTATGAGAACTTCTCAAAAGGAAGAAGAATTTTTGCCCTTGGCAGAAAGTTGGGCTTTGAAAGAGAGTCTGAATGGACGAGAGGGCCCTGCAGAGTGGCGATAGAATTGTGATCGACGTGTCGGCAGATATGTCGTCTTTATCTTCTCCACGTTATTGACACTTGTGAACAGAACACGCTGTCATTGGCCCTCATCTATTGACACTCATCGGGAGAATCACGCTGTCTTGTTTTCATCCAGCTTGAATGATCTGATGAACACGAGTCGCAAAATAATCTGTTGGTTTTCTGCTGATCTTTGTTGTGACGCTTTTTTGTGTCGGCCGTTCCTTTTTGGATTGTGTGCTACCCGCTCCTTTTGAAGTGTGCGCTGTCTTGTCTGTATCTTGTGTTGGGTTTGGATGAGGTCGAGATGTGACGGAGGATTTTTGACAAAAACCCTCAGAGATGTATCATGTCGGGAGAATACCGTGGACTAGTCACCCGTGAGCTCGGCACAGATATTGTCCCGGGCATTGTGACTGTTTTAAAGCTTGCTTTGTCCACCCATTGTCCGTGCAGGGCTTAGCGGGTGACAGGGAAACGGCAGCGGTGTGAATTACTACATTTCTGTGGCCGACTGCCATACTCTTGCAGTACAATGTGTCACGATACGAGGAAATAGAGAGGCAACTCGCGATCAGACCTCACAGCCCTCACCGGCAACTCACAGGTCGGCATTATTAACAAGCATGGACCTCTCGGAATCTGCCGTTGTCAATTCTCGCTCAGCAAAAAGACATTTGGTGCGGAAATAAAGTCATCGTCCTTTATCAAGGTTATTTAGCATTTAAAAGGCAGCTAAAGAGTGCGTATTTTGGCAGAGCTACGAATTAATGCAAGCACTTTTGCACAATGCCTCGCCTTCATTATGATACATTAGCCGCAATTCAATTTATTAGAGTGAGCGACTTTTGTGAGCGGTGGCCATGTCGGAGGATGGAAGGGGAATATCCCCGCGTCAGAGACAGACCCTGATTCAATTGTGCTCACGTTGGCGAGTTGATAGCGAGGCTTATCAACGTGTGCGAGCAGCTTACACATCATGGACGCTCTATTGAAGCAACGTGGACATTCTATTAAAGGTGCGCACTTCCGACCCCGGGCAGGTTGGCGGCCATCTTGAGCAAGCCATCGGATACGACTTTATTGGACAGTGCACGGCAGCATGCTCTCCTGAATTGGAGATAGGAAACGTGGTTATCGTGGTGTTCACCGAGGAGAAAAGCTGCGGCCTTTTATACCACTAATAAGCAGAGGACGCAGAGCCTAACGTCTTGTCTCATATTCTAAGCTTTCTCCGGCCTCAGCTTTGATATCTAACCATTGTTCACTTCTGTCAGTCCAGTAACTACAAACAAAACTTTTTTGGGGGGGAGTGGGTCAAAGGTCAAAAAGTCGCCATTTTTGTTGAACATGAGATTTTTTTACATTTCATTTCACCAAGGATAGCAGTATTTAAGGTCAATGAATTGTATTGAAATGAATGTAATATCTTGGAGTAGAGACAGACTTCCTTCTGCCTGATAGTTTCCAAAAATATATACAAATATAACTTTAAGGTCAACTTTTTTATTTTCAGGTCAGCATTGAATACTTTAGTGACTGATATTAGTGTTATAAACATAATCACTTGATCTGAATTTAGGGTCAAATAAAGAAAGTGTTATGTGTCTAGTAACCACACTAAAATGTAGGGTCAGCCATTTCCATGTCGAGATGTACGAGCAAAATAAACATACCAAGAGTTGTAAGTGAGCTGGGGGTATTGGCGAGCGAGGCGAAGTGATGAAAATTTGTGCGGCGTTCATGTGCAGCTTTCTGTGATTCTGACAAGACAGGATATAATATGGGGAGCTCAGAGTGCATATTACGTCCATCTCGGCCTCGGTCATCCAGTGGCTCTTAAAGATTCAATTTACTAGGGACCTAAACGCCGACAGAGATTCGCCGCGCCGACCCCCGCGCATACAAATAAAGCAGATTGAGGGCATTATTCCTGTTTAGATTCACAGGGAAGATGGAATGATGTTTCAAGTTTGATTTAATGAACGCTGATGTGCTCATATTCCTTGGCGGTGTGGAATGAAAGTGAGGCTCGGAATGCTAATGACATGTTTCTGCGGTGATCTGTATTCCACGCTGCACGGTGCCGGCCTTTAGAGACAAAAGTTTCGCACTTTTCTCTGAGCGGGAGACTTCTCTCTTTTTCTGTGTCCACTGTAGTATTAAGCTGCAGAGTCTTTGTTGGTTGCTCGGCCGCTTGCATCTTGCCCTCGCGTGCCGATAATGATGCCGAGGCCCGGCGCGGTTATGTGATTTGACAGGAGTAAGTCGGAATGAAAGAAGAGCACTACATTAGGCACACACTAACAGAGGAGGAAAAACTCAGACCACCAGAGTCATCTTCAGCCATCCTTGATGTTTTTGCTGCATTTGTTGCCACGGTTACCAAACAAATCTATGTTGAGTAGGAATCTGTGATTGCCTGACAGACACAGGGCGGAAATCGGCCGCAATTTTGGTTGTCTGATTGACTGACTCCAATGATTATCAGGGAAAAACAACCGCCAAGCATCATGTTGATCCCAGTGAACATTCTGCATGGTTTTAATTCATGATAAAAATAAAAGATATATAAATATTTAAAGAAAAAAATACATTGTGTCAGATATGTCCTTTGTCTTGTCATGGCCACTGTTAAGAAATATCATAAATCAAACAAAAAAGGTCACCATTAACAAAGCGTTTGAGTGGTGGTCACTGATTGGTTGAGGTCACTATGGCCGCCCCAGATGGAGGCACAGAAGGGTGGATGTATAAGGCTGCATGAGAGCTGTGCATGTCACGCCAGGACATGGCTTCCTAATCTTCATCCCAGGAGAGTGAAAAATGACCGGGTGTGTTTGGAAAGCATGCCTCATCAAATTAAAATGTTGCTCCTCGCAGGAATGCAGCACAAACAGAGAGAGCGTGAATATGGCCGATTTGCATGATAAGGACCAAGGTGTGCGTCCAACATGTAATGCTGACTCTGTGAACAATAGATGAGAGATTACGCCGACAGTCGGCCAGGTACACACTATGATAACGTTATCACTGTGTCATATCCGCTGCAACTGAACAGCTTCCAATGATTCACATCTACACGCCAAACTGCTCGGGCACATGATTTGCTTGTGAACGATTGTCAATTATTCAGTTTTTAGTGACCCCAAAAGCAAAAAATGTTTATAAGTATGATAATTTAGAAATTTGGTTTTGTGTTGGAGAATTGATATTCACCAAAAAGTAAAAATTATGATATATCCTTCTGTTTTTCTTATTTTCAGGTTATCTAATTAATTCTTTAAAAAAATATTTTATTAAAGGAAATTTTCGTTTTGTCTTTACAGAGGAACGTCAATTTCCTTGCAAGAAATGTGGTGAAGTCTTTCGTTCAAAAGTGGCGCTACGTCGTCATGAAACTTACGTATGCAATAACACAAATGCAATATTCACTCGACTCAACCAGGACTTCAAGGTCAGGCAGCAAGGTCAAGGTCAGCAGGTCATGACCCAACAGGAACTGGAAGCTGAGGAAGATACAAATGAAGAAGGAAGCAACGATGCTTTTATGAGGCAGTAAGTACCCAGATTGGAGTTTTAAAATTTTTGTTGTTATTTTTAAAAAGTGTGTATTAGTCTTTCCTGATATAGGTATCATTTCAGTATTCAGATCAGTTGTTCAGAATTCAGAAACTTTTTGATCAACCTGCTGACTAAGAGTTGCCAGTTCTCAAACTTTTTGAACCATCCTCAGATAAAGAAGATGCGTCAGTGAACAATTTGTGAACAACCCTCAATAGCTGAAATAGTTCAAATACATTTTTTTAATTATTTTTTTATTCTCATGTGATGGTTATAGATGTAAAGATACAATAAAAGTTGACAGGTGACTGTAAACAGGATTAGGAACACACATCAAATGCCAGACAGGACAGTATCATACAACCTTTTATGGAGATGATATTATCTGTAACTTTCCAACAAGATGTCACTTTCACAGAACATCAAGTTGATTTTATCTATTGTTCTAAAATTGACGAGAAACACAGATAGCTTGCTGATTTCACAGGGAAATTTGACAAATGCGCAAAACAGGTGTGTTTTATGTTAGCATTGGATAATTGACACAATGTAGTTTTCAAAGGGCAACAAATGACACAATGTATATTTCAAAGGATGAAATATGACATTCATAGATATCAGATTTGATCAATATTGTTTTGTAATGATGCAAACCATTTGTTCCATCTGATATGTTTGAAACCTTTCAGGCTTCACAAAGTACATCTAGTTTTGACCTTTTTGGTTATATATAATTTTTTTTCCAAGTGATGTAATAGAAATAGCCTATAAAAGTTATTTATTCATTATTAACAAATAAAAGATCCTATCTTTTAACTGATTTTTAAACAGATACGAATTTCAACTAATTGTTATCATTAACAGTTAGTGGCTTTTGCAGTCCTTTTGTGGAAAACATTTATTCCATTAAAATGATAAGTTCATATTTTACAGAATTCACTTTTATGCTGTTACAGGCCTGACCACTTTTATAAAAAGGCAAATAAACCAAATTACTTGCGCACACAAAGGCACAAAAGCAAAATATTTTGAGTGTTTTCTGTGAAAAAAATCCTTTGAGTTCAGGTATTGTTGAATAGTGGTGGATCTTCGTGACGATTCCCAGAACACCTCAGACAATCACCACCGCACGGATCAGATCATAGCGTGAGAAATTGATTGAAAATCTTCCAGCCGAGACGCCGATCTTAGATCGCTGGCTATCCAGTTTCAGATTCAACAATAGATTAATCGGCCGGTCTGTAATTTAGCAATCATTCCGAGTCTGTATCAATTTACTATCAATTTATTCGCAATCAACGCCTGTGGTTTTCATAATCAAGTCTCTGCCCCGGCGCTTGCGGTCTACGTGGCTGAAATAATGCAACCTTAATACAAGCAATTTGGTGATTTTTATTACATCACTTAAACAATTTCTCTGCCGGAGACAAAGGTATCAATTTAATCAGAGTTGGTAATGATCAAGGCTTTGTTTATGAGCAAAGATGACACAATTAATCAACCAACCTCAATCAGAATTGTCACTGATTTAATCAGGCAAAATAACCAATACTTACATTACTCCTTGTTCAATAACAGCGCTCTGCCTCAGAGTTATTTAAAAAAAAAAATATTTCACTGTTATTTTCCCATTTTTTCAATTATCTGTGAGATACATACGAATATAACACAAGCAGATTTTACAGAAAAAAAGAAATGTAATTTATTATTATTAAAGTCTGATTTAGTTGAAATATGCATTATGAATTATGGATCTGTTCAGATTCAGATTATGAGATTAACATTGTGAATTGCTACACCTGACTGTATATGGCCTTTCAAGACAATCAGCTAATGATGTAAGTTGATCATTTGCTACAAGTGAATATATGGGGTTTTTAAGATATACCGGTACTCCGCTTGAGAATTACAGGTAATCAACTAATATAAGATAATGAGATATCGGTCGGACATGTGTGGAATCCTGGGATAACCCAGTGAGTCAGATAGCTGGCCAGCCTCACAGAATGTACATCGTCAGTTGCATGCAAATCAGACATGAAATCGACAAGAGGGGAACTTGAGAGACAGGTTGAATTAAAATTTCATAAAAAGTATGATCGACTGATGGATTTTTTTATTTGTTATTTTTTTTTAAATCACGAAGTAGGATTCCCATGTGTGAGAGATTGTATCTCTGTAGGTACGATGATAGCAGATGGGTGTAAACGGTGCCGTAGAAAGACACACAAAGTAACAATGGCATCATCATTTATTGATGAACACTCCAGGTTAAAATTGATTTTTGAATTTTTGAGCTGTCTGAGTGAGCAGAAGTAGGATTTTGTGAAGAAGAATGATGTGCTGGATTCGGACGATTGGAAATTGTTATGTGGAACTGTCATTAGAGAAGGGGGAATATCGGTGAGGTGTGATTTGATTGGACGATTCACACCTGGAGGCCGTTGTAAGTGAGAAACAAAAGTCAGTGTTTGTGATAATTACGGGGGTTGCCAGGGACACACAATGGTTGCTATGGAGTGATGTGACAGTCTGGGTGGTGCATTGTGTGAGGGGCCACCTAGTGAGTCAAGGACAAAGGTCACATGTGCAGCGTGTGCTCAGACAATCAGAGGTCACATTACTGGGCACAAAATAAATGGGGCTGCTTAAAGATCAGTGCGAAAGAAACCGCTGAAATATCGGCCACATAAATAAACACCAAGCAGCAAGTCCCAACGATTCTTTTCATCTCTCAATCTCAAGCGAATCCAGCACAACGTCCCATGTCAAAATGTGCATTGCACATTTAATCAAAATTGAAAAAACTGCTTGACATTTATAAATGAGAGGGAAAAAAATATATATCAATATTTGCAAATGTTCTACCTGAACATAACATATATGTTGTGGAATATTTCTTGTAACAAAGAAGTTAGGCAGGGAAGAAAGAGTTAAGAAGTAGACAACCTGATATTGTTGGTGTTGTTTTTTGTGCAAGGTTTTAGAGATTTGATTTGTGAAGGGCTTTGATTGCATGAGGTCGCTCATATTGGAGATAAAATTGCTGGCTTGAATACAGTTATAATAATGGAGGTTGGAGTGAGTAGTGCGTGAGGTGAGGGTGGGAAGTGGCAGGGTTGCTATGCCTGACTGCCTCGGCCGCTCCACTCGCACGTCTCTCCGTCTTCCTCTCGCTCTCTCTCCCGGGCGGCTGACTCTCGCTGCGACCCTCCCTCAGGTCTGTTATTACCACTAGGGTATGTACGGCCTCTGCTCTCCTCCAGTACCCGTCTGACTGCCGTATAGAACGCACACACGAGTCACCGTCTCACCACAGCAACAACCCAGCCGATCTCTCATGTCAGGAGAGCTCAGTAGCTCCCTCTAGTGAGCGTTTCCTCGTCGTGATCCTCAGGAAGGAAAGCCCAGCCTCTGCGACTCACACTTTGCATAGATAACTTAACCACACCAAGACTCTTGGCGAATCGCTGGAAAAAAAAAATGCTGGGGTCAACTAGCGCTTAGTGAGTGAGAGCCGCCCTGTGAGTTGTCAAGACGGGAGTAGTAATCGTGAAAGTTGCGTGGTCGGCAGCGCGGCAGAACAGCCGAGTTAGGCCAACGAGCATCTTTGCAAGACAAATGTCGCACTGTGTGTACAGTAAGTAACAATCCTTTTCTTCCATTTTTAGTCAAATTATGGTTCTTGACTGAGCAGAGAAGAACTATGTATTATGTTATGTCATGCATCTTTACCCAGAAACTATTCTTTGTTTAATTGCTTGATGAAGTTTGTTTGTGTATTTTTTATTCATTTGTGTTATCTGGAAATCTAATTTTTAAGCATATTGACATCAGCAATTTGATTTGCCATGTTGACAAAGCCTGGCAGTGTTAAATGTCAGTGACAGTGTAAGCAGACTGGTTGACAGTGTTATCATGTCATCGCCTCTCATCCCCGCTCATCACTTAATGCGACGCTTCAATGTCAGTGTAATCTCTTCCCCGCATTACGCCACATTTGACCCTATTAGGGGCCTTTCGCAGGCACAATGCCGACTGACGAGTCCAAATATTTTAGATGTGGAACAGGCAATTTGTCCACCATTCCCGCAATTTGTGCATCATCAGTTGGCCATCAATTGCTGCATCATTGTTCGATGACTTTGTTGTCAGTTTTGCTCATTTTAGCTCCAATATCAAGTGAAGTTATCCATTTTTAAGAAAAATAAAATAAAAAACAGCATTCAGTCTCCACAAAGACATTATTTTAACACAAAGGATCTCATGTTTTTGTTCAAGATTCCTAATTTTTGTGATTTAGTTTTATTAGGTATTCCTGATGTATTAGCCACACAGTTTGTATTGTAAAAAAATTAGAAAACACAGAATATAGTAATACTTTATTTTCATAGAAGAATCATGATTTTTGCTCAGGTAACAGCAATGACTTGTTCTGTCTGTTGGGATCAAATGACGATCACATGACGGTCACATGACAGCCTTCACTTGACAGCCATCAGTTCCTGCTGAGCAACCGCAATTAATTAATCAATAATTAATTAAGGATGAGACAGGAGATAAAGAGTAGGTGTCATCGGCAATAAGGAGGAGCATCTGGAACAGTCAGTGTCAGTGGGGACGTGACAATGGTCAGGACACGGCCTCCCCCTCACACACGTTCTCCTGCATGTTTGTCAACGTAATTGGACGTAATTGACGGTAATTGACGATGTGAATGAAAGGCTTACTCAGAGTACTTGCTGAAAGTAAACAGTTGTGAAATGCAGCGTGCTCGTCTCATCACAGTGTTGTTTTCATTGATATCTCCTCATTATGAAGTCTTTATTTGACGGGAAACGGCTGAAATGAATCGGCTTTGATTTTGAAGTGATTTTTCATGAAAATGTTTTGAGTCAAAATAGATAATTTTGTTAAGTTTTGATAAGCTGATACTACTCTTCGCAGATGTGTTTAGAAGAAGAATTTTGACTGTTTGATTCGATACAAATGTCAAACACTTCATCCACATGTGGTTTTGTGGACGAGGGTTTGGGTTTAGTAGGCTCATGTTTCACACTGCCGCGGCAACCCTGTGCAAACATCGCCGAGGAAAACACCCGGCAACTCAACGCCATCAACAATGCTGGTTTGGGATTTACCAAAGTAAATATTTCAGGGTGTCTCACAGCTAACTTGTCATTATCATTAGTTTTGGATGCAATAAGATGTTTGCAAATGTATATTACTTGTGTCTTGTTGGGGGGGGACCTTACAAGGTTTATTGTTTGATATGAGATGGTTTGACACTGTATGGTTTCTGTGACTTCAGTTTGCTAAAGGGAATGTCTTGCAGCTGATGAAAACAGCTGACGTTGAACTAATTCTTACTTCACAGATTAGAAAACTTGATAGATAGAATTATATTATGATTGATATTGATTGGCTGATAGATTCGCGCTATTTGGACCAGAACCTCTCAACGGCAAACAGTTCATATGGGGCAAGATTTATTTCTGTGATGAGCATTTTTCCTGTGAGTTTATGATCGATGCAAAAAGCTTTTTGAGAGTGAAGATCTTTTATTGGCACAATTTGTGCTTCTGTCTGCGTGTTTCCAAGCTTGGATGAAAGCAGAGATAGGATTTTATTTGCTAATGACAGTGAAATTTGTGTAATGCACACGCCAAAATGAACATGATGATCCCTAAGTGTTTTATAGTGATGTGCAGATTGTCTTTTATGATCTTTGCCGATGAGTTGCATCTAGTCAATGGCATTATTTACAGTTGCATTTTGGGCCCATAATCTTGTACCAATTTTGATATGTTCCATATAAAATGCTAGGCAGGTCATTTCCTCTGACCAGACTGAAAAGGGGTACTACTTTTTGCCACCGCGGGACAGGGCTAGATAGAAAGTGCTTTGTGGGAGAGAGCAAAGCATTATGGGTAAGGGAGAAATTATGGGATAGCGGCTGTGTATTTTGTCCGCACTCTCCAGTTTCAATTTTCTTGGCCTTGACAAATCATATTAAAGCAACTCAGGTTGAGTGTAGTTTTGACCAACCAGTCTTGAACCATTTCACTTTTGACAGGAGATATATCAGTGAATATTTTGTCAAGGGATGGGACAGGCCAAGGTAACTGAAGTGCTTTTAGGTCATCCACATAGACTTTAAGATATTCCAGCTTGATGGACAAAGTTGAAACCAGTCCAGTAGACATTTTAACATCTCTACGGTTTATCCTGTCATCGTTGACAAGGAAAGTTTTCATAAGCTAATGTTTGGTGCTTTTATCAGGACAGTCTGCAAGTATGTGTCATAACTTTATTTACTTTGGACGATATTCAAGTCAATTTCCAAGTTCATCCTGGTGGTTTTCCAATAATATGCAACATCCATGATGACTGAAAAATCATTTTATGGGGTGAATGACATAAAAGGGCTCCTTAAGTCTTCCATTTGTGTTGAGATTGACATTATGGTGATGCACTTTGTATAAAACAAAAAGTATTGTGTTTTGACAGTCGGTTTGTTTTGCCTCCATAAGCTGACCAGGCAGTGACAGATAACATAGTGTTGCCAAACGTCATTAGAAAGTTTCAAAATATTGTGTATAAAAACCAGGAGTCTGTCAACTTCAGTTTAAACAGGGTCATAAGAGAAAAGAAATCTCAACAATTTTTTTAGAAATAACTCAAATATATATATATATATATATATAAAATAATTCGATAATTTTGGAATATTAAAAAACATCATTAATTGTAGGACAAGCATGACACCCTAACAGGGTAGCAGGGTAACAAGGTAGCAGGGTAACAAGGTGGCAGGGTAACAAGGTAGCAGGGTAACAAGGTGGCAGGGTAACAGGGTAGCAGGGTAGCAGGGTAGGCCTGAGATAGGCTAGCCATGCTTGGAGGGTGCTATGAGTGCAGCTAGTACAAGGGGAGAACATCTGTCGAGAAGTTGGGCGGGTGGTGTGTTTATGGCACTTTGGTAATTTAATTAAGAGTGGTTGATGGGCTTGGGAGTGTGGCTTGATGACATACACGTTTCTTACCTTCGCTGATTCCATCGTCAGTATCAACACGCAATTTACGCCTGATACAGACGTCAGTGTCTCTTTTCTCCATTCATGCCTGTCTCCCGAGCTCACTCTATGCTTAGAGAAATATACTACTCTTAGCTCAATTATACTTCTGCAAAGAACTTGATGTGCCTAGCATTTTTTGCACGTTAGCACGTCAAAAAGAAAAGGAGATTATGATGTTTTGTGTGGAATTATGTGGACTGACTTGATTAATAGATCCTGAAATATATTTTTTTTACGGTATCTTTGGGATTAATTGTTTGAAATGTTCAGATGTCAGGGACAGGATGTTGAATACAGAACTTGGGTTAAAGGTGATAAAATATGAAATCATAAGCCAGGAGCAGGAATGGCAGAGATGGATTGTGATTGGTCAGGAATGGGGGCTGATAAAATGTGAAATGCAAAGAAAGAGAAGGACAAATAGGTTTATTGACACATGAAATTAGTCAGGATAAATTTGCTATCATAGATATTTCATATCTTAATGTAACTTATTTTTAAGCAGTGTTGTGAAGTATATTTTTTTACCTTTTTCATTTTTCATAATGGGGACTGAGTTGAAACATAAATACAAATAAAAATAAAATAATAAATTTGACTGTCATCAGGAAATGAACAAGCATGGGAAATGTGATTAAAGCTTGTCATTTTCATGGGGACAGTGCAGATAAGGAAGGTTAGTTACATGAGATTGGGAGAACTTTCCCATGCCCTCACCATCAACGTCTGAAACTGATCACGCCATGGGCAGAGATAGGAACAAAGGTCCCTTGATAAGAAGATGATTTGTTCTTGTCTGGCGATTGTGTATTATTGCCATGGAGACAGTTTCTCAAAATTAGAAATATATTAATAAATCGGTCATTGTTTTTCATTTCATGTCTCTCTCACAGAAAGTGCAAAGTGATAACATATTTATGGAAAAATTCACAATTTACCATTTCAGGATTTCACAAAATTTAGAAGCTTCAGATATTAGGCTCTGCATATTTTGCCAACAAAATAGGGATCATATGAAATGGCAAAGTTTAGTTTCAATTAACAGGCTGTCTGTGAAACAAATGGAGATTGAATATGAAATTCAATTAAGACTTTTGTTTATTCGATAAGACACTCAGCGACACTTGAGTGTCAAGGATTTTGGGATTTCCCTAAGTGTGTTCTGAGAGTATGATGAACTAAACTGTCAGGCCTGAAGGACAAATAAAAAAGGGGGTTACATATTTTTGATAGATAATGTAATTATCAAATTCAAAATAAAGCAAAGCAGCTCATGAAGATTTATATGAGAATAGTGCAAACCTTAAGTACTAGATATTGATGCCTGTGGGCCTGAATGTTTCAAGTGCCCCCCCCCCATCCTCCCCCCCACCCCCACCCCCCCTAAGAGGCAGAGATTTAGGAGATAACTTAGAAGATCCTAACACACAGAATCTCCATTCTTTCCTTGTTGAGACCAGACAGGTCTGGAGGAAGCTTTTATTAAGGGTCTCAAGATGATAGTTAAAATTCCATCCTCTATGCACTCAGACAGAATGGAATATCTCTGGAGAGTGTGACAGCTTAGAATGTTATCTGGAAAGATGAGCAGGAAGAGGAGGGATGAATCTATGGCCTTAAGGGTCTGGGAAGAGGGTGGTTAAGGGGGAGGTGAATGGGGGGGGTGAATGGGGGGTGGGAGATGGATCTTGCGATGAGATGAGCCAAGGTGTCTGACCTACCAGGTCAAAAATCATCTTTCAAAGAGGCAAATGGTTCATTTCAATTGCAACCGACTGGTTTTGTTTTCATGTTTATTTCCCCTGAAATGTCGTGTCATGATTCACAAGCACCGCAGCCTGCGGCTCGGCTCGGCTCGCAGAAATTCTTTGTGATAATACAGACTCCTCCCTCAGACCTTGTGCCATCCAACCTGACTTGGAGACACTATGGCATGCTCCCGATACGACACACACCCTTGTAAGAACCCCTGTCGGAACCCTTGTCAGATTCCAGCCGACAGATCCCACTTGACCAAGGTGCGTGCAAACAGAACGCATGTTACTGGAGCCATACATGTCCGGTGATCAGGCTTCGGTGTAAACGTATAATCTCACGTAGATGGCGACACTGTCATGTGGTCAGTTTGGGGAGAGTCAGCGTGCGGCCAGCTTGGACACCAGAGAGAGTTCTCTTCTACCCAGCAGCAGCAGCCATAGACAGATTCGTCTCCGCTGACCGGTTCAATTAAACACACCCACCACCCAAGATGTGAATTCTCTGCAAAACTCATATGCTACTAAGATACACTATATTAGGAATCGTTCGCAATTTTCACGGAAACGGGAAAGCAGCATTTCCTCTGGCTGTGACAGTAACATTTAACATACATTTGGATATGGGCAAAAACGGTAGGAAACACTTTTCTTGGCTCAGTGACACGTTGCATATTGCTCACCCCTTTAATTACAATACTTTGGTGGGACAGGTTTTCTTCATGTTAGGCGATGCAAATCTTCCGGGTTTCCTCAAATTTTAATTTAAGAGCAGACAGGTGTCATAGACTTGCATTTGATTTCCTTGTCTTATATGGCATTATCAGTACAAGCTTTATAGATTAAATCTGTTGTTAAATTCTTACCCAAATATTTATTTTATCACTCGGGTTATGTCAGAGAAATGTCCTGAATATTGTTTATTTGAGGGGCAAAGATGTTGATTCCGGAAGAAACGGCATGCCATGGTTTTGTTAGTATCAAATTAAAGGCCTGATAAACTGGAGCCTGTCTTGGGATGATAAAGTTTACACATATACTGTATTTTGTTGTCCCAGCTTTGTTTTGTATCAGAGCGGGATAAAGGTTTTGTGGGGACACCAAGTGTGTGACAGAAGCGACCTTTGACCTTCATGTCACCTTTTACTAACTTTGTATTTTTTGCATCCCAAGAAAAACACTTCTTTAGGTTAACTAGAACAAAGAGAAGAAAAAAAGAATGAAAGAATGTTCCATATCACATTCCCCTGAATTTATTCATCTCTGCATGTGTATTTTTGTGGATATAAATCAGTTGAAAGTTAAGGGATGGGGCGGGGAGTGGGTTGCAAGTGTAGTCCTTGTTGCACACCAGGTGTCTCACATCTTCGGTGTCACATGGCGTAAACTTTGTCAGCCATAAGTGGTCTGGGGATGACCTCAGATTCCTGAGGTCCCGATATTGTCTTAATCAGGGGGGACAATCGACCCACCGTGGGGCCATCGCGAGGCAGTGCCAGACATAGCTGTGTCACCAAAGCTGACCCCTGCTAGAAGTTTGTTTTGCCCATATGTACAAATTGCTACATCTGTTTAAGGGGGGCAGACTGAGACATGATGCAGTGATGATCGTGGCTGTGGCGAAGAGCTTGAGGGGTGGGTCCCCAAAAATGGTGTCATTTTCGCAATGTACACTACAAGGGACTTTTAAAACCAAAACATACTGACAGCTCCACAAAAATACTCTCCAACTATCTATTGTACCGAGCTCTTGGTTAGCGGAAAAAACTCAGATCAGATAATCTAATTGGCATTGTTTGTTTGAAGTTGAGAAGACTTTGTCAAAGTGAGGCTGCCCACATGGTGCATTCTGGGATGGGGTTACCATGGGCACTGGAGGCGTAGATTTCGGATCACCCAAAGGTCACCAAAGGACAATGAAACAAATGACATGTCATCAGAAATTAATCTGCATGCAACAGATTACAACTGTATTATCTTTGAGAGATTGAATCAAAGTCTTATCACGATTTCAGTTTCCCTCAAGATTGTATTTGTGGTTGAGAAGTGGCATCAAGATTTTCGCCAGTAGTTGACGGACATCTGGTTGTATCAATGACTGGAAATATTACCCTTATATACGTCAGGGTTTGGAAACCAAAAATATCACAGAATTTCTTTCGGGTTTGAAAATATACCATAATAGTAATTAAAATGCTGTTAAAATTTTAACACTTCAGAAATTTACATAATATTCGCTCAATAGCACATGTTAATAAGGAAACAGTTTGAGAAATGTTTGATCTGGGTTAAACAGAAGTTGAATAGATTAAGATCCACTTCAAATAGCAGAAAAAGGAAAAGTGGTTGTCAATGATATCATATGATCTGAAAATTTTACAAAGAAAAAAAAAAAAATAGATCAACAACTCAAAATTGTGATAGACAAAATATGGTTTGTGGGTTGAATAATGATGAACTATCACACTGCATGACGGAAGGTCACCCAAATGAGGAAAAAAATGTCCAGTTTAAGAGGTTCTCATTGAAAAAGGAAGTTGAATTTGGCTTAAACTTGCTGTATTAAAATGAGCCTGATAAGCTTCTAGGCTTGTCAATATTGTTATCAGCCCGCTACCATCAGCGCAGAACAAGTAGCTATACTGGCTTAATATGTATTTTTAGAATTTCAATACTACAAACTTGAGTATTATAAACAAAGAGGGAAATTGTTGTCAATATTTTAGCATGGATGCCTGTATCACTACAGAGATAAGGATATCGGGGCACAGTTTTCTCTTTGTATTAACAGTCACGATACTCATTCTATTACAATGCTCTGCAGGCTCAAGGTGGAATTTCTGTCAGCTGTCTAACAGGACTATCCCTCTATAGATGTCGCTTCTGTGACAGGATTTGTCCTCATAAGTGCTCACTATGTTTTTGAGTTGCTTGTCTGTATAAGTGATGAATGTATCTTCTCCTTAAAACTGATATATGCTTATGAGCACCAACTTGTCCTCACAAGAGTCCTATCTGTTTATGAGCACCAACTTGTCCTCAAAGTAGCCCTATCTGTTTATGAGCACCAACTTGTCCTCAGAGGAGTCCAATCTGTTTATGAGCACCTTGTCCTCACAAGAGTCCAATCTGTTTATGAGCACCTTGTCCTCATAAGAGTCCAATTTGTTAATGAGCACCAACTTGTCCTCAAAGTAGTCCTATCTGTTTATGAGCACCAACTTGTCCTCACAAGAGTCCAATCTGTTTATGAGCACCAACTTGTCCTCGCAAGAGTCCTATCTGTTTATGAGCACCAACTTGACCTAACAAGAGTCCAATCTTTTTATGAGCACTAACTTGTCCTGAAAACAGTCCAATCTGTTTATGAGCACCTTGTGCTCGCAGGTCGTGACTTAGGACTCCACCTATCTCTATCAGTCTGATCAGATGAATAACAAAAGATCATCGTCGCAGATCAGATGATTGTCCCGACACCTGCCTCGTCCCATACATCTTATCATTCCCGTTCCTATAAAGACAGAGAGTGTTCGTTTTCTCACCTGCCCGATACCTGGCGTACTCGTCACTTTACTTTGTTACTTCGCCGGGACAGACGAGAATGCTATACGGGTCTAATAGCTTCTGAAGACCACTTTGAGATGTTTATGGCCTCCAAATGGTAATTTGTTTTTGTTCTGTTTGTTTTGTGTTAATTTTTGGTGGTGATTCTCGTTAGTAAGATGGAAGATGAGGGGACATGTCAGCAGAATGGATTTTTATGTTGTTAATTGTGCAGGGACAATGAGGAAAGTTTAATCACTATGGGCATGACTGGAAGAAAAAGTGAAAAGTGCTCAAACTGTAATCTTGATAAAATCTTGATAAAATGGCAAAAATTATGGAAAAGTAATTGTATATTTGGCGTGTATATCAATCTACCGGTAATCGCAAGTCAACATCAGAAGAATGTTTTTGAGCGGCAGAATATGAGCTAAATTCAAATGTCATCATAGTTTTATGACAGACAACTTGATGCAAATTTACCATTGTTAGGTCTGGCTTTGATTTCAAGTATAATTTGTCCCAATACATTTGAAGGTAATGGGTTGAAATAGATATGCGAGGGCTGAAAGAGGAGTTATGAATTTAATCAGAGAAGCAACAGATGGTATGATGGCAGATTCCTATAATGACACCTCAGTTTTGGAGTGTATAATTTTGATAAAATTGGAGTAAGCGGTTTTAAAGGGAGCTCAGCTTGCGCCCGTTAGATGTTCAGAGTTGGATGACACACCCCTTTGCAAAAACCTGGGGCTTTTCTCATCGTTTGTGAAACAGCAAGCTTGATTTTTAATCAGAGGAAGTAGGTAAGTTTGATTGTGATAAAAAATTCGTGAAAAGATTTAGTGGAGCCGTGATTCTGGCCTGGATAAAAGAGACGAAAGCTGTCAAAAGTCAAATAAAATGTCTCTATTAGAGGTCGTATCAAGAAAGGGCGGACAGGAAGTGGAGAGTGATTTATCTGACGGAGAAAGGGAGCAAATATCGAGAGCAGATGTCACGCAGAAGATGCTCCCATAGAAAGTTTTCTATGAACTTATTGATAAAGAAACCATAAAGAAGGCTAAACGAATGCAGTCAAAAGGGACCAGAAAAAAGAGCGGAGTTTTTGGTTGTTGTGGGGAGGATGATTACATATTTGGGGTGAGTGGGCACCTGTTTGTGATAGCACTAAGCAGCCAGGCATCTCACCTCCGACACATACTTAGCACCGTAAACATACTGCCTGAAGAAACCTACATTTCTGTTCTTTTTTTACCCTCAGCCCCTGATGTAATCAGGCTGAGGGTATTGCAGTACTCCTGGCGTGGGTATGTATGTATGTATGTATGTCTGTATGTCTGTATGTCTGTATGTATGTCTGTAGCGAACATCCTTGTCATCGCGATAACTCAAGAACAAATGATGGCAGCTTCATGAAACTTGACACACATATGCATCTGGTGAAAACCTCGGACGAGTTCGATGGACGGCGACCTTGACCTATTTTTCAAGGTCACAGGGACAATTATGTGAAATCCCAAGAATCACAATAACTCAAGAACGAATGATGGCAGCTTTATGAGATTTGACACACATAAGCATCTGGTGAAGCCCTCAGAATTTTTCCTATGGAACATGACCTTCACCTACTTTTCAAGGTCACAGGGACAATTATGTGAAATCATCTTGTCATCGCGATAACTCGAGAACAAATGATGGCAGCTTCGTGAAACTTGACACATATAAGCATCTGGTGAAAACCTCGGACGAGTTCGATGGACGGTGACCTTGACCTATTTTTCAAGGTCACAGGGACAATTATGTGAAATCCCAAGAATTGCATAACTCAAGAACAAATGATGGCAGCTTTATGAGATTTGACACCCATAAGCATCTGGTGAAGACCTCAGAATTGTTTCTATGAAACATAACCTTCACCTACTTTTCAAGGTCACATGGACAATTATTTGAAATCATCCTTGTCATCGCGATAGTACGAGAACAAATGATGGCAGCTTCGTGAAACTTGACACATATAAGCATCTGGTGAAAACCTCGGACGAGTTCGATGGACAGTGACCTTGACCTATTTTTCAAGGTCACGGACAATTATGTGTAATCCCAAGAATCGCAAGAACGAATGATGGCAGCTTTATGAGATTTAACACACAAGCATCTGGTGAAGACCTCAGACTTCTCTTGATGGAACATGACCTTCACCTACTTTTCAAGGTCACAGGGACAATAATGTGAAATCATCCTTGTCATCGTGATAACTCAAGAACAAATGATGGCAGCTTCATGAAACTTTACACGCATAAGCATCTGTTGAAAACCTCAGACTAGTTCGGTGGACGGCGACCTTGACCTATTTTTCAAGGTCACAGGGACAAATATGTGAAATCCCAAGAATCGCAATAACTCAAGAACGAATGATGGCAGCTTTATGAGATTTGACACACACAAGCATCTGATGAAGACCTCTGACTTCTCATGGTGGACCATGACCTTCACCTACTTTTCAAGGTCACAGGGACAATTATGTGAAATCATCCTTGTCATCGCGATAACTCGAGAACAAATGATGGCAGCTTCATGAAACTTGACACACATAAGCATCTGGTGAAGACCTCAGACTTCTCTTGATGGAACATGACCTTTACCTACTTTTCAAGGTCACAGGGACAATCATGTCAAATCCATGTCATTGCAATAACTTGAGAACAAATAATGGCAGCTTCATGAAAATTGACACACATAAGCATCTTGGAAGTCTTCACATGAGTTTGATGGACGGTGACCTTAACCTGCTTTTCAAGGTCACCTGCCCATCTCAATAATTCTAGAGTAAATGATGACAGTTTCATGATACTTGACACACCTAAGCTATCAAAGGAAGTAGATTTTATAGGTTTTTTTTACCCCTGCATCAATTTGCCTTGGTGCAGTGACGTTTTGTTCACAAATATTGTGTGGAGCGAATGTTGTGCAATGAGTTACCAGGGCTGAGGGTTGATGCATCTCTGATGCCTATGTTTTTTTTTTGAAAGACTCAGGACAAGTGAAAAGTTTGCCAGTTGCAATTTCCCCCAGAGAGTTGGTGCTTTGCCGTTCTTGCATTGAATAACAATCTTATTAGTTCCTTGTATACTTATTGTAAATATATATATATATATATACATATATAAATATGTATATTTGAGTGAATATTTGATGACAAATTCGGATTGTATGGAATTATCACACAAATATGGACTGTCCTTTTAAATTCAGAGAGGGCAAGATGGTTGGTAGAGCCTGGGGGTAAAAGGTACCGCCCCCTAGTGGAGTAAATCACCTGCTTGACCATTGTCATGGTGACTGCCCTGCAACAATGCATGGTGGGATATCAACATAGCATTGTGGAACATTATCTTGTCAGCGAGGTTCCGCTCTTTAGTGGCAAAAATGCTAAATGGTGTCGGCTGATCCTGTGAAGGTGGCAGTTAGGCCTGGCCCTGGTGTTGCTTAGTAAAAAGTACATCCAAAGTAAAGGTGCTAAACAGGTGAAGATCATAAATCATCAACAAGTTCTCTGAAATGAAAAAAAAAAGTTACAGGTCATTAAAGCATACATATGTTACAGTCTACTTTTTTTCATATGAAAGAAGATTTATATCAGCAATTTGATAATTAAACATTCTGCAAAAGTGAAAAGAATAAGAAGTGTCTACTGATGATTCAGATAGCAGTGGGGAAGTCTAGATGACAAGTTGATTGAAAACAAAAAATAGCTAAAACTTGATGTTGAAAGTTGATATTTTGGATAGGAATAGGAAAGGTTAGATGAGCAGTCAAATATATAATTAATAGACTCAGACCAATTTTGTAAACTTTATACATTTAATGCGAATTAAGATATAAGAATAGAGCTTGAAAAATGAATATGGAATTAAGGAAGACTGGGTTGTGTTGTCTGCCTGAGATGTGGTCTGCCTGGGAGAGTTTATAGCAATCTGATCCGCCCAGCGAGGAGGAGAAAGTTTTATGAGCTGTCCACTCATCCCGGGACTCAGAGACGGTCATTTGGGTCAGGCAGAGCATAAATTTGTTTGCTTGTTTGGCCGGGGAGAGGCCTGAAGATGTGTAAGCAGACCCTTGAGGAGGATCTCGAGTCCCGATGAGGATTCCTAGTGTATTGACCTTACACAGATAAAACATGTCAGTATCAGTCGTCAATTTCTGCAATTGATCACGATGCGTCTTGGCCAGATCATCGAGACACTTGATATTGCGTCTCCGAGATCTTGTTGGTTACACTTAATTGGCAAATGATCACAGAACGGCACGGATGACACTTGTAGTATGGAGATAACTCAGGCGTGGATCGCGATGTCTCTCCATAAATAACAACGCCACATAAATCACGTACAAGTATTCCAATGGACGCGCCAATATTGCACTAAAACATTACAATAATAAAAAGAAAATTTGACATGATCTCTTCCACATATATTTCTAGCAAATTTCCATATGACAAAGTGAGGTGTTTTTTGGTGTTTATATGTATCAGGTGAAATCATGGTCAAAATCAAAGTGAAAATGAAAGGTTTTTGTAAAGTAATAAAAAAAAAAAGACAGACAAAAAATTGTGTTATGATTGCAATAACCACGATGTGTTGTTGTCAGGGTAATGGGTGATCAGTTTCATGTGTAATCAGATGTTCATTTCAAGGTGAAAAAAAGGTCATGTCCTTCACTGTGTTTTTTGTTGTCTTAGAAGTAGTGGCAACCCTTTGTATCTTCAGTCTCAAGTCACAACTTGTATCAAACGGTTGGTTTTATCTTCTTTTTTATATTAGCTTCATTATCTTGTTATTACATATGTAAAGATCCAACCTAAAAAGAAAGCAGAAATAATAAACAGGTGGGTTTAGATGATTCTGCCTGGAAATAAATGTTAGAATCTTGCTAAGCATGTGTCATTTGTTATGAAATGCAATTGATATCAAGGGGAGAGACATTTTTGGACAACAATTTTCTATTTCTTGCAAATGGGAGAAAATATGATTCAGATTATAAGATGTTTGTGTCGCCCCCTACTGGTAACAAATCAGCTTCTTCGTCACTCAAACTGTTTTTGTCAGTAAACATGACCTTGCATTTAAATCAAATGCCAGAACTGATTACATGTCTTCAAAAGGTAAAAAGAGACAATATTTTGATAGGCCAGGTACATCCTGTATAAGCCGTTCTCTTGTGTCCATATGGGGTAAATAGGAGGCTTTTTTTATAGTTTTGTTTTACCCCCTCAGGGCAGGGTAAACTTATCCCGTACTTACCCCGGATCTGTGCCTGTCCCCTCCAGTGGGTAATTACAGGTATACCATGTGAAGATCACCTGAGATTAGCTTAGAGATCAAAGACTTTTTCACCTTGAAGATTACCAGTATTATCTTGTCAGGCCAGGAGCCTCTTCAGTGGTGTTTGTGCACTCGTGGGGGTTATTAAACAGGGGGGGTAGCAACGCCCTGAATGGGGAGGTACTTATGCCATGAGGGGGTCCGGTTGGTTTTAACGGGAGACAAGATAAACCACAGCGTACATCATCAAACTTCAAAGGCACGACACGAATCAAGATCAAAGCTCTTAGCAAAGCAATGATGCAGTTTTTTGAAAGTTTTTGATATATCCAAGCAGGAGAGAAGACTTTGGTATCTTTTTCTCGGTTTAAACAAAAGATCTCAGGCTTCAAACCATATTTATCTGTTCATATGAATAAAGTATGAATGGAGTTTAGGGTTGAATGTAGTTGCTCGGAATCAAACTAATTCAAATCAGTCATGCAAAAATAATCAGATAAAATCGTTAAATTCATTGCTTCATAAAAAATTCATTCTCGTCATTAGAAAATATGAATTAGATAAAAATCACTGAAAATATAGAGATGTTTTTCATTGTGTTGGAAAAGATGTTTCCAATTAAGAGACTTTTAGATATTGTTATCATAATGAGACAGGTGATATGTATTTGTACAGCTTGGTTATTTATCGGTGATAATTAATCTGTGATTTATGCGGTGGTGACAGTGGGTTAGTTTGCCGTGGTCTGCCTCAGACACTTCACAGCTCTGATGACGACCACTCCAAGTACGGACAAGATAAATAGTACATGAAACAAGCGGCAATGAACAAGGCTCGTTAATGCGTGAAATATACGCAGGTGAGACACAGATCTTTCTGGTCAGAATATGAAACAGTTATCAGATGTGATATGATAAAATAGATGATATGGTAAACAAAAATTATCTTTTTCTTTGGAAAATGATTTTGAATGAATACCAATATTTAATATTTTTAGAAGATTTAATTGGATGAAATGAAAGGAAAGATTGAGAGTGGGAGAAATGATAAAATAAAGATTCAATTGGGACCCAAAGACAGAGCTGAAAGTTGATGTTTGACCAATGATAAGAAGGTGGCTAGTGATGTAAGTTAGCATTAACTGGGGCCAGCGGGCTGGCTGTGATTGGTGGACAGGGTCGTCAGATTGCTGCCGATGACAGGTCGTGTGTGTTTGCTCGGGAGAGATGTCAGGTAGGCGTCCCAGAATGCCCCACTTGACGTCTCATTCTAACACCTGCCGCCAAAACCAGGCCGACCGAGCAAGCGGCCGCTGAGAAAAAGGCTGGCCGTGCAGTGCCGTGAGCGGGGTGCATTGAGCACACAGTTTGTGTGGCTGTAACGGGACCCAGCTCTCATTGTGGTAGTGGCGGGTTGAATTGATACAGTACTTACACTGGTCTCCAGCCTGGGCTGCATACAGTACTTAAGACTGGTCCCCACCCTCGGCTCCTCAGTGGGGTGATCTATTGTTCTGAGGCGGGGAGGTGGTCACTCGGCACTGGAGCGTTAATGAGGCACAAGATGCTGGCCATCTAACCAATCACGGGGCAGAGAGCATTGTGGGAATGATTGTGGTGCATTGTGGGACGGGCAGGCATCACTGACACACACCTACATGTGCCGGGAACTTGTCAAAGAGAGCACACACTCAGAGAGAGAGCATCACTCCATAGAGACACGGACTCCAAGCAGGATTATATCTGCCACATGTCTTAACACATCGCCAGCCACCGGAATTAATAATACCAATCTGATCAAACAATAATACTTCATGGTGGAATCAATTTACTTTGAGGCCAGAAAAGGTAAGTTTTCAACAAAATATATGAAACTCCTCTTTCCATCAGAAAAAGATCTTGCTGTATACGACCACAAAAAAGACAAAAAACTTAGATTTTCGGTGAAAATTTACCAGGGAAGCATCATAAGTTGTTGATATAGCATGTATCTTGTGCTTGAGATAGTAGTTTTTGGCTCACCACAGTTTTTTTCGGTTTAAGCTTAAATCAGATTAGGGACATGAACACAGCCACAGATCATAAAAGTCATAATATGATTTGCCTGTTAAGACCAGAAGCTTTTATGAGGAGTAAAGATATTGTCTGATTCCTAAGCTAAACAAAACCCAATTGCACTTTTCGGTAGCTGATTGGTGAAGAACAGAGGCAATTGTTTTCTGGGCCAGTTACTTGGTTTTCACTGTTAGGGCAAATTGCATAGTAAACAAAGGCCAGGGACTCTGGGCACATGCTTTTTGCACACACGAGTTAATTACAATTGAAACAAAAATAATTTGATTGCCAAAATCACAAAGATACTTGGCACTCATGAGTAACACAAAGGTGTTAATAGGAAATTGACATTTTTTATGTGTGTGGGGTGATTTCTTCACAAATTTGTGACATATTGTTAATTTCAAGGAGACAAGTGCAACAGATCAGATTTCAATTACGCAGTAATGTTAAATAGAATGGTGGCATCCTTACAAAACATCTTTGAAGTTTAAAACTCCCGGGAAAACTTGGGAGAAACTTGATTTCAGAGTGAGAGAAATGTAATACAGAGTTTGTTAATGCATTACAAAGCAGGTGAAATGTATTACAAAGTAGCAGGAAATGTGACATAATATTAACTACTGATGATACTGGCATTTCAGCACTTGAAATACTTATCACTTGTCACTATCAGAGTGGCCTGCTTGTCACTTACAGATACTTCACGTAGTTCCATTGAAAATGATACTGTTATTCCAACCATTCAAATATATAACTGTACAAAATGCACAGTTTCCTTTGTGAGTGCATGTATCAGAGTGGATTCCGCCAGTTTCTAAGTGCCCCCCTCCTTTTGTTAAACTGACTTCCCTTCCTAAGAAAGGTGTACATAATTAAACAGCCAGCATCTCACGAACAATAGCAGATAGGGCAAAATTTTTAATTTTTTATGAAGTAACTTTTTTTTTCTCTGAAGCTATAAAATATCCTGTGGGACATACAAAAATGAAATTGAAAAATGGGAAAATTAGAGTAAATAGTATGTTAGGGTAAAGATTCTGTTTAAGGAAGTAATTTTTTCTTCAAATATAAAGATAACTGTTGATTCACAATGTTCAGTGTAGTTTTTATTGATATATAAGGAAGAAAAATTTAAGATGTATCGATTTTTTAGTGATATTTATTAAGGAAGACAAATTTGAAATGATATTTCCTTATAAGAAAGACACCTATTAAAAAGGTATTCAGGTAAGATAAAGAAAGCCAACAGTTAGATAAGATTAAATATATTGTTATTGTTATGCTGGAGATAATGAGTAAAGATTTACATATTCATTGCATGTTAATGAACAGGACTGGTCTGAAACACTTAAGCCACTTGGCATTGAGAAATTAGCAGCAAATTGGTGCAGAACTGACATGTTAATACGTGAATATTGGAGGAATTAAGACACCGTCCATATCTGTATTGTCACCCATTACAAGCCAGCTTAATCCATTTCATTGTAATGAAATATGATTACAATGTTAATATCATTGATTAGTGTGTAACAGGAATGTACCTGTTCAGGAGGACTATTGTCCAGCAGATCCCAGCCATAAGTGACAACACTGCTTAATACATTGTAACAAGAAATAGATTGAAATGGACAACATGTATTGACAAGCTTAGTGCGAGTAAGAAGGGAGAGACTTAATCCCAGGGCTGAGGCCAGTGTGTGTCAGTTGACAGGTGGACATCATACAGACGACACCTATCTTACCTCAGGACTCACACTACATATGTATACATAGGCACTTACTTACCTTACAACACTTTACCTACCACGGCACACACCATCAGAGGACACTTGCTAATTAACCCAACATGAGACAGAAAAATAACCCCAGCAGGTAAACATGCCAAAGATGAAGACGCTTTGATACAGATTTGAAGAAGATAAAAAGCGATTGGAGTTTTTTATATACATTTATATTGGATTTTAGTGAAACAAATTTGAACAATTTGTTAAAAATATTGTTCACTTTCACTTGGAGTTTATTTTAGTTTTACATGAATAGATATTGGAGTTTTGTCCTGTTATTGACTTGGGACATCTGATGGATTTATATTCTCATGGATTACATCTCTTGGACATTAATTTTAAAGCAGGACCACAATGTTTTAAAATTGAGTTAGTTGCTTTATGAAGTAATGTTTCTCAAAGTTTGTTTTTCTTTATATTTTTCAGAGCTAGTAGTGACGATATGATCAGAGACAAAAACGCTGACGATCTCAACATATCAGACTCCCACTCTGAAGAGTTCTCAACAGAGGTAAGCACAACATTAATAACATATTCTTGAAAATAAACTTGGCGGATTCTTAGGTTTGGAGTAGAAGATTTGTCTTTAAGCAGGGAATGTCCCAGGAATGTCAGGATCATAAACTTCAGAATGGATGGTTTAATGTAAGATAAATAAGAAATGGGATCAGAAGAAGGATATGGTGAAATGATTCATGGCCAGTTACGAAACACATAGAGGCTTTATAAATGATTATTTATTCACGGACTTGGCTTGGTCGGTTCATTGCTTTGTGTTATGTAACCGAAGCACAGCTACTGGTTGTGGTGGAGAGATTATAGGTGGCAGCACCGTACAGACACAAGCCAAGCTCCTCCATCAGGCTACCAATAGCCACACACACAATCTCACACACACACACACACACTCTCTCTTATGGAAGAAACTCTGCCCCTTTGTAGTTCAGAATACATGTAAGCAAGTTTACAGGAACCCCCTCCCTTCTTCCCCCCCCTCCCCTAAGGGTATAGGTGTTTCTATAGACCTTATGGGCTGGCTGAGACGGGCTGAAGGACACACACACACTTTCATGCTTATGGACAAAGACACTTGATAGCTACTGAGGTATAGCTCTAATTGCCTTGGTCAAACACCTCAAGTGTCCTGAAAAAGCCATTAGTCACTGTTTGACCAGGATAAACTTGTGTTGTGTTTTAAGATATTTAAAGACTCTAATTAGACAGATTCCTGGGGAGTTAGTTGGTTTTGGTAGATTCTTAGCCCACATCAAAAAGAAGATAAAAAACGGGCCATTTTATGCTGTGTCCAAAAAGGCCAAGGAAATAGTTTTGGACTCTAACATGTGGAGAACAATCTGGACATTTTTGTGGATGTTATGAGAGTTATGAAGAAGTGGGACCTATTTTTGTGATGTCCCGATTGTTTTGTCTCCTCACATAAATCGTGTTATTGTTGTGTGGCCTGTGAAACGGTCTTGTCAGTTTTAAATTGCACAGACAAAATCTCACGAGAAAATAGCTCCATTGTAAAAAAGTTTGAGAGTGTGCTAACATGGTTGACCTTCTCTGACCAAAAAATGTTAATTCCACAGCAAGGGCTCTCTTAGGGGATAGTTATGCCAGGTCTTTTTTCCCCATAAGGACAAGGTCGCGGCACATAAACAGGTTAACATCACCTTTAAGAAGTGTTCTCAAAACTTTTTCAGACCCCCAAATGGCAAACTTTGCTAAATTGCTGCATGTGGGTATGATTAGAGAAAGCATCTCAACAATACACAGACATTCTTATGATTAAATCTAATCCTCTCTCTATTGTCAAAGTGTCATCTTTATCTGACTATGGACGATCTATATGACAAGCTGAAAAATATTTCTGAAATATTCAAAATATGGAATTTTGAGTGAAAATTAAATGTTATCTTTTAAGTACCAAAAAAAATGTGGGGTTGGCATTTATTTAAGAACAAGATCTGTCTGATTGAAAGCAGGTCATGGAATTCTCTAAATGTGGCAATAATTTATTTGCTCAGACATGCTGAATATTTTTGCACCTGGAAGCAGGGACTATAACTCATTTATAATTGGCCCGCTCTCCAGTTTCACTGATTCACTTCCAATCAATCCACACAGACTCATGGCATCACAATAAATCTGTCCGTTCAATTTGATCACTTCGATACATTCTAACAAGGAAAATATCCAGGCCTTAAAAAATCAGCTTGAATATGGTGGATGCAATACAAGCTTTATTTTAAGATTTCACTCCTAACAGATATTGAATATCTTCTATAAAATGTTTTAAAACATAATTACACAAAATGATATGAATATGATATAAATGTTTAGTTTGTTGAGAGTGGAATTGGTTAACCAGGTTTTTATTGTGGATATTCACTTGTAAATGGAAAGGGTAAAATGCATGTTAAAATCACATATTATTTAATGCATGAAAAAAAGACCAACTATCACTGTGATATGCAGGTAAATAGGCGTCAAGCTGTGAACTCAGTTCTCATTGGAGGATGAACATAATCTTGAGAAAAGTGAGAAAAACACCTGTCTGAAAGGGGGAGGGATTAACAGCTGATAAACAAACTTCTCATAAACAGCTGGTTGTCAATGGGGGAAGGGAGGGGGTTGAAAACAGTATGTTAGAATATCATCTCCGAGTTAAAAGGATTAGGTTGGCTGAAATAAAACATTATGATTTTTGAAGAAAGTTTATTTGAAGGGTGAGAAAAACCTTATGAATGCCTGGATAAATACAAGTACTTAGTATATTTTACTGGTCAGTATGATAAATTTGATTGCCTTGTGCCCCTGGTAGGGGAGATGGCCACAATTAGCCTGGTTATTTCATTGTTAGCATATTGTATATCAATTAGCACTCTAACTCAGAGAATGTACATCTGTCACTTGATGGGCCTCAAGTATCATTGAGGGGCCCTGAAGGGTTATTGAATCTCCATAAAGTTTTTTGACAACTCGGCCAAATTTTTCGCTTAATTTAAAATTTTTTTTTACCTTTATTTGATATAGTAAGTGTTATATTTGATATAGTAGTACTTTCTGATAAATATTTGTTGAAAAAAATCTGACTGAGTATTTTACATTTTGAATAATCTGACAAATATATCAGATTATAAAAAATCTGATAAATATATTATATTATAAGTAATCATCTTTTTGTTTCGTTTTAGTTTCCTGATGGAATGAAGACTTTTCCCTGCGAGAATTGCGACAAAATCTTCACCGACCCGAGCAACCTCCAGAGACACATCCGATCTCAGCACGTTGGCGCGCGTTGCCACGCGTGCTCCGACTGCGGCAAGACGTTCGCCACTTCATCCGGGCTCAAACAACACCAGCACATCCACTCTTCTGTAAAACCGTTCCAGGTAATGCTCGCCTCCAATGCTCGCCTCCAATGCAGTTTTCATAATAATTCATTATCTTATAGAATTTTCACATTGTCATTAATATTCCAAGGTAAAAAAATAGGTTAATAAAATTATTAAAGATATAAAATAAGAAATAAATTCATGATAAATGGAAGCACAAAATGATTGTTGCATACATTGTTAATATAAGTATGTTGTTTGATATGTTTGCAGTGCGAGGTGTGTTTGAAAGCCTATACCCAGTTCTCCAACCTGTGCCGACACAAGCGGATGCACGCCGACTGCCGCCAGCAGATCAAGTGCAAAGACTGCGGTCAGGCATTCAGCACTATGACGTCACTCAGCAAACACAAGAGGTTCTGCGAGGGAATCCTACGAAATGGTGCTCGTTTCAACCTCCCAGGGCCCCCAGAGGTCAAGACCTCTCCGGTGGTCAGTCCCACCAGCCCGGCAGCTGCCCTCACGGCCGCGTATATGAACTTCTACGGGCCCCGCCCACCATTCCCGTTTTATCCGCCGATCGGCCCAGGATTCCCAATGTTCCCACCAGGGCACCCCCTGGCAGCAGGACTTCACCACAGTATGATTGCAGAACACAACAAACTCTCTACCTCACTCTCTCCAAAACCTCCATTATCACCCGCCTCCAGCATCCCCAACTCAACCGGAACAGACATCAAAATGGAGAAAGAGTTCTCCGATGGGTCAAACATGTCAGATCTCAGCTCAGCAAGCGATCTGGACACGACTGGTTCCGATGTGGAGTCGGAGACCGGAAGTTCTGATCGCAAAATGGAAAGACATGGTACACCAAACGGCATCGCAGTTCCACTGGCCGAGTCCACTCCCAAGTCAGAGAAACCCAAATCTGACGACTCTGCTGCCTGCGACCTGTCGCTGGGAACAACCAAAGAATCCTCAAAGAAGTCTGATTCCACGGATGGACCTTTTGACCTGTCAAAATCCTCCAGTGGCATTTCTGGAGATCAACCTCTTGACCTCAGTGTGAAGGTCAAGACCGAGGTCACGCCAGACAACACCCCTCGTAAGACGCACATATTTGGGGACGAACCTAGTTCCAAGAAACAGCCTCCAGTGGTGGAGTCACCGGAGCCTCCAAAACCGGTAGTGGTGGAACCCATACCGGAAAAGAAGCCTCTACACTTTGCTTATCAAGGGATTCCCAACCACCTAGCCATGGAGCAGATGTTGAGGGCGTCAGCCGACAAGGAGAAGATGCAGCAGATGATACAGATGCAGCAGGAGACGGCGCGTATGATGGCGTTTGGCCCGCGCATCCCGCTGCCGAACCCCGCCTTCCAGGCCATGGGAATGCCATTCCTGGGTCGCGGAGACATGAAGATGATGCCGCCCATGATGAGCAAGATGGACGCCTTCCCCATGAACCCGGGAATGAGCAAACTCAAGGAACGCTACTCCTGCAAGTTCTGTGGCAAGATCTTCCCCCGGTCGGCCAACCTGACCCGCCACCTGAGGACGCATACTGGCGAGCAGCCGTATAAGTGCAAGTACTGCGAGCGCTCGTTCTCTATCTCCTCAAACCTGCAGCGCCATGTCCGCAACATCCACAACAAGGAGAAACCCTTCAAGTGTCCGCTGTGCGACCGTTGCTTCGGTCAGCAAACAAACTTGGACCGTCACCTCAAGAAGCACGAGTCCGAGGGACCCAATGTTATGGACTCGCCCCCACCAGCCGAGCATGAGCTTGATGAAAAAGAGGAATCCTACTTTGACGAGATCCGCAACTTCATTGGAAAGGCGACGGAAAGTGGTGAGACAAGTCCCAAGAAAGACTATGACCGTATCGATGCTAACTTCTCAATCACTGCCCAGATTGAGAAGCAGAATCAGTTAAACGAAAAGAGGGGATACGATGGAGATGAAGAAGACGAGGAAAACGACGCCAAAAAACAAAGATTAGACAATAACAATTTGGAGGATGCTGAGGTGGCTAAAACAATGGGGTCCTTCACAAACGGTTTCCATAACAACGACGAGGACGATGATGAAGACAATGGGGAGTCTGATAGTTTAAAAGGTGCAGTTCCGGTACACATGGTGACGCCACTAGCCTGTTCGACTTAACATTTTGTAAAGATAACAAATTCTTTCAGAGTATGTTAATTATGTGACTGTGGGTTGTTAGGGTATCACCACACAGGCTGTGGACAATGGTTGCCGTGGAAACAAAACTCAGAAAATCAAAATATTTAATATTATAGACATTTATACGTAATATAACCACGGTGTGTTAGGGAGGGGGATATACTAACCCTGTACATTTGTTTTTGTGTTATGAATGATGGTCAAGCTGACTCATCTCTTGTAAAATATATTGTTATTGTGAATATCACAGATTGGTTGCCATGGTTACCTGTCAGAATCCATGGCAACAGAATGTGTATGTATGAGTGAATGTTATCTTCATCATGTGGTGGAATGATAAGTTGACGAATGAGAAGTTTGACAGAAACTTTATCCCAAAGATTGAACTTTTGCAAAAAAAAAAGTTACAATGCGAGAAATCAAAACAAAGAGCTTTCCCTGACTCTTCAATATTAGTTTCACACAAAAAGATGGGATATATAAATCTCAGAATTATGAGATAAAGATGCATATATATCTGCATTATCAGAGTCAACTAGTCATCACAAATAATCTATGCAGAACAAGCGATAATCATTATTATATTGGTATCATTCCTTTCACATCAGATCGTGGCAGGAATGTTGATAGCAACAACTAACTGTTGTTTGTTTCAAACTGTAAAAATCATTGTGTTTATTTGCATTCCTGTATGTATACATTTCACTTCAAATGGAAAATTCTAGTTATGATTATGCATAATAGAAAAGTATGAGTTTGTTAAAGCATAAAAAACACAAGTAAACTGAGAAATAATGGGGTAAAAATATAATGGACTTTCCCATTACAAAAACATGTATTGGTGATTTCATTATTTGGTTACTGGGAGTGAGATACAAAATTTGTATAGATTCTGAAAAGAAATGCCAAAAATTCTATTTTGTTAGTACCATCTTTAGCCATACCCGTCTCCATGTGATATTATTGTTGTACAAAATGAGTTGGAAATAAGACCTCAGCTCTGCCTCTGGCGCCACTTATGTTTCTTGGGTAGATTGGTGGGAATGTTTGCAGTGATCTATCGTAGAAAAAAATCTTTATTCTTTATTTAGAAATTTAACAATGCACTGATATATAGTTGTAGCAAAAATCTGAAACCTTTCTTGACAGTCAAAAAAAGGAAGACTTTTTAAATTGTGTGAATGTAAGGCAAGACCCAAATATTTATTAAATAGACTGTTCCATGAACTATGGCCGGAAGAGTCTATGTTTCATGGTAGGGGTGCTCAGAATCTCAAGTAATGTTGCCTATATTTGCCTCATGAATTGAAACTTCAAGAAAGACAAAATCTCACCAGACAGGAAAAGAAAATTGTATTTTACAAAATATCTTGCCAAATTTCTGAATATTTCCCCAAAAATATAATCTTGCCATGTCCATGTATTGTAGTTTTTGCGTTCATTTGATGATCTGATTTTTAAAAGGATTTCTTTCTTCAGAAGTTGAGAGGTCCTCGTCAGCTGGAAATAGATCTTTTGCTGAATAGTTTAGATGTTATGAGAAGCTTTATTTCGACAGGCAGCAGCAATACCACAAATACTTGCAAGTAATATCCAACCAATATGAAAACCAGTTGGAGATTCGATTTTTTAACCATCAATAGTTTGAGTGTGTATATCTTTTGAATTAACTGTCAAATTTTGGAGTAAAAATGAAGGAGTGAATTTCACAAAGACTGATTTTGGAAACGATAAACAAATCAAACAATGATTTCTGATTTTGAAAAAAAAAATCAAAAGTATTACTAAACGAGAAGAAGAATCAATTTTGGCACATATTCATGTTGACCTTGACCGACATCATCTGACCTTGACCTCATCAGGAGTGATGGGCACCAGTCACTAGTAAAGGAAAGACTTCTGAAATACTAGTCACGTATTATGATTGGTTTAGAGAAAATGTATTTTCCTAAATGGACAATTTAAATCTAGTCTTTATGTATCTGTAAGATTTCAACACTGATCTTGCCAAGTGGAAGCTGAAGAGTATTTCACAAGTCAATGTATTTGCTCCAAATGTTTAGTCTTGCCACTAAACTTTGATAAGTCTTCATTGTCAATCTACAAACATGATTCGTTTTTAGTTTTTTTATCAAAAAATTAAAGAGTGATTCTTTTGTGTATCATTTCTGTTAAACAATGGGAATTATGGATTTGTATTCAGACTTGTGCCTTACTTAAGTTGAGATTGTTGATTAGATTTATTCCATGTATGTTTTGTAAAGGAGTTATTTTGTGGAACACCTGTGCATGCATTTTGTTACATAGAGTAAGATTTTTGGTATTATATTTCAAAAAGTGATGGATACATTTTACTGTGAGTAAATCTCAGTAAAATAATTGCAAGCGTTTTTCATAAAAGCAGGATGATTTATTGTGAGATGTATTTATATATATATATATAAAGAAATATATATATATACCAAAGCAATATTATGATTTCACAGTCTGATAAGCAAGAATGGTTTCAAATGAAGTTCAGTTCTGTTTAGACAGTGCTGGAAGTACAGTGCTGGAAGTACAGTACTGGAAGTCCAGTGCTGGAAGTACAGTGCTGATGCATAGTTTTCTTTGGGCCAAGGTGGTGACTGGCATTTGGCCTTAATGTTTCTGTACCTGATTCGATATTCATGATGGAAAAGATGGTGACCAGGTTTTGTTGTTGGCCTAGTTCAGCTGTAATTCAGGTTCAAAATGACAATCAATCTAAAAAAACAACTGTTCACAAAATGTATTTGCCAAGTTGTATGCAACCGAAATGGTCTGCAAAAAAGGTATTTATGAAATATTTAAAACGTGAAAAAGTCACGCAGCTTCAAGCTGACTGAGGTATCAATATAGTAATCAACAGGTCATTTCTCTAAGAATATTTATGATTATATTATTATTATTATTTGAATTGTACAAAATGATTGCCGATTTCCATGTTAATTCAGATGTCTATGACATGTCTGCTGTTTCGCTATTAGGTTGTTGTGATGAAATAAACATGTGAAACTGGAATATAGCTTTTTGTTTTGATATAAAGATTTCCCCATCAATTGGCTTTGTAGATATGTTTAAAGCTGAGTTATTTGAATAGAATTTCAGCAGCATTGCTAGCCTTGCCATGGTCAAGAAGATCAAAATTAGAAAAATGATTGGTTTTATCTTTATATCTTTTAACTGAAAATTCCTCTATTAGTTCCTTGTGTGTTTCAAAAAAATATATTTTGAGGGATTTATTTCATGGATGACAAAAAAAATGACCTGGAGGTCTCTGGAGGTTTTTATCCTGTCAAGTCATTACTATATATTTTATTCATACACCCACAAGTAGCACCAAAAGACATCAGTGAGTAACCAGGTAGTAACCATGAACTCCACCCAGATAGTAACCAAGAGCAACATCCGGGCAGTAACCATGAACAGCACCCAGGTAGTAACCATTAACTCCACCCAAGTAGTAACCATGAACTCCACACAGGTAGTAACCATAAACAGCACCCAGGTAGTAACCATGAACAACACCCAGGCAGTAACCATGAACACCACCCAGGTAGTAACCATGAACAGCACCCAGGTAGTAACCATGAATTCCATCCAGGTAGTAACCATGAATTCCATCCAGGTAGTAACCATGAACAGCACCCAGGTAGTAACCAAGAGCAACACCCTGGTAGTAACCATGAACAGCACCCAGGCAGTGACCATGAACAACACCCAGGTAGTAACCATGAACACCACCCAGGTAGTAACCATGAACACCACCCAGGCAGTAACCATGAACTCCACACAGGTAGTAACCATGAACAACACCCAGGTAGTAACCATGAACAACACCCAGGTAGTAACCATGAACAACACCCAGGTAGTAACCATGAACAACACCCAGGTAGTAACCATGAACACCACCAAGGTAGTAACCACAAAAAGGCTTCATTAAGCTAATAACCATTAACAACACCTGATGTAGTAACTAGGGGCGAAACAAAGGCAATCACCATGAGAGGACATCACCTCATGTAGTAACCATGAGATGCAGTAACCATGAGATGCAGTAACCATGAGATGCAGTAACCATGAGATGCAGTAACCATGAGATGCAGTAACCACGAGATGCAGTAACCACGAGATGCAGTAACCACGAGATGCTGTAACCACGAGATGCAGTAACCACGAGATGCAGTAACCACGAGATGCAGTAACCACGAGATGCAGTAACCACAAGATGCAGTAACAACAAGATGCAGTAATCATAGGAAGATATCACCCAAGTTGTATCTAGTGACAACACCCCAAGCATATATGAATAAATCCAGATAGTAACCAGATAGTAACCAGAAAGTAACTTTTATGGAACTAGTTAGTATCTTGCCCAAAATAGTTGCCTGAATTATTTTTTATTTTACTTTTGTTTAGAACACTCAAGGTTAAGTTTTAATCTCAATCTATTCCAATAGAAGTGCCTGCATTTCTGTATATTGAATGCCCCATCCCCCTCTCCATGAGGTGATAGACTATGCAGTCCAATCTATATATAGGACTATCAAGGACATCTCGTTGCAATGGGTTTGTGCAGTGGGCGAATAATGTCACTATTATGGAGGGTTTGCTCTGATTGGTTGACATAAATATGGAACAGGGAAACCCTAAACAACAACCACAAGTTCCAGTGACGTGTGACCGGAATTCCGGGCAAAGGCATACGGGCACCTGCGAGCTGGTTTACTGTCCATATATATGGACATGTTATTACTGTCTAATGAGGTGACAAGTTTGCCTTTTCAACCTGCCTTTCATATTTTCCTTCAAAATGTTCTTTAAGGTGGCCTTTTAATTGTTATAGCATTGTAATAGCAACTTCTTTCGGGATTTAAAAAGCTATGAACTTGGAACTTATTCAAATTAAGACAAGATGAAGAGATAAAATTAACAAAGAAAGGTGTAAGCGGAACGACTTAGTGCTGCATTAGGAATTTAAGTATATTTTATAGACCTCGAGATTCTTCAGTTGTTCCGTTGTCACAGTTATGCTTTTGTGTCGCCTTTGTCTTGGTAGCGTCTCTCCGCCTCATTAGACAGCGAGATGGATGAGCAGACGACATTTCGGTGTCCAGTGAAATCTTGACCAATGGAGAAAAGATTGAAAAAATATCCGCAAAGTTTCCTGTCATTTGATTCTTGAGCACCTGTACCCTTTGTTTGGCCGCTGGGGGTCAGCACTCGGCAACCTTGTTAACCAAAAGGTCATCGTGAACATGGAGCGGAGTTCAGGACAATTCACTCTCAACATCTCATGGTTAATTCTCCATTTAATATATGCTCACAACCTTTTTTTTGAAATAATGACTTTAATTTGTATGCATTAAAAACAATAGTTTGTGATGCAATTTCCTCAAACCAAATCTATCCAGCAACAGCAGAACAGATATCAAATCGAGGATTTCCTAAAACAAATTAAACCAAAACTATGACATTGAAGGAGTTAATGGATAGAAAGGGACGCACTGTTTTGTAGTGTCGTTTTCTTTATCCATTCCATCTTGTCCTTTTCAGAAATGGAAACGTTTTGTAGGGCGATGTCTCATTTAGGAGGAATGCTCCCCCGAGTACGCTTATTGTTATTGGCCAAAGGAATAAAAAAGGGCTTCGGTTTCCTTTAAAGTCCTGTTGCGTCTTTTCTGGTCCAAGCGCCTGTGAAATTGCTAACAAGGTCCTAGTTACACATCAAAGTGGACCTTGTGACGGGCGGAAACTCGGCCAGGTTGATAAACACGAGCCATGGAATCAAAACCGCCGGATTGAAACTGTATGAGAAAAACCCTCTTGTGGGGTTGTAGCTATTATATATAACATATTTTATATCTTGAGAAAAGACCGTTGAAAGCTTGGCATTGTTGACCTGCAAGTGGCCTTCACTATATGTTTCTAAAAGTGTCCTTATCAGTGCTGAAAGTGTGTGCCCAATTATTAAATTCCCAAAAGAACATAATACATGGGTTATGATATGGAATTTTGTCAACGAAATTTCTCTTAATTGATTCTTATGCATGAGGCCTCTGATGCCCCAGAAAGTACTGTGTAAATTAAGATAAATAAATAGATAAATAAGCAAATAATGGATAAATGAATGAATGAAAGAAAATGCAATTAGATTTTTATGTTTGGATGAGACAAATACTTTCAAAAACTTTGCATATATGACAGAAATAAGTGCAACTTAAAAGTGTCTTTAAAACATAAATTATATGCATCTCATATGATTTTTTATCAAATAACTCCCAAGGTAATAACCAAATATGATATAGAAAAGTACAATCAACTTTTCAATATTTCTCTCATGTATGGAATCTTAATTCAGCAAACTTACAGAATGTTCATTATGACCCAATATATCTGATGGAATTTATCCCAGGAAGCGGCGTTGGAATGTTTGTGGTATATAAGGTTATTTTCCATCCCATTTTGCTTTATTCACAAAATGAAAAGGTGGCAAAATGTCCCCAAGGTTTAGCACATCATTTTCCTATCTTGTCTGTGTGATCTTCAGTCCAGTTTATTGCCCTTTTGACCTCGCTAGATTGCTGCAATGGAAGTTATATACATTGCTGTTTAATTTTGTCTATTTTACTTTAATAACTAAAATGCAGTAAAAACATATCTTTAGAATCATGCATTTTTCTCATAGATTCCTTAATTCATTATATATTACGATTTGTATTCAAACAATAGACGATTGGTTTGCCTGAGAGAAGAAATTCTTATAGTTTCCTCCCTAGCTTAATGACGATTTCAATTCCAATGGCATTTGTCAAAGGGTGTTATACTGTTGAATATCTGTGGGTTAAAATATTTTTATGGACTCTGTTAAGTTTGTTGTTTATTATGTTTCCTGATGTCAAGTTCATTTGGTGTATAGTTGAATGTGGCCCACTTTCATAAAAAATATATATATATACATATATCATTACGTTTTTCGGACTTTTTAAGACAGATTCCACTTATTGGACGAGGATAATACCCTTTTCAACAGATCTGAATAAGAGGGAAAATCGATGTTAAAGTGGTTTGAATTCGACATAACATTTTAACTATACATTAATAGTTCCAGATATGTCAATATTTGAACGTTTTCCCAGTCAAAGCGTCTCTCTGGAATTTTGCATCCCTTATGCCTCTTTTCAACGTATGTCATTTTATGGTCAATTACATGGTTTGGAAACAAGAGAACAGTTTTGATAAATTTCTGCAGAAATGGTAACGCATTTGTGATATGTCAGTTAAGAATGTTTTTGTCTGCTCAAAGCCAACCATGAACATTTAGCTTTTTCAGACCTAGCCTGTGTGTCCATAATTTAACCCTTTTTATCTCTATTATTTTGTGTCATCATTTACCCCCTAGTTGATCGCTGGCTATTAGTTCCACCACGGTTATCTATGAATGGCCATAACTGCGGATGAACAATAGCGGACATTGCTCATGGGTCGTCTGCTACAGTTAAATATCCAGTATTGCACCTCTCTTTATCGTCTGCTCGACATCTGCACGCAAAGAAACACAATTTTGAAGAAATCTTTTAGGGTAATTGCATTGCATGATTTTTTTTCAAGAAGCAGTACACAAACAAGTGTTTTGGACAGGATTTCTTCAAATTGTTAGGTCTGTGGTGTGTTGTTCTTTTGTACCGGCAAAAGGTATCGTTTTCGCGCCCACTTTCACCACATAATGACCAGCGCGTTGTTTCGTGGGTGATGACAGAGCAGACGACACCTCACCTGTCTCCCGCCACCTGCATAGTTTGTCGTCTCACCTGCAAACATTAAAGCAAAACCCACTAATTTGAGCTAGCTTCCAGCAGAATATCGTCTCTTCTTAATTAACGGCTACTAATTAACAGAAAAAAACATAGCCCCAGATCATTTGTCTCTGAAATGATTAGAGGTCTCAGTTTCAAATCCCTTCTTCAATGTTGACTACCACCCAACTAATGTAAATAAATAGATAAATAAATGATCCTACAAAAATTCCATATATCTTATTACTACATCGATTATATTAATGGTAATTTTTTAGAAACGATTTACAAATTGTAAGAAAAGTTTGCATGACCGAAAACGTAAAATGACTGAAATTCACTCATCTCCGTCGCTAAACTGACCCTCATAGCAATAAAGAAGAGTTCATAAAGGAAGGAAACAGTCAAAAAGGTAACATCAAAGTTGCACAAATTGCATATGTTGTCACTGAAATATATTGAGAAACTGCCTTACTGTCTCTAAATGAAAATAAGTGCAAAGCTCTTTTGTTAACTTCATCAATATGATGCATGCCTACAATTGATGCGTTTTCATTTAATTTGACAGTCAAATAGACATGATACTGTTTTGTCTGTTAGGCACAATATGGTGGGTTAATATGGTAAATAATCATAAGATGCCCTTTTGTTTGCTTGGTGCCGGGTGATATACAGCGGATAGATGTGCTTTTTTACTTGTTAAATGTGTTCTTCTTCTAGGTACAATATTATTTCTTAAATGAGTAAATCAGAGTCATTTTAGAGCAGCATCTTGTTCACATTGTATGATTTCTATTCAGAAAAGGTCATTAGCACCGTCGTTAATTTCCCATTTCCAATTACCATTGTTTATTCTGAGTCGCTTAAGAGATGCATGCAACGGTTTTCAGGATTTGTGGCTCTGTCATTTGAACCATGTTTCTGAACATCAAGGGCCTCATCCAATTAGAGTACAGGTGTACTGTCAGCGATTATTTTGCCTACTTGCTCTCGTCTTCATACCATACGGTACCAGCTCTATTGTAGCATGCCCTTCTATTATTACAGTAATAGTTATCTTTTAGGTCCGTTTGGTGCCCACCAGGGGTCGCTGTTTGACCTAGAGGAGACAAGAAAGGTCATTGGTTGAGATAATGAGCTGACAGGGCATCACACATATGCTAACGTCTCTCCGCATCAAGTCACTCGTCTCTGAACCTCGCCCAGTCAACTAGTAATATGGCCGCTCCTCACAGACACTTTTGCAAAAATAACACAAAAATATATTTTCCATCCAAAAATATATGGACAAAATTCATTCCTAAACACATTTGTAAGATTATTCATATTAAAAGTAACCCAAAATACAAGCTCAAATTGAGTGAACTGATTTTCTTCGAGTTTTATCGTGAGGGCGAAATGGGACATGTGTTGAAAGCAGACGACATTTAAGTTGTTATTTTCTTATCTCCTATTACAAACTCCGTGTATGATTAGGTAATTCAGATGTGTCATTTTCTCGAAAACTGATACCTGGACCTCTGTCTTCTTTTGATCAGGGATGTGTAAAGATACACAAAGAAATGAATTGTACAACAAAACTATATAAATATCACACATGGAATCTTCAATGGGCTTTATAAATACAAATGTTACAAAATGTGATATGGCTACGAAAACACATGTAATGTATTTAAGATAGAGGAGATTTTTTCTCACATTTGATATATTTGTGTCTAAATATGTCTGAAGAGATTATTTGAAATAAAGTGTGTGAGGGTAATTTCGGCTACTATTATAGTATTCTTCAATTAATGAAAACCATTATCAAAATCAAATTTCAAATACATTTTAGTTGTCAAGACACTCGAGTCGTCTTATAAAAGAACAGAAGAAACTTTAGTCTCAATTTACATACTTCAAACCAGAAGATCTTCTCCAGTGTCCAAAATATTTGCCAGATTATTCTCCTTTATCTCATTGTACATCAAAAGACATGTTGATCTTTGCTTTTGAGGGGACATGATAATGTGTATAAATCTACATAAATGTTTCCTTTGTTGCCACATTCCAGAGAGCCCAGGTCAAAGAAAAGGTCACAGTACCCCAGGGGTGAGAGGGTAACATTTATCCCCTCTTCAGATAATGCCCCATAATACCACAATAACTATACCCCATCATCCCATTCACCCCTGGATAAGATAAATACCCCCAACACGGGACTAAAAATGACATTGATGGTATGTGGTCAAGATTTGCTCAAGGGCATATGTATTACTGGTCATTTTCCACTTGCATTGATTCTGTTTGATCTTTCTAAACATGTGTGGAGGAAAAGATAAGGTGCCATTTTGACGTAGTAAAAGAGATACACATACATTGAAATTCAATAATCTGAATAACATGTTGTCTGGGACCCGACCCAAATCATGATCTATTCCTACTTGTATGATTGAGACGGAACCCAGTCTGTATAACATGTTTCAATCATTGACATCCCAAAAAGCTTTCACATTTTACTTTCGTATTCACTGAAACTGAGAGTTGATTGCTCTCAGACTGAAAACACTATGATGAGAAATCAATCCGCATTCATCAAATACGTGATTCAACAAAATGTATTTATTTCTAGTCACAGTATGACATGTTATTCTCTGTTAGAATTCAAGAATGTGAAAATTGTCCAAAGAGGAGCAACTGGATATTTTAGATGGTCAACAGTATAAGACACGAGTGACAAGATCATGATATGAATCTGCGAGTTCCTGTGAGTGTCGGCAGTATTTATTGTCCCCTCTATTGTTGTTCTCCATTGTGGTAACAGTGGAGGACTGAAGATGTGCACTTAACATGTCCACAGTAACAACCACCCGTATTTTTGAGGGGTTATTATTCCTTGACAAAAGGTCAACCATGGCTTGTAAAATGCACTATTTTCCGGCTCAAGAAACATGGAACCTTCACGTGAGCTGGTAACAATGCAGTGTTTTGACATGACAAAAGTTTGGATAATTTATGTACAAAATCGAAACCATTTGATATTCTGGTGGGATTCTTGTGATAAGTCCTTTATAGTCATATTTTATATATATATATATATATATATATATATATATATATATATATAAACAGAACAAAAAATATGTTTATCAAATCACATTCATGGTTGACATGAGCAAAAATTTGCCACCCACATAGATAATGCCTTTCCACGTTTTCTTCGAAATTATATTCCAGTTGACTTTTGTAAATTACTTTAGAGTTCACAGTAATGTGGGTCCTGACAAACCTCTGTCAGTGAATTCATCTCTCTGTGTTCGCTATTGAAAGTTTAAGTGGATAGCGGGCATCGATCAAATATTAGCAAAAAAATGTCTGCGTTTCTTCTCACAGTAAAGTACGTTATCAATTTCTCTAATTTGAAAACAGCTTGAAATATAAACTCATATAAATATTATTTTGCAGCTAAATGTATCATGCAAATTTATTAATGATATATTAATGATAGTCTAAATATTTCCCACAAAATAATTATATATGAAATATACTAAAGGCATCATGTGAAATCGCTGACCATTGGCAGATTCCCATAAAAGATAATACCAGGTATTGATAGGAAAGTCTTTGATGGGGCAATAAAAAGAACATGCTGGCAAAACAAATCACAATTTTTGTGTTACCGGGAAAATCATTTGTGGTGGTTGGAACCAAGCTGTGAAAGTGCTGATACCAAGATGGCCGATAGTTGGTCGAAGATTACATCAAAATCCTTAAGGGCCTGACAGGTAATGAGCAAAAAAAACTGAGGTGATAAACTGTACACATTTTTCTTCACTTAAAATGCACTGGGGGCATCAATAGTTATTGAATTAATTTTAGAAACATCATGATCATATATTTATTTGTTGCATAATTAAATAGAAAATAGTTAAATATTAAACAGTTTTGCAGAAGGTATAAAGGTATTGCACAGATCGTTTAAATACAACTTACACCTTTTCTACAATTTCCTTTCTTCTTAAGTTTCAGGTGAACAAAGAACGAGATTTACTGATAAGCCAGGTGATTTTAAACTTTTTATTTTTGTAAAAGAATAGAGTGGTTGCCTGCAAGCGTTTGTCTGGCCACTGACCACGAGGTCCATCCTCCCATAGAAAGCAGACAATCTTAGCATCTTCCTGGGGGTCACAACAGGTGCAGAGAGAGCCCCATATCGCACTGAGTGAGGCTATGGTGTCGTGAACACCTTAAACATCTGATGAGCAGTCTGTCATAAAGATGCCATCTTAACTGGAAAAAATAACTGACCACTTTTTATTGACTTAAAGAGAGCAAAATTTAGCCCAAAGTTCTCTGCAAGACAAAAGAGAAGATGTCAAATTTGCTGAAAGGAATATATAAATGAGGCCATTTTGCCGTCTTCAATTGCTTGCACTTCCCCTGTGCTGGGGGTCCCGGAATTCATGGACCATCACTGGAGTTGCCTGTCCGGAAAGCTTTCACGTCTTCTGGTCGTGTTTTTTCATCCTCAAAGCCATTCTGCGCATGAATATCTCAGATGAGACGCCTACGGTGACCATCAGATGGGGAGATGGTGGATGGAATTATTTTGTGTGGCGGATCCACACCCCCATTCACCGTCACAGTGTGGATCCCACAGGAACCATTTCACTTGATGATGTATCGCTCCGCCTCATGCAATTGGCCAATCTAATCTTGAGGGATGTCACTATGAGCGGTGACTACCAGACCAAAACTCTATAACACACTATCAGTTTATTACCATTTATGATCCTCCCCTTTCATGTCTATTGTTTTTAAGCAAACCTAAATCAAATCTGGTAAAATATAAAAGTGCCATATATAACGGTCAAAATAAACACGTGTACCACAAGGCAGGCGGATGCGTTTGGATATATTTTTCCTGTTGGCGCCTCTATATCATAGTTATCTAGTTAACAGCTTGTGGCTTCTGTTAACTACATCTACTTTTAATTAAGTGAACTACGGGCGATTTGCTGATGGTTCCATTTGGGGGATATCTGATGTTCCATTGATGCCATGTCTGATGGATCTGTTGACGGCATTTCTGATGGTTCTGTTGATGACATTTCTGATGTTTCTGTTGATGGCATGTATGATGTTTCTGTTGATGACATTTCTGATGGTTCTGTTGATGGCATGTCTGATAATCCTGTTGATGGCATGTCTGATGGTTCTGTTGATGGCATGTCTGATGTTTCTGTTGATGGCATGTCTGGTGGTTCTGTTGATGGCATGTCTGATGGCTCTGTTATTGGCATGTCTGATGGTTCTGTTGACGGCATTTCTGATGGTTCTGTTGATGACATGTCTGATGGTTCTGTTGATGGCATATCTGATGGTTCTGTTGATGGTATGTCTGATGTTCCTGTTGATGGCATGTCTGATGGTTCTGTTGATGGCATACCTGATGGTTCTGTTGATGGCATGTCTGATGGTTCTGTTGATGGCATATCTGATGGTTCTGTTGATGGCATGTCTGATGGTTCTGTTGATGGCATGTCTGATGTTCCTGTTGATGGCATGTCTGATGGTTCTGTTGATGGCATGTCTGATGGTTCTGTTGACGGCATGTCTAATGGTTCTGTTGATGGCATTTCTGATGTTCCTGTTGATGGTATATCTGATGGTTCTGTTGATGGCATATTGGATGGTTCTGTTGATGGCATGTCTGATGGTTCTGTTGATGGCATGTCTGATGTTCCTGTTGATGGCATGTCTGATGGTTCTGTTGATGGCATGTCTGATGGTTCTGTTGATGGCATGTCTGATGGTTCTGTTGATGACATATCTGAGGGTTCTGTTGATGGTATATCTGATGGTTCTGTTGATGGCATATTGGATGGTTCTGTTGATGGCATATCTGATGGTTCTGTTGGTGGCATGTCTGATGGTTCTGTTGATGGCATATCTGATGGTTCTGTTGATGGTATGTCTGATGGTTCTGTTGATGGCATATTGGATGGTTCTGTTGATGGCATATCTGATGGTTCTGTTGGTGGCATGTCTGATGGTTCTGTTGATGGCATATCTGATGGTTCTGTTGGTGGCATGTCTGATGGTTCTGTTGATGGCATATCTGATGGTTCTGTTGATGGTATGTCTGATGGTTCTGTTGATGGCATATCTGATGGTTCTGTTGATGACATATCTGAGGGTTCTGTTGATGGTATGTCTGATGGTTCTGTTGATGGCATTTCTGATGTTCCTGTTGATGGCATGTCTGATGGTTCTGTTGATGGCATGTCTGATGGTTCTGTTGATGGCATATCTGATGGTTCTGTTGATGGTATGTCTGATGGTTCTGTTGATGACATATCTGAGGGTTCTGTTGATGGTATGTCTGATGGTTCTGTTGATGACATATCTGAGGGTTCTGTTGATGGTATATCTGATGGTTCTGTTGATGGCATGTCTGATGGTTCTGTTGATGGCATGTCTGATGGTTCTGTTGATGGCATATCTGATGGTTCTGTTGATGGTATGTCTGATGGTTCTGTTGATGACATATCTGAGGGTTCTGTTGATGGTATGTCTGATGGTTCTGTTGATGACATATCTGAGGGTTCTGTTGATGGTATATCTGATGGTTCTGTTGATGGCATATTGGATGGTTCTGTTGATGGCATATCTGATGGTTCTGTTGGTGGCATGTCTGATGTTCCTGTTGATGGCATGTCTGATGGTTCTGTTGATGGCATGTCTGATAGTTCTGTTGATGGCATATTGGATGGTTCTGTTGATGGTATGTCTGATGGTTCTGTTGATGACATATCTGAGGGTTCTGTTGATGGTATATCTGATGGTTCTGTTGATGGCATGTCTGATGGTTCTGTTGATGGCATGTCTGATGGTTCTGTTGATGGCATATCTGATGGTTCTGTTGATGGTATGTCTGATGGTTCTGTTGATGACATATCTGAGGGTTCTGTTGATGGTATGTCTGATGGTTCTGTTGATGACATATCTGAGGGTTCTGTTGATGGTATATCTGATGGTTCTGTTGATGGCATATTGGATGGTTCTGTTGATGGCATATCTGATGGTTCTGTTGGTGGCATGTCTGATGTTCCTGTTGATGGCATGTCTGATGGTTCTGTTGATGGCATGTCTGATAGTTCTGTTGATGGCATATTGGATGGTTCTGTTGATGGTATGTCTGATGGTTCTGTTGATGGCATGTCTGATGGTTCTGTTGATGGCATGTCTGATGGTTCTGTTGATGGCATGTCTGATGGTTCTGTTGATGGCATGTCTGATGGTTCTGTTGATGGTATGTCTGATGGTTCTGTTGATGGCATGTCTGATGGTTCTGTTGATGGCATGTCTGATGGTTCTGTTGATGGCATGTCTGATGGTTCTGTTGATGGCATGTCTGATGGTTCTGTTGATGGCATGTCTGATGGTTCTGTTGATGGTATGTCTGATGGTTCTGTTGATGGCATGTCTGATGGTTCTGTTGATGGCATGTCTGATGGTTCTGTTGATGGCATGTCTGATGGTTCTGTTGATGGCATGTCTGATGGTTCTGTTGATGGCATATCTGATGGTTCTGTTAATGGCATATCTGATGGTTCTGTTGATGGTATGTCTGATGGTTCTGTTGATGGCATATCGGATGGTCCTGTTGGTACGTTGTATATAACCCTGACTGAACTACATGATTTCCTGGCAGACAAGAATACTCATGCAATGATCGATATTGTTTTGTCCACACAACTTGTCTCTATTCAAATGTAAAGTACAAGTCAATTTTGGAAATAGCCTGATGCTAAAAACATCCCATTTTGGCAGATAGTACAAGTACAAGGAGCAGACTCCCTGTGATCAATAAAATCTAATCTCTGATCACTTAGCTCCATCGCATGTGGTACAAACATAGGTTTTTGGCAAATAAATCCATTTCTCCAGATTAAATATCATAAACAAGACAACAGAATAAACAAAAACTCGGGATTGCCCAGAGAATGTGTGATTAGTTTTGTTTATGTGTTTACTTAATTCAAAGATTCAGAATTTATTTGAGTTCACAAATGGAATTCCATGGATATTGTGCTCAGGGCTCAGTGCTCGGTGGTTTACATCATGCTCAAAGCATGACCATGTAAACAAAAGATAACATTTCACTCATTGAAAGGAATAGGGCATTGAGTCCCAGTGGCAGACTATTATCTGACTTGAAAGCACGGTCATTGTTACAATTTTAATAAATAAACATTAGTAAGTTGCACCACAATAACTGTATCCTACAATCTCATCTAAAAGTCAGTTATTCATAAACTAATTCAGCTTTTTACGATTTCTTTGATTCTATATTCAGGTATCGTATGCTACATTCAACATATTTTGTGGGAATACTAATAGTTTACTGAAAGCGATAACGCTTTGCTGGAACATTTAGATATCTGGTTTGTGGAACAATGTGAATATTTAGTAAAACCCCTTAACAAGCCTCCGCAAAGCTACTCTGGTCTATGCACGGACGGACCTCACTTTGGCGTGACTACCATCAACTATGTCATGTCGGCCCATAGTTGTCATCCACAGTTCCGCTTTTTAGAGGCTTTTATGACAAAGTCTCGTGCACACGAGAAGATCGCACGAGACTTGAGTAGTAGTAGAGATGCCAGCTTCTTGCCATCACTGCAGGCATGTTACCGCTGAGCACCTCTAAGAGGAAAGGCCCTCTCGTCAAATGCATTTTGTACAAATTGACCTTTTTTGGTGGGATCTTTAGGGCATTTCCTCCAATGTCAGAATCGAAGATATTTTTTTGTGTTTGATAATATTCCGTGAAATACACAAGTATGCAACCATGAGAAGTGTCTAAAACTGAAATGATCTGCGTCTTATTCAGCCTCGATTTGGTGAAATTATGGAAATTGTTGCCTACTTGCATCCATTAAACTGTCAGCACGTCTTCCCTCTGATATGAGCATCTGTGGTAGAGGCACAAACTCAGAGAGACTTTGTGACATTCTGTGATGTCACTCACGAAGGCCTAGTCTGCAGACACCTCCCTATTTCCCCATCACAACCCCCCATCATTTATTCCATTTCTCATCTCTGGTTGTGACCCCGCGATAAAACTCGTCACAATTATGCACATCAGCCTCAGGATTAACAGTGCATGCCATCCATTAGACGCGCAACCATTTTGTTTTCGATGGCGTTCACTTCGATAATGACGATCAGGGGTTTTGCAGCGGGGCTCCCCGTGCAGCGTCCAGTGTCATGAGACTTTGATGTTGCTGCTTGGAGCGTGCTGTAAAGTGTCATGTCAGCGTCTGCCTTCCCGTGATGCATCAGTTTCCTCTCCAAGATGGAATTCATTTCATCCCGCCTCTCCTGGACGTCACAACTCATCACCGCCCATATCACGACATCCACCCCCAACACAAAAACTTACACACCAACTTTTGGCAACAGCAAAATGGCTGCCAAGGAAAAGCAACTGCCTTAAAAGCCGCTCCCGGGAGATAATCTCCGAGACCTGACCAATTTACAAAAACTTTGCCCAACTTTTTGTCAAGACCTGAGATGTGGGAGCGCCATATTATATCATTTGTCATTATTTTGTAATTTAGTTTTCACTTTATTCTGACAGTGAAGTGAGTGAAATGAGGTCCTTTGGGGCATTTTGAGGCAAATAAGAACATAATGATTTTGATTATATCTGTATGTACTGATAGTTCATGTAACTTCTCCATTAAACATCAATATATTAAGTTGTCATGTCAACCATTATGACGCATGAGTTCACTCATGCAGAAACGTCCTTTCCTTTTTAATTATATAATCCACGCGAATGAAAAAAGAGGATTTATATCGCTCGATAAACATAAAATATCGTCGATTTCTCTCCAATGTTGTTTTATCTCATCTTTGGGAAGATTGACCAAATCATTATGAGATGATTGACCTAGTCATTATGAGATGATTGAACAAGTCATATGAGATAATTGACCAAGTTATTGTGAGTTGATTGACACAGTCATTGAGAGATGATTGACCTAGTCATTATGAAATGAATGATCAAGTCATTATGAAATGACTGACCAAGTCATTATGTAATGACTGACCAAGTCATTATGAGATGATTGATCAAATAATTTCTCTTATTTATGGAAGTATAGAAAAGTTCACGAAAACACTGTTGAGTACTAAATAATTACCACACCAACAAAAGCAATATGAAACGAAGATTCCGAGAGAGCAACTTGCATGAGAAGTGACATTACAGAAACAACTAAAGACTAAAATCAATGGAAATAAATGTGTTGTAAAAGATATCTTTACACGATCTTTATTTGCCATTATAACATGCTGCGTCTGATGTCTGTCCTACTGTGTCCCATGATGCAGCGCTCTGTTCCCATGATCCTTTGCAACATTTCCCGAGATGCTCAGCCCCAGGCGTCGCCTGATTGTCTCTACTTTCTGAGATCATGACACCGCCTCACAGTCATCCGTAATGACATCTTTCAGATTTGTGCCTTTATTTGCCAGAATTTTAACTGAAAGCCTGCAGGAGGATTATTGAATGTTGCTGCTTGGCAGGAGAAATCTGTTCCCTACTCACAACACAAAACAGGACGCCGACAACAATCTTCCTGTCAACTTAACCCATTAACTCCTTGAGTGGCACCACCGCCGTTGAGCTTTGAATTAATTCCAATATGCAATCAAACTGTGAAGCTATCTATGGACACATATATGTCATTACAGGGAGTGTTACATATATAGATTAATGGGTAAATGAATTAATGTCCCATTAATCTCTTATTTCACAATGAAGTGGGAAGATCAAATCCAGAGTAAATAAAATATCTACTCAAGAGGAGGTGTCCATTGACCTTGTACTACAAATACAATTATTGATTTCAGTAATAAAGGCAATTTGAGACAATTACAAACTAAGACATAAGACATTTAGATTGACGTTAGCATCATTTATCTGATCATTAATATTCGTAAATATAAAAAGAATTGTAATTAAAAAAATATCCAGAAACACACAAAGCATATTGGAAATTACATTGACTCTGAATGGCAGTGATGTTGCCCGTGGCAGTGTTAGATGCCCTCGCTAACGGGCGGTGATGGGCAGGACTGCAGTTGATTTCTGAAATGATGTCCTATTCATGTCAACATGGCATCAGTGCAATCATGGGTGTCAGATGATGTGCTCACTTTTAACTGCAAGACTCATAACATCACTGACAGTGTGTAGCCGTGATGCCTCGCACAAAGGACAAGTTGTCATTTGCCTGAGTTCGTTTCGTTTCCATCGGCCGGATTTGGGCTCGAGCAAATGGAACGAACGGATGGGCAATGGTTGACTGGGCGCGCTGGATAGGTTTAAATGGATGGAGATGGATAATGTGAAATTGAGTCAAGTTGTGTCATCCCTATAGCCATGTTATTGAGGAAGTCATCAACATTGAGTGATGGTAGGCACCGACCGGATAGAATATTGGGGCTGTCGGTCCATTCAACCGGTAACCAGTCAACTGTGAGTGCAGCAAATGGATCCCTGCGATCCACCCTCCAGGCAAAGTCAACCGGCACGCCAAGAAAAACCAGATTGAGAGACTTGTAATTGGATGGACAAACTTCATTCAACCACACCTTTAACAAATTGGTTAATCTGGGTGTGATTGTGAGCAGAACTTGGGCTCAATAGTAGGATGGGGTCCACACTGCTCACCATTAAGGCAGTCAGTGCCAGAAATTGGAGGTTTTGAGATGAGAGATTTCTAGAGCTAGAAGATGACATTGCCAAACAGCAATTAGTAGCAGGAGGTTTGAGCTTTGAATGGCAGGCGAGTTTGGAGGAGATAGTTGGTGGGTCCATAACACTGTCTCAAGGACTCGGTACTCCGCTCCCATCGTGTCTCATTAGCTCGGCCTCTATTCAACCTCGGACCTCTCATTAGACACAAATGTCCACCATTTCCTGAATACTCTGATCAAGACTCCCCAGAGCCTGGAAAGATCTCTAAAAGGTGCAATGGGGAGAGAGAATCAAGCTTTTGACCTGACAGTTATGGTTTGTTCAAACGTGTCAATCGCTAACGCTCTGGGCTAAATGTCGTGTGCTTCGTGGCAGAAATGTTGTCTGCGTCTTGCTCATTATCCATCACAAACAACTGCCACCGGGGAACATAATTACTCATTTGACTCAATCTATGGTGTTATAACATTCAGAAATGTGGGATGATTCTTTGCGCGGATGTCTCTATTTGTAGGAAACTTTGCCCTTCACGTGAAGGATCAAGTGCAGAGACCTGTAGATGCCATCAAAAGGTGAGACCTGTCCGCCGAGTCACAATGAGAGTCTCTCTGTTGTGAATGAAGGGCCCTTCTCGTGCTTTCTCGTCCTGGTGAGACTTGCAGAAGTTTGTCTTGTTCTGAAAGTGAAGCAGCACTTTTTCAGACAATATGTCTGCCAAGTGTCGTCTGCATGCCCGCCTTTCTCCACCTCCTCAACTCTCGTACCCAGGTCATGTGACCTCAGACCAAATAGCGCACTATTTTGGAAAATTTAACATTAAATGGTAACATTCTGAATGTGGCATGAAATGTAATATATATGTACATTGTTCATAATACGCTTCAGGTGTTTATTTATTTGTTTATTTAATAGACCATTCGCCTGTTTGTGTAAATAGATGAAGGCAGCAAAAACGTTCTATCACATAATATGTATATATATATATATATATATATATATATATATATATATATATATATATATATATATATATATATATATATATATATATATTCATAATTGGGTACAAAATTTCTGCAATTGTACTGAGATGCATCTGTTATCTGTTTCTTCCTATCAGCATCATCTGCCCGGGAGATGAGCTTCTTCTTAAACCTTATCTTCGGACCGATAGTTTTATCTTTTTTACCCATTTGCTCAGATAACTGTCATATGTGTTTGTGTTGTCTTTATTAACTACCTCTTCGATATAGAATTTCTTCATTCCAGGGGGTCTGGCACAGAAGATAGGCAGTCTATCTAGTCTATAGATACTCCGTGAAATAATAATTACACTACAGAATATAATTCAATACTGATATGCTGATAACAAAATGAGCCCTCTTTTTTTACCTTCTTCCTTTTCAACTATTTTCTGAAATCAGTTCATGTTGACACGTTACATTCTAAGAAAAGATATGTTAAATATATAAAGAGCTTCATTTGTTTATATTTTAACTGTAGTGGACACTATTTCCTTCTGCTAATATAAGAAATTCCCACCATTAGCTCACAAACCAAGTTAATATAATGAATTTTAATGCAATGTAATTTCCTTGCAAAGAATCACCACCGTTTCGTTCAGACAATTGCTGTTTTGTGTCATTTTGTGCAGCGTTTTGATTGAGTTGTCCCCCATTGGCCCACACAGCCCACATTTAGTCTCCCAGTCACAGTCTTGCCCTCTTCATCCCTGCTGATCTTTATTCATCATTGACCATCGGTCATTTTGTCCATTGTCCTCTATTCATCGGCGCAAAGCCGGGCATAGCGTGAGGCCCTCGCTACACCCCTCCCCTTTTCTATACTGAGGACCTTTCTGTGTCGCTCATCCTCAAGAAATCCTGATCTTATCAAGGGATGCGAGAATGAAGCTGTAATAAAGGGCACGGAATTCCATTCAATACAGCGGCGACACTCAGGCAATACCATAATGGGGGGACATGATGTCGCATTGCCCCGCTGTCAACTATGATCGCAGAATTAACTGCAATCGAGAAATGTCTCGTGATTTTCCCTCAAAGGTTACAAGAGTGAGCACGCGAGGTCGTGACCTGCAATCTTGTAGATGACACGAGGCATGCTGTACAAGACAAGCCTTGTGGCCCACTCTCAACCGAGGAGGTCAGTCTCAGCCAAGGAGGTCACTCTCAGCCAGGGAGGTCACTCTCAGCCAAGGTCACTCTCAGCCAGGAAGGTCACTCTCAGCCAAGAAGGTCACAACCAAGGAGGTCACTCTCAGCCAGGGAGGTCACTCTCAGTCAGGGAGGTCACTCTAACCAGGGAGGCCACTCTCAGCCAAATAGGTCCCTGAAGTATGGTGGCCCACGCTCAGTTAGGGAGGTCACTCTCAGCCAGGGAAGCCATTCTCAGCCAAGGAGGTCACTCTTAGCCAGGGAGGTCACTCTCAACCAGGAAGGTCACTGTCAGCCAAGGAGGTCACTCTCAGCCAGGGAGGTCACTCTCAGCCAGGGAGGTCACTCTCAGCCAGGATGGTCACTCTCAGCCAAGGAGGTCACTCTCAGCCAGGGAGGTCACTCTCAACCAAGGAGGTCACTCTCAGGAAGGTCACTCTCAGCCAAGGAGGTCACTTTTAGCCAGGGAGGCCTCTCTCAGCCAGATAGGTCCCTGAAGTATGAAGGCCATTCTCAGCCAGATAGGTCCCTGAAGTATGAAGGCCCACGCTCAGTTAGGGAGGTCACTCTCAGCCAGCGAAGTCATTCTCAACCAAGGCGATCACTCTCAGCCAGGGAGGTCACTCTCAGCCAGGAAGGTCACTCTCAGCCAAGGAGGTCACACTCAGCCAGGGAGGTCACTCTCAACCAAGGAGGTCACTCTCAGCCAGGAAGGTCACTTTCAACCAAGGAGGTCACTCTTAGCCAGGGAGGTCACTCTCAACCAAGGAGGTCACTCTCAGCCAGGGAGGTCACTCTCAGCCAGGAAGGTCACTCTCAGCCAAGAAGGTCACTCTCAGCCAGGGAGGTCACTCTCAACCAAGGAGGTCACTCTCAGCCAGGGAGGTCACTCTCAGTCAGATAGGTCAATCTCAAGCAAATAGGTCAATCTCAGCCAGGGATGTCACTCCAACCTTGTAGTCCACTGTCAGCCACGGAGGTTACTCAAACCTGGTTGTCCACTCTCAAACAATGTTGGTTTACTCATATATAGGGAGATCACTCAAACCATATTGATGTTGTAGGTCACTCATAACTGGAAGTCCACTTTCAGTCAGGGAGGTCACTCCAACCTTCTAGCTCACTCTTTGCCAGGGAGGACATTCAAACCAATCTCAGCCAATGAGGCAACTCAAACCCTGTAGTGCACTTACCGATGGGTTAGGTCATTCTTAACTGGTAGTAGCTTGGGAGGTCACCTTAATCTTTTAGTGTAATCACTGATGGCAAAGGTCTCTTTAATAGTGTAGTCTACTTATGAATGATGAGGTCATTAAAAAAACAAACGCGAGCGAAAATGTCAAAATCACATCTGTAGCTCCTTTACACCTCATTTTAGTACAGAAATTCCTAACTCGAATTCAAATTATATATAACTACAATACTAAATAAAACAATTCTAATTCTAACTTTGCAAATTCTCTTCAACTCAATGACTTATACGACACTCGCATCTTCAGACGTATTCAAGAAATATCATATTTGAAGCAGACGCTTACAAAACTGCAGTGCCATCTATATGTCAATCCTGACTACACTATCTTTTCTCAGTCAATAATCTCAAAGCTTCTAACGATGTTTTCGGTTTAAGACATGTCAATTCCAGACAATCTCAGGAACTGGAGGAAGGTTGCAGCATCATATCTGTTTTCCTGCTGTTTGCCTGGACATCTCAAGGATGCTTTGTGTCCAGTCTCTGATGGTCTGACCTTTTAATTTTCTGATACATTTGGCGCCAATAACGAGCTGAAGTGACAAAGCTAGGCAGACGATCTCGGCTCAAGTGTCAGACACAAGGACATCAGGCAGGACAGGCGCGCAGTAATACCTGCTTAGTTGTGGTAATGCGGCCCAAAGTTGACATGGTGGACGGGCAGTGACACATCTCGCATGATCTCACGTGGCAGACGAGATTTGGTGCCAATATCAAGATGGAAAAGCTTCTAAGATGGGGCTGACCAAATGGTACTTACAAAATGGATGAAATCTGTAGCTGAAGGCAGTTTGTCACAGGCGCTATCAACATCATGTCTTTATGATGTCAGAATCACTCTTTGTTTGACCAGTTACACTTTTAGGGCATGCAATGCTCTCGTACACCATAAGTTTTACTGACCTCCCAGGTCTTAAAACATGTCACGCTTCATGTATGTTGACTGTCAAGAAGTTGGTATTCTTGTTATCATCTCAGTCCTAAAAGGGCCGGTCAAAATACAAACTCCATTTTCACAAGTATAGGAATAGCTTTGGTTATAGTCAATTCAATTCAGCTCCCATTGCAAGTGAAATAATTATCTGGTTGCTTTTTGATAAGTTACTATAGTTGGCGTTATATCTGTAAACTATGTCAGAAAACTTGAATGCTTGTTTCATTATGATACAAGCAATTGATTGACTGGGGACCCAAGGTGCATTGCAAGACTCATATGATGGTAACAAGTAAGGATTTTACAATGTGGTCTGAATACTGAAGAAGTGATGAAATCATTTCACACAAATTTGCTAGGATTTTGATACTATATTAGGCATTGGGCGCATTAGACCTTGGGATGGCACTTTGATGTGACACTTTGGGATGATATTTGGGGATGATTCTTTGGGATGATTCTTTGGAATGATACTTTGGGATGATACTTTGGGATGATATTTTGGGATGATATTTTGGGATGATACTTTGGGATGATACTTTGGGATGATACTTTGGGATGATATTTTGGGATGATACTTTGGGATGATTCTTTGGGATGATTCTTTGGAATGATACTTTGGGATGATACTTTGGGATGATACTTTGGGATGATATTTTGGGATGATAATTTGGGATGATACTTTGGGATGATTCTTTGGGATGATTCTTTGGGATGATACTTTGGGATGATTCTTTGGGATGATACTTTGGGATGATACTTTGGGATGATACTTTGGGATGATACTTTGGGATGATACTTTGGGATGATATTTTGGGATGATACTTTGGGATGATACTTTGGGATGATTCTTTGGGATGATTCTTTGGGATGATACTTTGGGATGATACTTTGGGATGATACTTTGGGACGATTCTTTGGGATGATACTTTGGGATGATACTTTGGGATGATACTTTGGGATGATACTTTGGGATGATACTTTGGGATGATACTTTGGGATGATACTTTGGGATGATACTTTGGGATGATACTTTGGAATGATACTTTGGGATGATACTTTGGGATGATACTTTGGGATGATACTTTGGAATGATACTTTGGGATGATACTTTGGGATGATACTTTGGGGTGATACTTTGGGATGATACTTTGGGATGATACTTTGGGATGATACTTTGGGATGATACTTTGGGATGATACTTTGGAATGATACTTTGGAATGATTCTTTGGGATGATACTTTGGGATGATATTTTGGGATGATACTTTATGATGATACTTTGGGATGATACTTTGGGATGATACTTTGGGATGATACTTTGGGATGATACTTTGGAATGATACTTTGGGATGATACTTTGGGATGATACTTTGGGATGATACTTTGGGGTGATACTTTGGGATGATACTTTGGGATGATACTTTGGGATGATACTTTGGGATGATACTTTGGGATGATACTTTGGGATGATACTTTGGAATGATACTTTGGAATGATTCTTTGGGATGATACTTTGGGATGATATTTTGGGATGATACTTTATGATGATACTTTGGGATGATACTTTGGGATGATACTTTGGGATGATACTTTGGGATGATACTTTGGGATGATACTTTGGGATGATACTTTGGGATGATTCTTTGGGATGATACTTTGGGATGATTCTTTGGGATGATACTTTGGGATGATACTTTGGGATGATACTTTGGAATGATTCTTTGGGATGATACTTTGGGATGATACTTTAGGATGATACTTTGCAGTGATGGCATTTAAGTTAATCTGTGTCTGTCAACCTTTTAATTCTTTTTAATCAAAATATTGAAAAGAATAACAGGTACTCTGGATCAAAATTTAAATTTGCAAAGTTATTGAGACTCCCGTGTTCGTGTCTGGGTAGCAGAATGCCGTGATCAAATTCCAATTCGTGTCGGTTTATTTTGCACACAAATTTGAAAACTTCTAGTCTTCCTCTTGTGTCATTAAACTTTTAATCACAATTTGTCGATCCTTCTGAAGTTTCCCGTCTTTTATGCTTAAATAAGATCAAAGATTAATTTACCAGATAATTGCTTTTTGTGGGACACAAAATGATGAAGACATATCATAACTACTCTGGTAGTCTAATAATGAAGCTGAGGCTTGCTTTCATCCCCAATCTCCATCACTGCAGAATAGGGTGACACAGAAGTAAATAAAATGATAAATGTAAACATAACATCTATCGCTACACCACCCCTGTGATGTGACATCATAGCCTCCCCTGTTTCACCCCTGTGATGTGACATCTATCATAGCCTCCCCTGTACCACCCCTGTGATGTGACATCTATCATAGCCCCCACTGTATCACCCCCTTGTGATGTGACATCTATCATAGCCTCCCCTGTTTCACCCCTGTGATGTGACATCTATCATAGCCTCCCCTGTACCACCCCCTGTGATGTGACATCTGTCATAGCCTCCCCTGTATCACCCCTGTGATGTGACATCATAGCCTCCCCTGTACCACCCTCTGTGATGTGACATCTGTCATAGCCTCCCCTGTATCACCCCTGTGATGTGACATCTATCATAGCCTCCCCTGTTTCACCCCTGTGATGTGACATCTATCATAGCCTCCCCTGTACCACCCCCTGTGATGTGACATCTATCATAGCCTCCCCTGTATCACCCCTGTGATGTGACATCTATCATAGCCTCCCCTGTACCACCCTCTGTGATGTGACATCTATCATAGCCTCCCCTGTACCACCCCCTTGTGATGTGACATCTGTCATAGCCTCCCCTGTATCACCCCCTGTGATGTGACATCTATCATAGCCTCCCCTGTACCACCCCCTGTGATGTGACATCTGTCATAGCCTCCCCTGTATCACCCCTGTGATGTGACATCTATCATAGCCTCCCCTGTTTCACCCCTGTGATGTGACATCTATCATAGCCTCCCCTGTACCACCCCCTGTGATGTGACATCTATCATAGCCTCCCCTGTATCACCCCTGTGATGTGACATCTATCATAGCCTCCCCTGTACCACCCTCTGTGATGTGACATCTATCATAGCCTCCCCTGTACCACCCCCTGTGATGTGACATCTATCATAGCCTCCCCTGTACCACCCCCTTGTGATGTGACATCTGTCATAGCCTCCCCTGTATCACCCCTGTGATGTGACATCATAGCCTCCCCTGTACCACCCCCTGTGATGTGACATCTGTCATAGCCTCCACTGTACCACCCCCTTGTGATGTGACATCTGTCATAGCCTCCCCTGTACCACCTCCTATTGACATGAAACGCTCCATGGTATTACCCTCCTATGAAGTGATATACCCCCACTTTACCACCCCCATATAGTGTGAAATCCGCTGGTAGCTTTTATCACAGCCTCCCCTGTACCACCCCCTGTACCACCCCCCACCCCCACCATGATATTACATCGGCGTGTGGCTCTTCACATGGCTTCCCACAACCAGCTAAGATTCAATTAACGTTAACTAGACATTGTTTCAGACCGTGAGGCTAACAGCTTGCATGTCCTGCATTAATCAAAGCTAAATGGAGCTAGCAGTGGCCATTATATCATCGCAGCATTTACCTTCTTAGAGTTAAGTTCAGTACTTCCAAATCATTTGACAACCACTATTATGTAATGTTTCAGTACAGTTATATATTAGGGAGATTTTAATAATCGTCAAGCGGTCATATAATCAAGCCTTTCTGAAAGACATGGAAAGTTTGTGCATATCTTTTTGTATTGTATTAAATCTTCCCTTTTTGTTTGATGATATAACCAAAACCCTTGTGTTGGACTAAACTTATCCTTTCTTTATGGAACCACTAATTCGGATGGCATATAACTTGCCCTATTGGCATGTGTTTAAACCTACCCTTTTTGTATGGTAATGTACTTGTATGGAATAATACTGTATTTTTTGTGGAGAGTTAACCTTTTCGCACGGTGTTCACTTTACCCCTTTTATATGGTAATAACCTTAACCCTAACCATAGAGTATATTAAAAAAAAGAAAATCAATCAGCGACCTTTTTCAGAACTTTTACCAAAGAAATATGGAATGCAAATAGAAGTGCCATACTCATTCAAAAATTATAAATATATAAAACAAAATACATCATTTTGTAAGTTGTGATCTTGCTTTGGAGGCGAGTGGTGTGGTAATCTTTACAGGGACAGGGAGTGGACATACTTAGCCTTATAATAACCTTTATAGAGATGGGGGAAAAGGTGTGATAACATACTTAGCCTTATAATAACCTTTATAGAGATGGGGGGAAAAGGTGTGATAACCTGGATAGAGATGGAGGGCAAAGGTGCGATAACGTGTATAGAGATTTGGGGGGCGGAGGTGTGATAACCTGGATAGAGATGGGGAGGGCGGAGGTGTGATAACCTAGATAGAGATGGGGAGGGCGGAGGTGTGATAACCTGAATAGAGATGGGAGGGCAGAGGTGTAATAACCTGGATAGAGATGGGGAGGGCAGAGGTGTGATAACCTGGATAGAGATGGGGAGGGCGGAGGTGTGATAACCTAGATAGAGATGGGGAGGGCGGAGGTGTGATAACCTGGATAGAGATGGGGAGGGCGGAGGTGTGATAACCTGGATAGAGATGGGGAGGGCAGAGGTGTAATAACCTGGATAGAGATGGGGAGGGCAGAGGTGTGATAACCTGGATAGAGATGGGGAGGGCAGAGGTGTAATAACCTGGATAGAGATGGGGAGGGCGGAGGTGTGATAACCTAGATAGAGATGGGGAGGGCGGAGGTGTGATAACCTGGATAGAGATGGGGAGGGCAGAGGTTTGATAACCTGGATAGAGATGGGGAGGGCAGAGGTGTGATAACCTGGATAGAGATGGGGAGGGCGGAGGTGTGATAACCTAGATAGAGATGGGGAGGGCAGAGGTGTGATAACCTGAATAGAGATGGGAGGGCAGAGGTTTGATAACCTGGATAGAGATGGGGAGGGCAGAGGTTTGATAACCTGGATAGAGATGGGGAGGGCAGAGGTGTGATAACCTGGATAGAGATGGGGAGGGCAAAGGTGTGATAACCTAGATAGAGATGGGAGGGCAGAGGTTTGATAACCTGGATAGAGATGGGAGGGCGGTGGTGTGATAACCTGAATAGAGATGGGAGGGCGGAGGTGTGATAACCTAGATAGAGATGGGGAGGGCAGAGGTGTGATGACTTGGATAGAGATGGGGAGGGCGGAGATGTGATAACCTGAATAGAGATGGGGAGGGCGGAGGTGTGATAACCTGGATAGAGATGGGGAGGGCAGAGGTGTGATAACCTGGATAGAGATGGGGAGGGCGGAGGTGTGATAACCTGGATAGAGATGGGGAGGGCGGAGGTGTGATAACCTGGATAGAGATGGGGAGGGCGGAGATGTGATAACCTGGATAGAGATGGGGAGGGCAGAGGTGTGATAATGGATAGAGATGGGGAGGGCGGAGGTATGATTACATGAATAGAGATGGGGAGGGCAGAGTTGTGATAACCTGAATAGAGATGGGGAGGGCAGAGGTGTGATGACCTGAATAGAGATGGGGAGGGCAGAGTAGTGATAAACTGAATGCAGATGGGGAGGGCGGAGGTGTGATAACCTGGATAGAGATGGGGAGGGCAGAGGTGTGATGACCTGAATAGAGATGGGGAGGGCGGAGGTGTGATAACCTGGATAGAGATGGGGAGGGCAGAGGTGTGATGACCTGGATAGAGATGGGGAGGGCAGAGGTGTGATGACCTGGATAGAGATTGGGAGGGCAGAGGTGTGATGACCTGGATAGAGATGGGAGGGCAGAGATTTGATAACCTGGATAGAGATGGGGAGGGCAGAGGTGTGATAACCTGAATAGAGATGGGGAGGGCAGAGGTTTGATGACCTGGATAGAGATGGGGAGGGCGGAGGTGTGATGACCTGGATAGAGATGGGGAGGGCGGAGATGTGATAACCTGGATAGAGATGGGGAGGGCAGAGGTGTGATGACCTGAATAGAGATGGGCAGGGCGGAGGTGTGATAACCTGAATAGAGATGGGGAGGGCGGAGGTGTGATGACCTGGATAGAGATGGGGAGGGCAGAGGTGTGATGACCTGAATAGAGATGGGGAGGGCGGAGGTGTGATAACCTGGATAGAGATGGGGAGGGCAGAGGTGTGATGACCTGGATAGAGATGGGGAGGGCAGAGGTGTGATGACCTGGATAGAGATGGGGAGGGCAGAGGTGTGATGACCTGGATAGAGATGGGAGGGCAGAGATTTGATAACCTGGATAGAGATGGGGAGGGCAGAGGTGTGATAACCTGAATAGAGATGGGGAGGGCAGAGGTTTGATGACCTGGATAGAGATGGGGAGGGCGGAGGTGTGATGACCTGGATAGAGATGGGGAGGGCGGAGATGTGATAACCTGGATAGAGATGGGGAGGGCAGAGGTTTGATAACCTGAATAGAGATGGGGAGGGCAGAGGTGTGATGACCTGAATAGAGATGGGTAGGGCGGAGGTGTGATAACCTGAATAGAGATGGGGAGGGCGGAGGTGTGATGACCTGGATAGAGATGGGGAGGGCGGAGATGTGATGACCTGGATAGAGATGGGGAGGGCAGAGGTTTGATAACCTGGATAGAGATGGGGAGGGCAGAGGTGTGATAACCTAGATAGAGATGGGGAGGGCGGAGGTGTGATAACCTGGATAGAGATGGGAGGGCAGAGGTTTGATAACCTGAATAGAGATGGGGAGGGCGGAGGTGTGATGACCTGGATAGAGATTGGGAGGGCAGAGGTGTAATAACCTGGATAGAGATGGGGAGGGCAGAGGTTTGATAACCTGGATAGAGATGGGGGGCAGAGGTGTGATAACCTGAATAGAGATGGGGAGGGCGGAGGTGTGATAACCTGGATAGAGATGGGGAGGGCGGTGGTGTGATAACCTGGATAGAGATGGGAGGGCAGAGGTTTGATAACCTAGATAGAGATGGGGAGGGCGGAGGTGTGATAACCTGAATGCAGATAGCAGTTGCTCTATAATTTGCCTTATTATGCAGTGTGATAACCTGAATAGAGACATGGAGTAGCCATGTATTTTGTCCTCATGGTGTTTGAAGGACAGTTGTGTGACCTGAGCACAGGGCACTCTGTCCCCGCTGCCTGCTTAGCATCGTGAAGCAATCAAAGCCATTATGTATCGATCTGTATTGATGTTTCACGGCTCAGATCGAGATGATGTGGTGACCGCCCATTAGGGTCTGCGCGGAACTGTCACTATGTGGAGAGAAAAAGGGGGCACAATAAGAAATAAGAATTAATATTGAAATTTATCTGTTATCACAAACTGATAGTAAAGGAGAAACTATGAATGAAAGTTATGGACCCAAACGGTATGGGCTCAAAACAGTTGTCCTCCATTTATTCTTGTCTGTTGTAGGCAAGCGATGACCTTGAACACCAATCTTTTCTCCTGACAGTGTCTAGCAGAGTCCGTCTAAACTTACTAGAGTTTGTTTTAATGAAATAAAAAATGGTCACTCAATCCATTTTAAAAGCCTCAAATTTAGAACTCAAACTCTTTTGAAGATAACCAATAAATATGAATGCTTGTTTCCATTAAAAAAAAAAATTGAAGTTTAATATACAGTTGATATACTCAGGAGAATCACCAGGCTTTCATATGAAAGAGTATTCTTCATTTACATTGGTGGAAACTGTGAGGGGACAGACGACTCTCATGCAATTTTCACATCCATTATGATGAGGATAACATCTTCACAAAACACTATTTTCATGACAACCAAGTGTTCTCTGCCATCTATTATGTTAAAAACCTCAATATCTATCAGTTCCATCAGAATTAAAGATTCAAATTACGAGCATGTGGATTTTGAAGAAGAAAGGAGTTCGCATGGCGGGAACGCCATCACCGAAAGCAGACGATCATGATTTTATTCAGATCATGGCGCGCAATAGTGGAACTCTCAGCAACCTCTAATCTCGTGGGATCAATTATGGATAAATTGGCTTTTAAGTTTATCAAGGAAGATAATCAATTAAGTATTTGGCAGAGCGTTCTGATGACTGGTTGATACGATGGAAATAGGTTCCACGAGATTTGAGCTGTTGCCCCGTGCGCATTTAAGTCTGTACACTCCACATGGGAGTTCTCATCAGGAACGCTCGCAGAGCTTTTTGTATTTAGAGATTTAGTTTCCATGGAGATTATATCATCATAAACCATTTAACTTAGAACGTTACTTGAAAAATCTATATGATGAAAAATGTAAAATGTCGTCTGCTTATGAGAAGAGGGCCGCTTAGTGTCATAGTAAATCATTTATCTCCAGCAATGAGATATGAATGAGATATGAATGAACAGCGTTTTTCTAATGATCTTATATCAATTTAAAGAGCTATAAAGCAACTATCTGCTATCCAGATGAGAAAGGAGCAGAAATACTGCCATGGTGTTGAAACTTTCAACAGGATCTGCGGTTTCAATAAAAAAAAACAAAATGGTAATGAAATTGAAAAGTATTGGCCAAAACATCAGTATTTGTCAGAACACCAGCTCTAATTTACTAGTATTGATATGGAACTTTCACTGTGTGAGCACATTATTTTCCCTTCCTTTCAACTAGTACTAAACTATTAATCGAAGTTGTTACGTTTTATGAGCTCAATGGAAATAAAAAGAATCATTCTTAACCATAAAAATACTTTAGAATAGTTTTAGTTTAACAGGATCGTAAAAAGCATGAACTACTTCATACGTACTTCTAGTTTACTACCTATTTTATCAATTTCAAATTATCATCATCTCTCTTATTCCTCCATGATTATCCCCGACGTACCAATTTCTGACAATGATTTCAGAGATTTTATCAATTCACGCATGCCCAGTGAGGACTTGAATAAGATTGAATCTGATTGGGACATAAAGAGAGGTGTCGAGGAGAAGAAATGCCATCAGACAGTTGGAGACATTCAATTTGAAACAATCAGACATTTTATCTGTGACACCACCCGCGTAGGGAAAGACCTCATCACGCAAAGGCTGATGGTATCACTCCACCTAATTCTCTTATTTGATTGGTTGAGAAGTGATCCCAACCTAATCCGCAATTTTATTGGTCTGTTTTCTATGCATTTAAGATTAACATATATATTTCTCTTTCTTCATCTGTGAAACATATTTACTTGATGAAAATGATATCTTTAATAATGAAAGCTATGCTAACAAATTCTTGCTGATACATCTGACTCACGGTTACATGTGGTCTGTCAAATACCTTTACCACCGGGGAGATGATTCAGATAGAAATGTTATGTATGGATTGTCTAAGGTCAAATCACCCCATAACTTTTTGTGTGGGCATTTGAAATGAGATAATGTTGATGATGGTGTACATTCCAACCCCAATACTGATAGCTCCATGCCAGAAGACTTGTTCCAATTGAAATATTCCAAATTACCCTGCCCATGCTAATTTCTGTACAAGCCTTGGGGCCAAGTTGAAGTTAATCATCTACTCTGCATATAGTTAATATGAAAATTGAAAACCATCGAATAACTTCACAGCATAAGTACGCTAATAAAGAGTGAACCTTTATGTTCATATCTCTGGGAAGATATCAGTGAATATTTATTCCAAGTTTCAGGCCATTAGTGAAGGATCTGGAACAAACATTGTTTTCCAGATGCCTGGTTAAACAAAGTTTTGTTTTTATCTTATCGTGATCTCTGAATGGAGTGGTTTGAAATAAGACAATAAAATTAATGTGCAAGGCATGTCATGGTTGATTACTATCTCAGATGAAGCAGCCGATGCCAGCACACCTTGTAGCCTGGTGCATGATGGGAACGATCCTAACAGACGCTGTATCATGCGAGAGCAGACGACATTTCGTCAGGATTCTCGCCAAAATGAGAGACCTACACACAATCATGGTTTTCGTCCAGATTATCTTCTGATTATCACAGAAATCAATTAATTGAGAATTGATCCCGCGAGAGTTCAAGCGAGGAGCGGTTTTGAAGTTGTGATCGCGTACATCATGAGCAATGGCGATCAAGCAGGCGTCCATAATGAGTGCCTGCAAACGCTGTCATGCAATCTCTACCTGCTGTGGTAAATAATGGAGGAAACAAGTCCCTAACAATTTAGACAACAACATAGATACAGACAGGAGATACACTGTTGATGTTTACCCGCAAAATTGTCTTATACTTCGCTGTTTAGAAAACAGGGTCATGTAATCATCAAACTTTAAATGTATGTTGCTTGTTACAGTGTATTTTTTTTACCTAATCCTTAACGTTTGAGGCTTGAACATTACTCCAAGGTTTGATGCATAAGCTTGATATGTGAACAAATGAATATCCAATCAACACGGTTTTATAACTGTCTTGTCTGTGATATTCTGAATTTAGCATGACATTCTATTATAATTACATGTTCTTAAATGTGATAATATTCAGTCTAGGGATTGACAGCTAAATCTATCCTGCCTTCAATCTTTAGGCCGTTTGAAAATTTGACATTTCTTTATGTGTCTAGGTTGATCTTTTCCAATGCTATTGTCCTCTCAAAACACTGCAACATGACAATTACGTGAGGCAGCACTATATACTTTTGCAAGTTGGTCTTGTCATGAAATAACTGAAATAATGTTGAAAGTGACATAAAACACCATACAAACAAACACACAAAAAACTGAAATTGAGTAATTGTTGCCTGTACCATCTATTTACTTCAAACATAGATAAATAGTTAATGGCAATGCTCTTGTCATAAAATGATAAATATACCTTCGAGTAGGCCACCGTGCGATCGAGGAATGTATACTGGCGGAAGAAACATTTTTTTATTTAATTTAATTTGTTTGTACCAGTGAACATTTTAGCACGATTATGGCTACACCACAGTCAGCAGAAGTCTCCCATCGGGACTCAATGCCTTACTCTTTTCGAAGAGTGACTGGGGACCTTATATTTCATTTAACTCAGCTCCGACGAGGCACTGTTTGGAGAGAATGGAAAGGACAAGTAATTTAGCGCTCTCTCTGGATTAAAAGATACTGAACTATATATCGATACATGGAAGAGGAGGTTCCATGAGAATACTGGATATTACATGAAATATAATAAAGCAAAATAGAGTTGATAATAGGAGGATGAATCATCTTCCATTGAGATGGCCCTGGCCTCTGATAGTTTCACCTCGGGCCACTCTATAAATCAACATAATTGCAATCAATTAAAAAGAAATTCAATTAAGGTTTTTAAAGCTCACCGCATGACATAAGAGAGAGACATGATGAATGGAATGTGGCGTGTTTAAAAGTCCCAGTTGTGAATCTGATGGGAAAGGGGGTCAAGGGAGGGTTGAGGCGTATGAAGGGGTAAGGGGTTCCAAATGGGATGACAGTAAACCGTCCCAAAGGGAAAGGGGCCTAAAAGAGGATGGAGGTTCTAATGGGTGGAAACAAGGTGCCCAAAAGGGGTAAAGGAAAGTGGAGGAGAGGTGTATGAAAGGGGTGATGGGTTAAAAGTAAATCGTCCAAAAAAGAAAGGAACTTCAAAAGGAACTGGAAGTATGGTGCCCCAAAATGGGTAAAGGTTGGGGCACATGAGACCATTGACTTTCAGCATCCCTTTTAAAGCTTTTGAGGGAGGGAGGCCAAACTCAATCATAGGAGACTACAGAAACCTACAAATGAAAATGCCTCAGATAAGACATTTAAAGCATTCATGAAATGAGGTTTTCAAGCACTTTTTCCTCGCATGATATAAATGTTTATACCCCAAACTTTGCGATCAAAGGTTATTACCCATTTCCCCTACATAAATTTCTGTGCCATTTAAAAGTGAATGAGTCTGCTGCTAAAATCCAAATCATCCATTGGACACTTTGTCAACAAACTTTGTTTTGCTAAGCAGTGATCTTGTGCAAACACCTGTTTAGTAAAGTCTTGCAAAAAGTGGGACAATGGAGTGATTTGGTTTACATGTTTGTCCATTAATGTTTGTCCAATGATACAGGCTAACACCTTTACAGACCACAATAGAGGTCACATGGTTATATACATGTGGCTACCTGGTGGTCAAAAGAGTACAGTCAGTACTTGGCACTTTCAACAAAACACAATAACCATGTTCAGTGTATTTTGGTTGATTTTAGTGAGATAGCTTGCTTGTATCACAGTTTCGTGGCCTCATATCATTTAAGCATACCCCAAACCTCTGTAAAATTGTCTGTGACCTCTGTGGTTTCATGAATGCTTTAACAACAGAAAGGAATGTTTGTATGTAAAGTAAACACATATCATATAACTGATTAGTCTTTGGAAATATAGAGAATAAACTGATTACACATTAAGTATTTGATAGTTGTATCTATGCGCACTATGGAATATACTATGGCAGTCATGGTGTTTAGATTTTCTTAATGTTTCAATATATTTTAAAGAGTGGCATGTAACACAATCTCACACGCTTTTTAGAAATACTTCTTAAATAAAAATGCTTAGAAATACTTTTTACACCCTCCATGAACACGGCCCATTGCATTATATTTCAAATAACTGTTTATTTTCCACGATTATGGTCAGGAGAATAGTGCAGCCTTTTATGAACTTTATTAACTCAAGCATCATGGCAAATATGAATATAAGATGCTTCATGCAGCTGTCGGTGAAACTTTTGTGTTTTGACACTCTGAACAATGGCAGGTCTGATTTGTCAGCAAACAACAAAACAGGGCTAACTGTTCACACCCCTCGCGTCTGTGACCCCTACCCCATATATTTTACCCTTGTTAGAGAAAAAAAGGCATCAATTTGTGCCAATTATGTCCATAGGGTTGACCCTGGTTGACCTAAAAATGTCGTCTGCTTTTGAAAAGCAATTGGCCATGAAAGTGACCAAGGGGAGATGCGCACGCAGACTGGCAGACGATAAGGTACACACGTGAGTAGACGCCCGTGTTCTTTCACTTGCCAGGTGCATCCCCAAAAAACTAAATGAGTTCTTTGTCTCCATATATGCATATAGGCCCCGTGATTTCGCCGTCATCCTACAGAATGACACGTTCAAGAGCCAGCTCTTATCATGGGCTCTATCTGAAAAATTGACAACTTGCCTACCACCGTCACAATCGAGCCCGGGTGATCCCCAGATGGTGGCAACCCTTCGGAACCTCCCTCCAAATTATATTTATGCTTGAAGAGTCAACCCCTGTTTTTAACAAATTGATCCTGACACATGCACCGAATTGCTCTTTTTTGCCCCACCACCCAGTTTAAACATAAATCTCAGATAATGAGCGCTTATCGCCTCTGTCATGGACACGTTTCATGGATATTTATCTAAAGACCTTGATTTGGGGGATTACTTCAGAGTAGTCACGTTTTGTGGCTAGTATTGCTGCTTTGAGGACAGGACAGCAGACAATGAGAGCGGGGTGCATGTGTTTGGTACATGTCTGAGGTACATATGCGTGAGGAACATGTGTAAGGTAAATGTGTGAGGTACATACGTGAGGTACATACGTGAGGTGCATGTGTGAGGTACATATGCGTGAGGAACATGTGTGAGTTACATATGCGTGAGGAACATGTGTGAGGTACATGCATGAGTTACAAGCGAGGTTCATATGCGTGAGGACCATGATAGTTTGTGCCCTGTATTGGTGTGATAGGTGTTCCATGGTGGTTTGCAGCTTTACCGTGGCAGTTTTGATAGCTGTACCATAGGCCCCCTGCCAATCTCTCCGACCAATGATTAAATATAGTGGAGTTGTACAGTTCTGGTTCCGGTAAAGTTGTACAGTCCCGGTGTGTACTTTTGGGGGAAAAAACAACATGGAGATCAGCAATCGGCCTATGGCAGTTTGCATCCCAATTATGGTGTGATAGCTGTACCATGGAACCATCAGCAATGCCACCGATGGAACCATCAGCAATGCCACCAATGGAACCATCAGCAATGCCACCAATGGAACCATCAGCAATGCCACCAATGGAACCATCAACAATGCCACCAATGGAACCATCAGCAATGCCACCAATGGAACCATCAGCAATGTCATCAATGGAACCATCAGCAATGTCACCAATGGAACCATCAGCAATGCCACCAATGGAACCATCAGCAATGCCACCAATGGAACCATCAGCAATGCCACCAATGGAACCATGAGCTGTGCCACCAATAGTGCCATCTACTACTCCACTGTTGCCGGTAACTGAGAGAGAACATGCTAAGTATATGTATAGAGATGACTACTCTAAGGCAGGTGACCGCAGTAAATAAATGTAGATGATTTTGGGAAATGAATTTTGATGAGTCCTTTCGGTGACGATACACGTCGGTGACCCTGATAATGTGAACTTTTGCTGGCAACAAGTATGCAGTTTGATTTGTTACTGATGAAGCTACTAATCATAAGCTGCTAATTATAAGTTTCCAGACCTGTATAAATCAACAAAGATATAATCTGTCTGACTCACAACAATATACGAGCAGGAAGATCAACATGGCAGGTTTAAGGATCGCCATGTCGTGTTTTTATTGTTTCTGATATTCAGTGACCAAAACCTGACAGGTTTTGAATGAAGAATGTGTGACCTCCTGACCTGCGACCTTTGATGAAATGACCTTGAGTATGAGGTTATCTGGACAGGGACAAAGGTCACTCAAGGGGTCACACCATACCCTTTTGTCACATGCAAAAGTTTCAATTGACCAAAGGAATCAAATGAATAAAATCAATAGAGGGCGTTCCTGGTGTTCTGATGAATAGCTCGTCATATGGCGCAGGATGGTTTTACTAATTGAAAAGAATGTAAAATATTTTCAATCTCGTTTATTAAGAAAAAAAGCTGTCATGGTATCTGTCCAGTCCAATAGAACAGCTCGATGAGCATTCAAATGCTAGAATTTATAATCTTATTATGTTTTTAGAATGATTTCAAAAGCTTTGTATTATTTAAAAAGATGTTCCATCACTTCTTCACATTGAAGTTGTTTTGGTTGCTTTGATCGTCCATATAAAATATTCAAATTCTTCTGCTACAATTAACAGGTAGCATAAAACTACCACAATATTTTTTCAGAAACATTTTACGATATCCATATAACACTGAAATATCTAACACCTAAATAAAACTAATCATGTCTATCACCCTAATAGAAATAATATATCTAACACCAAAATAAAACTAATAGATTCAACATATTAATAAAACTTCAATTATATCTTAAATGTTATTCCATTAAATATCCCACCAATAATGTCCTTCCCAAGAACTTCAAATTCTAGGGAATTCATCAGATATCGTCTAGATAGCCCTTGTCTCTTATAGATATAGATAATAGATATTGTCTTCAGTCTCTTCATAAGCAGAGGATATTGTGTAGATAATCTCACTCCCCTCAGAACCAATGGATACTGCCAAGATAACCCCACTCCCCTCAGAACCAATGGATACTGCCGTGATAACCCCACTCCCCTCAGAACCAATGGATACTGCCAAGATAATCTCACTCCCCTCAGAACCAATGGATACTGCCAAGATAACCCCACTCCCCTCAGAACCAATGGATACTGCCATAATCGCACTCCCCTCAGAACCAATGGATGCTGCCAAGATAATTGCACTCCCCTCAGAACCAATGGATGCTGCCATGATAATCTCACTCCCCTCAGAACCTATGAATACTGCCTCGATAACCCCACTCCCCTCAGAACCAATGGATACTGCCATGATAACCCCACTCCCCTCAGAACCAATGGATGCTGCCAAGATAATCCCACTCCCCTCAGAACCAATGGATACTGCCATCGCACTCCCCTCAGAACCAAAGGATACTGCCATGATAACCCCACTCCCCTCAGAACCAATGGATACTGCCATGATAACCCCACTCCCTCAGAACCAAAGGATACTGCCATGATAATCGCACTCCCCTCAGAACCAATGGATACTGCCATCGCACTCCCCTCAGAACCAATGGATACTGCCAAGGTAACTCCACTCCCCTCAGAACCAATGGATACTGCCATGATAACCCCACTCCCCTCAGAACCAAAGGATACTGCCATGATAACCCCACTCCCCTCAGAACCAAAGGATACTGCCATGATAATCGCACTCCCCTCAGAACCAAAGGATACTGCCATGATAACCCCACTCCCCTCAGAACCAATGGATGCTGCCAAGGTAACCCCACTCCCCTCAGAACCAATGGATACTGCCATCGCACTCCCCTCAGAACCAATGGATACTGCCAAGATAAACCCACTCCCCTCAGAACCAATGGATACTGCCAAGATAATCCCACTCCCCACAGAACCAATGGATACTGCCAAGATAACCCCATTCCCCTCAGAACCAATTGATGCTGCCAAGATAACCCCACTCCCCTCAGAATCAATGGATACTGCCTAGACAACCCCACTCTCCTCAGAACCAATGGATACTGCCTAGATAACCCCACTCCCCTCAGAACCAATGGATACTGCCATACATAACCCCACTCCCCTCACAACTACTGGATACTGCCAAGGTAACCCCACTCCCCTCAGAACCAATGGATACTGCCATGATAACCCCACTCCCCTCAGAACCAATGGATACTGCCATGATAACCCCACTCCCCTCAGAACCAATGGATACTGCCTAGATAACCCCACTCCCCTCAGAACCAATGGATACTGCCATAATCGCACTCCCCTCAGAACCTATGGATACTGCCAAGATAACCCCACTCCCCTCAGAGCCAATGGATACTGCCATGATAACCCCACTCCCCTCAGAACCAATGGATACTGCCATGATAACCCCACTCCCCTCAGAACCAATGGATACTGCCTAGATAACCCCACTCCCCTCAGAACCAATGGATACTGCCATAAATAATCGCACTCCCCTCAGAACCAATGGATACTGCCAAGGTAACCCCACTCCCTTCACAATCACTGGATACTGCCAAGGTAACCACTCCCTTCTGAAGCGACTGACACCATTTATGCCACAGTTTATAGAATATTACCTGTTAACATGATCAAGACAAGACACTGCTGATACCCGCAGAATCCAGTACAAACATTGGTATCAAACGTTTTAAAGTAAAATATTTTGACTGGTACCATCCCTTTGACCCATGCTGTGAGGGTTCATACATGAGTTGCCAAGAAACTTCGTCAAATTCTTGTGGTTCACCCCTTAAAACCAGATGGCACCACTACCTAGCTCGGGCATGCCTGAACCAGTCAAATCGCTGTGCTGTCCTCTGGTGACAAAAACGTAAACTATTATCACATTCAAACCCTTTTACAAATTCATTGTAAACATGCTGCATCATTTACAATAAAATTGTCTTTCATAACATTTCAACAGATCTGTGAACTAAGAAATCTATTAGTTGATTGTTAAAACCACTGATATATAATGAAAAGGGCAGGAAATGATTACTTGAAATATTAATATATTTTAAATAGATACAATGCATGATTGGCTTAGATTTGCTTTATGATAAAAACAAGACATTTTTTGTCTTTCTTCATTAATAAATTTATATAATAAATAAGTCAATAAATTATATAAAGTTGTTTTGTTTATCAAGCTAATGCACTAACAAGAACTCACAGCAAATCTGCAAAATATTTATTTAAATTTCATTATCATACAATAAACTGTATTATATATCTTCATTTATCAACATTTCATGTTGTCATACTATTTTACATCTCAATTTAATCATAATCTCATTCAGGTTAAAAATGACAATTCTCCACAATTAGAAATGTGGCATCCTGAGAAATATATTGATTTAGTTACATGATGCAAACATTTCAAATTACAGCCCGGCCACACTTTACCAACATCACCCCTTAGGCTGGGTTATATCAACAAATTCCGCCTCCAAATAGAAGGCCCAAATAGGGTTGAACCTTGAAATGGACCCCAAAGTATTGAACCAACAAGGTTAATACCACGGATTCACAGAATTCAGGGTTAGACCCTGAAATATGACACCAAAAGTTTGGAGGTTCAAATCTGCCGTAAAAATAGACCAATTTTACAAATAATAGATATACTTTATCTTTACCCGATAGATGTAAAAATTAGCATGATTTAGGATACAACCCTCATGCATATTGTATGCAAATTTCAAAGGAATTGATGCAAGACTTCCATATTCTTAATAGCTGCAAAACTGTACCAAAATACAGATACAAACATTGATAAGACCACTAAGGCTTGGTCTCATGATAACAAAGTTTTGCGGACCAAAGCGTACATGCCCCTACTGCTCTGAACCCTAAGCGCATGACTTAAACAGATACAAACAGAGTGTTTGAGTTGCGTAGACTTTTGAACTCATTCCGAATGCCCAAATTTTCCTGTCGGCTTTCATCCACTTGGCCTGTTTGCTACAGTGAGACTGTTGCTTTACAAACACTCCCTTGTTGCCTCATGACGTTATATAGATGCCCATCTGGGCCCCACAGTAATTTGGTCACAATAACGTTTACGTACCAACAAAGATGGCATTTCAACGATTTGAGCAGCACATGGGTGTTAATCGGACCAAAATTAGCGAGTTTACCATTAAAACTGACATGAAACTCAAGAACTGTATTTGTAAGTATGCAAAGATGACAATTATCATAAAAATAAAAGTGAATTGATGGACGTTTTGGGGTCCAAAAGGAGAAATTTCTGTCACTGATTTTTTTGTTTTGTTACATATGCAAAAAAAATGGATTTAATTTCAATTTTGCTTACTCAGTATGGCACAGTAAATCAAATCTCCTCACATCTTGATGACATATGGTATCAAATTTTATATTACAAGGTTATAAATGCAACACATACATACATACATACATACACACACATATATACATATTTATGCATGTGTGTATATATATATATATATATATATATATGCAATCACATTCCTTCAATGTGCTGCCAATTACATGGACACATATATATTTATGTCATATCCTCCATAAATATTTCTGTGCACCAATATTAATAATTTTATTTGTTTTTTACATGTGTCCATGTAATTGGCAGCACATTGAAGGGATGTGATTGCTTTTCATGTTACATTATGAAGCACCTTGGGAAGCATTTGACCTCATGATGACCTTCACAATTTGGCCTTTGCCAGGCTTGTCAGTGGACCTTCATACTTTTCTCCTGAAAAAATACAATTACGATTATCACAAACGATTCCTATATCACACCACAAAAAAAGTTTTGTTTCTGGTTACAACAAAATGAAAATCCCCAAACCCCTCCCAGCTGGCAGGTGTGTTTTGCTCAATTTTAAGTTGTTTTAGGGCATATTGATATAAAACATAGTTCTTGAAATTAATGTTTTCACTCAGGCTGATGGATGATATTTTAACCAGTCTTACTGACAAAATAAATCAATCAATATTATTTCAAGAATTATTCAGTAGAGAGTGTTAAAATACACTTGGACCAATATATATATGCGTATTTAGTCATTTCAAATGATATAATTTTATCTATTCTCATAATTTAAAGTTGGAGTCTCACCCAGGCAGTCTGCGAGAACGTGGAATCTATCAGCTCCCCAGAAACAGTGCTTCTCACCATTCACATTGGCAATAATCCAGGGGGCGCCAAAAGCCTGTACAAAACCAAAATCACAACAACATATTAAAAACTGTATGATTTCTATTAACTGATTATTTAAATTGATCATCATTGCTTTTGTTTTGTACACTTAAAATTTTCCAATAAAGGAGCACCCTCTACTGAATGAAACCCCAGTGCCCTCTAGTGAATGAAATCCCAGTGCCCTCTAGTGAATGAAATCCCAGTGCCCTCTAGTGAATGAAATCCCAGTGCCCTCTAGTGAATGAAATCCCAGTGCCCTCTAGTGAATGAAATCCCAGTGCCCTCTAGTGAATGAAATCCCAGTGCCCTCTAGTGAATGAAATCCCAGTGCCCTCTAGTGAATGAAATCCCAGTGCCCTCTAGTGAATGAAATCCCAATGCCCTCTAATGGTGGTTTAACATTTTAAAAACATTAACTTTTGAGGCGGGCAGCTGCTTGGTTTCAGACAGAGTGATAATGTACCACAAAAAAATCTTAGAATATGAAAAGTATGGAAGAGGGGAAATCCCAGTGCCCTCTAGTGGTCATTTAACATTTTAAAAACATTGACTTTTGAGTCCAATATGCCTGATGTAGCACCAAATAAAATGTTTGGAAGAGTGGAAAAAACTAGATTAATCTTGTCGTTTTATGCTGACTAACCTTTGTGTCCAGTGCTTGTTGTGTGTATTCCGCTACCCTGGCTTTGACTTCGGGGGACTTCATTTTTACCAGTGCGTCCTTTAGAATCGTGTCACTGAGGCCGACAGTTTGCCCTGCCTGTACACATACACACCATTATTATCCAAACAAAGCTTGCAATTCAACATCATATTATAAAAGAGGAAAACATGACTGTCTAAATAAAGTAATAAAAGATAAAAGGAAGACAAAAAAAACTAAAAAGTGTTTTCAAGTCATTTTAGTGGGGCTTGTTTGATATCTAGTAATCAAACCTGAACTTGGGGAAGGCAGTTTCAATTAAAAAAAATCCAGAATTAAATATAAATGCTTACCTTTAATAAATTTTCTGGTTCAAATGCATCCTCATCCTGGAAGTTTTAAGTCAAGTTATCATTTCATATTACAGATTCACAAAACAATAATCAATCCAATTTACTACTAATGCAATTTCATTTGATACAAAACAAATTCCTCTTACTTTTCCAAAATCCTGCCTGTATGCTGAGAATGTATTATGACCTTTCCCTGCTGAATGTACTGTGACATTACTTTGATTAGTGTGTTTTGCGACCTTACCTTGCTATTTTGTGCATGATGACCTTTCCCTGCTAAGTGTGCATGGTGACCTTACCCTGCTGAGTGAGCATAGTGACCTTACCCTGCTGAGTGTGCATGGTGACCTTACCCTGCTGAGTGTGCATGGTGACCTTACCCTGCTGAGTGTGCATGGTGACCTTACCCTGCTGATTGAGCATAGTGACCTTACCCTACTGAGTGTGCATAGTGACCTAACCATGCTGAGTGTGCATGGTGACCTTACCCTGCTGAGTGAGCATGGTGACCTTACCCTGCTGAGTGTGCATAGTGACCTTACCCTGCTGAGTGTGCATGGTGACCTTACCCTGCTGAGTGTGCATAGTGACCTTACCCTGCTGAGTGTGCATGGTGACCTTACCCTGCTGAGTGAGCATAGTGACCTTACCCTGCTGATTGAGCATAGTGACCTTACCCTACTGAGTGTGCATGGTGACCTTACCCTGCTGAGTGAGCATGGTGACCTTACCCTGCTGAGTGTACATGGTGACCTTACCCTGCTGAGTGTGCATGATGACCTTACCCTGCTGAGTGTGCATGGTGACCTTACCCTGCTGAGTGTGCATGGTGACCTTACCCTGCTGAGTGAGCATAGTGACCTTACCCTGCTGATTGAGCATAGTGACCTTACCCTACTGAGTGTGCATAGTGACCTTACCCTGCTGATTGAGCATAGTGACCTTACCCTACTGAGTGTGCATAGTGACCTTACCATGCTGAGTGTGCATGGTGACCTAACCATGCTGAGTGTGCATGGTGACCTTACCCTGCTGAGTGAGCATGGTGACCTTACCCTGCTGAGTGTACATGGTGACCTTACCCTGCTGAGTGTGCATGATGACCTTACCCTGCTGAGTGTGCATGGTGACCTTACCCTGCTGAGTGTGCATGGTGACCTTACCCTGCTGAGTGAGCATAGTGACCTTACCCTGCTGAGTGTGCATAGTGACCTTACCCTACTGAGTGTGCATGGTGACCTTACCCTGCTGAGTGTGCATGGTGACCTAACCATGCTGAGTGTGCATGGTGACCTTACCCTGCTGAGTGAGCATGGTGACCTTACCCTGCTGAGTGTACATGGTGACCTTACCCTGCTGAGTGTGCATGATGACCTTACCCTGCTGAGTGTGCATGGTGACCTTACCCTGCTGAGTGTGCATGGTGACCTTACCCTGCTGAGTGAGCATAGTGACCTTACCCTGCTGAGTGTGCATAGTGACCTTACCCTACTGAGTGTGCATAGTGACCTTACCCTGCTGAGTGTGCATGGTGACCTTACCCTGCTGAGTGTGCATGATGACCTTACCCTACTGAGTGTGCATGATGACCTTACCCTGCTGAGTGTGCATAGTGACCTTACCCTGCTGAGTGTGCATAGTGACCTTACCCTGCTGAGTGTGCATGGTGACCTTACCCTGCTGAGTGTGCATGGTGACCTTACCCTGCTGAGTGTGCATGGTGACCTTACCCTGCTGAGTGTGCATGGTGACCTTACCCTGCTGAGTGTGCATGGTGACCTTACCCTGCTGAGTGTGCATGGTGACCTTACCCTGCTGAGTGTGCATGGTGACCTTACCCTGCTGAGTGTGCATGGTGACCTTACCCTGCTGAGTGAGCATAGTGACCTTACCCTGCTGAGTGTGCATAGTGACCTTACCCTGCTGAGTGAGCATGGTGACCTTACCCTGCTGAGTGAGCATAGTGACCTTACCCTGCTGAGTGAGCATAGTGACCTTACCCTGCTGAGTGAGCATAGTGACCTTACCCTGCTGAGTGAGCATAGTGACCTTACCCTGCTGAGTGTGCATAGTGACCTTACCCTACTGAGTGTGCATAGTGACCTTACCCTGCTGAGTGTGCATGGTGACCTTACCCTGCTGAGTGTGCATAGTGACCTTACCCTGCTGAGTGAGCATGGTGACCTTACCCTGCTGAGTGAGCATAGTGACCTTACCCTGCTGAGTGAGCATAGTGACCTTACCCTGCTGAGTGTGCATAGTGACCTTACCCTACTGAGTGTGCATAGTGACCTTACCCTGCTGAGTGTGCATGGTGACCTTACCCTGCTGAGTGAGCATAGTGACCTTACCATGCTGAGTGTGCATGGTGACCTTACCCTACTGAGTGTGCATGGTGACCTTACCCTGCTGAGTGTGCATAGTGACCTTACCCTGCTGAGTGTGCATGGTGACCTTACCCTACTGAGTATGCATAGTGACCTTACCCTGCTGAGTGTGCATGATGACCTTACCCTACTGAGTGTGCATGATGACCTTACCCTGCTGAGTGTGCATGGTGACCTTACCCTGCTGAGTGTGCATGGTGACCTTACCCTGCTGAGTGTGCATGATGACCTTTCGCTGCTAAATGTGTATGGTGACCTTACCCTGCTGAGTGTGCATGGTGACCTTACCCTGCTGAGTGTGCATGGTGACCTTACCCTGCTGAGTGTGCATGGTGACCTTACCCTGCTGAGTGTGCATGGTGACCTTACCCTGCTGAGTGTGCATGGTGACCTTACCCTGCTGAGTGTGCATGGTGACCTTACCCTGCTGAGTGTGTATGGTGACCATACCCTGCTGAGTGTGCATGGTGACCTTACCCTGCTGAGTGTGTATGGTGACCATACCCTGCTGAGTGTGCATGGTGACCTTACCCTGCTGAGTGTGCATGGTGACCTTACCCTGCTGAGTGTGCATGGTGACCTTACCCTGCTGAGTGAGCATGGTGACCTTACCCTGCTGAGTGTGCATAGTGACCTTACCCTGCTGAGTGTGTATGGTGACCATACCCTGCTGAGTGTGCATGGTGACCTTACCCTGCTGAGTGTGCATGGTGACCTTACCCTGCTGAGTGAGCATGGTGACCTTACCCTGCTGAGTGTGCATAGTGACCTTACCCTGCTGAGTGTGCATAGTGACCTTACCCTGCTGAGTGTGCATGGTGACCTTACCCTGCTGAGTGTGCATGGTGACCTTACCCTGCTGAGTGTGCATGGTGACCTTACCCTGCTGAGTGTGCATGGTGACCTTACCCTGCTGAGTGAGCATAGTGACCTTACCCTGCTGAGTGTGCATAGTGACCTTACCCTGCTGAGTGTGCATGGTGACCTTACCCTGCTGAGTGTGCATAGTGACCTTACCATGCTGAGTGTGCATGGTGACCTTACCCTGCTGAGTGTCCATGGTGACCTTACCCTGCTGAGTGTGCAAGGTGACCTTACCCTGCTGAGTGTGCATGGTGACCTTACCCTGCTGAGTGTGCATGGTGACCTTACCCTGCTGAGTGTGCATGGTGACCTTACCCTGCTGAGTGAGCATAGTGACCTTACCCTGCTGAGTGTGCATAGTGACCTTACCCTGCTGAGTGTGCATGGTGACCTTACCCTGCTGAGTGTGCATGGTGACCTTATCCTGCTGAGTGTGCATGGTGACCTTACCCTGCTGAGTGTGCATGGTGACCTTACCCTGCTGAGTGAGCATAGTGACCTTACCCTGCTGAGTGTGCATAGTGACCTTACCCTGCTGAGTGTGCATGGTGACCTTACCCTGCTGAGTGTGCATAGTGACCTTACCATGCTGAGTGTGCATGGTGACCTTACCCTGCTGAGTGTCCATGGTGACCTTACCCTGCTGAGTGTGCATGGTGACCTTACCCTGCTGAGTGTGCATAATGACCTTACCCTGCTGAGTGTGCATAGTGACCTTACCCTGCTGAGTGTGCATGGTGACCTTACCCTGCTGAGTGTGCATAGTGACCTTACCCTGCTGAGTGTGCATGGTGACCTAACCCTGCTGAGTGTGCATGATGACCTTACCCTGCTGAGTGAGCATAGTGACCTTACCCTGCTGAGTGTGCATAGTGACCTTAGCCTGCTGAGTGTGCATGGTGACCTTACCCTGCTGAGTGTGCATGGTGACCTTACCCTGCTGAGTGTGCATGGTGACCTTACCCTGCTCCAGATTCTCATCCACATTTCCCTGCTCAGTTTCTCTGTGGCTGTCGGGTCCTGCATGTCGATTGCTGTGATGAAGCGCTGGGTTTGCAATGTGCCTTTGATGAACATCACCTCTGCTGGATTCTGAAATTATTATTTTCTTTTTCAAAAACAGGCGATGCTCTAAAAAAAACTTATCCACAAAAATAAGAAGTGACCTTAAAATGGTTATGCAATTTTTGGTCGACTTATGTTGCATAGGGATTTAACATTCAGTTTTATTGTTAGGACTTAGGAACTTTTGAGAAAGATGTATCTACTCACAGCAGGTTGGTTGATAGGAATATGGAAGTGATTGGCCAGACGCTTCAGATCAACAGGCATATACACTGCTTTATTGGGAACGCTTGCTGGAGGGCGATTCTCTGAAATACAAGTAAAGATCACAAAGAGGCAACTATATTCGAATATGCATGATGAGCTGGCTTGCCAGAAAAAAAAAATTCTTAAGGTATCACCCAAAGAGGAGATTTCCCATGAAACCCTCACACATTTTGAAGAAAGTTCAATATTATCATTTTCTGGAAATTAATGTACTGTATAAGTCAAGCTAAAAATATTAAACAATTGAAACTGAAAAAAAAATACATGCATATATATTTTTGTTTAACAGGATCATTACCTGAATAGTAAGCAATTAAAATTGAAAAAAAATCTACCGGTAAAGACATAAATAACGGTTTACCTGATCCCTTCATAATTCCCCCGAGGAAAAATGGTTTCAGTTTCAGGTCGATATTCCATTTTGTCTGATATCTGGTCAAAACCTAAAAGGAGGGAAATAAGAAAACTATTAGTATTTCTGCATTGAACAGTTCAATAATGGTGTTGGGTTATCTGAGTAAATAATGGGATGGTGTTGGGTTATCTGAGTAAATAATGGGATGGTGTTGGGTTATCTGAGTAAATAATGGGATGGTGTTGGGTTATCGGAGTAAATAATGGGATGGTGTTGGGTTATCGGAGTAAATAATGGGATGGTGTTGGGTTATCTTAGGTAATTATGGGATTATGGTGGGTTATCTTAGGTAATTATGGGATTATGGTGGGTTATAGGATTTATACAAATTGCCTTGCATACATGTAATCTATTGAGAACAAAATATTTGGCTTGAATAGCCATAACTTGATATGAATGATACAATTTTTAAATTTTAAATTTTAAAAGCAGGGGAGACATGGTCAGTGTGCGTATCAATTGCTGTTAATTAAGTGACACAAAACCTTTCGCATAAAGTAGTGATTTAAAATCTGACATATAGGGTGACGGATAGGTTTCTCAAAGTCTAATTTTGGCACCATATTCAAATTTTTGCAGTTTGGCCAGAAAACTGATGCATACATGTGAACACATGACATACTCCATGATTCATTGCATTATGGACTGCATAGACGATCGAATGCTAGACGATCCGCCTCACGCTACCAGCGACTCATTACCTGTCCGCCTCACGACCTATCCGCCTCACTACTCGTGCGCCTCACTGGCCCATAGATTCATATTATAAGTCCACAATCACCTACCTTTTAAACAACCTCTTGTTGAGAATATTTACAGCTTTGTCAAATGTAGATGTGTTTCAAAAAGAAGTAAGTTCAAATACGTTAATTCTATATTTTGTTCTGCCGAATTCGCCGAGGGTATTCAGAGGGCGGAGGTCTTCCGCCACCGGAACCCGCCAGCTCCAATTGTGGAGAAACGGGATAACCCGGGCTAACTTGCCGGACCCAATCGTGTGTCTTTGACAGATCACTCGCGATATACGAATGACGATGTTTTACTAACCTCTTCTTGAGAATACAGCTTTATATGACAAGGATTCGTATTCTTTGTGAAATGTAGATGTGTTTTAAAAAAAAGAGAGTCAAATTCGGTCTATTACAAGCAATGTGAGGCGGACAGGTAGTGAGGCGGACAGGTCGTGAGGCGGAACGTCTGAGGCGGAACGCCGTGAGTTGGAAAGTCCAGCACCCTATGGACACACAGCTTTACTGCTGGATATACCCCTCTGTAGCAAACATATAATAATTATAAACTGCCCAAGTTTTGTCCAATAATATAATGATTGACAAAGACCAAAATGTATGAATAATAATGTTATATTGCTCTCAGATTTCCACTATAGGCCGATTGCGGGTTACCATCTTGTTTTTTTTAATGATTAGATTTTAGAGAGTTTTTAGTGCACTTCCGATTGTAATTGTGCAGTTCCGGCGTGTTGTTTTCAATGGGGCAGTATGGCGACCCGCAATCGGCCTATATCATACTATGTATCCCAGTTGATGATGATTTAGGTTTGTGGGGATAATTTAGAACCCACGAGGGCCGTAGCCAGATCTGGCGGCCCTCCAAAGTGGTGCTACTGGAGCACAAGCGTTTATAAGATGTGCCGAAGCACTGGTGTGCACAAGCACTTGACCGTGATAAAGTGATAAATAAAAAAAAAGAAAAAAGAATAACAGAATATGCAACATAGTACATACTCCGATCATGTCTGAGCTGTCCAGCTCGGTAAGAAAGTGACACAGTATGAGCTCACACTGTGTCAAGGCGTGAAAAATAACAAGTAGCTTATATAATATATGAAAGGGCATGTTGCCAAACGGTTATGAAATGTATCACAGGGGGCATATTGCCAGACGTTTTAATGATAACGTGGTCTTAGTAATGTATCAATGGGGCATAGTGCCAAACGATAATAAGTATGGTCATACAAGTGGTTTTAGAGTGGGAAAACCTACCCCCGGCACCAGACCCCAGGGAGCGCCCTCCAGGCCCCCGACTGGTGCTGTATACGAAACGAGGGGAGACAAGCAAGACCGAGCACTGCACTACCACCAAATGACCAAGTGTAACTAAGTGGGGCTTGCTCCACCAAGGCAAGCCCAGGCGTTTGACCAACAGTAGGCAGTGCAGTTACAAGGCCCGCATGTCAGTCCTGAATCAACACAGCAGAGCAGTAGGGAGTGGAGTCAGGTACTGACTGGGGAGTGGCCCCCGGGGGGGGGTCCCAAACCACTGTAGACACAGGGGATAGATGCCGTTAAGCATCATATAGGCAATTTATATACATATATTAATGGCGTTAAATAAACTGGAGTGACACACAGGGTAAGTCCATGTGTGTAACTTGTATGGCGAATTTATATTAAAATGTGATTGGAGGCACACAGGATAAAGTACTGTGTGCACTCCTTTAGGCTGTATTATATTTTATACCAGGAGGTGAGCTATCCCAAGCAGTCAAGAAACGGCGGCACGTAGTGCAAGCACATGGCCGAGCCAAACCTGCATGGCGTTGAGGCAGGCCCGGCCATGCTGCATGCACGTGGTGCCGCCGGTCCCAAGAAAACAAGAGTAGCCACCCACCTGGTTCGAAGAAAAATTATCTTAGTTAAAGTGGCGTGATAAGGACAATAAAAATTGGCGAATTAAAAATTATCTTAGTTAAAATGGCGTGGTAAGAACAATAGAAATTGGCGAATTAAAAATTATCTTAGTTAAAGTGGCGTGGTAAGAACAATAGAAATTGGCGAATTTAAATGTTATGCAAGGAGGTGAGCTGACCAAACAGTCGAAAGACGGCGGCATGTGGTGCAAACACATGGCCAGGCCAAAACCTGCATGGCGTTGAGGCAGACATGGCCATGCTGTATGCATGTGGTGCCGCCGGCCTCAAGAAAGTAAGACTGCCCACCTACCTGGTTCGAAGAGTTATAACGTAGTTAGGTAGCGTGAGACACCAAAGGAGGCCGCCGGCCCAGTCCAAGAGCAAGAGCCCAGTACTATGCAAAATCGTGGTTCTTTCCAGGGTCACCCCAGGTCCCCTCTCGGAGCTCTGTGCATGCACGTCCTTCCTCGTGGGCTGCCTGAGCTTTTTTTTGTATCCCAGTTTATACATTAAACCATTTATAGCTGCAGCTCTTGGTTAACTTTTGGGTTTGTGTCAATATTAATGTTCATACGAATCATACTCATAGTCAGTAACTGCTGATAAAACATCCCTGATAACCTAACCACGTATTGTGGGTCACCCTTGAGCAAAGTATAATCAAACACAAGAGATGGCAATGGTATCTAACCACGCCCCTTACTAGTTTTTAGGTTGAAAGTCTCGCACTCGAGTACTCAGCACTCAGACTCAGACTCGGACTGAGTCGGAGGGTTAGAAAGGTCGCAATGCCTTCTCTTGGCGTATTCATAAAATGTCCACACAAACTTTCCACATGTACCTCAAATGCAATCCACGAGTATGGTGAAACCACATCGTAAAATAATTCCACTGTCTTTTTGGCGGCAAGCGACATGATCTTAGATTATTTGTTTCACAAGCAGACAACTTTGGACCGGAAATGAATGTGCTGTTGTACACTGAAAACATTTCCGCTCAGATAGTTTCAAGTGACATCTAGTGTCAAAAGTTCTTAGCAACACCTGGTGTTCATATTCGACAAGGTTCAAAATCTGATGGATATTTTGGTGGCTTTGGTGGTCTTAAGTTCATGTTTACCTTGATCATTCTAGGATCTGGTATAAATTCATCCACCATGTGAGTCTTGAGTAACCTATTTTCAGGTCAATAGTAGATCAAGGATGGATTTTGGTGGGTTGATTCTTTGATCCATTGAGGCATATCAAAGATTGATAAGATGTCGTTAAATTTGATGACATCTGACATTTGTGATGGTTTATTCACATGGAACTTGCAATTACCCAGGAATACTACTTCATGGGTAAGAGAGTAATAATATGCAGTAATTTCCATGAATTTATCATACAGGCCATGGGCGGTGGCGCAGTTGGTAAGAGCGCCATCTTAATAGCACCAGTTCCTCTGTGGTGATCTAAAGATTGTGGGTTTGATTCCCGGCCGTGCCAAGATTTCATGATACAATTTCACACATGAGCTTAGGCCTGGACCTGGAGGGTTAACCCGTTGTCCTTGTAAATCTGTGACAGGGTGGGTTGTCGTGTTAAGGACCTGCGACATGACAATTCAGTGAGGCAACACTTTATGTGTTACAAGTAGGCCTCATCACAAATTGACTAAAATAATGTTGAAAGCGATGTAACCCCCCCCCCCCCCAAAAAAAAAATATCCAATGGAAATTGTACTTAAATACTAATCACATTTATAGTTATTATGTTACCAAATATCATCATCATTGACTATATGTTTTATGAAATAAAATGTGGTCATGTGAATACACAAACCAAGTCTCTGTCAAATGTGCAAAAAATCGCATGTCCTTGTTTTATGAAAGATTTTGTATTTTAACAGTTGAACATATATTTAAATGAAAGTTTTACAGCATTTTAAAATCACTTTAAGCTACGTAATCACAAACCATTAAGTCTCGATTTGATTTCAAGAAAAGAAACAGTAGATTTTTCTTAATGAAGAAATTTTATTTCCTTTATATTATATAATATTCTTGAGAGAACCAACCAATAATCTTTTGGACAATAATATGGATACGCGTGCAAGATCATTGCACTATAACATATCTAATAGTGACCAAACTCAAGTCAAAGCTATTAAGGCCTTTTAGTTGTAAGTCCATCACGACCTCCAGGGCCACCAGGACCCCCAGGGCCACCAGGACCTCCAGCACCACCAGGACCTCCAGGGCCACCATGTCCAAAAAACAAAGATTCTGTAAAATATTTGTGAAATGGCATTTTGTGATTCAGGAATAATGACCATGTCAGGTACACTTTCAAGCCTTTCAATCAGTGTGAAAGTATCACTGCCAGCAGTGGGAGTTGAACCCACCACCTCCTGTCCTCACTTTAGTTCCTGTAGAGATACACTTCTTTTCATTAAACTTTTAAATTGACATAATCAATAAATTATATTGCTTTCTTATTTCTTGTACTGGCTATTAAACCCAGCCATGAAAAGATTTTGAAAACAATTTCATACTCACTGATGAATAAAACATTTTTTTGCTCTACATAATTCTAATTCTTCTCTAACAGTTACCAATAGTGTATGTAAATCAGACTGCCAAAGAATACATATGGAGTAATTAACCAAGCAGTTCTAATCATTGCTTGGCATATTCGCTCGCGTTTGTTTTGCCTTTAGGGCTAGATGTTCGAGGTTTCAAGGTGATTAAGCCGTAAGTCAATGGAGCCTACCCCGATTATCGGTCCATGGCGGCCATGTTTTGGCTGATTAATTCTGATTACACCGTCAGATGTCGCTTTTGTTTGAGAAGTGATTTGTGAGTGCGTAGTAGAGTAAGAAGATTGGGATTTTGCAAACTTACGCGAGCTTGATTTTTTAAAATCAACACTTGTTTTATAATGAGAGGTTTCGAAGGGTTTAACCGCGGTTATAGGAGAACTGAGTAACATGTCTCTTCACTACCCCCAGAATTGGGGCCAGTTCAACTAATTACGTCACCTGCTAGGCATTCTGTGGCCAAAACATGTCAGTAAAAAATATACATTATGTATAAGAAGCCTGGGGGTGATTTTAGAGCTACATTATAAATATAGATGATCAATCTATAACTTCACTTCACCTGTAGGAAATACGACAGCATAAACTAACATAACAAAAATGAAAGTCTCATTTTTTCTCCTGCTGATTATGTTTTCTTTTATGCAAATTTGCCAAATGCAGAACAAAGGTAAGTGGACTTGCTACAGAGCTTGCTATCAGGAGATTAAATACCCTAACGTGTAACAAGAAAAAAACAGAGTAACATCCTGACATTGTAAGATTTAAATAATAGTAATATACTTGGTATGAGAAACCCTTTAACCTTAATTAGCAGTAGGGCGGGTTGGAGGGGAACAGAATTTTGAATGAAGGTGCTGACCCGCCACTGACCGGTGGCCAGTGGAGACAGAGCAGGTTTGACAAATTGGCAAGGTATTCAAAACTCAAATATTTCATTGGTATCAGAATTTCATTTGTTGTTCAACTTAATTTCTACACTATCAAGAATATGATGCACCTTAATGACAACCGTATTGCACTTCTGTTATGTATGATAAAACAATTTTAATTGATTACTTTATAAATATGTGCAATTTTACTCAAAATACATTCATTCTGTCTTTGTATTCTTTATTAGTTTTGGTCATGTTACATAATGCTTTCTGGATATATTTTAATGGTGCAGAATGTTGGGTATAACATTGGGAAAAAGGCCTTATTCAGCCAATATGCCTGCACTAAAAATTATATCTTTTTATACTTCATTGAAACTGCATTGTATTGAAGTTTCTTTGAGGTTTAGGGGCCAAAAATGTCCTTTATGTCATGAAATATCTGGATAACAAAGACAATGTTATAATTTATTCTGAAAGTTTATTTGAGTAAAACACCAGAAACTCAGGGCCGGGAAATGCAGAGTTTGCAGGTACATTTATAGAAGTATGCACTATATATTCCTCTTTCAAAACAACAGTTGTGAAAAAAGTGAAATGGTGTTTTTACGACCCTTTCAGAAACTATGGCTAAACCACCACGTCCCGTCCTCCACTTATTAAACCATCAATAACACATATCCTATGCTCTAACAACTGTGCTAGCGGGGCTGGTCACAGGTATATTAATTCAATTATAAGTATTTCATTAATTACTAAGACAAACATTCTAAAAGACAAAATGATCAGCAGGAGACAAAATGATCAGCAAGAGACAAAATGATCAGCAAGAGACAACATGATGATCAGCAAGAGAAAAAATAATCAGCAAGAGACAAAATGATCAGCAAGAGACAAAATGATCAGCAAGAGACAAAATAATCAGCAAGAGACAACATGATCAGCAAGAGACAAAATGATCAGTAGAAGACAAAATGATCAGTAAGAGACAAAATGATCAGCAAGAGACAAAATGATCAGCAAGAGACAACATGATCAGCAAGAGACAAAATGATCAGTAGAAGACAAAATGATCAGTAAGAGACAAAATGATCAGCAAGAGACAAAATGATCAGCAAGAGACAAAATGATCAGTAAAAGACAAAATGATCAATAAGAGACAAAATGATCAACAAGAGACAACATGATCAGCAACAGACAAAATGATCAGCATGAGACAAAATGATCAGCATGAGACAAAATGATCAGCAAGAGACTTTTTGTTAATCAAAATCCGTTCAGAATTAACAATATTAGAGCAAATTTTAATTTTAGACCAATCTGCAAAGGAAATTAAAGGAAATTTTGCTTTTGTATTGCTAACAAGTGAACTGAAAAACTGATTATCATTTAACGATTGTTTAATGGAATTGGCACCAACTTCAGATGTTTTGCCAACTTCTGACAAACAGTTGGCATAAATATCACAGAAATAAAATATACCATTTTTATCAGAATATTTGATGATATATAACTAAATTGAATATCTATTTTAAATATATCATATTCTGGCATCAGTAGAAATGACAGATATAGACATATAATGTTTTTACTGTGTGGGACATATCCACAAATGATACATGACTGAATGTGGACCTTTGTAGGCTATTGTTATAAAATATTGCCAGTGACCTTGAAGTGACCTTTGAATGACTTTGAGAAGGAAACTCCTATTTCCGTGGATTTTACAATAAATTTCAATATTTCATCATCTGCATCTTTCAAAAACGAGTCTTTATTCATCAAAATCCGTTCAGAATTAACAATATTAGAGCAAATTTTAATTTTAGACCAATCTGCAAAGGAAATTAGAGGAAATTTTGATATGCTGAGCTATTTTGAAATAATATCTATAATAACAACTTATTGTTGGGTTAAATTATGAAAGTACATATTTTACTTCATAGTAAAAAACTTTAATGCTGAAAATAAAAATAAAATAAAGTCTGTCAATAGAGATTTATTAACAAGCTAAATATGGTTAGAAATAGCTTGAATGTGGTAGGTGTACAAAAGATGAAAATTGACAGACTTTAAATTGATCCAATGCAATCTTTTAAAATATCAGTGTATTTTCAGAAAATAACCCCCAGTAATCTGCTCTAATCAAAATAGTACATAACAAATGATATTAAACTATCAAAGTATGTGAAAATATGCTAAATTTGCAATAGAAAAAACATCAGGCGAAAAGAAACATATTAAATGTAAAATGATACAAATGGATTACTTCATTGAAAAGCTGATTTCTTTCTGTAAATGTTCATATATTTTGTTTTTGCTTCAATAAAAGGAAGGTGCTAAATTAGTTCTTGAATATGTACATAAATTGGAGAATGTGTTCTAATTTTGGCGCCATTTATGCCGGGTGAAAGTGGCACCATGTACCCACTGCAATAGGAAGTTTTGAACTACCCATTTCATGTTCAATGTCTCCATTTTCTAGTGATGGTGAAGGGAATGTATAAAAGTTATGCAGAATAAGCTCAATGCCAGGTAGCCAGCCATATGATTGCAGGGGTGTATACATGTCGAGGATAGATTCAGCAGTCAAAAATATGATACAAATAAATATGATCTATGATAGAAACATACAAAAAAGAAAAATGTGCAATAATAAATGCAGTAAATATAAATGAATTACATGTTACATGTAAACAAACAATATTAATTCCCAAGTAAATGTTAAGCCACCCTCAATAATGATAAACAGACCAATTTCCTTTAAAATGACCAACAGTATAAGCTGTGTCAAATCCTCTCTACTATTGGCATCAGAATATCTATCTGAAATATTATCAAATTCAACGAAGTCAAGAAAGATATGTTTGACTGTCAAAAAGGTTCAACACATTCAGTCTGATATTCACAAAAATGTATTAATTGACTGTGTCCAATCCCAATGTGTAAATACAACCTTTTCATGTCTTATTCTACGGTATGATTTTTTTAACCTAATATAGATGTTTTTTGTATATGGTATGTGGGATGCTTAAATGTGTTTTGATTTTGTCTAAGGTCGCTTTTGCTGCACTATCGGCTGCTTCGTTTTCTTTTTTACCTATATGGCTTGGAATCCAGTAAAATATAATTGTTTTCTTTCTCAGCAACTTTTAATATGCCAAACAGTTTCTGTAATTTCCAATTTAGACACGTGCCTGTGGCTGTAATAATGTCTTTATATGTTTATGTATTTTTTGCAATATTGTAACTTTAAGTCTTTCTTTACTGTCAATTCGAATCTATTTAATTTGTTGATTTAATATTTTAAATTTTAGGGCCCTCTGATCCTCTGCCTTGAAGCATTTGGACTATTTCATTTATTTTGCTCTTTGGACTGTCCCATGGCAGGGTTGGAATGTCCAGTTTTTAAACACATTTTTATTGTTCTCGTTTCTTCGTATGTTTTGAGTTGTGAGAATCTTTTGAATAATATTTGGGATAAATACCTTAATTTCTGTTCATGGCTAAAACAACCAATTTATTTTGGACATGTTTATACTCTTGATAAGGAGATTTGCAACCAATTGTTGAATGAAACTCAAACAATAAATAATAAAAAAAAATATTTTATTTTATTTTTACATTTCACAGAGAGGCTAGAAATGGAGCAGATAATTGCGGGTTCTTGTTGTAAAATATGTAAAAACTACTAGTTTCGACGAAGTTAGTCTAATCAGTGGTATGTAAGCATGCATTTGTTCTCGTTTATATACCCTTTTTCCTTATCCAGGTGGACAAGTGGATGGACAAGTTGTCCACCTTGAGTGGACAAGCCTTTCTGGCGATCTGGTTGATCACAGGGTATTTCGGCCCTCTGTGAGGGTTATTCCCTTATATTTAATGATAATAAAGGTATAATTGTCTTCATAACAGTCCTGCCATTTATCTGTTATTAACAAAATGCCTTGCTCTCCTTGGCCAATATGCAATATGAAATATTTCAATGTGTTTATATTTACAGACATGCACATTTGAACATAAATTGTCAAGTCATTCAATATTCATTTCAATATGTAGTGTACATTATGGTGAAAATATTATCATTAGGCATAAACATACTTGCATAAACACATTTGGCATGTCTGCCTTGGCACATTTGGTTAATTTGTAAATATAAATTTGATTTGGCAAAAACTGTATGATATTGGCACATGTTATAATACTATCTGGCCTATGCCTATCTTATATTTGCTTCATTCCTGAGTGTATTGCTCTCTCATAAGCACCACAGGAAGTATAATAAATGAATATCATGAAAATACAGATTTTTGTACCATTGTCTTATTTACATCTATTACCTGTTACATCAATCACATTCTTATCTGTTAAAAAAGAATTTTACAAATGATATTATATACATTCATACGGCATCATCCGGCTACTAAGTTGCTCATTTCTACCATTATTTTCTACCATACATTTTTATATGACAATTTGGACTCTCAGTAGTGCTGTATCTGTGCTATGATATTCTTTATATGCTGATTGAAATTTGTCAGTTAGCCCATTACTTATGAGATATGATATTAATTGATCTGCCACTGCTCTTTCTGTTATCTTCGAGACATAACTGAGGTTCGAGACTGGTCTATAATTCTCAGACACCTCTGATTGTATAAGTGATTTGTTTATGATGGCAGTGATGATCGGTAGAAGGTCATCAATCATGTCATGAAGTAGCCAGGATGGGATTGGGTCTAAGTCACAGGATTTATTTGATGCCTTCCGCAATAATTTTCGAACATCATCTACAGTCAGAGGTGTGAATCTGTCTAGGGTTGATTGGTTTTGGTTAGATGTAGGTGGCGTGTTTTTAGTGGTGTCCTCTGGTGGTGAATTTCCGGTTATATGGTGCTCATCAATATTTTTCCGAATTATATCTATTTTTTCAAGGAAGTAGTTGTTGAACTTTTCTGCCAGTGCTGTATCACAGTTCGAGGATGGCATCGGGACGTCCATTGATTTGTGCATGACCTTATCTATGACCTTAAATAGTTTTTTCGGGTCATGCTTATTTTTATTCACTAGATTTGAGAAATAATTGGATTGTGAAGTTTTCAATAAAGAGTTGTATTCATTTCTGTGGAAGTTATATAATTCTTTATCAATTTACAATCCAGTTTTTTTCATTCTCCTCTCAATCTTCTCCTTAATGATCTTTCCTGTTTGATATGGTTATCCATCCACGGCACCGGATTATGCCTGGATACATTGGCAACCTTGATGGGAGCATGATTATCAATTATGGCTGTCAATTTTTCATCAAAGAATTTTACCATGTCCACCAGAGATAAGGACTCCAAGTCTATGCAATCTGTCATTATTGTTTTAATGTCATGCCTTAATGCCTCCATATTAATATTTTTGTAATTTCTGTATTGTAGGGGTTTTTTTAGCAGGTTTCGGAGGATGCATGTCTAGAACCACGAGAACCATTTTATGAACAGATATGTATTCATCCACCGTATGACTCTTAATAAATTTGTTTTCTTTAAAAGTGATGATCAGATCAAGTGAATTTCCAAGTCGATGAGTTGGTTCAGTTACTAATTGGTTCATATCAAATGTGGGTAAAACATTGAATTTTACGACATCATGGCATGATATTCTGATACTACATAAAATTCTAGGTTATTTTGACATTTCAAAAAAATTAATCGGACAATTATTAAGTGCGTGAAAAGCACTTGAAAAAGGAGAAGGAGCCTAAAAATAGTATTGAATTCAAGCTCCACCAACTATTTTGAATCCCATTGAAGCAATAAATAATGTTTCGATTTTCACATATAAACTATCACATCCAGCTAGAATTCTATGCTCTTCTCATGATTTTAGGTGTCTGTAAAAGTCAAAAATCACATATTATAATGAGGTTTCAATATGATAATTAAGTCATGTGACCAGATTAAAGAATACATTTTTCAGAATTGAAATCTTTTGAGCTTTCCATAGATGTGTCAAACATGCTGATCGGTGTAGTGTTGAAACCTTAATCAAAAACTCTTTTGATCAATCTTAACAATCTCCAAAACTGAAGAGTTCACCAACCAAAAGTATGGAGAGCTGTGCCTGTGTGATGATGATTTCTTACAAAGCAAAGCTCAGGACAGTCATGTAAAAAGTATGGAGATTTTGCCAAGTATGGAGATTTTGTTTGAACGATATAATCTTCAATACAATACAAAAAGGTAGAACAGACAGTGAAGTTCACAATACTATCACAATACTATCAGATGTTAGTTTCATAGGGAGTAAATGTGTTGATATATACTCAACAAGTTCACTCAAAACAAAAATCAAGCCGAATGCTGGTTGAGAATGTGCCTGATTTCTCTTAAGGGAAGTACAGTGTATTTAGTACACATCATGTTTGACGAAAATCAACAATATTATTAAATGGTCTGTGCGCATAGCAAGCAATGAATTATTTCATTCCTGGCTGGATCTGTAGTAAAGCGCTCATCATATAATACAATAGCTGGTGTTGTGTATATAGCAATGCATTTCTGCAGCTGCAACATTTCTGGGAGTCTGTGGAAGCCATATCTATATTTTTACAAAACTTAAGTTATGAACACACACAAAGGAATCTAAATCTATCTTTTCTTTTTCAAAGCATGGAATTATATTGAAAATGGAGAATAAAGAAATTCCACCAAGCCTCTTATTTTCATATCTGGTTTTCATGATGTTTTCATTGATATCTCTGGTGTAGAAAAAGGATGTCCTACTACCAAGCAATAGTGATGATGTATTTCTATGCTTCAGACCATGTAAAATCTATATTCATTAATAATCGAAGTTTACTTCAGATTTTATCAATTTTTCCACCAAACCACCTGTTCACTGTACAGCAGTCTCAATTTACTTAAATTATCGTGCATAGCTTCATTGATAAGTACTACAATCCTTGATCACTCTGTCATACATGTAGATTTCAGTGTACATATATCAGCTGAAAAAGGAAATGAAAAGGGTCAGGAAAATATTATCACACATGTTAATAATAACAATGTCAAGGGAAATAATATTTTCAGAAACAGAAAGTATAGGTTTGAACACGCACGTGATCTCTTTATGTCAAGTAAATGTTAGAAAAGAATAATTATGAATAATTTAATTGGCATGACAGTCACGAGCATAGAAAACCAAAGTGAAATTGATTTGTTATATTTTCAGATTAATCACCAATGAAATGGATAAATGAATATGTTAATGACAGAAAAATATTTGATAAGTGCCTAAGAAAAACATAAAGAGAACACAACAGTTTTATTTGATAAGTGCCTGAGAAAAACATAAAGAGAACACAACAGAAGCCAAGGTATATGATAATGGTGGACAATGTACTGATAACAATGAAGTTGCACTTGATTAATGGAGGTAAGACTTTAGCTAGTTGTTAAACAAACTGAATAATGATGATTTTGATGATAAATTTTACAATTTTACAACAGCATGAAAGGGAATTGGAGCATGATAATAATATTGAGGTTAATTATGATATGAATGCTCCTAGTATATAATTATAAATGAAGGAAATACAGTCCTTTGTTGGGAAATTTAAATGTCAGAAGGCAACAGGGATAGATAGAATACCAAATGGAATTTTAAAGAAAAGATATGTTATTGTAACTTGACATAGATTACTTAAAATATTTTTTGAAACCACTATTTACCCACTGTTTGGCATAAGGCTGTTATTAACCCTATACCAAAGAGTTCATCAAAGGACCCTATTGTCCCACTGAACTATAGAGGTCTTAGTTTCTTATTATATTAAGGAATGTTTGTTGTGAAACATTCAACAAAATGTTTGATGCAAATGTGGGCTATTCATCAGGAGTTTGGGGATATAAAAGTTATGTGCCAGCATATAAGTAATGTTAGAGAACATATAATTATAATTCGTCTCTGGAATAGGCTAATAGATATGGATTAACAGAGACTAACAAGAAGAATGTTTAATGGGATTATAGGATGTGTAAAAATTGGTCATATGAGTTGCAACAAATATTATATTCAGTGAATCTGAATAATATTTATAATGACAAAATATATGTCCAATAGAGGCAAAGTTCAAAGAACAAGAGAATAACAAATGGAAATTATTTACTTCTTAAACCTACGTTACATACATATATTTCATTCAAAGATAGCATATGTAAAGAGAATTACATAAAACACAGTCATAACAGAAAACATTATTCTTTATCTGCTCAATTTCGAATGGGAATTCTAACACTACATATTGAAACATGTAGATTTGTAGGATTAAAATCAGAGGAAAGAATATGTAATCTATGTAACACAGGTGAAACAGAATCAGATCTGAAGTACATTCTGTGTGCATTTGTGATCTTTATTCTCAATTGAGAAAGAATATGTTGGAAAAAATAGATTATCCTGAATTAAATGAAATGTCAAATGAAACTAAGCTTAAGTATATTATGACATATTATTGGAAAGTATTAAGTACATTTATAGTTAATGCTTGAGAAATGCATACCAATAATTTATATCAAAGTACACAGGTTCCAGTTTTGTTTGTTTGTTTGGGGTTTTACATCACTTTCAACATTATTTCAGTCATTTCGTGATGAGACCTACTTGTAGCAGATATAGTGCTGCCTCACTGAATTGTCATGTCGCAGGTCCTTGACATGACAACCCACCCGGTCACAGATTTACAAGGACAACGGGTTAACCCTTTAGGCACGGACCTCAGCTCATCACAGGTTCCAGCTAATGAAAAATAATGTAATGTGATAATGTGAAGTGGTTGATAAATCCTAAGGGGCTAGGTTTAATCGACAAAGTGTTTATTTTAAATATAAAAAAATTATGTAAAATTGTAAGCCATACCACTATAAAGAAAATAAAAACATACAAACATACAAACAACATACAACATACATTATTGCCCATTTTATTTTGTTCAAAAAATCCAGTTTTGGGTGTTTATACATGGAATATGTAACAAACTCAAGTTAAAGTGATTAAGACCTTTTAGGTGTTGGCCCACCAGCCTCCCAAGGACCACCAGAACCTCCTGGATCACCAGGACCACCAGGACCCCCTGGTCCGCCACGTGATCGAAACTTTTTTCTGTAGGTGTAGCAGGTATTTCAGTAGTAGGCCCACCAGGCCCCCCAGGACCACCAGGCCCCCCAGGACAACCAGGCCCACCAGGCCCACCAGGTCCACCAGGCGATCTAGGCCTTTGTTTTAAGGTGTAGCAGGTATTTCAGTTGTAGGCCCACCGGGACCGCCAGGCCCGCCAGGCCCCCCAGGACCTCCAGGACCACCAGGCCCACCAGGCCCTCCTGGTCCACCAGGTAATCCAGGCCTTTTATTTGTAGGTGTAGCAGGTATTTCAGTAGTAGGCCCACCGGGACCACCAGGCCCGCCAGGCCCCCCAGGACCTCCAGGACCACCAGGACCACCAGGACCACCAGGGCCCCCAGGCCCCCCAGGTCCACCAGGTGATCCAGGCCTTTTTTTTGTAGGTGTAGTAGGTATTTCAGTTGTAGGACCACCAGGACCGCCAGGCCCGCCAGGCCCCCCAGGACCTCCAGGACCACCAGGCCCACCAGGCCCTCCTGGCCCACCAGGTGATCCAGGCCTTTTTTTTGTAGATGTTGTAGGTATTTCAGTAGTAGGACCACCAGGACCGCCAGGCCCGCCAGGCCCGCCAGGCCCCCCAGGACCTCCAGGACCACCAGGCCCACCAGGGCCCCCAGGCCCCCCAGGTCCACCAGGTGTTCCAGGCTTTTTTTTTGTAGGTGTAGCAGGTATTTCAGTAGTAGGCCCACCGGGACCGCCAGGCCCGCCAGGCCCCCCAGGACCTCCAGGACCACCAGGACCACCAGGACCACCAGGGCCCCCAGGCCCCCCAGGTCCACCAGGTGTTCCAGGCTTTTTTGTAGGTTTAGTAAGTATTTCAGTAGTAGGCCCACTGGGACCACTAGGACCGCCAGGCCCCCCAGGACCTCCAGGACCACCAGGACCACCAGGCCCACCAGGGCCCCCAGGCCCCCCAGGTCCACCAGGTGTTCCAGGCTTTTTTTTTGTAGGTGTAGCAGGTATTTCAGTAGTAGGCCCACCGGGACCGCCAGGCCCGCCAGGCCCCCCAGGACCTCCAGGACCACCAGGACCTCCTGGACCACCAGGCCCCCCAGGACCTCCAGGCCCACCAGGTGTTCCAGGCCTTTTTGTTGTAGGTGTTGATCCATCAGTACCACCAGTAACTCCAGGCCTTTTTGTCGGACGTGTTGGCCCATCAGGACCACCAGGACCTCCAGGACCACCAGGACCACCAGGACCACCAGGACCTCCAGGACCTCCAGGCCCACCAGGTGATCCAGGCCTTTTTGTTGTAGGTGTTGATCCATCAGTACCACCAGTAACTCCAGGCCTTTTTGTCGGACGTGTTGGCCCATCAGGACCACCAGGACCTCCAGGACCACCAGGACCACCAGGACCACCAGGACCTCCAGGACCTCCAGGCCCACCAGGTGATCCAGGCCTTTTTGTTGTAGGTGTTGATCCATCAGTACCACCAGTAACTCCAGGCCTTTTTGTCGGACGTGTTGGCCCATCAGGACCACCAGGACCTCCAGGACCACCAGGACCACCAGGACCACCAGGACCTCCAGGACCTCCAGGCCCACCAGGTGATCCAGGCCTTTTTGTTGTAGGTGTTGATCCATCAGTACCACCAGTAACTCCAGGCCTTTTTGTCGGACGTGTTGGCCCATCAGGACCACCAGGACCTCCAGGACCACCAGGACCACCAGGACCACCAGGACCTCCAGGACCTCCAGGCCCACCAGGTGATCCAGGCCTTTTTGTTGTAGATGTTGATCCATCAGTACCACCAGTAACTCCAGGCCTTTTTGTCGGACGTGTTGGCCCACCAGGACCACCAGGACCTCCAGGACCACCAGGACCACCAGGACCACCAGGACTTCCAGGACTTCCAGGCATCTTTGTTGGGTGTGTTGTCCCATCAGGCCTGCCCGGACCTCCAGGCCTTTTTGTCGGACGTGTTGGCCCACCAGTATCACCAGGACCACCAGGCCCCCCAGGACCTCCAGGACCACCAGGACCACCAGGACCTCCAGGACCACCAGGACCACCAGGTGATCCAGGCCTTTTTGTTGTAGGTGTTGATCCATCAGTACCACCAGTAACTCCAGGCCTTTTTGTCGGACGTGTTGGCCCACCAGGACCACCAGAACTTCCAGGACTTCCAGGACTTCCAGGCATCTTTGTTGGGTGTGTTGTCCCATCATGCCTGCCCGGACCTCCAGGCCTTTTTGTCGGAAGTGTTGGCCCACCAGTATCACCAGGACCACCAGGACCTCCAGGTATTCCTGCAGTTAAATCGGTCATTTTTGTTGTCAGCTCCCAGGGACCTCCAGGCGATATAGTTATAGGTTCAGCAGTAACAACAGGTCTTTCTAGTGTAGGCCTCTTCTCAGGTTCAGCTTCCGTTACACCAGATATTTGTGTTGTAGGCTCACTAGGCTCTCCAGTTCCTGTTGATTTAATTGGTTCTATTAATCTATAACACAATCAACATATTTGCTTTCCTATGTTTAATGCTTATTATTAGCTTTTACTATGAGAGTTTTGTGATGAATAAAACGTTTTTTGCAGCTGCATATAATTGTGTATGCTATCAAATAATTACTTAATATATTAACATTAGGTGGAACAGGGACACTTCATACAGAGGATTACAGCTGTGTGAAATGTTTTGTTGACTGTTGCTCAGTGAACAAAAAGTATGGCGACACTATATTTCATTGATAAATAGCAACATCATCATAAATAGTGCACCTTTAAAATATACCAAAATCAACTAAATAGGTAACATATTTCTGTTCAGAGGGGATCAGGTTTTATGTATCCAGAAACGTTTATGAAAACTCAATTGAAGAACATCTTGTCTGCAGATTGTATCACTTTCTCTCCACAAAATGCTATTGTAAAACAGTTGAACAAGCAATTATACAGATTTTTCATGTTAACCATTTAAATAGCATTGTCAATAAGTTCAGTGTAATGACTACTGTAATAAATCTTGTCGTACCAATCAATTAAAATTCCTTGTAAATACTAATAACTTTTAAAAAGCATGTAAACAGACCACTTACTTTTATTCTCCATGTGGCAAATTCGCATTAAAGCAAACATGATGAGCAGAAGAAGAAATGAGACTTTCATTTTTGCTATATTAGTTGATGCTATTGTATTCTCCAAGTGAAGTTATAAACTGATCATCAAACTTAATAATTGTCCAAATATACCACTTCAGGCTTTTCGGGTATCATATATATTACAGGGCCAATATTTGTCCCCAGTTGGAATGAACATGTAAAAGATAAACATGACGCATCCCTGTTCTGGCATGATATTTGGGTCCTTAAAGGCAAATCACATCATGGTGGCCACGGGCTGTGGCGCAGTTAGTTAGAGCGCCAGCTTATTAGCACCAGTTCCTCTGGGTTCGACCCCTGGCCATGCCGACATTGAATTCATGATACAATTTTACAAATTTCACACAATTTTACAAATTTCACACATAACAATTCAGTGAGGCAGCACTGTATCTGCTTCTAGTAGCTGCTAGCACTCTATTCAATCTATCTAAATTACGGTGACCTTTATGAGTGTATACCAAATACAATACTGACTTTTGACATTCATATCAAATATATCAGTCCAAATCAAACAGCAACATTTCAATATCTAGAAACGTCTCCATGGGCCAATACAACCTGGCCACTGGTCGTGGCGCAGTTGGTAAGAGCGCCAGCTTATCATCTGGGTTCGATCCCCAGTCACCTCGAGTCCATGACAATTCAGTAAGGTAGCACTTTATCTGTAAAAGTAGGTCTTATCACGAAATGACTGAAATAATGTTGAAATTGTTGTAAAACCCTAAAGAAACCACATCATGGTGCAATGGCAGAAGTGGTGAGATGAACAAGAGCTAAGTATCACTATGCAAAGAGATTTGCTATTAAAGAGAAAATATATTATAAGTAAAAGGATGGTGGAAGCCATTAGTTCAGGTAATAATTGTAATCTGTGGGAAGAGGTTAGGTAGATGAAGAAAGCTATTGCTAATGTAATGGATGGTATAGCTGAACTGTTTTCAAATAAATGTAATGAATTGTATAATTCTGTTGGTTATGATGAAAACACCTCTCAAGCTGGACATAAAACAGGGTATAAAATGTTAACGCAAATTGCTGTAACCTTCTGTATGGTATTAATGTTCTTAACAATACTAAGGCATTAGCCAGAATGAAGTAAAATGGTGAAGATAGAGGTGTCTTCAGATAGAGGTGTCTACATCACTTTCAACATTATTTCAGTCATTCATTTTGTGACTCATTTTGAGACCGACTTATGGCAGATATGCGTGGCCTTTCAGCAGATGAGTATACTGTCCAGGAATAGATAAGGTTGGTAAGGAAAGCCTTTTTTCAAATTCAGCCCTCCAGTTGATCTAGTTGATCTAAATCACAATCCAAATTACAATCCAAACATAAAAAGAGTGAAATAAAATGAATTTGCGAAAAGGTTTTTGAATAAGTATTCAGTTCTAGATATCTCACAAAAGACGTAATGCTTTTTATTTCTCCTTACAGTATCATAATGCCACCTGCTTACCCACACACAAAACCAGATTGATGACATGATTAGAACAGTCTGGGTAACAGTCCAATGATTACTAGGCTACTGGATAGTCGGGCTAGTGAGAGGACATTTACACTAGCCCAAATCAAAGTGCACAAGCCCAAGTCATACTGTACTTGTTTGGCCAATTAATTTTTAGATTAATCAAATGACAAAAGGACATATTTGCCAATATTTGAAAATTCATGATTTGCTACAAGACGGTCGGGATAGCATCGCTTGCCCGAAAGTGCATTTACTAGTCTGGGAATATGGGCTAATGTGAAAATCCCGGACTGTTTGCATTAGACTGATTTCATCTGATATAATTAAACACAGGAAAGTATCTATTTTAGAAACTCAACCGAACAGATTATCAAAAGATCTTCGAGAAAAAGCAAGATTTTTTTTTCATCAATTCTTTGTTCATCACACACAAACCTAAATAAAAAACTAAATCATGCATTCAACACTGACCATTTTTCTAAACTGAGGATGTGAAAACAAACATGGAAACACTAAAAGCAAAAAAAAAACCCAGATGACTTTGGAAACCATGTTTATGAAGGCAGATCCAATTACTTCCAGACCATTTCCAGTACTTCAACTAATTTTGAGGGAATGACTCCTACTCAGGTGATCAGATTACAAATCATTGGTTAATTTGATTTATTAAATATAGATTCAGCATTATGCAATTAAAATTATAATTCTCATTAAAGGCTCATACATTATGAATGATCCTTTGGCAGTAGCCCTGGTAATATAATAATTAATTTTCCTATATAGCTATAGATATCAGCCAAGCATTCAAAAATGTTATTAGTTATTTTCATGAATTCATAACAGATGATACTTTCTAAACTTTTATAAGTTAAAAGATTATTCCACTCCAGTGACTATAATGTTTGCAATGAAGACCAAGAAATAAAAAAAAATCCACATGATCCAAATATAGTGCTCGAAGTTACACAACTGCAGGTAGCAGCTGTGAATAGCAGCTGTGAATAGCAGCTGTGACCCGCAGTTCATCAGTGTTCACCCATGTAGCATGCAGTTTGGAATTATGCAGTGTTCTAATTATATGACAGAAAACCAGGCAATTATCCAGTATCCAATGTGTTTGGGCAGTAATGAATGCATGATATATTTAAAGCTATCTGACACCACAGCCAATGGTGCCTCATGTTTTTAGAATATCACTCTGTCCAGCTAAATACAATCATCGATTTCTTTAAAACATTGTTCCATAATTATTTGAATACAAACAGAGTTAAGGATCACAATTCTTTGAGTCTGACAAGTCTTTGTCAAATAGTGCCTTCGTTCCATTAAGATTTACTAAAGCTCCTGAAACAGAAGATTTTTCAGAATTTCCTTAATGGGCCGATTGCTGATCGCCATATTGTATTAAGTTCCCCCATTGAAAAGTACACACCGGAACTGTACATCTTTAATCGGAACCACAACTGTGCAATTCCTCTGTATTTAATCAATGACGATAGGCAGGGGCCTATAGATTTGACCAGTATCATGGGATTTCTTGTTGAGGGCATCATAAATCATAAATAACATAACATAAATCTGATAATGTAAATAGCTTTTAGTAAGTAAATCCTTTACTTAAAAAACATTGATAGCACAGTTATGTATTGTGGGGAAAATTACACCATTTGCCATCACAATAGAATGTTCACATTACATTATTCCATTTCAGGTTTATCAATATTTTCACCTCTAATTAAAGCATTGGTGAAACCTGACTTTCAGACACATTTTCTTTACATAACATGAATGTTTATACCCTAAACAGTGCTTTTATGTAGTAGTACCCAAAATATTCTCTGTTAACAAATTTCTGTGGCACTTGAAAGTTGATCAGTTGTCTGCTAAAACCTACACCAGCAATTGAACACTTTGTCAACTAGCTTTGTTTAGCTGGTATGTGATCTTGTGTAAACACCTAATGAGTTACCAGTTGTGCACCTGTCCAGCTTGGGAAACAGGGTGAAGATGTTTTGTACAATTTATCAATTTATTGCCAGGAGTATACTTCAGAACAACATAAGATTATTTTAATATTATTTGAATCAATGAAATAACTCATGGCCGTGAAAAATATTTTATGGTTGTGACAAATATCTTATGGTTGTGAAAGATATATCATTTATGGGAAAAGTATACTATTTATTTGAAAAGTATCTTATGCATATGAAAACCTTTCTGTCAAAAAGGGAAGACATGACTCAAAGGTTGCATGGAATCCCCCTTAACTTGAAGGCCGTGATATTGAAAAAGTGACATTAAACCCTTTGATCACTGGTTTGGCCTTAAATCACAATGACTTTGAATGGCAAAACTGTGAATGCTGATAATTGGTATCAGTAAAATTTATGATATGACCCTCTTTGATGAAATTTGGAGTTTTTCACACCATTGAATGGGAAGACATCAAAGGCTGCTCGGATTCCACCTTAAAAGCTGGGCTGTATAGAATTTTTTTAAACTTTTTTTTGCAAACATATATAATATAAAAAATAATGATTTCTTCATTTATAACTTCATAAATATTCATCCGTTTTTAATAAATTTACCACCAAAAGAAAGCCAAGAAAAGGCACTATCATCATGATAAGTATTATCTTCCAATTCATTCTCTAAATAGTGGGAAAAAATGGCCAAAAATGTGTTGCTCCAATTTTGACAATTGGTAAACAACACCTCCTATGACTTACGGAGCCCCCTGACAGTTCAAAGGTCAAGGTCACACAACACACTTCCTGTTTAGTCCTGGCAGTACTTGGTGGTCACAAAAAATCATAATTCTCAGGGCAGATGTTCTTTAGTGGATTTCAGATAGATAGCCTGTATGTATGTCAATTTTAAGATCATATATTGTTTTCAGATACCTTAAACCACTGTAAAATTGCCTGCAACTTTCCAGGTTTCACCAATGCTTTAATTCATCTCAATCGAAGAGGTTTGACCTTCACTTCAGTTTGTTTTATCTCATCTGCCAAATCTATCTCTAAAAAGTAGAGTTGAGTATCCATACCAGGATAGATCATTATTATCCTGACTGGCCCCTCCTCACATCTCCATCATCTGAGATCTTAATAAGCCAAGGCAAGCCACTTGGCTTTCCGGGAACTAGAGAACCAGCTACGTGGGCACAGCTGGTAGGGTGTCGGGTGGTCAATGAAGTGTCCAGTCCTTATATTTCAATCTGCCTCTGACCAGCAGACCAGGTAGGCTTGGACGTGCTTGGGGATTTGATTTGATTTGATTTGATTTGATTTGATTTGATATGTTGGCCGCTCCACTTTTGTCTCGTGGGCACTCAGAGCTTACGCAGCGTGGCTACCCAGCAAGAGGGGAGATCCAATACGCACTATCTCCAATCTGTGAGTAGGGAGCACAGCAGAACTATTCACTTCAAGTCTTAAGAGTCAGTGCCACATATATCAGGTATGTTTCTTATCTTTGTCAATATGCGTGCTTCAGCATTGTTAAACTGACATTTTCTATGACTTTTGGATAAATTACACTTATGAAACGATGGATAATTACTATTGGCACGTGCTAGAATATGATAAGACCCAGAATTAATTACTTCAATGTGGGCTGTGGGGAAAGCTTATCTCTGTGCAATATGAACGTATTACTTGACTTTTCCTCTGTTTATGTTGTTAATTATTCCATGCAATTATTAGATGCAAATCACTGAAGAGACTAAGATGAGATTCCCTTGAGCATTGCCATGGAATCTGGTCAGGGTAGCAGTGGTCTTATTAAAGATATAAGCTGATGTCATACTCAAAACGACTCAAGGTAGGAATATAGTTTTGTGGGGGGTATTTTTATTCATAATACAATTTGAATAATTAATATTGAACAACTGCAGGGCGTGAGCTGGCCCTAGCCAATTGAACATGACAGCATTTATACGCCGGCTTAGATTGTTTGAAAATATACACTGCGGGGCAATTCCCCTGGGCAATTGAACATTTGATACACAATAAACAATTACCAAACCATATTTGGTGACTTGATATAATAATTAACCTGTAGGTTTGATATGCTAGTTATTACTTTGTGAGGTGTGGATGTGGCTAATAGGTGGCAGATGTATATATTGTAATTAGGCATTTGAGCGCCATCTATCTGTGTTACTCATTTTTTCTGAAGATGTTCTGCAGACTGGGTGGCTTTTGTTTTGTTTGTTTGTTTGTTTGGGGTTTCACATCAACATTATTTCAGTCATTTCGTGATGAGACCTACTTGTAGCAGATATAGTGCTGCCTCACTGAATTGTCATGTCGCAGGTCCTTGACATGACAACCCGCCCGGTCACAGATTTACAAGGACAATGGGTTAACCCTTTAGGCACGGGCCTCAGCTCATATGGGAAATTGTATCATGAGTTCAATCTTGGCACGGCCAGGGTTCGAACCCACGACCTTTGGATCACCACAGAGGAGCTGGTGCTAATAAGCTGGCGCTCTAACCAACTGCGCCACGGCCCGTGGCCTAGACTGGGTGGCATTCCCTGCGCGGAGGGAGTGAGTAGAATATAGGGAAGAGCTAAGACCCAGTGCAGAAATGGATGATTTGATCACTGAATTCAAATAGCCAAATGGGGGTCCCTCCTACTAAGAACAGGAGGGGGGCAGATGGGGGGTAACACGCCTTGAGATATCCTGAGATTGAGGAATGTCCGGATTGAGCAGTGAGCGCATACATTAGTGAAGGAACAGCTCACATACTTTATAGAAAAATAGGGAATGGCCTGCTGGTTTCAAAACCTAATGTCCCTAACAGCTAATGGGGGTGCAACGAAGCTAGATGGGTCCAGCGAAGCTACAGTAACACAATATTCACCACCCCATAGACATGCGAAAAACCCCAAGGTCAAGGCTGCTTTGCTTGCAAGGTCATTTATGGAAAATTGTATTATAGAGGTTAAGAAATTCTTAATAGAGAATAAAATGAAGATAAATGATGGAAAGACAGAAATGCTTTTATGTGGTAAAAGCTGTGAATTCAGAAAGAAAAATGTACCTGAAGATATTCTAGTAGGAGAAACTAAAATCCCTAGATCCAATTCTGTTAAGGATCTAGGGGTTATTCTAGATCAAGAACTATCTATGAAATCACAAATCAGAAAAATGTGTAAAAATGGTTTCTTCCATGTAAAAAATTTATCAAGAGTAAGAAATTGTTTAGATGAGGGAACAGCAAATACCCTTGCTCATTCATTTGTCACTTCTACCCTTGACTATGGTAACGCCCTTCTAGCGGGTCTTCCTGAGTGTGAATTAGCCAAATTGCAGAAATTACAGAACGCTGCGGCGAGGGTAGTGGGGAAGCTAAAAAAGAGGGATCATATCACACAAAAACTAAAGGAACTTCACTGGTTGCCAGTAAAAGCTAGAATTGATTTCAAAATATCTCTATTGACATGGAAGGTGCAAAATGGCTTTGCCCCAAAATACTTGTCTAATTTATTAGAATATAAACAGTTGGGTAGGGGGCTGCGATCTAATGATAAAAATGAATACATAGTGCCTAAGACTAATATGAAATCTTATGGAGATAGGGCTTTCATGGCGTATGCGCCAAGGAACTGGAATGCCCTGCCCCTTGAAGTGAAAAAGTGTAAAACTGTCGAAACTTTCAAGAAGAAACTAAAAACATTTCTATTTAGAAAACACTATCTTAATGAAGCGCTTAGAGCAGACTTAGTCTGATATAGCGCTATATAAATCTTTATTATATATATATATAGATGAAAACCCTATGTCCGTGAAGATGGCGCATAATATCTTATACATAATTGGCTGTTTCAAGGAGGTTCATGTCCTATGGAGATGGCCCTTAATGCTATTATTATCCTGGGGCAGTCCATAATGTCAGCTGACCGAACTGCAGCTAAGTTCACTGAGATGGAGGCTGCACAGAGAGATTTGCCTCGTTCTGGAGAAGAAAGAAAAGCCACATATTGTAATATAATGTACTCAGAGGCTGGGAAGGGGTTTACCCTGTAACTGTTAGAAAATATTAAATATTGAGTTATATGTGCAAGACGTGTTGTATCTCAGACCTGCAGCCATCTTCTTGGCCCTCAATCTTAACTGTTTCCTTCCTGATCGCCTGCTCCCTACACTTACTTAAAGGTCCCTCTAAGCCATCATTAACGGGGCGTGGTCACTTGCATAGTGACATAGTGCAATTGCGGATTTCCATCTTGTTTTATATGATTTGAGAGTTAGAAATTTTGTGCACTTTCGATTTTGTTTGTGCAGTTCTGGTGTGTTGTTTTCAAGCACAATGCAGCCAAATCCAAATTATATTTAATAGATATCAAACTAAATAAAGTACCTCAAACACAGAAGAGTACTATTTAGATGATATACCCTGTAGTTTACTGCAAAGTAGCTGCTCACTCAGAAAATCTAGCTCTCTATTCAATCTAAATTACGGTGACCTTTATGAGTGTATATCAAATACAATACTGACTTTTGACATTCATATCAAAGATATCAGTCCAAATCAAAAAGCAACATTTCAATATCTAGAAACGTCTCCATGGACCAATACAACCTGGCCACTGGTTGTGGCGCAGTTGGTAAGAGCACCAGCTTATCATCTGGGTTCGATCCCCAGCCACGCTGAGTCCATGACAATTCAGTGAGGTAGCACTATATCTGCTAAAAGTAGGTCTCATCATGAAATGACTGAAATAATATTGAAAGTGATGTACAGCACTGTAGAAAATTTGGAGTCAGAGCATTGTATGAAAATTGAAATTGACACAATGTTCCATTTCTTTGCAAATGTGTTATTGCTCAAATTTAACACAAATAATTTGTTGCCATCTTTGCATTTCTTTATAAAGAAATTTTGCTTTATTTGTTTGGTATTTTATCCATTTACCAAAAACAAAAAACAAAAAAAAACAATTTAAATGTTCTGACTTTTATATTGCTCAAATAAAGATTTCAGCTTCAACATGAACATGCCAAAGATAATATCAATAGTAATGCAAATAGATCAAAAGAAACAGATATCTATAACTCATCTCTCATTTATTTGTTTGTTTGTTTGGGGTTTTACATCACTTTCAATATGATTTCAGTCGTTTCATGATGAGACCTACTTGTAACAGATATAGTACTGCCACAACCCTCCCGATCACAGATTTACATGGAAATGGGTTTTTAGGTACTTATTAGGTACGGGCCTCAGCGCATGTGTGAAATTGCATCATGAATTCAGTCTCGACATGGCCGAGGATCGAACCCACGATCTTTGGATCACCACAGAGGAACTGGGGCTATTATGCTGGCACTCTAACCAATTGTGCCATGGCCCGTGGCTCATCTCTCATTTAAATCTAACCATTTTCTAGTTGATTATCTGTAGGTTGGTATATAAGGTTAGCATGTAATTATTTATATTGAATATGAAGTGTGTCATATAATGTCCAGACTTAAATTCAAACTCATAAAGCAGAAAATTGTAATCAGCCAAGTCAAGAAAGTCAGTTACTGGGGTGGTGCACATCATATGAGACCTCTCACCAAGTATTTTCAAAGAATCTTCATAACAGACATCAAAATCTAACTGATACAGGAATGAAGAAGAATTGAATGCAGAAATTAAATGTATAAATTATCTTTTAAATTAATTTAAATGATTTAAATTACCTTTTCTGAAGTGATATTTATGGGAGTTCACTGTTTGATCTGTTTATGTCGCTAACATCTGTCAATATGCTCATAACAGGAAAACTCAAGGAAAATAAATATTGATCATTAATATTCAGTCTCAATTTGTTACAAGTTTTCTCTCCCTTTATATATATTTCTCACCACTGCCCATTGTCTTGCTATAAATAATCTGTATATTTGATATCTACATACTGATAAGCAATATAAAAATATATACTGTCAATTTATACACATTTGACATTTATATACTTTAGTTCAAATGAACTTGAGGTTAAGGTCAATCATGAAAACCTTCTATTTCATCAATTTGAAATAAATAAAAATAAAAAACAAAAAAAAAACAATAAAAAAACATTTTGCTATGTTTTAAAATTTATCTGTGGTCTATAAAAACAATGTAAAGTTATTGATATAATTCTGAACTCTCTATTGCAAAAGATTTGTGATATACTTGTGGCGTTATTATCTTCTCATTACTCATAATTTGCACAAATTTCCCTTGTTCTGACACTGTTGTCACCCCATCTTGAGTCATTAGTCAGGGCACAATTGATATTTATCATATATACATGATGTTGATAATGATAATTGAACCAAGATGTACATATTTTCCCAGAATCTTATATTTATAGTCTATATCTTGACATTTAGTGTCCTTGTACATATTAGCTGGGTGAGTGGTCATGTCAAGTATACCGTCCAGGAAACAAGAGGGAATATTACAGTACGCATAGACCTTATTTTACTCTACTTAATGTGTATACCTTATACTGAGAGCAGCTAAAAACCAAAATAACACAGCATTTATTACGAGTATGCTTTTCTCATACATAATGTTGATAATTGTTAGGAATAATCAATATAAAGCGGTCATCTGTTAACTACTGCTAGGCCAATTAGATCACACGTCTGAAAAGCAGAGATGCTGATAATTTACACATTAATATGAGGGAGATTAGGGCTTGATATTATGTAAAGTGTACATTTTAGTGACGTTTTATTGACGTTTAATTTCGTCAAGACCAAGGACATGAGCTGTGTTATGTCAACTCTGCTCAATTAAGCTAATGAATACTGCGGTATCAATATTAATTGGCAAAGGTAACTGATGATAATTGGCTAAAAGGGATACAACACAAAACTTGAAAAACAACTTTATCATCTGTGCTATATATCTGCAAATTCTGCAAATGTTAATGGTCCAATATCGTGTGTTCATAAACCCTTCACAGCAATCTTTAATATTTTCCTCTAAACAGAACTAAGGCTTGTAATATGTAAACATTGTATCAATAATATAACCAATTCTCCTTGAATCTCAACTTTAAATAACCTAGATTGCTGAAACCTAAACTGTATTAATCTGATAATGAATAATATATAACCAAAATGTAAATATGATACCTTGGGAAATGCAGTTAGGTCCCCTACTCACCACAGAGCATAACAGGGGACGTCTTTCTGGGCTGGTAACTCCACACCCTGATGCCTTGAAGATATCCAACATGATATACTCTAGGAATAAAGACCCCACCCTTTCGAATTCCATCTTTACCCCTCAATTGACCCAATTAGCAATATTTTCCCTTTAGCACTTTTTTATTCATTGCAATAATAATTGATGATAAGTCACATAGTCTAAACTTTGATCAAGTTTTTTTGGTCATATTGGAAGCCTTGGAAATGAGGCTGCTGACCAAGCTGCCAAAGCAGCATTGGAGAAGCGACCAATAAATATGCTTATTCCTTACACCAAGTTTAAGAAACATATTACTGTTTTTTTGCATTTAAAGTGGCAATTACACATGACAATTGCACTTGACATGACAACCCACCTGGTCACAGATTTACAAGGACAACGGGTTAACTCTTTAGGCACGGGCTTCAGCTCATATAAAAAAATATATCATGAGTTCAATCTCATCACGGCTGGCACTCTAACCACAGCCCGTGGCCAGATTGTTATGAATACTGATGACTTGCGGTTGTTTCTATGCGCATCTTTATACCATTGGTGGCAGGGACTGATATGATAGAGAAGTCCTGCTATGGAGGGTAGTAGCTGGATTGCTCACTCAACATTTTGCCTGGATCCACATTTCAATACATTAATATGAGTACTTATCTCATCAAGCAAGTATCGTCAGCATGATGCCAAGTATTATCAGCAGGATGCCAAGTATTGTCAGCAGGATGCCAAGTATTGTCAGCATGATGCCAAGTACTGTCAGCATGATGCCAATTATTGTCAGCAGGATGCCAAGTATTGTCAGCATGATGCCAATTATTGTCAGCAGGATGCCAAGTATTGTCAGCAGGATGCCAAGTATTGTCAGCAGGATGCCAAGTATTGTCAGCAGGATGCCAAGTATTGTCAGCATCTGTATTCCTTGTATTATTTCTGGATTGGCAAAAACATGTTATTGTGCACTGCATGACATTTGTGACTCATGTAATTTGCAAGACTGATAAGACAATGCCATAGCAAATGTTACGTGACCTGTGATTATGTGATTCTGTAAAATTGAAATAGGTTTTTGCAAGTTCATTGAAATGACCATATAGTTTGCAATATTCAACTCCCTGCTATAAAACCGCCAATAGAAATAACGATATTATTAGAACAACAGTACTACTAAATAAATTATACAGCTTCTTTCTTTATGTTTTGGTAAATCTATAAACATTGCTAAATAGCAATAACGATAATCTGTCAGTGCTCAATTTTAATTGATTCTATCACAAAATTAAACTGGGACGTTTTCAAAAAGATGCTCAGAGCTGACAGTAATATATACATTGAGGTGACAAATTCTGGTGGTGAGAAAACATAATATGAGACAAGGGGTGATTACACATAATGAGGCACTAAATATAATTCTGACCCCAAAATTAGATCACAGATCACATCAATTGAAACCATTTCACAAAGCGTCCCAAGATTCAATTCTGTATTACTGTGGCATGATTATCTTAATTGATAGATTTGCAGAGAATATAATTCCACCAGAAGCCACAAAATGCTATCTAAAGATTTACAAAGATCTGGCTTCTTTTCTTTGGCCAAAATTACAACACAACAGCCTATGATGCACTTGTCTTTTATAAGCGAGTATACCTGACTTTGTTGTTTGTTTGCTTGAATACTGCTCTTGGATTGACATTTTATAATAACACATTTCTCAAAATAGCAAATGAGCCTATTTCTGTGTGTTGAAATAATCATTGATTTTAATTGGCTGCCGTATCATTGTGCTGGTTCACGTAATAATGATAATGATAATGATAATGATAATGATAATAATAATAATAATAATAATAATAATAATAATAATAATAATAATAATAATAATAATAGCGCTATTTCAGATGTATTATTCAAATAGATAGTATTTGTATCTATACTTAATTTATGTTCTGTGAAGACCTTTGTAAAATACTTTGTGTGTCATTTAAAGCATTCATGAAACCTGACTTTCAGACAATTTTCTTTACATAACATGAATGTTTATACCCTAAACAGTGCTTTTATGTAGTAGTACCCAAAATATTCCTTGTTAACAACATTCTGTGGCACTTGAAAGTTGATCAGTTGTCTGCTGGAACCTACACCAGCAATTGAACACTTTGTCAACAAGCTTTGTTTAGCTGGTCTGTGATCTCATGTAAACACCTAATGAGTTACCAGCTGGGCACCTGTACAGCTTGGGAAACAGGGTGGAGATGTTTTGTACAATTCATCAATTTATTGCCAGGAGTATACTTCAGAACAACATAAGATTATTTTAATATTATTTGAATCAATGAAATAACTCATGGTTGTGAAAAATATTTTATGGTTGTGACAAATATCTTATGGTTGTGAAAGATATATCATTTATGGGAAAAGTATACTATTTATTTGAAAAGTATCTTATGCATGTGAAAACCTTTCTGTCAAAAAGGGAAGACATGACTCAAAGGCTGCATGGAATCCCCCTTAACTTAAAAGCCGTGATATTGAAAAAGTGACATTAAACCCTTTGATCACTGGTTTGATCACAAGGACTTTAAATGGCAAAACTGTGAATGCTCAATGATAATTGGTATCAGTAAAATCTATGATTTGACCCTCTTTGATGAAATTTGGGGTTTTTCACACCACTGAATGGGAAGACATCGAAGACTACATGGATTCCACCTTAAAAGCTGGGCTGTATAGAATTTTTGTAAACTTTTTTTTGCAAACATATATAATATAAAAAATAATGATTTTTCTTCATTTATAACCTCATAAATATTCATCCGTTTTTAATAATTTTACCACCAAAAGAAAGCCAAGAAAAGGCATTATCATCATGATGAGTGTTATCGTCCAATTCATTCTGTAAATAGTGGGAAAAATGGCCAAAAATGTGTTGCTCCAATTTTGGCAATTGGTAAACAACACCTCCTGTGACTTACGGAGCCCCCTGACAGTTGAAAGGTCAAGGTCACACAACACACTTCCTGTTTAGTACTGGCAGTACTTGGTGGTCACAAAAAATCATAATTCTCAGGGCAGATGTTCTTTTGTGGATTTCAGACAGATAGCCTGTATGTATGTCAATTTTAAGATCATATATTGTTTTCAGATACCTTCAACCACTGTAAAATCGCCTGTAACCTTCCAGGTTTCATGAATGCTTTAAATGTCTCCTGAAGTTTATTATTCGTTCCCAAGATGGAGAATTTCCAATAAGCTGAAGTGCAATAACAAGAAAAATTCTCTGAAAAAATGAAATATACTGTGCTGTTTAAAACGATGTTATTTACACATTGTTTAGTCAATTTTCCGTATAATCTGCAGTTAAAAACAATGCTACCTCCACACGAATATAGTTCACATCAAAATTATTTAAATTTTATTATTGAAAATATGTTTTCCACCATCTCTAGATGTTTATACTTTAAAAAAATTTTCTTTAGTAAGCCTTGTTAACATGTATGTTGTGTAAATCTTGACATTTTAAAAGAGAATGTCAAGAAATTGGAGAATTACTCCTAATCTTAACATATGGGCCAGGTCACGCCATGGTTACCAGGTCACGCCATGGTTACCAGGTCATGCCATGGTTACCAGGTCATGCCATGGTTACCAGGTCACGCCATGGTTACCAGGTCACGCCATGGTTACTAGGTCACACCATGGTTACCATTGCGCAAAATGTCATCATTTTGAAGAAATTGTACCTACCTGTACACGTTGATATGGTTTGTGAAAGACAGTAAGTTTAAATTAGATTAGTGAGAGAAATTAAGATCGTTTCTACGATATCTTAACATTTGACACATCCAACTTGCTACTTATTATGCCTGCACAATTTCGGGCATGGGCCTCATATCAAAATCTGTAGCATAGATGTTATGCTGGTGCAGCCGGAAACCAACCTTTGGCTCACCACAGAGAAACTGGTGGCAATAAGCTTGCAATCTAACCAACTGTGCCACAACCCATGGTCATACACACTGGAAGAAGTTATTCTGACCAATAAGAAGTCTAAGACATTGTAGGATTTATCTTATTTGGTCACTATGCAAATCTTGTGAGATCAGAGACTGAAAAAACATTTCACCTTAAGTTAGGCTACTAGGCAAACCCAACAACCAGACACCTCCCCCCTCCCACTGATAGAACAAAAAACAGGATTATTACCATAATTAATCAGACTTACTCATATGTTAAATGAAAGGTCAAAGGCTTGGGATGTGGCAGTAACAGCATGCCACAACATTCAGATAATGATGAAATTGTCATCACTGTGTTTGTGCTGTTTAGAACTTGTTGTGAATAAGACACTCGCTGTTTTTGTCTCCAGAAGGTAGAGGGATAGAGAATTGTGTCTGGTGTATTAATATTGGAGATCTGGGGAGTGTCCTCCCATTATTGCCAAAGATGATGCAGTTTTGATATAATCTTTATATTGTGCGAATCTGGTGTACAGTAATGGTCTTGAATCTATATCTAAGATGAACTATTCATTTGCAAGGAAAAAACTCATCATTAAAACATTAAAACATAGGCATCAGAGATGCATCAACCCTCAGCCCTGGTAACTCATTGCACAACATTCGCTCCATACAATATTTGTGAACAAAACGTCACTGCACCAAGGCAAATTGATTCAGGGGTAAAAAAAACATAAATTCTACTTTCTTTGATAGCTTAGGTGTGTCAAATATCATGAAAAATACCTTGAAAAATAGGTCAAGTTATGAGTGTTTCATGAAGCTGCCATTATTTGTTCTCGAGTTATCGCGATGACAAGGATGTTCGCTACAGACAGAAATAGAGACATACATACCCAGCCCAGGAGTACTGCAATATTACATCAGGGGCTGAGGGTAAAAATTATCAGTAAAAACAAAATCGGTCAACGCTTAAGTCCACATACACCAAGTTAAAAAGATGGATTTTTTAAAAAGGTAACTATAATGTGCTATGAACCCTGTGGAAATGAATATGTATTAATTTTTAACATATATTTTAAAAGAATCTACACAACATTTGTATGTGGATACCCTCTGATGTAAAATATTTGTTGTCTGGGATGCCCTCTGATGTACAATATTTTTTGTCTGGGAAGCCCTCTGATGTACCATTTGTTTCCTGGTGGCATATACATATCATATCATACACAAAAAATGTGAAATGGTGTTTTTACGACCCCTTCAGCAACTATGGCCATATCAGGTCGACTTTCGAGCCTTTTTACCAGTGTGAAAGTAACACTGCCAGCAGTGGGAGTCACACCCACCACCTCCCGTCCTCCACTTATATAACCAGTATGAAAGTAACACTGCCGGCAGTGGGAGTCACACCCACCACCTCCCGTCCTGCATTTATATAACCAGTGTGAAAGTAACACTGCCGGCAGTGGGAGTCACACCCACCACCTCCCGTCCTCCACTTATATAACCAGTATGAAAGTAACACTGCCGGCAGTGGGAGTCACACCCACCACCTCCCGTCCTCCACTTATATAACCAGTGTGGAAGTAACACTGCCGGCAGTGGGAGTCACACCCACCACCTCCCGTCCTCCACTTCTGTTACCAGTGTGGAAGTAACACTGCCAGCAGTGGGAGTCACACACACCACCTCCCGTCCTCCACTTATATAACCAGTGTGGAAGTAGCACTGCCAGCAGGGGGAGTCACACCCACCACCTCCGGTCCTCCACTTCTGTAACCAGTGTGGAAGTAACACTGCCAGCAGTGGGAGTCACACCCACCACCTCCCGTCCTGCATTTATATAAGCATTAAAGGCACAGATCCTACGCTCTACCAACTGTGGGGCCTGTCCTATTATATACAGTTAATGTCTGAAATGCCCTTTTATAAACTATATCTTTAAAACTCAAACTGTTATCTATTTAATTCATGTTGATATCACATCATGGAATTTGAATAAAAGATATTCAAATAACACGAAACAATATATAGATACTGTTTATGGAAACATAATTTCTTGAAACCTAACAGTACCTGCAATCAATTATTTCTGGTAATACATAAGGTTAATTATAAAAGCAAGCCAATAATCTGTTCTATTAATTAGGTATACAGGTGGAAATGAGACTGTGTTGAGCAGTCATAATCCTGGATACATTATCTGACGGACAAAACTTCATAAATTTATACCTGTCAACCGAAATGAAACAAATCAATAACTACGACACTTTGTGCTGAGTTGGTATGCAAGTAAGTATGAATTTCGCTTCGGGACCTTGATGGTAGAAAGTGACTATCGTGATATTATTTTGCAAAACTAAGACAGATAAGGCCTAACTTGGGTTAAAAAGATTAAATATAGTAATGGTGTTTGTGTAAGCAGATTTGAAGCATTATTTCTGGCATAATTATTGTAATTGATTTGTAAAGCAAGCCAGAAAGAGCTACCTATTTAGAAGATCTTGTTTTACCAAACAATTGATGAGAAAAAATAAATCATTGGCTACAGTTATCTAACAAATCAAGATTGATGTAATGTTTTAAAATATTTATCATTTTACAAAATACATGTACAATGTATTCACAATGAGTAAATTCAATTAGCTACTTGGCTACTCAAGAATCAGTTTATGCATGGCTGTTTATGATAATATATTACTTCATCTTCCTTAAGTTAATAAGTGCACAGCATCTGTCATTGAGATAAAAATTCTCATTATATAAGCATGTAAATTTTACATTTTAGTAGCAGCATTTTACCCACATATTCGTCACAGACGACATCTAGCTTACTGGACAAATATTTCAATGTAAGCAATAAGGGATTTTTCAAATATTCATATTAACATCAATTTTCCATATAACTCAAGCAATTTTATTGTGGAGAATATATCAAGTTTATTACACATTATATGGACTTTCCTCATATCTGTACAACTGCTATGTCAGAGGCACTGGTTTCATCGACTTTTGACAAAACATTTACTAATGTTACCCGAAGTATTCTGGATGACCTATTGGTCAGCAATGAGACTGAAATGGGTGATATAGGAATTCAAGAAAATGTTCAAACTGAGTATGATGCCAGATGGATTTACTTAACAGTAACTCCAATACTTCTTCTGTTGGGTTCTGTTGGTAACTTCCTCTCTGCTGTTGTTTCATTCAGGCGCCAAAAAAAGAGAACTATATATTTTTACATGGGTGCATTAGCAATCATTGACACCATTGTTCTCTATCTGACCTCAATTCATTTTTGGCTGAAAAGTCTCACTTATGGCAAGTTTGACCTGCCGGTGCACACTTGGTGCATTGCTTATATCTTAACATTCTGTATGAGTGAGTTGTCCGCCTGGGTCCTGGTTGTCATCAGCGTGGAGAGGTTTCTACATACATGGTTTCCATTAAAAGCCAAGTACATCACTTCTGTGCCCAGAGCAAGATGTATAGTTTGTTTACTAGCACTGGCAGTCGTATCACTCAATATGATACATATTTTTTCCATGGAAGTTAAATTGTTGAATGGTTATAGATTTTGTTCTGTAAAAAGAAAGTTTGTATATTTCTATTCCAATGTATGGCCCTTTCTTGATGGTTTTACTTATGCCTTCATCCCATCTCTGCTCATCACTGTCTTCAATCTCTTGATTATCTTCCGGATACTGTTTAAAGTAAACCTGAGTTATCCGGCAATCAATAAAAGTGGGACTGGTAAGTAATATGAATAAAACATTGATATGTTCTGTTTAAATGTGTACCTATAGTGATTATAGTTTTGATATTTGATATAAATATTGAGATATAAGGTTTAAGGTTGAAGAGGTTTAAGTGGTTGAGGGGAGTGAACATCCATATGAAGCTACAAATATTTGTTAAATGTTTAGGTAAAAGATATTATTAGTTTGGATGTTCACATAGTGGTTATCATAGTACAACTTTCTTATTGGAGGAATAAGTATGTGACCTGTCCAAAAGCTAAAATCTTGGAGAAAAGAAATCCTGCTCATGCCATCTCAGTTGACCTCATTTGAAAATTAAATGTATCCTCTTCATGAAGGTCAGACTTTGCAGCACAAATTCAGATTAGTATCTTGCCAAATCATTTGTGATATCTGTAGCCAAACTGTGAAATCACTGAAAACAAGATGGCTGAAAGTCGGTTGAACAGTGCATGAGAATCTTTTAGAGGCTTAACACTAAATATGTTCAATATAACAAAGACAAGCTTTGTGCGTTCTTTTCCCCGGAAGGTCATTTCAGTGCATGCTTCTCTCAATCTGCAGGTGTAAATGTCCATTCTACCTCTTATCAATGGTTCAATATGAACTTGCTGAGGGCAATGGCCTGTCAGTTAAGGATACAATCAGATGCCTATAATATGTGAAATGTTTATGGCCAACCAGTTAATGATGTAATCATATGATTAAAGTATCTGAGATGCTTATGGCCAGCCAGTATATGATGTAATCAGAAACCTAGAATATGTGAGATGTTTTCAACATAAACAGTCCAGCCAGGTACCTTTTTCCCAACAGAAAAACCTGAGGTTGTGGTTGGTAGTTTTGTTGCGGCTTCACTTAACAACATTATAATAGAGTGCAACATTATCAAATGTCAATCTATTCAGGCCATTCTTAATATCCTGTTTATGTGTTCAGTTGTTTATCAGACGCTTTCTACCAGGCAGTTTTTTATCCGTATATTACTTATGATTACTGACATCATGATAATATACATCTATATCAAGTGTCAGCTGTAGAGGAACATGGTCAGAAAGTAATGGAATATTTACAATGTCACAGAAAAGCACATTATTTTTGAGACCATTTGTTACCATGAAGTGATCAATTCTTCATGTAGAATTAGTTGCACAATATATGTGAATGGACCCTGAGCAAATTCTTGTTCAGTACATGGCCAGCCAGATAATGAAATAATCAGACGCCTAAAATATGAGAGATGTTTATGGCCAGCCAGTTAATGATATAATCAGATATCTAAGATATATGAAATGTTTGTTTTTCACAGGTAAGATGACGGTGAGGACCACCAAGATGCTGGTATTGACTACTACATGGTTTGTTTTGGCTGCTAACCCTATAGTCATCTATATCTTGGCTTTAGATGCATACTTCTCTCCTGATACCACAAGTACTTCCGTAGCCATTATGAACAACCTCATGATCAGTAACAATGCAGTTAACTTCTATATCTACTGCATGGCATCAACAGAATTCAGAAAAGAACTCAAATCGACTCTGAATATTATGAACGGGGTGGGACCAGCTTGATTCATGAAATGTTTTTGATGAGTTACAGATTTTCAATAAGTGTATTTTGAATAGAATACCTCATAGTATATATATATATATATATATATATATATATATATATATATATATATATATATATATATATATATATATATATATATATATATATATATATATATATATATATATATATATATTTAATAATAGTAATTATCAATAATATGAATAGGAATGAGAAAGTCATTAATTAATTCAAACAGAGCATCCGCTGCACCGATCGGCTTGATCTTGGGCTCATTGGAAAGAAAAAGATGAAATATTAAGAAAGGTGGAAGCATAAATTCCTTTTATTATTAGTCAAAATAGCCAAAAACTTATATTTCAAGCAGTACAGAGGGAGGAGCTTACAAAAAGGTAACAGCAGTATTCATATTAACATAATTTATGATGTTACCATGACGTCACTATGTTGACACTTCCATGTTTGACGTCACTATGACAACACTTTCCTGTCTGACATCATTATGACATGCTTATCTTGCTTGCAGTGTCAACACAGTTTTAGAGCATGAAAAACCACCTTTCTACTAATTATTGATGAAGATATGGTCTTTTGTATATATAATATTCGGTTGAATGAAATATGCATCTCATAGCCTCGCAACGTCATTACAGTTCTAGAGCAGGTTAAATCATCTTTCTACTCCAATTATTTATGAAACTGTGGCAATATATATATATATATATATTTATATATATATATATATAATATAATATATATATATTTTATATATATATATATATACATATATATATATATATATTATATAATTACGAGAGAGCAGTATTATTCTTATTATTCTTATCATTATTATTATATATACACACACTAGAATTGGCTTGGTTAATCATTTTTAAGAGTGGAATAGTGTTGGGTTGCCATTAATTGTCAGCTTGGTATTATATTGTATCTACTTATGACACCATGTCACCACCTTAACCATGTATTAGGGTCTTCTAAATGTGATGTTTACATATTTTAAATGTCTGAGCTATTGTTTTATTTTTACTTGATATTGTAGCGTCATTTTCAGGGGTGGGAGAGTTTTGAACCAATCTGTGCAGTAAATCTGAACCAATCTGGTCAAATCACGTCATTCTGGACGCTCACAACTGATCTGGACGCTAAATGACGTCATTCTGGTCACTCGCAACACATCTAGGCACTAAATCGCAGCAAATCTGATTGATTTCTGAGCGTTACTGTATGGTGGACAATGGCCAGATTGAAAAAAATGTGTTATTTTAACTTTATGTAATGACTATCGTACACAAATTTTAAAGAAAATAACATGCTCATCAGTTACATATATAAGTACATGATCATCTAAAACTGATTTTTAACGATATTTTTACGTAATTTTAACATAGGAATGTGCCCCAGTTTAAGATTGCATGGCAAGGGGTATTTCCTTACTTGGGGGCACAAATATTACAGTAAAAATGTTATAAATTGATCATAAAATTGAAATTATCAGTAACAAGACACTGTTACACACTCAACTGTAACGAGATTTGTTAGCTTTTGTAATGATTTTGATATGATATTGATGCCTTTTGTGAGACATAAAAAAATTGTTATATAACAGAGCCACCCAGATTGGTTCAGAATTGGTCCAGAACAATGGTATGATGTCATACCACCCAGATATGTTTCAATTACCGACCAGATTGGTTCAGAGCTCTCCCACCTGATTGATTATTCATTTATGTTTTTACTCTTATCATTCATTCAAGTTTTTAATTCATATCTTCATGACAATGAATGAACTTAATGTTTTGATGTTAACAATCCATTCATAGCAAGATCTTAATTATTGGTTTAAAGATTTCACATTAATATCTCGGTTTGTAATACACTTACAGAAATGACATGTCTGGAATTTTGAAAACAAAATGAAGACAGATATGTATGATTATTATAGATTTAACTGTTTTGGCTTTGAAAATGACTGCCATATATATATAAACAATATAATAAATTCTTAATTTTTGTTTTAAAGATTTCACATTAATATCTCGACTGATAATACACTTACAAAAATTATTTAAATATGTATAGAATCGTGAAAACAAGAGTTAGACAGTTATGTGTGATTCAAGTACATTTAAATACCGTATTTACTCGAATATAAGACAAGGTTTTTGTACCGAAACCCTTAGTTAATGTTTGGGGGGGGCCATCTTATACACAAGGGCAACCTGTGGATGGTGATGTACAACCAGGCATTTACCCAATATTATCACAATTTACGCTAACCAGGTCAAGAATTTCTTCAGCGTTAAAACAAAGCGTATTCATTACAAACTTTCGTATTTTCGAAATAACAGATATCAGACGTAGCGGATCGATTTTAATTGCTTTTTAAATGATAAATAAAGGTATCATAAATATATTATGCGTGTGAAAGCATTTCTGTCAAAAAGGGAAGACATGACTCAAAGCAGTGGTAACAATGACGAAATGTCCTTTAACAGCAAAACTGTGAACGCTGATAATATTTAACCACATCTCAACAGTAGTCTGTCTTCATTATTAAGTGGAAATTATGCAAAAGTTGGAGAAAATGTCAGTTTACCAATGCTTAAATATGCTTATGTAACTCGAGGTCGCCATTCTGAAAAGCGGAAGTGATGGTTTGTTTGGGGTTTTACATCACTTTCAATATTATTTCAGTCATTTCGTCATTTTTCGGCTGGGGTTCGAACCCACGACCTTTGGATCACCACACAGGAACTGGTGCTAATAAGCTGGCACTCTAACCAACAGCGTCACGGCCTGTGGCCCGGAAATGATGGGGAGAGGCTCTTGTTTTTGGCACGAAAACGATCAGCCAGTCCAGCCAGTGTGTTCATTCCCATTGAAATATTAATTATTATAAATCATTTTATTCAAACTCTTTTCATAAAATAAAGGTTTAGTTCACATTCATACACCACACATTATTCATTCATATATATAAAAGCACCATCATCTTGCAAGTGTACAACTATTTTCCAATAAAATCACAATCTCTTCCTGCCAGTGGTTAAAACCATCTATATTAAAATCCTGTTTCGTAAAACCTCTTAATTCAGTGATCAAGCTCAGGGCCACATGGTTATCATCTGTTAGGTCATTCACATATGCATCTTTTAGCAATGATAATCCCTCTCCCTGCAGAGATCCACTTGGAGCCTTTTCCCAATTGTATGTAGATTCCTACCAGTGATTGATCTGGAATTGGCTCTGCACATCCTGATCAGAGAGCTAGCTTTATCATTGTCTGACACCAGCATTGTCAGAAACATTTTTAGAAATCTCCTGTACATTTGATCAGTCACACTGACAACACCCATAATTGGTGGCAGACACCTAGTATGTGTAGTATTTGGCAGGTGCAAAATCTTCCACACACATCTGTTCCACATTCACTTGGAAATCTTTGACATTTACATCTGAGAAGTCCCATACTGCAGTTCCATACAAATGAGCACATTGTGTATTAAAAACACTAGTGACAACATTGTCAGGACTTCTCTCAAGTGTGACAAGAAGGTTATTCACTCCACTGACTAGATCAATTTTCTTTCTTTTTACTTCACCTCTCTCACTCAAGTTGGACATTGCCCAGATCTTTTACACTGTCAACCCACTGTAGTGGTGTTCCACAAGTGTAATTTCAGGTTTTGGCTGCACCTTCCTTCGTGAAAATAAAATGCACACAGTCTTGACAGGATTGTATTGTACACCATATTCCACACCATACTGCTGGCATGTCTGTAACACACTCCTCAGTCCTTTCACACTTGGCACTAGCAGTTTGAGATCATATGCATATCTCATTGCTCCTTAGAAATGTGATCCCACCCAACATCTGATGCCATCAGCTTCCAACCTATTCAGCAGGATGTCCATGTATACACCAAATAGTACTGGTTACACTACTTATCCGTAGCGAATGCAATTATTGGTAGAAAATTCACCCGAGTATTCACCCTTCCATACAGTTCTCATGACCTGTCTTTCATACCACAACTGCTGGTATCTTCCTATCAATCAGAATATCAAATAATTTATCATGATGTGCCCGTTCAAAGGCTTTTGTTGCATCCACAAAACATGCATATACATCTGACTGGTTTTTCAGGTAGTACTAAATGACTTCCTTTGTGACAAAGTTGCACCTAACAGTACTGTGTTTTTCCTCAAGGTCTATAATCCACAATCAGTTTGAAGCATCTGGAGAGAACTTCGGGTGGTCTCGTATATTTACATAACTGCCTTCGGCTCTGGGGGATTCCAGGATGAGAGTGAGGCTATGACGCCAGTGGGGGGTATTTCCCATTCAGCACACATGGCGGACAAACCAAAAGATAACAGAGGCAGGTGGTCTTCTCTGTCATATATTGTTAAAATGTTAATATAATGTCATAATTATGCAATATCATGCAAGCAGAGTATATAAACTCTAACTCTAACTGAATTCAGACTGAATATTATGCAACTTTCTTCAATTGATAAGTAGTGTTCTCCAATCACCCATCGGCAAAGCCCAGATAGGTGATATAAGTCACCAGCTGCAAAAACTGAGTCGAAACTACCGTTAAAACGGGTTCAATTTAAATAATAAAAAAATAAGACTAGCTGCTTAAGTTTACTTTTTCTGTGCTAAATTAACAAATAACATTACTTTGAACACATTTAAGCCAAAAAAACATAATTCTGTCCCAGTATTTCATTGTGGATTATAGACCTTAAATGCAAATTGCAGTGCACTTGTCTGGAGCTGATCCTTATATCTCATGATAAGAATGATGTCTATCAGCTTGCTCATGGAGCTGCACAGGGTTACTCCGCGATCGTTTTTCCCATCATAATATATTGTGCAATGATGGATCCCTGATGGATGATTTGAAAGTTCGAAATGAAAACGCTTTATTTTGATGCTAAGGTCAAGGATGTCACGAACATCGAATTTACATTTTACTTTTACTTTCATGTCTATTAAAATTAATATTTAATTATATCACACAATTTGTAATAATATTGGGTAAATACCTTTATTTATCATTTATTTATCATGATTTGAAAGTTCAAAATGAAAACGCTTTGTTTTGATGCTAAGGTCAAGGATGTCACGAACATCGTATTTACATTTTACTTTAACTTTCATGTCAATTAAAATTAATATTTAATTATATCACACAATTTGTAATAATATTGGGTAAATACCTTTATTTATCATTTCAAACGCAATAATAATTGATCCGCTATGTCCGATATCCATTATTTAAAAAATACGAACTTCGTATTTACGTTTTATCATAAATACTCGTGTATAAGACCATTAAAATCTTGTTGCATAAGCATATTTTATTATTTCCACTAAAAATGCACTTAAAGAAATTATTTAAATATGTATGATATTGTGAGAGCAAGAGGAATATAATGAAGTATATTTCAAATGTGTTAACATGCATGTTTCTGTGCACCTTTGCTTATTCAAATTCATCTGGGTGTGGTAAGCTAAAAGGCCACATCACTATATGTGTTTTCTCCATCTCTCAAATTGAAATATCATGAACATGACACAATTTCAAATAGAAATATCACACTCTTATATATATAGTTACCATATCCCTAAAATAAATATTGCCTATGTCCATCATAGGCAAATCATAAGATTAAGACAGATTTGTCAACTGCTCATGCCATGAAAGGGATCATAATAACTTGCACATAATATGCACATATGCATGCAAACACCCATATGATAGTATGGAAGAAAACAGACCACAAGAAATAATTGTATGTATGTTTTGTTATGAAATAAAAAGAAAACAACCTTTATAATTTTCAATTCTGCTCATTTGCCCACTGAAAATGTTTTGGCCATTGCCCACCACAATATAGACAATCCCTGCATCAAAGGTTTGCCCACTGCCTATTTGCCTATGGTCATAATGAAGGCAGGCTGAAAAAACTTTTGCCCATTGCCCATTTGCCGATGATCACAATATAGGCAATCCCTGCTTCAAAAGTTTGCCCACTGCCTATTTGCCTATGGTCAAAATGAAGGCAAGTTGAAAATGTTTTGCCCATTGCATCAAAATATAGTCAACTATGAAAAGGTGGGGTATATTTAATATGACTCTTATTTAAAATGATTGTCTCATGAATATTCATAATGAATTCCTACACATGGTGGGGCATACTTATCATGGGCTAGATCAGCTCACCACCTGGTTTTGGTTTTTTAATGATTGGATTTTAGAGAGTACTTTCGATTTGGTTTATGCAGTTCTGGTTTGTTGTTTTCAATATGGCAACTGTCAATCTGACTACGGAGCCATTGCAGCCATTTTCTTGAGACGCTGCACATGGTCAAAGTCCCATATTTATTCTGAATTTTGCAAAATACAATAATGTCCATTGTGACTAATATCATTTAATTATTGCTCTTGATTCTTTCTAATTGTTGGATAAATATTGTAGTGTATAATATGTGCGATGATATCTTTAATAATAATAATAATATGAATATGAATATGAATGAGAAAGTCATTAATTAATTCAAACAGAGCATCCGCTGTACCAAATCTTGGGTTCATTGGAAAAAAAAAGATGAAATATTAAGAAAGGTGGAAGGGACATAGCATACATTCCTTTTATTATCAGTCAAAATATCCAAAAAATGGTATTTCAAGAGGAACAGAGGGAGGAGTTTTATCAAAGGTAATAGCATAGTTTCCAAATGATCATATTAACATAATTTATGATGTTACCATGACGCCACTATGATGACACGTTCTGTTCTGATGTCACTATGACAACACTTTGTCTGACGTCAAGATGATGACGCCTCCTGTGTGACGTCATCATTTTAAAAATTTTACTTGCAAGAGGACTTCACTCCAGGTAAAATCATCTTTCTACACCAATTATTGAGGAAACTGATCATTTGTATTTACGATATTCAATGGAAAGAAATGTGCATCTCGTAGCCTCACGCAACTGAGTTTACCTTGCTCGCAACGCCAAGAGGACTTCACTCCAGGTTAAATCATCTTTCTACTTTGATTATTGACAAAACTGTGGTCATTTGTATATGCGATATTCAGTGCATAGAAATGTGCATCTCATAGCCTCACCTTGATCGCAACGTCAAGAGAATTTCACTCCAGGTTAAATTATCTTTCTATTCCAATTATTGACAAATATGTGATCATTTGTATAATATGATATTCAGTGGAAAGAAATATGCATCTCATAGCCTCACACAACTGATATATATATATCCCTTTTACCCTGACAAACTTTCACAGGTGTCCTGTTAAGCTGTTGTGGTGTGTGCAAGCATTGATACCTCTTCACATCAAATCTATGAATTTACTGTTATTTAACAAATACGGATTACACTACGTACACTAAGGACATACATAAGATCATGGGGACTTGACTGGTGAAATGGAATATCCCAGATAACGGTCAGTAAATGAACATTCAATGGTGATATATCTTGATATGTGACTGAATGATAGTTCCACTTCATTGAACACAGCACAGCCACAACACAGGTGTGGTGTTACCTGTAGGATGCCCCCCCCCCTAGTGACCCTAATAGTGGTGGTAGTGTTGTAAACATAAACATACCTGTACAGAGCAATCAGCTGATCAATACCCCCAACAAGGAATAGTCCCAGTGATTCACCCGCTGTACCCCCTAGATCTAAGAGGATGAGTGGGGAACTAGAAGCACTTAAGGCAGAGGTACAAGCCATGAAAGACGAGATGAAAGCCCTTCAAGAAAGCACAAGCAAGCAGCTCAGCAGCTTCATAGAGCAGGCTACTTTGGATCAGCATCTCACTCAATTTGACCAGAGACTGAAAAATCTAGAGAGAAATGTCAAGATAGATAATGGGCTATTCAATAGAAGAATGAGTGACCTAGAAGAGAAGATGGCTAACTATGAAAAGAGATTGCACTTTGACCCTGAAGTCACTATCATTGCCAAGGATGTTGCATTTAATCCTACAGAGAACCCAGTAGAGGTTGCAGAAAAATTGATAAGGGAAGGTTTGAGAATTGTTGATGTTCCTGTGGTCAGGGTCAAGAGGCTAGAGAGCAGAATACAGAACAAACCGGGTCTGCTGAAAATAGAGGTTAAGGATCTTGAGGCAAAGAAAAAGCTACTGAAGCACAAACAGAGTCTGAAGAACACATACCAGTACAACAGAGTGTATATTCGTAGCTCAAAATCACATGTAGAACGCCTGATAGAGCTGAACACAAATATGTTACTGCAGGAGCTACCAAATGGGCATTTGTTTAGGCTCACAGCAAATGGCAGATTGGTTAAAGAGGATGGTTATGGTAACAGAAACTGGCATGATGCAAGAAATGGCCCACCAGTGCAAGGTCCTCCACCAAATGATCCACCACTACCTGGTCCACCGAGGCATGGCCCACCTTACCCTGGTCCTCAATTAAATGGTCCACCGCCAGCAATGAGAGGTCTGCCTGGTCAGATGTACCACTAGGAAAATTCCCAGCCTTGTTTTAAGTTGATGACATGGAATGTTAATGGATGGACAGAAAAGAACAAGATACTTAGAGAAAATATTACAAAATACCTGAAACCTGACATTCTTTGTGTGATAGAGACCCATCTTGAGAAAGATGAAAAAATGCATATGAACGGATATAAATACTATGAACACAACCGAAAGTTTAAACATGTCAGAGCACCTAAGATTCATGGTGGAGTTGGAATATTGGTTAATGATAAAGTGTGTAACATGTATAAAATTGAGTCTATAGACAAATCAGTAGATGGAATTTTTGGTGTTAAATTTACCGACAAAATGTTGGATTACAATTTCATTATATATGTGTGCTACTTAGCTCCAGATAATTCTCCTTATGGTAAAAACTCCACCGACTTCTTTGGACATTTAACAGCCCAATTATATTTAAATAATGATGCGGACCAGATTTTCTATTGTGGACGTGTTAATGGACGTGTTGGTGACTTGGAAGATACTATATCAGGTATTGATAATTTACCAGAACGTCAAGTCTTAGATCATATAGTACAAGGCCATGGTGAATCTCTAATTAGTTTTATAAATGACTGTAGATTGTGCATATTGAACTGACGTTTTAAACCCGAGGAAAACAATTTTACATGTATTTCAACAAAAGGGAAATCAGTTGTTGATTATATTCTCTCACCACATGATGTGTTTGACAAATGTAAAAACTTTAAAGTGTACACCATGAATGATTTGAGTGAGAAATGTCATTTAGGACAATACATTGGTGATAGATGTCGATTACCTGACCACCCTGTTCTCTCAGTTGATGTTAGCATTGTTGGAGCCAAAAATACTGATGAATCTAACATGGAATCACATATGTCTCACAAAACAAATATTGATGTAAACAGAGAAAATGCACGAAGATATAAGTTTGATAGAGTGCCAGATTATTTTATGACCAGTGAAAGTTGGAAACATGCTATGACTGAATTGATTGGCCTGTTCTTAGAGTGCCAAAATAGACAAGTTGAAATAGATAATGTATATGATCAATTTTGTTTTAATTTTAAAAAAGAAATGAATGAAATTCTGAAATATACAGATTTCAGTAAGAAAACAAGAAAGAAATATAAGAATTATAAACCATACTGGAATGATAAATTACATGAGATGTGGAAGTTCATGAGTGAGGCTGAGAAATTGTATATAAAATGTAGAGGTCCAAGGCACAGAAGAGAATTTTTAAGGCTAGAATATATCACATGTAAAACTGCTTTCGATAAAACACTAAGAAAAACAGAGAGGAATTATAGAAAAAGTGTCATAAATGAAATTGAAACTTGTTGTGTAAATGACCCAAGACAGTTTTGGAACAATATCTCTAATCTGGGTCCAAGGAAAAAGAGTGAAATACCAATGAAAGTATATGATGTAAATGGGAATGTCTGTGAGGATATTAAGTATGTACTACACAAATGGAAGACAGATTTTAGTGATTTATATAATTTGCCTAGTGGTGATATTGAATCTGATTACTTTTATAGAAATATATATCAGATGAAAATGAATATGGAAAGAAATATGGAAAGTGATGATTATATATCTAATGATTATATTTTTAATAGATCCTTGTCCTTTGATGAAATCGAAAATATTGTAAATAGACTGAAATGTAAAAAGGCACCTGGTATTGATTCAATACCAAATGAAGTTCTTAAACAAAATGATGTCATGATCCTGTTGTACCATTTTTATACTAAATGTTTTGAATATTGTATTCTACCTTCAATGTGGATAAAGGCTATAATCATTCCTATACCAAAGAGTTCTACAAAAGACCCTTATGTCCCTCTAAACTACAGAGGAATAAGTTTACTCTCCTGTGTATGTAAACTGTTCTCTGGTATTATTAATAATAGAATAACATCATATTGTGAGATGTGTAATATATTTGTGGATGAACAGAATGGCTTTAGGAAAAAAAGGTCGTGTGCCGATCACATTTTTACATTTAGTAGCATTTTAAGAAATAGATTATCATGTAAAAAATCTACATATGCATGTTTTATAGATATGCAGAAGGCTTTTGACTGTGTTAACAGAGATCTTTTATTTTATAGACTGTTGACTTATAATATTGATGGTAATATTTATAGGTGTATCAAGTCATTGTATAGCCATCCCTTATCAAGGGTGAATGTAAATACTTACTGTACTGACTGGTTTGAAACAGAAAGTGGTGTCAGGCAGGGCGACACATTGTCACCAACATTGTTTTCACTTTTCATACAATGATTTAGTAATGACACTGAAAGAGTTGAATATTGGTGTCAAAATAAATGATGATACGATATGTACACTATTGTTTGCTGATGATATTGTATTATTCACAGAAGATGAGATGCAGTTACAGACACTACTGAACTATGTACATAAATGGTATACATTTCAGAAATAACCGTGTAAATAAAAACAAACTTTATATTTAAAATGGGACAAGAGAAAATTGATATTGTTGATAAGTACAAATATCTTGGAGTTTATTTTAATGAAAACCTTAATTTCAATGTTATTGCAAATACTTTAGCTGGTGCTGCAGGCAGAGCACTAGGAGTTATTTCTAAATTTCAAAATGTAAAAAAAGTCGGATTTAATACATTTAACAAGCTGTATCATACAGGAGTAGTACCTATATTAGACTATTGCACAGGAATCTGGGGTTTTGGAAAGTTTAATTCTTGTAGTAAAGTACAGCAAAGAGCTATAAGATATTATTTAGGTGTGCATGGTAAAGCTCCGCTCTTTGCAATAGAGGGAGACACTGGTTGGGTACCATGTGAAATCAGGAGACAAACCCAAATGTTAAAGCATTGGTGAAACCTGGAAAGTTGCAGGCAATTTTACAGTGGTTTAAAGTATCTGAAAACAATATATGATCTTAAAATTGACATACATACAGGCTATCTGTCTGAAATCCACAAAATAACATCTGCCCTGAGAAGTATGATTTCTTGTGACCACTGGGTACTGCCCGTACTAAACAGGAAGTGTGCTGTGTGACCTTGACCTTTGAACTGTCAGGGGGCTCCGTAAGTCACAGGAGGTGTTGTTTACCAATTGTCAAAATTGGAGCAACACATATTTGGCCATTTTTTTCCACTATTTGGAGAATAAATTATCATGATGATAGTGCATTATCATGATGATAGTGCATTATCATGATGATAGTGCATTTTCTTGGCTTTCTTTTGGTGGTAAAATTATTAAAAACGGATGAATATTTATGAAGTTATAAATGAAGAAACATCATTATTTTTTATATTATATATGTTTGCAAAAAAAAGTTTAAAAAAATTCTATACAGCCCAGCTTTTAAGGTGGAATCCATGCAGCCTTTGATGTCTTCCCATTCAGTGGTGTGAAAACCCCCAAATTTCATCAAAGAGGGTCAGATCATACATTTTACTGATACCAATTATCAGCATTCACAGTTTTGCCATTCAAAGTCCTTTTGATTTAAGGCCAAACCAGTGATCAAAGGGTTTAATGTCACTATTTCAATATCACAGCCTTTAAGTTAAGGGGGATTCTATGCAGCCTTTGAGTCATGTCTTCCCTTTTTGACAGAAAAGTTTTCACATGCATAAGATACTTTTCAAATAAATAGTATACTTTTCCCATAAATGATATATCTTCCACAACCATTAGATATTTGTCACAACCATAAAATATTTGTCACAACCATGAGTTATTTCATTGATTCAAATAATATTAAAATAATCTTATGCTGTTCTGAAGTATACTCCTGGCAATAAATTGATAAATTGTACAAAACATCTCCACCCTGTTTCCCAAGCTGGACAGGTGCCCAACTGGTAACTCATTAGGTGTTTACACGAGATCACAGACCAGCTAAACAAAGCTTGTTGAAAAAGTGTTCAATTGCTGGTGTAGGTTCCAGCAGACAACTGATCAACTTTCAAGTGCCACAGAAAGTTGTTAACAGGGAATATTTTGGGTACTACTACATAAAAGCACTGTTTAGGGTATAAACATTCATGTTATGTAAAGAAAATGTGTCTGAAAGTCAGGTTTCATGAATGCTTTAAGGTACTGGAACCGTCTTGTTAATATGGACAATACCAGACTGACATACAAGGTATTTATTTATGATCATGGTATAGGTAGAAATAATTGGTCTTCAGAGATTAGGAACATATTGGTAAATCTAGACCAGGAAAATATATTTATTGATAAAACTGTATGTGATATTGAATCTTTACAAAACCAGAATCTGCAGAAATGGAGAGAAAATAGCCGGAGCAAACCAAAACTACGCTCATATGTTACTTTTAAGGAAAACTATGGAACTGAAGATTATGTTAAATATTGTGTCTCATGATTTCAGAGAAGTTTGATAACCCAAATCAGATGCGGTATTTTGCCCATTCGAATAGAAGTTGGCAGGTTTCAGAATGAAAAGGAAGATCAGCGTATTTGTCAAATATGTGATACACAAAAAATAGAGAATGAGTTTCATTTTGTTTGTGAGTGCAAAGCATATGATAAATATAGAAAACAAATGTATGATAATGTAAACATAAGATGTGAAAATTTTGATACACTTAACGGGCATGAAAAATTTGTTTATATGATGAAATATCAATGGAAACAAATTTCTATATATATGGAAAAAGCTTGGATTAGAAGAACGAGTATTTTGTACACATAACTTACATGTAGCAATGTTATTTAATATTCTAATTCTTATTACGATATCATGTACAATATTGATATTATATGTGTTCACTATTTGTATTATACAACAGCAGTTTAATAGTACGAAAACTTGTACAAGATTTAAACTGACAGATAAGTCCTCAGGGGCTGGGATACTAATGTTCACTGTACATCTTGCCATTGTATTTTGATATCCTGTCAGTATAATAAATATATACAATACAATGTAACATGACTATGGTATTGATGAGGAACATGACTACATGACATTTGTAGTGATATAGGTGAAGCATGACTGCAGCATTGAGTAGATGAAGCATGACTGCAGTTTTGGTGACAGGTGAAGCAGACTTTTGTATTGAGTAGATAAATGAAGGATGAGTTTTTTTATTAAGAAGATAAATGAAGCATGGCTACATTATTGATGCCAGATAAAGCATGATTACAGTATTGAGATGAAATAAGACTACAATATGGAATAAATAACACATGGCTTTGTATTGATGATAAAGATGAAGCATGCCTATAATTGATGGATTAAGCATGACTTCTGAATTGATGAAAAAGATGAAGCATGAAATGCATGACAAAAATGAAGCATACAAGACTAGAGTACATGACACCTATAAAGCATAACTATTTGACATAAAGGAAACATGACTACAGTATTGAGTAGATATGTGAAGCAAGAATTTCATATTGATGACTGATATGAAGCATGACTTTATATTGATGACATACATGAACCATGACTGCAGTATTGAGAAGACAGATGAAGCATGACTGCAGTATTGATGAGTAAGGTATAGCAGGACTTTAGTATTTAGTAGGTATCAGTGACATAAATGAAAATGACTATTGCTTGTGTTTATAGAGGAAGCATGAATACATTGAGCAGAAATATGAAGCATGATATGCATTGATGATATATAAGAAGCATGACTATAGTAGTTAGATGAAGCACAACTTTTGTATTGATGACATAGATGGAGCATGACTTTTGTATTGATGATACAGATAAAGCATGACTAAAGTATTGATGGATAGACAAAGCATGACTGCAGTATTGATAACATAGAGGAAGCATGATTATTGTATTTTAAGTAAATGAAGTATGATTTTTGATGCCATAGATGAAACACGACTGCAGTATTGCAGTATTGATGACAAAGATGAAACATAAATTCAGTATTGAGTATATGGATGAAGCATAACTTTTGTAATGATGATATAGATGAAGCATGTCTGCAGTTGTTGAGATAGCATGACTGCAGTACTGATGAGAGAGTTAAAGCATGACTTTTCAATTGATGACTTAGATCTAGCATGACTGCAGTATTAAGTAGATACATTAAGCATGACTGCAGTATCATTGACATACATGAAGCATGACTTTTGTTTGTATTGATAAAATAGAGTACCATGACTACAGTACATAAGGTAAAGCAAGTCTTTTGTATGACATAGATGAAGCATGACTGCAGTATTGATGGATGGATGAAGCATGACTGCAGTAAGAGTAAGCATGATTACTGTATTGAGTAGATAGTAGATAGTAGCACAAATTTTGATGATAAAGACGAAACATGACTGCTGTATTGATGACATAGATGAAACATGACTGCAGTATTAATGACGACAAATGGACATGACTGGTGGATTTATGAGATAGATGTTGGATGACTGCAGCATTAAGATAAAGCATGATTTTTGTATTGATGACACAGATAAAGCATGACTTGTATTAATTAAATAGATGAAGAGTGGCCTTTGTATTGATAATATAGATGTGGCATGACTGCAGTATTGAGAAGACCAGAAATCTGATGTAATAGAATATGATACTACTTTAAAGCCTTTGTTTGTGGCATAAACTAATGTGATTATGAGCAGTAATGAGGGAAGTGTGCCATGGTCAGCCCTTTACGTGTGCTGGGCGGTGGTGTGTTGCTAATGACCCAGTCTTGACAACATATTCTCACCATACATGAAGTACTTTGATCTTTTAGTTTGGCCACTTATATATTCTTAAATCAAAAATGTAATATATCTCTATAAACCAAAACATCCATTTAGTGCATCATTAACTAAATAGCAAAAAGATGTATTTCTAAAATATTACTCCAAAGACTTTTAAAATGCAAGGCAAAGTGAATGGTGACAATGTTATCACACAAATGTATCAATGTCAGAAGCAACCCATAATACAGCCCTGTGAAGGAAGTTTATTGTTATACCCTCTGGCTCCTGGTATGACTGATATATATAGATCGAATATCAACAGACATTCTTGTGAGCAGAGAAGCAAGACAACACTTTTGCTGGACAGGGGTAAATCAGTGCAATTCTGCCCTTGTCCAAAGTTCAGATATGTCAGTATAATAAAGATATACAATACATATGCTTCTTTGTCTATGGTCACTATTTCTCTTTGTCAATATATATGGTCACTATTTCACTTTGTCAATTACAATATATGGTCACTATTTCACTATGTTTCATTTCATATTATTGTTGGTTCACTTATAATAGATTTATATAGCGCTATATCAGACTAGGTCTGCTCATGGCACTTTTGTAAATAGTGCTTTTTATATAAGAAAGTCTTAAGATTTTTCTTGAACGTATCTACTGTTTTGCAGTTTTTCACTTCCAAGGGCAGGGCATTCCAGTTTTTTGGCACATAAACCATAAAAGCCCTATCCCCATATGTTTTCATATTTGTCTTTGGGACCACATATTCATTCTTATCATTTGATCTTAGGCTAAGCTCAGATTTTTTTAGGGTTAGTAATTGCAATAAATATTTGGGGGCAAAGCCATTCTGTATCTTCCATGTCAGCAATGATATTTTAAAATCTATTCTTGCTTCAACTGGCAGCCAATGTAGATCCATCGGTTTCTGAGTAATATGATCCCTTTTTTAAAATTTACCCACAACTCGCACTGCAGCATTCTGCAATTTCTGAAATTTGGATAACTCACATCCTGGTAAATCAGCAAGTAGGGCATTACCATAATCTAGGGTAATGCCCTAGATTATGGTACAGTGCTCTCATCCAGACAGTTTCTAACTTGAGAACGATTTTTTACATGAAAATAATCATTTTTGCACATTTTCTTAATTTGCGATTTCATGGATATTTCTTGATCTAAGATTACTCGTAGATCCTTGACTTTACTTGATCTAGGAATCTTGGTTTCACCTACCAGGATTTCTTCTGGTATATTATCTTTTCTAAATTCACAGCTTTTACTACATAAAGCAGTTCTGTTTTCCCGTCATTTATCTTCATTTTATTTTTTATTAGGAATTTTTTATCATTTTTATGCATCTTTCCATTTCTTTACAAGACTTTACACTTGACTAATTAGATCTTAGTGGTCAATAGTGATGTATATCTGTGTATCAACTATGTCAGATAACGGCTCCATGTATGCTGTAAATAATAGTAATTAAATGTATGTATGCTGTAAATAGTAGTAAATAAATGTCCCAAAACTGAGCCCTGAGGTATGCCATAATTAATATTCATATTTTCTAATCTCCTTCCATCAACTGTTACACATTGTTTCCTGTTTGTAAGATATGATTTAAACCATCTCAGAGCAGTACCCTTGATACCACATCTTTTTTCCAGCCTATTTAACAGTATATTATGATCTATGGTATCAAATGCTGCAGAGAGATCCAATAACACTATCATTACCGTTTGTGTCCATTAATATGTCATTTTGTACCTTGAGCAAGGCAGTTTCAATGCTATGGAACTCCTTGTATGCTGATTGAAATACACCTTGTATGTCATTTCATTCCAGATGACCTACAAATTGTTTAGCAATTTTGACAAGTATGCTAGATTAGATACTGGTCTATAATTTTTCTTTATTAATTCTAAAACTAGTTTCTTAATAAGGGGTCTAATAATGGCCATTTTCAAGTCATCAGGCATATTACCCATTATTATTGATTTATTAATAATTGCCTGAATCAGTGGCAACAGATGACCCATGCATTCATTAAGAAGCCAAGTGGGGATAGGATCCAGCTCACGTGACTTCTTTGATGATTCTCTAATTAATCTTTTAAATTCTAGACTACTTAAGAAAGTGAAATTTTCAAGCTGAGTATTGTATTTCATTTCCTCAGTCAGTGGTTCCATATTTATATCTACTTTATCCAAATCTTTTCTTAGATTTATGATTTTTTCCATAAAAAATTATTAAATTCCGTTGCTAGTTCTTTGCTATCACAAACACAGAGATCTGTTTGAAAGGTTATTTCTTGTAAAGCTGAAGAGACTCTTTAAAAGTCGAATAATGTGATTCTATGACAATACTTGACAACCCACAGCAAAAATTGCTGGAATAAATATTTGTGTTGAACTTACACAAACGTAGCCTAAAAAATACCCCTACCTTTCCGCATTTAAAAAAAAAACCGGATTAGTTATGTCAGTTAGTTCTTGACACTCAGTGGGGAACCAATGCAGACCAACCGGAAATGTTTAGTTTAACCAGTAAGAGCAACCCTCAACACTCAGTGATGTCAGTCGCCTATTGCATGAACAGAGTCAAACTGTTTAAACAACCAAATTAAACCTCTTAAAACTGTTCAAAATGACATCATTTTAAAGAAACTATACAAGGTTGGACAAGGATTGTCTATTTATACTAGTTTGGGTGAGCAGCCATCTTGTTTAATTGGAAAGATCTGGAAATGTATTTACAACCATTTCAACAACAATGGCCAAAGCAGACATTCGAACATTTTAACTAGTGTGAACATACAACTGGCAGTGGGACTCGAACCAACCACCTCCTGTCCTCCACTTGTATAACCATAAAAGGCACAGGTCAACAAAATCAAGATGGCCTAATGTTGGTCAAATAGTGCATCAAAATATCTTAATGGCTTAACACCTAATGTTAATATAGTTCTGGCCCCAAAATTAGATCTTCGATCTCATTAACTGATAATATCTTGAAAACAAAGCATCCCAAGATTAAATTAGAGGAAGAACATACGCTTGCCTTAGATTTGAGAAGTGCTTTATTCAGATAAAGCAATGATACAAGCACCCAAACACACCTAAACTACAGAAGAACTATGATACGCATTTTGAACACCAAATCATGTTATGGTACAATGTTTATATGCATAACATAATAATTGTGATATTATAATGGCAAGCCCTTACAAAACATCAGAGCAGATGGGCGGGAAGGGGGTCTGAAAAATTTGCTTTGAATGGCTGGCCACGTGAAGTAATTTGTTGGGAACCTGGAGGTGACACCTGACGAGTTTGCACACGCCCACATATCTTGATTGTTAATAACAAATTCACAGGGAACATAACTCTCTTCTTTCAGTTGGTCCATGACGTGTTTGTCTTCCATAGGTAAGTATACCTAACTTTGTTGTTTCCATGTCCATTTGCTTAAATACTGCTCTTGGATTGTTATTTTATATTAGATGACACAAGATGTACTGGGGATAGAGCTTTATTAATAAAGCAAGATGCTACAATGCACATCAAATCACACATAAGTCACACATAATCACATAAATCACACAAGAAAACCACACCTTAAGGCTTACAATATAATATGCTGTCTGGTGAGCGAGGCAACAACTGATAGCAACTGATGCATATCTAAGACCTGAGCCTTTGCATACATTTTCAAAATATGAAAATAATTGATAACTGTGGCTATAACATGGCTAAATATGAACAATAATCCCTGGACTTGTTATATTAGCAGAAGGGCGGGTTTGTGGCAGAGAATGGCTGGCTCTGTGCTCTGGTGACAGTTCTCTTGTTGATTATTTATCTAACTAGCCTTAAACCCCAAGCTCTAAGCCATCCATAGAAAACGTTTCTGATAAAGCACTTGAGCCTCTTTCTGTATGCTAACATAATCATTGATTTTAATTGGGTGCTATGTCATTGTACTGGTTCATGTATTATTCAAAACAAATAATATTTGTATCTCTATTTGTATTTAAATATTAACTGTTTTGTGAAGACCTTTGTAAGCTGTTTTGTAAGTCATTTAAATGTATCCTGAAGTTTGTTTTTCGTTTCCCAGATATAAAGGATGACAAATGTCCAATAAAAAGTTCTCTGAAAATTAAATCAAACTGTGCTGTTTAAAACAATTTATTAATAACAGTTATTTACACATATCTTAGTAAACTTTTCATATATAGATGTTACTTACACACAAATATAGTAGACGTTTCATAAAACATATTTTACAATAATCTACACAACATTTGTATGTGGGATACCCTCTGATGTACAGTGTCTGGGATTCCCTCTGATATACAGTATTTGTTGTATGAGCTGCCCTATGAAATAAGGTATTTTTGCTGAAATGCCCTCTGATGCAAGGTACTTTTGCTGAGATACGCTTTGATGTAAGGTATTTTTGCTGAGATGCTCTCTGGTGTACCATTTGTTTCCTGGTATCATATGCAGTAAGTGTCTGAAATGCACTCTAAGACTTATAAACTATATGTTTTGAACTCAAACAATTATCTATTTACTTCATATGGATAACACATGAAGTAATTTGAATAATAGATATTCAAATGACATGAAATGATACATAAATACCTATTAATTGAAATATGAGCAATGAGGCCGTGTTGAGCAGTCGCAATCCCAGATACATTATCTGACGGACTACCTGTTTACCGATATGAAACAAAGCAACACTCATGACACTTTATGCTGGGTTGGTATGCAAGTAAGTATGAATTTCTCTTCTGGACGTTGATGGTTGATCAGAAGGCCTAACTTGGGTCAAAAGCTGGTCTAATATATTAAATATAGTTACTGTAATGCTGTTTGTAACTTCCTCTCTGCTGTTGTTTCATTCCGGAGCCAAAAAAAGAGAACTATATATTTTTACATGGGTGCATTAGCAATCATTGACACCATTGTTCTCTATCTGACCTCAATTCATTTTTGGCTGAAAAGTCTCACTTATGGCAAGTTTGACCTGCCGGTGCACACTTGGTGCATTGCTTATATCTTGACATTCTGTACTAGTGAGTTGTCCGCCTGGGTCCTGGTTGTCATCAGCGTGGAGAGGTTTCTACATACATGGTTTCCATTAAAAGCCAAGTACATCACTTCTGTGCCCAGAGCAAGATGTATAGTTTGTTTACTAGCACTGGCAGTCATATCACTCAATATAATACATATTTTTCCATGGAAGTTAAATCATTTAATGGTTTTAGATTTTGTTCTATAAAAAGAAGTTTTTTTATATTTCTATGCCAATATATGGCCCTTTCTTGAAGGTTTTACTTATGCCTTCATCCCATCTCTGCTCATCACTGTCTTCAATCTCTTGATTATCTTCCGGATACTGTTTAAAGTAAACCTGAGTTATCCGGCAATCAATAATAGTGGGACTGGTAAGTAATATGAATAAAACATTGATGTGTTCTGTTTAAATGTGTACCTTTTATAGTTTTGATATTTGATATAAATATTGAGATATAAGGTTTAAGGTTGAAGACGTTTAAGTTGTTGAGGGAGAGAACATCCAGAAAAAGCTACAAATATTTGTTAAATGTTTAAGGCAAAAATATTATTAGGTTGGATGTTCATATAGTAGTTATCATATTACGACTTTCTAGTTGGAGAAATAAGTATATGACCTATCCAAAAGTTAAAATCTTGGAGAAAAAAATCTTGCTCATGCCATCTCAGTTGACCTCATTTGAAAATTAAATGTATCTTCTTCAAGAAGGTCAGACTTTGCAGCATTAATTCAGATTAGTATCTTGCCAAATCATTTGTGATACCTGTAGCCAAACTGCAAAATCACTGATAACAAGATGGCTGAACATCAGTTGAACAGTTCATGAAAATCTTTTAGAGGCCAAACATGAAATATGTTCCATATAATAAAGACAAGCTTTGTGAGTTCTTTTTCCACTGGGGTCATTTCAGTGCATGCTTCTCTCAATCCTGTAGGTGTAAATGTCCATTCTACCTCTTATCAATGGTTCAATATGAACTTGCTGAGGGTTATGGCCTATCAGTTAAGGATAAAATCAGATGCCTATATTATATGAGATGTTTATGGCCAACCATTAATGATGTAATCATATGCCTAAAATATCTGAATTGTTTATGGCCAACCAGTTTATGATGTAATCAGATGCCTAAAATATATGAAATGTGCATGACCAGCCTGTTAATGATAAAATGAGATACCTAAATATGCAAGATGCCTATGGTCAGGCAGTTAATGATAAGTTCAGAAACCTGAGTTATGTGAGATGTTTTCAACATAAACAGTCCAGCCAGGTACCTACTTATCATTACTGACATCATAATAATATACATCTATATCAATTGTCATCTGTAGAGGAATAATGGAATATTGACAATGTCATAGAAAAGCACATTATTTTTGAGACCATTTGTTACCATGAAGTGATCAATTCTTCATGTAGAATTAGTTGCACAATATATGTGAATGGACCCTGAGCAAAATATTGTTCAATACATGGCCAGCCAGATGATGGTATAGTCAGACGCCTAAAATATGAGAGATGTTTATGGCCAGCCAGTTAATGATATAATCAGATGTCTAAGATAAATGAAATGTTTGTTTTTCACAGGTAAGATGACGGTGAGGACCACCAAGATGCTGGTATTGACTACTACATGGTTTGTTTTGGCTGCTAACCCTATAGTCATCTATATCTTGGCTTTAGATGCATACTTCTCTCCTGATACCACAAGTACTTCTGTAGCCATTATGAACAACCTCATGATCAGTAACAATGCAGTTAACTTCTATATCTACTGCATGGCATCAACAGAATTCAGAAAAGAACTCAAAATGACTCTGAATATTATGAACAGGGTGGCACCAGCTTGATTCATGAATTTTTTTTTATGAGATGATTTAGATTTTCAATTATAAGTGCATTTTGAATAAAATACCTCATAGTTTCAGTCAGCATACTTTTTGCAGTACATTTGTGGTAAATAAAGTCATATTGTGGGGTACGAATTGCCTACTTGTGGACATATGATATTTCTTGGACATTCATAGACATTATCAGAGACATTATGCAAATCCCCAATATGAGAGACGACGTAGGATCCAACGCCAACACAAGATGAGGCCAGCGAGTGCAAACTCATTAGGATTTGGGTGCGTGCCTATATAACAGGCCAAAACTGCTACTCAGCGCACAGTGTCCACTTGTCTAGAGGATCCACGACACTCAACCAGGCAATTCACATTGCTGCCACTTGCATAAACTTGGGTGCGCCTTCAAGCCCGTGTTTGCCGTGGGATGCGACCCGTGTTGGTGGAAGACGGGATCCTGGAGGTTGAGTGGTGGCATGATCTGGAGCATCTATCCACTGCAATACACCTCTTTGGCCCTTATTAGATGGGCGGATCCGGTCTGATTCAATCAGCTTGTGGTAACTCTCCTTTTACATATTAAGGCATTCATGAAACCTGGAAGGTTTCAGGCGATTTTACAGTGGTTTAAGGTAACTGAAAACAATATTTGATCTTAAAATTGACATACAGGCTATTTGCCTGAAATCCACAAAAGAACATCTGCTCTGAGAATTATGATTTTTTGTGACCACCAAATACTGCCAATACTGGACAGGAAGTGTGTTGTGTGACCTTGACCTTTGAACTGTCAGGGGGCGCCATAAGTCACAGGAGGTTTTGTTTACCAATTGTCAAAATTGGAACAACACATTTTCAGCCATTATGTTTACTATTTAGAGAATGAATTGGAAGATAACACTTACCCTGATGATAGTTTCTTTTTTTGGCTTTCGTTTGGTGTTAAAATTATTAAAAATGGATGAATATTTATGAAGTTATGAGTACAAACATCCAAGAAGATTTTGCAGAAATTCACAATTTAGTTTTCTATGTTCTGACGTGTAAAATTGGAACAACACATTTTCAGCCATTATGTTCACTATTTAGAGAATGAATTGGAAGATAACACTTACCCTGATGATAGTTTCTTTTTTTGGCTTTCGTTAGGTGGTAAAATTAGTAAAAATGGATGAATATTTATGAAGTTATGAGTACAAACACCCAAGAAGATTTTGCAGAAATTCACAATTTAGTTTTCTATGTTCTGACGTGTATATCGCTTAACTAGAACTCAAATATGAAGATTTCATCTTTGTCATTATTCTTAATATTTTCTACGTTTGCTAAAAATAATTAAATTCTATATGTTCTGATGTGAATTTCTCTCAAATAGAACCCCATTATGAAGATTTCATCTTTGTTTTCTATACAAAATCATTATTTTTTATATTATATATGTTTGCAAAAAAAAGTAAAAATAAAATCAATTCTATACAGCCCCAGCCATTAAAGGGGAATTCATGCAGCCTTTGATGTCTTCCCATTCAGTGGTGTGAAAAACCCAAATTTCATCAAAGAGGGTCAACTCATAAATTTCACTGATACCAACTATCAGCATTCACAGTTTTGCCATTCAAAGTCCTTGTGATTTAAGGCCAAACCAGTGATCAGAGGATTTAATGTCACTTTTTCCACATCTCGACCTTTAAGTTAAGGGGGATTCCATGCAGCCTTTGAGTCAAGTCTTCCCTTTTTGACAGAAAGGTTTTCACATCATAAGAATTTTTTCAAATAAATAGTATACTTTTCCCACAAATGATATATCTTTCACAACCATAAAATAATTGTCACAACCATAAAATATTTGTCACAACTATGACAGTTATTTCATTGATTCAAATAATATTAACATAATCTCATGTTGCTCTGAAGTATACTCCTGGCCATAAATTGTACAAAACATCTCCAACCTGTTTCCCATGCTGGACAGGTGCCCAACTGGAAAGTCATTAGGTATTTACACGAGATCACAGTCCAGTTTAGGGTATAATACCTATATCTTCAACCTCATCGTCTACAACATCTGCTTCAAATACATCTAATACAAATAATAAAAGCCAGCCACCAATTGAACCCAAACCTGGGAGCAATGGTGGATCTGGATCTGTAACAAAAAGAATACCGTCTCCTGAAGAAATGGAGACTAGTCAGATGTCAGTTTCTCAGGCCATTAGACCATTTGACTGAATTGTAATAAGAGGAAAAAGTAACCATCTCGTGTATTCATTAATTCTATGTTTCCATTATAATAAATATGGCTATCAGTAGTATATTACAGTGAACCTGTAGAGGGCTTAAAGCTGATTGACCTACTGGTCCAAAAATATAATGCTTCTGTTATCTGCTTGCAGGAGACCAAAGATAAAAGTAAATCCATGACATTAAAAGGTTTCCAAGGATATTATAAAATTGGTACAATTGATGCCATGGAAAGGGCTCATGGTGGAGTCACAATATTTGTTGAGAACAGTATACCACAAAGTGAAATAATTCGAAATTCAAATTTACAGCCTGTGCTGTGAAGGTATCTCTTCACACTACAATTACTATTTGTTCATTATATTTACCATCAAATAACCCTATAAATGCATCTGAACTCAATGAATTGTAATTTCCTGTATAATTGTTGGTGACTTTAATGCTCACAATTATTTATGGGGTGGAAGGGACAACACAGATGCATAGGGACACTTAATTGAGGAATTTTTTAACAAGAATAACTTATGCCTTTTAAAGATGATACACCAACCTATCTTCATCCTGCTACAGGTTCCTCGACATCTATTGATCTCACAATGTGATCTTCAAATTTATTTTTAGATTTCTCATGGGCTGTGAAGAGGATCAATGGGGCAGTGACCATTGGGCCATTGTTCTAAATTGCCATGTTACTTCTCCAGATGAAAGACCCTCAAAATGGCAATTTCATAAAGCCGATTGGGGGAAATTTCAAACTGCCTGCTATGAGAGAATCACTCCTGAATTATAAAGATGTAGATGATCCTATAAAAATATTCACAGACATTGTATGATGTTGCTGATAGCTATATTCCCAAGTCAAATACCAGCTCTAAAATAAAAGAAAAGCCATGGTTTAATGCTGCGTTTAAACAAGCTGTAAAAGAGCATGAAAAGGCCCTCAAGAAATTTAACATGCAGCCAACTCAGTTTAACTTAAACCAGTCCCGTATTAAAAGGGCTAAAGCTAGATATGTTATACGTGTCAGCAAAAAGAAGAGCTGGAAAGATTATGTCTCCAAACTTAACTCGTGGTCATCCATCAAGAAATGCTGGGATATGATACATAATTAAACATGTTAACGATAACGGCCAATAACAGATTCTTTTGATATAGCTAATAAAATAGGTCATTCAGTATCAAATAATTCCTCTTCAAGAAATTACGCCCCAATATTCCAACAAAACAAATTTAGAAGAGAGAGAAAAAATTTGGATTTTACCTCCAAAAATTAAGAAGAATATGATAAATCTTAAAATTGCTTCAGATAAATCTTATGACACAGCTCCAGGACCTGACCAAATTCATTATCGAATGCTGAGACACCTCCCTGACCTTTATTTATCATATCTCCTAGATATTTTTAACATCATTTGGGAGAGTGAGGAAGCAACAATAATCCCATCCCCAAGCCTGGAAAAGATGCAACTGATTCTAACAACTATTGTCTCATATCTCTAACAAATTGTGATCTTGTAATATATGATTAATGAAAGATTAGTCTGGTATCTTGAATCATTTGCATATTTTTCAGCAGCACAAAGTGGGTTTAGGTTGACGCGAAGCACCATTGATCATCTGGTGCATTTGGAGACATTTCTTAGAGAGGGTTTTATAAAGGGAGAGTATGTCAGTATATTTTTTGACTTGGAGAAAGCATATGATACAACATGGAAATATGGAATTCTCAGTGATTTACATGAGATGGGTTTGAGGGGTAGATTATCCCTTTTTATTCAAAGCTTTCTGTCGGACAGGCCCTTTAAAGTGTGACTTGGTATTTTTCTTTTATCTTTATAGGGTTGACACAACACATACATAGTCAGGCTAGGTAAAGCATGGCATGAGTATGGAGATGGCTAGACGGATGCTGGCTACAATGGAGCTTTCCGGTTTGGGGCCGCGTCTCACAGATGTGGGGTCTTAGCATCTCTTGATTATAACCGGACCTCTGTCTGCACCAATTAGCATCAATCGAAGAACTGGAGAGCACTTGCAGCGGCTGAAACCTGGTTATGCAGGCACGTGTTGGCTCCACATCGAGGTTGATCTCTAGTGCTCATCTTTGATTGGCAATTCATGCGCATCATCACAACGCCACGGGCTGTGGCACAGTTGGTTAGGGCGCCAGCTTATTAGCACCAGTTCCTCTGTGGTGATCCAAAGGTCGTGGGTTCGAACCCCGGCCGTGCCAGGATTGAACTCATGATACAATTTCCTGCATGAGCTGAGGCCTGTGCCAAAGGGTTAACCCGTTGTCCTTGTAAATCTGTGACCGGGTGGGTTGTCATGTCAAGGACCTGCTACATGATAATTCAGTGAGGCAGCACTATATCTGCTACAAGTAGGTCTCATCACGAAATAACTGAAATGTTGAGAGTGATGTAAAACCCCAAACAAACAAACAAACAAAAATCATCACAACAGGCATCATCATAACAACATAACCATGATGTTGTCTCTAACCTTGTCTCTAATATTGTCTTTCATATACACAGTGAAATTGTGAAATGGTGTTTTTACGACCCTTTCAGCAACTATGGCCATATCAGGTCGACTTTCGAGCCTTTTAACTAGTGTGAAAGTAACACTGCTGGCAGTGGGAGTCGTACCCACCACCTCCCGTCCTCCACTTATACAACCATTCAAGGCACAGATCCTACACTCTACCAACTGTGCTAGGGTGGTTGGTACGTATACACAGTCATTCTGTGTCGCATTATTGCTCTGAAGAGAATGTGCCAAAGAGATTACCATCTTTGGTAAGATACCAGCATGGGAGATTAAAAAGTTGAATGGGGATCATTGCAAAGTATTTACACTTATTGTGCACATGTGATAGCTCTAGCTAATCTGTGAATGCACTTACGACATGACGGCTCAAAACCTCTCGGAGGCAAAAAACCTATACATTTTGAAACTGTAATTGGTCAATTTTATCCTCAATTTATTTCTTGCAATCATAGTTTTTCTGTTTAATGTTTCAGTGATTACCCTGTTAAGCTAAAGCCATTACGTGTTTTTCCCTTAAGCCAACATACCTGACAAAAAGAGGAAAGTCTCAGGTAAGGGTACCAGCGGTAGAGATTAAAAATATGAGCTGGCATCGTGCTGGGAACACTTGCTTGCTGAGATTAGTACTCAGATTAGTGGGGTGTGTGGTCACTTTCACGTGTCAAAAATAGTGGGCAAAGCACTGAACACATATCTGGCATTATTACTACACATATTTCTTTAATCAAGTTGTGGTTTTATTTGACAATTAAAATCATGATTGCAATATTTGAACTTATTTCAAATATAGAAATTCTAATTCTTTGTTGTTAATAGTGTTTAAACAACTGTGAAACTAGAGGATTATTTTAGAGGCGATGACATAATATTGACAACTCCACATTTTGAAGATCTTGAATATTGTTTTGGAATATATGATATGCCAATCTGAGGGAATGTATTTAAGAATGAGCATGGTTTGCAGGTATATTTAAAGGGTTGATGAATTGTAACAACACCTTGGATAGGTACAATCAATGTTTATTTTTAAATGTAGATCCAGGCTAAATGTTGAGTGAGCAATCTTGCCATGTGAAAAGGTTAAAGCATATCACCAAACCTGTGAGACATATGATAGTGCTGAAACACTTGGAACTATTGCATTGCACTGGATATATTCATAGATGCTCAAAGTTGGCCTCATGGTCAACTTACTCGAAGTTTAAAGTCCATGATCAAATCTTGAAATTGGATCCATGTTATAATTCTTTTTTGTCTAAACTAAAATAAAATTGGAATATGAAGATTTCATATTTGTTTTCTGCATAAAGTTACTATTTATCATATTTCTATGTTGGCAAAAATCATATTCAATTCCATATGTTCTGACATGCATATTGCTCAAATATTACCCCAGTATGAAGATTTTATATTTGTTTAATATATAAAGTCAGTATTATTCATATTGTCTATGTTTGCAAAATAAAATAATTAAAACTATATTCTTCTGATATGCAAATAACTGAATAAGAACTCAAGATTACATCTTCTTTTTTTTTTTTTGGGGGGGGGGTAGGGTATCAAGTCATTTTATTATTTTGTATTCTTCTGCATTTGCAATAGACAAATCAATTTATGTTTTCTGAAGTACATATCACTTAAACAGAATCCCAATATTAAGATTTCACCTTCAGAATCAAAATAATACTTTTCCCAACCAGGATTCGAACCCTGGACCTTTAGCATAGAAGACAGACATCTTAACCACTGAGCCATGTATCACCCTGTGTCAGTACTGTAGAAAACTAAACTTGGAGTCACAGCATTGTATGAAAATTGAAATTGTTCCATTTCTTTGCTAATAAAGACATTTTTTTTTTTTTAAGAAAAAGAAAAAAGAAAAAAACCCCACATTTTTAGTGTTCTGACTTTCATTTTGCTCTAAAAAGATTTCACCTTTGTTTATTGTATAAAGTCATTATTTTTTTATAATTTCTATCAAAACAAAAAATGTTTCAATTCTATATGTTCTGATATGCATGTTGCGAAAATAAAACTTCAAAACGAAGATTTCATTTTCAGCATGAATTAAAAATAAGAAGAAAAAAATGCTTGTTCCTGGCGGGAATCGAACCCCAGACCTTTAGCATGGGAGACAGATGTCTTACCCACTGAGCCATTTTGAATAGTATGATTTGAATTTCTCACTGATACATCACACAAATAGTCAACATCTTTATCACTTTGTCAAGTTATTTTATAAAGGGATATTCAGCTCTTTCACACAACAGCCAAAGTTAAATTTGTAGAGTAAAATTTTCCAATAATATGTTTGTCTAAGATGATCTCAATATTAATGCAAATAGATCAAAAGAAACAGATATTCATAACTCATCTCTCATTTAAATCTAACCATTTTCTAGTTGATTCTCTGTAGTAAGGTATATAAGGTTAGCATGTACTTATTTATGTTGGATATGAGGTGTGTCATATAGTGTCCATACACATTTTATATATTTAACAAAACTCACAAAACAGAGAATTGTAATTAGCCAAAGAAAATCAGTTACTGGAGTGGTGCACATTTTTCTGGAGAAGTCATATGGAAAGTAGTCCGGTGGGATGTTAGTTTCATAGGGAGTTAATGTGTTGATATGTACTCAATGAGTTCACTCATAACAGAAATCAAGATGGCCGAATGTTGGTTGGGAAAGTGCTTGATTTCTCTTAAGGGGAGTACACGTCATGCAAATGTTATTTTTCTTATTCTATTTTTATTATTCTAAGAAAAACCATCATTAGCATACATGTTAAATCAAACACATTTTTGGTTGTGTAAATCATGAAAGATTGTTTTGATGGATTTATTGATGATGAAATTGTAATAATTGGCTGACATAGTCGTGGTTATTTAAAATCAAATTGATTTGGAATTAATCAGTATTAAGACATTTGGAGTAATCATAATTAGATTGAACAATCATCTTAATATAACATTACAAATTACTTAATTATCTGTACCGAATGACAGACAGGACATATTAATTGACAGTTGCTCTCGCATCTCTAGATAATTCAAATGTATCTTTCTGACAAACAAAGGTATGGAATTTTATATGATAATTTAACACTGCAACATTATGATGTAACAGATATCACAAATGATCAGTGTTGCCCCTTGGCATTGGTGCCATAAATGCCTAAGAAATATCACAAGTTACCTGTTGAAAGGGGCAGGGCATTGAATACTGCATGATGTAGCCCTATAGTTGATGCAAACAGATATGTCAGTGTGTTGCCAATGAGACCAATGCCTCATTAGAATTCTAATTAGAGGACATTCAATTCTATACTCTGCATTACATAGGTAGTATCAAAGATGGATAAGGGAAAGATATGCAAGCACTCCTTGTTTTCTTCATTTCCATGTTCCCTATGGTTCTGCTATAGAATCTAACAATAATCCTTCACAACAAGGCCAGTGTGGGGTCAATGTCAATAGTGTGGTCAGTTCATTACACAAGAAAGTAGTACTAAAGAAAAAGGAGTGAGATGTTTATGACCCATCTATTCATACACCCTCTCTGCCCGAGATGCATCACATTGAAATAAGACACAATATTTGCAAAACAGACATGAATTTTAGCACTTACAAAGTTTATTTCATTTTTATACACTTTATATGCTGACTTTATATAGTCCATCACATAGATTTTGAGTTTTAGGAGAAATAGTCTTGTTTTCTCTTAAATCCAGTCTTTCCCTCCCCTTCATTAGGTTTTTAAGTCTTGCCTTATAATAATTTTCTATCCACATGTTTACATCTTTTCACAAATCCCAATGTCTAAATCAGCACACAAACTTGATATGGTTTCTATAAATTCATTCCTGACGTCAACATGGTTTTGCATTTTCAATTTAATTATGTCCAGAATGGCTGGTCCAAAGCTGGTAAATTAATCCTCAGACGAATTTAACTTGAAATGGTAGTCACATGATCTCATAAAAGAAAGGAATTGCTGTTAAGGAAAGATCAATCCTTCCTTTTTTCCCTTATCAAAAGGTTTAAGCTCATTTGGCTCCTTGTCACATTTTAGAAATCATGAAGATGAGATCAATTTGTCCCTGTCCTCTGAAGAAACTTTGCCTTTTTCTGGAGCATATACTGTGTCTTTTAAGATCCAAACATGTAGTTTTTACATTTGAAAATAGTCTTCCTCTTCCTCAACAGGTTTGCAATTTTTACTGTTGGGTAGGCCTTTCTGTGACTGCAAGTATGATATTATGGCCATGCTACAGACACAAGAAATACTTGAATGAAGTAGTGAGACAAACACTGATCTGAATTGACAAGTATACTTCTCCATGTATTGGATGATATAACATGTATCTTCAGTTACTTTTCCTAAATATTTCCCTGAATTCTGAAACCAGTCTAACTGGAAGATATTGTACTTGCTGTGGCCTGAATTGTCTTCATTATACAGTCTATTACAAAGATAATGTCAGTTGTCTCGTCATTTTCCATGCACTCAGTTATTCTGCCATGTAACTCGACTCCCACACCTTTTCTTTGATGAGATTATTTCGGCTTGTTAATAATATTTTGAATAAGACTTGAATGGACTCCTGACACACTGCAGTGTAGATCGATCAAAATACACCAGTTGACTGATTAATTTCTTGATTTTCTTTTGTATTGCATACAAAGAAAATTATTTTTATAAACTGTATCTTTGTATTTTCATTCTGATAATAATTGTGACCTTTCAAAAGAAAACATGTAATTTTAGCAAAACATGCATGGAACTATTTTCATGGTGTAGTATTCACAGAGATGATATCCACATATGTGAGTGAGGCGTCAGAAGCAGGAGGGCAATTAAGATGCATGTACATTAAAAAGTAATTAGGTAACTTTTATGATGGAGGTGGGCGACAAACCATGTGCAAGTGATGTGTCTATATATTTTATCCCATTTACATATTCTGGGCTCCAAAGGTGCTGGCATATCTTTTCCTTATCCATCTTTGGTAGTATTCAATTACTACCTCTGCAGTCATTGCCCTATGTTTGATACCATTCTAAATCATAAATACCTGCCTTGCTCACAACATTATGACATCTGATCTGACCAACATCAGGTTATAAATTGTAATCAGGTGTCTGACACATAAACTGACCAATCTGTACAGTTGCCAGTATTAAAACAAATCTATTTATTTTATTTCACCAATTAGTGGACAGCCAATTTTTTTATGAATATCGATGACTTGTGACTGGTCCTGTAATGGAGGGCAGAAATGTTGAGGTATCATGAACAATTAGTCAAAGATATCATGCCATCCAAAGATAAATGCCATCCAAAGAAAAATCAAGCTTTTTGGGACATTTTAGATATAATTATGGCATAAAATATGAATTATCACTAAAAGAGTTGGGTATTTAAAAATCTCATGCAAACGAGAATATACAGAAAAAGCAATAAGCTCAAACCTCTCCAGATCACCTATCTGGGCTTTGCCGATGGGTGATTGGAGAACACTAACACGATTATGTACAAAATCCAACCAATTGCAGACCTTTGTGATAAATGCAAGATAATATTCAGAATAACAGGAAGCAAAAATAAACGCTTCTTGGTAGAGGCAGTGTGTGCCACGCATGCAGTACAACTGGGCATGACTATAGCACAATCTTTTTTATTTCAAACATAAATCTTCGCCATACACAATACAAGGGTACAACAAGGATGTGAAAATCAAATCATTTCAATATGCAATTGTTTGTTGATCTCCTTGTCTGATGTTAAGTCATCACAAAAAGGAAGTTCTCCGGGGATTGCTATCTGATAGCCTCCCATGGGCGCCACATGTTGTCAGAAAACAGAACTAAATTATTCTCGTTCTCCATGGGAATCACAGGTGGTAAATTTTCTTCATTTTTCTTCTCTGGCCTTATTGAAGGATCAAGATTATTTTGACAATTATCTTTGACTACTTTTTCTTTTTGTCTGATATTATATGAATCAGCAGATAGTCTGTCGGACAAAGCTGTGTTTTCGCATTGTTCAGAGGGTTTGTCCTCCATATATAATGTCCTGGGAACATAGGTGGCGCTGGGTTGATTTTTTGTTTGTGCACCAGGTGGTGTTACAATCCAAGATGGCGCCAAATCAGCCATATGTGATAAATGAGACACCAGCCTGTTTCTTGCAGAATGTGTCACGTGATATGTGGATGTGGAGCTGGAATTCATAAACTGGTCCACATGATTCACACAATCCTCATATCCACTCCTGTAGTGTGACATGATATCTCTGCGCATGCTCACATCTCCTGAAACAAAATTAGCAACATTTATCAAACTAAATTCGATATGTTTTTTTACTATGTTAGGAAAACATTGAGAATGACGATCTTGCAGAAAGGAATTGAGACTCTCACATCTGAAATTGTTCAGAGGATAGACATATGAGGGGGAATAATTATTTTCAAGCTTGTCGAAGTCAATTTTAGAGGGTGATAGGCAACCATGAAAAATATTTGGTGTCACTTTACTAGACACATCAAAATTGTACAATCTACCCAAAGCATTTCTTTCTTTTTTGGGGGGAGGGGCGGGGGCAGATCTTGAGGTGCACAACTAACAACAATTATAAGTCACAACATGACTTCAGGCCAACAAACAACCCATTCCATATAGGTGCTTTTGATATTTATATAATTGCAAGACGCTCAACCCGATTACTTTACTTTTTATCTGTTATTGGGCAAAACATAAAAACATAAACCTTCTTCCCAATAGGTCTTAATTTAACATCGGTAACATAGGAAATCAATAACTTGTCATCATTTTTCCACCTTAAACGTTTCTACAGTAAGATAATTAATGGACCTTATCAACTATATAACTACTGAATCATTAAAACAGAGGAAAATCTAATCGAATATTGTAGAAAAGAATCATCGAAGCACCACTTTAAGGATTCACCTGTTTTGACTTGCAGTGTCTCAACCTTATCAACCACATTATTGAAGACCTTCCACTATCTGCCACAAGATGGCGTTTTTGCATATAATATGGAATTGAAAGGGTGAAAAGTGAGTTGAAGAGTGTGACAGAGTATGTACTTTGCTCAGGAAATCTCACTTTGCGTTTACGAATTTTGTGATACTAATTAATGAAACATTTGCAAAACTTGGTTTGTTAAGTTAACAACTTTCAAGTTGAATAAGATAATTTTCCAATCAACTAATTTGAGATTTGCTCATCATTAACTCGATATCACTGATGCGATACAGTGTGATGTAATAGTTCTCACTAGATGTCACCACTGTAAACTTTTTCAGGGAAAGTCATTGAGAAACTTGAACTTTGTTTTTGAGGTCACACTTTGGTTTTGAGATCACACTTTGTCCTAATTAATCTTTTAATCTATCTCATATTTGTGTCCACATATTTGTGTTCTTTTTTCTGATCCTTACCTATTTTCATGGTCCTATCCACTTGAAGCTTGTGTAGATATTTCACAGTCAAATCCAAGATGTCGGCTTTCTCCATCTTATCATATTTTGTTGGCTGCAAATTTAAAAGGTACAATGACATATTTTTCCCGTTTATTTCATTGTAAGACTATATTTGTACACAAATCATAAAGTCATTTATCAATGATGTGTGTTTGCCATCTTATTCATATGCAATGACAAGAATAATTTTGCATGTTTTACTTATCAAAGACAAATGTTTGATTTTAAAATCTTGTCCGGGTTCAATTAAGACAATATCAAAGGAATGATATGTTACAATATATGTCCACTTGGAAATGGCTTGGGAATTTCTGTATATTTTCTGTATTCACACTATTGCTGTATATTTTCTGTATTCACACTATTGCTGTATATTTTCTGTATTCACACTATTGCTGTATATTTTCTGTATTCACACTATTGCTGTATATTTTCTGTATTCACACTATTGCTGTATATTTTCTGTATTCACACTATTGCTGTATATTTTCTGTATTCACACTATTGCTGTATATTTTCTGTATTCACACTATTGCTGTATATTTTATATACTCACATCTTTGCTGAAGGCCTCCAGGGCCATTAACTTGAGCTGTTCCAGGGCATGATTGATTCGATTCCGTCTCCTTTTCTCAACCATATGCTTTTTGAACTGATAATAAAAAAAATTACAAAAAATAAATAAAAGAAATAAAAAAACTTAACAAGAAGTTAAATACAACTATTACAAATTCACGACAAATGTTGAATACAACTATTACAAATTTATGACAAATGCTACATACAATATTGTAATATGATTTGGTTTTTATCAGTTGATATTAGATCTAAAACACATCTTAGATATCAAAACAAACACTAGTGTGTTAATACTGCCCATCACACTTACCTTTCTCTCTGTGTGTTTGGTATCCATATCTTTCAGTTTTATGATAGATTTTAGGAGTATATTGTCCAGTGAATCTCCTTTATTTATTTCTAATATTTTGAAATATATATGCAAATGAACTAAACCGCTTCAAAGTGTGTCCCCCAGTTCTTGCTTGTGTTACCGTCTTCTACGTAGTTTGCCTCAGTTCCAGATTTTGCTCTTCAAGCTAAGTTTGGGTGAAACAGGCATCTCCTATGTAGATGGCAATATCTTCTCAACTGTCAGCCATGGCAGGAAATGATAGTGATAAACCACACCATATCAAAGAAAGAAGTTGGGCAGTGGATCCCAAAGCATATTCTGGAATGAATTCCAGAGTGGATTTCTGGAGTATATTCCAGAGTGGATTCCAGAGTGGATCCTGGAGTGGATTCCGGAGTGGATCCTGGAGTGGATCCTGGAGTGGATTATGGAGTGGATTCCGGAGTGGGTTCCAGAGTTGGTTCTGGAGTGGATTCCGGAGTGGGTTCCAGAGTTGGTTCTGGAGTGGATTCCGGAGTGGGTTCCAGAACAGTCGACTTCCAAGTGGACAGCGTGAGCTCGCAGACACCGGACCCAGTGTAGCGTGGCTGCGCCGCTCGCTCTCGCTGTTGACAAGTCTTGTGTTCCTGTCTTCCTCACTATGAAAAACACTTTTGGGTATTTTTCTCACGGTCCAGTAGCCTTATTTAGGACTGAGTATGGCCCTCTGGGGCACAGGGAAATCACACGGTCTCACACACATCAAAGCCATGCCGCCACTCTCAGGTAATTACCGACTGCAACCCCACCTAGTGGCACCTTCTAAAAGCCGGACAGGTCTAAACTTTGTGAATCGTGCACGTGTTCCACCGAATCAAATGTCTTGTGGATATCAAACAACATATAAAGACTGGAGAAAACTCATTCATTGGTTGTGCACATCCCCAAATATGTTCTTGTGGGCATTTTAAACACAATTAAATGTCAGTACATGATGGCTCAAAGGTAAATATGTGAGATTATATTTCAGAGCAAAATAGTACCATAAATGTTATTTCAATGGGAGATACCGTTATATCCAAATTGGAATAGATTCATGATTTGAGTCGGGTACCAGACTATGGATAGATTCATGATTTGAGTCGGGTACCAGACTATGGATAGATTCATGATTTGGCTCGGGTACCAGACTATGGATAGATTCATGATTTGGGTCGGGTACCAGACTATGGATAGATTCATGATTTGGCTCGGGTACCAGACTATGGATGGATCGGGTCGAAGTTTTAGACGGTGTTGCCGCCTGTGACTCGCCCAGGCCTGACACCGGGCAGGACACGTGGGTCGCTCTCCCTGCACAGGTCGTGGGAAACACACAGTCCTCTCTGATAGGGAGGAAAAGGGGGCGGGGAAAACAAGCTCACCACACGGAAGTACATCGATAGACATCATATCTAACCCATGGAGGTTTTATTTTTTGGTCTCGTGGTTTATATATCAAACAGAATGGTAGGAATTACACACACTCTCCCTGTGGGAGGAGGTATGGATGTATAGGGAACAAACCAATAAACAACTTATAATCTTCCCGTGTGCTTGTTATTTGTCTATCTTTTTAATTGTTTATCTGAGGGTCATTGGGCCCTCCAGCGGGGTGTACATTGTAGATGAGGGATGTACTGTGGAAATCTTGATAAAATTTCCCCTTTCCCCTCCCTTAAACTTAAACTGAGTAGTCATTTGTAACTAATGTTTCGTCAAAAGCCACTTGGTTGCCATGTAGGGAGGGGGCATTGTTCTCTGGGATCACAGTAGACCCCCCCTGAGATATGATCATTGTTCTCCTGGATCGCAGTAGACCCCCCCCCCCCTCCCCCCTGAGATATGATCATTGTCCTCCTGGGTCGCAAGGATTGAAAGCTGCCATAAGGGCAATGTGTGATGCCCCCTGTCGGAGACTGTCGTCATAGCATTGGCCTTATCTGTCACATCATAAAACACACTAGCTTCATGAACTTTCCACTAGATATAATACATATTTTGGTGTTTCTTTTTGTAATAGTTCCACATGAATAATTTTCACAAATACAAATCTTCATGATCCGCGTCCCGAATAAGAAATCGATTTGCATTTTAATGGACAATTTGGGCATTCAAGTCTCTTTTCCTGACAAAAATCATTCCTTATGAACCATTTTTATGCTGTAATGGGCTTGCATGAAGTCAGGAGAGGGCTTTAAACTCAAGTTATGTTTAAACTCATACTTCTTGTCTGTAACCATATCACAAATTAACTCTTATCAAGCTAATTACGTTGAATCTGTTGTATAACCATTGTCAGAAGAAAAGATGGAAATAAATATCAGAAAAATATATAAAGAAAATAGATATATCTTCATATGTCAGTCTTCATTCTGTTAGACACGATAGGCTGCTGTTCTACCTTCGCATGTATTAATTACAGTTTAGGGCCTCTTTTGATGTGTATACATATAAATCAATGTGTAATATATACGTTCATTGTATACTATATAATTGACCATCTTAATGACCTTTCCATGCCCTTCAGTTCATGAGAAATATAGGATCTAGGACTTATCTTATTTGTCACTAGCATATATCGCTGGATCTGTGTTTGTTTCTGTTGACATTGTCCATTCAGTGCACAGGTCATTTGGTCAGTGATTGGTCACTGGGTCAGACAACACAATGCTAAGGATGAGAGATATTAATACGGACATTTCAAGTCTTTTTATCTCGTCAAAAGCAGAGAACAAAAACGTTTTATGTAGAAAATGTCAATCAATAGTCTAATTCTGTATAAAACCTGATCTTTAGAATCACAATGTTGTATGGAACAAATCGTAAAAAGATATTTCCATCCTAATAATTAGCCCCACTCTGTATGTTTTCTTTCTGGGTAAAACTATTTTCCACTAAGAGCCAAATATCCTTGTACTCAAATATCTAACTTCCTGTTATGTCAAATTACTATTCTTCATGTAATTTGAAATCTCTGATCACACTGTTAAGCCAATTAATTTGAATGTGAAAAATACTGTCATTTTTCGATTCGCCTGCTCTTCATTTGCCTTTCAAATCTCTTCTCCATGCAAAATGATCAAGATCCTTATTTTTTTATCATTTATGTAGATATGTTCATTTTTTTTCTTTTCCATAAGATAATTCACCTGACTTTGAAGGTGAAATATTGGATTAGTACACAGTCGGGGGGGAACTAAAATGGTGGAAAGGGCATAGCAGCGAATGCATTTGCTGTTTTGTGTTAGCATCAAAATATTTTATGATAGCTGTAGCTGGGCTATGAAAGCACTAAAACGTGGTGGCTGTAAGCTGGTCCAATATTGGATCAAAATATCTTAATAAACTTCTCTACCGCTAAACGAATGAACAAGGCCACTCCTTCAGTGACATCTTTAAAAAAAATAAAAATAATAAAATGAAAAAATAAAAAAAGCTTAGAATGAAATCTTCCCTCATCATTTCCCTCATCATATCTTGGGTTTGTGTGTGAATTCTCGATGATAATCAGTGACCCATTTATGGATGAAATCCTAAATATGCCTACTTCCTGGGGGGGGGGGGCATCCTATCTTTTCTACTGCCAGGAATGTCTCATTTCACATACCACTGGAGGGTCACAGGGCTGTCATCACGCTCAGGTGCCCACGTCTGCTACCCCTATAGTGCCACTAGGGCTATTTCCTGGGAGGTGGGTTCCTCCCCTCGCTACCTCACACCTGTCTCAGACAATGCCAGCCGTCTTCTCTGCGACGCTCAGGCGTCCCGCCATACCCGTATACAATATGCGCCGAGTATGGCCACGAGAGACCCGTGCGCGAGAACCGCGCGCCGGACAGACTTCAACCATAAATTGTACTCGAACTATTTGACATTATTTTCAAAATAAGTTTCTTAATCAAGTGACATTCCATTGAGTTCAATCAATTTTCAGTGTTTTTTCTAACTGAAAAGAAAAGTAATATGTTATTTATGTGTATTTTACATTGTAAAACACAAAGAAAGGGAAAAAGAAAAAAAATTAAGAAGAAAAATAAACATTATAATATGTTACCAACTCTTGTGAATTCTGAAGATGGTGTGATAATATCTGAACCTGTGTCCATAAAAACACGCATATTGTCTATTTTTCTTTTAAAAGAATTACCAGAACTATATACAAGCCATAAAGAGTGGTTGTGGGGCTCAACATCTTTTCAATAAATGTTTAAAAAAAAATTAAATAAAATTTATCTACGGTAATTTTGCTTTTTGAGAATATTTGTGAACAAGTTTGTTTAAATTAATTATCATACCATGCCTAAAATTTGTTGTTTACAGTGCGATGTTAAGTTATAACTTAACATAATGACACGCTTTTTTCTTTTATATATAAAAAAAAATACGAAGACTTTATACAAGCCGCGAGCAATGGGGTTGTTAAGCTCAACAAGTCTTAAATAGAATTCTTAAAGAATTGTTTAATGGAATTTATTTAGTTTTGCACTTGGACAACACCTGTGTCAAGTATTGTGCAAATTAATTATCATACCATGCCTAAAATGTGTTATTTGGAGTGCCTAAAATGTGTTATTTGGAGTGCACTGTGTCGGTCCATATATCACCAGCCCTACCCCTCCGTGGGGAGGTACCAACACGGGCCTAATTAGTGCGGCAGAGCTTGTCTGGTAGGGGCATATACGGTCAAACCTTCCCCAGGTGGTCAGCAAGTCGGTCATCTCCTCTGAGATCTTATTTCACGCCCGGGTTGAGATGGTTCCATTTCCTGGTGTTCAGGTTTCGCATCTGTTTCCTCAAGGAGAGATGAAGTTAATTTCACGGGAACCTATCGCTGAGCTATGCCAAGAATTCTAATATGAAGGAAACAATTAAACTCTTCAATATGTTTATTACACACCCCCCACCCCTACCAAATAAAAAGGGGAATAATAAAATAAAATAAATTTTATGAAGACATCAATTCTTATTTTCAAGGAGGGGATTTCTGTTGAGCCCTATGAACGGGGACCCGCTCCGGCATATGCGGAGGTTGTGTCATATGGATCTGGTTTGACTGGCACCATCCCTTATTAACCCTTTATCTGCTGTGAGGGTTCATTCCTCAATCAACTTTTAGGAGAGAAAGGGCCAAATATGATTGACTTCATAGTGATTGAATCAGAATCGTGCAAAATGAAATATTCATGATAGACGTCAAATCTTGATTTCATGTGAACTTGGAGATGTGTATTGTTTTGGTGTTGCCAATATTACCTCACACACGTTAAAGTTAACTTGTTAAGTCTTGCAATTGTGAAGCCATTTCCTTTCCTTACAGCTTAATTTAGCATATCTACAAAGAACTGGATGGGCAAACATATGTACTGGTCAAACAAGCTTGTAAGTTTATTGCCCATTCATTTGACTTTCTCGGCCTTATTGCTGCAGAAGCGAAGAAATTCACACCATTTACAATGCATATAAACAAACATAAAAAAGTAAACTTTTATTACTCTTGAATGTGTCAAATCTTTTTTTCTTTGATTCGGGAAAAGCATTTGACAATAAAAGGGGATCAGCAAACAAAACCTCCATATGGTTAAGGTGTGCAACTCTTTGAGACAATCCGCTTATACAAACTCATATGAATGGGCTCAAAAAACTTGTGAGGATGCCGTGCTGAGCAAGCTTGTATTAGGTAATGGATAGCCACACCTACTGCCGGTGTTTGCCATAGAACTCAAGAAAATCACCTCCACTTTACTTAATATATTGATCTCTTAAAAGGTAAATTGCAATTTTAGGGTCGTCTGTCTGGGTTTTTTCTCCACATGGAAAACTGGGAGATAACATCGACTGTAATTTGTGTGAAATTGCACTTCTTCATATGACGTTCTGCAGCTGTGTATACACATTAGTCAGAAAGTTTGTGTAAATAGCTTATATTTGTATTTATGTCTTGAAAAGTTTTATGAAACATAAGTTGAGTGACCATATTTTAGGGTCATAATTTAAATTAAATATCTTATTTGAAGTGTTTGAGATAAAATTGTTGTTGACAAAAACCAAGAAATCAGTTAATATGGAAATATTTGATATGGGAAAATAACATTTCATCATCACCCTGTTAGTATAATTGTTAAGGGACTCTACCCCATGAGGAGTATGTTTGTATCAGTCAATCAGACCTGTCTGGGAACCAAATGTTTCTCCAGCCACAATGATTGCAATTCCACCATAATATTACCTTATTGCTGTGGTTAAGGCCTTTGCCTATTCATTTATTATATATGATTGAGTTTATTTAAGTGTTAATTACATAAAATTAGAATTCGATGAATTTCTCAATTAATTTTCTTTGTAATAAAGACGTAAAATTGAGCAGGGAACATCATATAAGAATAGATTTGATTAAAGCAGAATTTAATACTCAATGTAAAACGCCCATTCTTATGGTTAGTTATTGTTGCTCCAGTACGAGCTTGCTTAAATCTTTATTCAATGTTATATAATTTTTGCCATGAGCAATAAATATGTGATAAAGATTCATAACTAGAGACAAAAACATTTTATCTGATGATAGATTATGTGGCAGACTGGCATTTATAACTAATAATTAACTCACTGTTATTTCTTTTTGTTGATGACCAAATAATTTGGTGATAATATTTCATAACTACAGGCAAATGCATTTCATAAGATAATGGATTTATTATTTGACCTCATCTGGAGTTTGGACAATCCCCTCTTTAGGACTGACATTAACGACTAATAAAATACGTAACTCACATTGTCTAACGCCTTATAAAAGGGTGTAACACACAGGTAACTAATAATCTGGTTAATTTCCCACAATATGATATGCTATCGCTCAGGAAATGTGTCTCAATTAGTGATTTATTAACGACTAATTAGTTTGCCATGCGAAATGTGAGATTTGTAATATATTTCTATGAAATAAACACACTTGTGCCAGGAATGTGGACAGTTTGAGTCTGGTTTTCCAGACACAGTGAGTCCACAGCCGTGGGAACATATTTTGTTGATCACAGATGACTGACACACCGCTGATGTGAAAAGCCAACTTTGTGCAATTCACAAGCCTTAAAAGTGTACAAAGGTATAAAGAAAGGGTCAGATTTTAAGAAAGGGAGGTTCTTTTTAAGTTCTGTAAGAATGCTCTGGATATGTGTTTTATTTAGTTTTATAAAGTAATGCTATTAATGACAGGAAGGCTTGATAAATATTAAGATTAAATTAAAAAGAAAAATACAATGCCCATTGAGAAAGTTGAGAAAATTTTAATTATTTGTTTATCAACATTCCCAGAATTCCGCTGTGAACATCCTTGCAGTTATCTTTATGTTCCAATTGCCTTAGTATTCACAGTTGGTTTCACATGGTTTCAGTTCAATTACTCCACCAAGCCTTACATTTCCCATACCACAATATACAATAACGCTATTCATTTCCCTCCTTTTGTGTCCTCAAGACTGGAATGTGGGTATCTTGTGCTGTCCCCGCCAGGTGTCACTGACTGTCTCTTGGGAGTGTGGGAAGATGAGTTGAGTACTTCTTTTTGATAAAAGATACGTAAGCTCTGAGTGCCCACGAGACAAAGGTGGAGCGGCCAGCATATCAAATCAAAATCAAAATCAAAAATAAATTACAGCTCTTATAGATAATAAAACAGTAAATTTCATGTTTGTGGATTACAGCTATTCCCTATATAGGTCATATGACAATACTGGTGAGTTTACAGATGCTTTCTTTTCAAGGAATAGCTCTCTGGACCTCAGTTCATGAAAAAAGGTCCATAAGGGATAGAAACATTCAAAACATTCAAAAGTAGTGGCACCTTTTCAATGGCATCTTTTGAAGCTTTAATGATAACCTTATTCATATTTGCTATATAACCAGTACAATCCATATATAAGGGCGGGGAATGATTTATGTAAATTTTATAGATATCAATTGTAAAAAAATGAATATTCAGGATATGAAATTAAAGGTGACATAATTCTTCACAAACAATTGTCACTAAACTTTCCTCGATAAAGTGTCATTTACATAGTTTCATATTCCACATCAAAGTAACCGGCCCACAATCCTTTGCACGCTCCAGTCACGTGGTTACCTAGTATATGTCCAAAATGACATCAAGCTTGTCGTGCAAGATTGCTTATCCTGGCTTTCATCGCCATTGTGATCTGTAAGAGGGCATTTATTCATCGCCATTGTTACACCTAAAGTCTTCTGTGTTATGCCTTGTCGAGGAATGTGCCTTTTTCTTTTGTCAAGTCAACATTTATCCTATATGGTTGCACAAAGAGAAAATAATCCTAGAAAATAACTTGTAATGTGATTAAATGTAAGTTTAATTAGACCTTAGATGCCTTTGAAGATAAACGCAGTCTATCTGTTTTAAATGGTTAAACGCTGCTAATATCGCCCAGTTCAACAATCCCCTTTCTATAGTTTAATGGTTATTTAGTTAGAGAGAAAGCAGGTGAGCTTAAATGAGGGGGAACCATTTCCTGAGAGGGGTTTAACTTTCCTCATTTTATATGTAATCAAGCCACAAATGGACATCTGTCTTGGACACGATTTAAATACAAAGTGTTATTAGTGAAGAAAATTACTTTCCTATGAGAATTCGAGAATTTTCCATAGTAACTTGATTCAACTTTGTTACCAATTCTCCCTCTTGAAAGTGTCTCTCTCCTCACGTATAGTGGTGTAACCCCAAAGATCTGTTTTCTTTCAAATATTATGCCATTTCAGTGGTTTTATCCGCTTTAATCGTCAATCCTGTTGTCCTTGAGTTGGATCACTATTTTATGCTTGGGTCTTGGATTTCGATATTTAATGGATTCATATTGCTTGTCAAATAATATTACCTGTCATTTACTTAAATCTATACTTAGCTAATGATATTTCTTGACTTTTACCTTCCCTTATGAACCTTTTTTATGGTATGAGGGTCCATCCTTGTGGGAAGGGGCTGTAACTCAGTTAATGATATACCTTGAGATTAGAGAACATATTGTATAGCATCAAAGATGGATAAGGGATCCCTATTCCATCTGATAGCATCCATGCACTTAATGTTAAGTTCTATACAAGCTTTTCATGTAGTTCCCTAATACAATTAATTCAAGATCATATTATGAGAAGGGGGGTTGACTGTAAAGAAGTTTAGATTTTGGCATTTTGTAAAAAAAATAAAAGATTAAATTTACTAAGATAGGCTGTTTTTTTACTCTTTTATCTGGTTGAGTATTTTACACGTGTTTCATGCCTCAGGATACCCCCATTCAACTCAGCATCCTCGGGGGATGTATCCAGTTAATATAGGACCACCACACATCTCTCTGTTCTCATCATCAGTGACCTTGGGCAAATCGTGGGAGATTAAAGCAAAGGTCTGTTACTTTAAACAAAATTATACTGGACATCACACAACTTATAATCAACAAAGAGATAAAGTTCTGAATCTTCTGATATGGAAAATAGCAACATCTTGCGAATAAAATATGTGTTTATATAAAGCCACAGTGGGTATTGTTACCTTGTGAACTGTTTTTTTATTTACTTGTTACGGGAAAGGGCAGTATAGCAAGTAGAAAAAAAGACATTTGAATTGTAATAAAAAGTACAGTGGAATTACTTCACTTTGTGAGCATATGAAATGGAACATTGGTTTATCTCCCGGCATATTTACAAAGCAAAGACCTACAATACTAAGTTGACCATGATATGACATCAATACCCGTCAGAGGACGCTTCGCTTTGTTGGGGGTGTTTACAGGGGCTGCCTTTTAATGTAGCTACTATTATGCCATTGTTGTCAATACCAGGAAATGGACATCCTAGGTGTGTATTGTCAACACGTTGTGTAACCCTCAGTGACCTGTGAGGACCACAAAGCGACCCCTGCTGGATGCACGAGGGTCAACCACGCCCCCTAGGAGAGACGCACGGAATCAATGGAGGATGATTCTCTTTACACATTTCATGAAAATATATTAAAGAAGAGATATGTCCCAAAGAAATTGACGTTCAAAATTTGTTATCGCTTAGCTAACATTTTCGTTAGGTTATCTTGGTGTAGTTAGCGAGTAAATAAATAAGACGGTGTATGTTAAATTACTGGAGAGAGGCGTGGGAATCTGTTTTGCCCGCCAGGGGGCGTGACCCGACACAAACATCAAAGCGAATACAGCGCAATCATGTGTAATTATCTACCTGTAATTAACTAATCATCCCATCTCACCTGGGCCATCCACTTAGGCGTCTCAATTCTCAGCGCTTACATGTCATACACACCAAAGACCATTTTGTTCCCGTCAAGAATAAGGGTGTTTAACCTCGGGTGTAGCTTTGTGGTATGTCCTCATCTTCTTGGCAGGATGGGTTGGAATGAGATACTTGTACGTGAAAAATACTGCTCACAAATAGAATAATAGCTTAATGAAATCAAACAGATTCTCTAAAGAGAGTTTTTATTCTCATGTTTTATGGATGAATGACTTGGAACATTGCATTTGATGAACATAAAAAACATGTTGAAAAGATTACCTTTTCGTCGTGCTATCTTACCTCGTGTATAAATGACATAACTAATGTATTAAATCTGAATCGAGAACAAATCCGACATACATTTATATAAGTATGTCTATATCACATGACATATATTGTTCTCACTTCAATATTATAGAAAAATTGCAGATAGGTATTTATCGAATTCGTGAGTTTTTCTGTAAAGATTTAGGCATGAAGCATAAAGTGTATTTTCGTGATTGATTGTGTGTTCTTAGCCCATCTGTGGAGGTTACACTGATTGTCATAAATACACAGAATAAAGTGAAGTTTTACCATTATGCCTGAGTAATGGAGGAGATAATAATACAGCCCTAGCAAATAGGAGCTCAAAGTTGAGCATCTAATATAATTGCTTAATTGACTGGGTTCCTAAAGATCAGAAAAGTTTCTTGCATGTTAAGGTAGTATTATTTATCTCAGTGGGCAATAGGGGGCGCGCATCTTCGTCAGATTGTGTTGACAGGCATGCAAACATTAAATTAGGAAGAAATAAAAAGTGTCTGAAAAATTTCAGGCAATGTGATAAATGTTGAACTCAGCTAAACAGAAAAGTCAATCCTCAACCTAGGTAGAAAATACACTACCTCTGTTTAGAACAGAATGAATGAATGGCGATGTTTCTCAAAAAGGTCAACTTGGACATCACCTTAAAAAGATTTGAAAAATGGATTTCAAGATATATACATAAATCTTTAAATATATTAAACAAGTTGTTTGCTTATATTAACTCACGGTACTACTATTATCTATAAGTAACAAAATCATAATAATATGAATATTAAAAATCGTGGACTATTTTTTGGAAAATACTGATTGTCTTGATAAGATTCTCAAGCAATACAAAGACAAAAATTGATAGAAAATTATTGTATTTGGTGTGTTGGACAAAGTGAATCGAACTCTGTGATCGAAGGAAGACTAAATTAATATCACATGTTAGAAGCTTAAATGTCATAATTTGATTATCTTGTTCTCCCTATATTACAGAAAGTTGTTAGATCTTAACAGCAATAAACGTTTTAGCAGTGATGAACATATTTAATTAAAATACACTTCTTGCTGTTTTTCAGTTTCAGTGTTTTTCATATCTGCTGCTTTATCTGCCAAAATTTCTAAACTCATATACAAATCTTCCACTAACGAGATATATGAAACATGACAAACGGCATATATCTTCCGAGAAAGATGACAGGTTCTCACAGCGACATCTGTCGTTAGCATTATCACTATTTCTACGTAAATGACAACGTGTTTTTACACAGACATGTTCATCGTTTTAAAGTTTACCGTCTTGACTAACAATTCTGAAGAAATGGCTGTCTATTTTTGTAGTTTCTATTATTTCATAATGAGTCCTAATTATGCAGAGAACGGAACACATGCATGTTTAACTCAAATTAAACACCTGGAAAATACTTGGTGGGTTGCGATGGAATATAAACAAGGTAGGGATTGTTAGCCGGAATATAAAAATAATTCTTTTAAAAAAAGTGCACAAGCAGAGAACGCGTCCTGCACGTGCTGGAATGCCCCCCACGTGTGGTGGAATGTCACCATGACAACCCCGCCCATGCGCAGCGTCCCGTCTCGCTTGGTGCATTGTGGGAGAATGAAAGAGGAAGCAGGTGAAATGAGACTTCAAAGCAAATGAACAACCTGCTGCATAAAGACCCTTGTCAAAGTTGAATAGGCTTAGCACATGTTTGTTCTGTGTTATGAAAAATTAATATCTCGTTCAAAGAGGTTTATAATGGCATCGTTTTACCCGTAGCGTCCTGGCGGCGATTTTCACACGATTTATCACACTTTGTCTTCTTTGAAGCTTCTTTCGTGTCAATCAAAATGGCTTCACTTTCTTTGCCTGGGTTATTAATATTGTTTTCACCCATGTACTTATCCAGATGTGATGTTTCGCATTTATAAATGATAGCATTATAGTTTATGTTTACATGACTACGCGGCTGTTGAAATCATTCTTCAGCGTTGATAAGCAGTATTGATTTAATCAAATGAAAATTATTAGTTATCCATATGCTAAATTTTATTTCTTAATTTCATCATAATTAATAGAAAAATTAACTTTTCAACAGATCGAGAAATTTGAGTTGATAAAGTTTCTGGCCTTGAATATCGATTGATAATCATTTTAATTTATTATTTGTCTTGATTCGCCAAATTATCGAAAATGGCGCTTAACACGGAATCGGGTTTCACTGTTTCCAGGCATGACCAAATAAGGCTGCACGTGCTCACGGAACTTCCAAATAAGGCAGATGTTAATGATATGCAAATGAGCAGACTGCTTGAAAAATCATAATGAGTCGCGTGCAAATCTGTGGCACGTGCCGTTCTGTTTGATGTCGACCCGAGGGCGGAAGCGCGCCGTGTTCTGCTTTGTTGCCTCGTAGTCGCATTCAGGTCACGTGACTGTTGATGTCGCACGCCACCTGTCAGTCAAACTTGACCTTTATTCCTGGGCCATTGAACGATGCTCAACCTATTTTGAATATATTAACACTGATTTAATATTGTCAGGGGTGAATACCGATACAGAAACACGAGAAATCTGATGAAATGATATTGCCCAAATACTAAAATACACGTATTTAACTTGAATTTTTCATTGTGTGGCTAAAACCAATGGTTGTTTGGAGAGTGGGGCAGATGAAGCAATTTCTCAATGTTTACTTTGTGGATAAGGAGGGAACCGTTGCTCATTCCGACAGTGCGTTCTCACGGAGGCAGGTGGGGGACAGGTGGAACTAACTTCAAAACAGGTTCCACTAATAATCACGGGAAATACGTGCTCAACAAGCTTACTTCAAATCACTTTGCATATTTCAAAAAGTCTTGTTAGGCAATTCAAAACATTTAAAATCTATTTTCAGTTTGTGTTCAACAAAGAATGTACTGATTTTTTGAGAGGCGTATATCTACAAAAATCACATTGATATCATATCACAAATAGAAACATAGATTAAATTTCATTTTTAAACAACAATTTTATTACAGAATTATACATTTGAGATCATCGTTTTTCAAGAGGTAAATGTGTCCAGCACAAATACAAATTTCACAGCCAGTTTTTGATAAATACATTTACATGAAACCACATGGCCAGCATGCTTCTTTTGTGACAAAAAATACAAGAAATCAGACAAAGTTTACATTTAGCAGGTCATTCCAATTCACAATATCACTTATCTGTCTGTGTGTTCAGGACAATTATCATTCAGCACCTTGGCTGTGGAAAATGACACATTCATATTGCTTTGTCAAATTTACGATAAGGTGCTAATACCTTTGCATACACAATAGTTATGTTAACCAGTTCATCCGATGTGTTTTGTCAATAAATGTCACTTTCGTAAGTTTGCATATTTTCACCTCGTTGGTTTGATAGTACTTCGGGTTAGCAAGTGTCCTTTGTGAAAATTTTGCGACAGTTTGTAAACATGTCTGGTTTTTGGCTTGTGCCAAACGCAATTGTTCGTGATTTTTAGGTTCATTGCAATTGTCTTTGAGTTTTTACTCATTGTGATGTCTGGTTTTCTGTTTACCATGGCCTCCACATCGGGGATTGCCTTTGTTTCATCATCACACCAACCTCAGAAACAAAATGTCCACTTCTTGGTGAAGTTGTCATGGAAACCGGAACATTGTAAAAAGCAGACGACATTTGTTGTTGTTGGGCGTTTGGTGAGGAGGACGCCGGCATTGCAGGTGGTGTCTGAATAATAGGCACTGGCCGCACAACGTGGGGACCGAGAGTCCCACAAGCCATCCGAATTGGAGATTGGTGCGGTGTAAAAGAGCTTGGACTGGGTGACTGAGGCATCATGCTCGGTGGTGACGGAAGAGGGCGCTGTGTGTTCCCAGGCGAGGTCCGGTGGACCTTGTTCAGATACTGCACAGTCAAGTCCAGAATGTCTGCTTTTTCCATCTTGTCATATTTGGATGGCTACAAAGATAGAGAGAAAACAATCATAAGTATGGCAATATAAAAGATTTAAAGTTGACGTGTAATCAATCTATAATAAAATTTAAAATAAAGTCATCAAGTGACGAAGTATAAAATAACAGTAATCAATACAACTCTAATTTAATATTAACAAGCATTTAATCTTTCATTGTGATTGAGGTCAGACATATTTCATTATGTCATAGATCCAAATCAGTAAACTAAACTTTTAAATCTTCCAAATATCTTAAACAGAACCAAAAGTGTATCATGTCAATATAGTGAGAATAGAAACTTACATCTTTGCCGAGGTCCAGAAGTACTATTGCCTTCAGCTGGTCCAGAGAATAATTGATTCTGTTTCTTCTGCGTTTCTCTACCATGTGCTTCTTGAACTTTCTCTGTGACACTTTGTGTTCCTGTGGCATGATGACTGAGCCTGTCATACTGAGTTGTTGTGGTTCTACTCTGGTGAGAGTTGAGATGTGTATTGGCTGAGAGATAACTGAAGTCTGACGCCTGACGACGCTTGTGGCGGCTTTATACTCCCCCGTCGACGCCCAGGCGTGTTTGCGTCGGCGCCTTCAAAGAGAATTCCGATGCAAACCGCAATTAAGTATGATGATGTCTGCACACTCGAGTTACCATATATGGCTGAGTGCACCTGTCAATCATCCGGGAGGGCCTGACCCCAGGGCGCGTGCGTCAACTGTGGGAACGCGACCAGTTCCGTTCCGATGCACTTCAAGCCCTTTGGCCAAATTCGGCTCATTTTTTTTGCCTGTTTTATACACCCACAGAATTATGTCTTTTCAGGTTACCTACAGGAATGTAGTTCAACCCAGGTGAAAAATAAGCTACATTTCTTTGTAAATATTTTAGACAATTCTTCACTTTCTCTGGTCTGTGCGTGCCTTGAATATTAAATAATATCATATTTATTGTTCTTCATACACAAAAAAATCCAGCTGTGAGATCTATAATTTGCCACAGGTGGTCAAAGCATCAAACATACCTGAACACTTGAAGCAATGCTTCTAACCAGGCGTGACCCTTAAGATGCATTAATCCAGATAAGAGGTTATCTCAAGTATTGAGACAGAGCAGGTGGTTTTATCTAGATGCAACATCAAAGCAAATGCAAACCAATCGACCGAAGTGAAAACGCGGCGTCATTCGGAAACGGAACGGAAGGCGCTTGTTCGTAAGAGCTTGTGAAGCTAGGAAGTACCCGTATGGGGTCAAAGGGCATCTAAATATTGACTCGGAAACGCGGATGGGTTGATCAGCTTTGATGCCGCATTGTGTAATATGATCTGTGATTAAATTAAAACTTCATAAAACTCTAAATAAAAGAATGTAACAAACTCATTAAGGTTAATGGGTAACAAAACGCTAATCCTTTTCGGATGATCGCCGAAATGGGAAATTCATCTCACCATTAAGGTCTTTGATGCGCAGATAATTTCATAATCCAGGGTCATATGATACGCCGGCCGATTACGTCAATCAAATAGAAGGTTGAATAACATTCTTATATTAACATTCCTAAAGTTAATTTCATTGTATTTAGAGGTGTTTGTTGTGGACAGTGGTTTTAGCTTCTGTACAGATTATAAATATGTTATTAGCTCATCATATTGTGATTTAGACTGTTTATTACAACCAGTTTTTCTTTCATATTTTCTCCATGTGACCATCTGTCAAAGTAGACAACCAAACTGAAAATCAAACTCCGGACCTCAGCTAGAAAGCTGCACACGCATTGACATCTCAGTTAAAATGGAAAATTGCAATCTCCGAATTGCACTTTTTTTGTCTTCGGCAATATTTGTGAATAAGATAAGATTTTCTAAATGATAATGTACCAATAAACAAACAATTTTCACCAATATTTCTCCAACAATTTACGTTGTTTCAAAATTAAAAGGGATCTATATTTCCGAGAGAATGTGTTAGTTGCTTAGATATCTTCTACTAAAATAATGGCTTAATTAGTATGTTATGTGTAATGATAGATAAATCATATACGGCGTTAAAAGACTATCAGATAACTGGAACAAAAGAGGGAACATCTTCAAGGAAAATGAGCAAATTACCATGCAGGAGGGAGGACGGCTTTTTGCGTGATTCTTGTAGCATAATGGAGGGGAGAATATAAATTAAGAGAGAAAGACAGAGCAGAAGGTCAGAAGACAAGCAAATTGCAATCCCACCGGGTATGCTCGGGAAAATTGCGACAAACACGCTCGTGTGGTGGGACGCGAATTGTCCCAAACTGCAACCGACGTCACAGGAAAACGCCGCGCATTGAAACTAATCTGATCTCCATGATTAGTGATTCATTTCAGGTTGAAATTGACCAGTCGTGGCACCATACGTGTCAAAGTTGACCACCTGTATATGTCTGACAAAAATGTCACCTCAATATGTTACAGAAACTTACTTTGAATTGATATGAAATATGATTATATGAGTGATTTTATTTTGAAAAGTCTACAATCTGGGGTGTTCAGGGTGAAAACTTTTTCGGTTGTTTTTTTCGTCTGGGATTTACACCGGCATCAAGGTTTATAGCAAAAATGTTGACCATTAGAAATAATTGTGTTCACTTGTCCCAATATTATTATTAATTATCTGAAATTGATTTTAAAACTGGATATTCGAAGTTTTAACTTAAATCTCCATATATATGTGGTTGATTTCAACGTTAATTGGAATTTTGATAAGGTTTTTTAAAACCTTTTTAGCAACAAGGGCCTTATCAGTAACACTGGCGGTAATGGGAGTCGAACCCACCACCTCCCGCCCTCCACTCCCATAACCAAGTATGGCACATATTATTTACTCTACCAGCTGTGCTAATGGATCCGTGCAAAGAACTTGGAGCCTCAAAGTAAAAACATCTTCAGCTCCCAAAACCAAGATACGTTCTATTTTTAACTGTGATGAGAAATGTGACAAAGCATATTTTTCTAATTAATTCAAAATTAAACTGTTTATATGTGAATTATTATGTACTTTCATTTTCAAAAATATACCTTCAATACAACAAAGATAACAAGTCATTCCTTTACGATTCCTCAGAATGGATTATATATTTCACAGTTACAAGAGAGAATATTTCAAAGTCAGAAGCAAAACTGTTAAGCCTTTCTCGGAATATAAGGCAGTAATGAGGTACCAAAAGCAACTGAGCGATAATATCAGATTCTTGATGACAATACAGTGCTTTCATGGTTCCCAGGATATCCCAAGGATGGCGAATTTTATGACCTGACCTTTTAGGGGTATGAATAGTGGGTGGGGGTATGAACCCTACTTGCCCCAGGATCTTATTTCCGACAGGTGTCCCTGTACAGAACAGGTCGGGAAGAGCTGACAAGATCAAAGGCTTTTTTTACCTGACCCCTGATCGTAGGTAACAGAGAATGATTGTCATTAAGCTGGACACAACACAGGTGTTGAGATTGATCCTCTGTTATGATACTGACACTGACTGTATTCATTATATATAAGGCTCTATTGTAGGGTAAACCTTATACCATACGCCCCCTGACCACTCAATTTGTTACTCTTCCCAAGGTCAAAAAAGATGGATTAAATACATATGATTTACTCATAGAGAATGTATATGTCGCAGGACTGTTTGAAACCATATTGGGTCCTGTTGGGCGTTTTGAGCCTACTTCTTCTGATCAATGTATATATTTAAATATGTGTTTGTATATCTCTTTAGTGATTTCCATGTTTATGTCTCAAACTATCAAGCCTCAACCAAGCATTACTGAACTTTCTAGGCATATCACCCTTCATTTAATGAACCTGCATTTGAGAACTAATTGTTACGAATCAATCTTTCCTACATCGAAATTAATGTTTTTAAAGCCACTAACATGGGCTCAGCAATGTCTTTTAGTGTGGTTTCTAACAATTCAATATATATCTCCAGGAAATTAAGCATATCATTTCAGGATAGCGAATTTTGTCATTGTAAGGACGTGGGCAACTCTGGCATGGCTTTTCTCAGCTGTATGGTAATGCAGTGAACGTTTTTTTTCTTATAAAACTATATGTCAAATAGACAAATGATAAATTAATCCCTTAACCACAAATTAGTAAGTTCAAGCCCAAATAATGATATCCCAATCTTTTAACATCGTCATACTCAGTTACAGAAAGCTATGGAATGATTGTCATGTTATTTTCAATTAATAAGGTCCGCAATCACGTTATCAGTTCACCAACATATAAATTGCCACTAAACCCTTTGTGATGTTATTTCAAAATAAGACATAAATCATGAGGTATAGTTGAGACATTTATTATAGCCGTCCACCAGGGACTGCCCGTGTGTACATAGTTGAAGTGCCCTGCACTTGCTAACATATTTACATTGTGGTCAGTTTCCACACTTACATCTATTTACAATTGATTTTGAGTGATAATGAGATTATTTATGAAGTGTCCAGCACCAAATGATTGCATGAATGCCTTTCGTGGAATGCTTGATTGTTTGAAACTGTCTTTTTCTGTTAATATTAACATCTTTTTCTTTTCCATTATTTAATGATACTGCGATTGTCAATGATTGTTGCAATTGTCACTAGGAAAGTTTGCATTTCCTTATTTCCATATTACTTCATCAAAATGTCACGGAAAACATTGTAATACTGATCGTAAATTGTTCTTTTTTGTATGAAGTTGTCTGTGGTTTAGAATGGTCTCCACACGGCCGACATGTTCTTCACTCTCATTTTAGGAGGAAGATGGGCGAGAGAAGAGCTCGATCGTCCCTCTGACTTGGCAGGAGATGTGGGCGGTGTCACTAGCGGGCAGACGGGAGACACTGGCGCTGACACTGACACTGGAGACGCTGGGGGTGTCAGAGGAGACGCGGGAGGTGTCATGGGTGGTGTTGGAGGCAGTGCGGGTCTCTCCTGACTGTAGACGGGTTCCCGCTGAACCAGCGCCACCTGGTGTTGGTATTGGTACAGATGATGGTTGTGGTATCGCTCAGCAGCTGGCGCCACTAGTACAGTTGGCTGTGCAGCGGCCATGGCGGGCTGGAAGGCGGGCATGTGGTGAGGTACGGGCCGGGCAGGTTGGGCGGCAGGTGCCTGGCAGGTGCCCCCTACTTTGGTCATGTATCGGACTGTCAGGTCCAGAATATCTGCTTTCTCCATCTTGTCATACTTGGCTGGCTGTAAAAACAGAAATAGAAACGACCATAAGTATTTTGAAACGTGAATCAATTCTCTGTATATTTTTCCATCTTTAAAACTGCTCATCGTTTTTTATACACAAAAAATACAATTTAATGGTAATAGCAACTCTATATAATCTATCCAAATTTATCAGTGTGGTTTTCTTTGTGTAGCTTGAATTGATTGTTTGCAAACTTTCAATTTCCAGGATTGCTCTAATGACACTGTGAATTGCAATCCGCTGTGTATGCTGATGATACAAGCAAACTGAACGCCACACAATTGCAATATGAAGTCTATAAAACGCGACATGCCTATCCTCTTTGTCAAGTTTCAGACATAGCAAATGTTGCCAATCATATATATTGCTATTTGATTCTCAATCTAGAACTGTAAAAGAAACTTACGTCTTTGCCAAGATCCGTGAGCACGATGGCTTTGAGTTGCTCCAATGCAGTGTTAATGCGGTTCCTTCTTCGTTTCTCAACCATGTGCTTCTTGTATCTCCTCTGTGAGATCTTGCTATCTGCCTTCATGGTATCAACAGAAAGTGCTCCAGTCATGATGCTGTCAAAGTGCTTGTTGAAGTCAACAAAGTTTGTATTCTAGTAATATGTGTATGGCTTGCTAGTTCTGCAGTGATGTGCACTGTAGGCTAGTCAGCTGTGTTGTGGTGGCTTTCGGTGGGCAGACGGGCTTTATAAGGGCCCAGCCAGCGTCCCCCCTGCTGTCCCGGCGGGACATCAAAGCTAGGCTGATAAGTGCTTATAGAGCCGCTGATTTGACCTCTAATTGCTATTTACCAACAGAGCAGCTGCCAGCGGACCGTAAGAAGTTATCCGAGGCGCGTGCGCAGCCATTGTGCGAGCCTCTCTCTCGAGTCGTCACGGTTCAGCGACCCCCGGGAACAAGTGATGGAATGACAAATACGCCATTGTCATGAAACACGTGCGGCATTCCGAGGACCTGTGATATGTGCTCCAGGAAAACTTCAGTGAAGCGGGACGGCCGTAATCAGCAGATTATCTGTCTTGCAGAAGTTTGGCTGAGCAGGTGCGCCTTCACTTGCGGCACACATCAAAGACAAGCACTTTAACCCAGAACAGGCGTCCCTAGAAATATGACAATTATATATATGGCAACCACTTTCCATAACCCCACGCTCATTTAAAGACGGAACAAATAAGAAGAAACTTGAGATTAAAGATGGAATTGATGGAATGTTTATTATTGAATGACTGAGGAATTCCAATCTGTCCTGAAGTCGTCAGGAACAGCATCTGCCCATGTTACATTTTGTTCTATAAAATTTGACCTTGAAGAAAACAACTTCATGTTTCAGAAATAAATTTTCTTTGGAAAGTTGAAAACAAGAAAGATTCTTCTAAATTTTTTGTTGATTGTCAAAGGAAGATGTCAAAATGTCACGTTATGTAAAATCAAGATTTTCTACACAGTACAGACCTTTAGGCTTTTAGTCAGCAAGAGTTCTTCTTATGAACAATGTTGACCATCACGGTTATTGTCAGCAATAGTAACCATTAGAGTTCTTATCAACAATGATGACCGTTAGGGATCTTGTCAGCAATGATGACCATCAGGGTTCTTGTCAGCAATGTTGACCATCAGGGTTCTTGTCAGCCATGTTGACCATCAGGGTTCTTGTCAGAAAAGGCGACCATCAGGGTTCTTGTCAGCAATGTTGACCATCAGGGTTCTTGTTAGAAATTGTGACCATCAGGGTTCTTGTCAGCAATGATGACCATCAGGGTTCTTGTTAGCAATTGTGGCCATCGGGGTTGTTTGCAGCAATGTAGATCATAAGGGTTCTTGCAAAGAATGATTTACCTAAGTCAGGTATTTGTTTTTTCTTTAATGACAATATCTTTTGCAATGTTTTGGACTTTATCCCACAATCGTTTCATAATTGCAATATTAAATGTCAAGATTTTTGTACTTGGTAGTCAGCAAATATATTAACATTTATTAACATCACAGCTTGCCATAACTTATGATAAATCTACTCAGATCAACCATTTTCCATGTACTTTTTATGATTCATTAGGAGACCCCAGGCATGGGAGATTTTATGAATATAAGTCTGATACGTTAATGTTGTGCAATGATATGACCATATAGAGCTTTAAGTCTGTAATATAGTCATGGTTTACTCCAACAAGTACTGTTTCTTTTCAGATGCACATATTTTCATTTGGTTTTCACCCATTTTTTATATTTGTGATTTAGAAAATACACATACATGTCAATTTGATTCATGACGTGTTTTTGCACAAGAAAAGGGTATCCAGAGCGATTAAAAACTTAATTAGAGTGAGGAGTGTATTCACAGGTATTGTGTTTTGGAGGAAATCATCTGTGATTTGGGTGACAAAGCTGTGACAGGAAAGCACTGAATCAGAGATTGCTGAAATTTGGCGATGAACTGCCTCAAAATCTTTTTGGGGCCTAGCATCAACGAGACTAGAAGCTTCTAGTCTCGTTGCTACCATGTAATTGGTTTATAAATCACAGTTCTGTAGACTTCATGCACGCCATGTGACCACCTGTCACGTGTTAGTCACATGTTAGTCCCATGGAAGCACATCATGAGTCTCACCCACTTCAAAGAGGAACTGTTGACCTGAGATGTACCACTAGATAAACTTATATACCTCAGCAGACAATCTCATCAACCCCTGGTAACAAAGAAGGCATTGTTTTTATAGCATCAACTTCTGTCAAGATTTTATGCAGTTGGTGATAACAATGCACTCTCTTTGATCAAGATATAATTTGATATAAATCCAACAATACTTTGACATGTTTACAGTGCCTATTACTTTGAAGTGCCTTTCCACTTTTATAGATGATTAAATGTGAAAAATAAATGATACATTGACACCAAATTTTAACTTTTTCATTTAATGTTATCTACTTATATATTTATATATACTTTTTCATAGCAAATATGATTTTATTGATATTTTCCTAAATCATATTTAGGATGGTACTGTGGCCTGTCCACAGAGGTTGTATATATTGAAAAGGAGCATCAAAACGATTTAAGAGAGTTGTTATGTAAGAAGAAAGAATCTAACCTATCACTAAAGCAACATACTTAGCAGATTAAAAGAATTACAACTAGTGATAAAATCTTTAATAAAACAAGAAACAATGTATCAAAGTGTGGGATCAGTATCTTAAAGTCTTCCAACAAAGTGTGTATCAATATTTTGTTTCTTATCAATCAAATCTAAGAAGAATTTCACAGTGTTCAGGGGGTCTCAAAGACATTGGGTTGCATCAAAGGTCTTGGCTTTATCGAGGGTCTTTGTTGATGACCAGTCGGGAGACAGAAGGGAGATTGAACTTTAATTGCCTGTTATCTCCAAGACAAAACAATGACTTGGGGCACATAAAATGCCAAATGAAACATTGCTGGCTATACAAGAAAGGCCTGGGAATCAATTGTGATTCCTTAAAATGTGGTAAAAAGGGCAGGAACAGCGCATCCTGCCCAAGGCTGTTTTTGCAGCCATTGAAGTGACCAGCGCTTGTGGTCATTTTGGGAGGCGCTGATAAAGTTTTGCCTCCCGGGCATGGTAGCTGCAACCACACAGGAACCCTGTTTTGCAAACTTCAAAAGTGTGACCAGAGGTTGGTAGCAAAAGCTTCACACCAGTGGGTCTGGGCGCTCATTGCTTAATTGGCTTGCAGTTTGTAGATAATACTGAGGCGTTTGATGGTATCAGCATTTCGCCTTAGGGCCCTGGGCCCTCAAAGTAGCAAAAGGTCATTATAGGTAAATTAGCGTGGTCCCTTGTGTACGTAACCACAACGCTCCTCATGGGCCCTTCACTGTGGTGCAATTCTTAAGTGTCTGGTTTGTTTTATCAGAATGCTGTTTGAATATTTAACTCACAATCTACAGCAATAGCAGTTCTGTCTGTTAAGCTTTTCACTTTATTCTACTTCACAAGACTTTTCTTTAACGTCCTTTATTGGTGTGACCAAGCAGCAATTATATTAAGAATCTTTCTTCTGGTACTTTACTTTATATAAAATTTGAACTCTTTATCTGAGTCCCTGAGGTAATGGACGTAAGCATTAAGGATATCTCAAGGATATCTTGGTGAAAGAATCAACAAATACCTATTTCTTTACCAAAACATAGGAAAATATTCATTTTCAAATTTGTCTGTAATATAATGATTTTAAGTGCATGGGAAAGCTCAAATAGCAACCAAATAAAGAACTCACAGGGGATTATATATTTAGTAATTTAAGACTTAATATTTGTTTCTCAAAAAAGTGTTTCAACATTAATGTGGTGACGATAAAACATTATCACTGGACAAGAACATAAATATTCATTTTTTAAATGATATAAATGTTGTGCAATTTTTTTATATGTTTTATTAGATTTATGCAGTTGGTTTAAATAATACACTGTCAGGTGTTACTGTTGGATGTAACAGATGGGCATGTCAAGTGCTCCCAGTGTTTCATCGAGTCCGTGGTTGCAGTGGTTAGTAAGAAACGTGTGGATAATTGTTGGAATTTGTCCAGCAGACGGAGCTAAGTATCGTAGCCGTTAAGACCATTACGAGACATTGAGTAAGTTTGCTGTGTATAAAACGTGTTATTTTTCTCACAAAAGCTTAAGATCCCTACAAGATGTTCACATTAGTGATTTTCTTAAGAAATTATTCTGGCAAATCTCTAATTGTGGTTTGCCCTTCGATATATATTTTGACGTCTTTTCGTGTCGTTTGTTACTTCTCATCGAATGCATTAATAGACACGCAAAATCTAACAAAATAGAATATATCATCATATTTAAGGAGAAATCTTACATATATTATTCCCATTTACCTAAGTCTTGTATGGAATAAGAGTTCTGCAGGGTGAAACCAACAGACAAGAATAAAATAATATCTTTGATAAATATCATGACCAGGTTGTGAATTTATTTTTGATTAAAATTGCCACAAAAATACTATATAGACTTCAAATTTTAAAGTCAGACAATTGAGAACTGCAAAAGACCACAACTCCAACACCGGGATATAAGCATAAAGATAAACAGACAGGTACAAATTACTGGAAAGAAAAACAACTGTTTCATCATTGTTTAATTAATGCTTATTTGAGGCAGTCATGTTCTTCTATGTGTTGAAATTCCCCTCCCTTTTCATTAATTATGCTGTGGAATCAGATAATTAGAAGCGAGCTGTGCATTGGAATTGTTTGTTATCAAACATGGGGAGCCTTTGAAGTAGTAGCGTCAGCGATAGACAAAACAATGGACCCACTCCATCTCTTGTTTATCCCGCTCTCCGCATTCCTATACACATTGTTTATTGACTGGGCCAATTTGGTTGATAATAGCGCATCATGTTGATAGCCATGAGGCGTTTGATTCAGTGCAACCAGCTGGCAGGTCTGATAGTGAGTCCCCGTATAATTAGCCCCAAGTCAACATGGTCGCGTGCCGAGACTTTGGTCACAGACCGTGACCCTGGAGTGGTGGATATTTCTCGCATGAATGATTTCACCGATCAGTGCCCTTTAATCATGCGTCTACAGGTGGTCATGAGGGTGAACCACTTCAAAGGGAAGAGGCGGCGTCTCCTAGAAGTTCCTGGAGGCCCTTCCTTGATTATTTCCATGAGAGCTGCTGATGCAGAATTTACCCAAGAGGCCCAGATGGGATATCTTAAGTTTCTTGAATTCTAATAAATTAAGCTTTTGTGGTGTTTATCAATTTTAAAACAAAATAACCATATAACCAGCTCTTAGGTTAGTAGCTGAATTGTTTGTGCCAGTGCTTGTTATAACAGATTCAGTATATGTTCTTCAGAAGGAAACATCAAATCTACAAAGACATATCTGTGGTAGAATTACTTATGAAATCTTTCAGTGAAAACATACGACTGTCCTGTTGTTGTGCTTGTACCTTATAGCTGGTGAGCTGTTGGAATGTTCTATAGATATTCATTAACTATGGTTATGTTTGCATTCCGACACACATGCCCCCTCGTAGGGCCTCTCCGTTGTAGCGACAGGTGCTGTGAGTTCACGTCGGTCGGGACACATGAAAGCCGGGGACAAGAGGCGTGCCTCGGCCGGGAAGAAAGACAACAAGAGCCGGGGACGGTGGGAACGTAAACACCAGCAAACAGGTGAAAACACGCTCCCCCACTCCAAACCCCGACACCGCCTCGCCAAATACCACCAAGGGGAAATATACTGTCAAATACCATCACTGGGAAATAAAAATATAGGGGGAATATACTGTCAAATACCACATAGGGGAAATATACTGTCAAATACCATCAAGGGGAAATATATTGTCAAATACCACAAAAATATACTATCAAATACCACAAAAATATACTATCAAATACCACATAGGGAAGATATACTGTCAAATACTACAAAAATATACTATCAAATACCACATAGGGGAAAAAATATACTGTCAAATACCACAAAAATATACTATTAAATACTACAAAAATATACTATCAAATATCACATAGGAAAGATATACTGTCAAATACCACAAAAATATACTATCAAATACCACATAGGGGAAATATACTGTCAAATACCACAAAAATATGCTATCAAATACCACATAGGGGAAATATACTGTCAAATACCACAAAAATATACTATCAAATACCACATAGGGGAAATATACTGTCAAATACCACAAAAATATAATATCAAATACCACAAAAATATACTATCAAATACCACATAGGGGAAATGTATTGTCAAATACCACAGAAGGGAAATATACTACATATTTCATGTCACAAGTATATAAAATATGCAGGAATTTTATCATCCCGTTTAATACTACTTTAGTTGTATATCTTCTATGTCTAGTTTGTGAGGGGGGTGCTATGAAATGTAGAATTTCATACAATTCAGGTGAAATTCACAAGCATGTGAAATATATCTTAGCTGTGTGTTGTGTTGTGTATATTTCCGGGTATTGCATTATTAAAATGTGAATTTCCGAACGTGATATCCACATCGCGTTTCCTTCCTGCATGTATGTACAAATGGTTCATAATATGTTTTGTTCTTTCTCTTTGTCGTCTTTTTTATTTTCTTTTTTACAAGAGCGTGTCTCGCACGCGTACCACACGCGTTCCTTTACATATGTCATGTTCGCGTTGTACATCACACACGGACATCAACGATTATGCTCATTACATCAAGAAGTAAGTTTTACAATAAAAGTGTGTGCCAATTTTAATAGGTTGAATGGCGGGCACGGGTCACCGACCAAGCTCGATTCCGAGAATTTCCTGACACACTTCAATGGTTCCTTGGGTACCGGCGTCTTTGATGAATTGAAACTGATTGCTCAAGAAATGGAAATATGAATATGTAAAGGTCATGGTTCAATGACCTTTCTAACCTTTTATCAATTTGCTATATTCCCATAGCAACCAGGAAAGACATCAAAGGACTGCTGAACAATGGAAGCAATGACGTCGTGTTGTCAAGAATACTATTGAGTATTGTATACATCATTAAAAGCAAGCACACCCTTGACCGATAGGGGGCAGTCGTATTTCAAGTACCAATATAAGCGAATCACCACTTAAAAAAACTCATTCACTCTCTTCAAGAGTTTGGAGTAAAAGTCACCAAAGAAATGAAAACAAATAAGCGGAAGATGGAAGTTTTACATATAAGTGTTTAGCCTATTGTTTTGACTAATTACGACTCTAATTCCTTTAGCTTTAATCTTGGCCCGCATGTGAGAAATAACAACAAGAGTGGTGGTCATTAATGAGGTTACTTAAACACTGGTCAAACATATACTTGAGCTTTTCAGGTGCCCACTCACCCAGAGCAAATAGTGGTGATGGACTTTATTGAAAACATTCAAAAGCATTTCCAGGTCCAGTCTATTAAAGCTTGGATAGTTTCAACTAAGTTTAAGTTGATAGAAAAACAATGGCACCAATTAAAAATAACATCACCATTTCAATATGTTCAAAGTACCGACGTCTGAGACAACAATGTCAATTCTTGAGCAAAATCCAAGTTATCAATAGCTTTTCTTTTTGCTCATTTTCTGTGGACGTTTTTATCTCTCTTATTTCCAAACCATCAAATATTTCTTGTATGCTATATTGGGCAATGCGCTTTACAAGAATTAATTCATTTTTAACAAATATATTTTTTTTGACGATTATGCAAAGTCTGAGAAAAAATCGTCTTCATTGCAATTTTTATTTCAAACCACTTTTCTTCACCAGACGCGTGTTGTGTGTTTATGGTTTACTCACCAAATGTTGCAATAATTTGCGATGGCGTGCAAGTGTCTTAGAAGAAAGCCCAACTTCTGTGCTCCCTCCTGTCATTATTTTTTTCTGGTACCGATATTCAGGGATGACCATTCATTTATCAGGGTTATTGCCATGTTTTTATATATTTCCAGTAAAAGAAGAATTTGAAAAAAATAATGGGAATTTTTTAAAGTATACGACATACAGAAAGCATATATTTTGTCTATTTTGTTATGTTTTATGTTCACATTATAATATGATAAGTTGGTGAAATTATTCCCCTCTTCAGAAATATAATGGGTCACCCATCTAACTATCTTAAAGATAGCTACAGATGGCCCAAGAAAACATTATTAAAGGATGAACTTTTCTGGATCAAAGGTGATGTAAAATTGTGTCCTACCCTTTTATTAGAAATCTAGAGACTTTAAAATGAACAGCTGAAGTCAGAGTAAAGTGGTAGAAAATGACTGTGTACATGAAATGTGCACATGTCATGGTTGTTACATGCTGGATTTATGTGTCTACAGAATTAGTGAAGAAATAGTAAAGTTAAATTGTTTGCTTAGACTATATATTTAGTGTCACCATTATGTCAATATTTATTAGATTTCTTTTTTTTTTGAAAAAAAAAATTGAATTAATATTAAAATGAACATTACCAAAACAAAGCAATATGCTGTCGGATGATATTATAACATGAATCATTCATATATTTGCGTCCAACATTTTGTCAATGCCTGTAAAACTCTTCACAAAATTGCAAATGTTACTGCACTAAAATATACTCATGAGTCCAGGCTCATATTAGGAGACACAAGATATATTCTTCAGTGCAATATCTGAATCTATTTACATTTCACTCAAAGCTGATCCAAATTTCTTACAAAAAGAGGATGGATTCCTATGCCTGCTGTAAATCAATACGATATTAATATATAAAGAAATAGATAAATAATATATAAACTTTATATGGATAAATATATATAGATTTAGATATAGATTTAGATATAGATTTAGATATAGATTTAGATATAGATTTAGATATAGATTTAGATATAGATTTAGATATAGATTTAGATATAGATTTAGATATAGATTTAGATATAGATTTAGATATAGATTTAGATATAGATTTAGATATAGATTTAGATATAGATTTAGATATAGATTTAGATATAGATTTAGATATAGATTTAGATATAGATTTAGATATAGATTTAGATATAGATTTAGATATAGATTTAGATATAGATTTAGATATAGATTTAGATATAGATTTAGATATAGATTTAGATATAGATTTAGATATAGATTTATATATAGATTTATATATAGATTTAGATATAGATTTAGATATAGATTTAGATATAGATTTAGATATAGATTTAGATATAGATTTAGATATAGATTTAGATATAGATTTAGATATAGATTTAGATATAGATTTAGATATAGATATAGATACAGATACAGATATAGATACAGATATAGATTCTTATGGTATTCTTGGTATTTAAATGTTATGAAGTAGTGCTGTTCCCGGTCGTGTTGTCAGCTTCAGTCATATAGCACCTGCCTACCCCTGCAAACAAAGGTCCCCTTTGCCCTGACATAACAACTCTGACCGTTAGAAAGAGACAGGTGCTTGGACAACTTGCTATCTTTGCTTAAGATATTTCATAAGTTAAAAGGTCTGAAATATAAATAAGTCAATTTTACAAATATGACTTGTATTTTTTGTCATTCTGATGGAAGAACTTGGTGTTACAAATGTGTTGAGAGTTTTGTAAATTTTATTTTTTAAGAGATTTCATGATACAATGTGCCTTCTGTACTACTGTGGGGGAGGAAATGCTTGAGATGAAACTACAAATATATTATACTGAACTGAACATTTAAAACCAATTAAGAAACACTATTAACACCACACAGATGAGAAAATTCCACCAAATTAAAAGACCACAAAATATATTTCATCACAACAATCGTTTTAGTATGAAATGGGGGTTGCCAGACAAAAGCAGACCAACAGGTGTGCTGCAAAACGGGTATTACTCTGTCCGTGCCCCATAGCCCCACACCCCTCCCACCCAGCAGTGTGGCCCTCTCAGCCCCGGAGACAGGTGCCCGGCGATGCAGCCCTCATCCCGGGGTCGTCGTCGGCACTGACAGGTGGCTCGCCTCCCCCTCAACCCATATGTCGCATCCATTGTTTGAATTTCCCGCCGTGTGCTATAATGAAGCTGTACTTCATTTTAATTTCCAGCTTTTAATTTCTGGTTAGATGTTTCAAATTTAAACCGCACTGTCTTTATTTCAGCGATTAACCCATCATCGGCAACTGTAAACTATTACAGATAATGTTTAAAAAACGTTGTGAAGATTTGCCTGAATAGTGATTAAAAAACGCATTTGATACAAGTCTAACAGCTTTGTACTACAGAGCCAATCTTATTCAATAGATGAAAAAAGAAGACGAAAAAAAAATCTTTTATATAAGGGTAAAATGCCATCTTCTATACACGTGAATTTTCTTAAACATAAAGCAGTGCATTAATTTCAGGCAGGTAAAAAAAGGTTGAAGAAAGAAAGGCAGTTTGTTAGATCCTCGGTGAAGCGGTCAGCATTTCTCGTCAAATATCCGCGGTATTTTATCATCTTTACAATCCAGACTTTGTGTGTTATCTGCACACCCCGGCATAGAGGGTCAAGGGAAGTGGATTCTACTCTAAGTATATCGGCACGTGCCGGCTGTCCTGGGCGGGAAGAAGTGATGAGACGGGCAAGTCAGGTGTGAAATGTGTAGTGTACCCCATCATGCACCTGTCCCTCTCTGTTCCCCAACTCTCTCCACACTCATAGCACCTGCACTAGTCCATATACACTCCACAATGAAAGACTCCTACAAGTAGTGCCCATAGCAAATGTCTGTATAAAATGTTCATCTTAAAGAAAAACACGATTAATGGTTAAATTATGCCGTTAAAGATAGTTTTTAAAAAGAAGGAAACGTGGTGAACTATGATTTATTATAAATCATTTATTCCTTTTTGGTATTATTTATGATTTATACAAGTTGCTAACCTATAACTCCTTCTGTCATGTTACTCTGGTATATTTTTGTACATTTATACATTTGTATATTTTTTGTACATTAATTACATTGTTGGTGTGATATTAATTAAGAAAAACCCTCAAACTTGAATACAATATATCAATACCTCATAAGATCTTATGAGGTATTGAATATATGCATTGGTTGTCACAAATGTTCACAAGAATTCTGTTGAGCGCCATTATTGCTGACAAGAATTCTGTTGACCACCATTATTGCTGACAAGAATTCTGTTGAACAACCTTTGCGATCAACATCGCATACAACTATTTTATCAGATATTATTTATTAGATATTAAAATATAAATATCTATTATAATATTGCATGGCATTAACGATTGTCCACCATTTTTTTCACTGTAGTATCTTTCATTATATCTAATTGGGCTGTGGTACAAGAATATATTATTGTAGTTATTGCCATGTAAATTACCAAGCATTTCTCAGTGGCTTATACATAAGTCATTTCACATTGTATATATGTTTACACACAAAAGAGTGGAGAATTGAAGTCACTCCCTTCAATTCAACAAATGTCTTGGTACTGTGACAATCTATCCATTATAGACTTGCAAACCAGAGTTGATGGTAAGCCATGTGTAATGGTTGGTGCTAACAATGAAACAAATAATTCTCACATTCAGCCTGGTCTCAAAAACTGTTTGGATGTAAAATGTATCCTGACATAGTCTTAATGAGTGTGGTTTTAAAAAACTAATGCAGTTTTGACCAATGTTTGGTAAACCAGATACACATAGTCCAAGTGCATATAGTAATATATAGCATTTCCTCGACAATTATATCTTATGCTACGTAATCCATTGTATAACTGCATTGCCAAATATGATGATAATGAGAAAAAAACTCCTGTTACACAAACAACCTATTTGCAATAGGCTAAACTTTGCACTTCAGAGTCTCATCTGAATAATTTGATGAAAAATTATCATAAAATAAAGCACTATTAACACAGGTAACCAATCAAATGGGAAAAGCATCCCTATAGACCTCTCTCGAGATTGGCCATTCACACTCACCGATAAACAATTTTTTCAGATTGTCTTACCCAAATCTCAGGTAACAGGGTATAAGAATAATATAATAATACAAAAATTAACATGATAAGTTGGAATACTGGAATAAAACAATGTTTTTAATTTGGTTATTTAACAACTTAAATCTTTGGACTGTAATGAGTTCCTTGACGTCCCTCCAGGTGCCAGCACCGAGTTGCCAGGACTGTTTCAATACAGTTGTTCTTGCGCAATGACAAAATCTGATTTTTACACTATCATATTCGATATCTAGCGAATCATCAAGCACATTTAAACAATTCAAATAAAAAATGTCAGAATCTTGGATTTGATCCAATCAAGCACCGTCGTCAAGCTCGGTGTCTTGAGGCGCGGATCTGAGAGTGGGGCTGTGAAGTATGTCTCAGCTTCTTCTTACAGTAAATTGAAATGACGCTGAAACAATGGTAGCATTTTATATAATAACTATGTTTTATTATGTCTTAAAAAGGTGGTGAACAGAAATATTCAGATATATCAGTTAGTCATGAATGGAATTATGCTGGTAGTTTAATGAAATATAGGTAAACATACTAAGACTTATTTTCCCTTTCAAATTACATATACTTTTGTCAAAATTTCTTTTTTTTTGTGGGAAGTGGCAGTTTTTATTTACATCATCATGCAAATGTTTTTAAAACGTCTAATAATACGTTTACCCCCATTGCTCTCGTTTAAGATAAAAAGAGCTGGTTCTATATGTTGGGTTTGTCACGTCATATGAAGCTAAAGTTTGCCAGACACATGCACAGAACGTGGATTTTTTCTGTAACAATGTATTTGGCAAAAGACAATCACAAAGGTGACTGAGATACTTGGACTCCAAGCTTGAGTACTCCGTGCCTTTGTGGAGGTATTCACATTGCCTAGAAATGGTCACGGTGTTTGACGTTGCCACGTCAAGCGTGCCTTCACAGTTCCCCGCACGTGCTGGGAGCATTGGAACGTGTAGGTCGTCTGTGTTAGAAACATTCATTATAAACATCATCAATCAATTAATTCTTTAGAAATAAGATTATGTTCTTGAACATTTTGTTTTGGGGACAGGTGTTCCATTGAATTCAATAACATCAAAGAAATATCGTCTGCAACTTGAACCGGCGTCCCTCGGAAACGAGGCAATAATCCACGAAATAAGCCGAGAATCAATCGGAAGTGATCGGCTCAGTCCAAAGCGAGGCTACTGGAAAAACAGGAAAATGTCTGTGTGTTTGATGTTGAGGTATTTCTCAGTAAAGTAGCCTCTTGTTTAATTAACGCCATGAATGAGCACCCGGGGAGTGATAACAGACCGCACCCCATGATGCTGACCAAAACAAAAGTGGACAATGGGCCGGCTAATTATACAGTTCACGGTGTGTTCTTGCATAAGGTTATGTGATCGCCATGGGAGCACAGCCTCGCTTTCATGCTTCCAAGGTATTGCCCATGCTTTAATTAAACAGTGAAACTTCAAAGCGATTGTTTATGACGATTTGCACACACACTTGTCCTCAGTTATGGCCCCGTATGATGTGATAATTGGTGTATAAGAATTGTATAGATCCCTGTGGTAGACCATACAATTGCCACCAGATCTTTTTGTTGTACTTATGGAGGGATATACCTGTACATTAACTATGTCTTATCACAGACCATGAACACTGCATTGTTTGTCTGCAAGGTGTTTAACCGAGTACCCACTTTATGATAGTTATTTATCCCTTTAATTAGGAGGTCCTTGATTAGCAAGCCTTTGTTTTCAGTTTTTATCTAGCCTCCAAAACTATTCAGGGACACTGGGCAAATTTTATGTCATTTTATGACATTTTTTGTCATCTACCTAATAAAACCTCGACGGTATGCCCTACTTGATCAAAAGGATCAGATGGACCTTGACTGCAATCTATAGAAATGGGATAAAATGTTTTTGTTCCACTTTGTAGTTTTAAAAATAGTTTTGTAGATTTAAAAATAGGGGATTTCTTAACCAAATGCAGAAGCCAAATTATAAGTCCCATAAAAACTAATGGCCAATAAGAAACAAAGGGCTCATAAGAAAAACAAACAAGAGAAACATGAGAAACAAGGATATCACAAAGAGAAGGCATCCTGAGAAGCAAATGGTTTATTTATAAGGAGCAACATTCTCATATCAAGAATAAAAGCTCTCATAAGGCTTGTAAATTCATAGGTATCATTTGGAACAAAGTGAATAAAGAAAACACATGTCTTAAAAGAAACAAAACTCTTACAAGAAAGCAAGGCTTCATAAGAAACAAAATGATAAGAAACAGAGTTCTGGTAACAAAAGATGACAAATTCAGGTTACATGAAACCCAGTTTAATATTTTTGGCAAATATATGTATATGTATTTTTTGGAAATAAGCATTATGTTAGATTAAAGCCTTAATACCTGTCAAGACTTATCAAAGAGGTAACTGGATAAATGGGCGTTTACCTGCTGGCTATAATCAGCTGACAAAAAGCATCAAAAGATATTATAAACCTGGTGTATTATTAAAATGAGACAGATGTTATATGATAAAAGGTAAACCCGCCAAACTGAGGCAAGGATATCGTATATACAGTAACTGCCCGCGAGGCTTGGCTGAAACTTCTGAGAGAAATTAAAAGTAAATGATACGATTTCTGTTGTTTCTGATTAAAGATGAATAGCGGATTAATTGTCTTCTATGACAGATAATAGGAAGTATTAATAGTCTTATCTGCTTTGAGAGACTAGTCGATAAGCGATATCGGCAACACCTGGCGATTACAGAAGCTGATGATGATATATAATGTGGTATATCAGAAGATGGGTAGCAATTATATATATAGAGCTCAAGGTGAGTATCTATCTGCCTGCTCTGCGGGGGGTCTGCTATTGAGTACACCAATTATGAGTTCCTTTAGATATATATATGTAAGATAGGTATGGAGGATGGTAATTATGTATAGTACACTAATTTAGGATAATAATTGTGTGTAGTACGCTAATTTAGTTTGTAGTAGGGTTTAAATAAAAATGATATAGTATGAAAATGTTCATTTAGACGCATTGATTCTGAATTATACAATTAACAATAAGTCTAAAATGGCGCTATACAAATATTTTATTATTATTATTAATGCATATTTATCCAATGACCTTTTGTCTTGTCATATACAGACTTATATTTGACCTTTTGTTGCTCTCCTTATCTCCGGGGTCTCTAACATATGGAACTTGGGAAGATTGGAAGTAATATTACAAGGTGGACCTTTTGCTGCGACACAAAAATTATACTTTTTTTTGTCCCACATACATTATTTAGCAATTCAGTGTGATGAAATGCCTTCACCTCTATGAATCTCTTAATAACTTGTTACTCTGTATCATATGAACGTTTTCTACTGGTGACTGAATTCTTTTCTTGAATTCTCTTTATTTTGATATATTCAAGTTTATAGTTTTATCTTATATATTTAGGCGTGATAAATAATTTATGGCACCAAACTACTTGCAAATTTTCTCCTTTGAGTTTATCTCACTGTAAATAAGACTACACAGACAATGTACAGACCGCCACTTCACACAACGTATTCAGCCCTTCTCATAGGATATGTCACAGCGTCGCAGGTGAGAAAAAATCATTATCAGCATTCAGTTGTAATTTATAAATGTAAGCCTTTTATTTGGGTGTAAATCGGCCTCGTTATCAGTTTGCCATTTGGAGTTGTCACCTCCAGTTCTGTGTTGTCCATCACAGCGTTGCTCCATTATGCCGACTGTGTTCGCTCTGAGCCCTTCTGCCATTTACTTTAGTCACGTTTACTTGTTACATCAAACAGAGAGGCTGCATAATCATATCCTAGAAGCTGTCAGCGTTGTCACCTTAATTCTAAAGCTCCCATCCTCATCCTGGTGATTACCAAATTATTGATGCAGAACGCTGGTCGTCACGCCGGCTGGGCGCTGCTCAGCGGACAGGTGTCGTCATCACAGGTGAACATCAAAGAGCACCGCCGTTCATTCCGTCACAGGTGAAGCAGCGTCTCAGGTATTATCATAACAAGGCGTCTCCCACTTTGCGCCGTGAAATATTAGGTTTGAAAGCTTGATATCCCAAACTTCTGTAATCCGGTTTGGACAATGCTGTGTTTAAAGCTTGAATGAACATTTGCAGACCAAGTATGCGGAGAAGCACACTCGACATTATTATCTCAGTTTAATAGGAGAATGGAATGTCATCCAGAAATTTAATCTTGTTTCCATGAAAACTTGCACTCATCAAGAGATAAGCAGGAGTGACAAAATTGTTATCGATACTTGAATGGACCTTGGTGATGATTCATCATACTTATAGATATGACCATCTCTTTGATAAAGATTGTTTACTTACATTGAAGCATCTCCATTTAGTTTATGTTTTATTTGATATCAGTTGAACAATTATATAGTATGTGCTACTACAAGGATAAGTGAAGAAATGTAAGTTTCCTTTATGAACTAAAATTTATTGAATAGAGGACTCTTTAGAGAACAATGCTAATGCTTAAATAAGTTACCACTGATACAATATATTGTCCAAAAAATCTTTAAAATGATATAGTCAGAACAATTAAAAGAGAAAATATTTCTATTTACAAAAGAAACTAATTGCATTAAGGAAATGTTTATGAACTTTTTGCTCTCCTGTTCGTTGTTGTGAATCTTTCATCTATTCTAAGACTGCAAATTGCAAGAGAAATATTTCTGTATGGCACTTATCAACACGACCTTTTTGCCCTGCCAAACAATGGGCCAGATTTTGACTAACTCCATGCAGATAAAAAACATAACCTGTGTGAATGCTTTGAGTTTATTAAAATACCATTATCCAGGAAAAATGACCACGCCCACCAAACATTCACCTTTCAGCCCCGTGAGAACGGCTTATCAAGGCTGGGCGGCATCATCAAAGGAATTACCTGAGTATCAGCTTGAGTAGTGATCACACAAACAAGGCCCCGGAGAGCCCTTAATGTTCACTCTCCATCAGCCATGAAGGACCTCTCTAAAACACGCAGACTTAACGTAGGAAAATATTGACAGATTACTGAAGTGGCCCATATTCCCAGAAAGGCTTTACTGACTTGTTTTAACACACACCACATGTAAATAAACCTGCACACATTTAATTGCACAACTGGGCCCCCCAATTGGACGCTAATAGACAAGTTAAACTTACAAGCAATAATCCTAACTGTGCCAGACTTTGATCTGGGGCTTACAGTGAATTTAGAGAAAGATCATCAGGTCTTGTTTGAGGGAACATTTAGCTTGTTTTTATGATATTTTCACTTTCCATGTGAGGGAGAGCAAACCATTAAAAGAGTAGGGATGTGATGACCAATATTATTAAACAACTTAGATTCAATTCCTCATTGTTGTCCATTTACTAATGCCTTATCAAATGCAGTTATTTTAATTACTGTCAAAATCGTTCATCACCTTTTTTTTCAAAATCCTGTACATAACTTTTCAAAGTTCAACTTTTCATTTGTAGGTCATACATATATATATATATATATATATATATTTAATCAAATAAAATGTATATATTCAAATGTTTTAACTTCCATAAAGAAATAACAATAAAAGGTTGATGTCCTTTAAATAAATTTCTTACCATATTCACGTTCCTTGAAAACAATACACAGACATCTTTAATTAAGTAAAATACATATATTGTAATATGTTATCATCCACAAAGAATTTATAGAAATATGAGATTGCTGTCTTGAAATTAAATCTCTTACTAGATCGTATTTACCTGCCACAACACTGATAACAGTTGCAACCTCTCTAATGGTTTGGCCTGTATTTGCGGAGATATTTCCTGGCGTTTTCTAGGGGTTTCACAGGGATATTATTGACATGTGATCCGCTTCTTCCCACGCCCCCTCGCCCCTACCTGTCTGTGCAGGTCATACCGGCACCACAGTACCCCTTTACTCAGCTCTGCCCTCTTTTCACCTCACCCTATATTCTTCTAGCCCTTATAGGGCTATAATTTCACCCAACTCTTCAATGTGTCTCATTCTTTGCTGTCGTGCAAAAACTTAACCCTTCCAATGCAACTGCTTTATTATCTGTTTAAATAGAAATTTACCAAATTTGACCATATTTTTTGTTTGTTTGTGTTTATTATATTAAAAAAAATAATTCTGTCTTACTAAAATACAAAATGTATAAAGTTTCTTGTTATTTGTTATATTAAAGTGTCAAATGTAAAGCTTATTTTATGAAAAAAAATGGCAAAGGATTAATATGATGTATATGTTCCAAGGCAATGAACATGAAATAGACAAGGAAATTAACAATAGAGTATTCTTAGACATTTCAGAGATAGTTTGAAGTTTTCTCTGAGCTGCGGTGTGTTGTGTGGGCATTACATGTGTCGGTCTTATGGGGGTCTTATGGAGGTCTTCTGTGTGGTCTTGTGCTAGTGCAGTGTGACATTATACTTTCATGGGGGCAGAAAGAAATAGGCAAAAATATTAGAAAACAAGCTCATTTAACGGTATAATACTTGCCAAATTTGCCGGGTTCCATATTTCATATTAGTATTTAATATGTTGAACTATAAATTCAATGAACTTAAGTTCCAATTCTCATATAAAATCATGAAATCAATCTCTTTGGAATGAGATGTAATAAAACTGTTTAAATATTCATATCTCCATGTTATTTCTCAATATATTTATATACTTTTAACTTATTGCAACTTTTAACAATTATTTGCATTATAATCTAACAATAACTTATATTGACACAAAAGAAACTGATTATTAAAAAGATAAAGTATTGATTTAATTATCATCCTACAGCAACAATTTGAAAAACTACATTTATTTCATTGGTTCACACATTAGCAACAGTGTGACAAACTCCCCATTATGCATTGGTCCACATGTCAGTAACAGTCTGAGAAACTGCACATTATATACATTGGTCCACATGTCAGTAACAGTCTGAAAAACTGCACATTATACATTGGTCCACATGTCAGTAACAGTCTGAAATACTGCACGTTATACATTGGTCCATATGTCAGTAACAGTCTGAAAAACTGCACATTATACATTGGTCCACATGTCAGTAACAGTCTGAAATACTGCACATTATACATTGGTCCACATGTCAGTAACAGTCTGAAAAACTGCACATTATACATTGGTCCACATGTCAGTAACAGTCTGAAAAACTGCACATTATACATTGGTCCATATGTCAGTAACAGTCTGAAATACTGCACATTATACATTGGTCCACATGTCAGTAACAGTCTGAAATACTGCACGTTATACATTGGTCCACATGTCAGTAACAGTCTGAAATACTGCACATTATATATTGGTCCACATGTCAGTAACAGTCTGAAATACTGCACATTATGCATTGGTCCACATGTCAGTAACATTCTGAAATACTGCACATTATACATTTGTCCATATGTCAGGAATAGTCTGAAAAACTGCACATTATACATTGGTCCAGATGTCTTCAATAGTCTGAAATACTGCACGTTATTCAATAGTCCATGTATTAATATTAGTCTGACTGAACGTTATCCAAATATTAACATATTTGACTTAAACGTTGACAACACCTACTTGATCGTAGTAGGATCAATGCAAGTTAAATGATTAACTATTTCTGATACCTGCAATCAATGCAAACTAAATAAACCAGAATATAACACAACTATAACCAGTTTATATCTTAATTATCTCTGCCTATTTTAAAGATTTTTTGACAATTCATGAAATGTGCATGTTCAAAATATCATATGCTATCTGTTTATTTATTTATTTATTTATTTATTCATTTCTTTATCATTTACCTAATCCTCGACTGCCAAATGTTATCACATCTAATATAGGCCAACACTTTTAATGAGAGGCGGTGTCCCTTTTGTTTTCACTTCACAAGATAGCGCCCTTGTACCTGTTACATATATAAATCTATTAACCATATGAACATCGCATCGTGGTATCATTATCAAAACTTTGATGTAACTCTCCAGCTTTCGCTTTATCACAAATTACACAGACTTTGTATACAGATGCAGGTGTTTATTGATAATAAGAACGCTTCTGATATCGTGGAGGTTTCTGTCTGTGCTATCTTGTAGATTTCACTATTGTTTTGGCCTTAATGGGCCTTAAGCACCAGTCATCAATTTCATCTCCGGCTGAGACAGCATCTAATTAAGACAGATCACTTCACTTTGATGTGTATTCCGATGGACCCTTACATTTATTCCTTAAAGAACATTATGATATTTACCTCACATACTCGCCATTTTATAATATGATATAATATAATAGGTAGATATTATATTAAAATATGATATAATATAATATCTACCTATGTTTCTATCACACACCTTTTTAATACCAAACAAAAAAAGAAAAAAGAAAAAGAAACAAACTTTTTTATTATCAAATTGTAATATCTCTTATAATGAGAAGGTTTACCATGACTTAAATATTTTAACTTGTTTTAACTTGCTCTGTGGTGATATTTGTTAGTGAGAAAAGGAATATGACTCAAAATAATGGCAAACTTATACCATGTGTTATGAGAACGTGGACAACGCCTGGGCCCAACGTGACTTGTCAGACTGCCAGTGTTTGGGAGTCCAAAAATGAGATAGCGTGCTTGTAACTCTGATATACTTTGCGGTTTACTTATCTATTAACCTCACTTATTCTCATCTTAATCACAATTTTGATACAATATCCTTTTGACAATGTATCGTGTTCACGTGTCTGTTGCGTGGCACCCCATCACGTCAAAGCTAAAAAACGCGCCAAAAAAGAATAAAAAAACCTCCAGCCCCTGCGTCTGCAGCTAGAATGCAACATACTGCATTCACCTGCCGGGCAAGCTTCATCTTTTTTCATCTTTTATCTTCAGCATCTCTTAGCCATCACATCTAAGCCATAAGCCCCTTTCCCGACAACAAAAGGTCACTATACAAAATGCCCATGTGAGCTCTCATAAACTCCTGGCCCTTTCAATAATTTATCATCTGCCAGGAAAAGTTATCGGCGGGTTCACAGACTTGAAGGGCTTATGGAAGTCGCGGCCATACATCGCATGTTTATCGATATTTCTTTGATGTTCACGCACCTGCCTCCGCGAGTATGTACAGGTATTCAGGAGGTCACTGAAGCGTCCCGTCTCGCGTGGCTAGGCACATACCGGGAAAAGTCTACATTCCAAGACACACTCTCACGTCAGGGGGTGCGTGGAAATGTGAATATTAATTAGAATCGAGGAAAACTGATATGGGGGCTCGTTTGTACATGGGGTGCTCGAGGTGGAAATGATAAATAACTGCGTTGTCTCTTTGAAAGTACTAGAATTCAGTCAAGAAACATTTTTTTTCTTTTGCATGTGATTTCACAATTCTTCTTTTAATAGTCAAATGAATATTTATTGACGACCCCACTATAGATAAAAATAATATAAATACAACAATTCCAACAGATTCTCTTTATTTCAGTGAATTGTTCCGTGGTCAGCATATCCATTTGAGCATTTTATTTAATTTAAATAGATAGATTGCAGTGAGAGAAATATGATAATGCAAACCTAAATGAATTGCAAAATGAGTTGTGAAATGAGTTGCAAAATCAATTGCAACATGAGTTTAAAAATGAGTTGGAAAATGAATTTCAAAATGAATTGCAAAATGAGTTGTGAAATGAGTTGACACAGCTTTATAAGGACATTGGGAACTACTCGTCATGTGTGAATTTTAAATCAGCTGAAAAAAGGGCAAATTTATACATTTTATTACAAGTATTACAAGCTTGAGAATATAATTCAATTTAAAACTGATTTTGAATTTCCCCTTCCCTGCCCATCAGCTTGTTTAATATATATATATATATATATATATATATATATATATATATATATATATATAATATATATATATATATATATATATATATATATATATATATATATATATATATATATATATATATATATATATATATATATATATATATATATATATATATATATATATATATATATATATATATATATATATATATATATATATATATATATATATATATATATATACATGGGCTACTATCCAAGTGTTACTATGTTATCATGTACTATGGTATCACGTTTAAAATATATCAGCATGTTAACTGTAACCACAACAGATATTATATTAATTAATATTGGATATATAGATATTATATTAATTAATATTGAATATGTAAGACTATCATGTATTGAGCGTGTGTGCGGTTTTGGTGTGCTTTGTTATCTGTGATTAATGTGTATGCTTTATATGTTAGAAAGGAAAGCCGAATTCCAATATTAGCCATAGAAGTGTTATCTCTCTAAGAGAAGATAAAAAAGAGAAGAAAATATACATGATGAATGAATCTAAATTTACGATGGTTATGAAAGTGGGACAGTCCTGTGTTTATATTCAGTCACATGAATACATATAAAATATTCATTCATTTTAAAGATATCAAGAGGGTAAGCAACGTGAAATATTTTTATGAAAAAAGAAGACAAAAAACTAAAGACAAAGTAAAGTTTGCAAATCAGATTTGTACCCATTTCTGGGCGACATCTTTTCCACCACGCGTCCCCCTTGAATAAATGCTCTAAGTCATCCTCTGGAAACAGGTCCATCCTTCTGAAAGTCGTGGTTGGTTGACTACTCCTCAAGCCCCGGGGTCAGCTGACCGTGAAAACGACAATGAAGTCCCACTGGTCACGCCTCAACGCCAAAAACACGCGACCATTGACGTTCTAATTAACGTGTGATTGACAGGGCACGCTCCCCCAATAGAGCGCAGCAGCGATGTTGTCTGCACAGAGCGTGATGTGGGCCCACTTCCACTTGCGGGCAGCTACAATAGTCAATTATAAGCGCCCCTCTTTGAGCAAGCCTTTGATGTCGCCGACTATAAACAATGCTTAGCACACCAGTAGGGGTATAAATATCCAACCTGGCTGGCAGTCTGGCAGAATGTAGCAAGACTTCCTAGAAGACACATCTCGCATACCTATACACTATACCTTGGTGGATTTTACCACAGAACTTTGGATATTTATCATGAAAACTTATACATCACCTGAGCGAAAGGTAAGGGCACTTTAAGATTGTTTCCATATATTATGATATGGGCTATCTGTATAGAATGCAATATTTCCTGCAGAGAAGTATACATTGTTTCTCCATGGAGAACACATTGTCACTGCACATTTACATCGCAGATACTGCAGATTGTCCAAAACCCTGTGCAGGTCTACAAATGGTCATAACTAATTGAAATGTTAAGATATAGGTGATATTTTTCATGGATTTTTTTTATAAGATTGAAAAGAGTTAATATTTCTGAAGTCATTTATTGATATATTGAATATTCTTTTGGCAAAACTCTTGATATTGCCCCAAGCTTGTCTAATGATATGAGAGGACATGTTTTGACATTATTGATTATTATTGTAAGGAAGTTTTAAAATGGTAAAATACTCTTGCTATTTTATCATTTATTTTATCAACATTTAAGTACAAAATGTTAAATGATGGCGATACATCTAAACAGTGTTGCTTGAGTGGGCATATTTCACATTCCAATGCCCTCAGTTTTCTCACGTGCCCACAGTTTTAATATTTAAATCATATTCTAATGAATTGCCTCTTTCTGGTTTTATAGCTCAAGAAAGTGCTGGTGGAGAAGAGACGGCGCATGCGCATAGACAGAGCCCTTCTGCAAATGAAGGAGATGGTCCTGGAGTCACTCAATGTCCAGGTTGGTCAAAGTTTTTCTTATTTTTACATTTACACCTCCCATATTTGTGAACATATCATAAAACTTGAGACAAAACAGTTTAAAGTGAATGATGATAGTTGCTGACGGTTTTATTTTTTTTCTCTGAGAATTGTCATAGAACTTTGATGTATTGAAATGAGTCCGATGATTGCCACCAAAGAACAAAATTAAAAAGAAAACAACTGTAGAACCTTTAGATGGGTTTTAACATCCCCTTAAGGGCCATTGGTTCTGACAATTTCTGGCCATCTTCATTGACTTTGTAGATCTATATGTCAAGACAATCGTGTAGTTCAATATTGAGTCAAATACTTGTGGTGGGTCTATCAGGTAGTGAGGGCGGCCTAAGATAACACGGCATGTCAACAATAGACAGAAAGCACAGCCTGTTCAAATAGAAAGTGTAGTGAGAGACAGGTGAATTTCAATCTGTTATACATGGCTTAACAACCAAAATGGACCTTAGTGATTACACTAGAATATTTCAGTAAGCTTTTATTGGTGGAATATGTAGATGCAATTTTAACGATCTGGGGTTAAGTTAAAATGTTATGGGAATTGTCAACAAGAGTAGGACTAAGCATACAGTGTATTGTCCAAAGTAGGGGAGATTCTTTACACAAAAATCGAATTCAAATTCTATGAGAATCGGCACACTTTTGACACGCTTCTGTTCCCTGGAATGAATTTTAGAATATCTAGAATATACTATACAAACAAAATGTCGTTATTCATATATATTCCCAATATCTTGCAGTTGTGTTCATCAAAATGATAATTTCAGGTAAAAAGAGAATATTAGAATAAAACATGGACTTATGTTGAATTGTTTTTTGTCTTTATAGCAGCCAGAAAAGTACGATAAAATGGAGAAAGCAGATATATTGGATCTGACTGTGAGGTTTCTGAAGAGAATCCGTGCCGAGAAGCAACCTGTTCCAGCAGAGGGCGCTGAGATGCCCCGCCCAGCTGCCTACCCACCCTACATGCCCCCTGGTGTCCACCCCATGGTCGCTCCCACAGCACTCAGGCCAATGACTTCCGGTCACATGGTCGCCCACCCGATTCCAGTTCCGGCAGCTTTCACAATGAATATGTATCCCTCCGCCGTCAGACCTCAAATGCCCTCGGCTATTAAACTAGAGATACCACAAGAAATGAGCAGCTTTTCTCCAAGGATTCCTTTAGACATGTCAACATCTAGACATCCTTCCATGTCCAGACATGCCACAACCCCATCTGCCACTGTGACGTCATCATGTGTACCATCAGCAGCGCCATCTACATCCAATGATAACCAAGGAATACGAAGGCCAACAGCCACATGTAGCTGTGCACCATCAACAAATCAATCTCAACAAGATGAGGATCACGTGACAAGCAGCACACCTTCCACTTCCGGTCATAACGAGGCTCAGCCCGAGGCTGGACCATCAAAGCCAATAGAGGGTGCTGGCAGAAAAAGACTATGCCCTTCTCCACAAAACATTCAAAATATCGCAGAAAATATCCCAGCAAAGCTTTTCAGATTAGAACGAGAACTTATTGACGGCATGTGGAGACCATGGAACTTTGCATGAGCGCTTTTCTTCACATTGATTTTAATTTATTCCTGAAAAATCACACAAACTGCTATACCATATTATGGTGATGTAAATTTTTGAAAAACATTGCTGAAAAAAACTCTTAATCTTTCATGCAAATTGATCTCATCTGAATGTTACCCCAGGCTTGGTGAATGCTGGATATCTCACTGCATGGGTTGTATATATTTATTCACAGGAGCTGGACTCTTGTATTTGTATATATAATGTACATATTTCCTGTTACCTGTACATTCCAGACCATAGTGTTGCTATCTAGATCACATTGGCCAAAATGTGTAGTCTTGAAATAAAATGTTGAATATTACAAATATAAGTTTCTTTATTGATATTCATTTTGAAAGTCCATTTATTTTACGATTGTAGTCCCCTTTCATACGTCTATAAATAATATTGGTCAAGTAAAGTCATGCCCCATAATAGCGGATAAAATGACACAGCTTACTCCATTGACAAATAATTTGATAAATTTATATTTTTTATCCAAACAAAGTTCACTTATGTCCACATTATGTCCGAGATCTCAAAGTCTGTTCACCCAAAATAGGACGTCACAGGACATTCCTTGTGTAGAAATATTGAATCCTCACAGGACGTCACAGGACATTCCTTGTGTAGAAATATTGAATCCTCACAGGACGTCACAGGACATTCCTTGTGTAGAAATATTGAATCCTCACAGGACGTCACAGGACGTTCCTTGTGTAGAAATATTGAATCCTCACAGGACGTCACAGGACATTCCTTGTGTAGAAATATTGAATCCTCACAGGACGTCACAGGACATTCCTTGTGTAGAAATATTGAATCCTCACAGGACGTCACAGGACATTCCTTGTGTAGAAATATTGAATCCTTGGGACTTTTGCACTTCTTTGATATTGAGACAATAAACACCGCTGTAAGTTTTAACATAATTGACCTTGGACATATAAGATTAACCTTGGAATATGACCTAAATTTATCTTTAAGAGAGATAGGTGTTTTGCATAGCTAAAATGGCTAAACGTTCTCCATGAAGGTTAAAAATATTTATTGATTCTCAAATATCGATGGCGAGGTCAAATATTGGAGGCTGTACATCTACTGGACCTCTACCTCTACGTTATAGGTCAATAAAAAAAGCGGCACGTATTAGGCAAATTCAGTATCTGTGGGCGTCTGAACCTTGCAGATAGGCCCATTTATGTATCATGGTTTTCTATAGCAATTAACTTTCATTTTGACGAAATGGAAACAGTCTTATAGAAGAATATAGAAAAATATATACTTTATTAGACATAATATAAAAGATACGTATATGACCTTTCTTTGCTCTAGACTGTATTATGTCTGTAGCTTGGATAACCAAACATAACACATTGCATAACATTATACTTGCCCAGTTCTTTAAGTAACACCAAAGTGTGGGCCCCCCTAGCGCACCAACAAAGCCCCCTAAAGCATAAATAAGTGCCTTCCCAAGTAGATGATGTACCATCACTTTTGTGTTACGTCACCGATGACACGTAATCTATTGACGTATCATTTTACGTTACATCACGTTACACGTTTGGTCGTTTACATAAGGTGGTTTATTTCACCTGTTAGACAAACTTTGAAGGGACAAGTTTGATTTTTATCTGTGACTCCATTGAAGAAGTGTAAAATATATACACTCAAATATTTGACTATCTGTAACAAAAATGTAAGAAACTTGACTTTAAAACAACGCCATTTTAATCGGTCTGGAGGTTCACAATGTCAAAATGTATCTAACCAGAAGACCTTTTGATATCAAATCCTATAATTGATAGTTTATCATAAAAAATAACTAATATTTATATAATTAGATAATAAATTACTTTAATCAGAGCAACAAAAACGAAACGCAAAATAAATTTAAAACAGAAGACGTTGAGAGACTTTACAGACAGAGCCGGGTGAAAATAGGAACAATCCCGCCAGGACAACTGTGGTCGTCAGCAGCGTTCCCAGAGTTCCATCTCCCCCGGATACTCCGCCTATTTCCATACACCTCAGCTCTTTATTATTTATCAGCCTGATTTACACACATTAGCATAGTGGAGAGCATCAAAACACCTCCTGTCCAAAAGATTTGGGGACACCCATTTACGATAAATAGGGTGTACTTTGATTTTTAAATATTTTCTATTGTTTATATTTAATACAAACAATATATCATTTTATTCAGTGTCAAGCTGAGAATAAAGCATGAATCTATATCAATTTTAGAGAATACTTTGTCAATTTTAACAAATCAGCACTCTGTTGGTTAAATCTTGCTTGTTTCTGACCCCCTTATCAATGGCAAATAGGACGGTTCTTCCTCCAGATATGGAGGTTTTTGCACCTGCCGCTGTAGCGCAGGTTCTCGGGAGAACACCACAAGGAAAAGGAAGCGCTTTACTCGCTCATGTGAAACAGGAATGTTATTTATCCTTGGGATTTTAATTGTCAGGATTTATTCAACTTTAAATTCTGCCACACTGGACCCTTTGTCCTCTTCAAATCGAATACTCCTTGCATATCCTTATGAGATGGGCTCTGGGTATTTTATGTAAATCACTTTCATATGACCTTAGAGCATTATTGGTGTATTATTCTAAGACTCACAGTTTGATAGAAATGGAAGGAATAAGCTAGCCCATATTCAAGCGTGACTGTATTCCTTTCAAGGCTAGATAGAAATAAGTGCATTGCAAATTAAAAAACCAAAAAAAGCAAAAACAAAAATAATAATAAAAAAATAAAAAAAACATAATAACATAAAAATGAGAGTACAAATCACAGAATGACATGTACACAGAATGACATATACACAGATATATCTGACGTATATGCACCAGTCTTCTCTGATCGCTATATACGCAATTTGTTTAAATATAGTCTGCGATAGTCTCTCTCTCTCTCTGTCTCTCTCTCTGTCTCTGTCTCTCTCTCTGTCTCTCTCTCTGTCTCTCTCTCTCTCTCTCTCTCTCTCTCTCTCTCTCTCTCTCTCTCTCTCTCTCTCTCTCTCTCTCTCTCTCTCTCTCTCTCTCTCTCTCTCTCTCTCTCTCTCTCTCTCTCTCTCTCTCTCTCTCTCTCTCTCTCTCTCTCTCTCTCTCTCTCTCTCTCTCTCTCTCTCCTATTTGAACGTCTATTATATTTTAATCAGAACATGATATCATGTCTTCATATGACTTTGTGACATTTTCAACTGAAAATCAGGGATGGAGATATTCCTTATAGTCACACAGAACGAACTGAGCCGCTATAGAATGAATATATAGGTTACCATTAGGTCAAAAGGTATGATGTAATTTGTCTCTCTATATGGGCCTATTTAAAAATCAAAGCTTATCGAGCAGTCTATATAGTTTTAATTTAACCTCAAAGTCTTGGATACCCCAAACAAAGACCTTAGACTGTGTTTCCCTCCCCCGCCCCTCCCCCTGTGTCCATCCAAACCATCCCCCGGGCATCGGCCTTTCTTCTGGGCGTGAAACTTTCTTATCAGCAACCAGAACAAGCAAGAAAATATAACGCAGTAAGTTTCTACTAAGTGCAGAGTTCTTTGATGCCGTTCACACAGACTTAAATGACAAGACGTCTGTGATTGTAAAAATATCTAATTTGACAGAGACAAATCGGTGCATTTACTCTGTCTGAGTAAAGAGGTCTTTCTAAGATGCTCTTTTATCTTTCAATATTGAATTAATTCTGAGGCTTCTGTGGTAAAGTTTGTTTCAAGACTGGTTTTACACACCAGAGATTGAGAATTATTCATATTGGGCCTGAGACTGAGAAATGTTCATTTTGGGCGTGATGTCAGATCAGCAGAGATTGATAAATATTCACATTTAAATTACAATGCAGAGTGTTATTTCTGATGCCAAGAGCATTATACCCATCAAGGTTCTTTTCAATAGTGTTGACTTTTCTAATTTTCTTTGGCCATCTTGAAAGTTATCCTATGTTGACCATCAGGGTTCTTGTCAGCAATGTTGACCATCAGGGTTCTTGTCAGCAATGTTGACCATCAGGGTTCTTGTCAGCAATGTTGACCATCAGGGTTCTTGTCAACAATGGCGACCATCAGGGTTCTTGTCAGCAATGTTGACCATCAGGGTTCTTGTCAGCAATGTTGACCATCAGGGTTCTTGTCAGCAAAGGCGACCATCAGTGTTCTTTTCAGCAATGTTGACCATCAGTGTTCATGTCAGCAATGTTGACCATCAGGGTTCTTGTCAGCAATGTTAACCATCAGGGTTCTTGTCAGCAAAGGCGACCATCAGGGTTCTTGTCAGCAATGGCGACTATAAATGTTCTTTTCAGCAATGTTGACCATCAGGGTTCTTGTCAGCAATGGCGACCATCAGTGTTCTTGTCAGCAATGTTGACCATCAGGGCTCTTGTCAGCAATGGCGACCATCAGTGTTCTTTTCAGCAATGTTGACCATCAGTGTTCATGTCAGCAATGTTGACCATCAGGGTTCTTGTCAGCAATGTTAACCATCAGGGTTCTTGTCAGCAAAGGCGACCATCAGGGTTCTTGTCAGCAATGGCGACTATAAATGTTCTTTTCAGCAATGTTGACCATCAGGGTTCTTGTCAGCAATGTTGACCATCAGGGTTCTTGTCAGCAATGTTGACCATCAGGGCTCTTGTCAGCAATGGCGACCATCAGTGTTCTTTTCAGCAATGTTGACCATCAGTGTTCATGTCAGCAATGATGACTATCTGGGTTCTTGTCAGGAAAGATAACCATCAGGGTTCTTGTCAGCAATGTCGACCATCAGGGTTCTTGTCAGCAATGGTGACCATCAGGGTTCTTATCAGCAATGTTGACCATCAAGGTTCTTGTTAGCAATGGTGACCCTCAAGATTTCTGATGATTATTAGGGTTTTTATTAACAATGATGACGAGAAAAAGTGCACATTAAATAAAAACATATTTCATAGAAGTACACAGTGAGTTGAGCGTTGCGTGCTGATCGTGTATTGTCTGACGTGTATAGGAATGCTAGCCCCAGTCAGCTCGGCGGCGTCACATCAAAGGCCGGATAATTGGCTTATGAAAACAGCACATTATTGTCTGACAATTGATACACCGACCACAATGACGAGGCTGGGTTTGTTGTGGACATCTGTCGCTCAAGCGGAATGGCTGCCTCGGGGCACAGAAGCGTGCAGCGTCTCGTCTGGCTGAACCCAGCGTCTCGTCTGTCCGGAGCCTCGGGCGTCAAGGCCTGGGATGTGAACAGCGTAGAGGACACCAGAGGGCGGAAAATCGGGACCTGCAGGGCGCTAGAGATAGGAAAATCTGGACCAAGAAGGCAACGCTAGAAGTAGGAAAAGCTGGACAAAGAGGGTATCTGAGGGAGGGAAACTGGTACCTGCAGGGCGCTTGAGGTTGAAAATCGGGACTTTCAGTGTACTAGAAGTAAGAAAATCGGGACCTCTGGGATGCTAGAGTTAGAAAAATTGGGTCCTATAACTTCTCTACCATTATAGCAATTTTGTTCACGTGAAAGAAAAGGTCATCTCCTTTGACTGACACCACCCTCCCTTGTTATGCCGCGAGGACCTTCCCTTGAGGGGGCTGAAGCTCAGTCAAATTCTCTTTATCTGTACCTCAAATTCAACACAATCATTTAAATATATGAATTTCCTTACAAAAAAACTTATTTTTCAAAAGTCTACAGAAAAATGACAAAAAATATCCTTCATTGTAGAGTAACAGTTTAAGATAATGCTATCTACCATAATTCTAAATAAATAAACAAAACCTACCTCCGACTTGTGAAGATTGTCATACATGAAAAATGGGTGTAAATAGGTTTAGTTTAAGAGGCTTGTGTATTTACTCTTTAATATGATATCTACAATTCTTTGGGAGTGCATCTTAAAACTTTAGCAGCACATGTAAATGACCTTTTTTGACCGATGGCTAATGAAATTCCAACACCCATCATGCATGAGTGGTGTACATATATATCTATACCTTGCTATTTACGGGGTATGGAAAGGTCATTTATCATGTCACACATGGGCAGAGTGGTGTCTGTGAGGGATGCTGGGAAAAACCATTGTTCTCAGCACGTGCGATGGGGGGAGGTGTGTATAAGAATGCATTTCTCCATGCGTAGCGAATACCACACATGAATAGCGTTACTCACGTGTAGGGCTATGTTTCTAAGCCCACACAACAGCAGGTGTATTTTTGGCGGCAAACATCAAAGGCATCGGCGTTCTTCTAGGCATGCATTCATGCGTGTCTTCAAAGAACGTGCCTCGCACGTGCGGAGGATAACATTTCATCGTGACAATGGACCGATAGTGAAATTAACAATGTAGGTCGATTTCTTCAGATTATGGACTCTTCCTAGAAGCAATGGAAAAGCAGGTGCCCAGAATTTGCCGCTATCTTCAAAGTAGATTTTTTGAGGCCTAGAATATTAAAGAATATTCATGAAAATTACTTCGCGTTGGCATCTGTGCTAATTTGTAAAAAGTAGCATTAGATTTCAAAGGAAATACAAAACTCAAGTCATTAGATTAAGTGACAACTCTTTCAACAGTAAATGGAACGTTTTTTAAGGATAATCAGAAGACAATTTTCTATTTCATAAGCTAGATTGTATGGTTTTAGAATTCAACAACAACAAAAGATGGCAAAGTTCTGTTTTGAATTAAACAGCACACTAATTTTCTGAAGCTTTTCATTAAATATCTACTCACATATAAATGCGTGCTTGGAATTCAATCCATCTGTGAATTACAGGGTATTTCTAAATTATATTTGGGGGGATAAAACCCACAAAACAACAAGAGTCCACCCAATGTATTCAAGAAAGATAAACTGCAATCAACCAGCTTCGCCTCAGTCGTGTCAACGGTATCACACAACTTGCGAAACACACAACTTCAAAACATACGAAGTATACATTTTCAAGAAATATTCATCTTCAAGATACGGTCTCTCTCAAAATGCCCATCACAATTTCACATAGGATATCAGGGATACTAGCAGTAGACGCTGATTGTAATATGTACTAGAATTGCCTTTATAGTGCTACCATGGCCGCCTTATAACAAGTTAACATTGCCTTGCTTTTTTACACATAAATAGCGTATTTTAAACTCAAATCGTCATTTCATTCAAGAAATATGGAACATCTTGGTCTGAGGTTGTGATCATTTCAGATATAAGATTTTTGCAAAATATAACTTTCAACAAAGTACTTTTTCCTATGGGCTATAAAGTAGACACAATATTGTTAAAAGAGCCAGTCTGAATGAACAATATTTCCTCATAAAATAGAAAGTGTTTGTGTTGAGTTTCACAATGTTCACAATTAATATAATCCTGTAAATTTCTCCAATTTTCTGTACCAAATACTGCTCTAATATTGTATAAAGACCTGTACAAAACATTATTTTCCAACAATTTCTCACATATCTCTTTAGACATTAATTGATCCTGCAAAATTGGGTGGAAAAAAACAGACAATCAAAAAAAAGAAAGAAAAAAACAGTAAAACATTAAGCTGACATGGAACTTTGAACTGGGAAGGATATATATATATACTGCTATACGATGATAAGATATCAACTTCTGGTTTGCTTCACTAGCATTTATACATTGCACAAATGAGAGCACTACTAACAAATAAAGTGTTGACATTATACTTAAGAGCGCTATATAACATATACAGGGCTGAAATTATACATAAGAGCGCTACATAACATATACAGGGCTGAAATTATACATAAGAGCGCTACATAACATACACAGGGCTGATATTATACTTAAGAGCGCTATATAACAAGTACCCAAAAAACAACCAGACATGGAAAGAAACGCCGATTCTTCAAGCTCATCACACTTTTCAGTAAAAACTTTTACAAATGTATGGACAACCCTTAACAACATATTGTCACATGGTGCTATACAGTTTTGAATCTTTTTATATTCTGTAACAAAATAAATGTTTAGATCAGAAGTAGAATGGAATGAAACTTTGTATGTATAATGTATGTAGTAGATAACTTCCCGCTCGTATGTACTAAAGTCCAATTTGACACTCAATGAAAAGAAGCCTGGTGACTGAATGTGAAGAGTATGATTGCCGTCAAATGTACATGTACACAATATTGCACATGAAATCCACGAGAGGGCACTGCATTATGATGCCTCTCTGTAGATGACATCCCAAACCCAAAGTTAGTCAGGGTGATCTGGATATGCAGTGTTATTTTGAACATTAATTGATAAAACTTGTGTGGAGAGTATCTTGAAATGGGGGCGACTGTAACTGGCGCACTATGTCCATTTGCTATGTCGCCCCCTGGTGAATTTTGTAGAAAACATGATCAAATGTGACACCAGATGGGGCGACAGTCTGCTTAAGTTGAAAAATGAAAGGGTTTTTGCTCAACATTTGATAGTTAATCCCGGGTAGACAATGAAATAATTTTATTACCACGTCAACACTCTTTGCAATTTTGTGTTCAGGGATAACCGAGATGTATAAGAATTAAGGAATTAACTCACATACAAAAAGAGTATTTGTGTTGGATCCTGAGCCTTAACTGCTGGGCGGCCCAGTTATGAGAGCAATATAATATTTATTATTATTGCTCTCAGCCCAGTGGACTGTGTTGCCCAATCCTATTCCAGCTCATGTTGAGATAGGATAGAAAATCATAGGAGTCAACTTTTACCTTATAATTTTTGTGTTTGTATAAAACAAAATTGACACTCAAATTATGTGATTGCTTTCTCTGCAATATAGATTATCACAATTATAGGCCAAATGGGTGTATTTGTAAATATTTGTTTCAACAATATTTGTATGTTCCTCAAAATTTTGTTGAAAAAGTAGGGAAGCTGAAGTGAGCTGAAATGATTGTAATTAATCTAACACTTGACACTTCTATCTAACACCATCTCCCACTTTTTAATTGAAATAATTATGTTTAACTGGTTATGCTTATTGATAATTTGCTCCAAGTCTGTCCGTGTACTGTTCTCAACTCGTCTGCAACTCATCAGCTTCATCTTAAATTGTTAATATTAATAAAACCAAGAAAGGCACAGATCCATTGCTCTGCCAACTTTGCTCGTGAGGCCGGTTTCAATGATTTAAAAAGTTATAATCAAGTTTGAATTCCAGATACATGCAAACCCCCAGGCTACTCTGTGGTCCTTGTCATAATCACAACAAACTGGATATCTTGGACGGGTTATTTATTTTTCAAAATCTGGATAAAAATACAATTTTACCATATAAAATGAAATAAATTTGTGGTGCACAGATCTCTAGTCAGGTCATATTGTCACTTCTCTTCTCACTTCCAGGAGTATGACTGAGTGTAAAAATAATGGAATGATTAGGACATGCAAGTTGAACCGAATGTAAAATGGAATGATTAGGACATGCAAGTTGAACCGAATGTAAACAATGGAATGATTAGGACAAACAAGTTGAACCGAATGTAAAATGGAATGATTAGGACATGCAAGTTGAACCGAATGTAAAATGGAATGATTAGGACAAACAAGTTGAACTGAATGTAAACAATGGAATGATTAGGACATGCAAGTTGAACCGAATGTAAAATGGAATGATTAGGACATGCAAGTTGAACTGAATGTAAACAATGGAATGATTAGGACATACATGTTGAACCGAATGTAAAATGGAATGATTAGGACGTACAAGTTGAACTGAATGTAAAAATGGAATGATTAGGATATACAAGTTGATCTTTACACCTGGTTGTTTTGACGTTGTAACAGGATGATAGATTTTTTTTACAAAGTCAGAATATAAACATCTACGTTTTTTTTAGTTCATCTTGTTTAACCCCAATTGCCTCACTCTGGATAAATAACATATTATTAAAATATTATTGAAATTTGTTTGTTATTCAACATTCTTATGAAGTAATAATTGGGCAGAATCATGTTATATTTCTGGTCATGTGAAGGAATTGTACAGCTACTAGACAGATTTATTCAAAAATAAAATAATGCTGAGCCATTGAATATGATATTATTTTATAGCATTTAAAAAAAAAAAAAAAAAATAAATGTTGAAAAAAAATATATATTTGCCGATTTATTTTACTCAAATTTGGGGCCAAAGTTATTCGGCCAGGTGCGCACAAATTAATGATGTTTAACACACCGAGTTTGCCAAGAATAGGATATAAAGTGACAAATACAATGCTTCTAGATATCAACCTTTTCTTGGAGAGTTAGACCAATTATACACCTGCCCAATTGTTTGGTATATGTAGATAAGACGTTGTTCCATTATTTGTTTAGTTTTTTATTCTATGCAACAGGACGTTAATTTGTTCCAATAAGTTTGGTTAGTGCTGCCCTCTGTATACAACTTAAATACGGTACTTTCTAAATAGGTCATAACACAGAGGCTCACGATTTCAAGATATAGGGATATAAGGGATTGAGACTTTGAGTATGTTCAGGGGCGGATCCAGGATTTTTTACCCCGGGGGGCTCAAATGTGCTCTGAAAAAAAAGCCCTCCGCCTGTGGTTCCGCCCCTGATGATGGCCACGAGGCCAAAGTTGAGCATGCAATAGATCGCTGATTTTGCAAGAAATAACCCTTTAAACTTCCACCTCGGATTGTCATTGTTCAGGATCTACTTTCTGTTTCTAAACACTTTTGTCCTTAATATCTCAAATAATTGGCCTATCAACATGCGCAAAACATCAATAAAAACCTGAAATTTTCCAGATTCAAAATTATTTTGAAAAGTTTTATTACTTGACCTAATTTGCATAATTTTATATAATGAATAAATAAAAAAAGGTTTCAAGTAAAGTAAGAAATTATATGATATTCTGATACTACATAAAATTTTAGGTTATTATTTAAAAAAAAATAATCGGATAATTATTAAGTGCATAAAAGGCACTTGAAAAAAGGGGCAGGGCCTAAAATCATATTAAATTCAAGTTCCGACCACTATTTTGAATGCCATTTCAACAATAATAATATTTCAATTTTCACATATAAACTGAAATCCTGCTAGAAAATTAAAATATTACAGCTGGAAAAAAATCACATATTTTAATGTATCAATATGCTAACTAAATCATGTGACCAGACAAAAAAATACATTTTTCAGAATTGAAATCTTTTGAGCTTTCCATAGATGTATCAAACGTGCTGATTGGTCATGTATTTTTGAAACTGTGATCAAAAACTCTTATTGGTCAATTTTATTGATCGCCAAGATTGAAGAGTTCATTAACCAAAAGTATGGAGAGCTGTGCCTGTTTGATATGGCACAGTTAAAAATGTTCTTGTGGATAAGCAGATTTTGCTAAACCACACCATATGCTGGTGGTGCAGATGGTGTTGCCCTTGTCGGTGGAGGAACCCTACTTGTCTTAGAAGGTCTGCAACATCTGAATACAAGAATCCCCAATATCACAACAAATATGATCCCATGCCCAACAACAATGCCCACAATGGCTTCTATAGCTAGTCCGTCATCTGTCTGATCATCACTGGTCTTCTCTATTCCCCAGTAACAGGCGGTGGTGGTGGCACAGTACGGCTCAGCAAGTCTCTCCCTGGCAGATGTTAGCCTACACCAGCTACACGATCCTCTAGCGACACAGGATCTGAAAACATTCTCTTTTACATATCTTTCCTATCCAAAATCTGAATTTCATGACTAACATGTTTTCCTAGTGTTTCTTTCTATTCCACTTGTGATCTGTATGCTCTAAAAAAAATTTGAGACTCGACACATATCTATATTACGTTATTTCCTGATTTTCAGCATTGTCAGAATGAAAAAAAATATCATACACTCATGCACTTTGAGAGTACCATATCTTTTGTGACAGTATAGATGTTTCCATAGTAACAAAGTATACAAACCCTTGATCAAGGAATGTATCACACTGGACATTTATGCAATGGTCAAGTGTGAGGGATTTATCCTTCTCCGACTGAGCTATTCCACTGAGGTTTAGGGGTGCCTCCTTGGGCAAGCATGGAGGAGACCCATCACTAAAATTAAATATCATTCATATATTTTCTATGTTTGGGCAAGCATGGAGGTGACCCATCACTAAAATTAAATATCATTCATATATTTTCTATGTTTGTATGTTTCTTTGGGGTTTTACACCACTTTTAACATTATTTCAGTCATTTCATGATGGGAATTACTTTAAGAAGATAGTGCTGCCTCACTGAATTGTCATTTCCTTAGAATGACAATCCACCCAGTCACAGATTTACAGGGGCAACCTATGGATCACCACAGAGGAACTAAATATATATATATATATATATATATATATATATATATATATATATATATATATATATATATATATATATATATATATATATATATATATCAACTTCTATATATGGTTCTGTGTGTTTGTTGTTTGGAGGTTTACATCACTTTTCAATATTATTTCAGTCATTTTGTGATGATACAGATATAGTGCTGCCTCACTGAATTGTTATGTCGTAGGTCCTTCACATGACAACCCACCTGGTCACAGATTTACAAGGACAACCGGTTTACCCTTCAGGCATGGGCCTCAGCTTATATGGGAAATTGTATCATGAGTTCAATCTCGGCACGGATGGGGATCGAACCCACAACCTTTGGATCACCACAGAGGATATATATATGGTCATGTGTAAAATAATGATATATATATATTTTAACAAAGTTACCAGCAACCTTTCCTCTAACAACTTCAACCTCTTGTTCCTGCAGTAACCTTTGCTGTGAAATGTTATAAATATTTTTGGCATTGTCAAAGCAGATTTCTGAACAAATCTTGTGAGATATTTCTGGAGAGATTTCTTTCAAGACTCTTGGAAAAGGTGGAGTTCGTAATTCCCTTGCTGGCATAGCTGACTTAATTTTCATTAAAATGGGTTTTATTCATCTGAATGGGTTCTTTGAATATGACTTTGCAGTTCATAATTTAATAAATTATGTGAAGTAAAGCCCTAGAAGTAAAATGTAATCATATTTGGAAATGTTTATACTATTTTAATTATTTTGTTATGTATTAATGGATTAATATCAAAGAAAAAGAATTTTTAAGATTGCAATACTGCTAATTTAGGAACTATATGAATTGCTGTAAAATACAGCTGATATTTTTCAGTTACTTCTTACAGTGTGGTACTTTTTGAACATTATACAGCAGTTGTTATACATTTTAAAATCTACTACAAATACAAATGTTTTGTTCAGGGAATCAGCAGAAAGTGCCATACATTTGATTCGGACCTCCTATGTGCCAATAGATGTTGAATGAATTACTCACTTGCCAAGCTTGAACTTATCCTCACAGTATTCAAAGTCAGCCAAGCCATAACATGGACACTGACACGATCTACTGTCCGATGATTTACATTCCGAAATCTTTGACTGTCAAAATATACAATATTCTTTTATTCAGATATTCGTAGTAAATCTACTCTGAATGGCGAGGTAGAGTCACATACTACCTCTGCCATGAATGGAAGGAAATTGCGGAAAAGATTTTCGGCATATTAGCATGTTATTTCCATACAGGCAATTGGTAGGCTCTTAATATACATTGTCATCTCACGTGAACATGAACATGCCCAAAAGCAAAACATTTTAGTGTCAAAATTTCTTTTTGAGTTGTCAAATTAAAAAAAAATATAAATGATACTCGTACATGATCAATATTGGCCGAGAATATAGGTCAATAATACAAAGCAATTTGCATATTTCTGCCTCCAAAATGTCCAAAGCTCACAATTCTGTATAACTAGATTTGTGCCAAATATACATATTAAGGAAACCATAATTTCAACCTACCCAACAAATGCATGAATTGTCCTTCATCTTTTCCCCAGAATATATGCCAACGTAAAGATTTGTTTCAGGTATTGGATAAATCTCAAAATTAGATCTTTTATATTCCTTTTGCCATCCAAGGTCAACCTAAGAACAGGTAAAAAGAAAAATAGATAAGAAAATAAATTAATATGGAATGTTTATTTAGTCATATTATAAGACTAAATGTAGTGTGGTTTTAAAGTTTGGGAATAAAGCAGGAAAACATTACCTTCCAATAATTTTGTTTGTGTATTGATTCAAAATCAATACACGAATGGCAAAACATCTTATCATCACGGATTAGGAGGTTTGCAATGCCAGGTTCCTGTTGATATTTAAAGAAAAAAACAAATAAATTTTTTATCAACTATTGTTCAATTCACTTTCCATGATACCCTCAACAACTTGCATCCAAAGGTATAAAGCTGTACACAGAATCAGTCGCAAGTCACCAGTATTCATAAAAATCTGGCTGTTCACTGATTGGTGAAATAATAAAGTACAGATTGGTCAGTTTATGTGTTAGATAAATTTAGAATCGTATCAATGAATGAATGAATTATTCATGGCATATTGACACATTAAGGTCATTCAATGCCATTAAGGTATGAATTAAAAACTTGTGTGAAACAATCAGTAAACAAGGACGTTGCAATAGCAAATAACATTAAAACAATGAATCACAAGTTACATGTAAACATTACATTTAAAAGACCCTAAATTAAGGTGAACTTGGTGTCTTAAGTAGATGCTCAAATGGAAATAAATGCCAGTCAAACACCCTTAAAAATGATTAAACAGGCCCATTTCTTATAAAAGAGATAAAATCAAAGCGGCATCAACTGTGTCAAATAGTTCGTTTATACTTTCAACCTGAAGATATTGATGTCTAATGTCATCAAATTCAACAAAGTCAAGCATTATGTATGTCAGTGACAAAGGGGTTTAACAGGAAACTCATTCAAGCTGATTTTTACCTTTTAACAAGTGACTGTGTCCAATACAAATGCATGTTAATACCGCTTCTTCACAACATATTTTACGGCATGAATTATGAGTTTTACCTGATGTAGCTTTTATACTTTGAAGCTTGTTATTCATAGCTTCATCCCATTCACATTGACACTTGTGTCTAATCAAATCATGAATATATTTTCTATATTTAGTATGTGGGGTGCCTAAATCTTTTTTTTAAATATATGAATGGCTGTTTTTGCTGTGGCATCAGCTGCTTCATTTCCTTTAATACTTATGTGGCTTGGAATCCAGTAAAATATGAGATTCTTTTTCTGGTCAACCATTAATATGTCGAGTCTTTCCAGCACTTTTTGTGTCAGTGGATTCCAATCTCTGCCCTTATTAGATTGTAGAGGTTATTTAGAATCAGAAAAGTTTAATTGCTGGAGGTTTCCACATGATCTAAGGCTAAATAAATAGCATAAAGCTCTGCAGAAACAATTCAGGACTTGTTATGCAGTCGCTTGGAATATATGTGTGCTTGTGTGACTGCAGCCGATGCAGCTTTTCCCTCAGAGTAAGAGACATCAGTGTAGATAAAATGGAAAACTTTATAAACTGATTTGATCTCATTATATCTAGTTATGTACAAATTAGGGTCTGTTGAGTCCGTCCATCTGCAAGTGACAGATTAATGTTAGGTTTGTATATCCAAGGTGGAGTCTCTGGAAATTGAAATTTTGCAATTTGATCAAATTCTTGTTTATGATTCTTTTATACAGATGCCAAATGTTGGAATAGTGTTTGGTTTATCAGTGAAAAAACCAACATATTTAGGGTGATAAATAATATCATTTACTGGATTCTCTAAATTTGCAGCTATCTTAATTGCATATTGAAGAGCAAGTTTTTCATGTCTAAGTGCAAGTGGTAATTTATCTGCCTCAACAGAAAGACTTTGTGCAGGTGACGTGTGAAAGGCACCAAAACAATGTCTTAATCCTTGATTTTGAATATGACTGACGAGCCGATCCTTAAAGGTATTAAGCACTAAATCTGTAATTTCTTGCATAAAAAGCATATCTAAATACGAACCTCATGACATGTTGAAGTTTAGCATAGAGTAATAAGATATGTTGGTATGAGACATAGCAGTTGCATTCCCAGCTGAGGTCTGTCTGAGCCACATGCTGCACGTGACGGGTAAACATGGGTAGCATGAACTTTCTTTGACCTCAGATGAGGCTCAAAGCAGGTTAGCACTGTTTGACATCATTCTGGCACTATTCAAATGACAATACCATTCACGACATCATAAGCATATTGCCATACTCTTATGATGTCATTTTTAGTGCCTCTATGACCACACTCCACATTAAAATGACGCCAAGAAAGAAGTGTGCTTTCAAAAGGGGCTATAAATTAGGCTCCAATTCAAATAGGTTTTACAGACACTTACTGGAGTGCATCAACCAAAACATATTTAGATATGAAAGGCAAATATATTTATCATTAATTTACTATACTTAGACATATTTTTAAAAATCAGGTGTTGCTGTAATTGTCTCTCAATTGTAAACATATTTGTTGATTTGTTGGAGTACAGAATTATAGTGGATCAAAGTGATTTGCTGGACACGCCCCTTTTTATGTGGGTCAAATCAGGGCTGCTGAGATTTTGCCCTTCATGTTCAAAACAAACCACTCCAAGCCAGTGAAAGTCTTGAGGGATGGCAATTTATAAATAAAAACAAGAGTGTTGATAACATCTTAGAACCACCTGTGGCCCGAATGAGCACATGTGGATTGTAGGTCAGATCATGTTTCACATCATTGTCACTTGGATTCTGCCTGTAGTGATGGGGAAGAGAGGAATACTGTTACCCATGGTTTGTGAGTATCCGTCGTTGGGGGACGTGGACGGGGATCGATACTCTACTCTACTCGCTGGCTACTGTGAGGCGGGGCACGGAACCTAGCAACCCTATCTACCTATATGAGGTGTGAGGTAATAAGGACTGCAGACACAGAATATACACTGCACAATATCTACCTTTATTCGGTGCTGTATATCCTTGTCTGGCTAGGCCGGCATGGCAATGAGCGAGGCATATGAAATACCCAAATGCATGATACTAATAGAGTCCTGAGAATACATAAAACACCCAAGTCCATGTGGTCACGATGCTGAGTGTCGTGGATCTTCTAGGCAAGTGGATGCTGGAACTCTGCTTCTCTGACTGCCGTCTAACAGTTGCGGGGCCTTTTAAAGGATCGTTGAGCATCATGTGTGTGGGGTCTGCCTGCGTGGCATCTTCTCCTGCTACGGGGTTTCGCACGGGATGCGTCTGCCTGCGTGGCTTCTCCTGCTACGAGGTTGTGCACGGGCTGTGCACGTATTGCCTGCGTCGCGTGGGGGAATCACGTCATCCCTATGTCCGGTGAGTCATCTCTATGTCCGGTGAGTGAGGCAATGCATCAGCCTGCACTTGTTGACTTCACGCGGCACACAATAACTATGCATGATATTCTGCCAGAGATGGTGATTGTCCATGATTGTCTATATATATTCCTGAGAGTCTATAGGTAGGTAATCTATATCCTACAATACAGCCAGCCTCCCAGTTGAGTTTGACAAACTTACATCTGCCTATTGAGATTATTTAGATCCTACAAGGGACTGAACTATTCTTTATCATAATATTATGGGTAAAGTCATTTCCTTGTTGTGAAAGAAATGTTGAAATCTCAAATTCTAATATCACTTTTGCAGAATTTCTATTTTTAATAAAAATGCCTTTGTCTGTTTGTATATAAATACTTTTATATGATTTTGTTGGGCACACACTGACATGCAATGACAGACATTGAAAAAATACCAATCTTAACATTTTAAATGACCATTGAAATACAACTGCAATGCTAAATAATATATAACCAGACCTCAAAATTCAGAAGTCAAATTAATTTCCAGGATGAAACAGATTTTACAGCCTTACGTTTTGCCATTAATCATATTTTCAATGGATGTTATTTGTGTAGAAGAAAGGAAATCAGACAGGAGGAATATGTGTGCAGAAGATGCATGTGGGGTGCAATGGGGAAGTCACCATTGAGCTAGTAGAAATACATTTTTTTAAAATAAATATTTGTTGTATTGAATAAATTCTGTACCTCTTGAATTATGTGATGATGATCAAAATTAGTTATATCAGGTTCATTTCCCTCAAACCAATTCTTATGCATCACCATCTGTCCACTGTCGTCAATTATGAAACACCTGAAGAGGCAAATAGACAGATACATAGTACTAAATAGAACATTTTGTAAGCCAGTGTTTTTTTTTTAAAGTCATGGAGCACTAGCTAGAATGAGTAACAACTTAATAGTAGAGTGTTTCTGGTAGCTTTAAACGCCACAAAGTAATAAATTTAGCAATGGTTAACAACATCAGGTATGTAACCAACTGTCTAACAATGATTGCTATTGGGAAAATTGTATCCACATTGTATCAACAGAGGATTGAAAGGACAACACATTATTTGTGAAGATATTCTTGGTCACAAAAATAGGATAGTATTCATTTTCTACTTACCTCTTGTCCAGATCTTTGCAGATTTGATATTTTTCAGTAAATATATAATAGAAATATGTAGGGGTAAAGTCCATCCCCATGACCCCAATTATAACCTTCTTCTGTCTGAAAAAAGAAGCAAAATACTTCAATGAAATTATAATCAGGCCTGCAATATGAATTCCACACTGTGTGCTTTGTGCTATTCCTTTTCAAATTATCAATTAGGAATGGTTATGGAATTATAGATTTTCAATTACTAACTGGAATTTTAGTTCAACCGCCATATGAAGATTAAGATCTTACACACCTACATCTATATTCCTGCTCATAAAGCTACAAAAATCACAATGTTATTTCTGCTCACCCTGTTGCAAAAATCACTTTGTTGAATGACACTAAATAACCTGATCCAAAGGCATCGACATAGGGAGCCGAGATACACATCAAATTCTTATTCCCAATTGCGCGTTTATACCTAAAGATTCAAAATTAAAATTGATTTTATTTAACCACAGATAAGGAACAAAAACAATACAGATATACCTTATTGCAAATATACAGTTTGAGGTCAGGAGATTGAATCACAAATTTCCGAGCATAACCAGTTATGTTTTAGAGTCTTAGCATAACATTAATGTCCATAGACAATGCTTTTACTACTTTAACAATCAGTCAAATGATTCAAATTGTTAAAGGATTTGTCATTAACTAGAAGGTTTAATAACTCACCATGGTCTTTTTATGTGGTCATAATTCTTGTCAGTGTTAGATCCAGGCAGGAGAATGAATACTCCATCCTCTGTGGCCATGTACCTCCAGATTGTGTATTTACTGATGTTCAACCTTTCAGACCATATGGTGTCAAGGTAAGAATGAATGAATGAATGAATGAATGAATGGTTGCTTAGAGGCACATCAACCACTAAGGTTATTTAGTGCCTAAAAATGATAAAAATGAATGAATGAATGGTTTCACATTGACACAATAAAGTGCCAAAACAGTAAAAATAGAAACGTAATATTGACTAGAAACAAAATGTAAATGTTAATACAATATTTAGATAACACAAGAATTTACCAACTGTGAACAGCATTTATATAATATCAATCAAATATAATAAATATGTATAATTTGTTTAAAAGACTTTATCAGTATGATGTTTTGCAGTTCTTGATAAATAAGTCAATGACCTAAATAAACAAAAGCTCTGCCCTTAAAACTGATTATAAAGTCCTATGTGAGTTAAAAACGATACTATCTACAGTATCAAATAACGTATGTAAATCTTGTACATTAAAATATTGAGTTCTTATAATATCAAAATCGATACACTCAATTAAATATGTTTAATTGTCAAAGCCCTTTGACAACCAATACATTCCGGTTGATCTTCACCTTTAACCAGATAACAGTGCGTCAAATGACTATGACCTATTGTTATACGGGTTAAAACTGACTCTTCTCTACGGTTAATTCTAATAGCACCTTTAGTTTTGCCTAGAACGGGCTTAATTTCATATAATTTATTAAAAATAGCTTCGTTCCAGCGCAACTGCCATTTAGAACGTAAAAAAACCATAATATATTTCTTAAACTCTGTATATGGAATAAGTAAATCTATTGGGCGTTTGTCCAATGCTGCTTTGGCAGCTTGGTCAGCAGCCTCATTTCCATGGATTCCAATGTGACTGGGGATCCAATAAAAACAAATTTCTTTATTTTCATCTGTACAGAGTCTTTGATACCGTTCGAGAATTTTGTAAATAAAGGGATTTTTCCAATCCTTTGCTTTCAATGCTTGTAAACAAGACAAAGAATCAGAAAAAATTAAAAATATTTGATGTGGAGAAGTCTCCACATGATCCAAAGCAAGGTACAATGCATGTAGTTCTGCAGAAAAAATCGATGATTTATTTGGTAGACGTTCTGAATAAATATGATTGCCCTTAACAGCAGCTACAGCAGCTGCAGCAGCCTTCTCATTGTCAAATGATCCATCAGTGTATATACACTGATATTCAGTGAAAATAGTTTTAATTTCTTTATATCTATTTATATAAAGGGATGGATCGGTTGAGTATTTCTTTAATTCTGACATGGCTACATTGATATTTAAAGTTGCATAGGTCCATGGAGGTGTTTCAGGATATTGAAATTTAGCTACGTGATTCGGACTTAAATTTATAGATTGTAAAGATTCTTTAATGCGAATGCCAAAAGTCGGTATTGTATTTGGTTTATTGTCAAAAAGATCAACATAATTTGGATTAAATACAGTATCATGGGCAGGATTGTCTGGACAAGCTGCAATTTTTGCAGCATACTGAAGGGCAAGCTTTTCTCTTAAATCAAGAGGCAGCTCATCTGCCTCAACTGCCAAGCTATCTGCAGGCGATGTACGAAATGCACCAAGGCAAAGTCGCAAACCTTGATTTTGTATAGGATCAAGCATTTTAATATAAGATGGACGTGCTGATCCATATATCATACACCCATAATCAAGCTTAGAACGTACCAATGCTCTATACAATTGTAATAAAATATTACGGTCCCCTCCCCAATCGGTATGGGCAAGAACCCGTAATAAATCTAATGCCTTCTGGCATTTCTTCTTAACGTATTTAATGTGGGGAATAAAAGATAATTTTCTGTCAAAAAAAAGTCCAAGAAACTTGGTTTCTTCGACAACAGGTATCCGAGTTTGGCCTAAATAAAGATCAGGATCTGGGTGAACCTTCCATTTTTTACAAAAGTGCATACACATTGTTTTCTTTAAAGAAAATTTAAATCCGTTATGATCAGCCCATTCTTGTAATCTATTTAAGTGTTGTTGGAGCTGTCGTTCTATTGTATGCATGCTTGTGGACCTGTAGCTTAAGTTGAAATCATCAACAAAAAGTGAGCAATCTGCTCCAGGCCTCATACAATCAACAATGCTGTTAATTTTAATAATAAAAAGGGTGACTGATAATATACTTCCCTGTGGAACACCCATTTCCTGATCAAAAGCATCAGAAAGTGATGAACCAACTCGGACCCTGAATTGTCTATTTGACAAAAAATTTTGAATAAAAAGGGGTAAACGACCCCTTAATCCCATATCATATAAATCGCTCATTATTCCAAATTTCCATGTAGTATCGTACGCTTTCTCTAAATCAAAGATAATGCTAACCACATGCTCACCTTTTAAAAAACCCTCCCTTATAAATGTCTCTAAACGTACCAGGTGGTCAATGGTACTTCGAGTTTTTCTAAAGCCACTTTGTGCAACAGAAATAAAAGCCGCAGTTTCTAAAAACCAAACTAAACGCTCATTTATCATTCGTTCCATTGTCTTACAAATACAACTTGTTAAAGCAATGGGACGATAATTATTTGAATCTGATGAGTCTTTGCCAGGTTTGGGAATGGGAATGATAGTGGCTTCCCTCCAGGAAGGAGGAAAATCACCATTTTCCCAAATTTGATTAAAAATATCTAAAAGATGCCCAAGTGATCGGTCAGGGAGGTGTTTAAGGATTTGGTAGTGAATTTGATCAGGTCCAGGAGCAGTATCATGAGATTTATCCAAAGCAAGTTTCAAATCTTCTATTGTAAATGATTTATTATATTCTTCCAAGTTATGGGATATAAAATTTAGTTGGTTTCTTTCTTTTCTATTTTTTATTTGTTGAAATTTGGCAGAATAATTATTGGATGAGGAATTTTTGGAAATTGTTTGACCTATTGTGTTACCTATTTCGGTGGGATTTGTAATTAATTGACCATTATGATTAAGATGTTTGATCCTTGCTCCACCTCCCTTCCCAGTAATTTTACGCACCATATCCCAGCATTTTTTAATTGGTGAACGTGTATTTAATTTAGAAACATAATCTTTCCAACTTTTTCTTTTGCTTATTTTAATAATATAACGTGCTTTAGCTCTCTTTATACGAAATTGGTGCAAATTATATTGAGTTGGCTGTCGATTAAATTTTTTTAAAGCTTTTTTCCACTCCTTGACAGCTTTTTTGCACTCATCATTAAACCAGGGTTTTTCTTTAATTTTGGAATTTGACTTTGATTTGGGAATACACCCATCAGCAATATCATACAATGTATCTGTAAAAACTTGAAGAGGATCATCTACATTGTTTAAAATTTCTGGAGTTATTCTATTATAACAGGATGTTTGAAATTTTGCCCAATCGGCTTTATGAAACTTCCACTTGGGGATTCGTTCATCTGGTGGAGGAAAATGGTTATTTAGAATAATGGGGTAATGATCACTACCCCATTGATCTTCCTCTACTTCCCAGGAATAGTCTAAAAATAAATTTGGAGTGCACATGGAGAGATCTATTGATGTTAAAGAGCCTGTAGCTGGATGTAAATAGGTTGGAGAATCGTCATTCCAAAGGCACAAACTATTGTTATTCAAGAAATCTTCTATTATACGTCCTTTGGCATCAGTATTGTTTCTACCACCCCAAAGATAGTTGTGAGCATTAATGTCACCAACTAACATATATGGCTGTGGCAGCTGGGTTACCAAATTATTTAAATCTGTAATATTAACTGGCTCACTAGGTGGTAGATATATTGAACATATAATTAATGTATTGTGCAGGGTAACCCTGACTGCAGAAGCTTGTAAGTTAGTATTTAAAGTTATTTTACTCTGGGGTATACAGGATTTAACAAAAATGGAAACTCCGCCATGTGCTCGGTCCATTGCATCTATTGAACCAACTTTAATATAAGGTACATATCCCTTAAATGTTGTTGAGTTATCTTTAAAATTAGTTTCCTGTAAACAAATAACAGATGCATTATATTTTTGGGCTAATAACTCCAGTTCTGGCCTGTTTGCCTCAAATCCTCTACAATTCCATTGTATGATATTGCCGATAGCCATATTAAGAATAATGAGAAAAAATATAAGATCTAACATAATCACTTGTTAATTTTACGATTATGCTTCGAGTGCACAGGTGTAAAATACATATCCGGAGGATCACCTGTGTCCATCCTTTCTAAGGATTTAGTTCTATTTATTTTACTTTTAACTTGTTCTTTGATTTCTTTTTTATCTGATTTATGTACTGGTCTATTACTATTGGTACCTTTATTATTGGATGATGTTGAGGGAGTTTGTGAAGAGGGTTTAGTGGATGTTGTTATTGGTTGAGTTACTACTGGGATAGTGGGTGTCTGAGTCTGAGTAGACGTTGCTGAAGATTTAGAAGATTTTGTAAAAAAGGAATAATTTTTGTCATTGATTGGCCATGTAATTTCGGTCTGAATTGCTATTGATTTTGTTTCTTTAGGTTTTACAGAGCTGGCATAAGATGTCTTTGTTGTGTTTAAACTTTCTACTCGCTTCCGTGCCTCTGGAAAAGGTATATTTTCAGTGTGTCGTATTCGCTGAATTTCCTTCTCTTTTAAAAAGGAAGGACAATTCCGCGAATACGATGGATGATTGCCTTGGCAGTTGACACATTATATCATATTTGAAGAACAATCATCTCCACTGTGCTGAGCGGTACATTTTGGACATGTTACATCACCTTTACATCGATCAGATCCATGTCCATACCTCTGACACTTGAAGCAGCGCAGAGGATTTGGAATAAATACATCAACTCTAACGTTCAAATATCCAACTTTAATAGATGTTGGGAGCTGCGCTGCTTCAAATGTCAGAATAAACGTATTGATAGGAATTTTGACACCATCCTTTTTTATAAATATCCGCTTACATTGCACAACATCCTGGTCTTTGAGCTCATCCACTATCTCCTCCTCAGAAACTCCCGCTAAATCTGGACATCTGATTACTCCTTTTTTATTGTTGAGAGTTTTGTGAGCCGTTATAATAACAGGAACTGTGGCCAACATTCGGCATCGTAGTAGATTGTCCGCATGGCTTTTCCCCTCAACCTCAATCAATAACTTACTTCCCATCTTTTTAACTGTTTTGGCACCCCGGCAATGCCTTGAATCCCCTTTGCAATTGCAAAGGGGGACATTTTTGCCAGGGTATGTTCAGCATCGGAACTTTCCGCAATTAAAATTCTAGGCCATTTTTCTATTTTGTTTGAATCATCGTCGCTGTCTATGTCATTCCTTGGTCGTTTTTGTTTGTTTTGCGCCATGTGTGTTTTTTTATATTTCATCAGTTAGGTCCCCTACCCACCACAGAGCCCAACAAGGGGACGCCTTTCTGGGCCGGTAACTCCAAGCCCTGACGCCGTGAGGATACCCAACATGACATACTCTAAGAATAAAAACTCCACCCTTTCGGATTTTATTTATATCCCTCGATTGACCCAATCAGCAGTAATCTCCTTTCAGCAAATATTTATCAAAAATTTTAAAATTATTCCTAAATTTCAAACACTGAAATTATCATTAATAAAAATCAAATAGCCAGAATATATTAAAGGAAATATACCACAAGCCGGTTAAATCAGATCCAGGCCTAATCTGATCTGCCTGTCTGGTGAACATTTGGATCCAAGACAGGCGTGTTGCAACTGGACCGGTATTACTGCCAAACCAGCCCAGTGCTCAGCCCGTCAGGATTCCATATCCTCCCCGACACAGGTCGCATCCCACGGCAAACAGAACGCCCCTTTAGTCGCCTTTTACGACATGCTGGGGGGCAGTGGGGCTATTCTTTAATCCCCGCACCCACAGGGGAGGTCAAGGTAAGACATCAACAGAACAGTATCCCGTACCTCGGGCTGCACTTAACAGTATATGTAGATTTGTTTTTTTGTTTTTTTTGTTTTTGGGGTTTTACATCACTTTCAACAGTATTTCAGTCATTTCGTGATGAGACCTACTTGTAGCAGATATAGTGCTGCCTCACTGAATTGTCATGTCGCAGGTCCTTGACATGACAACTCACCCGGTCACAGATTTACAAGGACAACGGGTTAACCCTTTAGGCACGGTCCTCAGCTCATGTGGGAAATTGTATCATGAGTTCAATCCCGGCACGGCCGGGGTTCGAACCCACGACCTTTGGATCACCACAGAGGAACTGGTGCTAATAAGCTGGCACTCTAACCAACTGCGCCACGGCCCGTGGCCCAGTATATGTAGAGAAATACATCAATAATCAGATTTTCATACAAATTTTGTAACATGAATATTTGCCATAACTCATAGAAGAATACAAATCTCAAGTTATCTCTGTAGAAAGTTCTTTGCTGCTCATGCTATGATTATATGGAACAAAAACCTAAAGGATATTAAAGTTGATAATCAATTGTATAATCTTTGACAGTTTATAATAATGATTACCTTAAGGTTGTCATGAGGAAGGCCCCCAGCAAGGAAAGCTGCATATCTATCAAGATCGGAGGTTTCTCAACAGACGTCAGATATAAATAAGGATTCTCAAATGATCTGGGTGTAAACTGGATCGAGCTGATATCTGACAATCAAATTGATCAAATTTATGAATAAAGGGTGGATATAAAACAACCTATAAATTGTTACCAAATTGTAATATTGATTCCATTAAGCCCTATTATATTGCATCATCCCAAGAATATATAGGTCACACTTTATGAACATACCTTTTGTGACAACTCTATCTTAAGTAATTACATGTTGGAAAGTTTTCTTTAAGGTCCAATCTGTAATAGTTCATTTTTGTTAAATAATTGCTTTGTTGCGGTATTTTAGCTGCTAAGTCGGTCTCCGCGGTGACAACACATAACGAAAAATTAGAGCCTTCCACCTGCAATATTGAAAAAAATATCTCTTAAAATATTGAATCAGCATCGTCACTAAAGCTTGGTGTCATCAGCAAAATATCTTGTAAATGGGAAAATGATTTCTATAATTATAATGACCTGTTATACCAAAGAAAATCAATGAAATAAATCTTCATGTTTTACAGGTCAACACTAAATATTGAGTCATGAATATATCATAAGTTGTCCTGATATTAGGGTAAGCAGAAAGTTCGTCCAAAATCATGACAATAATCAAACATAGTTTAAACTCTTCAGTAGCCTGTGTACTTATGGAATAATATTGAATGACAATATTTACTATGACCTCAGGAAAGCAATGTTCTATATTGCTTAAAACGCAAAACTAATCACGTTTATCATTGCCCCATTATCACCCTCATGCAGTGAATGCTAAATATGTTTTACAAATGCTAACAATGTAAACCTAAAATCGTGTAATTTACAAAAATGACGAAACAATGACGATGATAAATTCTAATTTGATTTATGGTGTTTGAGTCAGTACACTCACAGGTTTCCATGTGTAGTTTGAGAGGACTTGTACAGTGTTTACTCCCTCGTAATTTAAGTCTCCCCGGGGTCTCACGTGATATGCTGCAAACATCTCACTACCTGATCCTTCACTGCAAACATTAGCAACATATCCTTTGTGGTGGGTGGGATGTGGCTCAGTTATTGAGACGTCTGTCCCTATACTAGTCTGGGGTTCGAATCCTTATTGAGATAATAACTTTCTCATTCCAGCCAGTGTTCTATGACCAGTTATCAAAGGCCATGGATTGTGTTATCATGTCTATGATAATGCAAAGGAAAGACCCCCAGTCACTCTTTGAAAAGAGCAGGGTATTGCAATACAATAGTTTCTTTGTCGCAAAGGATAATTATTCCTCTTTGTTTAGACTGATTTTCTATTTTATAATTGGATATATTTAGTCAAAATATATTCTGTTTTAAATCTTTTCAATAACAATTTTCTTCCAGGTTCTGCAACAAGTTCAGACATCAGAGATGGCTATTCAGACATCACTCCAAGAAGAAGTAGATGAAGTAAGTTAAAACTCTTTTTTGTCACCAATTTCTCTCCTATGATGTGGTCATAATAGTGAAAACAGTATGGAAAACAAAATTGACACCCTTGATTTTATGTTTTGTTGATTTCTGCAAATGAATAAATTGGCTTCGCTGAATTAAAGGTCCAAAATTAAAACATTGTTTCATGGAAGAAATACCTCATCATTTTTATTTTTCACTGGATACACTATAAATATGTATATTATTGCATGACATATTTTCATATTTTCATTTCCAGGAAATTGACCCAGAAATGACCCAGAAAAGTTATATCCAGGCACTTCAAAGCGAGATGGTGGATGCTACATCATATTTATCTGTCCTTACGAAAAGCGGTCCAAGAAGGTAATGTTTAAACTGGTGCATAGAAAAGTGCATTACATTTTGTGTCCCATATGTATAGCTCAAGAACAACATTATATGCACCTAATTACACTCTCTTATCTTTCATCAGGGAATCGCTACCAACTATTTTGGAAAGGTTGGGAGACAGTCTGCAAGATGGCAGAAACCTTATATCAGTGCAGCGCGAGAATGCGTTAGAGATTCTCATGACCAAGGTGATGAAATCATCATTTTCGCCGAGGACAAAGCTATCTGTGAGGATAGAAGGGGAGGAAGGCATTGATGCTGGAGCTCTCACGGACACCGTATTTGAAATTGCCCGTGAAATAATGATGGCCCTACCCATCTTTAGTGTTCATGATGAAGGGGCTCACATAAAACTGCACATGCCTTGTAAGTAGTACTAATAATAATAATAATAATAATAATAATAAAAATAATAGAATTTATATAGCGATACCAGACAAGTCTGTTCATAGCGCAAGTACCCTTGGCATAGAAAAAATTCAGGTTTATTATTTGTGGGGAAATTAAAATTTTTGCATCACTTCTCATGTTAAACTTATAAGTTTGTATATGTATCTCTACCTTTCAGCCCTGCGCAATTCAACATACGAAGCAGTTGATAGAATATAAGGCTACATGGTTTGCCATGGACAGGTCCTTCCAAAACTTATGGCTCCCTTTTTGTATGCTGTTGTCGTTTATGGCATAGATGAGGTGGAGCCACATTTGTGTGATGTGAAGGACCTAAAACAGCAAATGCAGCTCTACAAGGTATGCCCTGGTTTAATCCCTGGGAGTTTGGAGGATAGTTGGTTCTTGATGATTAATGTGATTCTTTACCTAATAACATCACATTTGAAAGCCTTTACATTTTGGCAATGCTATTGCTTTCAGTCTTGATTTTGATTAAAATCAGTAAAAAAGGATTAATATGATATCAAATACACACTTCTGATCACAAATATTTTTGTTAAAAGATTCAACAGTCCTCCAACAGAGAAGATCTACTGAAAAACACAGCTAGAATGGAGGATGTCATCAGTCTGGCAGGTTGTACCGACCTTGTCCTGAAAAAGGATGAACTGCTCCGATGCATGATTCAATACCTGACAGTCGACTCACAGCATAGAGCCTTTGAACAGTACGTATATTTATTTTTACTTCTGATGCAATCAATGTGAACTTTAAAGAGACACATTTACTTTTGTTATACACTTTTGTAGTATGGAGGCAAAATGTAACCCACATTGATCTGTTGGCTGTGTTGAATTACAACAGATAATCATATTTAATCATATTGTCACTATTCAAATTGAAAGTTTCATGGTTACTAAAAAAACAGTTTTGTCCATGAAATTCATTGTCCACAAAATCCAATTTATAAAGAAGTAAATGTGAGTGGAACATCCAAATATTATTTGTGTAGTTCACAACTCTAATCTGATATTTTGACAGGATGCAAAAAAGACTGGAGCGGTCTGGAGTGCTTCATGAGATGATACAACATCCTGACCGACTCAAAGAGGTGTTTGTTCACCACACTCCACACCTTGACTCAGAGTTTCTTCTAGCACTGTTTTCGGTTGAATTTAGTGGCATTTCAGAAAAAAAGAAAAAGGAGAAAAAGACCATGGTAGCATTCACCTTTTACCTAAATGACCTAGAAGGTTAACACTATAATACTTTGTATTGTTTACAAGTATTTTCTTTCCAGAAACAGGCAAACTTGAGAACTTTCTCCAGTTTGCCACGGGAAAGCGCATAGGTCCCCCTATGGGGTTCTACCCACCCCCATCCATCAAGTTCGACCACCCCGAGGATATGGCTGGAGGGGTAGAGACATATCTGCCTAAGGCGCAGGCCTGTTTTAATGTGGTTAGATTGCCAACTGGACACAGCACATCTCTCAAGTTCATGCAAGTGTTGGAAAACACAATAGAGATGTGCCACGACATGTTTACAGACATGTAAAGAGTATCAATGTATTTATATACATATTACTGTGTTAGTGCGAAATTGTGAAAGCAATCGTCCCAAAGGTCGTTTGATATTTCGATTTATTTGGTTCAAGATTGTCAAAGCAATAGATCGTCAGTCAAACAGTGTTTTGAAAACAATGTTAACTTGGGTATTTATTTGTGTGAAAAATCTGGTATAGATAATTGAAATAAGATAGGTTCAAGATTGTTAAAGCTTGTGTGATTTTGGGAGTTTGTTGAGTATGAAAATGTGGTATGATATTGCCGATCTGCCACTCCCAAAGGATTGTGAAAATTGCATTTGATATGCAAAATTGTACATATTTTAAAAATAGTATCCATATATTTATTTGTTGTTTCTGCTTTAGTGTGATATTGTGAAGGTAATCGTCCCAAAGGTCTGGTGATATTTTGATTTATTTGGTTCAAGATTGTCAAGGCAATAGTTCTAAAGCTTGTGTGATGCTGGGAGTTTGTTGAGTATGAAAATGTGGTATGATATTGCCGATCTGCCACTCCCAAAGGATTGTGAAAATTGCATTTGATATGCAAAATTGTACATATTTTAAAAATAGTATCCATATATTTATTTGTTGTTTCTGCTTTAGTGTGATATTGTGAAGGTAATCGTCCCAAAGGTCTGGTGATATTTTGATTTATTTGGTTCAAGATTGTCAAGGCAGTGTGTGTGTGTGTGCGGTAGGAAATGGACGCTCTTCCTAGAAGCTCCGGTTTCTAGGAGTTAAAAACCGTATCAAACCCGACATAAAAATCCTTGATCAACCTAACTCTATCCTAAAACGATAGTGTATAGTGTGATTGTAGTGTCAGGAAAATTAAATAGGAGTTAGTTTATTTTGATCAGTTTCTCTCGGACATATATAAGGTCTGCACCCAGTAGGCCATTCAGTAGCTTCGCAACAACTTCTATGATACGTGGTGGACCAGCTTGCTGTGCATATAGGGCTGCGCATATATTGAGGTTTTAAGCAGAATTTTAAAAAACGGATTTTAAAATTCACAAAACATAGTTTTTAACACTCAAAAGTACTTTTATTCAATATATCGTTCCACCACTGTTGCGACGTGAAGGCACGACGCTCATTCATCATCACAGTAAGTACAAATTCCTTTAAACTTGTAGGCAGAAAAACAGCATTTATATAAGAACAAATACATCAATACACACCAAAATACACTCAATATACACCGCTGCTTTCCGTAATTTCAACCTACTCGTAAATACGTGTTTCTATGGAAAATAATCTAACTTTTTTCTCGAGCGAGAATTATAATATTACCAAAAGTAATATTATCATATACTGAATTATACTGTGAGCCCATATATTTTCTCGAGCGAGGAATATCAGGCAATCAGCTCAATTAGTTACTGTATAAACAATACAAAACTATAATATTACCACAAGTAATATTATCATATACTTAATTATACTGTGAGCCCAAATATTTTCTCGAGCGAGGAATATCAGGCAATCAGCTCAATTAATTGTTACTTTATAAAAAATACAAAAATATTAAATTATATATTACCACAGGTAATATTATTACATACTGAATTATACTGTGAGCCCAAATATTTTCTCGAGCGAGGAATATAGGCAATCAGATCAAGTAGTTGTTACTTTATAAAAAATACAAATATTAGATTATAATATTACCAAAAGTGATATTATCATATACTGAATTATACTGTGAGCTCAAATATTTTCTCGAGCGAGGAATATCAGGCAATCAGTGAAATAAAACTATTTTTACATACTCTCAAACTATTTTTACATAAGAAAGGTAACGAATATTACTCCATTGTACTATTTTTCAAGTTTACAACTACTAGGTGTTGAAATTCTTTGTGCAGAGAATATGAAGGTCTGGAGATACACAAAAACACACTGTGAAAACGGTTATATTTTACATATTCAATACTTTTCAAATAGCACAACTTATACTACAAATCAAAAACTGTTAGGTTTCAAATATTCCCTGTGCAGGGGATATAAAGGCCACAGAAATAAATAAAATGTTGTGAATATTGTCATTCTTTACATATAGTTACTTATAGTACAACTACAATTATAGTGTATAAATCTATAACTTACAATTACTATGGACACAATAATCTGTCTGAAGAAATATGATATCACAACTGAAAGCACCCCTAAAACATGTGTTGTAGCAAATCCACCACATCTAGTCATGGCGACAGGGGGCGCTGAATCTATGGAGGAAGAAACCCTGGCTGATGAGGGTCCTGTCACCACTGGCAAACAGAAAGGCACTACCAATAAGAGACCAACAACCCTCAGTAAGGCTAACGACAAACTCAAGAATGAGATTGATGAACTTAAGTTAAGCATTATTGAAAAGAATAATGACATTGCTATCCTCACTGAAATCAAAATAAGATGTAACACTGAATGTCAGCAGAATCTGGTAGCAGTCAAATCACATGCAGAAGATCTACAAAAGGACATAACGGACTTTGAGAAAGATTTGAGTTTTGCTAAAAATAAGATAGAGGAATTAAAAACTGATGTAAAAAATAGAGACAGGGAAATAGCACGCTTGCAAGAAAAACTAGATTTTGAAAAGAGAACAAATCAGGATCTTTCTAGCTTAGCTAAGACACCCACAAAGGAGACTACTCCTGCTAGCAAACCTAAAATGCTTATTATGACTGAACAAAAGAATAGCAGAATGATAGTTGATACAAATAAGTCTAACAGTGTAACCTTGATTCCGGCTGTTCAGTCTGATTCAGTTTTTGACTACACAGTAGGATTGAATAATGCAGAGGCCTTAGAGAGTTTCATGCTATTGTCTGCATGCTAGGCGCCAGAGATATATACAAGCATCAAACAGCTGAAAATATATATATGTGTCTCGCCGGTATTGTAACTATGCTTGAAACTTATACCCATGCACAACTCTTTGTATGCACACCGATGCCATTTGAGACTAAATTAGCTGCCCAAGAATACCTCAATAATAAAATTCTAAAAACCAAAGCAACCAGAACTGTTTTTTTTGGATACGAAGGAGATTTTTGAACAATTCCTTAGGGCTGACTACATGTACAATGACACATATCTTCTGTCAGAAAATGGGGCAAAAATTTCTATGATGAAATCATCTCAAAAATCCAGATTGATACTTCGGTAGATTTAAAAATTTTTTCCAAATGAGCCCATTGGCATTTTTCCTGAAACTAGAAAAAAATCTGAGAAACAAACTGGCAGGGAAGAGCGTACATTGACTAGTTCTGATACACTAACTGACCTTATATCTGCCCTTGAGAGGCCTGAAATAAATATTGTTAGAGAGATTCCAAAGGATAAAATGGGCCTGGTAATAGGCAAATCTGGTAACACAATTAATGCCATAAAAACACTTAGTGGTGCTGATGTTTCCAAAACTGCCTGGACCTCCTCTTATAATCCCCGTGGGGGTGAGTTACAGGGTATGCATATAAATGGACCTCCCCACTCTCAGATGAATGCTCTGGCAGGCATAGAGACGGTTCTTATGGGACTTGACATATATGATGAGTACAACTTGGAGAGGCCTGTTGAAATGAGAAATGTTTGTCAGAATTACATATGAACTGGGGAGTGCAGATTTGATACAAGTTGTAAGTTTATACACTCACAGGTGCATAAGAAAGTAAAATACAGCAAATGATATGCCCCGGGGGGCATGGGCTGTAAGCCAGTATTTAAAATTTATTCAAACAAACAAAATTCTATATTATCAAATAAATCTATTAATCTGGAACTTGATAAACAAAATTTCTCTTGTAAAAACTCTAAACTTTGCAAAGATTTTGTCAATGGCATTAGTTGCAAAGTAGGAAATACTGGTAATTACTTTTTCTCAAAGGAAAATTGAATGTGGAGATGTGGTATTTAAAATTCCCAGTAAAAATATGAGTCATTTAAAACCTATAGGTTATTCTGATATTTGTAAACATCATACTTATGATGATTTATGTGACCCAACAAATGTTGAGGATATATGTGATACAACAAACTCTGGTGGTAACAACTATGATGATATAATGAGAAAAAAATATATAGACACTACTGTATGTGATGTCAACAATTGTGATAAAACTATTGGCAAAATATATTTTGATAACAATGTGAATGAAACCAGCAGTGGCAATATAACAAACACTGGTGGAAACAACTATGATATAATGAGGAAAATATATAAAAACACTACTGTATGTGATGACAACATCTGTGATAAAATTATTGGCAAAAGGTATTTTGATAACATTATGAATGAAACAAGTAGTGACAATACAACAAATTTTAGTGGTAACAACTATGATGATATAATGAGGAAAAAATATAAAAACACTACTGTATATGATAACAACATATGTGATATAATTATTGGCAAAAGGTGTTTTGATAACATTATGAATGAAACAAGTAGTGACAATACAACAAATTTTGGTAGTGACAAATTCAATGCTATAATGAGAAAAATATATAAAAATACTACTGTATGTGATAACAATTGTGATAAATCTGTAAGTGATAACAACATCGGTGATAGAATTATTGGCAAAAGGTATAATAATAACATTATGGATGGAACAAGTAGTGGCAATAACTATGATGTAACTAGAAAAAAGAATCATTATGTGAATAAGAAATGTTTTAATAGGAATGAATGTTTTAAATATGAGAATGACGCAGGTTTTTATACGATGAACTCTTATTTTAAATTTGGAGAAAGGAAATGTTATGCCAAATGCATGAACAAGGATAAAATGCATGCTTTTACGATGGATGATTAGTTTTATATTGGAAATAAAAGTAAGTTGAGAAATTTTAATGCAAATAGCCGTAATGTTAATTATTCTAGTTATAAGGCTTCTGTAACACCATGCCCCCGCAGTCAAAGCAGTCAATTAATGTTAGATAAAATCATTTCTTTCCAAAAAAATGAAACAGTAAATAAACAGGCAGAATTCTTAAAGCCCACATATGCTGAGGTTCTGAATATCTCAAATAATCAAAAAGAATTTAATCTGTATCGTAATGTTTGTATTGGTAGCATATCATCTTCAAATAAAATAGTGAGAAGTAACGATCGTATTAAATACATAGCTAGGGGCGAAGGACTTCCCCAAGTGGATACTCTTAATGAAAAGCATCTCGGTAATAGCTCTGACATTACGGCTATTAAAATTGGATTCGGGGTCAATATATAGGACACAAGTGGAAAACAGCCTTTACCATTGTGGAATATAATCAGTCAAATAGCAAAGATTTTGAACAAAAATACGGATTATAACAAGTCAGTATGGCTGATTATATATCAGAGATCATGTTGGTGAAGTAAATTGGACATTTGACATGTATTTGTTGGATTTTATGCAGAGATAGAAATTTGGAAAACTACTTGGCAAAACAAAGACAGTGTGGGGAGGCACTAAATATAGTGCCTCCAATAATCTGGTATAATTAGCTACCAGCACAGGCCAGACAAGCAGGTCAGTGCGACCAGGTGCGAACTGTTTACCCTGGATTTGTATACCAATCAGCTGATTGTGTGAACATTCATTATGACTAAGGAAAAGAAAGGCAAAAAAGACTCTGCACAGTGTGAAATATGTGCTGATCAGAAGGTCTATGTGGAGGATGCAGTACTGGCATATGTGGCCAGCTACATAGATCAGTCACCACAGGCAAAGCTTGTTGAGGCGGTTGTGAATCACTTCACACAGGAGGATATATCTGCAGCAAAATTGGCACTGAAGCAGTCATCTTCAGATCTCATACCAAACTATGCAGATCTGCAGAAATCAAGGACAAACTCTGCAAATCGTGAGATGTATGTGGCAGAGACTCAGGATATTGTTGGAGCTATGTGTGAATTGTGGAAAATCACACAAAGGGATGAGAAATTCCCCCGCTTTGTGACTGGTGACATCAAGGCCTTACCTAAATGTGCACCGGAGGCAGCAAACTGGATGACGGCCATGGACCAAATCCTGGCCCTGCAGAAAGACATGACGGACATGAAGTCCAGGGTCGAGGCAAACCGCCTTGAAATGCTGCAGCAGCAGGGAGCAGTGAGCAAGTGTGAAAAGCGGCTCACTGCAGTGGAGGATCAGGGGCAGGCAGCCAAGTGGCCTGCTTTGCCCAGTGGTTCTGCTGGTCAGCAGGAGTCCACAGAGACAGGTAGCATGCAGCCAACAACACCTGCCCCCCCACTGGTGGTGGGACATCACACGGGAGCAGTGCAGCAGGCGCAGCAATCAGCGCCCCCCACCGGCAGGAAGGAAGCAAGTACCAAGGCAGCCGTCAAACCAGGGCAACACACTGGAGAGAAGCCGCCAGCCCCAATGGGAGCTGGGCAAGGCAACCAGCAGCCATAGAAGGACCGGCAGAAGAGGGAGAATAGGGGACAGGACAGGAGAGTAAGGCAGCAGAGAGGTGCCATAGTAGGCACAAAGCAAGGAACTGCGAACAGGATTACTGGGGGCCCATCTGGATTTACAATGAAAGTCTGGAATATCACACCCATGTATGGCCCTGAGGATATAAAGGAAGTGATTGAGGCAGAAGGAGTGGATATAATTGGGGATGTGGAGGAGCTTTCCAAACCTGACTGGAGGACAAGATCTTTCAAAATAGAGATCCCTTTCAAGGACAAGGATAAGATCCTGAGACCTGAGGTCTGGTCAGATGGTGTGAAGGTGGGGATGTTCTTCCCTGCCAGAAAACCCAGGTTCCACCAGGAAAGTGGGGTATCCACACCAAATGCTACCCAGTAAATTCAAAGTTATATCATATAACAGTACAGGACTGGCAAATGATAAAATAGTGTTTATGTCAGAGCTTCTTAATGCAGAGGAGCCTGAAGTGCTATTTTTACAAGAAACATGGAGGATTAAATCAACTCAGCACAAAATTGGAGATATCCATAAGGATTACTTGTGGCATGGAGTATGTGGTATTGAAGACAGTGATACAGTATTGCATGGACATCCTCCAGGTGGAGTGAGTATTTTATGGAAAAAATCATTAGCTAAATATGTGTGTAAGGTGATACCTAAGAAGGAACACAGAAGATTAGCGGGGATTACACTAACATATGGTGATTTTAAATTGTTATTTATAAATGTGTATATGCCTGTGGACAACTATAATCAAGTTACTGTCTGTGATGAACTTATGGATGTTTGTGATCAAATAGCATGTATGTGTCAAGAGCAAAATGTCCAGTATTGTATTCTGGGTGGAGATTTTAATGTTGACTTCAGGCGTGGCAATGCTCACGCAAAATATATACAGGATTTTATTGACAGGAACGGTTTTATAAATACGTGGGATCTCCCTCATGCTGAGGCAGAGGATACATTTGTAAACAGTGATTTTACAGCCAGATCAAGGATTGATTATTTGTTTTGCAGTACAAATTTGGAGACTGAGGTTACAAGTCTTAATGTGCATAAAATAGCTACCAATAATTCATGGCACAGACCTGTGAGTATAGTTTTTAACAACATTTTGGATAATACTGAACTTACACACAAGGATAAAAGTGAGACCGAGAATTTTCCAGTTGATCAAGTTGCATGGCATAAAGTTAACAATAATCACATTGGACATTACCAGAATGAGGTGCATAGATTACTTCAGGCATTACATATCCCATCGACTGTATATTGTCAGGACTTGGACTGCAGTGACCCCGAGCATAAGAACCAAATCAGTGAAATGTGTGATTCAATTAGTGAATGTTGCCTTAGAGCAGGACAAAACTGTCTACCTAAGCGCAGGAAGAAGGGGAGAAACAGGCCAGGTTGGTCTGAGGAGGTACAGCCATTTAAAGATGCCTCAGTCATGTGGCACAACCTGTGGTCAGACCTGGGAGAACCTGAACAAGGAGAAGTGTTTGAGAATATGAAAGAAGCAAAGAGACAGTTTCACTATGCATGTAGGAAACTTAACAGGTGCAATGACCATAAGCGGAATGAAAGAATGGCAGATGCTGCAGCCAGTAATAGGAGCAGGGATCTGTGGCAGGATGTTAAAAAAGCTAATGGAGGCAGGACAAACCCTCCAAATATAGATGGAATTACAGGAAATAGACAAATAGCTGAGCAATTTAAAAAGAAATATTGTGAACTATATAACTATAACCCATCAGAGCTAGAAAACACGAGAAAAATACAGGATTTTATAGAACAGAATATTTCATCCAGTAAACTTGAGGACTACATTGTTACAGAGGAGGAAGTACTCAAAGCTATATCTGTGTTAAAAAGTGGCAAATCAGACGGTAATAAATATGTATTTTCAGATCATATCAGTAATAGCCCAAAACTGCTATTCACATGGATATCATTATTAATCACAACTGCCGGGAAACATGGACACATGCCGGATGACATGTTGTTAGCCACCATAAGTTCCATTCCAAAGGACAAATGTGGAAATCTGTGTTCTGGGGATAACTACAGGGGAATTGCGTTGAGCTCAGCCATCAGCAAAATTAATTACATTGTCATACTCACAAAGTATAAGGATCTATTAAAATCATCGGATATGCAATATGCTTTTAAGGACAGACATGGGACTACTATGTGTTCATTAGCAGTAAAGGAAGTAGTTAAATATTACTGGAGGAAAGGGAGTGATATCTATGCTTGTTTTGTTGATGCCAGCAAGGCGTTTGATAGGGTCAGACATGATATGCTTTTTCTATTGTTGATGGATAGAGGGATTCCCCCAATTGTTCTCAGAAGTCTCTTCGATGGATACAAGAGATCTAAGATGAGGACAGTATGGAATGGGTGTGCATCAGACACATTTGATATTGTTAATGGGATAAAACAAGGTAGTGTAATAAGCCCAATTCTCTTTACAGTTTATATGGATGAAAAGTGGCATTGGCTGTCACATTGGATCCTACTATTTTGGTGGTGTGGGATCAGCAGATGATCTGACACTGCTCTGTCCAACAGCATATGGGTTGCAGAAAATGATTCATATTTGTGAAGTATATGGAGAAATATATGGTGTAAAGTACAATCCCCAGAAAACTGTGGCAATGCATATGACACACCGGAGAGAAGCCTTTATGCCATGTATTACAGTATGTGGTGATGCTCTTGAATGGGTGGAAAAGGTAAAGCATTTGGGAAATATTTTAAGGCGGGATCTGAAAGAAACTGATGAAATCATTAAAAAGAGAGGTGATCTCTTTGGTCGTATTAACAACGTTGCTGTGACATTCCCTAATGCATACGATAGTGTAGTGCGGACAGTTTTCAACAGCAAATGTGCCCACCTCTATGGATGTGAAGCATGGGACCAGACAGACCCAAGTGTGGACAGAATTTATACTGCATGGAATAGGGGTGTACGGAGACTGTTTAAACTCCCCTATGACACACACACACGGTTTTTAGCAGATTTTAGTGGAAATTTGCACGTGAAAGAACAGGTTTTAAAAAGATGTTATAAAATGACTCACACAATGGCAAAGTCAGACAATAAGAGAATATCTTTTCTCACCAGGTATATGATAAATGATGCAAGGAGTATAACTGGAAAGAACCTGAGAGTAATTGCTAGTCAATACAATTTGGATTTTAATCATGTTAATAATGGACAATATGTATGTTTTAAAAGAATACTCGGTGATGATGATGTGCAGACTGTGGCAATGATACAAGAACTCCGTGAGATTATGCAAGGAAAATCTATCCTGGCAGGTTTCAATAGAACTGAGATCTCTGATATAATTGCGTCACTATGTAGTGACTGAAATATGGTGCTTTTAATGTATTATATATTTTCTTTTTAATATTAATATACTATACCAATGATGTATTGCATGAAAATGTTTTATATTATATTTGTATGAAATAAAATACTATGAATGAATACGAAATATAAAGAAACATTTTAACCAATCATATGCCTCATCCAGGTCACGTGGTCTAAATAGACACGCCCACCACAGTATGGTCCGCAAGAGCAGAACGGGATTTTCTGCACCATTAAATGAACTACCGCTTTCAAATCGATATGAATCTCTAACTCCGCCCTCCCTTAATCTGATTGGCCGTCATGGGGGGCAATCTGCTGGGGGTGAAAGGGGATCCCTCCAAAATGACGTCATCGGGTCAATGGCCGGATTCCCGGTGAGAAATTGCCTTAATGCTAGAGAGTACACAAATAAAATTAACTCAAACAGAAATTTAATTACTAACAAAAAGAAAACACATTCAAAACATAACGATACACACATTAAAATGAACAAGGATCTAATTATTGCAACAGCCAATGTTCAAAGTATTGGAAAAAAGACGGAACTGATAAATTTATACATTTATGAAAATAATGTTGACTTATTCTTTATAACTGAAACTTGGATAAATGAAATAAATGAACATATCATAAGAGGCGAGATTAAAAAGAATAACTGTGATATAGAACATGTACCACGTGCCCTAAGGTCTGGCGGAGGCCTGGCGATTATCTACAGACCTGAAATAGACATAAAGAAAATTGATCACATACATAAATTATCAACTATGGAAATGATGGAAATAAATATTAAGATCAAGAATAAAATAATTACTATTATTACAATATACAGACCTGAGCCTTCGGACAAGAATAAATATACTTACACCGAATTCTTTGAAGAATTTAGTGAACTACTATCTTATTATAGTACATATACACATGAAGTTTTGTTGGTAGGGGACTATAACTTTCATATGAACAAGCCAGAAAGGCCTAATGTTATAAAATTTAATGAGATCTTGGATTTATATAACTTACATAATCATATAAAAGAACCTACACACATTATGGGAAATACGCTGGATCTATTAATAACAGGCATATATAGTAATATTGTAAAGGAACATATAGTAGACGAAAAAATATCAGATCATAATATAATAAAACTCACTCTGAATCTTCAGACTAAAATAAACATCAAGAAAAGGGTATCATATAGAAATTACAAAAAAATGAATATAAATAATTTAAAAAGAGATATTGAAGAAATGTTTAATGAAAATCAAACCTATCAAGACACTGATCTCAATGACTTATTAGAGAAATACAACAAACTGACAATTATACTGGATAAACATGCTAATGAGGTTGAGAGAACCATAAATAATAGATAACCTGCTCCATGGTTATCTGATGATATATGGGCCAAAAAAAGAAAGAAAAGAAAACTTGAAAGGAAATGCAGTAAAACTAGTCTTACCCCAGATAAAATACAATTTAAGATACAGAAGAACAAATATAATAATATCATTAAAGACTCTAGAAACAATTATTACTCGGACATAATAAATTCAAATAAATCTGATCCAAAAAAATTATTTAAAATATTAAACAATTTATTACACACTTAACAGGACACTCCCTTCCCTAAACATAACGACAAAAAGGAATTAGCCTCAGAATTTAATAATTTTTTTCTGGAAAAAATTGCAAATCTTAGAGAAACTATGGACAAAAATGATAAAAACTCGGAACAATTAAATGAAGAAACTAAATTCAATACACAGTTGGAAAATTTTACATTGCTCAATGACTCTGAGGTTAAGAAAATAATTAAAGAATCTGCAAAGATGTCATGTGAGCTGGATCCCATCCCGACATGGCTTCTTAATGAATGTATGGGGAACTTATTGCCATTAATAAAGGCTATTATAAATAAGTCAATCGCATTGGGAAACATGCCTGATGATCTGAAAATGGCCATCATTAGACCATTAATTAAGAAAATAGGTCTTGAATTGATAAAGAAAAATTATAGACCAGTCTCTAATCTTGCCTATTTGTCAAAATTAATAGAAAGGGCTGTGGCTACACAATTTGTAGGTCATCTGGTAAGAAATGATATTCAAGGTCTATTTCATTCAGCATACAAGGAGTTCCATAGTACTGAAACCGCATTGCTCAAAGTTCAAAATGACATCTTAATAGATATTGATGATGGTAAAACGGTAATGCTGGTACTACTTGACCTATCAGCGGCTTTTGACACTATTGATCATGATATATTATTGAATAGATTGGAAAAAAAGATGTGGTATTAAAGGGACTGCCCTAAAATGGTTTAGATCGTACTTATCAAATAGAAAGCAATGTGTTACAATAGATGGTAAATATCTGAAAATATGAATATTAAATATGGCGTCCCACAGGGCTCAGTTTTGGGACCATTATTATTTACAGCATATATGGAGCCATTATCAGACATTATTGGTATCTATGGTCTCAAGCATCATATTTATGCTGATGACACGCAATTATACATCACCATCGATCCTAAATCTGATGAAACTAGAGATAAGGCTTGTAAAGAGATGGAAAATTGTATTATAAATGTGAAAAAATTCCTTATAGAGAATAAAATGAAGATAAATGATGAAAAGACAGAAATGCTTTTATGTGGTAAAAGCTGTGAATTTAGAAGAAACAATGTACCAAATGAAATTTTAGTAGGTGAAACCATAATCTCTAGATCGAATACTGTTAAGGACCTAGGGGTTATTCTAGATCAAGAACTATCTATGAAATCACAAATCAAAAAAATGTGTAAAAACGGTTTCTTTCACGTAAAAAACTTATCTCGCATAAGAAATTGTTTAGATGAAAAAACTGCTAACACTCTAGCTCATGCATTTATCACCTCTACCCTTGACTATGGAAATGCACTTCTAGCTGGCTTACCTGGGTGTGAACTAGCCAAACTGCAAAAATTACAGAATGCTGCAGCCAGGGTAGTGGGTAAACTTAAAAAGAGAGATCATATCACACAAAAACTTATGGAACTGCATTGGTTACCTGTTAAGGCTAGGATTGATTTCAAAATATCTTTATTGACATGGAAGGTGCAAAATGGCTTTGCCCCAAAATATCTTTCTCAGTTATTAGAATACAAACAGCTAGGTATGGGACTGCGATCTAATGACAAAAATGAATATGTAGTACCTATGACTAATATGAAATCATATGGAGACAGGGCTTTCATGGTATATGCGCCAAGGAATTGGAATGCCCTTCCCCTTGAAGTGAAAAACTGTAAAACTGTGGACACTTTCAAGAAGAAACTTAAGACATATCTATTTAGAAAGCACTATCTTGGTAAAGCGCTTTGAGCAGACCTAGTCTGATAAAGCGCTATACAAATTGTTATTATTATTATATTATTATTATTATTAAGGCAATAGTTCTAAAGCTTGTGTGATGCTGGGAGTTTGTTGAGTATGAAAATGTGGTATGATATTGCCGATCTGCCACTCCCAAAGGATTGTGAAAATTGCATTTGATATGCAAAATTGTACATATTTTAAAAATAGTATCCATATATTTATTTGTTGTTTCTGCTTTAGTGTGATATTGTGAAGGCAATCGTCCCAAAGGTCGGGTGATATTTTGATTTATTTGGTTCAAGATTGTCAAAGCAATAGTTCTTAAGCTTGTGTGATGCTGGGGGTTTGTTGAGTATGAAAATGTGGTATGATATTGCCGAGCTGCCTCTCCCAAAGGATTGTGATAATTGCATTTGATATGCAAATTTGTACATATTTTAAAAATAGTATCCATATATTTATTTGTTTCTGCTTTAGTGTGATATTGTGAAGGTAATCGTCCCAAAGGTTGGGTGATATTTTGTTTTATTTGGTTCAAGATTGTCAAGGCAATAGTTCTAAAGCTTGTGTGATGCTGGGAGTTTGTGGAGTATGAAAATGTGGTATGATATTGCCAAGCTGCCACTCCCAAAGGCCATTATAATTACCATTGTTTATCTTGAGGTTGTGTGGATAACTAATGGCATCATCAGTCGGCACTTTATGTGTTGGTTGTCCACATTGCACTGTCTTACCAATCATGAAGGGTTAGACATACTTGCTAGACATGCCTAGAACTTTAGAATGCGAGGTAATATGAGTAGGAGATATGGCCCTTTTCTCCTGATGAAATCAACATATTGCCTCATGGCCAAATATATCGAATATGGCACATTCTAAAAGTTGTAGCACTGTCTTTACAACCATAGATATAATACTAGTAAAGGGTTAGACATACTTGGTAGACATGCCTAGAACATAGCCAGTAGCATAGAATGCGAAGTAATATATATAAATAGGAACTGAAATGGAGAGATTAGTTTTGAAGATGAAAATGCCCAGCTAGAATTTAATTTTTTTCACAATTTATCAAATGAAAAAAATGTTCAATTTTGGAATTTTCAAAAGAATCTTTTGATCAATGAATGACTAAATGGTTGCTTTATAGCACAATGACACTGAGGTCATTCATTGCCAAACATTCTAAAACAAAAATATTGACTACAAACACAAATTGTTATATACAATATAACAACTTCAATGACACCAAAATATTCCTCTAATGAAAAAGATTCTTCTAATGATTTTTTTCCAAAACAGTTTGAGCTAAAAATTACCTATCATGACAAAATATCCTGCTAAAGCTCCTCATTATATCAAAATATGCAAAAGAAAAAAGTTAAACATGACAACACCTGTAAATCAAATGCTGGGATATTTTTTTTTATAAAAATGCAGGGATAAAGATTGATGAACACTTTAATACTCATGATGAATCGATAACGCTTGCTAACCAACTGCGCCATGGCCATGACCTCCTTCAAACATGTTTCGGCTATGCTGAGATTGAACTCATGATACAATTTCCAATATGAGCTGAGGCCCGTACCTGAAGGGTTAACCTGTTGTCCTTGCAAATCTGTAGCTAGGAAGGTTGTCATACCAGGACTTGCGAAATAACAATTCAGTGAGGCAGTACTATATCTGCTACAAATTGGTCTCATCACTAAATGACCGAAATAATGTTGAAATGATGTAAAACCCAAACAAACAAACAGACAAATTATTCTGCAAAAGGAAAACAAATTGAAATTTCCATTATCTATTATCCTAAGTTGGAAATGACTATTAAGATTCTAGTAATTGTTGTTCCATTGTTTCACCTAGTTGTATTTGTAAGAGTATGAGATGAATTAGTAAAAGTGTTAACTTTGTTTTATGAAAATATTGTTAATTTTACTACACAGAGTGGCTTTAAAAACAAGTGTTTAGATACGGTAAGAGTATTTTGTGATATTTTGAAGTCTGTGATCTTGGAAACAAAGGTTTTTTTTGGTATGAAATATGGGCCTTCATGTGTGGTTTGTTGCTGATGCCTCAAAACTGGCTCTTTCAAACATTTTTTGGGTAGATTGTACACATTGCAGTGCAGAGCAATTGCATTGTGGTTTCCTTTCCCCCTCAAAGATTAAATTCTACAAGCTTGAAACCCAATTTTTCCCACTCTACCATTTAAACATTTTTTTCTGCAGATATGAGAGTGTCAATTTATTTAATTTTTCTCAATATTTTGCTCCCCATCAAGTGGTCACACCAACGTTTTATTTGACTTTTCTCCGCCACCCGAATGAATATTTGTCCCTGAACAGTAAAGATGAACAGCAAACATGTGTCAATAATCTAAATTCAGCAAAAGAAAAACAAAAAATACAAATAGTTATGTAAAAAGTGAATGTGATAACTACACTGGAATGGTCATTACATTGCTTTTTGGAAAGAGGTCTGCCCTTCTGTGTGGAATTATTGCTCAGTGTTTGAATGGCTGATGAGTTGCATCTTTTTGATTTGCTGTTTTCGATATTCACCCCAATGTTATCTCTCTAACTAAAGAAAGGAAAGAATTGTACAAAATGCACACTGAATCCCTTACATTTTCCACAAACATAATGAAAAAAACCTGTTTAAATGAGCTTACACTGAGTATACTGTGATTATACTGTCACCTTACCGTTAAGACATTCATCGTCGGCTTCACCGTCTGACTCTGAACATGGAACATTTTGTTGCTATTCTTGTCTGACAGAGATAAAGCTAAATTGAGTATTTATATGTATTATGTACCACAAAGCCAGCTGACATCTGTTGTACCATGGAATATATATCTCATATGTGGTGGTACTTTTCCACAATGGAATATATCTTTCAGCACAACGAGGAAGTAATAAGGCAAGAACATGTGAGTGCAGTCTTCAGGGAGACAGATCTCTCAAGTTGGTTCTGGTGAAAGGATCTCAAGAGTCCAAAGGACGAATGAGATCCTTCCACCAGAACCAACGAGAGAGATCTGTCTCCCTGAACACTGCACGAACTCATGTTCTTGCCTTTATCTCATACTTATCCACTGCAGATAGATGGGGTTTGCAATCAACTTTATCCTCAAAGCAAAGCAGCGAAAACATGGTAATAAGTACAGAACTATATTGTGTGTGGCTCATTTAAGTTCTCAGCTCATTTACATAATGTAATCAATTTTATATTACTACATGCAGTGAACTAGGCCACCTATAAAGCACTATATGCAATGGGTGTAATTCTGTTTCAACTGCATGAACAGTCATCAGTTTCGAGATTCCCACAAAAGGTTGCAGTCTCTGTCAACAGGGGTCCCACCTGTTTGTGTTTCAAGGTCCCCATGACCCAAATCTGAAATGTCGTCTGCTCCAGGTCAAAACAAACCTGGACAGTCATCATGTCCATTTCAGAGAAATCAACACATGATTTGTTGAAGAACTGATTTGATTTGATTTGATTAAATCAAATTGAAGAACTGGCCTAAGACATGATTACATTTATTTTATAATTGACAAAAATTATGACATTTGTGCACAAACATATTTAATTAAGCATTTTATTCATTTCAAAATTATGTAAATATGAAAAGAATCTTTAAAAAAGATAAAAGGAAAGTAGTTCGGCAGAGGGGTGATCTGTGAAAGTAGTTCGGCAGAGGGGTGATCTGCAAAAAATATCTCATAGGTGCAGAACACTCTCTTGAGGGACCAAGTATGAGATAATAATAAAAAAAACACATTGGTTGGCCTCAGAGCAAATCAGGTCTACTGCATGCATAACCCAACATCTGCAAACTTGAACACAGAACAAAACACTTCATGTGGAACCAAACATTTTTTTCAGCTGATGACCAGTCACTGGTTTACTATCAGTTGCCATGTATTGGATGGCGACGTGCCATTTGGGTCATGTGTTCATCCAATGGATAATAGAATCCGGTATTGTGTTAAAATATACTCTAACCTGGCTGCAGCAGAAAGAAAAAAAAACAAGAAAGGATGCCTGAGGCGTTTAAACATGGTCTTAAATTATGTGCGAAAGTACCACATAGAAAATTCCTGTCCGTAACGCAAAACAGCTATTTATCACTCAGCCAATTTCAAGATATTCGTGACAGCAGAGGAATAGTCGATTACAGGTGCAATTTAGGACAGGTCTTTAAAAGGGGTGCCAAGCTGACTGTGATAATCAGGTTAACCAGAACTAGCAAATTCTATCAAATCGTTTCAGATATACCAACTATTTTGTTGAACGTGTATATTGCAGTGTGGTTATGTTATGACTTTTGACTATGGGTGTGCCGATGAAAGGAGATTAATATGATTCATAGGTATAAACAATTACGGCTTACTCCCATTTTACGCCGCTTGGCGCAGCGACACAGTATCACATATGTACCACGAGCAAACATAAACATCAGAATTACATGTGCGTTAAAGTGTTTGTCAATAGCTCTACAAGCGCACGAAGTTGGACATGATTGCTACATCTATAATTTTCAATCCAATATGGCAGCTACTGTATGTTCTAGGTGATGGATATTTCAATGCCTAGGGAGAGCCACAGCATTGAATATTTGACAACTCAGTGAAATCTATTGAATTCTTTATATAAGAAATGAGAAAAGGTTTCAGCATCCCCAAATATAGATACAATTGGTCTTCTGAAAATAAAACACTTTACCTATTAATAGCTACGAACTCCATCTATCAGTTTTAGATGAGAATATCAAAGACAATCGGAGGGGAAGAGCAGCCCAAGTGTGTTTAATGTCAAAGAGCTTTGATTGTAAATCACATTTAAATTGAATGTTTCGATTTTGATCATATAAAGAATCAAAGGTATAATACCCTTTCGTCTCTTATATTTTGTAAAGACCATGACACAACTTTTTGAATGTTCTAAAGCACAGGCTTTTTTTGATATCCGACTTTATCTGAGGAAACAACACATCCTGACCACATATTTAGCGATACTAAGGCATGTGAGTGCAGTGTTCAGGCTGACAGATTTCTCAAATCAGAGAGAACCGCATCAGCTTGCAGCCATTCTCTGTGCGGCTTTATTAACAGGTGCCGACAAGATCAGTAAGGACTCTTGGTCCCTTAAGGATAAGGATAAAATCCAATAAAAAGAAATATACCCTATTAAAATGGATATATCATTTTTATCTTGACATATTGAATGGTATTTGTATGGCTCTCCAAGAATCATATGAATCTGATGGGGGTTTAGACATAACTGTGAACCATATCTATAACAGTCCACGAGTCATCGATATCCACGTCAAAATATGAAACAGTCGGAAATATGTATAAAAACACACTTTCTGTGAGAGCTGGGGTTGCTTTTACAAGTTAAGAGACACTAAAGGGTCGGGGATTGACATGATTGCAATACATATATAGAATAGGATCTAAGCTATCAATGTCAATGTGGGAAGGAAATATGTCTTCCCGTACAAAGTCAAACATGTGTACAAAATACAAAAACCTGGACTTTATCAGTGTATAAGAGTTGTGGCACTGTCTTAACAAGTTATGAGAGACTTGTCTGGGTTAGATATTATTGCTAAACATGTCATAAACAGGCCAAAGGTAATCAATGTCACAGTGCTGCAATATTGACCATCCCCTTGGACACAGTGAAAATATGTCATATGGCACGTTCTAAGGGTTGCATGTGACACTGACACAGGTTATTAGACCTATGGCGAGTCAGACATGATTGCGAGCACAGGGGATCTGAAAAGCTAAGACAGTGCCAAAATTGGGTGATCAATGCAATATCAATTCTCCCTTCTGTCATATACAACTAAAGGGGTGAAAGCTGAAATCACAACCTTGGATGAGATCATTTTTAATCCATGTATAAAGTTATTAATTTTAATTTCATCACCTTGAAGTTCGGATAATTCTGTTCTGTGCCATCTTATCCTTAGGTTCAGAGTTTCAAATATTATCCCTGCCTTGTATTGGTTAATAATTCTGCCCAAATCAAGGATCACTATTAAATAAATAGAAAAGCCTGTTGAGGGCACAGGGAATCTGAAAAGCTATGATAGTGTTGAAATTGTGTGATCAATGTCAATTCCCCCTTTACTTATATACAACTAAAGGGATGAAAGCTGAAATCACACTCTTGGATGAGATAATTTTCATTCCATGTATAAAGTTATTAATTTTACATTTATGACCTTGAGGTGTGGATATTTCTAATCTGTATCATCCATTCTTTAAATTCAGTGTTTCAAAACTTAACCTAGCCTTACCTTAAGTAATATTTCTGCCCAAATCTGAGATCCCTTGTACAAAAATCAGAAAAGCTTGTGATCCAATAGAGGGAATGGTGGAAATCAATAGTGTCCCATATGATACTTTTATCCTGTGCTCAGTGGGGCGTGACAATGCCTTGTAGCTCTTTGCAAATAGTATGAGCTATTAAACAATAGGGGGCATAAAATTTGTATGTTTCTTAGGGAATGATATTATTTCCAGGGTGTTCCACCACCCAACCACCGGTCTTTTCTTATTTCTCTTGGAACACAATTTTCAGCTTCATCAAACAAATATTTTTGAAAGCCATAAGGTAAAGTTTTCACTTTTTAAAAATGATTTGGTATCTTATCATTGAATGGATGATATCCTTTAAATTTTAGGATGTACATAAGTATTTTTAATCTGATTTGATACATCAGATTGACATAAATGTGGTGCAAGAGCTTTCATGCCCTTAGTTTATATATATAGTAATGCTATATATAGACACATGGCCGAGATCAAACCTATTTTTATCATTTGGTTTGCAGACAGCTCATGGTTGAGGGAATTATAGAAATGAAAAGTGTCCTACAGAATACTATTTTAATCCTGTACTTAGTAGGGTGTGACAATGCCTTGTAGTTCATTGCAAATATTATGAGCAAATAAACACCAGGGGGTGCAAAATTTGTAGATTTCCTAGAGAATAATATTATTTACAGGGTGTTCCACCACCCAACCACCGGTCTTTTCTCATTTCTCTTGGAACACAAATTTCTACTCCATGAAATAAATATTTCAAGGAAGAATAAGGTAAAGGTTATAGTTTCTAAGAATGCTTTGCTATCCAAGCATTGTATGGATAATATCCTTTAAATTTTAGGATGTATCTAACTATTTTAAATCTAATTTGATACATCAGATTGACAGAAATGAGGTGCAACAGTTTTCATGCCCTTGGTTTATATATATAGTAATACTATATTTAGACACATGGCTGAGATCAAATCTATTCTAATCATTTGTTTTCCAAACAGCTCATGATTGCGAGGCTACGGGCAATGGCAGAGTTGGTTAGAGCGCCTTATTGGCACCAGTTCTTCTGTGGTGATCCAAAAGTTGTGGTTTCGATCCCCGGCCATGCCGAGGTTGAAATCATGATACAATGAGCTGAGGCCCGTACCTTAAGGTTTAACCCATTGTCCATGTAAATATGTGACCGGGTGGGTTGTCATGTCAAGGACCTGCGACATGACAATTCAGTGAGGCAGCACTACATCTGCTACAAATTGGTCCCATCGCTAAATGACCGAAATAATATTAAATGATGTAAAACCCAAACAAACAAACAAACAGACAAATTATTCTGCAAAAGGAAAACAGATTGAAATCCCCATTATTATTTTCCAAAAGATGGAGATGACTTGTAAGATTATAATAATTGTTGTTTCATTGTTTAACCTAGTTGTATTTGTAAGAGTAAGCCTTAAAGGTATTAAGCACCAATCCTGTTTTCTTGGTTTTGCAACAGTATATATACATATGAACACCATGACTTATTAAAGTCGGACATCGAGCAACAAGGAAAGTTGCTACAAGACATAGAAGTTGCACAGTCTGTATAAGATTTTCTCAGCCCATGGTTGCACGTGACGGGTAAACATCGGTAGCGTGAACTTTATTTGACCTCAATTGAGGCTCAAAGTAGGGTAGCACTGAAGTCATTTTGGTACTATTCAAAATACAATACATTTCAGGACGTCATAAGCATATTGCCATGCTCTTATGACATCATTTTACCTTTCAGTGCCTCTATGATGACACTCAACATAAAAAGACGCCAAGAAAGGAGTGTGCTTTCATTAGGGGTCTATATATTAGGTTCATGTTCAAATAGGTTTTGCAGACAATGATGGGGATGCATTTTTCAAAAGGTTTATAGACATGAAAGACAATTACATTTATCACCAATATGTGAATTTTAAACGTTTTTTTCAAAATCGGTGCTTAATTTCTTTCAGGTTTAACCCATTGTCCATGTAAATATGTGACCGGGCGGGTTGTCATGTCAAGGACATGCGACATGACAATTCAGTGAAGCAGCACTATATCTGCTACAAGAAGGTCTCATCACGAAATGACTGAAATAATGTTGGAAATAATCTAAAACCCTAAACAAACAAACAAATGGTACTTGCATGGATAAAAGATGTTGCTTGATCAAAGATGTTACTTGTATGGATAAATACTTAATCAAAGATGTTACATGTATGGTTAAAAGATGTTACTTGATCAAATATATTACTTGTATGGAAATTGCCAAAGCTGTTACTGATGTTAATTGAAACTGTATATTAAGCAATTTATTATATTATATGAAGTGAAAGTGTGGTTATGCCGGTGTCACACTGACTGAGTATTGCCACTGAATGCCACAGAACTAAAAAAAAAGAATCAAATTTTAAGTGGTGATTTACTGATGGGGTTTGAGAATATACCAATGGGATGGATGTTTTTTGGTTGAGTGAGAGGGCAGCGCTGTCTTGACATTGCACCAACCTGGCGCTGACGAGTTTAACGCAGTTGAGTCATCCCATAAAAGTTTGTGTTAACCTTGGTCAGAACGATCAGGGAACGAGCTGACGGAGTCTATGAAATCACCACTGCATTTTATAAAATGAACTATTACAAACTTGCAACTTCTCTTGTTCATTCCTTGCTCCCTGCCACAGCGTAAAAGAAGCTGACATTTATATATCGCTGATTCCAGACAAGGTCTGCTCATAGCGGTTGATGGTAAATGTCCGGGATTCGAACCGGGAAACCCTGGATCTCAAGGTGTATACTCTACCAATTGAGATATTTTGGCCATTCGTCCATCAGGTCGGAAAGCATCTCCAATTTTCAACAAAGTCTCGGGAACGTCCTTGAATCGAACTGGGAACAACCTGGACGCATGAGTGACAATGGGCTTGTTGCATTTGGCACGTGATGCGCGTTGATGCGCGTTGTGTCAGTCAGAGAAATGTCTGACACCTCGTATCTTTGGAGGGCTTTTGAGGTCAAAAAGTTTGAATAGGAATGTTTGCATGTACATACTACATGACATCAAACTTGAATTTAAATCATAAACCCCTATTGTTTAAAAGTTATAAAAATGACACTTCACTGAATTTGGCGGGAATCAGCTTTGGTAAAATGGCGGGTCCAGAAATGTATGTTGAAGGGGGTTCTACATTTAAACAAATTACACATTTATATCATATGGTCTATCTTCTTATTTACATGATTTTCTATAGGATTTTTGAACACAAATGTGCAAGAAACATTAAACACGGTATCAGGACACTCCGCACCCTGCCACACCGCACCCCTCATCCCACACCCAAAACTACAATGCACCCGAGACTGTTTTAATTCATTTTGGAAACGTAATATTTGGCAAGATTTTGCAATGACCATCACATGTACGGATGTTGCTCCGCCATTTTAAAAGTCGCAGAGGAAATGTCATAACAAATGTGAGGCAAACGTGATCAATGCCAAGAAGACAAAACCTTGAGAAAACTTACTAAAAGTGTATGAAAGATCAAACAAAACTTTTCATCTTGTTTATTTGTGTCAAGAATGGATCCCCCTCAGCATTACTTCCCGCCATTTTGAAGTTAGCGTTCCAGCTCACGAGATTTCAAAAAGCAAGAAATGGCGACTTAAGTTTTGGTTACTTGTAAATAAAAGACATTTTAACAATGTTTTAGCATCATTAAATGTTAATATATGGCGGTGGATGATACATAATGATAACTGCAGGTCAGTCAGGGTACAGTCTGTGTTGGGTGCAGATTGTCTCGGGTGCGGTTTAACTCGGGTGCGGTTGTGTGAAGGGTGCGGAGTGTCTGGAAAGCTTAAATACTAGTACAGGTACGGGTAGTAGGAAAAATCAGGAAATTTGACCACATTTCAGGAAAATTACAGGAACTGCACTGGCTTCCTGTTCACGCGAGAATTGATTTTAAAATTCTTCTATTAACCTGGAAAGCCCTTAATGGTAAGGCTCCGCCTTACTTGCGGGATCTACTCCTGATTAAAGAAGGTGAACGCTGTCTAAGATCCAATGATGGCACCCACCTACAAGTACCTAAAACCAGGCTAAGAACAGTAGGTGACAGGGCCTTCTCATCTGTAGGTCCACGACTATGGAATTCCTTGCCTACTAATATTAGGACAAGTACTTCAGTCTCCTCGTTTAAGAATAGGCTGAAAACTCATCTCTTCAGGATGCATGTCCTGAGCTCAGCGCTATGAACAGACTTGTCTGGTATCAGCGCTATACAAATTTTATTATTATTATTATTACAGAAAAAGGCTGATAAAACCCTGGACCTGCTATTGATGCCTTTCACGCAATGTCCTTGTGTGACGTCACACTCAAACAGGCCATTCGGTGTTGAATGCGCCAAGTAGCAAACGCGTCACGTGCCGAATGCAACAAGCCGTGACAATGCCAACATGCTGATAGCGAGTTGCAAACGTTTGGCCAAAACGTTGCAAAATTTTAAACATCGCTAGATTTTTGGCAGTCTAACATTGGTCAACTTCATCCAATGTGGCTTAGTTTCCCCATACGAGGTCAGAAATGTAATTAACAAGCTCATCGTATGGCCAAGATTTAACCAGCCATGTTTAGACATATTGGCCCAACCAAACATGGCTGGATACAAAATCTTCTTTTTCAGTGGGATTCTTTGATAGTCGCTCTATTTATTTGGTCAAAGGTTTTCAACATGAACAAAACTTTGAACGAAAATCACTGAGTTTAAAGCTGTGTTTCCATATATGCAGTGCGTAATGCAGTCCGTGATGCAGCGCGTCAAGCAGAGCGTCATGTGGTGTTCACATGTGTGCGTCAGTTTTGTGATGTTTTCATAGCCAAACTTCCAATTTGGCGCCAAAATTAGACTTGCAACCTATGGGAAACCTATGCGTCACCCTATGCGTCAGATTTTCATTTGCTACCCTATGCGAAAGGCTATGCGTCAATTTGCTTACGGACATCATTACGGACGGCAATACGCATACATGGAAACACCTGCATTGTTCAGTATGGTGTGCGAAAAAAATTGACGCACTCCATGACGCACTCCATGACGCACTGCATGATGTACTGCACATATGGAAACATAGCCTAAAGACCCGAAATGCCATTGTTCCCCATTGTTCTGACTTGATGACGTCATTTGTAACATTCTGAAGGGCTGCAACCTGTTACAATGTTATCATAATAATGACGTCAGACTGACTGGATCATGCACTTCACTAAGCAAATTTAGTCACCATGGTTAAAAATTGTATAAATTTAATATGTGGATACACTACTCCAGACAAAAATTGGTTAGTCCAGCCACTAAACAAAATTTAGATAGCCTCGTCTCTTAGGGGTTAAGAACAAAGCTTTGCACTGAGGTTGATAAAACGTACACACTATAATTTATAAACAATAGAAAAGACCGCCACAGGAAGTACCACAGTGACGTCTTTTGGTCCTAGATATGTGGTTATGGCAGGTGAACCCGATTAACAAAGAGGTTTTGTTGGCCATTTATTGATTTGGTTAATGGTGGCATTTATTCAGGTAAACATGTGCTCTTCTCACACGACATGACCAAACACAAAGTCAACGGGAAATTATTCACCCTTGCAGACCTTTTGTCAGTTCCTGAATACCTATACCCAAAGACATCGTCAAAAAGGACTTGAAATCCACTGTTTCCAGAAACATCACGCACTGCCCATCCAATTTAAGTCCCGACTCTGTAAGAACTCGACTTCCGGCGACTAACAATCAAAGAATTATGTACGGTTTAAATCAACTTAAGATGTCAGCCCTGTTTGAAAATATTTCTTTGTTTTTTCTTGATCTCAGCATCGTTTTGCCATTGTTTACGAGTTTGCGCAATCGGGTGAAAGTGGGTCAGTCTAATTATAGGAGTGACAGCAACAATCAGAAACTCCTCAGCACAGTGGTGCTTGTGACGTCATATGAAGTTTCTCCCTTGGTGTTTCCATGACGTCATCACTTGGACTCTTCTAAACGCCATTTCACGTTGTCAAGTTTGATATCGGCTAAAAAACTGAGGAAAAAACGCTACAGATTACCCCCAGATATGCATTTACAGACATTATGACTAGGAAAGACGATGACATTGGTCATAACTGCAACAGTCAATCGCCGGAAGTCAAGTTTAATTAGTGGGGAAACTTCAATATGATGGGCAGTGCGTGGTGTTTCGAGAAACAGTGGATTTCAAGTCCATTTTGCCGATGTCTTTGGGTATAATGACATCTTTAGCTATGTCTTTGGCTATTTCATTGGTTCACATTTATAGGGAGTGTCTTTCTGAAATAAAGTGGCAGGCAAAGTAGGGATATGTGTTCAATATGGGAAAGTCCTTTCACTTGATATTTTTCATTGCTTTATGTTGGATGAATCTCAGTCACATTTTGGTCGCACGTTTGGCCGATTTTTTTCTGCATAAATTAAACACAATATTGGATAAGTGTTGTGTTAGAGTCAAGTTGCATTCACAGGTATTCTGTTTGAGGCAAAATTAATTGTGCTTGCGGAACCAAGCTGTGGCAGCCCTGAAACCAAGTTTGCAGAAAGTGGAATGAAACTTAATTTATAAATCTTTAAAGCCTCTTATATGAAATTTACCTTGTTGTTTACACAATTTATCAATGGCAACCAAAAACAAACTCAAATGACAGAGTTTACTGTTGTATTTCATGAAAAATCAAAGAAAGCTGCCACTCATACATAGAGAGGGGTACCATTAGAATAGACTTTAACATGCTAACCCCAGCTAAATTAGATAATCTCTAAGGAAGGTGCTTTCCTTTATGCAAATATTCATGATTAAGAGCAAAGACTGTAAATCTACTCTTATTTTACCAAATTCCTCTGATTTAAATGACAATTTTGGACAGATAATTCATTTTTGATGAGAATATAAACAGTCTGTTTTGGACTAAAGGAAATTGGACATAAACCCTATATATTTATAACATAGGTCATTGAAAAGATATGTCAAAGACGTTGTAGTTTCTGATAGATAGGGAAAATATTCAGCTTAATACTGATGTATATCTTCAATTAATTGATCAATTAATTGATTGTTTACATTTAATTTGGGCTCTTCAACAAGTATTGTGTATTTTATTAGTTTTAAGTTCAGTATCCAACCAGTTCAATTTGCGGGAATTTGTACCACATATAGGTAAAACACAAAAACAGGTCTAATTAATGGTTATGTAAGAAAATGTTGGAAAAACATGATTTCAATTAAGGGAAGCAAACTCTGGTTGCTTAATTTGTAAGGTATTAATTAAATGTGGATTGTGATGATTAGTTTGTGAGTGGTTCTGTCAGGCCTGACATGAGAGAACTTAATGATGTTATTTCCGGTCAATCACCTGTTTCGACATGTACATTAGAACGTATCGGAGTATGCTTTATATATTATAAGATAAACGTGGCACAACATCTGCAGTGATGGGTAGGAATTTTTTATCATTATCTCCGTCAACTTTGATCTTCTCATCTAAAATTACTGATAGGAGTTCTTAGCATGGAGTAGGAAAGATGATGTATTTTAAGGAGACTAATCCTATCTTATTCCATTAGGCTCAGAACCATTTTTTTTATCTTATAGCTATCATAGCTATCACTGAGTTGTCTGTTATTTTGAATAACATGACCAATATCAACCGATGGAAATCCAGATAACAGGTTTAATATATGTAATATGCATTATGATTGGCCGAAATTATCATCTTCTCATGTATGATCTGGGAAAGGATTGAATTGATTTAAATTTGCAGGCATTTACCACAAAATGTTCACAAACATTACAAAGAAGCAATGGTCAGCACAGCTCTGAGGCCATATGCCTATGTTTAATTAATAGAGAAAATGTAAATGCAATGAATGAATAATTTACATTTACAAACATACATGTACATGTTTTATGTCGGTTGGTTATATGATCTTGCCTGTCAATTATCACTTGAGGTCATTTGAGTCTCATAATGATTGTAGGTCATTTACAATTTGATTCATATTATTTCCCATTCTTATTCACTCACTCTAAACATTGCACTAAAAAATCCTATTGTGTCGATATGCCAACAGATATTAGATTATCTGGTTTCTGCGTTGGATTAAAAAAACCTACTTCATAGGAGATGCCATTGATGTTAAAAGTTCTATTGGTGTGAAAAGGTCTTGTTGCATACAGAGTGATGCACAGAACAAGAAGATTAAAGCAGTGTTAAATTTGCTCAATCGACTAGCATGGCGTGCAACCAAAATCGGGACAGAACGGTATGGATTTCAGAGCAATGCACTGCAGGTTATGAGAAGAAGTAAAATGCTACCTCATTGAAGATTATATTCAAGATTAAAAAGATTCAAGATATGTTGGTGCTTTTTACTGTTTAATTTTAGTTTTGGCAATCTTGATAAGTTGAGTTTATTATCTAGTTGATAGATGGATTTACCTGTATCAAGTCTAACATTTTGGTAATATTTTAAAAATCCAAAAAGGATAAAAATTACAAAAAGTGACAAATTAATAAAATATATATCCAAAAGAGAAGATAAAAACACAAAAATCGCAAAAAGATCCAAGCAAGCAGCCTCCGATCAAGCCCCCACCTGATTTCCCGGGAGACAGTGACGTGTTTCTTATTTTTATTTATCAAATTAGGTTTAAGCTGGAAAAATTTCCTTATGGCTCATTCACAAATGCACACCCACACACACACGCACGCACGCACACACACACACACACCACACATGCACACACACCACACATACACACACTCACACACACACACGTACGCATACACACACACGCATACACACACTCACACACACACGTACGCATACACACACCACACATGCACACACTCACGCGCACACACACACGCACACACACACACAAGGCTGTCTTATGGTTGGCCCCAGTGCACAGTAAAGTATCTGTAAGCCCTGTATCATATCATTATATTCAAATCCTACACATATACTAGACGTGCCTTTCCTCAGAGTAACCACATTAAAATAAATCTCTAAATATAGTTTAATTCACGAAGACAAAATACATACATAATGGAAATAGAAGAAATCTTTAACAATAATTCCGTTCATAGCTTCCTGCAGGAGCATCCTGGAGTGGCCATACCGTACCTTACCATGATGGCAGTGGGTGCAGTTCTGGGTACTTGTGGAAATATAATGGTTATTACAGCCGTGTGGATGCATAAGGTGAGAGTTCATTCCAAAGTTAAAATATATTATTTAGGTTAGACTAAAAGTTTAAAAGCTTGTTTATTTCATTGTTAACAATATCCTATTTTTTTATATTGTTAATCAAAGGTTTGGGATTTATTTTAATTATCCTGAACCTTACTCTTGTTTGCTCCTAGTGAGAGATTGGATATGAAAATTATGTATTTGATCAGTTTTTTTTCAAGTATAAAATTATCGGCGATTATTCATGTTTCAAGTTATTTTGCCTATCTATTGAATTTATTCATTTCAATTTTAAAATTCAGATTGGCTTCAAACCAAGACGATAATGTTGTCATTTTAATATTTTGTTCACACAATTATTAAAAGAAATTTTTTTTAGTTTTTTTTCAGAAGAATCTATTAAAGTTTACCCTTTGGAACTTTTTTACCAGTGGTTAGGCACGCATGAATGAAATATTTACCCTGAATCGAACCCAGGCAACTTGCATAGGATGAAAACATCTTATTAAGACTTTCCACCGCCATATTAGGGACTTCATGATCTTAAATCTATTACATTTACTTTGGGGAAAATAAACAAATCATGTTCACAAGGGCTCCTAACTCAATAACAAATTTATGGCATAGATTTTGTTCGCTTTGGGTTTTTTTGTCACTTTCAACATTATTTCGGTTATTTCATGACGAGACCTAATTGTAGCAGATATAGTGCTGCCTCACTTGACATGTCAATGCAGGTCTTTAACATGACAACCCACCCAGTCACAGATTAACAAGAACAACAGGTTAACCCTTTTGGCACAGGCCTCAACTGATAAGAAATTGTAGCATGAATGTCATATCACAGGTTCTTCACATGACAATCCACCCGGTGGGAATCAAACCCACGACCTCTGGATCGTGGCAGAACTGGTGCTCGTAAACTCACGCTTTAGTGAATTATGACACAACCAGTGGTCTTTATTAATACAGGATTGTATCATCGTGTATTGATAGAACATTTCTAAATAGCTCAAAGGGAGGCATGTTTTTTCACATCTGACTTTAGAAGTGAAATACTGCATGACCTGACCTGACCTGAATAAAATATATTTTTTATTTTATATATTTTTTTAGCATTTGTCCACAGTTGGCAACCTGTTTATAGTGAATTTGGCCATAGCTGACTTGTGTGTGACTGTCATCGTCGACCCATTCAGCATCCTGAGTAAGTATGCCATTCAGCATTCTTTGTCAGTTTGCCATTCAACATTCTGAGTGAGTATACCATTCAGCTTTCTGAGTGAGTTTGCCATTAAGCATTCTGAGTGAGTTTGTAATTCAGGATTCTGGGTGAGTTTGTCATTCAGTATGCTGAGTGAGTTTGCTATTCAGCTTTCTGAGTGAGTTTGCCATTCAGGATCCTGAGTGAGTTTGTCATTCAATATTCTGAGTGAGTTTGCCATTCAGCATTGTGGGTGAGTATGCCATTCAGCATTGTGGGTGAGTATGCCATTCAGCTTTCTGTGTGAGTTTGCCATTCAGGATCCTGAGTGAGTTTGTCATTCAGTATTCTGAGTGAGTTTGCCATTCAGCATTGTGGGTGAGTTTGTCATTCAGTATTCTGAGTGGGTTTGCCATTCAGCATTCAGAGTGAATTTGCCATTCAGCATACTGAGTGAGTTTGTCATTCAGTATTCTGAGTGAGTTTGTCATTCAGTATTCTGAGTGAGTTTGCCATTCAGCATTCAGAGTGAGTTTGCCATTCAGCATTCTTAGTGAGTTTGTCATTCAGTATTCTGAGTGAGTTTGCCATTCAGCATTCAGAGTGAGTTTGTCATTCAGTATTCTGAGTGAGTTTGCCATTCAGCATTGTGGGTGAGTTTGTCATTCAGGATTCTGAGTGAGTTTGCCATTCAGCATTCTGAGTGAGTTTGTCACTCAGTATTCTGAGTGAGTTTGCCATTCAGCATTCTGAGTGAGTTTGCCATTCAGCATTCAGAGTGAGTTTGTCATTCAGTATTCTGAGTGAGTTTGTCATTCAGCATTGTGGGTGAGTTTGTCATTCAGCATTCAGAGTGAGTTTGCCATTCAGCATTCTTAGTGAGTTTGTCATTCAGTATTCTGAGTGAGTTTGCCATTCAGCATTCAGAGTGAGTTTGTCATTCAGTATTCTGAGTGAGTTTGCCATTCAGCATTGTGGGTGAGTTTGTCATTCAGGATTCTGAGTGAGTTTGTCACTAAGTATTCTGAGTGAGTTTGCCACTAAGTATTCTGAGTGAGTTTGCCATTCAGCATTCTGAGTGAGTTTGCCATTCAGCATTCAGAGTGAGTTTGTCATTCAGTATTCTGAGTGAGTTTGCCATTCAGCATTCAGAGTGAGTTTGCCATTCAGCATTCTGAGTGAGTTTGCCATTCAGCATTCAGAGTGAGTTTGTCATTCAGTATTCTGAGTGAGTTTGCCATTCAGCATTGTGGGTGAGTTTGTCATTCAGGATTCTGAGTGAGTTTGCCATTCAGCATTCTGAGTGAGTTTGCCATTCAGCATTCTGAGTGAGTTTGCCATTCAGCATTCTGAGTGAGTTTGCCATTCAGCATTCAGAGTGAGTTTGTCATTCAGTATTCTGAGTGAGTTTGCCATTGAGCATTGTGGGTGAGTTTGTCATTCAGCATTCTGAGTGAGTTTGCCATTCAGCATTCTGAGTGAGTTTGTCACTCAGTATTCTGAGTGAGTTTGCCATTCAGCATTCTGAGTTAGTTTGCCATTCAGCATTCTGAGTGAGTTTGCCATTCAGCATTCTGAGTGAGTTGTCCATTCAGCATTCTGAGTGAGTATGTTATTCAGCATTCTGAGTGAGTATGCCATTCAGCATTCTGAGTGAGTATGCCATTCAGCATTCTGAGTGAGTTTGCCATTCAGCATTCTGAGTGAGTTTGCCATTCAGCATTCTGAGTGAGTTTGCCATTCAGCATTCAGAGTGAGTTTGTCATTCAGCATTCTGAGTCAGTTTGCCTTTCAGCATTCTGAGTGAGTAAGCCATTAAGCATTCTGAGTGAGTATGCCATTAAGCATTCTGAGTGAGTATGTAATTCAGCATTCCGAGTGAGTATGTAATTCAGCATTCTGAGTGAGCAAGCCATTAAGCATTCTGAGTGAGTATGCCATTCAGTATTCTGAGTGAGTATGCCATTCAGTATTCTGAGTGAGTATGCCATTCAGTATTCTGAGTGAGTATGTAATTCAGCATTCTGAGTGAGTAAGCCATTAAGCATTCTGAGTGAGTATGCCATTCAGTATTCTGAGTGAGTATGCCATTCAGTATTCTGAGTGAGTATGCCATTCAGTATTCTGAGTGAGTATGTAATTCAGCATTCTGAGTGAGTAAACCATTAAGCATTCTGAGTGAGTTTGCCATTCAGTATTCTGAGTGAGTATACCATTCAGTATTCTGAGTGAGTATGTAATTCAGCATTCTGAGTGAGTATGCCTTTCAGCATTCTGAGTGAGTTTGCCATTAAGCATTCTGAGTGGTGAGTAAGCCATTCAGCATTCTGAGTGAGTTTGCCAATATGCATTCTGAGTGAGTATGTAATTCAGCATTCTGAGTGAGTTTGCCATTAAGCATTCTGAGTGAGTATGCCATTCAGTATTCTGAGTGAGTATGCCATTCAGTATTCTGAGTGAGTATGCCATTCAGCATTCTGTGTGAGTTGGCCATTCAGCATTCTTAGTCAGTATGCCATTCAACATCCTGAGTGAGTATGCCATTCAGTATTCTGAGTGAGTATGCCATTCAGTATTCTGAGTGAGTATGCCATTCAGCATTCTGAGTGAGTTTGCCATTCAGCATCCTGAGTGAGTTTGCCATTCAACATCCTGAGTGAGTATGCCATTCAACATCCTGAGTGAGTTTGCCATTAAGCATTCTGAGTGAGTATGTAATTCATCATTCCGAGTGAGTATGTCATTAAGCATTCTGAGTGAGTAAGCCATTAAGCATTCTGAGTGAGTAAGCCATTAAGCATTCTGAGTGAGTTTGCCATTAAGCATTCTGAGTTAGTATGTAATTCAGCATTCTGAGTGAGTTTGCCATTAAGCATTCTGAGTGAGTATGCCATTCAGTATTCTGAGTGAGTATGCCATTCAGTATTCTGAGTGAGTATGCCATTCAGCATTCTGAGTGAGTTTGCCATTCAGCATTCTTTGTCAGTATGCCATTCAACATCCTGAGTGAGTTTGCCATTCAGCATTCTGAGTGAGTTTGCCTTTCAGCATTCTGAGTGAGTATGCCATTCAGCATTCTGAGTGGGTTTGCCATTCAGCATTCTTTGTCAGTTTGCCATTCAACATCCTGAGTGAGTTTGCCATTCAGCATTCTGAGTGGGTTTGCCATTCAGCATTCTGAGTGGGTTTGCCATTCAGCATTCTTTGTCAGTATGCCATTCAGCATTCTGAGTGAGTATGTCATTCAGTATTCTGAGTGAGTTTGTCATTCAGCATTCTGAGTGAGTTTGCCACTCAGTGGGTCCTTCCCCTACCAGCACAGTGATTGGTCTGTCCCTTATCCGGCTATATTAGATGACAGATGGTGGGTTTGACTCCTAATTTAACTAGTCTCACCGGTCACATTGGTTTTGGAGTCGATCTGATAGCCATTGTTGCTGAAAGGGTCTTTAAAGCATCATTTCACAATCTCCATATCATTTGGCAAAAGTTATTACAAAATCCATCCACATGTAATTCGCATTTAACGCAAGGTTAAATACTGATGATTAGTCTCGTTATTTTATAACTCCAAAGCTGTTTATTGTTGATTAGTTTCTCAAATGAATTTTGATATAATTCCCGGTTATAAAGTATAATTAATGAATCAACAATTGCCAGCTTTCACTTTGAGCCTGTTATCAAGTTATCTTAATTAAAGACGATGTATTGGGAATTACCCAGAATATTTGTCAAAAGGGTTATTTGTCTTATTAGTTTCATTATCGTTAATTTAATTAGGTGATATCAATGACATTATTCCAAAGATTAAACAAAACATCGGAAAATGTAAACCTTCATTTGGGATATATTTAGAACAAATCATTCTTCCCAAAACAATACCTTTACAAATATATTTTTTCTAATTAAAAGTTGTTGTGTATTTTGTTGAGAGTAGGAGTTCGCTTTCACCAAAGATATGTCACATGGCAATCTCAGTTACTAACAAATCAATACTCTAACATTATATTCAAATAATGTTGACTCAAATGTATGTCATAGAATAAAAACATCTAATCCTCTTGGTTTTGTTCAGAGCAAATATGCTGACTTGTATGGCATGACATGTTATTCCATTAAAAGAAAATAACATTAAGAGAAAAAAATAGTATGGAATCAGCGTGGGTTGAAGGGGTTGAATAAAGCAGAGCGAGGGTTGAATAAAGCAGAGCGAGGGTTGAATAAAGCAGAGCGAGGGTTGTATAAAGCAGAGCGAGGGTTGAATAAAGCAGAGCGAGGGTTGAATAAAGCAGAGCGTGGGATGAATAAAGCAGAGCGAGGGTTGAATAAAGCAGAGCGAGGGTTGAATAAAGCAGAGCGTGGGTTGAATAAAGCAGAGCGAGGGTTGAATAAAGCAGAGCGAGGGTTGAATAAAGCAGAGCGAGGGTTGAATAAAGCAGAGCGAGGGTTGAATAAAGCAGAGCGAGGGTTGAATAAAGCAGAGCGAGGGTTGAATAAAGCAGAGCGTGGGTTGAATAAAGCAGAGCGAGGGTTGAATAAAGCAGAGCGAGGGTTGAATAAAGCAGAGCGTGGGTTGAATAAAGCAGAGCGAGGGTTGAATAAAGCAGAGCGAGGGTTGAATAAAGCAGAGCGAGGGTTGAATAAAGCAGAGCGAGGGTTGAATAAAGCAGAGCGAGGGTTGAATAAAGCAGAGCGTGGGATGAATAAAGCAGAGCGAGGGTTGAATAAAGCAGAGCGTGGGTTGAATAAAGCAGAGCGAGGGTTGAATAAAGCAGAGCGAGGGTTGAATAAAGCAGAGCGAGGGTTGAATAAAGCAGAGCGAGGGTTGAATAAAGCAGAGCGTGGGATGAATAAAGCAGAGCGAGGGTTGAATAAAGCAGAGCGAGGGTTGAATAAAGCAGAGCGAGGGTTGAATAAAGCAGAGCATGGAACCAATTCACATGAATCATGTCACGGTCCAAAATCACGGGGATTGCTGGAGCCAAGCTTTTAACCCTCTGATATGTATGTAATACACACTGATAGTAATATAATGATATGTAATGGTCTTGTTTGGCTGACTGATATGTAATGGTCTTGTCTGGTTGACTGATATGTAATGGTCTTGTCTGGTTGACTGATATGTAATGGTCGTTTGGCTGACTGATATGTAATGGTCTTGTTTGGCTGACTGATATGCAATGGTCTTGTTTGGCTGACTGATATGTAATGGTCGTTTGGCTGACTGATATGAAATGGTCTTGTTTGGCTGACTAACCTTATACTATTATGTTTAACTAACACGTTTGACTAACATGTAATAGTTATGTATGATTGACTAACACATATTGATCATGTATGGCTGATTCACACGTATTGATCTTGTATGACTGACTCACATGTAATGATCTTGTATGACTGACTCACACGTAATGATCTTGTATGACTGACTCACACGTAGTTATCTTGTATACCAAACTAACACGTAATAGTTGTGTATGACTGACTCACATGTAATGATCTTGTATGACTGACTCACATGTAATGATCTTGTATGACTGACTCACATGTAATGATCTTGTACGACTGACTCACATGTAATGATCTTGTATGACTGACTCATATGTTATGATCTTGTATGACTGACTCACATGTAATGATCTTATATGACTGACTCACATGTAATGATTTTTTATAACTGACTCACATGTAATGATCTTGTATGACTGACTCACATGTAATGATCTTGTATGACTGACTCACACGTAGTTATCTTGTATACCAAACTAACACGTAATAGTTGTGTATGACTGACTCACATGTAATGATCTTGTATGACTGACTCACATGTACTGATCACGTATGACTGACTCACATGTAATTATCTTGTATGACTGACTCACATGTAATGATCTTGTATGACTGACTCACATGTACTGATCTTGTATGACTGACTCACATGTAATGATCTTGTATGACCGACTCACATGTACTGATCTTGTATGACTGACTCACATGTAATGATCTTGTATGACTGACTCACATGTACTGATCTTGTATGACTGACTCACATGTACTGATCTTGTATGACTGACTCACATGTACTGATCTTGTATGACCGACTCACATGTACTGATCTTTTATGACTGACTGACATGCAATGATCTTGTATGACTGACACACATGTACTGATCTTGTATGACTGACCCACATGTAATGATCTTGTATAACTGACTAACACCTGATAGTTGTGTATGACTGACTAACATGTAATGATCTTGTATGTCTGACTCACATGTAATGATCTTGTATGACTGACTCACATGTAATTATCTTGTATGACTGACTCACATGTAATGATCCTGTATGACTGACTCACATGTACTGATCTTGTATGACTGACTCACATGTAATGATCTTGTATGACCGACTCACATGTACTGATCTTGTATGACTGACTGACATGCAATGATTTTGTATGACTGACACACATGTAATTATCTTGTATGACTGACTCACATGTACTGATCTTGTATGACTGACTCACACGTAGTTATCTTGTATGACTGACTCACACGTAGTTATCTTGTATGACTGACTCACATGTAATAGTTGTGTATGACTGACACACTCATGTGCATGACTGGCTGTGGGATAACACATAATGGACTTGTATGACTGAGTGTTTCAGGTGTTCTAGAAGGGCAGCAGTGGTATGAGGCCCGTCCAGGGGTATGCCAGTTTGTGGGAACAGTGTGCATTGTGGGATGCTACTGCTCTCTGATCAGCATCGGGGCTATCAGCGTTAACAGGTTGGTGCAATATTTGTAATCCTTTATTCTGAAAAAAAGGTATACTCAGTTTATGATTTTCTTAATACTAAGGGATGAAATATATTTATTTTAATCCAGTAGGGAATTTTAATTAATGATGGGTGCAATTAAAATAAATAATTTAGAATTAGAACCAAGCATGACAGTTGGTGTGTACAATTTCACATTGGTTCCAACGTAAATGAAAGTAATGTCTAAATATATGTATCACACGTATATGGGACAAATTAGAAAAATAGAGTTTAATAAAATGTGAACATAAGCTGGATATTCAACAATGATTAAAAAGCCAATATTGAGAAGGGGAACACTATAATGTATTATTCTCCGAAGTAAAATATCAAATTTTCAAAGGAAAGCATTTAGTATAGTGCCAGCGAGGGATAAATGGCGGATACATTCACACATATTGTGTTCCTTTGTGATACTGTTAAAGCATTATAAACATGGCTGTCATAATTTGCCGCAAAATCTCCTGAAGGCTTAACATGTAACGCAAAATGCAAATGCTCAATTCATGAATTTGCGGCCAGATATGAAAGTACTTGTGACCATGTCATGCCATTGATATTTGTATGTATATTTTGTTTTTAATACAAAACCAAAAACAAAAACTAAGCTGATATTTCCTTTTAATTTTGAACAGGTGTATTCACATTTGCTACAGCCAGCACTATGACAAAGTGTTTACCAAGAGAAACACCAATCTTATTTGTCTCAGTCTATGGATTATCAGTTTCCTGGTGCTTCTACCCAATTTTCTTGGTTGGGGAGGCTTGGGATTTGACCAGAAGGCTTTGTATTGTGCTTATGATCGCAGAGCTGACTACTCTTATACTTTGTTCTTGTGTCTCGGAGGGCTTGGCACGCCTGCTGTCTTAATCTTCTTGTGCTATGTCAAAATCTTCATTTTTGTTCGCTCAAGCAAAAAGCGAGTTGGTGTTATGGTTAAAGGGGACAAAGCAGCAAAACAGCGCAAGGAATCTATCAGTTTGGCTCTGACTCTCTTTATAATCTATGCTGTTTTTGTTGTGTCCTGGACTCCCTATTTGGTCACTACTATCGGAGATGTTTATGATTCCTGGCCTCACCAGGCCCACGTGACCGCGGCCATCTTGGCTCATTCTAACTCGAGCCTCAACTGTATCATTTATGGGGTCACCAATAAGAATTTCAGGGAGGCCTATTTGAAAATTCTCCATTTAGATCAGGTCTGCCATGCTAACAGATGGACACAGGATACATCACACACTTCCACAATGACAATGACAAACCAAACATCAAAGTAAAATTATTGTTGGCGGCAAAGCTTACATGCCCTTCTACATGTATCCTAATTCGATAGGCATGTGTATGTTACATTGTCAAAAGACTTGTACCATCATTGCCTACATTGTAACACTAATAATTACATACTGGCACAACTGAAATGACATGTAAGACCCTTTATGACATTACTAGGTTATTCAAACAAACAATGAACAATACACCCACAGCCCAGATTACAATGTGCCATAATAATCCTATTACTTTATGATCAGATATTATAACTTTCAAAGAGTTGTACACTTAATAAAGCTTTGCTACTTATGTTCCACTAGGACCATCACAATGTACATAGATGCAATTCCAGTTTACTTGCTATTTGTATTCACCTTGGTAAACTAGTAGATGACGTCAATCGTGGTTTTGAACGCTGATATACAATTTAAAGCATTCATGAAACCTGACTTTCAGACACATTTTCTTTACATAACATTAATGTTTATACCCTAAACAGTGCTTTTATGTAGTAGTACCCAAAATATTCCCTGTTAACAACTTTCTGTGGCACTTGAAAGTTGATCATTCGTCTGCTGGAACCTACACCAGCAATTGAACACTTTGTCAACAAGCTTTGTTTAGCTGGTCTGTGATCTCGTGTAAACACCTGATAAGCCGTACGCAGGCGCGGGAGGAATGGACGCTTTTTCTTAAGGCTCCCACCTTAATGAAAATAAAATCTATCATTCACCTACGATCCCATGATTTATCGTACAATCTATACACAGATCACTCACAGTCAACACACACGGAATATAACAGAAAATTTGGAGTTTAGTATATTGTGTAAAAAGTGTTTTTTCCGATATACAAAGCAAGACATCTTCCACGCTGGATAGTATATATAGACTTATATATACCGGGTACGTATTGAGCGCAGCGTTTTAAGAGTCGCGTTCTGAATATTGAAAGAAAGAGAAATAAATAACTGCAAAACAGAATAATTACATTACATAACTGTAACACGAAGAAATAAACAACAGTCTGAAATAATAATTTCAAAATAGCGTCCAAAAGTGTGAGATTCTCAATCTCCAAGAAATCTAAGATCCATTCCTCCTACCGCTAATACTATTATATAACTTTCCTGACCAGAAGGCAAATATATTTAATGCACCCTGAGTAAAGGTGTGTTCAAATATCGACACATATATATATATATATATTTACCTCAGGAGGAAATATCTCTTAAGACCAATCTGTCAACCCTGAGTTGAACATTTAAGTTCTCTAAGTCAATTTCACTGGGTATATAAGACCCCAGTTAACAGCACAATATCAGTAGCGCCGCAACCCAGTACCTGTTGACCAGTAGACCAGCCGAGGACAGCGAAAACCCTGGCAGTGAATGTATTGTGTTTTTTACTGCTTTTATTGAACATTTTACAACATAGGATTTTAAGTATATAAACTGGATTTTATGCAATACATCGGTCTACTGAAACTCTCACTGCGTGCGTGAAAAGCCCTATCTGCGAATCTCTGCAGTAAGTACTCTAATATATTTTATCAAACTGCTATTCAATAGAAGAGAATAGTACATTAATAGAAGGGAATAATATATATACATATAACAAGTATAGAAATTTTGTGGATAAACACTGTTCAGTACAGAAGAGAACAGTATCTATACAGAAAGCATACAAACATTGAGAAAAATTGCTGTTCAGTAGAAAAGAATAGCTTTTCACAATATTGAAGCATATTGTGTAAATTTGTAAAACAACAAATCACCAGCATTAAATATCTGGTGATTTATATTTATAGCTATACAAATATCTAAATATATTTAATTTCAAAATAACCGACTGTGTCACTAAGTGTCAGCACTATAATCCTGGTTACAAAGTGTCACAAACTCTTAACTCGGTTTCTCACAACCTCTTAATCCAAACACACTATTTAAGGCACAATCCTATTATATAATATTTCAGACAAAGCAATATGGCAACTAATGATCCTGCAGTCGGGCTCGAACCAATACCCGAGGAGGAGGTAATCACCCAGGAAGACACGCCAACAACCGCTAGACCGCAACGGGCTAATGCGGCAAAAAAGGGTTCCACACAGACGAAGGTGGCGGACAAACTTAGAACAGAAATAGACAATCTAAAAATAGAACTTGTAAATAAGAAATGACGAATAGAAAAGAGAAATAAAAGAAGGCTAGAAAGAAAACATAACAAAACTGGTCACTCCTCAGATAAGATACAATTTAAAATACAGAGGAACAAATATAACAAGATCATTAAGGACTCAAGAAACAATTATTATTCGGGAATAATAAATTCTAATAAAGGGGATCCGAAAAAATTATTTAAAATATTAAACAAATTGCTGCATACTAAGGAGGACACTCCTTTCCCTAGACATAATGACAAGAAGGAGCTAGCCTCTGAATTTAATAATTTTTTCCTTGATAAAATCACAAACCTCAGGGAATCAATGGACAAAAATGATAAAAATATAGAACGGCATATTGAAGTAGTCAAATTCAATACACAGTTAGAAAAGTTTAAATTGTTAAGCGATTCTGATGTCAGAAAAATAATTAAAGAATCCGCAAAGAAGTCATGTGAATTAGACCCCATTCCAACATGGCTACTCAATGAATGTTTGGGAAGTCTGTTGCCATTAATAAAGGCTATCATAAATAAGTCAATATCACTGGGAAATGTACCAGATGACCTGAAGATGGCTATTATTAGACCCTTAATTAAGAAATTGGGCCTTGAACTGATAAAGAAAAATTATAGACCAGTCTCGAATCTGGCCTATTTATCAAAGCTAATAGAAAGGGCTGTTGCTACACAGTTTGTGGGTCATTTAGTTAAAAATGAAATTCAAGGGCTATTTCAATCAGCATATAAGGAGTTCCATAGTACTGAAACTGCATTGCTTAAGGTTCAGAATGACATATTAATGGATATTGATAATGGTAAAACGGTAATGCTGGTACTGCTAGATCTATCAGCGGCTTTCGACACTATTGACCATGAGATATTATTAAATAGGCTAGAAAAAAGATGTGGTATCACGGGAATTGCCCTTAAATGGTTTAGATCATACTTATCTAATAGAAAACAATGTGTAATAATTGATGGTAAAAGATCTGAAAACATGAATATTAAATATGGCGTTCCTCAAGGCTCTGTTCTGGGACCTTTACTTTTTACTGCATATATGGAGCCTTTATCAGATATCATTGGTAACTATGGTCTCAAGCATCATATCTATGCTGACGACACACAACTATACATCACCATTGATCCTAAATCTGAAGAAACTAGAAATAGGTCTTGCATAGAGATGGAAAGATGTATTATAGATGTTAAGAAATTTCTATTAGAAAATAAGATGAAGTTAAATGATGGAAAGACAGAAATGCTTTTATGTGGTAAAAGCTGTGATTTCAGAAAGAAAAATGTACCAGAAGAAATTTTAGTAGGGGAAACAAAAATTCCTAGATCAAATGCTGTTAAAGATCTAGGGATTATTCTAGATCAAGAACTATCTATGAAATCACAAATCAAAAAAATGTGTAAAAATGGTTTCTTCCATGTAAAAAATTTATCAAGAATAAGAAATTGTTTGGATGAAAAAACTTCCAACACCCTTGCTCATGCCTTTGTTACCTCTACCCTTGACTATGGTAATGCCCTTCTTGCTGGGTTACCTGGATGTGAATTAGCTAAACTACAAAAATTACAGAACGCTGCAGCCAGGGTAGTTGGGAAACTTAAAAAGAGAGATCATATCACGCAAAAACTTATAGAACTTCACTGGTTGCCTGTGAAGGCTAGAATTGATTTCAAAATAGCTCTACTAACATGGAAGGTGCAAAATGGCTTTGCCCCAAAATATCTAGCCAACTTATTAGAGTATAAGCAGCTAGGCATGGGTCTACGATCGAATGATAAGAATGAATACATAGTACCTATGACTAATATGAAATCCTATGGCGACAGGGCTTTCATGGTATATGCACCGAGGATCTGGAATGCCCTGCCCCTTGAAGTGAAAAATTGTAAAACTATAGAAACCTTCAAGAAAAAACTTAAGACTTTTTTATTTAGAAAGCACTATCTTAATGAAGCGCTTAGAGCAGACCTGGTCTGATATAGCGCTATATAAATCGTTATTATTATTATTATTATTATTAATGAGTTACCAGTTGGGCACCTGTCCAGCTTGGAAAACAGGGTGGAGAGGTTTTGTACAATTTATCAATTTATTGTCAGGAGTATACTTCAGAACAACATAAGATTATTTTAATATTATTTGAATCAATGAAATAACTCATGGTTGTGACAAATATCCTATGGTTGTGAAAGATATATCACATGATTTATGGGAAAAGTATACTATTTATTTGAAAAGTATCTTATGCATGTGAAAACCTTTCTGTCAAAAAGGGAAGACATGACTCAAAGCCTGCATGGAATCCCCCTTAACTTAAAAGCTGTGATATTGAAAAATTGACATTAAACCCTTTGATCACTGGTTTGACCTTAAATCACAAGGACTTTGAATGGCAAAACTGTGAATGCTCAGTGATAATTGGTATCAGTAAAATTTATGATTTGACCCTCTTTGATGAACTTTAGGGTTTTTCACACCACTGAATGGGAAGACATCAAAGGCTGCATGGATTCCACCTTAAAAGCTGGGCTGTATAAAAAAATTTTAAACTTTTTTTTGCAAACATATATAATATAAAAAATAATGATTTTTCTTCATTTATAACTTCATAAATATTCATCCGATTTTAATAATTTTACCACCAAAAGAAAGCCAAGAAAAGGCACTGTCATCATGATGAGTGTTACCTTCCAATTCATTCTCTAAATAGTGAGAAAAATGGCCGAAAATGTGTTGCTCCAATTTTGACAATTGGTAAACAACACCTCCTGTGACTTACGGAGCCCCCTGACAGTTCAAAGGTCAAGGTCACACAACACACTTCCTGTTTAGTACTGTCAGTACTTGGTGGTCACAAAAAATCATAATTCTCAGGGCAGATGCTCTTTTGTGGATTTCAGACAGATAGCCTGTATGTATGTCAATTTTAAGATCATATATTGTTTTCAGATACCTTAAACCACTGTAAAATCGCCTGGAACCTTCCAGGTTTCATGAATGCTTTAAGTATCGAACGTACATGTCAGAAATTGCATTTAGAGTCTTAACATGGCAACTTTAATTGTTTGCATATCATACTTCACTGGTAACAATACATAATATGTACATATTTTTACCCTTTGCACGATACATATCATATACTGCGGGCGGGCGTGCGGGAGGAATGGACGCGTTTTCTAGGAGCTCCAACTTCTAGTATATTTATTTCCAATGCTGGTGCTACTTGATTTATCAGTGGCATTTGATACCATTGATCATAACATATTATTGAACAGACTGGAAAAAAGATGTGGCATTAGGGGCACAGCCTTACAGTGGTTCCGGTCATATCTAGCAAATAGAAAACAATGTGTAACAATTGAGGGTAAAAGATCCGAAAATATGAATATTAGTTATGGAGTTCCTCAGGGCTCTGTTCTGGGACCATTATTGTTCACCGCATATATGGAGCCTCTGTCTGACATTGTTGGTAATTTTGGTCTCAAACATTACATCTATGCTGATGATACACAACTATACATTACAATAGATCCTAAATCTGAAGAAAATAGAAATAGGTCTTGTAGAGAAATGGAAAAATGTATTAAATTAATAAGGAAATTTTTAATAGAAAATAAAATGAAGATAAATGATGAGAAAACAGAAATGCTTTTATGTGGTAAAAGCTGTGATTTCAGAAAAGACAATGTACCTAAATAGGTGAAACTAATATCTCTAGATCAAAAACACTCAAGGATCTTGGGGTTATCCTAGATCAGGAATTATCAATGAAATCGCAAATTAAAAAAATGTGCAAAAATGGCTATTTTCATGTTAAAAATTTAGCAAGTATCAGAAACTGTTTAGATGAGAAAACAGCAAACAGTCTTGCTCACGCTTTTGTCACTTCCACTCTTGACTATGGAAATTCACTTTTTGAAGGTCTGCCAAAGTGTGAAATTGCCAAACTGCAAAAATTACAGAATGCTGCAGCAAGATTAGTGGGTAAACTCAAAAAGAGGGATCACATTACACAAAAGCTTATGGACCTTCATTGGCTGCCAGTAGAGGCGAGGATTGACTTTAAAATTTCTCTATTAACATGGAAGATGCAAAATGGCTCTGCCCCAGAATACCTTGCCCAGTTATTAACTGGTAAGAAATCTGATTTGGGACTAAGATCAAACAACAAAAATGAATATATGGTACCCAAGACGAATATGAAGACATATGGTGACAGGGCTTTCATGGTATATGCTCCAAAAAATTGGAATGCCCTGCCCCTTGAAGTGAAAAATTGTAAAACTATAGACAGTTTCAAGAAAAAACTGAAGACGCATTTATTTGGAAAGCACTATCTCGACACGCGCTAAGAGCAGACTTAGTCTGATACAGCGCTATATAAATTTTTATTATTATTATAATTACTGTCTACTGTTGTTTGATACAAGCATTGGGCATGGCACGATGAGTCATATCAGTGGAAATCTGAATATAAAATAAGGTGTAAAATAAACAGGTGAACAGGTCTAGAGAAAATATGGTAACAGAGAAAGTGCACAAAAGAGAGTTCTAAGAAAATATCCGAAGTAATGAGGCTTCACCAGTTTTCCAGGGCTTGTTCGGTCAGGTTTTGCAATTCTCTCAGTCAGCCATCGAAAGGCCCACATTGGTTGGTCTGCAGGGCAGCCATCTAGGGTCCTGAGTATGTAAGAGGCCCTCATTGGTTGATCGGCAAGGCAGCCATCTAGGGTCCTGAGTATATAAGAGGCCCTCATTGGTTGATCTGCAGGGCAGCCATCTAGGGTCCTGAGTATGTAAGAGGCCCTCATTGGTTGATGAACAAGCATCCAGGGTCCTCAGTATAAAAGAGGCCCTCATTGGTTGATGAACAGCCATCCAGGGACCTGAGTATTAAAGAGGTCCTCATTGGTTGATGAACAGGCATCCAGGGTCCTGAGTATATAAGAGGCCCTCATTGGTTGATGAACAGCCATCCAGGGACCTGAGTATTAAAGAGGTCCTCATTGGTTGATGAACAGGCATCCACGGCCCTGAGTATATAAGAGGCCTGGTTGATCGATAAGGCAGCCTGAGGACAAGAGTAAGACCAATGACAGTAATGAAATAGAACCATTCTATCAATGACCCAAGTCACCCCCGTCACCCTTATGACATTTAGCTTTTTGTATACAGGTCTTAAACCTGTAAGAAATATATCTTAAGTCTGTGTTATAACACACTGTATATAAGCGAACAGAGGCGACGAGGGCCAAAGTGGTGTATCCAGGAGGGGTCTGTCTCAAGGGAGCTTTTGGGAACTGGAGCCCCTTACTTTATGGGACTGGAGCCCCTTACTTTATGGGACTGAAGCCCCTTACTTTATGGGACTGGAGCCCCTTACTTTATGGGACTGGAGCCACTTACTTTAGCACATTTGAGCCCCACCCCTCCCTCCCCGGCTTAAAAAAATCCTGGATCCGCCCCTGGTTGCTGTTGTGACAGTGTACATGTGACAAATTTATAGCAGTTTTGAATTTCAACACTGCAGGGTGCAGATACAGGGATAAGGTTTGGGAATTAGGTCACACATGTCTCTCGTCCTCCACCACAGGCAGCCAGGGTGATATTACTTACTTTTATATAGATTAATACTAAGAGAGTGGTTGGGACTTTCTCTTGTGCATGAAAACAAATAAACACATTTAACATTTTAAAAGACAGTGGAATTACAAGATGACATGTGAGACACAACATTCAGCTCAAGTGCAATTAAAGGTGGGTATTATAACACATAATTTTGGAGCTATATGTTCTTCTGAGGGGCCTGCAGATCACGGACCTGGCTGTCAGTGTCACAGACCAGACTTTAGAATATATGCCAGTCAGTGTTGTCTACGTTTACAGCAACTTCAAAATTATGAGGAAATATGAATATTATTTTCAAAAAGGAAACTGAATACAAATTCTTTTAAAAAAAAAAAGACTTTCTTGTATATAACGGTAGGTTAATACTTTGAGACAAATAAACACTTTTAACATTTTCAAACACAGTGGGATTACAAGATAACATGTGAGACACAACATTCAGCTCAATTGCAATTAGTGGTGGGTATTACAATACAGAATTTTGGAGGATATGTACTTCTGAGGGGCCTGCAGATCTCAGACCTGGCTGTCAGTGTCCCAGACTGGCGGACACCTCAACTGCATATTAAATAAACATAGAATATGAAAATATTTTTGCAAATGTAGAATATATGACAATTAATAACTTTATGCACAAAAGAAAGGTATGCTATATGTTTGACTGTGTTAAAAATGTCTGAGTTTCAACTGTCAGTTTCAGACAGTTGCCAGTCACTGTAATCTACGTTTACGGCAACTTCAAAAAGATGAGAAAATATAAATATCATTTTCAAAAAGGAAACTGTATACAAATCCTTTTTTTTAAAAAAGACTTTCTTGTTATAAGTAGACACAATTGATGAAAAAAACAATCATGAATGTCACATAATTCTTGGGATAACTAAACATTAAAAGGGGAACAAAATACTTAATATCACGTGACATTTGATCTGAATATAGGTGTTATCAAAGTGAGACTATTTTGGATAGTAATCTGGTCAATAGGTCAAAATTGGTCAATATAAGATTGATGATGTAAATACAGCGTCTCTTATCAAGTCATTTGTGCATAATTTTCGAAAGGTCATTGCTTGGTCCATTCCAAATGTCCTATCCAACAGTTGATGCTAATCTTCATGTACTTTTCATGTCATATTGTTACCCATGGTTTGTGAGTATCCGTCGTTGGGGGACGTGGAAGGGGGATCAATACTCTACTCGCTGGCTACTGTGAGGCGGGGCACTGAACCTAGCAACCCTATCTACCTTTATGAGGAGTGAGGTAATAAGGACTGCAGACACAGAATATACACTGCACAATATCTACCTTTATTCGGTGCTGTATATCCTTGTCTGGCTAGGCCGGCATGGCAATGAGCGAGGCATATGAAATACCCAAATGCATGATACTAAAAGAGTCCTGAGAATACATAAAACACCCAAGTCTATGTGGTCACGAAGCTCGATGTCGTGGATCTTCGAGGCAAGTGGACGCTCTTTTGACTGCCGTCTAACAGTTGCGGGGCCTTTTAAAGGATCGTTGAGCATCATGTGTGTGGGGTTTGCCTACGTGGCATCCTCTCCTGCTTCGGGGTTGCGCACGTCTTGCCTGCGTAGCGTGGGGGATCACGTCATCTCTATTTCTGGTGAGTGGGGCAATGCGTCAGCCTGCACTTGTTGACTTCACGCGGCACTCAATAACTATGCATGATATTCTGCCAGAGATCGTGATTGTCTATGATTGTCTATATATATTCCTGAGAGTCTATAGGTAGGTAATCTATATCCTACAATATCAAATAGAAATATGTCGCTTTTGTATATATGTTTATGCAGTAATGGCATTAAGAAAATATTTATGAAACTTAAATTATGACAATATTTGAATGAAACTTTATAGCATTTTATGTTATGACAAAAATGCATACAATTTAAAACACCTTTATACATACCTAAAATATTATCCGACAATGGTGGTTTAGCCTTAACTATAGTCTTTCTGGACTGAATCGCCTGAACTTGACCTTCCATATTTCAGCAACAAAACAGTTTTCTATGTCATAATTCAGCACATTTTCAGGTTTATCTACTAGAAATGATTAAAACAACTAATGTCCAGTATCTGTACATGAGTTTATTGATTATTTTTAATTATTGCATGATTACACTCAGTGGGCAAGTGGCTGTATCATGTTTGCTTGTATTGGTGGAATTTCCGGTGGTTTATTTGTATGTTTGGCTGTATCATGTTTACTTATATTGGTGGTATAAGAGGAGGTTTATTTGTATGTTTGGCTGTATCATGTTTGCTTGTATTGGTGGAATTTCCGGTGGTTTATTTGTATGTTTGGCTGTATCATGTTTGCTTATATTGGTGGTATAAGAGGAGGTTTATTTGTATGTTTGGCTGTATCATGTTTGCTTGTATTGGTGGAATTTCCGGTGGTTTATTTGTATGTTTGGCTGTATCATGTTTGCTTATATTGGTGGTATAAGAGGAGCTTAATTTGTATGTCTGGCTGAATCATGTTTGCTTATATTGTATTGATGGTATACTAGGAGGAGCTCTTTCAGCAGCAGAGAATAGTCAATATTCCTGCTAAGAAAATAGCATATCTATATCAAGCCTAAAGCCAGCAACTCCAAATGATAAAGCCATGCGTACGCTTCAGATACTTTGGTACCATTATAGTTGTTAGATTGCATTCAAGTTGCACTATGGTAGGTTGTGGGTTCGATTCCTGGCCTAGCTGAAATTGCATTCATGTTACTATTTCTCTTAAGTGCTGAGGAATGGACTTGAAGGTTAATCCCTTGTCCTTGTAAATCTGTGAATAGGTGGGTTGTTGAGGCAAGGACCTGTGACATGATAATTCAGTGTGGAATCTCTATATTTGTTACAAGTAGGCCTCATCTTCAAATAACTTGAATATTGTAATGTAAAATGCCAAACAAAGCAAATTACAATCAACATAGTAATTTGATTTATTTGTTTTCATTACCCCTTGTCCTTGAGACTAGCTTACAATTTTCTTTTCCAAGAATAAAGATTGAATGCTGATGTCATCAACAAATATAAATTTACACTTTCATTGAGAATGATTTTGATAGTTAGGTCTGTTTAATTGTCAACACACTTGTCAATATTATTATTTATGAATATAAAAGTTAAACGGTGCAGGCCAATTACTTATTTTTATTGCTTCTTCCTTGTGGATTTGTTTTTTTGTTTGTCTGGGGTTTTACATCAGTTTCAACATACTTTCAGTCATTCGGTGATGAGACCTACTTGTAGCGGATATAGTGCTGCCTCACTGAATTGTCATGTCGCAGGTCCTTGAGATGACATTACACCCGGTTACAGATTTACAAGGACAACAGGTTAACCTTGTTGGCATGGGCCCAAGTTCATCTGTGAAATTTCACTTAACATTTGGGTGGGAAATCTGTCATTATATTTTTCATGTCTTAAATGCCAACACTACTCAGTATGAAATGATCTATTTTCAAAAAGCTTCTAATACGTGCAAATGGCATTAACATTAGATAAAAGGTTTTGTAAATCATTTCAATGACAATATCGTGTGAACTTTTACTATGTAATAATAATAATAATAAAATTTGTATAGCGCTGATACCAGACAAGGTCTGTTCATAGCGCTGTGTTCAAGACATGTGTCTTGAAGAGATGAGTTTTCAGTCTATTCTTGAATGAGGAGACTGAGGTACTTGTCCTAATGTCAGTAGGCAAGGAGTTCCAGAGTCTAGGGCCAGCAGATGAAAAGGCCCTGTCCCCCACTGTCCTTAGCCTGGTCTTAGGTACTTGTAGATGGGTGCCATCGTTGGATCTTAGACAGCGTTCCCCGTCTTTGATTTGGAGTAGATCACGTAAGTAAGGCGGAGCCTTACCATTTAGGGCCTTCCAGGTTAGGAGAAGGATTTTAAAGTCTATTCTCGCATGTACAGGGAGCCAGTGCAATTCCTGTAGTTTTCCTGAAATGTGATTGAATTCCCTAATTTTTCCTACAACACGTGCTGCGGAGTTTTGGAGGTATTGCAACTTCCTAATGTCAGTTTTAGGAAGACCAACCAGCAGGCCATTACCATAATCCAGAGTAGATGTAACAAAAGCATGGGTAAGTGTTACAACAGTCTTCTCGTCTAGACAATGTCTAATGGCTGCCAGGTTCCTGATATGATAATAGCCCTTCTGACACATTTTTCTGATCTGAGCCTTCATGTCCATGTTGGAGTCCAATGTGATACCAAGATCCACCACTGACTCACTAGGAGCAATATCAGAGCCACCCACTCTGATTGTGTCTGGGATACTGCTGTGGGTTGCAGTATTGTACTTGTCAGTACATATGAGCATCTCTGTCTTTCCATCATTTATCTTCATCTTATTGGATATAAGGAAGTTTCTGACCTCACAGACAATATCCTCAAGTTTGTGCCTGCTATTCCGATTAGATGGTTCAGGTCTATATATCACCACAAACGTTATCTTTTTTCCCCTCAATGTGATGGTAGACTCCATGAGCTCCATGGTGGTGACCACTGGTTGGTTGGCCCTATTGGTTGTGAAAGGGAGTTCAGATTTGTATAAAATCCCTAATCCTCCCCCTGTCCGTCCTATCGTAGGAAAAGACTCAAATTCAAGTGAGCCATCTTCAAGTTCACGTTTAACTTTGTCAGATTTGGAGTCATGCATCCAAGTTTCGGTCATGAACAGGGCATCAAGGTCATGCTCGTTAAAGTAGTCTTTTACTGGCAGGATCTTGCTAGATATGCTCTGTACATTGCAACAACCGATGTTTAATGTTTTATTCCCCTTTCTATTAAGATTTTTAATACGAGAATGTTGTTTGTTTACAATCCGCGGCTGACCGCGTGGCGCAGAGCGAGCACGTGTAGTCCGAGCCGGCCCCACATGCCTCACCGCATTGTGATTGGTCAGGTCAGACCACGTGGTATAGTTGGGCGTGGCTTGTTCATAAGATGTTTGTCCACTATAACGTAAACAATTGAACCGATTACTGTTGCGACCCGTGTCATCCTGATTGGTTGCTTTGGGCCACGTGATCACAGTGGGCGTGGTTTTACCGCTCGTGGATGCTGGCTGAATAGTTGAGCCTGAAAGGCGAACACGTGCTTGTGTGATGGACTGAAACATTTCGGAGAACCACCATATTTGTAGCAATCTGAGTTGCATACCCGCCAGAGCCATCTGGCGGTGGTTTTTGTGGGGTCAAGCCCCCTAATTCAATATTTCTACCCAGTTCATTAGTTGAATTTTGTTTGAAATAGACATATTCTTTTAATGTTACAATATGAGGTTTCAAGTCAGATATTCTGTTATATTTTCTTTTAGAGAAAAGTAGTTGATTAATTTCAATAATATTACAACAGCTTTTTATTTTAAGAACATTAAGGTTTGCCTCTGCTGTATGATGCTTACATAGGACAATATTAGTGGTTTTATAGTTTGTGACTTCATTGTTGGACAAAGGGGTTGAGGGGTAGTTCTTTGTCAATTCATTACTATAGAAATATACATTCATAAGTTTAATATTCAAGTTAAAAATACAATCACAAACTAATATGCTTTTTGTAATATTGAAATTACTCATACACATAGAATAGTCCAGTTGATATTTTATATTAAATAGCTCTGGCCAGTCCCATCAGTTATCCGTTGATTTGAGGCAGGCGTTTATTGCAGCTTTGGCTTTCTCGATCGATTGTTTGGTCCTTCGCATATGCGCAAGTTTAACGGGCTTCCCGTCATGGACTGCATCCTTAAGGAAGATTTTTGCACCAGTTTTTTTCTCCATGTTTTTAACGATGGAGCCTTCCTTGCCAATTATCTTCCCTCCAGCATCTTTGGGGACAACCATGACTTCTTCCAGGCTCTGCTTCTTCTTTGAAGAAGCAGCTGGCTGCTTGTCGAGGACACTAAGGCGTGACCCCTGCGTAGGGACTGAGGTTGAAGATTTCGTGGACTTGGATGAAACAACTTTTGCTGATCGTTTCCTTTTTTCGCCCGACGGAGAGATGGAGCCCTCTGGTGGGGCGACAGGTTCACATTTCTCCGGGATAGATAGTTTATTTAGAGTTTTCACCATGGAGTTCATCATACTGGGAGTTAGCTGCCTATCTTCTCCAATAGAGCATCCGAAGAAAGCGTCCATTTTTATATATGTGTATCCCGGGAGTTTATCGGTGGTGCCGAAACAGTTCACGAACGCGTACCAGAGATGCTTCAACACTTCCCCAGCCGACGGAGTAGGGGTGAGGCACACAACAGATGGTCCCTTGCACCTAATCAGCTTGAATGCAGCCAAGTACTTTAAATAGAGTTCATTATAGTCATACTTGGTAAGGAGAGAGGCGTCAGGTACGACTATGACTACGTCTGCAGTAGCCGCCATGCCACATTCGTTGGCTGTGTACAAAACATCGTCAGCCATCACCTGAGCAATGCAGTCGTCCCGTACAACTCGCTCGGCCAGGTCATCTTGCTGGCCATTATCAGGAACACAGATAAGGCAGCATTTACTGTTCAGATCCTCATCTGTGGTTTCGTCCTTTGCCATGACATCGCTAGCAGTAGGTAGGTAGGCTTTTAGAACGACCTACTTCTCTGCCAGGAGAGATGCCATGGACGCCAAGTCGGCTAGGATACTCTCATTTGTCTCCTTGAGCTGGGAGATCTCCTCAGCAGCAGCCAGGACTTCGCCATTTAGACGAGTGTTGTCTGCGTTAGCCGCCACGTTTAAGGCAAGGAGTCGAGCATTCTCCTCCCGCAGGTTGGCTAAGTCCCGGTCTCTTGCAGAGACCTCAGACTTCTGGCTGGCTATCTGGTCGCTCGTCGTCTCGACTCCGGAATTGTTGAGGTTGGACATGTTATTTTCAAGTTAATATTCTTTCTATTTAATATATTGCTGTTGCGTAGCTGTGAACTAGTGTGCTGCAATGTAGCAAGTGGTCACAGGTAGGCAATGTTAATGTTAATGAACAGGTGAGAAGTGAGATTGTTTAGTTAATCTCTGGGGTAGCTACGTGAGCGTTTAAGTATTGACACGAGCTATATGCGGGCGCTGTTAAATAGTTGGCCCGGTGAGGATTATGAAACGAGTCGCCACACAGTCAAGTAGTGTGGTCTTGTTTAAAAATAAATATATTGTGTATATTATTTGTTCAATTGCGTATTTAATGTGTACGCAAAGAAAATTAAGAATTAAGTTAAGAATTAAGTGAGAGCGTATTTAATATGTACGCAATCCCACAAGTTGGGCAAAACAATAGAAACAGTATATACGTCGTTTAAGAGACGATATATTTGGTTAATATTTAATCGTTGCCCCAATGAAGGTATTGGAAGGTTCTAGTTGGGCCCACGTATTTAATTTGTACGCAAGATACCAATATCGGAACCACAGTAGTATTATATGAATACGCAGGCAAGATTTAATGTCTTGCTAGCGTATATATCGGCGGGGTTTTCTGGCCACCAATAGAGATATAGGTTTCTGTGGAACCAGGTTTTACAGGCCTGGCAGGTTGTATCTATCTGAAAAGATAGAGGGTTGATTGTGTCTACCAGCGTTAGAGACAGATTAATCCACCGAGGTGGAGATGTTTAGTATGTTATGTTTAGTATGTTATGTGCAAGGAATATAAAAAAAATATCTTGATCAAAATGTTAAGATCAAGGTCTTTCAGCCATAACATGATAAAGATAAGGGTAAATCACCATACTAAGTTTGATACGATATATTCCCATTAACAGGAATGTTTTATAGAAAACACCTACACTATTTAAAGGTATTAATCATCAATTCTACAATTTGGTGTTTTGGAAGCTTAAGTACATATGAACATCATGACAGATTGAAATTATCATAGACTAATAATTTAAGTTGCTATAAGGCAAAAACGTTGCACTCCCACCAGAGGTCTTTCTTATCCATACCCTGCACGTGTTTGACCTCAAATGAGGCTCAAAATAGGGTAGCACTGTTTGACGTCATTCAGCACTATTAAGAGATCAATACATTTCATAACGTCATAAGCATATTGCCATACTTTTATGACGTCATTTTACCTTTCAGTACCTCTATGATCACACTCCACATAAAAATGACGCCAAGAAAAAAGTGTGCTTTTAAAAGGGAGCTATAAATTAGGTTCCTGTTCAAATAGGTGTTACAGACATTTACTGGAGTGCATCAACCAAAACAATATTTAGATATGAAAGGCAAATATTTAATTTATGATACTTCCCAACTCTGTACTTCCACATAATTTTCAAAGTCACTGTTTAATCCCTTTAAATATCATAATTCAATGTTTTATGTATTTTCACAGCCTTTTGAAATATGATGAATAGAAAAAGTATCTTTAAATTTCTCAATTGATTGCATGATTGAAATTTGTGCAATTTGTTTCAAATACCCTATTTTGATTTATCTTTAAATGCATATTTTGATATTTGACTTTTTGACTGAATATCTTTTTCATTAATTTGAGTGATATTATTTTCTAATATTACACTGTCCTATTTAGACCAGAAAGACATTTGAACTAATTTTTTTATTTTTTTTAATATTGATTGCATAAAAAAGAAACATCACAATAGGTCCTCATCCCTACCCATTATAGTCATTTTCCATTACACCATTCAGTGTAATGGAAACAAAATATCAATGTTAATGTGTACTTATAAGCAAACAATAAAAGTAAAGTTACCAGAACAATATGCTCTGTATAATGACTGCAGGGATGTATAATGTGTTGCAATCCTGTGTTTGCAGTGTTCATTGTAACTGTAACTATCATATGACATGTTCACTTTTCAGCCGTTATGTGTTACCATTGCAAAAAACTGGTAAAACAGAACTAAATATAATCAGCGCTATGAACAGTCTTGACTGGTATCAGCGCGATATAAATTTTATTATTATTATTATTACACCAACTGTCCTATTTATTAATACCTAAAAATGGGACAAGTTCGCTAACTTGTTTTTCATCTTTCCTGGGGTTAATGATAACTGCTACCATGACCAAGTGCTTCAGTATAGTATATAAATACAGTATAATGAACATGATTCACATAGTTATATGAGTAATATGAAAAAGAGGGAATGTAGTTTCACTCATGATTCGGTAACTATAAATGCATGATTAACGATTCGGTAATTGTAGTCTTCTCCATGGAGATGATTCGGTAACTGTTGAATGATTTGGTAACTGCCATATGTGTATGCCAACAAAATATCAATGTTAATGTGTACTTATAAGCAAACAATAAAAGTAAAGTTACCAGAACAATATGCTCTGTATAATGACTGCAGGGATGTATAATGTGTTGCAATCCTGTGTTTGCAGTGTTCATTGTAACTGTAACTATCATATGACATGTTCACTTTTCAGCCGTTATGTGTTACCATTGCAAAAAACTGGTAAAACAGAACTAAATATATTCCACCATGCTAAATCCAGCCACCAGAATTTGCCTTTTAGCATTCGGAAAGAAGAATAAGATGAAACCGCTGGAACCAAAATATATAGATCTGTTCACTTTGGTTTATGGCGACAATTAATAAGGTGTTTGCAAATTAAATAATATAACATGGGAGTGTGGATTAGGAAGATCAAACAGGTAGTGAAATATGACATTATTCTACTTTCATACCAGTTTCATGTCCAGTATAAATGCATTAGCAATGATTTTCAACAAGATATGATGTCTTAATAATCATTAATCCTCTATGAGCAAAATTATTTTTCTCCTGTATGTCAACAAAATTTAGATTTGTTAGGTATTATTCAAGAGGTCAAGATAATTCAAAATTAATATTCCTTGTCAAAAGTCTGTATCAATGCAAAAATTGAATACACAAGGTTTAGTCTTAAGTTGATTAACATTAGGGGAACAGGGACTCTTCATACAGAGGATCACAGCTGTATGAAATGTGCTGTTGAAGATACAAACAAGTAAGACATCTCTATTTCATTAATAAATAACCAACACACCATTATGACGTCATTGCTCCTTCAACTACATGAAATAGTAACATACCAATGTAGGCTAAATAGGCAACAACTCTGTCCAGAGGGGATAAATGTTGATATATACGCATGAACACATCATTTAGTGATCTTTTATGACTAATCCATTAGGCAGTAGCTGCTGCATTCGACCTAATCACTGCCCAGTGATACAAAAATGAAGTAAACAAAATATATTATTTCTCAAAATTTCCCATGCTTTTTATAACAAAATTGAGAAGTTTTGCAAGTTTAATTACCAATATTTAAGAACAGGTTTACTCCAAATATGATTTTATTTTAGTTTGAATTGAGGGAATTTGATTAATGGTCTATATCTTGAGATACCTAACTTTCTTCAAATCCAAGTCAAAAATTACCAAATGGTGTCATAAATTAACATTTATTTGAATCATTTTATTTACAAAAACACAAATTACTTGAGTTCTAAGACATCTTTTAAAAGTATGTCTATTTAAACTAAATAACATCATTCTAGCTAAAGATTAATGCCTTAGTTCTGCAGATTGCTAAGTGTAGTTATTACCAAAATGTTTTTCAAGTACGCTCTATCCCTTCTTTAATCATTACCAAAAAAACATTTAAATCTAAAATGATTAAAAATGATAAAATTTAAAAAACAAATTAAAAATCAAATCAAATGAAAACTTCATCCCAAAGCTTTTGATATATTAAAGGCTGAAATCCGTTCTGTAGTTATTTTCATACCAAACAATTATCTTGCACCATGTTATTTTTTGGGGTTCAAATGACTTTTTTCAGTGGGTAAAAACTTTAGAAGACACTATCCCCCCTAACGATTATCCCATACAACCCCAGCTGGGGCTATCCTAGGAATATCTACATGTATACATACCATCTACTTGATGCAAAGATTCCATGGTACTCTGGTAATATCAATATGTTTATGTGTTTAAACTAAAATAACAATCCAAGAAAATGGGATACTCAGACTTGGAGTAAGCCCATTTTCTAAGACCAAGTACCTGCCAGTGATATACAATGATGATTGTATTCAATAAGCATCTAATAAATGAGGACCCACAGCGCAGTTACCAAATCATGACACCCCAGTTACCGAATCTTTAGACATACACTGATCATCGTTACCAAATCTCAAGACAAAACAACATGGCCCAAATCAGAAATGTAAGCCATTGTCCTGACTACATGTTACAAAGTTTCAACAGAACTCTGTATGTCATTGCAATAAAATTAATCGTTTTTCCCTTTTAAATCTATATCAAACTTTATTATGCATACACTATTTTGATTCAATCTCATCATAAACTGACACACACTGACTACAGTTTTTTTCATATTTAAGTTTGATATTCACTGTTCTCCGCCTTATCATATGTAAGTTGTCACCGATTCAAACCAGTCAGCAATGATAGTCGGTGTGGCAGCAAGGGCGGACAGTAGTGCCTAGTTTCAGCCAGTCTCAAATGTCCATGAGAGTTTTGATATGGTCAACCAAGGTACCCTCTCCTCAAGGATGATGTCATTAGGCCCTGTCTTGTAAGGGTTGGGTGTGGTTGAGCAGATTCAACAAGTTCAGCGTCACTGTTGGATTGGTTTTTTTCACTAAATACCAACCGAGAGGCCCCAAAGAAGAGCAGTGGGACACCGGTCGGTCCAGTGCTGATATCAAGGCCTGTATTCTTTCAAAATGTGTCCAATAACTTTGACAGTTCTTTCACAGTTCAGAAAATGGTAGGGATGTTGAGCATTCTTTTGACCAATCAGAGGCAGACTTTAAAACTCTAATAATTGGTATATTCTATTTTATTCTTAATTGCAATACTCTCCTTATAAATTTAAAAGTGATTGACAGTCTAATCACATGTGAAATCTCATTAAAAAGCAACAAGAGAAAGGCTCTTTGGTCATTGTTGATGATGCCATCATTGTTAAAGTTTTGTGGCTACTAGAGACAGTACATTCAGTGATTTAATGCAAAATATACACATTTGTCTCTATGGTGAATGGGTAATCTGTAATAAGACCATTATCACCAAATTCAATGAAAATGATATTCTAAATTCAGCTAGCAATGGAACCTCCTTGTGATACGTATAAGCTCATGAAGGGATGAACTACTTTGGACCCAGGAACCTTGGTGGTGTATCACTTCATGGTTGGCACCCACTGCAAATTCGACTGGGTTATAAGCAATTAACTTTAAAATATGCATGACAGTAACTTCACATGTCTGACTAATCAGGGCACAGCCCTGGTAGCGAAACTGCATTTTTATTCCCATTTGACTGTTATCATCTCCAATGAACCTTTTTTGTGCTTTGCTTTGCATTGGATAAGATATTTAATTAAATTAAAATGATAATGAAAGAGAAATCACATTTATTAACAACGTCATTTAATCACTGGGTCATCAACACAATAGGTTCAGCCAATTGAGGCTGCTGCTATGAATGGTGTAGTTAGCTTCAATAAATGACTTGAAATAGTTGTATTAACTATAAATTTATATGAATAAAGCATTACATCATTTTCTTATAGATCATACATCCATTAACACACATATAGATGTAAACAATAGGATGTGTGCACCCAGGAAAAAAAATTGGTGGCCCAACGGACTGAAAAGAAGATGGTCCTCCCCTTTTGTCACAATACACGGCCCTCTCAGCCCAAGTCCTTTTTGTACCATTTTTGATCTTTTAAGGGCAATGATGGAGTTTTGATTAAAAGTCATTAAAGAACCTTGCTTTATAAGTGAGTTATTATAACATGAACAGATTGGAAATGAAATTAAAAATTGCTTTCGGTGCAAAGGCATAATAGCAAAAACACAAAATGTGACATCTTAACCTTAATGAAATAATAAAATTTAGAAAAAAGAAAATAGGAAAATGTCTTGCATTTCTCAGATGTAAACATTAACATGCTTCTTATTCATCTATTATTTCAATAATTTGAAAGCTATCTACCAGTAATGTTTCTGTTTTAAAAAGAACACAAACTTATCATTATACTGCATATATATATTTTATTTTGCAATATATTATCAATACATGCTTCACAAGGCCCACACAGCTGAGGTCAGATCAATATTTATGCAGTAGCTTTAATATTAAAAACCTTCCAAATTAGATTTTAAGTAATTCATATCAAAAGCCCATTTCTCCCCTTGAGCTTTCAGTTCCTATTCATTTAGATTTGCTTCATGCAGAGTGGAAGTCTCTTTTCCTTGTTCTTGCAGTCTTTTGCATACCATCCAAGTGTATTCCCAGAAAGGTCAACACTTTCGGTTGCAGTGTTCCAGGCACTCAAGACTACACATTGTTTTCCTAGAATTTGTCAAACAAATATTTTATGATAATATAATTCAAGTATTTGTTCATGCGATGATGTCTTTTTGCTGTAAATTATAACAAATTTATCCGTCTGTTACGATTGCCTGCTCGTACATTTGCACATGTATTGTTGTATGGCTGAATGTCATGTGATTTCATTTGCAGAAATTGCTTGTAATACTTTTTGGTTTAGATATACTATACATTTTGGCATATTTGGTGGAGATATACCACACATTTATATTTAATAAGTGAGTCTTAAGATGTAAGATTTGAACGATATTTTTAACAAAAATTCTAGTGAAATCATTAAAAATTAAGAAAAAGAATATTTCATCAGAATCAGAAAAATGATTGTATACTAGTACAAGATCGGGAACTAAAATTTAAAATTGTTATCATTGTTTTATTCAATTATGGATGAAAGCTTATATGACAAGAATTAGAATTAAGTATCTGACACAATATATTTGATATTTAGTATATTTTACTCTCATATTGTAAACTTTTATTAATGACATTATCATGATTGAACAAATCAAAAAACTAGCTAAAATCTAAAGACATGGAATATTACCTCCAACTTTTATTTTCTTGTTGCCTTCATTTATGTCGACTCCTCCAATGATCATTTCTTTTAAGACAACCTTTGAGTTTTGTGACCAGCCTTTGTATGCACGTTTAATGGCTTCAAACTGTGCAAGAGATGTGACCTCCAGGAGAGATCCGAGGTCACGTGACTTGCATTCGGCCTTTGCCTGACGCCAAGACGATACAGCATCGGTGTACAAGACGATCAGTTGCTTCTCAAAGTAAATCTGGTGCTGAAGTAAATCTTGAGCTGAAGTAAACAGTAAATAGATGCAATTTAGGATTCGATAGCATTGTGCATTATATGCAGGGCAATTTAATGTGTCACCAGTTCTTATGAAATACATTTGTAGAAATGGTCACCACGCATCACTAAACATCACCAGCTAGTATGGAGAGGTGTTCACCACGCATCACTAAACATCACCAGCTAGTATGGAGAGGTGTTCACCATGCATCACTAAATATCACCAGCTAGTATGGAGAGGTGTTCACCACGCATCACTAAACATCACCAGCTAGTATGGAGAGATGATCACCATGCATCACTCAACATCACCAGCTAGTATGGAGAGATGATCACCATGCATCACTAAACATCACCAGCTAGTATGGAGAGGTGTTCACCATGCATCACTAAATATCACCAGCTAGTATGGAGAGGTGTTCACCACGCATCACTAAACATCACCAGCTAGTATGGAGAGGTGTTCATCACGCATCACTAAACATCACCAGCTAGTATGGAGAGGTGTTCACCACGCATCACTAAACATCACCAGCTAGTATGAACAGATGATCACCATGCATCACTAAACATCAACAGCTAGTATGGAGAGATGTTCTCGATGCATCACTTAACATCACCAGCTAGTATAGAGAGGTGTTCACCATGCATCACTAAACATCACCAGCTAGTATGGAGAGATGATCACCATGCATCACTAAACATCACCAGCTAGTATGGAGAGGTGTTCACCATGCATCACTAAACATCACCAGCTAGTATGGAGAGATGATCACCATGCATCACTAAACATCACCAGCTAGTAGGAACAGATGATCACCATGCATCACTAAACATCACCAGCTAGTATGGAGAGGTGTTCACCATGCATCACTAAACATCACCAGCTAGTATAGAGAGGTCTTCACCATGCATCACTAAACATCACCAGCTAGTATGAACAGATGATCACCATGCATCACTAAACATCACCAGCTAGTATGGAGAGGTGTTCACCATGCATCACTAAACATCACCAGCTAGTATGGAGAGATGATCACCATGCATCACTAAACATCACCAGCTAGTATGAACAGATGATCACCATGCATCACTAAACATCACCAGCTAGTATGGAGAGGTGTTCACCATGCATCACTAAACATCACCAGCTAGTATGAACAGATGATCACCATGCATCACTAAACATCACCAGCTAGTATGGAGAGGTGTTCACCATGCATCACTAAACATCACCAGCTAGTATGGAGAGGTGTTCACCATGCATCACTAAACATCACCAGCTAGTATGAACAGATGATCACCATGCATCACTTAACATCACCAGCTAGTATGAACAGATGATCACCATGCATCACTAAACATCACCAGCTAGTATGGAGAGGTGTTCACCATGCATCACTAAACATCACCAGCTAGTATGAACAGATGTTCACCATGCATCACTAAACATCACCAGCTAGTATGAACAGATGATCACCATGCATCACTAAACATCACCAGCTAGTATGGAGAGGTGTTCACCATGCATCACTCAACATCACCAGCTAGTATGAACAGATGATCACCATGCATCACTAAACATCACCAGCTAGTATGGAAAGGTGTTCACCATGCATCACTAAACATCACCAGCTAGTATGGAGAGGTGTTCACCATGCATCACTAAACATCACCAGCTAGTATAGAGAGGTGTTCACCATGCATCACTAAACATCATCAGCTAGTATGGAGAGATGTTCACCATGCATCACTAAACATCACCAGCTAGTATGAACAGATGATCACCATGCATCACTAAACATCACCAGCTAGTATGGAGAGGTGTTCACCATGCATCACTCAACATCACCAGCTAGTATGAACAGATGATCACCATGCATCACTAAACATCACCAGCTAGTATGGAGAGGTGTTCACCATGCATCACTAAACATCACCAGCTAGTATGGAGAGATGATCACCATGCATCACTAAACATCACCAGCTAGTATGAACAGATGATCACCATGCATCACTAAACATCACCAGCTAGTATGGAGAGGTGTTCACCATGCATCACTAAACATCACCAGCTAGTATGAACAGATGATCACCATGCATCACTAAACATCACCAGCTAGTATGGAGAGGTGTTCACCATGCATCACTCAACATCACCAGCTAGTATGAACAGATGATCACCATGCATCACTAAACATCACCAGCTAGTATGGAGAGGTGTTCACCATGCATCACTAAACATCACCAGCTAGTATGGAGAGGTGTTCACCACGCATCACTAAACATCACCAGCTAGTATGGAGAGGTGTTCACCATGCATACCAAACATCACCAGCTAGTATGGAGAGGTGTTCACCATGCATCACTAAACATCACCAGCTAGTATGGAGAGGTGTTCACCACGCATCACTAAGCATCACCAGCTAGTATGAACAGATGATCACCATGCATCACTAACCATCACCAGCTAGTATGGAGAGGTGTTCACCATGCATCACTAAACATCACCAGCTAGTATAGAGAGGTGTTCACCATGCATCACTAAACATCACCAGCTAGTATGGAGAGGTGTTCACCATGCATCACTAAACATCACCAGCTAGTATGAACAGATGATCACCATGCATCACTAAACATCACCAGCTAGTATGAACAGATGATCACCACGCATCACTAAACAACACCAGCTAGTATGGAGAGGTGTTCACCATGCATCATTAACCATCACCAGCTAGTATGAACAGATGATCACCATGCATCACTAAACATCACCAGCTAGTATGGAGAGGTGTTCACCACGCATCACTAAACATCACCAGCTAGTATAGAGAGGTGTTCACCACGCATCACTAAACATCACCAGCTAGTATGGAGAGGTGTTCACCATGCATCACTAAACATCACCAGCTAGTATGGACAGATGATCACCATGCATCACTAAACATCACCAGCTAGTATGAACAGATGATCACCATGCATCACTAAACATCACCAGCTAGTATGGAGAGATGTTCACCACGCATCACTAAACATCACCAGTTAGTATGAACAGATGTTCATCATGCATCACTAAACATAACCAGCTAGTAGGAACAGATGATCACCATGCATCACTAAACATCACCAGCTAGTATGGAGAGATGTTCTCCATGCATCACTTAACATCACCAGCTAGTATGAACAGATGTTCACCATGCATCACTAAACATCACCAGCTAGTATGGAGAGGTGTTCACCATGCATCACTAAACATCACCAGCTAGTATGGAGAGATGTTCACCATGCATCACTAAACATCACCAGCTAGTATAGAGAGGTGTTCACCATGCATCACTAAACATCACCAGCTAGTATGGAGAGGTGTTCACCATGCATCACTAAACATCACCAGCTAGTATGGAGAGGTGTTCACCACATATCACTAAACATCACCAGCTAGTATGGAGAGATGTTCACCATGCATCACTAAACATCACCAGCTAGTATGGAGAGGTGTTCACCATGCATCACTAAACATCACCAGCTAGTATGGAGAGATGTTCACCATGCATCACTAAACATCACCAGCTAGTATGGACAGATGATCACCATGCATCACTAAACATCACCAGCTAGTATGGAGAGGTGTTCACCATGCATCACTAAACATCACCAGCTAGTATGGAGAGATGTTCACCATGCATCACTAAACACCACCAGCTAGTATGGAGAGGTGTTCACCATGCATCACTAAACATCACCAGCTAGTATAGAGAGGTGTTCACCATGCATCACTAAACATCACCAGCTAGTATGGAGAGGTGTTCACCATGCATCACTAAACATCACCAGCTAGTATGGAGAGATGTTCACCATGCATCACTAAACATCACCAGCTAGTATGGAGAGGTGTTCACCATGCATCACTAAACATCACCAGCTAGTATGGAGAGATGTTCACCATGCATCACTAAACATCACCAGCTAGTATGGACAGATGATCACCATGCATCACTAAACATCACCAGCTAGTATGGACAGATGATCACCATGCATCACTAAACATCACCAGCTAGTATGGAGAGGTGTTCACCATGCATCACTAAACATCACCAGCTAGTATGGAGAGATGTTCACCATGCATCACTAAACATCACCAGCTAGTATGGAGAGATGTTCACCATGCATCACTAAACATCACCAGCTAGTATGGAGAGGTGTTCACCACGCATCACTAAACATCACCAGCTAGTATAGAGAGGTGTTCACCATGCATCACTAAACATCACCAGGTAGTATGGAGAGGTGTTCACCATGCATCACTAAACATCACCAGCTAGTATGGAGAGGTGTTCACCATGCATCACTAAACATCACCAGCTAGTAGGAACAGATGATCACCATGCATCACTAAACATCACCAGCTTGAATGGAGAGATGTTCTCCATGCATCACTTAACATCACCAGCTAGTATGAACAGATGATCACCATGCATCACTAAACATCACCAGCTAGTATGGAGAGGTGTTCACCATACATCACTAACCATCACCAGCTAGTATGGAGAGGTGTTCACCATGCATCACTAAACATCACCAGCTAGTATGGAGAGGTGTTCACCATGCATCACTAAACATCACCAGCTAGTAGGAACAGATGATCACCATGCATCACTAAACATCACCAGCTAGTATGGAGAGATGTTCTCCATGCATCACTTAACATCACCAGCTAGTAGGAACAGATGATCACCATGCATCACTAAACATCACCAGCTAGTATGGAGAGATGTTCTCCATGCATCACTTAACATCACCAGCTAGTATGAACATGTGATCACCATACATCAATAAACATCACCAGCTAGTATGGAGAGGTGTTCACCATGCATCACTAAACATCACCAGCTAGTATGAACAGATGATCACCATGCATCACTAAACATCACCAGCTAGTATGGAGAGGTGTTCACCATGCATCACTAAACATCACCAGCTAGTATAGAGAGGTGTTCACCATGCATCACTAAACATCACCAGCTAGTATGGAGAGGTGTTCACCATGCATCACTAAACATCACCAGCTAGTATGGAGAGATGTTCACCATGCATCACTAAACATCACCAGCTAGTATGGAGAGGTGTTCACCATGCATCACTAAACATCACCAGCTAGTATGGAGAGATGTTCACCATGCATCACTAAACATCACCAGCTAGTATGGACAGATGATCACCATGCATCACTAAACATCACCAGCTAGTATGGACAGATGATCACCATGCATCACTAAACATCACCAGCTAGTATGGAGAGGTGTTCACCATGCATCACTAAACATCACCAGCTAGTATGGAGAGATGTTCACCATGCATCACTAAACATCACCAGCTAGTATGGAGAGATGTTCACCATGCATCACTAAACATCACCAGCTAGTATAGAGAGGTGTTCACCACGCATCACTAAACATCACCAGCTAGTATAGAGAGGTGTTCACCATGCATCACTAAACATCACCAGCTAGTATGGAGAGGTGTTCACCATGCATCACTAAACATCACCAGCTAGTATGGAGAGGTGTTCACCATGCATCACTAAACATCACCAGCTAGTAGGAACAGATGATCACCATGCATCACTAAACATCACCAGCTAGTATGGAGAGATGTTCTCCATGCATCACTTAACATCACCAGCTAGTATGAACAGATGATCACCATGCATCACTAAACATCACCAGCTAGTATGGAGAGGTGTTCACCATACATCACTAACCATCACCAGCTAGTATGGAGAGGTGTTCACCATGCATCACTAAACATCACCAGCTAGTATGGAGAGGTGTTCACCATGCATCACTAAACATCACCAGCTAGTATGGAGAGGTGTTCACCATGCATCACTAAACATCACCAGCTAGTATGGAGAGATGTTCTCCATGCATCACTTAACATCACCAGCTAGTAGGAACAGATGATCACCATGCATCACTAAACATCACCAGCTAGTATGGAGAGATGATCACCATGCATCACTAAACATCACCAGCTAGTATGGAGAGGTGTTCACCATGCATCACTAAACATCACCAGCTAGTATGGAGAGGTGTTCACCACGCATCACTTAACATCACCAGCTAGTATGAACAGATGATCACCATGCATCACTTAACATCACCAGCTAGTATGAACAGATGATCACCATGCATCACTAAACATCACCAGCTAGTATGAACAGATGATCACCATGCATCACTCAACATCACCAGCTAGTATGGAGAGGTGTTCACCACGCATCACTAAACATCACCAGCTAGTATGAACAGATGATCACCACGCATCACTAAACATCACCAGCTAGTATGGAGAGGTGTTCACCATGCATCACTAAACATCACCAGCTAGTATGGAGAGGTGTTCAACATGCATCACTCAAAATGACCAGCTAGTATATACAGCTGGTCACCATGCACCACTAAACATCACCAGCTAGTATGGAGAGATGGTCACCATGCATCACTAAACATCACCAGCTAGTATGGAGAGGTGTTCACCATGCATCACTAAACATCACCAGCTAGTATGGAGAGGTGTTCACCATGCATCACTCAACATCACCAGCTAGTATGAACAGATGATCACCATGCATCACTCAACATCACCAGCTAGTATAGAGAGATGATCACCATGCATCACTAAACATCACCAGCTAGTATGAACAGATGATCACCATGCATCACTAAACATCACCAGCTTGTATGGAGAGATGATCACCATGCATCACTAAACATCACCAGCTAGTATGAACAGATGATCACCATGCATCACTAAACATCACCAGCTAGTATGGAGAGGTGTTCACCACGCATCACTTAACATCACCAGCTAGTATGGAGAGATGTTCACCATGCATCACTCAACATCACCAGCTAGTATGGAGAGATAATCACCATGCATCACTCAACATCACCAGCTAGTATGGAGAGATGTTCACCACGCATCACTTAACATCACCAGCTAGTATGGAGAGATGATCACCATACATCACTAAACATCACCAGCTAGTATGGAGAGATGATCACCATCCATCACTAAACATCACCAGCTAGTATGGAGAGATGTTCACCACGCATCACTAAACATCACCAGCCAGTATGAACAGATGATCACCATGCATCACTAAACATCACCAGCTAGTATGGAGAGATGATCACCACGCATCACTTAACATCACCAGCTAGTATGGAGAGATGTTCACCATGCATCACTAAACATCACCAGCTAGTATGAACAGATGATCACCATGCATCACTAAACATCACCAGCTAGTATGAACAGATGATCACCATGCATCACTTAACATCACCAGCTAGTATGGAGAGATGATCACCACGCATCACTAAACATCACCAGCTAGTATGGGGAGATGTTCACCACGCATCACTAAACATCACCAGCTAGTATGAACAGATGATCACCATGCATCACTAAACATCACCAGCTAGTATGGAGAGGTGTTCACCATGCATCACTAAACATCACCAGCTAGTATGGAGAGGTGTTCACCACGCATCACTAAACATCACCAGCTAGTATGGAGAGATGTTCACCATGCATCACTAAACATCACCAGCTAGTATGAACAGATGATCACCATGCATCACTCAACATCACCAGCTAGTATGGAGAGGTGTTCACCATGCATCACTAAACATCACCAGCTAGTATGAACAGATGATCACCATGCATCACTCAACATCACCAGCTAGTATGGAGAGGTGTTCAACATGCATCACTCAAAATGACCAGCTAGTATATACAGCTGGTCACCATGCACCACTCAACATCACCAGCTAGTATGTAGAAATGGTTACTAAGCATTACTCAACATCACCTGTTCGTTTGGTGGGGTATTACATCTTTTTAAACATTAATTCAATCATTTCGTGATGAGACCTACTTGTAGCAGACTTAGTGCTGCCTCACTGAACTGTCAGGTTAACCCTTTAGGCACGAGCCTCAGCTAATGTGGGAAATTGTATCATGAGTTCAATCTCGGCACGGCCGGGGATCGAACCCACAACCTTTAGATCACCACAGAGGAACTTGTGCTAATAAGCTGGCGCTCTAACCATCTGCGCCACTGTCCATGACCCCTCACCAGTTAGAGCTAGACTTTTAACTTGAGCCAAATCAACAAAATTGGAGTATTACTTGAGCAATCAATGGTGATGATTTAGAAGAAAGTTACAAGATATCTTTCATTATTGAGCAAAACAAATGAATAGCATATCAATAGAAGATATATTTCCTATCAAACAGATAAAAATAAACTTACAACAGAGAACGATCTTGCTTTTGTCATCGGAGAAATAGTTTGTTTAATGAAATGAAATGAAATTATTTCTAGGTATTGATTATATCTACCAACTTTTGATCATATTAACCAAATATGTATTCTCTTTGCTTTTAATTTCTGATGAGCTAGTGAACAATAACATGTGTGACGTACTTCTATCAATATCAAAACTATTATGATATGCACAGTCCGATCCCCAACAGCACTCCACATGACAAAAGATGACAGTCACATCAAAGAGGTTTGTCCTCTGCTCTGAGATCTCAGTCATTATTGGCTGATAACAAGCTCCCATAATCTTAAGCAAAGATACAAATAAACCAGGTGAATTGATTTGATTTGATTTGTGAAGTTGGCTGCTCCACTTATGTCTCCTGGGCACTCACCGCCCAGTGCAGGACCCTACTCTCCTGAGCAACTAACCTATCTCACTAGTTTGATGGGAAATGCACTGAGTTTGTGTCAGCCAGCAACAGCACATGATGGGTAAAAACGGATAGCGTGAACTCTTGGATTGGACTCAAAGTAGGTTAACACTGTGTGACGTCATTCTGTAACCTTGAAGTAATCATAAATGGAGGTGTGAGGTCATTGTATGAGGTTACTTGTCATGGCAACGCATTGTTTTGGCCAATGCATTCAAAATCCTTTGATCCTATCAAAATAGCAGACTATACTTTTACAAATAAAACTCACACCACAACATGACAATTTTAAAAAAAAAAAAAGATTCATTAGAGAACATTAACTGGAAAAAATATTTTATATTTCTTTAAAACCTGTTTGAATGAAGTATGACATTATCCATAAACAATTTTTAAAAAAATCAAAAACAAAACATCATTCAAATCTGCCAATATATGTGCCAATACATCTAAAGGAACTGGGAAAAACAAATGTACAAAACAAAAATGTTTCATTTATGATGTTTATCTGTAACAGAAAAAAGATGTTGGTAACAAGAGGACGAAGTTTGGAAAACATACAGTTCCTAGTTGGCTGATCAATCTCAGGTAAAGTGGCCTTTTTCGGCATCTCTTCGGCATCAACATGTTTCCAATTAGCTAGAAACCTATGAATTCTGTTACCCTGGTGTAGAATAGTATCAGATTGGGTTGCAATGATGATAAACCCCACAAGTCCCATCAGAGAGAAAATATATCCATATTTTGTTGTCATACCCTGCCTCATAATCTGACCTGCAAATATAGCATAATTTTCATGGAATTAGACGAGATGCAATGCCTGTCCTTTAATTCAAAATACAATTCTCAGTCATTTCTATGTAAATGATATCTAAAACGTGGTGCACAATTTCCACTCATGCAAGTCTTCAGAGTTGTGTAATAAAATAGTAACATATATATTTGATATTTAAAATAAAACTTCTCAATTGATGACACTGACCTTTGTTATTTTGGTAAAGACAACTTTATTGTTATAACATTAGAAGGTTTAGTGATAGTGGAAGAAATCAACAAAAACATTTTCCTCTATTTCTAAAGACACAAACCAAAATAGTTTGATGTTAAATTTAAAATGTCAGATGTCTTCCCATGGTTCAGGGGTGGGAGAGCTCTGAACCAATCTGTGCAGTAAATCTGAACCAATCTGGTCAAATCGCGTCATTCTGGACGCTCACAACTGATCTGGGCGCTAAATGACGTCATTCCAGGCACTCAAAACACATCTGGGCAATAAATTGCAGTCAATCTGAGTGAAACCTGAGCGGTGCCGTACAGTGAACAATGGCTAGATTCAAAAAGTTGATTTTATTAAACTTTACATATCAACTATAGCATCCAAATATTTAAGAAATTAACATGCTCATCAGTTACATATATAAGTACATGATCATCTAAAACTGAATTTTAACGGGATTTTTGCGTAATATTAACACAGGAATATGCCACAGTTTTAGATTTCATAACATTTCATAAAATTTATACTATCAGTAAAAAGACACTGTTACACACTCAACTGTAATGAAATTTGTTAAAATTTGTAATGATTTTGATACCATTTTGATGCCTTTTGTGAGACATAAAAAAGTTGATATATAACAGAACCACCCAGATTGGTTCAGAATTGGTTCAGAACAATGGTATGACGTCATACCACCCAGATATGTTTCGATTACTGCCCAGATTGGTTCAGAGCTCTTCCACCCTGTGATTGGAGACCTCTGAACGGTGCTAGACTAAAATCACAGTAGAGCCAGATAGTATAACGTCGTAGCATTCTTCTGGGCAAAATCTGAACAAATCGAGATGATTCTGTTATAAAACGACATCTCACAAAAAGCATCAAAATCATTTAAAAATCATCACAAAATTGTAAACATTTCATTAGACTATGCAATCTCAAACTGGGGCACATTCCTCTGTTAAATTTGGAAAAGATCTTGTTAGTTTCAGTTTCAGGTGATCATATATGTGACCGATGAGCGTTTTATTTTCTTGAAAATTTGGGTATGATAATCGATATTTATAAAAAGGTTAAAGAAAAAAAATTTTAAATTCTGGTCATTTTTCACCGTAATGCAACACTCAGATTTTACTGGGATTGGCTGCATTTTAAGCCCTGATTCCTTATGTGCAGTGCCTCATGCAGCGCATCAATTCTTTTCGCACACCATACTGAACATTGCAGGTGTGTCCATGTGTGTATATTGCTGTCCGTAATGACTAGTAGGGGAGCCAATCTCAGAAAAAAAAATTATTTTGGAAGTTACTGGTCCCCCGAAATGCATGGTCTAATTTTAATATAAAAAGGTAGAAGACACATTGGGGGTCAGTTTTTCATGAACAAAATATATGTTGTTCGTTTAGATTTTGAGATATCACTGTTGCCATGGTAACTAAATCATTTTTATAGCATATAAAAAATAAGTATACGTTTCCCCACAACATTTATATTTTATAGATTAAAATTCCTAAACTTTGCATACACATGCAATCCATAACATTCTTTTGACCAGAGGTAAAATTAGTCAATTAAATTTTTGGTTGCCATGGTAACAGGTATATAGGCATTTTTAGCCATTTTTCAAAATATGACCTTCTGAAGTTATTTGAGGGCTACACAAAAGGATAGATTTTGACAATTTTTGTCCTGTCACAATATACTATACTTGTGCTTTAAACAAATTGAGACCATGATACAAATTCTAATAGTGCATATTGCCATGACAACCAATAATAACATAAGTTAAGTTTCAGAATAATATCACAATTACATATTTTTTTGTCCATGTACACAGATTTTTTGTGAATGAATTTTATATTTGGCAAGAATGTGTTGGTCATTGATATATACCAATAAATTACAAAAATAGCTATTTTCAAAGGAAATTGGTTGCCATGGAAAATTTAATCAAATTTCCACACTTTTTTCAAAGAGACATATTTGATTTATCAATTGGTGAGATAAATACATTGTTTGTGGCAGGCCACGGGCCGTGGCGCAGTTGGTTAGAGCGCCAGCTTATTAGCACCAGTTCCTCTGTGGTGATCTAAAGGTCGTGGGTTCGAACCCCGGCCGTGTCGGGATTGAACTCATGATACAATTTCCCACATGAGCTGAGGCCCGTGCCTAAAGGGTTAACCTGTTGTCCTTGTAAATCTGTGACTGGGTGAGTTGTCATGTCAAGGACCTGCGACATGACAATTCAGTGAGGCAGCACTATATCTGCTACAAGTAGGTCTCATCACGAAATGACTGAAATAATGTTGAAAGTGATGTAAAACCCCAAACAAACAATAAAAACATTGCTTGTGGCAGTTTTTGACTTGCCATTTTATGATGTAATTATTGTTGTGTTTAAGTGGAGACCATGGCATAAAATGAATAAAACTCATGTGTTCAATGTCTTTGATTTTTAATCAATGTATTTATCTCACCAATTGACTCCCCTGTGGGTGCGGGGATTAAAGAATAGCCCCACTGCCCCCCAGCATGTCGTAAAAGGCGACTAAAGGGGCGTCCTGTTTGCCGTGGGATGCGACCTGTGTCGGGGAGGATATGGAATCCTGACGGGCTGAGCACTGGGCTGGTTTGGCAGTAATACCGGTCCAGTTGCAACACGCCTGTCTTGGATCCAAATGTTCACCAGACAGGCAGATCAGATTAGGCCTGGATCTGATTTAACCGGCTTGTAGTATATTTCCTTATATTCTGGATATTTGATTTTTATTAATGATAATTTATATGTTTGAAATCAAGGAATAATTTTTAAAAAATTTTCATAAATATTTGCTGAAAGGAGATTACTGCTGATTGGGTCAATCGAGGGATAAAAATAAGATTCGAAAGGATGGAGTTTTTATTCTAAGAGTATGTCATGTTGGGTATCCTCAAGGCGTCAGGGCTTGGAGTTACCGGCCCAGAAAGGCGTCCCCTTGTTGGGCTCCGTGGTGGGTAGGGGACCTAGCTGATGAAAAATAACAAAACACATATGGCACAAAAACAAAAAAGACCAAGGAATGAAACTGACAGCGATGATGATTCAATTAAAGAAAAATGGCCCAGATTTTTGGTGGCAGAAAGTTTAGACAGTGAACATACCCTGGCAAAAATGTCCCCCTTTGCAATTGCAAAGGGGATACAAGGCATTGCCGGGGTCCCCAAAACAGTGAAAAAAATGGGAAGTCGTCTGTTGATTGAGGTGGAAAGAAAAAGCCATGCGGAAAATCTCCTGAGATGCCGAATGTTGGCCACAGTCCCAGTTTCAATAACGGCCCATAAAACCCTAAATAACAAGAAAGGTGTTATCAGATGCCCCGACTTAGCGGGAGTTTCCGAAGAAGAAATAGCCAATGAATTGAAAGATCAGGATGTCGTCCATTGCAAGAGAATTTATATTAAAAAGGATGGCACAAAAGTTCCAATAAATACATTCATCCTGACATTTGAAGCGGCGCAGCTTCCAACATCTATTAAGGTTGGATATTTAAATGTCAGAGTTGATGTTTTTATTCCAAACCCTCTGCGCTGCTTCAAGTGTCAGAGATATGGACATGGATCTGACAGATGTAAAGGGAATGTAACATGCCCAAAGTGTACTGCCCAACATAATGGAGAAGATTGTTTATCAAAAAATGTCAAATGTGTGAATTGTGAAGGCGATCACCCATCATATTCGCGGAATTGTCCTTCTTTTTTAAAAGAGAAGGAAATTCAGCGAATACGACACACAGAAAACATATCTTTTCCAGAGGCACGTAAGCGTGTAGAATCATTCAACACAACAAAATCATCCTATGCTAGCACTTTAAAGAGCAAAGAGACTAAATCAATAGCAATTCAGACTGAAATTACATGGCCAATTAATGACAAAAATTATTCCTTTTTCACAAAAACTTCCAAATCTTCGGCAACATCTACTCAGACTCCTGCATCCACTACCCCAGCAATAGCTCTACCAACAATAACACCAACAATAACATCGACTAAAACCTCTTCACAGACTCCCTCCACATCATCTAGTAATAAAAACGTAAATACCAATAGACCAGTTAATAAATCAGACAAAAAAGAAATCAAAGACCAAAGCAAAAGTAAAATAAATAGAACTAAATCCTTAGAAAGGATGGATACAGGTGATCCTTCTGATATACATTTTACACCTGTTCAGTCAAAACATAATCGTAAACCTAACAAATGATTATGTTAAATCCTATATTTATACTCATTATTTTTAATATGGCTATCAGCAATATCATACAATGGAATTGTAGAGGATTTGAGGCAAACAGGCCAGAACTGGAGTTATTAGCCCAGAAATATAATGCATCTGTAATTTGTTTACAAGAAACTAAATTCAAAGATGATTCCACAACATTTAAGGGATATGTGATTTATAATAAAGTCGGTTCAATTGACATTATGGGCCGAGCACATGGTGGAGTTTCTGTTTTTGTTAAATCCTGTATACCCCAAAGTAAAGTAACATTAAATACTAATTTACAAGCTTCTGCAGTCAGGGTTACCCTGCACAATACATTAACTATATGTTCAATATATTTACCATTATTTACCTAGTGAGCCAGTTAATATTACAGATTTAAATAATTTAATAACTCAGCTGCCACAACCATATATGTTAGTTGGTGACTTTAATGCTCACAACTATCTTTGGGGTGGCAGAAATAATACTGATGCCAAAGGACGTATAATAGAAGATTTCTTAAATAACAATAGTTTGTGCCTTTGGAATAACGATTCTCCAACATATTTACATCCTGCTACAGGCTCTTTAACATCAATAGATCTCTCCATGTGCACTCCAAATTTATTTTTAGACTATTCCTGGGAAGTAGAGGAAGATCAATGGGGTAGTGATCATTACCCCATTATTTTAAATAACCATTTTCCTCCACTAGACGAACGAATCCCAAAGTGGAAATTTCATCAAGCCGATTGGGCAAAATTTCAGTCATCCTGTTTTAATAAAATAACTCCAGAAATTTTTAACAACATAAATGATCCTCTTCAAGTTTTTACGGATACATTGTATGATATTGCTGATGGGTGTATTCCCAAATCAAAGCCAAATTGTAAAATTAAAGAAAAACCCTGGTTTAATGATGAGTGCAAAAAAGCTGTCAAGGAGCGGAAAAAAGCTTTAAAAATATTTAATCGACAGCCAACTCAGTATAATTTGCACCAATTTCGTATAAAAAGAGCTAAAGCCCGTTATATTATTAAAATAAGCAAAAGAAAAAGTTGGAAAGATTACGTTTCTAAATTAAATACACGTTCACCAATTAAAAAATGCTGGGAGATGGTGCGTAAAATTACTGGGAAGGGAGGTGGAGCAAGGATCAAACATCTAAATCATAATGGCCAATTAATTACAAATCCCACCGAAATAGGTAACACAATAGGTCAAACAATTTCCAAGAATTCCTCATCCAATAATTATTCTGCCAAATTTCAACAAATAAAAAATAGAAAAGAAAGAAACCAACTAAATACACTATCAAATCCTCAAACACCTCCCTGACCAAACACTTGGGCATCTTTTGGATATTTTTAATAATATTTGGGAAAGTGGTAATTTTCCTCCTTCATGGAGTGAAGCCACTATCATTCCTATTCCCAAACCTGGCAAAGACTCGTCAGATTCAAATAATTATCGTCCCATTGCGTTAACAAGTTGTATTTGTAAATCAATGGAACGAATGATTAACGAGCGTTTAGTTTGGTTTTTAGAAACTACGGCTTATATTTCTGTTGCACAGAGTGGTTTTAGAAAAACGCGAAGTACTGTTGACCATCTGGTACGTTTAGAAACGTTTATACGAGAGGGTTTTATAAAAGGCGAACATGTGGTAAGTATATTTTTTGATTTAGAGAAAGCATACGACACCACATGGAAATATGGAATAATGAGTGATTTATATGATATGGGATTAAGGGGTCGTTTACCCCTTTTTATTCAAAATTTTCTATCAAACAGACATTTTAAAGTTCGAGTGGGTGCATCACTTTCTGATGCTTTTGATCAGGAAATGGGTGTTCCACAGGGTAGTATATTATCAGTGACCCTTTTTATTATTAAAATTAACAGCATTGTAGATTGTATGAGGCCTGGAGCAGATTGCTCACTTTTTGTTGATGATTTCAACTTAAGCTACAGGTCAGCAAGCATACATACAATAGAACGACAGCTTCAACAACACCTAAATAGATTACAAGAATGGGCTGATAACAATGGATTTAAGTTTTCTTTGAAAAAGACCGTATGTATGCACTTTTGTAAAAAGTGGAAGGCTCACCCAGATCCTGATCTACACCTTGGCCAAACTCGAATCCCTGTTGTCGAAGAAACCAAGTTTCTTGGACTTATATTTGATAGAAAATTATCTTTTATCCCTCATATTAAATATGTAAAAAAGAAATGCCAGAAGGCATTAGATTTATTACGGGTTCTCGCTCATACCGATTGGGGAGGGGACCGTAATGTTTTATTACAATTATATAGAGCACTGGTACGTTCCAAACTTGATTATGGGTGTATGGTATATGGATCAGCACGTCCATCGTATATTAAAATGCTCGATCCTATACAAAATCAAGGGTTAAGACTATGCCTTGGTGCATTTCGTACCTCGCCTGCAGATAGCTTGGCAGTTGAGGCAGATGAACTGCCTCTTGATTTAAGAAGAGAAAAGCTTGCCCTTCAGTATGCTGCAAAAATTGCAGCTTGTCTAGACAATCCTGCACATGATATTATATTCAATCCAAATTATGTTGATCTTTTTGAAAATAAACCAAATACAATACCAACTTTTGGCCTTCGCATCAAGGAATCTTTACAATCCTTAAATTTAAATCCGAATCAAATAGCTAAATTTCAATATCCAGAAACACCTCCATGGACCTATGAAACTTTAAATATTAATTTAGCCATGACGGAATTAAAGAAATACTCAACCGATCCATCCCTGTATATAAATAGATATAATGAAATAAAATCTATCTTCACTGGATATCAGTGTATATACACTGATGGATCGTTTGATGATGACAAGGCTGCTGCAGCTGCTGTTAAGGGCAATCATATTTATTCAGAACGTCTGCCAAATAAATCATCTATTTATTCTGCAGAACTTCATGCTTTATACCTAGCTTTAGATCATGTGGAGACTTCTCCACATCGGAAATTTTTAATATTTTCTGATTCTTTGTCTTGTTTACAAGCATTGAAAGCCAAGGATTGGAAAAATCCATTTATTTTAAATATCCTTGAACGGTATCATAAACTCTGTACTGAGGAAAATAAAGAGATTCGTTTTTACTGGATTCCCAGTCATATTGGAATCCTTGGAAATGAGGCTGCGGACCAAGCTGCCAAGGCAGCATTGGATAAGCGGCCAATAAATATGCTAATACCTTATACAGAATTTAAGAAATATATTACTGTTTTTTTACGTTCTAAATGGCAATCACGCTGGAACGAAGCTATTTTTAATAAATTACATGAAATTAAGCCCATTCTAGGCAAAACTAAAGGTGCTATTAGAATTAACCGTAGAGAAGAGTCAGTTTTAACCCGTATAAGAATAGGTCATAGTCATTTGACGCACTGTTATCTGCTTAAAGGTGAAGATCAACCGGAATGTATTGGTTGTCAAAGGGCTTTGACTATTAAACATATTTTAATTGAGTGTATCGATTTTGATATTATAAGAACTCAATATTTTAATGTACAAGATTTACATACGTTATTTGATACTGTAGATACTTCTGTGATAGTATCGTTTTTAACTCACATAGGACTTTATAATCAGTTTTAAGGGCAGAGCTTTTGTTTATTTATGTCATTGACTTATTTATCAAGAACTGCAAAACATCATACTGATAAAGTCTTTTAAACAAATCATCCATATTTATTATATTTGATTGATATTATATAAATGCTGTTCACAGTTGATAAATTCTTGTGTTATCTACATATTGTATTAACATTTACATTTTGTTTCTAGTCAATATTACGTTTCTATTTTTACTGTTTTGGCACTTTATTGTGTTAATGTGAAACCATTCATTCATTCATTTTTACCATTTTTAGGCACTAAATAACCTTAGTGGTTGATGTGCCTCTAAGCAACCATTCATTCATTCATTCATTCATTCTCACCAATTGACAAATTAAGTATGTCTCCTTGAAAGTTATTTCAGCTAATAAATTAATGATTTGATATGACAAATCAACCAACACATATTGTGGGTAACAAATATGAAAAATTATTAGATTGTTTTTCTTACGGACCTTTCCTTAATTATGATATGTAGAGTTTTTAAAAGTGTTTCAAAAGGCACATGTTCAGAACTGCCTTTTAAAATTCCTTAACTTATGTTTTTTTTCTTATTACTGAGACTGAAATGGTATATATTTATCATAATGTTTACATCTGTCCATTGTCTGTATATGGTGATAGATGATTTATTAAATAAATTATAATATTAATTATAAAAGAAATCTAATAGTATGTGAATGTCATGATCAATGTAGAAGTTCTGATATATGTTAGTAGGCACAAACTGAAAGGTTATGATGTGGTGTGTGTGCTAGAATATAAATAGGATAGTTATGTAATGTTATTTAGAGCCTTGTGTACCTGTCAAAATGGAGTCTCAGAGCACATGGGGAAGATGCCGCCAAATAAAAAGAGTAGGCAAAATAGCCATAAAATGATCCTGAATTTTAACAGCATTGCAGACCTAAATATATTGCTCAAGGAAATGAAGTGTCATCATGTTGATTTTCAGATGAATTTTCAAATATATTATACCTCAAGATATCATAATTCCTGACAGTTCTGTAAGCTCCACTTTTTTATTGCTTAGTAAAATGAGTTTTAGTGATATAGCATACAATGTAATAATACTACATTTTGTATTTCTGATTTTGCCTGAGTCATTATGTAAACGTTTTGAAACAATTAGGAGATCATTGGTGAGATCACTAGTGAGATCACTAGTGAGATCACTAGTGAGATCATTGGTGAGATCATTAGTGAGATCATTAGTAAGATCGTTGGTGAGGTCATTATTGAGATCATTGGTGACATCTTTAGTGAGACCATTGGTGAGATCATCAGTGAGATCATTAGTGAGATCTTTGGTGACATCATTGGAGAGATCATTGGTAGGATCATAGGTGAGATCATTCGTGAGATCCTTAGTGAGATCTTTGGTGACATCATTAGAGAGATCATTGGTGAGATCATAGGTAAGATCATTCGTGAGATCCTTAGTGAGATCTTTGGTGACATCATTGGTGACATCATTGGTGAGATCATTGGTGAGATCATTGGTGAGATCATTGGTGAGATCATTGGTGAGATCATTGGTGAGATCATTCGAACTCCTCAGTAGCCAACAGATGGGCTAAGGGTGTTAATTTATTTTTACAATAAATTATGATTTATATCCTGGATTTAACGAGGGGGTTTGACGTTGCTCAGATTTTAACTCATCCAAGCTAGAGAGGTAATATTTCATTGCAGCCATTGTTCCGTTATGACGTCATATTCAAATGTGAAAATACAGAGGCCCAAAATGGGGGAGCCAAAATGGGCGATGACAAGGGCTTAGAATAGAGGTCACACTGTGGTCCATGACACCCTTTGCAGTGTGACTGGGAATGTATCTTCATGTAGTTTTATTCACTCAAACCTTACATAGCCTTTTAATCTATTATTTTTATTTATTGCAACACGGATGGACATCAAAAAGGGACTATCTGTGTTATTATGTGATCGGTATGATCATGGGGAACGTGTATTCATTTCCTGTGGGTTGTAATTCAGCTTTTTCTGTGGTCAATGTGTTTCAGGCAACTGACGCCACTTTGGAGTGTCCATCATGTGCACGCAAAAGGTTCTTACATGTGCATGCGCTGGTGTATAAATACGTTCAACACAACAACATCATTGTCAACCGTTGATGTGCAAAATTATTAATTCATATTGCTTGGATATGTTTTCCAATTGATAAATCATGGAATTATGTACTCTCCTTTGCATCGGGTTCAGTATATAACACCCTAATGACGTCAGACATCTTGGATCATGAACTTTTGACCCCAGTACTTCAATGAGCATGTTGAGTAACCATGGTTATAAAATTCACCAGTCGAGTATGTAGATACACTAGCCCAGAAAAAATTGGTTAGTCCTACCAGTAAACAAAATTTAGAGAGGCTACTCCTTTAGGGGTTAACTACTAACAGATGGGAAGGACGGCAACGTCCACCACCGGTAACGGACTGGAAGGACGGCAATGTCCCCATTGTTCTGGCTTGATGATGTCATTTGTAACATTCTCTTGGGCTGCAACTTGTTGCATGTAATCATGATAATGACGTCAGACATCTTGGATCATGAACTTTTGACCCCAGCACTCCATTAAGGATATTGAATAACCATGGTTATAAATTTTATAAATTTAGTATGCAGATACACTAGTCCAGAAAAAAATTGGTTAGTCCTGCCAATCAACAAAATTTAGGTAGGCTAGTCCGTTAGGGGTTAATCCCTAATGGACTGGAAGGACAGCAACGTCCACCACCGGTAACAGACGGAAGGGACGTTGATGTCCCCATTGTTCTGGCTCAGTGACATCATTTTGTAACATTCCCTTGGGCTGCAACTTAACTGTAATACAATTAAGCTATCTCACCAAAATCAACCAAAATACACTAACCATGGCTATTGTGTTTTGATGAAAGTACCAAGTACTGTCAGTACTCTTTTGACCACCAGGTGGCCACATGTATACAATCATGTGACCTCTATTGTGGTCTGTCAGGGTGTTAGGCCTGTACCATTGGACAAACATTAATGGACAAACAGGGCTCTCAAAGCCATATCACTCCATTGTCCCAATTTAGGGTGCCCTAAACTTTTGATTGCAAAGATTAGGGTATTAACATTTATATTATGCCTCATTTCGTGAATGCATTGAGTATGTAGATACACTAGTCCAGGAAGAAAATATGGTTAGATCAGACAATCAACAAAATTTAGATAGCCTAGTCCCTTCGGGGTTGATTTACTTGGAATATGAGCATGAAAACTCAAAATTTGGGCATAAAAATGCTGAGCAAATTGAAAAAAACTTGGTATAGCCTGGACATTGCTCAAAAGGTTGGTTTTTGCTGTGTGTAAGATTTGGTTGGTGTATATTTAATCGTATTATGAATTTGTTCAAGGTGTATTCGGAAATATCCACTTGGATACAAATGTAATAAAAAAATATTTTTTTCCTATTGAAATAAATGACAAAAAAAAAGAATTGAGCGCTAATGTGTCCAGCTGTACAAGTTTCTAATGGTACCAATGTGTAATAGCAACATATAATGGCACCAACAATACACAAGACAAGAATTTACAACCAATTTGAGTGTTAATTCTTTAGTTCAAGCACCAAATACCTCGTTACATACCTTATAAAGTCTTGTCAAGTTGGTGATATGCATGAAGTGATCAGTTGATTGAATATTGAAACCAAAAAGGCAACTTAATTTGAGAGACACATGTCACGTCGACTGGCAACTGACACAGACCAATGTTACGCCATGTTACATCATAGTTTTAAAAATATGCGATTTTGCAATCAATTAGTTCACACGAATAGGCAGTTTAGTGTAGAGTATGGTTTTTAAACACATGAAAATCAATTACAGCACAGCTGACGTGGGGACTTCCACATGTAGGTGAGGATATACACAGAGTGATAAAACGATGCAGGATTCAAAACATATGCTTCAAGAATAAGTGGAGGTGCTTTCAGAGTTTAGTGCAATAAGATGTGAGAAAACATTTTAAAACAAAGGCTTAAATATCCTTGATGTGATATGAAAAGAACAGAATTTTATCACATTGTGATATTATAAACGATAGTGAGATGCGATGTTAAATATAAAATTAGAAATATGATATGGCAGACATTTTGAAATAGTTTTAATTCTTATTATGGTGTTGTACCTGGTATTACTTAACTGGATAGTACTCAGCTCTATGAATAATTTATCTTGTGAACCTTATTCTAATATTCAGTGATTATGATCAGTTATAGCTCAATTATATCAGTTATATTTCCTGTCATGGGAGTTGTTGATTTCCCTGAACTAGGAATTCCTGGAATGGGTGAAATTAATGCAATTAATCATAAATTGATGGAATAATATGTCCCTCCCTGATGAAAGGAGAAAAAAACAACAAGTAAAATGGAGTTCTTTTCGACTTTTTCAACAACAATAGCCAAATCAGGTCGACCTTCTAGCCTTTTACCAAATGTAAAACTAACATTGCCGCCAGAGGGAGTCGAACCCACCGCCTCCCGTCCTCCACTTCTATATATCCAAGCGAGGCACAGATCAATTGTTCTACCACCTGAACCAGTGGGGCCGGCTCCAGATTTACAATGAGCTAACCATCAGGCCTCAGCTCATAAATGCGATATTAGCAAATGAACCCACAAGCTTTCTCAAAGAATCACCCCTGGAATCCAAAGTTCACAGGATGAATGACAAGAATGCGTCATTTAGTGCATGTTACATCTGAGTTAAGAGGCCTATGGTCTGATTGACTTGAGCAATCCTGAAGAAAAAAGATTATACTTATTTTTTAATATAAAAAGAAATCTTAAATGTGTTTATGATGTTGTTATTAATTTATTTTTAGACAGCAGATACCAGTTGTATATAAAATATTCATAGCCCAAGTTGTGGGAAGCACCTAAGTATATTTTTTAAATCATCCATTTTCTACACTGGATGTAGAATTAACAGGAAATGTCGCTTTATAAAAGAAACTACATTCTTCTGTAAAGTCGGCTGCTGACAATACATATACAGACAGACATGAACATATTCTGATATTTGTTTGGTTTTAATCATCATTTCATTTCTTTACCTTTTATTTCATGGTATTTCATGGTATTTTTCCTCAGCCTTGTAGGTTTATATTAAGTTTAACGTTTCATGGTTTATTAGAAGGGGAATAAATATTTGGCACCAGAATAAGACTACCACATGAAATAAAGACGCCCATCAAATGTGCAATAATTAAAGCATCCAGTCAAATGACTTATGTGCAAGTCTCGATCCTTGATAAATATGTCCTTAAGAAACATCAAGATAGCACACAATAAACAATAATAGTGATAACACATTAACAGTATACCATATATGATGTCTAGTATATTTGTTTGAATTATGTATTTACAAATTCAGTTCAATGCATAGAATGTTACACATCCTCAACCCTGACAAACATGTGGTCGACGTCTGTAGAGGGGCACTCAATGCATGTGTTGTTGGATGAGTTATTCTGATAGAAACAGACTGGGTGATAATAATGACCACATGATGATAGATATATTGCCACCGTATGCCGCTCAAATCTATCGTCACAATAGGCACAAAGGGCCCTACGACGGCGCCACCTAGCGCTCCCATTCCGGCTCAATCTTTGGCTGCTGTTTTGGCTCTCATTCCGGCTCAACCTTTGGCTCCCGTTTTGGCTCAAGCAATTACTTTCATTCACGCTCAAAATATCACCTTGCAGATTTTCAGTTTGATTTAATTCATTTTCTATTGTATTTCTCCCACTTTGTCTGGTACTTCCATTCCAACTTAATTGACTTTGTCTGGTACTCCCATTCCTACTTAATTGGCTTCGTCTGGCACTCCCATTCCTACTTAACCGGCTTTGTCTGGTACTTCCATCACTGGACATCTTATTTCCCATGGAGCTTTGATTTTCATCAATTGAACTAAGAGACAAACTAAGTTCAGACACATCATCTGCCCCAAGGCTAACAACATCTAACTGTATGTCATTGTCAGAATTCATCGCATCCTGAACTGTAAACACCGGTTGTGAGTCTTGGTTCATGGCCGTTTTAAGATTATATAAAGTGTCTTTCATGATGTCTTCATCTTCAAATATCGCCCTACAAAGAGGGCACACGGCAGGGTTAGTTCCGGTAGAATTAAACAGAACCGGAAGTAAGCATGTGTAGTGGAAATAATGTCCACATGGTTTAAGTATTCCAAGCTGTGTCTGCTCACACCCTTCCTCATCATCCGAGTACTCTTCCAGACATATGACGCATTCCACAAGAGGGTCTCGATACGTCAGAATATGTCCAAGCTGTGCAACTGTCTGTGCTATGGTCAAAGGTTGCCTCCGAATTCTCCGTGATCTTGCCCTTCTGAGGGGCGGGCCGCTGACATGTACTTCGCTGCGTCCGATCAAACTGGGATTGCTGACTATCATTTTGATGTATATGGCATCAATGGTCAATGTAGCTGTGATACTTGGTATCAAAAACATATAGGAAGAGTTATAGTCCCCTGTGTCCAGGTGATAAGCAAATGTCAGTATTGCTAGTGAGCTGCAGAATAAAGAGGCGACCTCACACAGCATCTGCCAGTGGGTTTCATGGAATGTAGCTAGGTAGAGCATGGAGTATGCCAGAAGAGCCAGGGTGATGGTGAAGGCTAGGTAGGCCACTGTCCTGGAGGGGAAGGAGTCAGAACACCCTGGCTCACAATATGAGAACACTATGGAGCTACCAAACATCAGCAGGCCGCTGATCATGCCACAGACTGGAGTCACGATAAAAACACAGGTGACAGTCCTACCGGAACCGCAGCCCCCGTCCATATACGTCCTTCCGGCCATAAACACTATCAACACAGAGTATAAAATGACAAAAATGCCATAGCACAAAGTACCTGTCTGGATAGAACTGCTGTCCACCTGATCACCATCCAGTAGACCCATGCGTATGCCAATGCCAACAATGCCAAATAGGCTCTCATAGAGCATGTAGTACCATGTTAGGGTGTGGTCCATACCCAGTAGCACCTCCTGGGCCCGGCTCTGGTGGTTAATGTGTTTCTGGGCTATGCTCATTACTATACAAAGGATATCGAAGACAATCCATACCTGGAGAAATGCTTGCCACGATACCACCGAGGTACAGCTCAGAGCATACACTACTTCTAAGCATATCCGGGAACCGTCTAGAAATAAAGGTCTGTTAATATTGTCCAGCGCATAATCCTGATGCTCATTTAAGGATTTGTTTAAGAGCCATATAGCGCAGGTGATAATTATGGTATTGATTATAACCAAACCAGAAAGGTACTCAAAAGTTGGATCATACATATCGCGTACTGTTGAATTATCGCCATCAGTCTCATTAACTGACACGAATCCAGTTGTGGTCAAGAAATCCATTTTCTAAGAAGTTTAAGTAGGCGTAATTTGAGGAAACGTAAAATGTGAATAAGGCAATGTTCACCAACACACTACCTGTGTCTCCGACCCTCCATATCTGGCCTTGTTTAGTCACTAAGGTAAAGCTCACAGCAAACTGATAGGCCTTCATCTGATAAACCTCTGCTATCAATAACAACGTTACAGCATCACCAGAAACTTCTCCCAGGTGCGCAGTTAATTGCCAAGTTTAGGTCTGATAATGGCCCACTTTAGATCTGATAATGGCCCACTTTAGATTTGATAATTACCCTGCCTCAGTTTGATAACAAATGTGCCAAATTTGACAAACATTACAAATATATTTATTCTTTAATTTGGGGGCCTTATGGACATGAAGATTTTAAAAAACATATTTTATTAAAAAAAAACATTAACATTTATCACTCGTTTAGAAAAAAATATTCAATATAAATGTGTAATCGTTGGAACAGTAATACAATATTCATGTAGCCTACCACCAGAATGATCTGACCCAGCTTTTCACCTGATATAAATGTGTTTCCTCCTTTAGCAATAAAACCAAATGTCATAGCACAGGGAAGTACGTTATCTGAGAGGAGTAGATGATACGCCTCTTATCAGATAGCCAATCGATCTCTATTGTGCTTAGTGAGAGGTTCCGATCTATTGAATATGTCATATTTTATATGTCTCACATAAATACCCTGGATATTACACATCCAGATTATTATATCATAATTTGGTGTGTAAGGCACAAGCTATTATATAACTTTTAGTGATATTCCTTTTTAATGTTCTAAGCATCAAACATATGTCCGAATTTAGATCCATCACTGCTTATTAAGAAGGTTAAAAATTGTTCCCTGTGGCTTCATGACACATGGATAAAACCTGTAAGGGCCCCCAGTAAATAGGTCACGGTCAACATAACATCATAAACACACTTTCTGCAGTTTGTGAACAGCAATCACACAAGCTAGTTGTCTATAGTTATTTAAACCTTGATAGGTAATGAGCTTACAGAGGTTTATATGGGGGATGATTGAGATGACTGGGTTGTTAATAGCACAGCATTGTTGACTTCATCCCATTTTATGCCTCCACAGAAGAGTGTTGTTTACTTTAAAATTTCAACTCCATACAATCCTTTATTTCACAATATATAGTTGGAGATAAATGATAAAAGAGTTAAGATTGACCGTGTGCAGAAAACTCTGTGTAAATCAGATCTAAAATACACATTTATGTCACAATCAAGGACAATCTATACTTTGTAAATAGGAAGGAACAAATATAATAAAATCCAGTATAATGGTGACATTCAAATAATCTGTCATGATGATTTAAGGATGTGTCCAGTGCACTTTAATAGTTCCAAATGTTTTATCACAAAGCTTGACTTCAGGTCTGATTATGTACCGTTAACTTCACTCATGGTAAGAGTGCTCACTTGACATTTTGTCTGGATCCATATATCAATACAAACATAGGTTATACTCATCTTAAAGGTCATGACAATTCGTGAAGTGTGACTTTCTCATCAGCGAGAATGAGTGACATAGCGCATGTAACGGGTTTATAGCAGTGGGAGGAGCGGACGTCCAGAAAGCACCCTGCAGAGCACTTTCAGTGACATTTAATATTGGCCGTGTTCGACTTCCATTTCATTTCACTGCCCGAAAAATAAGATTTACAAAAATAAACATGTTTTGTTTTTCCATTGTAAAGACCAAGGAAGATCTTTCAGCTAATAAACAATTTTGTAAATACCATTTACTTATTTACAATGCTTAAATATGTTGTATTTTACCAAATATATCAAATTGCACATATCAGTTCATAAACAATGTTGTAAAGATTGTTGAATGTCTTTACAATATTGTATTTATGTTGTTAATATCAGTATATATTCATATCACCTTTAATCAATATTATGGTAAATTGTATTTTTCAACTTGGACATTTTGATCATATATTCGTATATGTAAATGAGAATAGGGATTTTTTTATACATGTTACATAAAGAGCTTAACATGAAAGGACAAACAAATATGTAAAATTACTTCTATGATTAGTAGCTATTGGAATTGCATATATGCACATATGCATACAACATTGGAAAATGTGCATTTGAGGACTTTATTTGAGGACTTAAAAATTGATAAATTACTACATCAGGATATTATATATTATCTCATACTTGGTGCTTCAAGAGAGTGTTCTGCACCTATGAGATATTCTTTTGCAGATCACCCCTCTGCCGAACTACTTTCGCAGATCACCCCTCTGCCGAACTACTTTCGCAGATCACCCCTCTGCCGAACTACTTTTGCAAATCATCCTTGGTCCAAATGACGACTGAGATCCTTCCACCAGAACCAACAAAAGAGATCTGTCAGGCTGAACACTGCATGAACCCATGCTCTTGACTTTATCTCATATTTATCTACCGCAGATGGTTTATATACCAGACCAGTGTTAACATTGTCAAAAGTACAGATCTTAAGAAATGAACATGTGAGTGCAGTGTTCAGGCTGACAGATATCTCTCAAGTTGGTTCTGGTGGAAGGATCTCAATGCCCACCTCTCAATGACGTCATTACATAGTAAAATATATGTGGCAATGACGTCATTGAGTGTGACGTCATTAAAAAGGGGGCGTGGCATTGTTTATGTTGTTTGACACACACAACATAGGTCGGTACATAGGTCCATGCAGGCTGCAATATTTTCCACACAGTTTTGCTTTAAATAGATTGGACATCAAACCAAAACTTTATCTCATACCTATCTGCAGGAGTTAAGTATGAGATAAAGTCAAGAACATAGGTTTGTGCAGTGTTCAGGCTGCCAGATCTCTCACGTTGGTTCTGGTGGAAGGATCTCACAATATAGAGTGGCACTATGACCACATATCAATGGCGTCATAACATAATAAATTATATGTTATAATGACGTCATTGTGACGTCAGTGTGACGTCATTAAAAAGGGGGCGTGGCATTGTTTATGTTGTTTGACACACACAGCATAGGTCCCAACATGCTGCAATGTTTTCCTCTCTGTTTTGCTTTAAGTAGATTGGACATCAAACCAAAACCTTTATCTCATACCTATCTGTAGGAGTTAAGTATGAGATAAAGTCAAGAACATAGGTTCGTGCAGTGTTCAGGCTGACAGATCTCTCTCGTTGGTTCTGGTGGAAGGATCTCACTCGTCCTTCGGACTCTTGAGATCCTTCCACCAGAACCAACTTGAGAGATCTGTCAGCCTGAACACTGCACTCACATGTTCTTGCCTTATTGCATTGTAAGTGACAAGATATCTCTATTTGCATGTTCCTTAGGTTGTTCAGATACTGTTAGGACTTTTCAGAGTGAAAATATGTTCACTACAAGCCAAGATATTAGCAAATCTTGCATGGGAAGTGACAAGAAAGGTATAAAACATTAAAATCGCGCCTGCCGATTTTTACACCTTTATGGTACCATTCAATATTCAGATCTCTTAGATATCTCTATTTCCATGATCCTGAGGTTGTCTACATACTGTTAGGACTTTTCAGAGTGAAACTATGTTCACTACAAGCCAAGATATTAGCAAATCTTGGATGGGAAGTGACAAGAAAGGTAAAAAACATTAAAATCGCGCCTGCCGTTTTTTACACCTTTATGGTACTATTCAACATTCAAATCTCTTAGATATCTCTATTTCCATGATCCTGAGCTTGTTTAGATACTGTTAGGACTTTTCAGAGTGAAAATATGTTCACTACAAGTCAAGATATCAGCCAATGTTGGTTTGTAAGTTACATTGGGGAAGAGATCCATTTCTTGACAATTCTTGACAAATTCTGGTTGACATTTTTATTTGCTGAGTTATAAATTAGATACTGATAGAAATTCAGTTGGTGTTTTACACTGCAGACAGCATGTGAGACATGAACACATTATCCTTGTCAATAGTTTTCCCTTTTTTCCCACTCTTGCAAATGTCCAGATGTTTTGGGGTTAATCAGTCTGGGTCATCCGGTCATATAATTTATCTTCTTTCATCTGGGACAAGGGGCATTCATTCACCCCCTCATTACATCAATGGTGACCTATAAATCTTGTTTAACTTCCTGGAAAGTTACCATTTGGCAGAAAACACTCACACAGCAGATGAGCGGGCAGGACTAGGATACTTGTGTGCCTCACTAAACATTATTTCAACACACTTGTAACACATTGAATGTCCATTTCCATACAGGAGCAGTGACAGGCTGAAACCTCCACATGCCATTTACATATCATAGTTCATTTAACAGTATGAATTTAGGTGGTAGAAAAAGGAAATATTGTTTTGCAGGGCAGTTTCCTCCAGAAAACACTACCTCCAAGGATATACTTTTTACTGTAACAATATAATTTGATTTTACTCTGTTTCAGGACTGCATATCTCCAGGCAAGGTCAATGAGCTTTTACGAGTTTATGCACTGTTTTGACAAGGGAGATGATTGAAAAGATCAAACCATCAAGGTCAAATATAATATATAACATACATTGTCTTTTGTTTTGTTTCAGAGGTGCTAGTTTTCAGACAGGGTCAATGACAAGTCCACATGCTGTTCTCACAAGGACCTTGATTTGAATGGTTACATATTATTCAATGACAACCATACATTACACAACCTTTCCCTTTGTTTTGTTTCATATCTACTTATTTTGATGCAAGGTCATTGACAAGAAACATACTTTGATGTACAGTTTGTTTTGTTTCAGGATTGCTGGTTTCAAATAAAGGTCAATGACCTTCCAACAGTTTATGCAAAAGGTTCACAGATTAAAAGGTTCACATATATCAAGGATTGATATACATTGCATTTTGTCTTCTTCCAGGACTGCTTGTTTTGATGCAAGGTCAATGACCTTTTTCTGTTTTGTGCACTGTTCTATCAAGGGCCTTAATCGAGAGAGTCACAAATTATTCAATATCTTATAAACTGTCATTTTGTTTCACCTTTTTTATTTTATTTTTTTTTACATGAAAGGTCAATGACCTTTCACTATTCTTTGCATTAACAAAGACCTTGATTAATAAGGTCTTATAAAATTCAATGATACCAACTACTGAAAAAGGTCCTTGATTGAAAAGATGACACACAATTCAATAATATGATGTGCCTTGTCCTGTTTCACTATTGATTGTTCCCATGTTAGGGCATTGACCTTTTTAATGTAAATAAACCTTTGCTGTTTGTGCATTATTATAATATGGTTGAAAAGGTCACAACCTACCCAGGATAAATATCTTGATTTTAATTATGTTTCAGGGCTGCTTATTTTCAGGCAAGGTCATTGACCTTTTACAAGTAATGATACAGCTCTAACAAGGGACTTGATTGAGAAGGTCACATATAGTTTCAGGATATTTATGTTTTGTAGTAAGGCTCCTTGTTTCCTTTCAAGGACAATGAACCTGTATTTTAGAAAACTTTTGTGCCGACATGGTCAATGACCTTTTGCCATTTTTGGAAATGTCTTTCAAATGTGTATGTTATTCTTATTTCTATAAATTATTTTCATTTCAGACAGATTGTTTCAGCAATTTTATTTCAATGACCTTTTTAATTGTTATTTTCCTAACAATGGCCATCAGTGCAAAAATCAAAATGCCCTTTATTATCAATTATCCAAATGCCCTGAGGTATAACCTTCAAATAAAGATCTCTCTTGTAAATATGCTGTCTTTATATATAAGCATCTTTAAGTTAGCTGAATATTGTAAATGTCAAAGTAATACATTTAAGCATATTTTGTGTCCAAGTAAAGATCATATTTGACAAGCTTTTCACATGCATCTTGTTCATCTTTACATGCATATAGTATCTTGTATTTGTCTTGTTTATTTGAAATTTAACATCTTTTCTGATTTTGTAAAGATCAAGTAAAGATCATATTTGACAAGCTTTTCACATGCATCTTGTTCATCTTTACAAGCATATAGTATCTTGTATTTGTCTTGTTTATTTGAAATTTAACATCTTTCCTGATTTTGTAAAGGCTTGCAAATTCTGGTCTTTACTGTCTTTGATGCATACATTAAAGGTCTTGTAAATTGCCAATTTACAGTTTGTAAATATGTCTGAAAGGTCATGTTAATTTCAAATTTACTTCAACAATATATACATATTGGCCTCTTGTAAATCTAATTTTTCACGCAGTGTTTTGGATGGATAGACAGAGATTCGGCATTTTAGGCAAACCTAATACCCTGGGACATTTTAATGGCTGAGGTGGAAACTATCAAATGTACCCAAGTTCTGTCATAATATAATTATCCAAATAGTAAAAGGGGTCATAGGCCATTTTAATGATTGGCCACTTTTAGTGATGTGTTTCATAGACATATTCATAAAAGGATTTCACTAACTTCCTCATATTGTTCAGAAAAATGAAATACATGAGATTTTTTAGAAATACATCAGCTACTAAATGTTATAACCCAATTGACTCTACATTCAATATATTTTTTATTATATTTTTTTTTAATCATTTCTATTCATGACTAATTTTCTCATATTTTTCAGGGAATATTTCTTCTTTTTTAGGTATTATTATGATAAGAGCAACTTATTGCTGATTATTTTCTGAAAATAGACTAATATTCAATTTATCTTATACCACAAAAATAAAATGTGAGGTCAAATTAAAGTCTGTCAATTTGTCACTTTTGTAACCCTACCGATTTAAACTATTTTTAATCATTTTAGCTTCATAATAAATCTTGAAATTGACAGACTTTTTTCAATTTCTTTTAAGTATTAATGTGTTATTCTGTGTAGTATTCTATATATTTTCATAAACTAACCCCCAATAAGCTGGCATTTTTATATTATTTCAAAAAAACTTAGTATTGTAGTATATTCCTCTGTTTTCCCTAGGCTTATAGATTGACCACAAAACTATAAATTGCTCTCAAATTGGTAACTTTGAACAGATCTGAATGAATAAGGACTCTACAAGCTCGTATTTTTGAAAGATGTAGATGATAGGATAATAAAACAAGTAGATAATTTCTTGGAAATAGGCTTTCTACTTTCAAGGTCATTGAAAGGTCACTTCAAGGTCACTGGCAATATTTGATCAAAATAGGCTAAGAAGGTTGACATTCGATCACATACCATTTGTAGATGTATTCTGAGTAGTAAAAAAGTTATATCCCTATGTCTGCCATTTTTAGTGATGTGATGTTTTAGCTGTCCACTGTTTGAGCTGTAAATCTGTAGAGTATCACTTTATTATTATTTTATAAGTCCATTGGCATTTTTGGCTGTTTTACATTATGATTGGAAGGGTGAAAAGTGAAGAGTAGATCAAGCATCTTGGCCAAGTAGTGATTGATTTGGACTGGCTTGGACTGGTTTGGACCCCCTATTTTGATTTGGACTGGTTTGGACCCCCTATTTTGATTTGGACTGGTTTGGACCCCCTATTTTGATTTGGACTGGTTTGGACCCCCTATTTTGATTTGGACGGGTTTGGGCCCCCTATTTTGATTTGGACTGGTTTGGACCCCCTATTTTGATTTGGACTGGCTTAGACGGGTTTGGACCCCCTATTTTGATTTGGACTGGTTTGGACCCCCTATTTTGATTTTGGACTGGTTTGGACCCCCTATTTTGATTTGGACTGGTTTGGACCCCCTATTTTGATTTGGACGGGTTTGGGCCCCCTATTTTGATTTGGACTGGTTTGGACCCCCTATTTTGATTTGGACTGGCTTGGACTTCCTATTTTGAACCTCTCGATTGAGTCTTGACCATGAATGTTATCAACTCATCAATCAGTTCATTTGTTGACCTGGGTATTCTGGCAGTTTGTGTCAGTCAAACAAACCACACGGACGATTCATTTTCTAATACTGAAAAATAATCAAATATATATGATAAAATTTATCTCTTTCAAAATTATCGTTTCATTAATTTTGAGGAGTTTTGAAAAGAAAGGAATAAAACTGGTAAATTAGTTCTGCAGATGACACAAGAGGGAAAATGTTTATATTAGCTATGTTGATATCCAGGAAATTGACTGATCACAGTGAAGCAGATCTCATTTTTGATTTGTTCAATTTGGAATTTAAGGAATGTTTGGTAACCAAGAGAGGGGAAAACATTAACATTTTTCAAATGTTTTGTTGTGTACTTTACTTCAGAATCTATTTTTCTCTGAATGTTCTCTTAACATAGTTGTTTGGAGATCCACTTTCTTATGGTCCCACAATCTGCAGAACATTTTCATTTTAACAATTTAAATGCAAATCTAGGAGCTGTTTTGTATTGCCACTACGACCTATAATGAGTTAAATGATATAATACATCCCTCCACCACTGATTACAGTAGGGTATGGTAAAGTACAGTAAAGGTGAGTTATCTGCTATGAGTAAAGGCCATTACACTTTTCTCTCAAATCTCCTCTGATCTTATGGGTCTGATTACAAGGACATGTACAAGGATCTACATTAAAAAAACAACCTGTTTATAACCAGCACGTGATAAATAGGATATACCATATTCTGAAGTAAACAAAATATTACAAAGTTCTCATGTGAGAGACGGTAACTTTTAAGATATTGTCTGTAAGAGTATGGTAATCCCACTGAGTGAGAATGATAACTTGGTTATATTCTATAGGAGATAGAATTTACATGCATGTGCAAAGATGTATTAAATCTAAGGCATGAATATAATGTATTTACAACATAAAGTAACAACAAAATAGTTGCACATCATTAAATCATTAATCACATGATATTATGAGGCAATTATGTAACAATTCATTGTAAAGTCAAGATAATGCTATTTCAGTTGTAACATTTCATAAATGAATTATCTGTATTTGTAATTTTTGTTTCTAGTGCAGCTTTTTATGCAGAAAAAGCTTTATTGCTATAAGACTTTTTAGTGTTTTAGTGCTCTAAAAGACTTTAATGCTCAGAATAATACACCTACCAAATGATATCTTTTCTCTGGTGCATTATCTAGTTATTAATATAATAATAATAATAATAATAACGATTTATATAGCGCTATATCAGACCAAGTCTGCTCGAAGCGCTTCATTAAGATAGTGTTTTCTAAATAGAAATGTTTTAAGTTTATTCTTGAAAGTTTCAACAGTTTTACACTTTTTCACTTCAAGGGGCAGCGCATTCCAGTTCCTTGGCGCATACGCCATGAAAGCCCTATCTCCATAAGATTTCATATTAGTCTTAGGTACTACGTATTCATTTTTATCATTAGATCGCAGTCCCATACCCAACTGTTTATATTCTAATAAATCAGACAAATATTTTGGGGCAAAGCCATTTTGCACCTTCCATGTTAATAGAGATATTTTGAAATCAATCCTAGCTTTTACTGGTAACCAGTGAAGTTCCTTAAGTTTTTGCGTGATATGATCTCTCTTTTTGAGCTTCCCAACTACCCTCGCCGCAGCGTTCTGTAATTTTTGAAATTTGGCTAATTCACACTCAGGAAGACCCGCTAGAAGGGCATTTCCATAGTCAAGGGTAGAGGTGACAAATGCATGAGCAAGGGTGTTGGCTGTTCCCTCATCTAAACAATTTCTTACTTTTGATAAATTTTTTACATGGAAGAAACCGTTTTTACACATTTTTCTGATTTGTGATTTCATAGATAGTTCTTGATCTAGAATAACCCCTAGATCCTTAACAGAATTTGATCTAGGGATTCTAGTTTCCCCTACTAGAATATCTTCAGGTACATTTTTCTTTCTGAATTCACAGCTTTTACCACATAAAAGCATTTCTGTCTTTCCATCATTTATCTTCATTTTATTCTCTATTAAGAATTTTTTAACCTCTATAATACAATTTTCCATCTCCTTGCAGGACTTAACTCTAGTTTCTTTAGACTTAGGATCAATGGTGATGTAGAGTTGTGTATCGTCAGCATAAGACCATAGTTACCAATTATATCTGATAAAGGCTCCATATATGCCGTAAATAATAAAGGTCCCAAAACTGAGCCTTGTGGGACACCATATTTAATCTTAATATTATCAGATCTTTCACCATCTATTACAACACATTGTTTTCTATTAGACAAGTATGATCTAAACCATTTAAGGGCAGTCCCTGTGATACCACATCTTTTTTCCAGTCTATTAAGCAATATTTCATGATCAATAGTGTCAAAAGCCGCTGATAGATCAAGTAGTACCAGCATTACCGTTTTACCATCATCAATATCCATTAAGATGTCATTCTGCACTTTGAGTAATGCAGTTTCAGTACTATGGAACTCCTTATAGGCTGATTGAAATAGGCCTTGAATATCATTTCTAACCAGATGTCCTACAAACTGTTTAGCTACTGCTCTTTCTATTAATTTTGATAAGTAGGCCAGGTTCGAGACTGGTCTATAATTCTTCTTTATCAATTCCAGGCCCAATTTCTTAATTAAGGGTCTAATGATGGCCATCTTCAGGTCATCAGGCATGTCTCCTAATGAGATTGACTTATTTATGATGGCCTTTATTAATGGCAGTAAATTCCCCATGTATTCATTTAGAAGCCATGTAGGGATTGGATCCAGCTCACATGACTTCTTTGCAGATTCTTTAATTATTGTTTTGACTTCAGAATCACTTAACAATGTGAATTTTATCAACTGTGTATCAAATCTGACTTCCTCATTTATTTGTTGATTATTTTTATCAATTTGGTCCATGGACTCTCTAAGATTCGAAATTTTTTCAAGAAAAAAATTATTAAATTCTGAGGCTAACTCCTTTTTGTCATTATGACTAGGGAAAGGGGTGTCCTCTTTAGTATGTAGTAATTTATTTAATATTTTAAATAATTTTTTCGGATCTGATTTATTTGAATTTATTATTCCCGAATAATAATCGTTTTTCGAATTCTTAATGATATTATTATATTTGTTCCTCTGTATTTTAAATTGTATCTTATCTGAGGAGAGGCCAGTTTTATCATGTTTCCTTTCAAGTCTTCTTTTCTTTCTTTTTTCAATCCTTACATCATCAGATAACCATGGTGCCGGTTTCCTAATATTTATGGTTTTCTCCACATTAGGAGCATGTTTGTCAAGTACCATTGTCAATTTGTTATATTTATCAAGTAATTTATTTAGATCTGCATCTTGATATGATTGACTATCGTTGAACATTTCCTCAATGTCTCTTTTAAATTCATCGATATTCATTTTTTTGTAATTTCTATATGATACAGTTTTTTTGTTATTGACTTTAGTCTGCAGATTTAAGGTAAGTCTTAGGATATTGTGATCTGATATTTTTTCATCAACTATATGTTCCTTAATTACATTACTATGTATGCCTGTTATTAATAGGTCGAGCGTATTTCCCATAATATGCGTTGGTTCTGTCACATGATTATGTAAATTATATAGATCTAGGACTTCATTGAATTTTATTACATAAGGCCTCTCGGGTCTATTCATGTGAAAGTTATAGTCGCCCACCAATATAACTTCATGTGTATATGTGCTATAATAAGACAGTAGTTCACTGAATTCTTCGAAAAATTCTGTGTAAGTATATTTGTTCTTATCAGAAGGCTCAGGTCTGTATATTGTAATAATAGTGCATATCTTATTTTTAGTTTTAATATTTATTTCCATCATTTCCATTGTCGATAATTTATGTGTGTGATTAATTTTCTTTATGTCTATTTCAGGTCTATAGATAATCGCCAGACCCCCGCCAGACCTTAGGACACGTGGTACATGTTCAATATCATAGTTGTTACCTTTAATTTCACCTCTTATGATTTGTTCATTCATTTCATTAATCCAAGTTTCAGTTATAAAGAATAAGTCAACATTATTTTCATTAATATATAAATTTATCAGTTCTGTCTTATTTCCAAGACTTTGAACATTGGCTGTTGCAATAGTTAGATCTTTGTTCATTATAATGTGTGTATTTTTTTTAAGGTTATGTTTTACATGTCTATTCATTTTGTTATTAGTTAAGTTTCTATCAAAGTTAATTTTATTTGTATTCTCCTGAGCATTAAGGCAACTTTCAACCGGGAAACCGGCCATTGACCCTATGACGTCATTATGGAGGGAACCTCTTTCACCCCCAGCAGATTGCCCCCCATGACGGCCAATCAGATTAACGGAGGGCGGAGCTAACGTCCGATCGCTTCGAGACTTAGTGCGGTGATTAATAATATAAGGACTATGTTCCTTTTGCCTGAAATTATGGGTTGCAATTTTGTTACTGTCAGAAAGATATTCAAATCGATTTGAGAGCGATATTTCATTTAATGGCGTAGTAAAACCTGTTCTACTCTTACGGACCATCCTGTGGTGGGTGTGGTTATTTAGACCACGTGACCCAGATAAGGCATTTGATTGGTTCAAGTTTTTTCTTATGTTTCGTATGTTAGAGCTACCATTAAGATGCTTATCATTAGGAGTGTCCAGTTGGGGAAGCCCTTCACCCCTGGCCATGTATTTAATATGATCATTGATTCTCACCATTTTATTTAAAGATGATGTGCTTCCATTAAATTCTTTACACTTGCGTTTTCGGATATTATTGTATAGATTGACTTCTTGATTGTTTGGAATCTTCAATACCTCAGCATATGTGGGCTTTAAAAATTCTACATGCTTATTTGCTGTTTCATATTCTTGGCTATCTTTATTACTTAAAAGATAAAAAACTTTGTTTTGACATTGATTTTTGCATTGGCTACAAGGACATAAGGTATTATTATTACTGAAAAGATAAAAAACTTTGTTTTGACATTGATTTATGCATTGACTACGGGGACATAAGGTATTTATCTTTTCATGTGAAAAAATGACATTATTAAAATCTTTTTCACGTTTGTTTAAATTTATTTTCATGCAATTTTCTTTAAAATCGTCCTGCATCATAAAAACATCTCCATTCATAGAGTTTTTCTCATTTATAAAAACATTTTCATTCATGCTGTAATCTAAGATGCAATCATTTTTTAAAAGTTTCACATTATCGCTAGGTATTATATTTTTTAATGGCACAGAGATATTTTTAGAGCTGCCAATCGTGGTCCAGTTATTCACACTACCATATTCATACCTATAAGCATTATCATTATCTACATGATTTAAATTTTGGTTATACAAGATTCTTTCATTATACATATTTCTCTTCTGAAACCTTATGTCCCCCCGACCCCGTCATTTGTTAAATTTTTACCTCTTCAATGAATGCAAAAATTTGCATCTATCCCCAAACCTGCACTCCCCATTCTTCTCATAGTTTTGACAGGGAATTGCTTTACTATCTAATTGTTGCATATTTTTGTACTTTATGTTAGAATTTCTTCCGAAAATTAATTTTTCATGAAGCGATTCAATAAATTCATTTGATGCCATCAAACTTCTGTAAGAAGCATACAATGGAAAGAATTCTGTACTTTCTATAAAGTTCTATATTTAACCTTGTAATCTGTTTTCAAACAGGAGATTTCTGTCTGAGTCCAGTATTAGTGTAGTAAGACAGATAGTACCTCCCGCACGAGAAATACTAATTTAGAGCTCCGTCTTATACAAATAATATTAGCCTCAGAATTGTGTGTCTTCAAAAAAATAAGATAGATAGTATTCCCCGCACGAGAAATACCAATTTAGAGTTCTATCTTATATATTTATCAAGAACAAAATTATCAGTGTAGTAAGACAGATAGTACCTCCCGCACGAGAAATACTAATTTAGAGCTCCGTCTTATACAAATAATATTAGCCTTAGAATTGTGTGTCTTCGAAAAAATAAGATAGATAGTATTCCCCGCACGAGAAATACCAATTTAGAGTTCTATCTTATATATGTATCAAGAACAAAATTATCAGTGTAGTAAGACAGATAGTACCTCCCGCACTAGAAATACTAATTTAGAGCTCCGTCTTATACAAATAATATTAGCCTTAGAATAAATTCAAGATATGTTCTCAACAATTGTGTGTCTTCAAAAAATAAGATAGATAGTATTCCCCGCACGAGAAATACCAATTTAGAGTTCTATCTTATATATATTAGCTTCTATAATTTTGTGATTAAGTTGCCACCAACTATAGGGGTTCTTAGTGCCACTGTTAATTTGCTCACTTGGGCCAGAACTGTTTGAGGTAGAGCTATTGTCTGGCAGGCCAAGCTTTGTGCACTGACACCCCGGATTAACCTGTCAAATGATGTGGGTCTTATGTTTCAAATTTGTTTTCACTGTTCACTCAATATTTCTTACCAAGAAATATTATATTCAGTGGAGATATACTATTAGACTTTTGCTTTGTATATTTAATTCAATGTTATACGCACCTGGTATATATACGTTTATATATACTTATCCAACGATGGTGTTGTCTTCAACTTAAACAAAGATTTGAAGGTGTTAATCAGGAGCTCAGGCTAGGCACGTCTGCACTGCTTGAGAGCAGGCCCTCATGTATTATGTGACTGACTGTTATATTTTGTACTCATATTTGAGAAGAAATATTAATAGATTGACACAACATTACATTTACTAGATGAATAAAATAGTTATCAATATGAGCACTATTTTTGAGATTTTATTTCATGTTTAAAGTGAAATATCAACTTCTCGTGCTGGTTTTTTTGAGAAAGTTACACACTATGAAAGTTATCGCTTCTCACTTCAAAATCTCAGACAAAGATTTTACAAAAGTGGCCAGCTGAAAGAGAAAACCAGTTGATACCTACATGTATGGGCTGATCAATAGATATACTGTTTGTGTAATCAGAACAATAAGACCAGAGGGGATCTGAGAGAAAGCTGTAATGGTTATAATGGCTGCAGCTCAGAGACGGTAACTCACTTTTACCATACTCTTCTGTGAACAATCAAAAAAACTTCTTCCATGATTATGGAATAATAAAGAAATAGTTTTATTACAATTATAAATATCATAAAGTGGTGTATTTGCTATACCATACTTTTTAAATGTTTTGGTGTGTACTTTACTTCTATAAAGGGGTTCTTTTTTGCCTAATAAGAAGGTATTTCCCTTAGAATAGCTGTCACCAGAGGGCACTCAAGAAAAACACCTGTGATCTGTCCCGGAAATGAAATCAAATGATGTGTTTAATTGAAGTATTGTCTTTATTTAAAACATGTTTTACATTTAAGAAAAGAGAAAAATGACAGATTGATATTTTATATCTGATATTGTTCATTGTACTCATTTTTACATAAAATGATATTGATATATTGATACATTATCACACTATACACACATGCTAATAATTTTGAATTATTGTCAAATCAATAGTTAAATGTTTTGATAAAAAGAGATATGCTAATGTCATTTTGAATTTCCTTCAAATTTCCAAAACAAAACCTTTGTGAAATAAAAATCATATCTACATACCATTATTGTTGAATATTTTCATGAAAAAATAGACATTTTTTCCTTGATGATAAATTGGTACCAAAAAATTAAACTTGTTAAAAAATTCTATCTATTATCATCTCATAACAAAACAAATTCATGATGTGTACTTCCCGTAAGATAAATCAAGCATATTTTCAACCTATATTTGGCCCTCTTGATTTCTAATATGAGTGAACTCAGTATTTAACCTGGCTTTCCTGTCTGAGGTGTTTGAGACAGATGTAACTAAGCAATATGTCTATTTGTTCTTTTTGTAGAAGTTCTAGCTGAAATATTTTAAAATTTGGATAAAACTAATGAAGATATTTTATTAACTAATGAGGACATGATACTTGGAAAATAAGATAAAATTGAAAAGAACCTTAATTATTGTATCATACTCGGAAAAAGATTTATTCAGAATCAGAAGAAAAAAACAACACCCATGTCATATTTTTACAAGACAATATACATTTGACTTAAGTACTCATTTCACATCATTGTCATTGTGTTCTTATTCTTATTCATCTTCTGAAATAATCTGTTAAGACTGAATACCTATTTCAAAGACAATATTACATTTCTGTCCTATTAATTTTTTGCAATAATTTTAGGATTTTATTAACACTTTTATTCACTCAATTTTTCAAAAATAAGAAAGCTATCTATCAGTGATGTTTTCGTCTAAAACACCACAAAAGTATTATTCCACTGCAAATGTATGTCTTTATTTTGCCACAAATATATATTACCATTATATGCCTCACAAAGGCCATACAGATAAGGTCACACCTACGTTTCAACAGTAGCATTAACATTGGAAATCTTTCAAATCAAATTTGAAGAAGTTAATTCAAATACAAAGCCCATTTTTTCCTCCTGAGCTTTCAGTTCCTATTCATTTATATTAATTTTGCTTCATGCAGAGTGGAAATCTCTTTTCAGTACTTTTGCAGTCTTTTTGGTGCCATCCGAGTGTGCTTCCAGAAAGGTCAACACTTCCAATTGAAGTACTCCAAGCACTTAACACTAGACATTCATTTCCTAGAATTTGTAAAACAAATATTTCATGAGAAATATAATTAAAGTATATGTTTATGTGATGACTTCTTAGCTATTGCTGTAAATTATGACAATTATACCCTTCTGTTACGTATGCCTGCTTGTACATTTGCATATGTATTGTATAACATCAATGAATGGCATGTGATTTCATTTGTAGAAATTGCTTATGTTACAATTTGGTTCCACATTTTGGCACAGATATAACAAAACATTGTATAAAATAAGGGAGTCTTGACATGAGCAGACACAGTCATGAATAGCGCTATACAAATCTTTTTATTATTATTATTGTTATTATTATTATTATTATTGTTATTGTTATTGTTATTGTTATTGTTATTGTTATTGTCATTGTCATTGTCATTGTCATTGTCATTGTCATTGTCATTATCATTATCATTATCATTATCATTATCATTATTATTATTATGATCATCATCATCATCATCATCATCGTCATCATCATCGTCATCATTATTATTATGTAAGATTTCTAAAAATTGAAAACAATAATTCTCATGAAAACATAACTTTAAAGAATAAATAATCTTTCAACAGAATCAGAATATTTTAACAAAGAATGTGCTGTGAGGTGTCTATTTATCCTATTTAGTATATAAGCACTCATGCAGCAACTATTTCTTACTATAGTTTATGATGCTGAGTCTCTTCAGGGTTCTTACATTGCAGTCTAGTACTAGATATTGAGAACCAAAACTTAAAATTCCTCATTGTGACTTTACTCAAATATGGATCAAAATGTATTAATGACATAGCAGGAATTCGAGCTAGATATATGACACACTATAATTGATACTTTCACTCTCATATTAAAAGCTTTCACTAAATACATAAAATATATTAACAAGATTGAACAAAATATTAAGGAATACAGCAAGGGTATTAATTTACAAGATTGAACAAAATACTGGATAAAATCTTTAGACATGAAATTACCTCCAATAACTTTATCCTTCATGTCCACCTTTGCGATGAACATTTCTTTTGCTTTAACTTTTGGAATTTGTGACCACTTTTTGTATGCATGTTTAATGGCTTCAAACTGCTCTGAAGACGTGATGTGAAGTAGAGATCCCAGGTCAAGTGACTTGCACACAGAGCCCGCAGCACCCCAAGTAAACACAGCATCGGTGTACAAGACGATCAGCTGATTCTCAAAGTAAACATGGGGCAAATCTGGATCTGTAATAAAACAGTGAAAATATGCATTTCATGAGTTCATAGCATAATATACAATGTGGCGGGCTCCATAATACTTATATTGCTAGCAGACCTGACATATAAAACCATATGTTTTTGGGTTGAAATTTTCCGGACATGATTTCAAGATGTAAAATTTTGGTCCAGCTTATAATATGGATAAGAGGTGATTTTCAAGACGTGAAAAATTATTTGTGAACTATTTACCATTTGCAAATAGTGATTAGAAATATTTGTTTATAAAAAATGATCAAATCCTAAAATTTTGCAGATTGCTATTTGGGTTATGATTTTAATATGAAAAGCAAATACTTTCTCACAAAAATTCCTCCTGTCTTATTCGCGTGAATAATTCACATCTTATCTACCAGTTAACCACGACAAAACCACGTCTGAAATTCACGTCAAAACCACGTCATTACAACCAGTTCTGTCTGCTCAATTTCTATCATAACATGTTATAGTTTTTTTAGAGATATCGAGGCATTGAGATATTTCCACCATGTTATATCCACCATGTTTTTATATGGTACCATCTCACAATAACCAATTAACCATATATGGTGATAGGTACATCTTAAATCAGTCAAACGTTGTTTCTACATTGTGTGTTACCTGGGACATTGCATTTTACAACATACAGGGGGCAAAGGGGTCATATTTTAATCCCTGCATCCACAGGGGATAAAAAAAGTTTGGTAAAAAGATGAAGTTCAAATAACATACGTTTGAGAATTGGCTGTTTCATCTCCTTTATATTGTTGACCTTTTTCTTTTCATCCTCAAAATATTTCCAATCAGCGAGCCACTTATGAAGATTGTTACCCTGGTGTCGAATAGTTTCAAATTGTGTTTCAAATTGTGTTACAATGACAATTCCTATCAGTGCCATCAGAGTGATAATATATGGTATTATGCATTTTGTTGTTAAAATCTGCCTCATGATGTGGCCCGACCTGTAAAAATAGCACAATGTTCATAGAATTGAAGGAAATACAATTCCTGGGCAAAATAAACTTCTCAATCATTCCTATGTAAACGATATCTAATGCCTGATGTAACAGTTTCTAATCTTGCAATTATCTCAGTGTTATGTGACAAAATAGTAAAATATATGTTTGATATTCTGAACAAAATTTTGGCCGAAATAGATCCCTTTAAGACCTGATTTTTTCACGTGGAAAAGACGTGAATTATTCACCTGGATATGAAGTGATTTTTTGACATGGATAAGATGTATTTTCTTCATCTGGATAAGCTTTTCAACATCATTACCCCAAACATCAATCTGGGCATTGCAAAGCACACCTTTCAAATACTCGGTAATATCCCTGCCATGAAAGGAATAACTCTTGCCTGAGTTGGGTAAATGCAAATCATGAGTTTAAAGTGGCATATTCAATTATTTATTTTAAGAGACAAATTTATCATGTTTTACTATTTCACAGTAGTTGCTTGCACATTTTGAAATGATTCACCGGTAACATATTTCACATTTTGTCACCAAAATCATCCATATCAATACAAAAAACAGCATGATATGTCTCCAACAATTGTTTCCCTCTCCAACCAGTGTTTATCAAAAAAATATCGTGCCTATGCGATAACGCAAAGAATATTCCCAGTCACTCTTTGTAAAGAGTAGAGTATTGTGTCCTAATGACAGTCTTCTATCTAAAGTGGGTCCAACTTGTCAATCATATTTCAAGCAATACTTACTTTTGTTCCTAAATATACATATGCATTTTTCTACTTTCATTATGCCCAGATTCTACATACTGTATAATTCATGGAGGTGCTCAGACCTGAAGTAGGTTTTTGACCAATATTACATCATATTTCCATTGTTTTCTTGAGCAAAGTGGAAAAAGAAAAAGAAAATCTTAGATCTACATCAGAATGTGGGTAAAATGCAGGCAAAAACTGAGAGAAAACTGAGTCTTCCAAGCAGAATCTAAACATAACCTCAAATCTAAACGTGAAACTCGGATCTTAGCTTGCACTTTTAATTTAAATGCGATTGACAAATTGGTCCCTGATATTGCCTGAACAGTGCTAAAAATGTCAAAACAGATCAAATCAAATCAATGTCAAAATCACTTATTGCTTGAAAGACCAAATTATGTCCAAATGATCAAAGCTCCATAGAGACAGAGGAAATATAATTCAAAGGCACATTCTCCATGACCTGAATTTTCATCATAGCATACACTGTTTAAAATTATGTATCTGGGAGTGTTTCATGTTATTGGTAATATTTGGCTTGTGTGCATTCAATCTTATTATGTCATGTTCATATTGTATTCAGAAATATATAATTGGATACAAATGATTGGTACCAATATATAATGGTACCAACATGTGATGGGACAAGAATACATAACCTTTATTTTAAAATCATTTTGTTCAAGCATTATAAATCTTGCCACATACCTCATCAAATCTTGTTAAGTTGGTGATACGCAAGGTGCCATAGATGGATTGAATATTGAAACCAAAAGGGTGATGGACACATGTCACACCAACTGACAATTGATTCAGACCATTGTTGCAAAATATTATATAATGCTTTAAACTAAAACGTGATTCCAGAATCAATTACTTCACACAAACACAATTGTGTATATATCATACTGTGAACGAATGCATGGTGGCTGAGGTCATCCAGTGCTTAAAAATGATAAGAAACTTTACATTTTGACTAGATACATGAAGTATAAAATAGATATAATACATAACCAATCCCTACATCACAGGATTTATACAAAATCATCTTCTCAAAATTTCAGTCATGTATATATATATATATATATATATATATATATATATATATATATATATATATATATATATATATATATACAGTCAAGCCCCGCCAGTCCGTCATGGTCTGTCACACATAATTCTGCCGGTTTCACGAGTCTGACGGTTTGATGAAACGGACATCAAATGAATACAAATAAAGAAAGATTAGAATGGTTGCAGCCAAATCACTGTCGGTAATTGATATGCCGGATTATCGGGGGACGGTCCGGCGAGGTCTGACTGTATATATATATATATATATATATATATATATAGATATAGATTTGTATGTTTAACTGTTTTATGTTTTGAAAAGCTCCAATACCGTCTGATGTTCTGTGGTTATTGATAAATTGACCTAAGTAAAACGAGAGCTCCACTCTTAAAATTGGTTATAAAAAATCAGTAAAAAAAGATAGTATAAATAGTAAATTGATACTATCTATAGTATCAAGCAATAATCTGGTGCTCTAACCAACTGCGCCACGGGCCTTGGCAAACTAACATTTAAATAACCATCTGTACCATGAAAGATGAGATATGAATAGAACCCTACGTATCCATAACTCTTGTTACATTTTATATTTTTACATTGATTGAAATTTGACTGGCTGGTCCTCATTGTCTTGTCTATCGATCTCACATTTTAAATCATACATAAATGAAGGATCATATCATATAAGGTATATGAATTAACAAACTTCTCCACAAAAAGCTTGGAAATTTCAGCATCATCTAATACGCCATTTATCATAAGTGTAAGAACTCTGCTTCCTTTAACTTTCACAAGTCTAGTTTCTCATAAAGTTGCGGTGATCAGTCTTAGATACCATCTAATTATCCTCTCTGATCTCAGTAAATATTCATTTGTTTTTACAGACATTATTATAGCACGATGATACTGGGCTCATGAGATGTGGCTGCGTTCCTTAACCTCATTAAAACCAGATAGAGCATCAGGTCTTACCACCAGGTGTCTCCTGAGACAGACCTGCTTCCCCCACTAGAGGGCACTGCCACACGTGCAGCCTCAACCTCAAGACATGCCCTTATCATACCATCATGTCAGCACCAGTTCCACGTACATTAACTGAGGATTAACAAAGTTTGGTGACAACCCAGACATTTGGGAAAGCAAGACCACCAATAAGACATTTTGAAGTTGTCCTTGTCAATCTGGGTGGGTTGTCATGTCAAGGACCTGTGACATAACAATTCTGTGAGGCAGCACAATATCTGCTACAAGTAGGTCTCATCATGCTCTCCTTTGCATCGGGGTCAGTATAATACCTGTATTGGAGAGAAGAGAGAACGGGTCTTGTAAAGCTGGGTAGTTTCATTATGAAATGATTGAAATAATGTTGAAAGTGATGTAAACCCCAATCAAATAAACAATAAATGCCAGTTATTAATACATTGTTTAGTACTAATCTTATCCATAGTTGATGTCCACAAGATATGCTAGCTTGTTGTTGATACCTATAATGAAGAACAAAAGAGGTAACATTAAAGCTTCTGATTAGGTCAGAGCGATTTGTTTGCAAAGTGTCCTGTGTTAAGTTTTTGACATTGTAATTTTATGTAAAGAATCAAATACTTTGTGCAATGATGGTCAATAATTTGAATTTAAGCTGGGGCACTCTGCTACATTAGCTAACTCTGTGGGAACATCTGATTGCAATATACGCTATTATGACCCTATAAAGGCCCAGATGGTTTTGACAGAGTCCTGTGTGATAAGCTTTTTAGATTATTGATAGCTCATAAGATGAATCCAATGTATATAAGGTTACTTATGTCCATGTATGCGAATCAAAAGATTTGTATATATTTTAATAGCAACACCTCATAGTGGTTTGGTGTTTGAAATGGGGTAAAGCAGGGTGGTGTTCTGAGTCAAACCATTGCTTGAGTGTATGTTGATGGCATGTTATATAAACTGACAGATCTTGGCACTGGATGTTATGTGGGAGACGTTTTGTTGTGGAGGATTAGGATATGCAGATGATTTGGATTTACTAGCCCCTCCATTAAGAAGCCCGCAAAAATCATTGTTGTTTGTAAAAATTATGCTTAATATTTTGATATTTTATCCAATGGATCTAAGAGTCAATTAATGATATTTGGTAAAGGCCTGGTTGAGGCTAATGTACATGTATGTGGAGATAAGGTAGATGATTTCACAAATGAAGTACCTTGTCCATATGAATTCCAATGTTATCAAAGAGAGCTACTTTGGTTGAGCCTAACAGTTGAGGATTTTGATATGGAGGTGAACTATTAATGATATCAGATGTGATGTCAAGAACAAATTGTTTTGACAATATTGTACTGGATTCTGTTGTATGTAATCTTCGTACTGGTGAAATGGCTGAATTGAAAACTGCATGGAGCGAGAGGTTCAAGGAAGGGTATGGGAGGGTATGTCCCTAGACGTAATACTGACAAAACGATATGTAAGATTTTTTAGAGGGGTTTTACATCACTTTCAACACTGTTTCAGTCATTTTGTGATGCAGATATATAGTGCTTCCTCACTGAATTGTCATGTTGCATGTCCTTCACATGACATCCCACCCCGTCACAGATTTACAAGGACAATGGATTAACCCTTTTGGGCACGGGGTGGTTATTCACCCAGAGACCCAGGAATACCTTGTTTGAATCCCAGCCAATATGTATCAAGTGCTATGAGCAGACATTGTCTGGAATCAGACCTATATAAATGTTATCTTTTTGTATTCAGTACATCATGTGGCAACTGGCTGTGCTGTTACTTATATTCATGACAAGCTGCTATATTTTTCAAGACATGTGACTCATTTTAAGCTTCAACGATGCTAAACACTCTTAGTAGGAGCATGCGCAATGATGTGTTGAGTGTGGGACATGTCAGGTCGCCACGCTAACACACACGCACTCACTTTTAGCATATGACTTGTATGCCTTATCTACTGGAGGCAGAGAACACACGATTCCTATCACAATCTGGTATGGGCAAACAATGAACTATAGTTGTGTGTAGATCGTTTCATCAAGGATAAAAATCAATAGATTTTGATATATCTACAAGGATTAACACAGACGTTCAGAAATATTGTTATAAGCAATATGGCTTCAGTATATGTATTGAATTTAGATATGAGGTCAGATGAGAAGGGTTACATCTATCCTAATACCTCTCCATCTATTGAAAATGGGGAGTATTTTTGCAGCGTTTTTAACAGACACCAGAGAGACTTTGACAATGCCAGCGAAGGCAGCAGTGCAGGATCTATGGGTAGTTTTTATTCCCCCTCCCCAAGAGCTCTGGATACCCCCAGCCCGAATGAACCTGCCTCTGCCTCCAAACTCTACGACCTTCTGAAAAACCCTAACAGCTACTACAACACAGTGGACACTTGGGATACCACATGTGATATCCCATTTGCCATTGATGAACATGGAGCCCTGGACCTTAAGCGTAGAATTTACGAAGAACCAATGGACTTGTCGTTCCAATCAAAAAAGCGAAGAAAGGAGCCTGAAGAAACCGTGACCTTGGAGTGCCGCAGTTCGGTGTCCCCTGAGCCTTGGAGATATAAAGGTCCAGAAGAGAGGAGATGCAGTGCTGTTGGTAGTGGTACACTGGAGTCCATGCTTTCTGGAAAGGTTTCCCTCAGAGATACTGCTCAAGCCAGTGCTCAGGCCTGGGAGGAACAAAAGGACAGACTTCCTGTCCCACATACATGCTCCTCCTTTGTATCTCCTCCTTCGCCATTTTCCACAGCTTCTTTTACATGTTCTTCTAGATCCGCCTCCCCCAACAAGTCGCCATCTCTAGTGACCTCTAGTGGCAGAAACCAAAGGGTCAGACTAGCTAAGAAGGTCCTCCTGCCAGTCACTGCCAAGGTCTCAGACTGGATTTTGAAAATTACTAACTTTGGACAGTCTCTGCCAGACTTTAGCAGTCTTTCATACACTGATAAAATATTACTCATATTAAACTCTTGGTCCAGAATTCTGCTCTTGTTTATGGCTGAAAATAATTTTGAGTTCGCTGTGACACCAATCAATGACCTTGCTGAAAAGACCGGAGAGAGAGAAGAAGAGGTCAATATGAGGGCAGAAGAATATCCTACAATGTTTTCTGTAGACCAGATTCAAAGCTTCGTCAGAAAACTCCAGAAGCTTCGTCTGGACTCCGAAGAGTACCACTTTTTAAAGATGATCACATTGTTCGCCTCTGGTAAGATTTAGCTTTTATTTATTGCACGATGTTATGACATCTTTTCATGCATTTTCTACAAATCTCCTCTCAACCCCTTCAAGGCAACATTGCACCATTAAAAGCAACTGATAAATCCCACCAGGCTAAAGCCTCAGAAAAGAAACACTGATTTTCCACAGAGCAGGTCATTAGCTACCCTCCATATCGGGACTTCTTTATTGAATACTACCTCTGTAATGCAAAGTAGCCATCTGCCATATTTGTCTGAATCATTCTTCTAAGACTCTTGCCGCCATCACTACATGTTTGCATATTGAAACGTGAAGTGGATCTCGGCTCTTCAGCTTAATCTTCAGCTTAATCTCACCTTGAGTTTCATTTATTTATGTCCATTTTATTGTTCACCCCATAAATATAAGTCGCCGACCATTATTCATTCAGTGGGGGTGGAGAAAAATAATTTAGCCGATCTCAAATTTTTCTAATTTTTTTTCGAACCAAAACATTTCTCCATTTCTTTTCTCAATTGGTTGGGCCACCATTTTTTTCCTGATTGTGTATTTTTTGCTGATTACCAAAAAAGGTTTGGCCTTAAAACTGTCCAATTCAATCATTTTTTAGACTTCTGAAAAGTGTTTTGTTCAAAACTTTCTTAAAGCCCTCAATCACAGTGTCAGTGATATACAACTGTTGAATGTGTGTTATTAAGTAAATGTCATGGTTAAGATATTATAATCGATGTTATGTAAACAAATCCAGTCAAATCCAGAATGTTCCCTTCAAACTATTTTTTTTACTGCAAACGTGAGAGCCTCAATTATTTTGCTTCACACACACACACACACACACACACACACACACACCACACACACACACACACACACACACACACACACACACATATATATATATATATATATATATATATATATATATATATATATATATATATATATATATATATATATATATATATTCGACCCCCCCCCCCCCCCCCCCGAAAGAATAATGGGTCGCCACTATATTTGTTGTGCACCAGGTTTTCTGAGATCTGTATCAATGACCTAGGTGGGCATTGCCCCCACCGGTCGGTAGGACGTTGCACCCGCCACGCTACGTCTGGTCAAAGTGAACTTAATATACTCATCACACACTGATGACATTCTGCTTCACTTTTCTCAGTAAATAACCGATAAATATTAAAAAAATAGATTTTGCTTGAAAACACCTTAACAGTATACTGGCTTCTTTATTGTAAAATGTATGATGTTTGCATTGAGATCTGCCAGCAGTGATATCGGATGTGATGTGTGTAGATGTCCATGGCGGACATTGCCCTCGCGGCAGCAGAGGCCTTGATAGGGAATCCCAATTTTTATACCAAATCATCCTTTGTTTAAATATGCTGATTCCTTGCCTTATTTGACCATGTATTGCGATTGGCATAACGTACCATATCCATTTCACTAATTTAGCTTTTTAAAGGTGAATTGATTATTATAAACTTGTATTTATTTATGCTAAGTGGCTCGCTCCCCGCAAGTTCTGGCATAAAATCAAATGTTCTGAATTCGGTGTCCCAGTACAAGGTCAACAAGCGAAACCGGTTTCAAACAGTATATGATCAGCGCAGCTGAGTACATGCGCCACTTTCCTTTTAATCGGGCACTTTTCATTACTTTGTAAATGCATTTCATTATCAAGTTCCTATCATTTATTGAAAGACTGCGCGGAGTAGGACCTCCCCCCTGGGACCTGCCATAAACTTCAATAAATGAGCTCTACAGTCTCCTTGGCCTTTCTCACTCTGATAAACACTATTTTAAGCTGTTACGATAATGATTGCACTATTACGAAACTGATGGCGTAATCATGATTATGAATAATAGAATAGATTATTTTGTTAGACGCATTCCAAATATAGAAAAAAGTAGCAGGATGAACCTATTGAAGGCTGTTTATCATGTTTATGCACACAGGCAGCTCGAACGACTACTGGCACATGCACCGTCACTGCCACGATACATACTAAACTGAGACACTGACAGAGAAAGACAATGACAGAGACAGAGGCAGAGACAGAGGCAGAGACAATGACAGAGACAGAAACAGTGGCAGAGACAGTGGCAGAGACAGAGACAGTTGCAGAGACAGTGGCAGAGACAGTGGCAGAGACAGGGATAGTGGCAGAGACAGTGGCAGAAACAGTGGCAGAGACAGTGGCAGAGACAGACACAGTGGCAGAGACAGTGACAGAGGCAGACACAGTGACAGAGACAGTGGCATAGACAGAGACAGTGGTAGAGACAGTGGCAGAGACAATGGCAGAGACAGAGACGGTGGCAGAGACAGTGACAGGGACAGAGACAATGGCAGAGACAATGACAGAGATAGTGGCAGAGACAGTGGCAGAGACAGAGACAATGGCAGAGACAGTGGCAGAGACAATGGCAGAGACAGAGACGGTGGCAGAGACAGTGACAGGGACAGAGACAATGGCAGAGACAATGACAGAGATAGTGGCAGAGACAGTGGCAGAGACAGAGACAATGGCAGAGACAGTGGCAGAGACAGAGACAATGACAGAGACAGAGACAATGGCAGTGGCAGACAGTGGCAGAGACAGTGGCAGAGACAGAGACAATGGCAGAGACAGAGACAATGGCAGAGACAGAGACAGTGACAGAGACAGTGACAGAGACAGTGGCAGAGACAGTGGCAGAGACAGAGACAATGGCAGAGACAGTGGCAGAGACAGTGGCAGAGACAGAGCCAATGGCAGAGACAGAAACAGTGGCCGAGACAGTGGCAGAAACAATGACAGAGATAGTGGCAGAGACAGTGGCAGAGACAGAGACAATGGCAGAGACAGAGACAGTGGCAGAGACAGAGACAGTGGCAGAGACAGAGACAGTGACAGAGACAATGGCAGAGACAGAGACAGTGGCAGAGACAGTGTCAGAGACAGAGACAGGGATAGTGATATGAATATTATATTGAATATTATTGTTTTGGATTATCAATGTGTTGATCTGACGGACCACCAGAACGAGTGTCGTTTGCAAGTATTTGTTCAGGTTTCATGAATTGTCAAAACATCTGAAATAAATACAGCTGATGTTTTGAAATGTGTTTGCAGGTAAAATGTTGAGTGAGCAATCTTGCCATGAGTGATGGTAAATGCATATAATCAGACCTGAGAGACGGAAGTTTTATAGTAAAACATTTGGAACTATTACATTGAACTGCACTGGACATATTAATAACTCATTGTGCAAGAAATCGCCAGTCGCAAAATCTACAAAATGATCAAAACAAGTTGTATTCAATGGTTTGCTATTTTTGACCTATTAGTAGACAACATTATGGCATAAGATCAACTCCTTTCTACTTTATGATTGACTTAATATGTTGCAAAAAAAGACACGAAGGAGTTGAAACTTTGAAGTAAAAGCTCTTCTGTGGAGGCATAAAATGAGATGAAATAAAAACGCGGAAAATTGACATCCTATATATGTTGATGTCCCCGCGCATGCGAACCTCTCTCATTATAAACACATTACATAACTTATCTAAATAATAATTTTCAACTAGCTGTGCCTGTGCTCATCCCACAAGGCTTCATTTGGTCGCATTCATGAGTCATCACACCTCTTTTTACATTTGCATTCCTCATGGTAGGATTAGAGGTTTTTAGAGGTACCTCATGGTAGGATTAGAGGTTTTTGGAGGTACCTCATGGTAGGGTTAGAGGTTTTTGGAGGTACCTCATGGTAGGGTTAGAGGTTTTATGGAGGTACCTCATGGTAGGATTAGAGGTTTTATGGAGGTACCTCATGGTAGGATTAGAGGTTTTTTGGAGGTACCTCATGGTAGGGTTAGAGGTTTTTGGAGGTACCTCATGGTAGGGTTAGAGGTTTTTGTTGGTACCTCATGGTAGGGTTAGAGGGTTTTAGCGGTACCTCATGGTAGGGCTAGAGGGTTTTAGCGGTACCTCATGGTAGGGTTAGAGGTTTTTTGGGGGAAACTCATGGTAGGGTTCATGGCAAAATTTGCAGTGTAGCGTTGTTCACAGTTAGATTTGCATCCTGTTAAATTGTATGTTAATTTACAGCAGAGGATGCCGAGAACTAAGCTGCCTGTGCTGTAAATTAACAGTAAATGTACTGTTATATAATAACACTTTACAGTCTAATGGTTCAAAAGATAGATATACAAAAAATCGATGTACTTGATTAATGATAAGCTGATGATATATTTATTAGCAACCAGATGCCTGCATATGCTATAATTTACAAAATTAATGGCCCAGTTTTGTCTCTGGGGACAGAAAATTTATAGATATATATTGCTCTAACCGTTCAGTGATAAATTGTATTGATGACACTTATATCGATTTTTAACGACGTGGGTACGCACGTCCTTTTAATGTCAATGACCCTGAACTGGTTACTGATTATATATGCTATCTATGCAAGGCTCACTCAAATCAATATAAGTGAAAAGGGGTCGGATCGAGTCAGCATTACCAATTTTAATGTTCAGACAATTTGCAAACAAACGGATTTTGTGACCGTAAAGTTTGTTTGTTTGCTTGGGGTATTACATCACTTTCAACATTATTTCAGTCATTTCGTGATGAGACTTGCTTGTAGCAGATATAGTGCTGCCTCACCCACCTTGTCACAGATTAAAAGGACAACAGGTTAATCCTTTTGGCCTCAGTGATTGTTGTGGCAGTCTCATTTCTATCATTCATCTCTATTAGAACAATCAGACTGTCACCTCTATGTGTTAATATGGAAGCAATCTTTGATGAAGGAGCTGAGTTTAATGCAGGGGACTTGGCTATTATACTGCTATTACTCTCTCTGCAGTATACTTTGGAGCCCCCCTCCAAACCTCTTCATGGCAACCATATGATATCATTACCATCACCTGCTAAGTCCATTTTGACACGTTCATGTAGCTATTTCACCATTTATAACCTGATACATTAACCAGTCTCTGAATTCTTCTCCCCGCTCGTGAATACTATTTGAGGTCTTTCAATTTCCTGTGACATGTGCTTCTGATTTCCCATGACACAAATTTTGCAGCTCGTCTTTGCTTTGATTCGGTCAATATCTTTCTTTTGATAAAGTTCCCATAAACTTGATGCATTTTCTGGGCGAGGGCACACAAGGATATTGTAGGCAACCTCTTTGATATTTCATTGGCACATGTTGAAAACACTTCTTGCCAATCCCAGTACTTGATTTGGTTTGCAGACAATGTTGTTAATATGTTGGTATCCGTTTGGAGCCCAACTCCTAGATAGGCAGGATGTTCAACATGTTGCAAGATGTGACCATTTGACATTAGGGGGAACAGGGACACTTCATACAGAGGATCACAGCTGTATAAAATGTGTTGTCTGTTGCTAAGATACCGAAAAGCATGAAGTAACTATTTCATTGACAAATAGCCTCAGCACCCTTATGACATCATTGCTCCTTCAACTACATGAAATAGGGCACCGTTGTAACATACCAAAGCCATCTTAATAGGTAACATAGTTCTGTCCAGAGGGGATCAATATTAAATAATACACATGGAAACATGCTTATCATGCTTAGTGACCATTTTGACTAACCCATCAGCCAGTAGCTGCTACTTTAGATCTCATCAATGCCCAGTGATACAGAGAGGTAGAAAAAGGTAAAAAAAATACCATATTTCTCAAATTGCCTACGAATTTAAGACAAAATTGAGAACATTTGCAAATTTAATTATCAAAATATAAGAACGGATTTACTCCAAATTTTGTCCTATTTAGTTAAGATAGAGGGAGTTTTGATTAAATTTAAAATATCTAACTTTCTTCAAAGTCCGGTCAAAATTTACCAAATTGTGTCAAGTCTGTACATTTATTTGAGTTATTATACTCACAAAAACACCAATTACACGAGTTATAAAACATTTCTATTTAAACTAAATAACATCATTCTAGCTAAGGATTAATGCATTAGTTATGCAGATTAGTGATGTAGTTATTATTCCCAAAAATGTTTTCCAAGTTCCATGTTCCCTTGGCTTCTTTTTTTGCATTTCTTAGCAACAACTCTAGACTGATTGGTCGAAAGCGTAATACCATTAATACAATCAACCTTGTTTCACTCTGCATGGTAATTCAGTGTCAAATACCTCCTCTGCCAGTAATGGCATTGAATTAGAATCGTGAGTACACTCCACAGAAAGCAAAACCTGCCTTAGTTCACGCCAAAAACAAGCTGCTACAAGCATACATATGTTCAGTGTTGACACATTGATTATTGATGACTGAAAAACTTGCACATGCATCTGTTGTTTCAAAATGTAATAATAACATCAATTAGCTATATAACAGGAGAAAATATTTGATTTTGCCAAAAACTGGATGTGGTCTCACACATTCAGTTCTTGCCTAAACGTTCATGGTCTGGTATAAAACTCAAGATCCGCTATGGAAAGTAGTTGTCTTAACTAAAAAAGCCATAATTAAATGAAAGTGAAAAGTGAAAAACATTCAATTTTTACATGATTTACTCTTTGTTTACTTTTAGATTCAAAACTGGAAAGCCCGAAGTTTGTGAACAATGTTAATACCTGCGCCCGTCATGCCCTCCAAGATCGCATCCGGGCAACTCCTTCTAAAAGTATTCTGCGTTACTCAAAGCTTCTGCTCTGCCTACCACAGCTCTACACCATTAACAGCAAGATGATGGAGAACCTATTCTGCCGTCACCTGACCGATAACACTGACATTGAATTGGTACTGAAAGAAATGATTCATAAGTGAAGACCTGCAAATAGTGGCATGCATATGGCGACCTTCAAAGGACGTCTTGCGAATAATGAGCATTCCACCAAGTCACCTGTCTCCACGCTTTCTAAATGTAATCAAAAAACTACATATTGTAAATATTAAGAAAGAGAAAGAAGGCAACGAATGTATCAACTCCTGATGTCCAGGTTACAAGACAGCAATACTTATACACTCTTTTCTCCGGAAACAAATCCAGCATAACTTATGTGTTCATGTTTTTTTTTCAGAATAACAGAATGATATGCTTTCAAAAAAAATATATATATATATATACCTGTTTTTGTTATTTGATAATAAAAATTAAAGAAACTATGAAAACGAAAACGTTGGAATGACTTTGACTTGGGGGAAGGGGCAATAGTTCCGTGTCCAATGCCACCGGTCCCGGTAATCCAGTCCCACCAGTTACCAATGATCTGTTGGTTTGAGCGCCAGCTTATTAGCACCAGTTCCTCTGTGATGACAATTCAATGAGGCAGCACTATATGTGCTACAAGAAGATTTCATCACGAAATGACTGGAATAATGTTGAAAGTGATTTAAAACCTCAAATAAACAAACAAAAAATCTACCAGTCATACAGACCTTTCCAACAAGGCTACTTGAAACCCTTTGCATGGTCCTCTGAAAGATGGGAGAGGTTTAGGCTAATCCAATTAAAAGGCATGTGTGTGAATGTATAATCCACAGTGTGCGATGGAGGCTGTGTTTTTAATATCCTCCTTTTTTGACAGGAGGTTTCCAGTATCCACTGAGGTCAAGTGGGGATAAAACAGACACACCCGAAAACGCATCACAAATTTCCATATCTAGACTGTTTGTGAGTGGCACAAAACAGTATTTAAGTCAGCACAGTATTTAATGCATACAAGGTCATGCACTATCCACCTCATATATATCAATCACTGTTGTGCTATCCACCTAACATATATCAATCACTGTTGTGCTAAAGTGACCAAGTATTAATCTCCAAATATAGGTCAATTTGACCCAGTGACATAAATTATTCACAAAGACGTGAACAAATATTGTTTGATATAAATGTGGCAGCAATAAATGTTATGTGTAGTGTTTTGCCAAATATTACATTAATGATTTTGAAAATTGTCTTCTTTGATCAAACCTGTCCAAGCCCCTCACACATCTAGATCACATCTGCCAAGTCCTATCGATATTGTTGTAATTTTGAAAAAAATATAGGATTCACATGCGAATTTCCTCTAGTGCTAATCACAAAAAGTGCATCTGAATAAATTAGCCTTGGTTATTCACAAATATTCACATGATATCAAGATCTAATCTTCTCTGACTTCAAGGTCACCCAATATCGAACTTATACAATTCTATATTGTTGGAACATTCACAAACGAAGTTGCTCCTGTGCTGGCCATGACCTTGTCCTTGCCCAAGGTCACAAAAATTTCAGCCCAAAAATGTTCCAGGCCAACATATTATGATGGTATAGTTCCTAGTCCTTGTGTCCAAACATAAAGGAAAATGAAGAAATCAACATGCAGCAGCGGCAGAGGTGGTGGAAATGGTGCATAAAGTTAGCTTCTGCTGACCTAATTAGTGGGAAGGGGTAAACCTCCACCTTAGTGATAGCATTGCACCCTCTGCAGTCCACACAAAACCTAATAATCCCATTCGTCTTTGGATTAAGCAAGCAAGATGAATTATGCTTTGTTTTCTCTACTTTGTCTTGGAGCCGGTTTTTTTCATGGGTATAGTTACGGAAAGAAGCTTGAAAATGCCCTCCCACCTGGTGCCACGTCACATTAGCCCTGTTAAATAAACCTCGCATCTAGATATCTTGTTCATTCCCTTTTAAGAGGCCCTTTTGTCATTTTGTAGGTTTTATATATTTACCAACTGGTCCGAATAGAGAGAACGACAGATCCCCCGTGAATTCTCAAGAGATATCTCTTGAGAAATTTCTTTCGAGTTGAGACTTTCCAAAAAAAAGAAGTTCGATACTTTGTTAACTGGCATGATGAAGCATTCGCCTTAGAGAAATACTAGGCTGCTTATTTGTACATCATCCAAGCATGACGAATGTTGAACCTCTTGTGAAGATGCCCATGACAGTGCATTGCACTCCAAGGTGAAGGTCAACCAAAGCATCAAACCAGAGACAACCATCAGACCAGAGACAAATGTCATCTGACTTGTCATCTGACTCAGATGTGTGTGCACTTTGTTACTAATTCACTATTAACAGTTCATTATTCAGATTTATTTTCTTGATTTATAGTACACGATGTCAATATGTCAGAATATTATCAAAATTGTCTTCCAGATATCACCGTGCTGAATTTTGTGCCATATTATGTGAAAGGAAATAATAATTATAATTCAAAGGTCACCAAATTTTGTAAATGGGTTGAGAGGGCTCCCATGAAATTATTTATAAAGTGTTTTCCCAGCGCAATTGATGGTCAAAAGACTGCACAACTCACAACTTTTAGATTTTTATAATCAACTAAAACGAATTAGAATATTCTCATAGGTTGATCACATCTACCAAGTTATATCAATATTGCTCTATTTTATAAGAAAGAGCATTCACAAGTGAAGTTGCTCCAGTGCTGGCCATGACCTTGACCTTGACCCAAGATCACAAAAAGTTCAACCCAAAATATTTTCCAGACCAACATAATATCATGATATAGTATCTAGTCCATATGTCCAAGCATAAAGGAATGATGAAAAAAAGTGTCGCGGACGCGGACGCGGACGCGGACGCGATGGAAACAGAGCAAGTACATAAAGTCAGCTTGTGCTGTCTTGATTAATAATTTAACACTGTTTTCTTACACTTGTACAGCAGTTTTAAAAGTGGGATAAAAAGTACCGACCATTCCATTTTGATAGACGTCTTGTTACTGTTATGAACATTTTGGGATTTTTAGTGGTAAAATCAAAATTGTCAACCTTAATTTATTAGGTCTATACACTATTAAAAGTTAAACAAGGCAGTCATGTCTAATATTTGTGATGCCGTTTTTATTTTTATAAATTTCCCTCCAGATTATGAAGCAAATAGCTATTCTAACATAAAGTGAAGAAACCCGAGTGCTTTACATGTTTTCCACTCAAGCCAACATACCTGACAAAAAGAGGAAAGTCTCATGTAAGGGTACCAGTGGCAGAGATTAATGTGATGTGAGCTGACATCATGCTGAGATTCACACTCCCACGCAGTGTCACCACCGTCTCGACCACCCACCCTCTCCACCATCAACGGTACCACCACTGCCACAGGTGCCTTTTTGGCTCAAATTTGCTCCCATATGCAAAAATTTGCTCCCATATGCCAAACGTTATTATTGAGTAAATTTGTTAGCTTTATATAGTTATCAATATAGGCTTTAGCTATTTCTGAAACATTATACCAATGAAAGCAGTATTTACAAAATTACTCTCAGTGTTTGCTTGGAACTATTTAGAATTGTGCAGGGCCACTTCAAGTGCTGGGTGATTTGCTTTTGTGGTCGAGATGGCATTGTGGGGTGGAAAGCTCAATCCTACTTTCTCATGTTGTTGGTTTCACGTGTGTGAAGTTTGTTATTCGCTATTCACAGTTCATTAATATTTTTTTTATAGTTACAACTATTTCAAATTGTCATGTATTGAGGCAAACAGGACAATCCATAGAAGAAAATATTTTATGGCAAGCATATTTAGATACCCTTCAACCCTCATACTACATTTGGTGACATTTTAATGAAAGTTTTTTTGTAACACGGATGGTTCCTTTTTTGAAAGTCATTGCCGACAGGATCCATCCGTGTTACAAAAAAGTTTGTTCAATTTTGAGGATTCTAGATGACATAAATGGGGACCCGGTCAGTGAGAGCTTCACAGTACTGTTATATGACTCACCGGAATGCGTGGTGCCACTAGCGGCCAACGGCGTGTGACGTGGGAGATTGGGAAGGCAATATTGCAAATATGACATATTGGCAACTTGATCTATCGATTTTGAAAAAAAAATCTGAAAAATGAACTGTGAATAGTGAATAAGTAACAAACTTCACACACATGTTGGTTTCAGCCTCACAGGTCAGTGAGCGATCATTTTGCACTTTTGCAAACTTGTTTATATTTACACTTTGGAAGTAGTCCCATGGTCACATGTTTCTTTTGATATGCTAATCTGCCTGTGGCAGTGATGGGTCTTTGACCCATGGCTGTGTGGAGTGTGGCTGAGATTACTCAGCAATATTACAACACATATTTTTTTATTCAAATTGTGATTTTATTTGTCAATTAGAATAATGATTGCAATATCTAATTATTATTTTTGAATCTAGAAAGTTTAATTCTATATTGTTGATAGTGTTCAAACAACTGTGAAGACGAAGAACTATTTTGGAGGAATTGACACCATTTCCAAGAGGTGATCTTTGCACATGTGAGCACATGCATTGTTGGCTGATCTCACTGGAAAACAAAGAAATACACATACAGGTGACATGTGACCTGTTGATTTCCATCATGACTGATATGGTCAAATATTGATAACTCCACATTTTGAAGGTCTTGAATATTATTTGGGATTAAATGATATAACAATTTGATGGAATTGTTTGCAGGTATGTGTTAAGGGTTGATGAATTGTTTGACAGGCACAGTTCATGTTTATTTTGATATGTGTATCCAGGCAAAATGTTGAGTGAGCAATCTTGCAATGAGAAAAGGTCAAAGCATATCATCAGAACTGTGGGTTTGTTTGTTTGTTTGTTTGGGGTTTTACATCACTTTCAACATTATTTCAGTTATTTCGTGATGAGACCTACTTGTAGCAGATATAGTGCTGCCTCACTGAATTGTCATGTCGCAGGTCCTTGACATGACAACCCACCCGGTCACAGATTTACAAGGACAACGGGTTAACCCTTTGGCACAGGCCTCAGCTCATGTGGGAAATTGTATCATGAGTTCAATCCCGGCACAGCCGGGGTTCGAACCCACGACCTTTGGATCACCACAGAGGAACTGGTGCTAATAAGCTGGCGCTCTAACCAACTGCGCCACGGCCCGTGGCTCAGAACTGTGGGACACATGCTAGTGCTGAAACATTTGGCACTATTGCAATGCACTGGATATATTCATAGATGCTCAATGTTGGCCTCATGATCAGCTTACTCAAAGTTTAAAGTCTATGATAAAATCTTGAAATTGGATCCATGTTATAATTTCTTTTGTCTGAACTCAAGCAAAATTCGGAATATGAAGATTTCATATTTGTTTTCTGTATAAAGTTAATATTTTTTTATCTTTTCTATGTTGTCAAAAACATATTCAATTCTATATGTTCTGACATGCACATTGCTCAAATATTACCTCAATATGGATATTTTATATTTCTTTACTGTATAAAACCATCACTATTAATATTTTCTATGTTTGGAAAAAAAGTGATAATTATATTCTTCTGATATGCAAATTACTCAATGAGAACTTCAATATAAAGATTTCATCTTTTTTTAGGTATCAAGTCATTCAAGTACATATCAATCAAACAGAACCCCAATATGAAGATTTTACCTTCAGCATGAAAATGGTACTTTTCCCAACCAGGTTTCGAACTCTGGACCTTTAGCATTGAAGACAAACATCGTAACCACTGAGCCACGTATCATCCTGTGGCAGCACTGTAGAAATCTTGGATTCACAGCGTTGTATCAAAATTGAAATTGGCTCTATGTTTCATCTCTTTGTTATTGCTCAAACTTAACCCAAATATTTTGATTCTTTTTGTATTTTCTCCATTTTCAAAAAAAAATATATTTATGTGTTCTGACTTTCATATTGCTCAAAAAAGATCCCAACACCTTTGTTCATTGTTCAAAGTCATAATGTTATTCATATAATTTCTATAAAAAATCAATTCTGTATGTTCCAATGTGCATCTTGCTAAAATAAAACAAACGAAGATTTAAGCTTCAGCAAAAAAAAACTTGTTCCTACCAAGAATTGAACCCCAGACCATTAGCATGGGAGACAGATGTCTTACCCACTGAGCCATGTTTAATTGTATGATTTTACCTTCTCACTGGTAAATCACACAAGTAGTCAATATCTTTATCACTTTATCCAGTTGTTTTGTAAAAAGGATATTCCGTAATTTCACACAGCAGCTTAAGATAAATTTATAGACCAAAATTTTCAAAAAATACATTTGTCTAAGATTATATCAATAGTAATGGAAATAAATCAAAAGAAACAGATATCTATAATTCATCTCTCATTTAAACCTATCCATTTTCTAGTTGATTCTCTGTAGGTAGGTATATAAGGTAAGCATGTAATTATTTATATTGAATATGAGGTGTGTCATATAATGTCCGGACACCTTTTATGTATAGTGCCTTGACAAGTGCAGTGCTCTACAGTTGTGAGAGTTGGCTGTGCCGTGATCTGTCAGCAGCACATGTACCTTACATCTCATCTGCCAAAGAGCTCCTTGGAGTACGTACCCAGACGACAAATGACTTGGTTTATGCAGAGCTTGGGATACCCTCTGTGAAAGCCCTACTCCAAAGCAGACAAAGAGAATTTCTATGTAAACTGAAACAAAAATCCTTCTATGAAGACAGCCCAGTCAAAGCAGCCATAGAGATGGCAAAACAGGAGAGAAGCCCGATGGGACAGTACCTGATTTATCTTGAATCATTGCAAGAAGATCCCATCAAGGCATTTGCTACTGAGTTGCATGAGAGGATGACATCCTCTGATGCATCAAAAACCAAGACTTACATGGAGTTGAACCCAGATGTTTCAGTACACCCTATGTACTCAGCAAAACCACATATCACAGAAAGACAAAGAATCTCCACCTCAAGGCTTAGGCTGTCATCCCACTACCTACGGATAGAAACAGGTAGATGGTCACGGATATCAAGGGAAAATAGAATTTGTGTTTGTGGAAATGATGTTCAAACTGAAAAGCATGTTCTTATACACTGTACAGACACACAACATGTGCGCAACCAATATCCAAATCTTGATTACAGTGCAATTTCAAACCTTATGGAGAGCAAACCATGTGCAACATTATGCTCTTATTGTCATGATGTATTATCATTGATGTCATAATATATCAATGAAGACTCATACATGTTCACAATTATTATTTGATCAGACAGTATCTTTATTTGTAAACTCAATACAATGTAGTTGTTATAAGCTTAGTGTTGCAAGAATCGCTTTATTATCTTTCTTTTGTGTGTCATATCTGATTTATCATAGCATTTGGTATTAGAAACGTGTTATAATGGACTTATTCTTGTGGCTCACCCGGACTATGTAAATGCATAAAATGTCATCACTAATTGTTACTCTTTATAAATTGAATTGATATGTGATTATTGTTAGAATTAAGAATTAAGTCAATAAATATACAATACAAATACAATATTTAGCTTGAACTCATAAAACAGAATACTGTGACAAGCCAAAGAAAGTCAGTTACTGGAGTGGTGCATATTTGTCTGGAGAAGTCATATGGAAAGTAGTCTGGTAGGATATGAGTGGCATAGGGAGTTAATGTGTTGACATGTACTCAATGCGTTCACTCATAAAAGAAATCAAAATGGCCAAATGATAGTTGAGAATGTGCTTGATTTCTCTTAAGGGAAGTACATGTCATGGGTTCTCTGATACCTTCCAGAAGGCGGCACCTCTCCACCATTGTTCACTGCATGATACTATCAAATGCTTAAAATTTGGTGAGGTTAACCCATTGTCCTTGTTAATCTGTGACTGGGTGGGTTGTCATGTCAGGGACCTGCAACATGACAATTCAGTGAGGCAGCACTATATCTACTACAAGTAGGTCTCATCACGAAATGACTGAACTAATGTTGAAAGTGATGTAAAACCCAAAACAGGTAAACAAACTCTTCAAAATGCTATCTGATATAGGAATAGGAAAAGAATATGACAAAGCTCTCACAATCTGAGAGATTTACTTCAAACAGAAAAAAGTGTCTGAAAAGAGAGACTGAATTTTATGGTGTTCAGACCTAGTCCTAGTGAAACCATAAATAATTTCATCGCCAGACTCACTTCATGAAACATGGGATTTACAAAAATTTACAGCCAATGTTTTGGTATTGTAAAGACCAACTACAATATTGGATTACATTTTAAATTTTGTAAATACTCTCATCAAATTTACAAGATGGAAATGTTATGTAAATGTCTACCTATATCATTTTTAACATTTAAAAATTTGTATATGTAATATAACTCTTTTACAATAGCTAAAATGTCATGTAAAAATCTCAAAATCAAAAATCTCAAAGTCATCTTGGAAAGGATTAGGGAAGGTCAGACATGACATTTATATACAAAAGGTCAGACATAAAATTTATGTACAAAAAGCACATACTTCAGATTTTCAGAACTTAATCAAAAAACGGCAGCGCTCCTTCACCCTGTTATTCAAGAGATATAGACATAAAACTTGATGGCCTGATAGATAATTTTCCAGGCTTTCTGCAGATATAAAGTATTAGCAAATCGGCTAAAATTGTAAGAAGTTACACAGGAAAGAAGAAGGGAAGGTCGATCATGAAATCTATATACAAAAAGCATAATTATAATTCAAATTTTCAGAGCATAATCAAATACAGCAGCGCTCCTTCACCCTTTTATTCAAGTGATACAGACATGGGCCTCTAGGACCTTATAGATTATTTTACTGGCTTTCTGCAGATATAAAGTTTTAGCAAATCGGATAAAAACTGGGGAAGTTATAAAGGAAAGAAGAAGAAAAGGCCGATCAAGATATTTATATACAAAAAGCATATACTTCAGATTTTCAAAGCGTAATAAAAAAAACAGCAGCGCTCCCTCAACCTGTTATTCAAATGATACAGACATGGAAGTTCAGGGCCTGATAGATAATTGTCCTGGCTTTCTGCTGATATAAAGTATTAGCAAATCACATAAAAACTTGGGAAGTTATAAAGGAAAGAAGAAGGGAAGGTCGATCATGAAATTTATATACAAAAAGCATATACTTCAGATTTTCAGAGCCTAGTCAAATAACGGCTATATCAGACTACTTTGATACATATAAAGTTAGATCTTGTTCATCCCTCATTGAATTGAAAAAAATCTTATATATCAGTAAATAGTTGAAACCTCATGATCACACATCCAGAAGCATGTCTCATGGTGAGAGCAGTGGGGGTTGGGGGGTATTTGTGTAAGCCACAGTGTGTGTACACAGGTCCCAACAGCCAGCCATTTGTTTGCAATCTTTGCAATGTTTGCAACATGGAGGAGTCTTACACAACACATAACACATGCCTCATTATCACAACATTTACCGCCTAGCCTAACTACCTAGGACATTTGAATTTTGACCACAACTCAGAAATCTCTTGCCAGATCAACATCTTCTCAACGTAAGTTATATTCATCAATTATATTATTGTTGAATCATACATTGTATATGCCAAAATATGGAACAATATATATCATATGACAGAATAGAGTAAAATCAACATTTATAATTATATTATGATACCTTTGAATATATATCTTGACTATATTTGAATTTCCTGTGTATTTATTTTCAGGTTGGGAGACAAACCACAAGAATGCTCACCTGCCTGGCTTACCTGCTGTTTTAGCAATGCTGAGCATTGCAACATCTTTTTACATCTTTACTTGACCATAATATCCATATTTAAAGACCTTTACCTTACAATAAATGTGTTGTATTTGTCATATTTTGATAACTATACATGTGTGCATAAATATGTTTAAATGTGGTCTTTCAGGCCTTGAATGATGTACTTAAATATCATGTTAATTAACAATAAACAAGTAGTAAAGATTTCCAAAAGATCATGTATATATCACATTTTCAATACAAATATGCACATTTCAGAGGCTTTTAAATCTCACTTTTCATGCAGTGTGCTAAAGAAGCCAGTTGAGCTTTGTATGCAGGAGAAACAGAATATCAGATTATGGACAAATGCCTATTCACCTTTGTGTGTCAGTATCCAAACTGTGAGGAAGGAGAAGCTAACTAAAGAGAGCTGGGGGGAATGTACCCATGTAGTGTATGAACTGTCCTGTGTTGTTGTGTCCCCTGGTGACAATAATATATATAATGTATGTAATGTATGGAACTTATGACCTGAGTCTAATATTTGATATGTGGGGCTAAGGCATATGAAAGTAGTGCTTGATAATTTACTTTTTCCATCTGATAAGTATTGTCCAAAATACCCTAGGTCGATACATATATTATTCATGAATTATTGATGGTGAGGCATTTACTATGGTTTTTATTATACTTGTGATAAAAATTCTGTGGCCTGCTAAACAGAGGTAGAAGATTCTCAACCTACTCTTGGTAGTGAAGTCAGTTAATGCTTTGTTTCTTTACCATCATATCTATCATATCTTTACAATTTTAGGATGTACCTAACTATTTTCAATTTAATTTGAAACATTGGATTGACAGAAATATGGTTGAAGAGTTTCCATGCCATTAGTATATATATATATAAGTTTATATATTGGTTTGCTGACAACTCATGTATGAATATTCATGATCTGTGGCCAGTGGTGGTCGCGAATTTGGGCTTTCGAGGCAGAGGGAGGTTGAGGATTGACTTCCTCTGTTTAGCAGAGTAATGATCAAATCATGTATAAGAAATTAGAACAATAAAGGTGCTATCATGTATAGTTGCGAAAGTCTACAATTTTGTTTTGTGATCAAACATTAATTTTAAATTTCCAAAGCAAACGTTTATTGAAAGCCACATAGAGGAAAAAGAACCCCAATTTGAATGACTTCAGATTATAGTTTTCATTGGACTGGCAGATTGTTTTCATTGGACTGTTTTATATTTGATCCAGTTGATGATAGAGCAATCTTGGCATTTACCCTGTCTGTCTTGTCCAGTCCTTCTTTCCTTCCTCCCATTATTATGCCACTCTTTTGTATCAGGTACTGAGTCTATGATCCTTGGTTATAGTTAGCAAATTATAAGTTGTGTCATAAGCATTTCAGCAACAGCAACTTTTGATTAATTGGAGTCATTTAAAGCATTCATGAATGACTTTTTTCTTGCATATTATAAATGTTTATACCCCGAACTTTGCGATCAAATGTTATTCCCCTACATAGGCTGACTGTGGGTCGCCATACCTAACCATTAAAAACAACACACCGGAACTGCACAATTAAAATAGGAAGTGCACAAAAAACTCTAAAATCTAATCATTTAAAAAAACAAAATGGAAACCCGCAATCGTATACTATAAGTTTATGTGCCATTTGAAAGTGGATGAGTCTTCTGCTAAAATCCAAATCATCCATTGGACACTTTGTCAACAAACTTGTTTTACCTGACCAGTGATCTTGTGTAAACACCTGCTTATTAGAGTCCAGCTATCAGACACTAATAGCTGTGGATCAAGGTTCATCACCAGCTTCACAGGAGAGAAGGCACGAATGCGCAACTACTGTATAAGGAACTTGAACAGGTCATTTCATCTGTACACAATCATATACAACATAAGCTATAAAGCTTTCACCTGGGAACATCGCACAATGCATCAACTGATGCACTCAGTAGGTTGGATTTACAAACATTCAGATCTCAACCCCCATTATGACTCGAGTATCACCAGGCCTGCAGAAGTTATTATTATTATTATCAATTAACAACATACGCTGTACAACACTGTAATTAATGTAGTATGGTTCCAATATTATTGATTTCTTATGTGTCTAATGTCATGATTAATCATTAATTAATCATATCCTTGCGGATCGAGCTCTCGCGTAGTTATGCATAATTTCTTATTTTGTCTTATTTTGTTAAGGGACCCTGCAAACTCTAGGGAATCGCCCCTGGATGCCTCTAAGAATTCGAATAAAGTAAGGATTATTCATAACCTATCATGGCCTCCAGGCAGATTAGTTGGTGGTGGGATTAATAGTGATGGCTTATCCTTGCATTATGTCACTGTGTTAGATGCTGTTGAGTTATAAAAGAAGTACCACACCCCATGGTCTAGGTGATGTAGTCCGGCTTCAAATCCAATTTCAGTCATCTCAAGCAGTTAATGTTCTTATTTATTAATTATTAGCTTCATATATAGTAATCTTATGTATTTACGCTTCCAAGGTAATAATTTCCATGCTGCCACCCTGTTGGATTATATTACCTATTATATTAAATATTGTTGTCAGCTTAATGTTCATATTTAATTATTAATTATTAGCATCATATCTAGTAATCATAGGTATGCATGAGTATCCTCTGCGTTTAATGTTCATATCTAATAGTTAATCATATCTTATATGTGTATGCTTCTATGGTAATAATTTCCATGTTCACAGTGTAAATATACAGTGGTTTATTTAATGTAGTTTGGTTTAAATATTCTCGTTGCTTATCCTATGTGTTTAAAGCTCATACTTAATTATTAATTATTATATCCCTACCGGTCAAGCTCTTATATAGCCTTTCATAACTTCTATTTGTATGTAGTTAATCTTTGTAGCATGACCCTGCTGGGTCCGCCAGCCACTATAGGTGGCGCCACAACAATACATTGCTGAAGGGGTCCATAGCCTAGCGCTATATCGCATTTCTTAGCTCTAACCCCGGTAAAAAATCATACCTCTCTGGTAGTACATACACATCTACCTCGCAGCCGTGCGGGCTCTGCACGTCCAGCACGGACAAATTTTGCCACCAATTGGTTCACCTAGGGTACAACTAGCAACCAAGTCTCTGGCCCTTACACCCAACCAGAAGCATCCTCTCAGGTTTTCTCGTCTCCATGCATTGTGCAACCTGCTACCAGATGATTGCAATGGGCAACGCTTTCCCTGGGGTACTTTGCTTGCTTTAGGGGGATTTTTGTTTGTTTGTTTGTGTGGGGTTTTAGATCACTTTCAACAGTATTTCAGTCATTTCGTGATGAGACCTACTTGTAGCAGATATAGTGCTGCCTCACTGAATTGTCATGTCGCAGGTCCTTGACATGACAATTCACCCGGTCACAGATTTACAAGGACAACGGGTTAACCCTTTGGCACAGGCCTCAGCTCATGTGTGAAATTGCATGGTTTTGATCTCGGCATGGCCGGGGATCGAACCCACAACCTTTGGATCACCACAGAAACTGGTGCTATTAAGCTGGCGCTCTAACCAACTGCGCCACGGCCCGTGGCCATGTATACATACATATATAAGCATGAACGTGATCAGAGAGGAAGGGTGACGAGATTTGAAAAAAAAAAAAAGTTGCTGTGTGAGGTATGGGCTGCAATAAAATTCGCCACTGATAAGAGCGTGTCATCTCGCTGTTGCGTCACCACGTAAGCCTGCCCTCTGGTGGAAGTGACGCTGAACTAATCTCCACTTCACTTTTGTTTTGCAAGTTTATGCTGAGAGCAATAATAAAGGGAGTAGCAACTCGGCAACCAGGTGTCAGGCCCAGCTGAAATCTCGTTCTCGGCGTGGTTCCGCGTGACTTCACTGAGACCAGGGAGAGTTTGTGGAGGCCATTGTTGTGTTGAAATTGTCAGCAGTTTCTTTGTTAGAATTTTTGTAGATTTCACGAATATAGCAACTTTACACTTCACAAAAACAATAAACAGGTATGTGTGATCGTGTTGTTATGTAGATGATTAGTATTTTAGACATTTAAAATGATGTATTTTGTCAGGAAACCCGAATAAAATGAGGTACATGATCGAGTTGGGAGATTGTCAGCTGATTGTATGACTTGTCAAATTGTCAAATCTAAATTCATTTTTTTTTTATTTAATCCCCATGCAATTTTTAAAACCATGACTGTCCTAGAATCTTTTATATGTCTATATTGTTGAAGTTAACTTTGTTTTGTCATAGAAAAAAACAATATTTTCATTTAGGGGGGTGACATTTTCCATAAAATTCATGAAAATTCACAAAGTCGGTCAGGCACAAAGTGGAAAATTGTCAAATCTAAATTCATTTTTTTTCTATTTAATCCCCATGCAATTTTTAAAACCATGACTGTCCTAGAATCTTTTATATGTCTATATTGTTGAAGTTAACTTTGTTTTGTCATAGAAAAAAACAATATTTTCATTTAGGGGGGTGACATTTTCCATAAAATTCATGAAAATTCACAAAGTCGGTCAGGCACAAAGTGGAAAATTATCAAATCTAAATTCATTTTTTTTCTATTTAATCCCCATGCAATTTTTAAAACCATGACTGTCCTAGAATCTTTTATATGTCTATATTGTTGAAGTTAACTTTGTTTTGTCATAGAAAAAAACAATATTTTCATTTAGGGGGGTGACATTTTCCATAAAATTCATGAAAATTCACAAAGTCGGTCAGGCACAAAGTGGAAAATTATCAAATCTAAATTCATTTTTTTTCTATTTAATCCCCATGCAATTTTTAAAACCATGCCTGTCCTAGAATCTTTTATATGTCTATATTGTTGAAGTTAACTTTGTTTTGTCATAGAAAAAAACAATATTTTCATTTAGGGGGGTGACATTTTCCATAAAATTCATGTAAATTCACAAAGTCGGTCAGGCACAAAGTGGAAAATTGTCAAATCTAAATTCATTTTTTTTCTATTTAATCCCCATGCAATTTTTAAAACCATGACTGTCCTAGAATCTTTTATATGTCTATATTGTTGAAGTTAACTTTGTTTTGTCATAGAAAAAAACAATATTTTCATTTAGGGGGGTGACATTTTCCATAAAATTCATGTAAATTCACAAAGTCGGTCAGGCACAAAGTGGAAAATTGTCAAATCTAAATTCATTTTTTTCCTATTTAATCCCCATGCAATTTTTAAAACCATGACTGTCCTAGAATCTTTTATATGTCTATATTGTTGAAGTTAACTTTGTTTTGTCATAGAAAAAAAACAATATTTTCATTTAGGGGGGTGACATTTTCCATAAAATTCATGAAAATTCACAAAGTCGGTCAGGCACAAAGTGGAAAATTATCAAATCTAAATTCATTTTTTTTCTATTTAATCCCCATGCAATTTTTAAAACCATGACTGTCCTAGAATCTTTTATATGTCTATATTGTTGAAGTTAACTTTGTTTTGTCATAGAAAAAAACAATATTTTCATTTAGGGGGGTGACATTTTCCATAAAATTCATGTAAATTCACAAAGTAGGTCAGGCACAAAGTGGAAAATTATCAAATCTAAATTCATTTTTTTTCTATTTAATCCCCATGCAATTTTTAAAACCATGACTGTCCTAGAATCTTTTATATGTCTATATTGTTGAAGTTAACTTTGTTTTGTCATAGAAAAAAACAATATTTTCATTTAGGGGGATGACATTTTCCATAAAATTCATGCAAATTCACAAAGTCGAATCTAACTACATTCCCTTAATTTTCACCAAAAGTAAACTTATATGTGACATCCCAAGATTTATTGCTTCGAAAACAATTACACATGTCTTTATTGCTTTATTGCTTCATAATTCAATTACACATGTATATTTCAGATGTGATGGGCCTGTCATAACCCTGCATCACCCCACATCAGTATCAGCATAAATGGATGTGACAGACCTGTCATATATTTGAATAAATCCATATCAGCATCACCATAATAAACCATGATAAACATACTAAATAAATAAGTCATAAATATATTTATGAACAGATTCTTTTTATATGTGTAAGTATTATGTACAGTGATTAATTGATAGAAAAATTGAAAAGTTAAGAACAATTTACAAGTGTGAGTTCCAATAGCTTACAAATGTGAATGTAATTTGATGTTGGATTAAAATCGTGGATTGTACATAATTAAAATTTTCTCAATAAATATATACATTTTGTATATTACCTGTTTTTGTTTCAATTTTTTCTCTTCATACCTGACTAATTAAAGACAGTAAATATCATAAGAATGATATCACTGGTTCACCTGCTAATATGGACAAATGGTTACTGTGAATCACTATCTGATAGTAAATTGGCATTCTGATAGCAAACAGTAAATTGGAATTCTGATAGCAAATAGTGAATTGAAATTCTGATAGCAATAATTTATTAATTTGATTTGAAAATTCCCTTTTCAGGAGATATTTTCCCCTCAGCTTCAAATTAAGCTTTGAATTTTACATTTACATTCAGTATATTCTTGCATGTCAGCCCAACCCTAAACAGCTGCACGTCAGCTCTATCATAGCTGTTAGTCTCACAACAGCTGCATCAGAGTTATGAAGTAATTGGTGCCTGAAGCTTTAGAAACAAATAGCTGTCATTGTGTTACTCAACTCCATGAATATAAATATGTTAAATGAATAATAATTAGAGTTTTGTATGCTGTCAGTCAAGGAACAGCTGCATGTAATACATTGTACATGTCAATTTATGAGATGAGTCTTCATACATATCCACAAAGAATTTTATACCTAAACTAAACAATTGGAAACTGCATCGTTTAATATGTATTTGCCTTCAGAAATAAAAGAAAGCTAGATATCTGGTTTGTCTTGAATTTCATTGTCACAGTGAGAATAGATGCACAAACATGATTCAGTGTGGAAAACCTATATTTTCTGTCATATTTTCCCAAAATAAGACAGCTATTAACAAAAGGAAAAGCTACAAACAAAGACTATCATGTTGTTGTAAAGCAGACATTTTCAAAGTGCTATATAATTTCATAATTTGAAGCTTACATTTTGTAGCTTTAGAAAATGAATACGAATCAATGAGATATATTTTAGCATGTTTTGATGTCCCTGTAAATATAGATATTTAATGGTTGACTGACATAGGCTTTAATTGCGATGTTTACCAATCGATTACAATTTATTGATCAGTAATACAGACCTGGCAGTGCCATATTCACATTCCTCGCGAGATTTAGATGTGTTTGAAAAAAAAATGCTTCAAATTTCATCAAACGGAACCCTTTTAAAGTTAATATTCTTGTACATATGTTTTTGACAGCTCTCACTCGTGGACTGGTATTCTACCCTGCTAAAAAGTAGGTCACTGTCTCTGGCCGGCTGGTGAGACTACCAAAGTGCAATTAGGTCATGATTAGCATATCAATAGCGTGAATGAGCTGATATGACGATCTGACTGGGACTGGGCAAGTTTCTACTCCCTTTATATTGCTCTCAGGTTTATGTAAAGGGTTGCACTTTTAGCATATTATGAATGGCACAATTATCACTTATTTTTTGTCAAGCAGTGAAATTATTCATAATCAATGTTAAGTCCATCTTTAAATCATTTGAGGGCCCCGAAAATGATTTGCTTTGTTATAATGGAAATCAATCTGTTTTTTGGCCATGGTTATTCCACTGTGCATGGCGCGATTATCATATTTGCGTACGCATCGGTATCCCTGCACGTGCATTGACCCACGTGCTGTGCCGGAGAGGCTGGAAGCTAGTGCGGTTCTCTATGAGATCCATGAGCTTGAGGTCAAAGTAAGGAAATATCATTGAGATCTTTCAAAAACAATTAAGGGTATTAATGGGTCTTTTTGTTGGGAGACCCCTTGTGGCAGAAGTCAAAATGCATTAAATTAACGCTCAAACGATTCGCGAACTCATCATGCTCCTAACATTGGCCGACAATTAAGGAAAATATCTTGTAAACATGTTACCTATAGAATACACGATAAGTTGATATGAATAACAATAAGATGTTTAATTTAAGCCATGGATATGTACGTCAGAAGTGAATTTGAAAATATAAAAAAAATTATGACTTTATACCGAAAAAAATGAAATTCTCATATGGGTCCGCCATTGGACATGAAATATGTGCTCTATTGTCTGACATTCAAACCATCTCAACTCGTCATGGTCCATGTGCCATAATTTGTGTAGAGATTGGCTGAAAGCTGATAGGGTTTAGCCGCCGTTGGTTTCCCCTGGTTACCCGTCGAGCAGTAGTGGCTGTTGTCTGCGGTTTGTTCTGCAGTTCCCATCTCGTGGCGGGAAAGTGAAGTGCAGAAACAGCTCTAGCTGGTCTCGTGGGACCTTGAAGCACGCATCCGGTAACGGCGGAGACTGGCAGCAAATTTTCAATCTTGCATGTGGCGTGGGAACTTCTTTTGCGCCAGATCATCGTCAATGTGGATGCATGTAACTTAAAATCGCAGGTATGTCACTCTTTATTTCTTATTGTAGAACATGTGGCAAGGTCCCCAGATTAGTAATCGTTTAAAATTTTAGGTGTAACATTGTTTATTAAAGTAAAACTTCGGTGATGATATCGAGTTATCAGAACAAAACTGTTGATATGTCCCAAATACTAAAGTGTCCGGTTACAAAACGGCGTGGTATAGCAAGGTCGCTCCAAAGCAGGATCTTCTCACTGTCATGTAGAACGATGGCATAATTGAGGCGTCGGTTTGGAAATATGATCATGGATTAAATAATTGAATTTCTCGCATAAAAAAATGCTTATTTACTCAGAGCTATAATTGCAACTACATCATTTCATTTATCATTTCCTTATCCGCGTCACCCACTTCACATCAGGCAGAGAAGGACATGAGGTGTGATTACAGCATTTACTTGGTGGTCCCTCAAACCTGCCTGAAGACAGTTGGGGAAAACATTTTCCACTCTGGAATTCCCTCCTTAATAATATCAAGAGTAGTACTTATGTTACAGTCTTCAAGACTAGATTGAAGACATACTTATTTTGTGTGCATGATACAGCAGAATGGTTTGATATTTAGCTTAGATATTGCACACATGCACTCCTGGGGACTTCCCCAATCTGATTAGGTTATGGCAGTGATTGTATGTTGCCATGACAACCATCTAAAGTGCCAGGGACTAAGAGTTATTGCTCATGTTGACATAGTAACCTTATATACATCAGTACATGATACACACTTTCCAGTTAATGGTCGCTTGCACTTATTCCCAGTGTATCCGGAAGTATGGTGTGGTAAATGGCACATTTTGAAATAAATGAACATAATAAGGAAGATACTTGTGACATCAAGTTGTGTGCTCCATTATTCATTCCCACTTTGTCAAGGATAAGTGAGATGATAATGAATCATTTAATGTAACTTTTACCGGATGAAGTTCTGTGAATAAATATCAGAAAGAAAATTGGATAATCAAATTGTGAGCTCCCAAGTTATTGTCCTGTGATCAGGAATCTGTGCTGTACTAAGTGGAACATTTTGATATAATGTAAGGTAATTATAAATTAAACAGGAATATGCAGGCCTCGAAATTAGCCAATTGCCCAACATTAGCCAGTTACCCACTTGCCCAGAGGTATATTTAACACCCATTGGTCAAGTCTGGGCGACTGGATACTTCTGTTCCACTTGAGTCTTGACCGGTGGCAAAGTGCTGTGATCTGTCCCAAATCAAAGTACCCCACAGAGATCAGAGAGAGCTGCTTACCACATCACAAGGATGACACCTGATTAGAGATAGCTTTGTGTCCAAGCTCTGTTGCCCCTTTGATTACCCCTGCCTCCCATACTCTGACCTATATATAGTTATGGGATACAGCTAAACATGTGTATTCCTCAAGATGGTATTTCACACTGAGCACTGTATCAGGAGGTGGAGCTTATCAATTTCACACATTTTGGTCTTTGTGAATCATTATATTATCCAGCAAACATGCACAGTTGATTATAAGTATACTACAGTGGGGTATATTCCTCAGCTGCACTTGACATTACTTAATCTTATAAAGTGATAAATGTATGTTATATTCTTATAAGATGACAATTCGGGTTAACATCTTTACTCACAAAACCAAAGGCTTTATGTACATCTCTGCTTAAAAACTGAACTCCTGATTTACAAAAGGCCCTATCCCTATTTTTTTTCATGATTAGACAAAGAGCTAAAATAAGAGTTATCAATGATATAAATTGGTCAAGAACTGACTGAGCACTGCTAATTTTAAGGTTTTTGTAAAATATTTGTACTTATGCACATGCACAAAAAATGTAGCGAACTTGAGGTCACTGGGTGCTATTTTTATAACAATTTGTACGATTCATATTAACTTATTCAAATCCAACATTATGTGTTCTATGGGCTAAATGGACAGTTGTTCTAATTATCAGCCAATGTTTGAATGTGCAAATCCTATGAGCTTAAGCTCAAATATTGGGCAAAATTTCAGGGCAAGTGAATTGTAATTCAGGGCAAGTAGATTTTAAAATTTACTTGCCAGATGGGCAAGTTGGTCACAAATGTTAATGTCAAGGCCTGAATATGGACAGCCTAGTATGTGAAGCCCATATTCTATACCAGCATAATTATAGAAAACAATAATTGATATTCTGCAATGCAGCTATGCCTGTCAAGTTTGATGTCACTTAATTTTGGATGGTGAAATACTTATGTTAGGTTATTGCTCAGTTAGATTTGAAACAGTCCATGATTTGCCAGACAATTCACAGTGGGAAATTTCATGGACCCCCAAACATTTTATTAGGAGTCTTCACATCTCATAATCCCTACCCTCAAGGAATTAAACATATAAGTTAATATTAAACTCAATATGTATTAAAAAGTTATATTAGAATTGAATTTGAAAATATCAACAGTGCAATGCCTGTATAAAGTGTAAGGACCAGTTACTACACCTCTGGAGCAAATCCAGTGAAACATTAAGCTGGGTACCTGTCAATACATTTATTGACTATAATAAATCTGTTTAAACATCAAGGTATTCTAATTAATATGAACCTGGATAGGGAACCAATTAAGTTTCCAAGTTATATATCAGGTATAGTTGATGACCAATTAATGGAATTGAAACCCTATATTAAATCTCCATGGTTATTCCAAATAGGTTCAACTATCAAATATTGGCAATGCCACTGTACAGGTGATATTACTTTTATTTCCTACTTCAGCAGTCTTTCTCTGCAAGCATCCTTGGGGTGTCCATTTTCAACCATATTACCACTGCACCAACATTTGATACCCAGATCAAAGTTCAGTTTTCTGTCTCTTGATCTGTGTTACTTTCCAAGTAGTTTACCGATCAATTTGAGATCTCATGGCCGATGTTGCCAAGGCATCTCTAGTGTCAACAACATATTTTCCTGTGGAGATTCTTTGTTCTGATGACATTAAATATATGTTTCAGGTTTGAGATGAGATGGTCTACATTCCAATAAAAGAGTAAGCAACAGAGATATCTTTGGAGCATCTACACCTGTTCATTCACCAAGACTGGCAAGAAGGGAACTTTAACTTTTGTATAGTGGTGTCCTCTGTCTGCCAGTGACATCTGACCTCTGTATAGTGGTGCCATCTATGATCCAAGCCATAAGAATTCCTGCAAGAAAATCATCCGAGCAGAAAAGTTATTTAGATGTCTCACGTATTGGAGGACAGTTACAAGGACCAAAAACCTCAACAACAATGTGTAGAAGAAAATGAGAGTGATAAAGTGAACCGTGAGAAATCTGATAAGCATGTACAGGTCAGTGGAGAGTGCACAGTAGCAGGTGTGCCAAACATGCCTCGTGGAGAAGGTCTTAATAAGAGAACAGTTGACAATGGAGAGTGTTTGGAAGGTTTTGTTTACCTTCGAAACATTTTGGATACTGTAAAGATTGATTTGGTTAAGCTTGCGCTCCTGTGCACAGAGGCCGGCTGCAAAGTACAGGGATGGGATACAGGCTTAAAAATCACCAGGTTTTCAGGTGAAACACAACTTTGTGAATTGAAAATTTCAGAGCAGGGAAATTACTGCTTCTTGGTTACGGGTATCAATGTGTCCGAGAGAATTGTACTTGATAACAGGGAACCAGACTACATAGTCAAACAACTCATGGGGCTACGATTCTGTGAAGGAAATCGGGGGTTTGATTCACTGTGTCGAAAGATGAGTGGACAAGATTTGTGTTCTCTGAGGAAATCTGATAGCTCCGAGATAGTTAGCAAAGAGGAATTTTTCCTTGGCTCAAATACTATTCGGCATGTGGACTGTCACCTAATTGTCTTGAAATCAAAGGGAAGGAGAGAGAGATGTAAAGTTTGTGCAAAATACCGGATATGTCTGGCACGAAAACTCAGGAACATCGACAACCGGACCTCTGTGACACTGAATTCAGCCGTGCAGCATATTTACTTGAGTCGCGATGAACTGCTTGAAAAAGCAGATTTGCTCAAAGAAAAAAATAAGGAATTGAGTGAAGCCTTGAAAGAGAAGTCACAAAGACTGACGGCCATGGAACATGACCGGAATGCAATGAAGATTAAAGTGTCAAATTACGAGAAACAAGACAGAATGAAAAAGTCAAATCACTGGAAAGAATCTGAAAAAAATAAGAAAGTATATCTCCATAAGAAAATAGAAAGGCTGCAGAAAAAGTTGGAAGAGTTAATAAGATTTGACGTATTGAACACATCAAAAGGGCCAAACACAGGTAAGTAAACATCACTAGCTTCATCATCCATATTGCATTCCCACATCACTCACATGGCATCCCCACATCTCTCACAGGGCATTCCCACATCACTCACATGGCATCCCCACATCTCTCACAGGGCATTTCCACATCACTCACACGGCATTCCCACATCACCCGCACGGCATTCCCACATCACTCACAGGGCATTCCCACATCACCCACATGACATTCCCACATCACCCGCATGGCATTCCCACATCACCCGCAGGGCATTCCCACATCACCCACATGGCATTCCCACATCACTCACATGGCATTCCCACATCACTCACAGGGCATTCCCACATCACCCACATGGCATTCCCACATCACCCACAGGGCATTCCCACATCACCCACATGGCATTCCCACATCACCCACATGGCAATCCCACATCACCCACATGACATTCCCACATCACCCACATGATATTCCCACATCACCCACATGGCATTCCCACATCACCCACATGGCATTCCCACATCACCCACATGGCATTCCCACATCACCCACAGGGCATTCCCACATCACTCACAGGGCATTCCCACATCATCCACACATTCCCACATCATCCACGCATTCCCACATCACCAACATGCCATTCCCACATCACCCACGACATTCCCACATCACCCACATGACATTCCCACATCACCCACATGACATTCCCACATCACCCACAGGGCATTCCCACATCACCCACAGGGCATTCCCACATCACCCACATGGCATTCCCACATCACCCACATGACATTCCCACATCACCCACATGGCATTCCCACATCACCCACATGGCATTCCCACATCACCCACATGGCATTCCCACATCACCCACAGGGCATTCCCACATCACCCACATGGCATTCCCACATCATCCACGCATTCCCACATCACTCACATGGCAATCCCACATCACCCACATCCACACGGCATTCCCACATCACCCACAGGGCATTCCCACATCACTCACATGGCATTCCCACATCACCCACAGGGCATTCCCACATCTCCTGCACGGCATTCCCACATCACCTACAGGGCATTCCCACATCACTCACATGGCATTCCCACATCACCCACAGGGCATTCCCACATCACCCACAGGGCATTCCGACATCACCCACAGGGCATTCCCACATCACCCACATGGCATTCCCACATCACCCACATGGCATTCCCACATCACCCACACGGCATTCCCACATCACCCACATGGCATTCCCACATCACTCACATGGCATTCCCACATCACCCACATGGCATTCCCACATGGCATTCCCACATCACCCACATGGCATTCCCACATCACCCACATGGCATTCCCACATCACCCACATGGCATTCCAGCATCACCCACATGGCATTCCCACATCACCCACAGGGCATTCCCACATCACCCACATGGCATTCCCACATCACCCACATGGCATTCCCACATCACCCACAGGGCATTCCCACATCACCCACAGGGCATTCCAACATCACCCACAGGGCATTCCCACATCACTCACATGGCATTCCCACATCACCCACAGGGCATTCCCACATCACTCACAGGGCATTCCCACATCATCCACGCATTCCCACATCACCCACAGGGCATTCCTACATCACCCACAGGGCATTCCCACATCACCCACATGGCATTCCCACATCACCCACAGGGCATTCCCACATCACCCACATGGCATTCCCACATCACTCACATGGCATTCCCACATCACTCACATGGCATTCCCACATCACCCACATGGCATTCCCACATCACCCACATGGCAATCCCACATCACTCACATGGCATTCCCACATCACCCACATGGCATTCCCACATCACCCACATGGCATTCCCACATCACCCACATGGCAATCCCACATCACTCACATGGCATTCCCACATCACCCACATGGCATTCCCACATCACTCACATGGCATTCCCACATCACCCACATGGCATTCCCACATCACCCACATGGCAATCCCACATCACTCACATGGCATTCCCACATCACCCACATGGCATTCCCACATCACCCACATGGCATTCCCACATCATCCATATTGCATTCCCATATCACTCATAGCATTTCCACATTGTTTATCCAGTTGGGGTGTAGCATTTATATACCTTCCACTTGGAGTGGACAATTGTGTTTAGTCACAACAGGTTTTAAAATACTCTAAATTATTCTGTGTATAGATATATATATCTCATTTTTGTTCATAATTAACGATATTCGTATTGCTCATTCCCGTTCAGCAAAGGTTTCGCTCCCCTGTATTCTTTTCTACCTTTGTTCATCTTAGTTTTATTTCCAATATTCCAGCCAGCAGCCAGAAGTTCAGAATAGAAATGAAAACAATGGGATTTGACATTGAGAGCCCCCTAGTGAATGTTGGTGATACTATCTGCCAATGGGAGATAATGAAGATAGCACTGGGAATCAAGGACAACAGCCGCTTTGCACATTTTCTCCTGGACACCTTGTTGACAGTGTAAGTAGAACATTAACTATTTGACCTGATTAAGAACAGGATTTATGAAAGGTGTAGCATCTTGGCATATCATCCTTATATGGTAATGCCACTTTCTGGTCTTATGCATGCAGTGACCGGTTATTAATGGAATAATCTGCATAATGGTTACTTTTAGGAATCCGCACATCCCGTATATGATAGAGGAACTGAAGCCCGTGGTGTACGTGCTGCCACCTACTGGATGTGAGATAGGACCCTGGACACCCAGGACTGTTGCCATGAATCGGATGGAAAGTTCTAGCAACTTAATGCCGATGACTTCACTACGTCAATGGAATGTGCCAGGAAGTGACCTCAACCCTAACACTGCACAGGTGGGCTATGTCAACAGTATTGCAGTCTTCCCGATAACCGCCGGACCGCCGGTCCTGACCGATATTTTTTGCCACGGTCCGGCATAACTTTTCTCAAAATTTATCCCTCGACAAGTTTGGCAGTCATTTTAAAAGTAAAACGTAAATTAGACTGGTCCCCCGCCGATACCGTGTCAAGAACACTCTGGATAAATAGTGCGCGACACCAGTCTAAACATAAAAACGAAGTGTCCGGGATCCATCATTGTGCAATACATTAATATTTTCAATGCGAATGAATAGCGTCCGATCATTTTCGCGCCAAAAATAAGAGCCTGTCCCCGTCACTTCCGGTTTTCATAATGGCGACCTCGTGTCTTATATGCGTATTTAAACATTATTAAACTCGCATTTTCTCGGACTTGTGCATACTTTAAACTTATTAAATGAAGGCGGACTATTGCTGACACGTGTCAGAATATTTCAATGTGTAAAATAAAACAAAGATTTTAATTATATCGCCGTTTGGGAAGCTTGTACAATGTACCTGGACAATATGAGCGTATTTACTTTTCAAGCTGATATTCTTTCTTTTTTTACGGTCCGGTAAAAATGCTTTCGGTCCGGCCAAAAAGTCAGTTTTGCTGGACCAAATGTCCGTTGAAGGTCTGGTGACTATCGGGAAGACTGGTATTGGTTTAACAGTTGGAACCCAACACATGGTGTGACCAAACAAGGTCATGCATTGCATTGTGTGAATGTATTTGGTCAGGCATAGTTGTTTTCATGGCGTTATTTGGCAATGCACACCTTGTGTATGACACTATATGGTCCCGCAATTGCCCAGTGTGCCCATATTTAGTGATATCAGTTTGAACCTGTGACTTTCAGGCAATATCCAGACTATTTTTCTAAAATCATGAACAGGGGCTATTTCATTTTTAGCTCTGCTGACTTTGTTAGCATAGGTTATGCAGTTAGTGGGGACATTTCCGTCATTCTGTCAGTCCATTAAAACTAAATCTGCACCTCTGAAATCACTGAACAATTTGTATGTAAAATATAGGCATATCAAGAGATCGATCATTTCGAAAATTTCCATTAGGCTCAATTTTTTTTCCAAATGACTTTAGTAATATAATGGCAAACAGTGAATAGAGTAAATCCTAAAAAAATATCATTTATAAAGCAATAAAGTCCAAAAACATTACCAAAAAGCATTGGTCAACAAAGCTGTTATACAGTTTGGGTTTTTCCAGCAATCTATATAAAATTGGAGCCTATATCAACAAATGACCTTATTTTGAAAAGTCAAAGGTCATCAAATAAGATGACTGCAATTAGTATTGAAGAGGTTTAATTTGAGAACTCAAAATTAATCAAGAAACGCCCTTTTTGAAATCTCCCAAGTTGAATATGTAAGCTTGTCAAATTAAGCTATTTGATAGAGCACTGAATATTATTCCTCTGAAACATGGAGGTTACCACTTTGACTGTAATATAGTTGTAGTCAGGTACCATTTGCCCCATCGAAGGCTGAAGGTAATTTAGAGAAATACTGATTGTTCAGAGAAGGGTAGATGAAGTTGTGACATCCTCCCCAAAAGATAGGCCATTCATATAAGTTTCAATGTCAGGTTTGATGATGGTAGCTGGGGGATTTATTTAGTATATAGGACCTTTACTCATCTATGTCAACATGCCAAGGAAATGAAACACATAGTAAAGACCTTTCTCTTTCTCTTGGAACAGGTGAACAGCAGAATGCGTCGTCATAGTGATAACGCATCACTACTGCACAATGCCACAAGCCAAAATGGAGAGAAAATACATCACTATAACAAAGGACATTCATTCCTTAGTAACAGTAACCGGGACCCAAGAGAGTACCATAGCAACCTGGTTCAACCAAACCACAATAGAGGTCACCTTGACCCTAACAGTAGGAATCCGATGCCACTCTCAAACGTGCCACTGCCTGGAAACCAAATAACCTACCACAATGGTCAAGAAACTGGCCCTAGGAATCAAATAACTTTCCACGGCAACCAGATGCCTTTCTATGGTCACCAGATTTCTCATTATGACAATCATATGTCAAGCCCTCAAAGCCAAGATACCATGTATTTGATACCCAGCCATGTACCAGACCCTGATAGTGGTGGTATCAGGGGAGAGAAGCCAAGGCAAGATGGAGTCCAGATAGATGACCTTCCCTCAGTCAATACAGCAGGTTTGTTAAAAGATTATTTGACCTTACCAGTCTTCCCGATAGTCGCCAGACATTCAATGGACATTCGGTCCGGCAAAGTTGACCTTTTTGCCGGACCGAAAGCATTTTTATCGGACCGAAAAAAAGAAAGAATAATACACGATTTCAGCGTGAAAAGTAAACAAACTACGCACATACCGTGCAAGGAACAAGCTTCCCAAACGGCGATATAATTAAAATAGTTGCTTTGTAATACGCATAGAAATATTCTGACACGTGTCAGCAATAGTCCGCCTTCGTGTAATAAGTTTAAATTATGCACAAGTCAGAGAAAATGTGAGTTTAACAATGCTAAAAATATGAATATAAGACACGAGGTCGCCATTCTGAAAACCAGAAGTGACAGGGACAGGCTCTTATTTTTTGGCGCGAAAACGATGGAGCGCCACCACAGTGTATTCATTCCCATTGAAATATTAATACATTGCGCAATGATGGATCCCTGACATTTCGTATTTACGTTTTACTTTTAAAATGACTGCCGATCTTATCGAGGGATAAATTTTGCACTTTTTTGAGAAAAGTTAGAATTTTCACAGAAATACATGTCGGACACGAGGTCCGACAACGGCGGAAAATATGCCGGACCTTGGCAAAAAATATCGGTCAGGACCGGCGGTCCGGCGGTTATCAGGAAGACTGCCTTACAGTTCCACGATATCTAGAATTAGGAAGTCATCAAAAATTTCCAACAAAGAAGTCCTTTAATTAAAATTGAATAAAAAAGTCACTCAACTTCAAATTCAAAGAATTAATTTTTTGAAGGACATCATTTTTTCTTTCTTGCTGTACATACACTTATACAACTTTGCTAATAAACAACTTTGCTTTAGTATAACAATGGCAACATTGATAATTCAGATAACAATTCACTATTTCACAAAATGCATATCGGTTAAGATTTATTTTTTGACTAAGCAATGAAAATACTGGTTTTTTAAAAAGTACTTTTTTACTTTTGTTTTAACAGATTCTGATAATCTTGCAAAACCCCATATCCCAGCCTGGGTACAACTTCCACAGCCCAGAAGAATCGCAGAGGAAGAATCAGCCACTGTGGCCCCACAAACCAGCACAACTCCGGATAAAACACTCGAAAGTTCCACAGTGAATTCCTGGAGGCAACCCACAACAAATGCACAATCCAGTCTGACAGGGGAGACGGTTGCCATGGACGGTTGCCATGGAGAGAACAATGGACCAGATGATCTGGATATCAGCGAGATGATAAGCAGAGACATAGAATGTATTATGTATAGACCAGTGATTCAAAGCAAAGAGACTGATTCAGTGCCGGTGGTTCATATTGAACAAGCATCTGACTGTCTCATGTCACATGACTGTCACATGACTGCTGGACAGCCTGAGGTTTGTCAGCCTGAACTATTGCCTTATGCTATTGATATAGAAGATAGGTCAGAAAGTACAGTTGAGGCCAGTAATATGCAAGCTTATAAGGCACATTCCAAGTCCATGAAGGAAATTGTTGCACTCAGTTTAGACAGTGAAACAGAAATGGATATAAACTGTAATATTGTGAAGGATTTCAAAGAGGATTATAGCATGGATGTGAACAGCATGTCAGAAATGGTGACCACAGAAGGCATGCAGGTGTCACTAGATGGCACCACTACTGTTGGGAACCCCCCACAGGCGACCCCCGGTGGTGGGAAAGAAAACAAGAAGAAACAAAAGAGAAGACATTTATGTCCAAAAATGGATAACTCTGAAAGCCTTTATGAAAATGAAAATAGAAAAACTGTTCTTCTTGAGGAAAGAATATGCAATTTGTCAGATACAGAAGAACAACCTGGAAAAAAACGGAAAAGGAAACAAACATTTTCACCAAGGAAAAAACGTTTCTTGTCACCAATAGATTCAATGCCATGCCAAGCAACAGAAATGCTGACGTCTCGCTGGGATGCAAAAAATAAAACTGATAACATCGAAAATGAGAGCACTATTAATTCAGTGGAAGATTGCACAGATTCTAAGGGAAATGGAGAAGGAGCAGATGGGATGGGCATTTCAGCATATGCTGCTCATGTCCTGGAGAAGATGCAAGCAAGCTGTGCTGACACTCTTCATAGAATCATGCAGAAAACAGACAGAAATCCTGCAGACCTTGAACCGGGACTAACTCAGCTCTCTAAACAGGAAGAACCGGGACTAACTCAGCTATCTAAACAGGAAGAACCGGGACGAACTCAGCAGCTGTCTGAACAGGAGGAACTGGGACTAACTCAGCAGCTATCTAAACATGAAGAACCGGGACTAACTCAGCTATCTAAACAGGAAGAACCGGGACGAACTCAGCAGCTATCTAAACAGGAGGAACTGGGACTAACTCAGCAGCTATCTAAACAGGAAGAACCGGGACTAACTCAGCAGCTTTCTAAACAGGAGGAACTGGGACTAACTCAGCAGCTTTCTAAACATGTAGAACCGAGACTAACTCAGCAGCTGTCTGAACAGGAGGAACTGAGACTAACTCAGCAGCTATCTAAACAGGAGGAACTGGGGCTAACTCAGCAGCTATCTAAACAGGAAGAACCGGGACTAACTCAGGAGCTATCTAAACAGGAGGAACCGGGACTAACTCAGCTATCTAAACAGGAGGAACTGGACTAACTCAGCAGCTATCTAAACAAGAAGAACTGGGACTAACTCAGCAGCTGTCTGAACAGGAGGAACTGAGACTAACTCAGCAGCTATCTAAACAGGAGGAACCGGGACTAACTCAGCTATCTAAACAGGAGGAACTCGGACTAACTCAGCAGCTATCTAAACAGGAAGAACTGGGACTAACTCAGCAGCTATCTAAACAGGAGGAACCAGGACTAACTCAGCTATCTAAACAGGAGGAACTCGGACTAACTCAGCAGCTATCTAAACAGGAAGAACTGGGATTAACTCAGCAGCTGTCCAAACAGGAAGAACTGGGACTAACTCAGCAGCTGTCTGAACAGGAAGAACCAGGACTAACTCAGCAGCTCTCTGAACAGGAAGTAATGGGACTAACTCAGCACAAGTAGAACCAGGATTGGTCCCATTGTCATTGCATGGAATTATGCATGGTTATCTGGTGACCATATAAAATGCCAAAAGTTTGTGTGAGATTTATTTTCACCAAATATCTATTTGGTCATTCATAAACATGATCATGCACTGACTGTGATGTGCGAGATGCAAAGTTTGCATGATAACATGGAGTGAGTCAAGTTTATGCATGACTATAGATGTTTGACTCCAACTCCTAAGGCCCTTTTTTATCAGACCTAAATGTACTAAACCATTTAAAGTGGGAAAATATAATGTTTTGTCTCTAGTTTATGTTTGTTGATGCATGGAAAACAAAACATTTGATAGCATCTTGACAGAATCAGTAGACGGAATGGGTTATCTGTTTAAAACAATGAATAGATATACCACAACAGCAACAAAAATATGAATTTGTTTTTGCTTAACCATTCACTAGATTGCTCAGAAGAATATTCTTGGAAAGTAATTTGGTGCTTTTTTGGCATTTGTTAGTTATTTGAAGAACAAACCTGAATACTCAGGTTAAGTATTCACATTGCAGCATCTAGAAACAAGACATTTCATCTTTCCTATTCTTTGAAACAGAGACATTTAACACAGAGATTGGAAAGAAGCTGAAGTTCTGCATTATCGCTCAGGTGAACCGATCTCGTGGCGGTGTCACCGTCGCCATGGTAAATACTACATGTAGCCCTATAACACGGACCTAGATCCGGATTCACAGACTTGTGGAAATTATGACGAGAACTACTTACTTATCACATATCTATGTTAATTGTACATCAATGAAATCAACAATGGAAGAATTTGTGTGATAAATGCAAAACTAATTATCGCTGATCAGCAACAGTTGCATGTCTGAGTTGGATGGTGCACCGTGCTGACACCTAGTGGCAGACCTGCTGTTTCTGATCTCTGTTTAAATATCTCTGTATAGAATTATTCATGCCAACAGAAATTTCTACTTTAGTTTAAATGCTCATTAAATATATGAATAGTAATTTCTAGTCTAGCTTTAATACTCATCAAATATATGAACAAAAATTTCTAGTCTAGCTTGATACTCATTAAATATACAAACAGAGATATATATTCTAGTTTCATACTTGTCATATAGGTAAACAGAAATTTCTAGTCTATGTTATATAGAACAGAATTTATAGTCAAGCTTGATTATTCATTAAATATGTGAAGAGAAATGTATAGTCGAGCTTAAATCCCCATCAGTGATATGAACAGAAATATATATTCTGGCTTAAATACTTATCATGTACATGTAAGTGAACATAAAATATCTAGTCTCAATGCTCAAAATCTTTAAATGCTCAAAATAGGTGAGCAAAATTTGTAGTCCAGGTTGAATACTCATAAAATGGTTAAACTGAAGAAATTACTAGCTGAGTCTCCTGTAAAATAGGCGAGTGGAAATTTGAAGTCTGGATTAAAAATTCTGCAAATATATGAACAGAATTTATTGTCTAGCTTGAATACTCATGAAAGATATGAACAGAAATTTAGAGTTTAGCTTTTGTAGCTTATGTAGTCTAGCTAAAATACTCAGCAAATATTTAACGTCAATTTCTAGCCAAGAGTTACATTTAAATAAGATACTGATTTCAAAGTATTATTCAATCATATATCCAAATGACCAGATATTAAAAGGTTAAGAAGTTAAAAGGTTAAGAAGTTAAAAGGTTAAGAAGTTAATTTTTATGGTCAATGAAAACCCATTACCAGGCATTTTTTGACAAGTAAGTCCTGGATTATGAAAATTTGAAAAATTGTAAATATTCTCTCATCTTTGTCAAATTTTATCAGTTGAATAAGTAATGTGAATTGATATTCCAGTGCTCAATTGGCAGAACCAATAGGGTCATTACATGTCAAGGTTAATATTTGTAGACAAATGTGTTAAAAGTTACCAATTTTTGTGATAGATATCGAATATAAAACCAATACTGCATATGTTTATTGAAAAAACCAATATGAATTGATTTTATAATTGTGAACATTTCAAGTTTGAATATGAAAAAAGATGTGTGAAGTATAATGTTAATGAACCTCATTTGTGGCTTGATTTTTTAAAACATTTTTTCTTTTCTTTTCTTGGCCTTTTCTCACTTTCTGCAATTCTCCACTTTAATATATGACATACTTTATATTTACTTTATTATATGACATACTTTATATTTCCTAAAAATATATGTTAAACATTTTATATGACTAAAACATTTTTGTTAAACATTTTATATGACTAAAACATTTTTGTTAAACATTTTATATGACTAAAATTATTGTAGCACATAATAGCTATTTTTTCATTGTCTTCTTTAGGGAATGAACATTATAAGTAATGGAAAAAATACTTTCTAATAACAATAACAATTATGATAAAATTTATATAGCACAGATACGAGACTATATCTGTTTATACCGCTTCTACCAGGTGTAGTGCTATAGAGGCAATTGTTTTGTTTATATTTTATGAGGGGCAAAGTTTACAGTGAAATAAAGGCAGGACAAAGTAGAAATTGCCAAATGTTTAAGTAGTGCTTTTGCCTGGTATAGATGTCAAGTATTGTTAAATGCAATAATGCGATGGTTATTAGAGTTTTTTAAGAGTTGCATTCTGTGGGCTTGTTATCTATTTTGTGAAATGTGTAGATTTTGATGTTGAACTGTCATAGTCTGCAAGCTCACTTCATAAAAACCTTTTGAATCAAAATTATATATTCTAATTAACCGTTAAAGGACAGGAAGGATGTCAACATCCACCACCAGCAAAATACAGGAAGGATGTCAACATCCACCACCAGCAAAATACAGGAAGGATGTCAACATCCACCACCAGCAAAATACAGGAAGGACGTCAACGTCCCCATTGTTCTGGCTTAATGTAACATTCCCTTGGGCAGCAACTTGTTACAATGCAATCATGATAATGACGTCAGGCTGATTAGATCATGAACTTTTGAACCCCAGTTTATAATTTATCAATTTAGTATATAGATACACTAGTCCAGAAAAGATTGGTTAGTCCTGCCATTAAACTAATGTAAGACTATTTTTTACAACGTCTTGCTGGATTGTTTGTTCTAGAATTCAAATACATGTATACTATTTGGAGATCAATATTTTCATATTCTTGTTTATTGTCATGTTTATACATTAGTTTACTGAGGGAATACATTTAGTAGTCACATTTATATAAGTTAGTTTTTCAAGAACATTTAGTTGTGTGACTATTTCCGGATGCAGTTTAAGCAAACTACCTTTCCAAAATTAATATTAATATATTTACCGGTAGGTATTAATCATATATTATACCACTTTGCAGAAAGAGAAATACTCTGGTAGTATTTGTACTAAGATCATGTTAATGTGTACATGTTTTTGTAGAAAACAACAATAAAGATTAAAAAACGTTTAGACTAATGTTGCCGTCCTCTTTATAATACCTCAGTCAATATTATATATATTCCCAAATATTTCATTATTGAAACATTTAGAGCAGAGGGATAGTAATGAGATGGAGTGACCATTAAGGTAGGAATAGTGAGTTTCATCTAACGATTATGCCTGTTAATACAACTTTATATCAACTGGCTGGGCTTTGAAACCTGGGATTCCCTTAGTAAGAGGTCAGAACAGAGATAAATTTGAGTGTTACGATGTGCATTCCAAAGTGTGGTTATTTTTATTTCAATCCTCAATCACTCCAGGCAGCATTATAGATAACAAATTCCTAGGGAGAGTTTATTAGTGAGGAAGTTAAGTTTTAACTTCGATCTTCTCTTTTAAGAAATTACCTGCTCAAGATTGCTCTGGGAAAGGATTATTTCTGAAGTAACCTTCAGGAAATTTCCACAAACATTACAAAAAAGCAATGATCAGCACGTCTAAGGCCATTATCTTATGTCACAAATGCCAATGAATCAAATATTCATGTGTGTAATTCAACATATTTATTGGAAATCCAATTGTATTAAAAGTGGCAATTAGCCTTCCAATCATCTTTGTAAACTTCACATCCTTATTCAAGTGTTTTTCTTATATATTTCCATGTTTCGCTCGGACTCCGGTTTAATACCCTGACCTCCACGTAAAATATTTTATGAGTGGATGATTGCATACAGAATCGGGACGTTATTGTGTCAGAGATAAATTACTTACCTATTAAATAATTACCAATATTTAGACATGGTGCTGGCCATGGCACTATTCTTTATATGTAGACCAATGCTTAAATAACCACCTCCTGTATTAGATCCAATAATTATGAAATTAAATATGAATGAATAAGTTCTACATATTAAATAACATTTTGATTTAAATAAAACAGGGATTTATGTGTATTAGAAGTCACATATATAAAAAACAAAAGGTTTGGAATATGCATTTTTCTTTTTTTCATAATATTTATTATTGATGCAATCAAAACAGAAATGAACAGATGTATTTGAAGTAATTTTGAATGGATAGTATTGTAAGCCTGAAAAGAGCAACTATTCTGATTTTTTATTTTAAATAAAGAAACCAATATGTGCTATAAAACTACAATAAACCATTGACCAATCTTTTTTTTAATATTAATGTTCAATTTTCCACTGTTTTGAAGTCGGCAACTATGATAGGATCAAAGGATTTTGAATCCATTGTGTAAAACAATGCGTTACCATGACTCCATATCTCATATAACGGCCGTCACGCCTCCATTCATAATTACTCCAAGATATAATATAGATAGTGTTAAAATTACGCATAAATAAAATCCGGAGGAGGCCACTTAAGTTGTCCTAATTTCTTAAATGTCCATTGGTAACATGTCCTAATCACACATAAGGTTATCATCGCAGATATAAGATATAACAGAACCATTACAGCATGATTGTGGCGATCTACAGCATCCATAACGAGGCCATCCCATTGATGCCAGGTGGCGGCCTGATCATGCTGAAAGTAAAGTTTATGCTGCTGGACAGTGAGAACATGCACCTGTGGTTTACACTGGAACTTTAAGTAGTTTTTATACACAAAAAGAGGACCGGATGACATCATGATACTCCAATGAGGGGTGATATACCAACCATTGCTGGGTATCAGGTCTGAGGTGAGGTTTGATAAGTACATATGTCCAGAGGGTGCACCCATCATATTGTTTGTTATTCCAAAAGGATCAGTGGCTGCAAGTAACACATCTGCAGTTTTTGGTATATTGGCAAGAATGGTGTCAAAGGGAACTCTGCATTTTAGATCCATGTCAACATAGATCCCCCCGGAATGGTGCAGTATGAAATACCTGGCAGCGTCAGGTCTCTGGATGTCATATCTATATCCCTCATAGGTGGACACAAACCAGGGATAATTGTCCCTCAGAAGTTTCTCTATATCAGCATCTGTCCATAGTTTAAATTCATATCCAGGATTCAGTTTTCGACACACATCTTGATAAGATGTCCATTTTTCCGGTATATCCTTGGTTTTCCATGTCTGGTGTACAACTTTGGGAATGGCGTCTGATGCGCTTTTCAGTTGTAACCATGGAGATGGAGCGTTGACAGGACATAATCCATTTGTAAGCTTTGGTGAAATATATTCCAGGTAGGTTGTGTACATATAGAAGCAAAATGGTGGCAGTAGGATGGAAAACACCACTAGGAAAACCAGCACACCAACTGCCACCATCAAAACTTTGTAGAGAGAGGCAACAACTCCCCACATTTTAAAAGTGTTGACCATTTTTCAATTCATAAACTTGTATATTACATCAATATAATGTCATGGGCTGCTTGATGTGATTCATTCACTCACCAACTTTGCCAATGCTCTGTGATAAGTTCTCTGAATGACTATTAAAACTATGACAGTATTATATAGATAATGCCATTATATAGATATGTTTCTTAAATATTCCATCCTGATAACATCCAACTGACCATTTAACAATTTAGCTTTATGCATTGCCCATTACCGGTACGTTTATATCCTAGATGTTGGTAACCTGGTGTCACTCTCCGGTGCCCCTTTTGTGTGTGTGCGTGTGTGTATCTCCTTTAAAATACCATATCCTTAACCTATGTAGGTTTACACGAAATATAACACCACAACTGTTCTGTGATGTATAACGTATAAAGTATAACAGCTGTCCTGAAAAGTTTAACAGCACAGCTGTCCTATGAAGTATAACACAGCTGTCATAGGAAGGAAAACACCACAGCTGTCCTGTGAAGCAGTTTTCAGTTTAACATCATATAGTTTAGCACCACAGTTGACCTATGAAGCAATACACCACAGCTGCCCCGTAATGTATAACAAAACAGCTGTCCTATGACGTATAATATTGCAGCTGACTTTCGGGGTTTAGGACTCCAGTTTATCTATCTCACAAATCACTATGAGTGGTTGAAACTATTAATGTCACCTGACCTGATGCATTCATCAAGTATACTTCCCACAATGCATTGCAGCAATAATTCCAAATGATTCATTCATGTAGATATACAATAATCTGACAAATGATGCGTTAAGCTATTATAGATATATGTTGATGTTAAGTGCCACCCATAATAGAGATGATTCAATGTTACATAATAGTATCAATCTGATTGTAAGCTATATGCATAGTGCCCTTATTTTGAGGTTCATTTGTGGATGTGTAAATGTTTGACACTTAACATACAAATTGCATTGCCATGCAATGAGGTTTTTGAATTTTGAATAATTGTATATATTTTCTTTTAGACTCAAAAGCTGACCACTGAAGCCTGTGCAAATCAATGGTTTCTTCAAAGATCGATGTTGATTATTTGTTATAGACTCAAAGTCGGTCCGACAGCATAGATGTATGGTTTTGAAGGACTTATTAAACCTTGTGGGTCGGTAAACTGTTCCTGTAACAGTAAAATATTAAAGATACGCCACATATGTACATTCAAATGAGATTAATAAAATAAAATATACTGGAATAAATCTAAAGCTATTCTGTGCTCAATCAGACTGTTTCTATGACCTGCCATTAAGGTTCAATCAATCAGAGACAGACAAAAGCCAACGCCGGGGATTCACGCCATTATCAGTGGATCTTGGTAGATACAATGCTTTGTATAGGTGGCGATAGGTGGCGTGACGGTGCACCTCAATGAGCGGGACAATGGCACTTCACCCATGGCCACTTTATGTTAGTTGTATTGCCTAGGCTTTGAGTGCCCACGAGATATAAGTGGAATGCTAGCATGACAAATCAAATCAAATCAAATTGACCTTTAATACTGTACAGTCGATGACAACAAAACTGCGGATGACATTGAAGCTACGGTTCCATTTTCAAGCTTTTTTTAAGTGCACCTGCACTCTCGGAAAATATTCTTATCAGGCTGTTGTCAGATACATGAAATGTATCAAATGGTTGATAGACATCGGCAATCAATTGATAAACTGAAACGCTGTTCTGTCGTCTGCAGCTCTGTTGTCGTCTGCAGTTTTGTTGTCGTCTGCAGCTCTGTTGTCGTCTGCAGCTCTGTTGTCGTCTGCAGCTCTGCAGTTCTTTTGTCGTCTGCAACCCTGCTGTCGTCTGCAGCTCTGTTGTCGTCTGCATCTCTGTTGTCGTCTGCAGCTCTGCTGTCCTATGCAGTTCTGTTGTCGTCTGCAGCTCTGTTGTCGTCTGCAGCTATGTTGTCGTTGGCTGTATGTATTACTTGTTCCCAATAAGCGTGTACGCGTGTACGCGTGTACAGGTATTGTGTGTCAAATATGGATGAATTTCTCTTGGCTTATATTATCTTAGTATGTAGAAAGATGGCAATCATAGATCATGGCTGACAGTGCAAGAAAAACAATATGAACATGTCAACGATCACACCGAGAGACTTAAATATATTGTGCTTTCCAGATCTTATCTTTCAGATTTCTTTGTTTCAGTGTATAAATGAAGGTCAATGGCATTTACAATGATATGCATTCATTATTTTTCTAATTGAAAGACCTGTATAGATCTCTCAGCTAATAAACAATTTTGTAAATACCATTTAGTTATTTACAATGCGTAAATATGTTGTATTTCAATTAATATATCAAATTGCATATTTCAGGTCGAGAGCAATATTGCAAATATTGTTTAATTTCTTTCTACATGTTTTTAAATTTGTTGTTTACATATACATAAATACTTCTTCACCTTGATATATTGATGTGTTGTAAATATCAACATATACATTTTAGAAAATTCTATTTCCATGATCCTTTGGTTGTTTAGATACTGACAGCAATTTTCATGGTGAAAATGTTCACTACAAGCCAGGTTATTAGCAAATCTTGGATTGTAAGTGACAAGAAATGGTATAACACGTCTTAATCGCGTCTGCTGGTCTTTTACACTTCTATGGTACAATAAAACATTCAGGTCTCTTGTATATCTCTATTATTATGATCCTGAGATTATTTAGATACTGAGAGGAGTTTTCAGGGTGAAAAGATGCTCCAAGAGAAGCCAATCTGGGATCGTAAGTGGCTTACGACATTTATTCAACATTAGGTGCCCATCCTATTCTGGCTGGATTTCAGTTGGTAGATTATTCGCCTTGAAACCCAGTGATTCCTAGTTCGGTTCCCAATTACTAACAAGCGCTATGAGCAGACATTGTCTGCAACCAGCGCTACATAATTGTCATATTTACATTTCTGCAATGCTACATAAGCTTATGAAAGTGATGGTTTAAGTTGTGAGGGATGTACACGTAACTTGGTTGGTGTGCTATAAAATCTTTAACTCCTCTTCTTTCTTCACTGTTTGACTATGGTTGTGACACATTTTTTTATGGTTGTGGTGAGCAGAAAACATTTACAGTAGGGCCCTAGTGTTGACTGACACCTGTTAGTAGAAGACCTTTACAGTATGTTTCTGGTGCTGCCATCTGTTAATACAAAACATTTGCAGTTTGGCCCTGGTGCTGACACCTGTTATGAAAAAAACACTTTAACAGTATGGCCCTGGTTCTAGCACCTATCAGCAGAAACCTTTTCAGTATGATTTGATTTCATTTGATATGTTGGCCACTCCATTTTTTTCTCTTGGGAACTCAGCACCTACGCAATATAACTAACACTCAATAGGAAATCCTTTCCGCACCATATACAATAGTTATAAATGTCAAATTTTACATTTTGTTGATTTTGAAAATCTTGCCCTGTGACCATGAAGATATCAACCCTATATAAATTTCTTTTAGGTTAATCATATATGCCAGGTAACATTGATTCTGCAGTATTAAAACATTCAGAAAAGCATTACCAATTACAATTGAAATGATGCAGGTGATGACCTTAATCCAGAGGTCAACGGAGATTAACAAGACTGTGACTCATTGTATGCTTTTTACATATGCATAACATTTTGTTTCTAATATTTTCCCATGCACTCATGATGAAATAATGATCTTTTTGGCAAAAAAATAGGTCAAAGTGACATAGTTACACAAATTATTTTCTAAATGATAGGACAAGATAATAGGGTGGTCATAGTACTGATTTTAAAGTGGAAAGACCACACCTATGACCTTATATATAGGTCAAGGTATATAGGTCAAATCACTCGGGCCTGATAGGTCGATCACGTTTGCCAGGTTTCACTGATTTTGATGTATTTTGAACAAGTGTTGATTTTAAAAAATCAAGCTCGCGTAAGTTTCCAAAATCCCAAGCGAAAAAAAACCCAAGGCTAAATCTTTTTACTCTACTACGCACTCACATATCACTTCTCAAACGAAAGCGACATCTGACGGTGTAATCAGAATTATTTCGCCAAAACATGGCCGCCATGGACCGATAATCGGGGTAGGCTCCATTGACTTACAGCTTAACCATCTTGAAACCTCGAACATCTAGCCCTAAAGGCAAAACAAACGCGAGCGAAAATGAAAAATAGGGCATTTACAAACAGGGATGCCCCAAGGCTCGACATGACCTTGACCTTGACTAACAGTTACAAATGGTTCACCGCCAGAATAATCCTAGGTGTACATGTACATATTATCATATCATAATTTCTTGTCTTCTTATATATTTTTCCGTTATCTTTAGTGATCTGCATAATCATAAACATACGTGGCTCTGTGCACGATTTATTGATTGGCATTATCAATAAATAGGAACTTCATGTGATGAGAGAAAAAATAAATGAGAAATCATCATATATATATATATATATTTAAGAAAAGACTGGTGTGTTTATCAAATATCGAGATATAACTTCACTGAAAATATGTCACTGCATGTCTTGACATCAGTACATTTGTCGCAAAGCAGTAGAAAATATATCTGAAATTGGAGTTGGAACACTGTAGTTTGAAATTGAAGTTGAAACACTGTAGTTTTGAACAGTCAAGGAGGATTAAAAAGCTGTGAATGCGTTCACAGGTATTGTATTAACAGAGCCATGGGCAAGCTTATTAGTCTCAGTTCCTGTGGTGATCCAAAGGTCGTGGGAACTGTGAGATGACAATTCAGTGAGGCAGCAATATATCTGCTACCAGTAGGTCTCATCCAGAAATGACTGAAATAACAAACAAATGTATTAACGGTAAAATAATTTATGATGGCTGGTAATTGGTCGAAAATTGCCTCAAAATCTCTCAAGGACCTAACATGTTTTGTAATAATGGCTTCAACAGCATCACGTTATAATTTATGTTTTATATCGTTTCCAATGCAATTCAGAGAGGATAAAAATATGAAGGTGTATCAAGGCTGGGACTAAAAGGACAATTTGAGGGTCATAATGACTCATAAAAGGACCAATCTAATTCCAAATGGTAATGAATGGATGAGAATATTTCCATCTTTGAATAATGTAGTTGTTAATATTTTCAAACAAGTATATTATAAATATTTTATTTTTATCCAAAACAGTCATTATCTTATCTTCAAAATGCTAATTTGACACACTTTTTCTAAGAGAATCTTTTGACAGTGAGTCAAAATACAAACACCTTTATTAATTAGATAGCGTTTGTACATTGATATATAATGTAATATCTACTAGATTTTGGACAAAAGTGGCCTTTGATACTTAATATTAAAATGAATTATTGGCCATAAGATCCATAGTCCATGGAGATAGTGAATTAATGTGAACACGTTTATTTTAAGGAATAATTAATTTCATATCAAGTATTCAAGTAGTTTCTTCCTTGATACACACTTGGCAACATTTAATGTGACTCAAAACAGTGACCTTTGGTATTTAGAATGAATTATTGGCCATGAAGTCCATGGTCATGGTCTCCAACAATTTGAGATGATGAATTAATGTAGATTAAAGCGTATTATAATCTGTATGTATTTTAGTGTATTCATTGACGCTTGGATACATATTTGGCGTCATTTAATGTGACTCTCTTGTTAAAATATAACTTATAACAGTTAACCTTCCTATAACATTATGCGCAGAATGCAATGTTCAACAGGAACAAAAACATCAAGTTGGAATAGAGAGAAGTAGTGTTTTCTATATTAGTCCTTGACTACGTTCAATGTCTGACGTCTGCAGCCTTCATTGGTATCAGTTATGTTCTCACATCTTATCACCTGACCTCAAGGTTTGCTATTAGCATTAATGTAAATAGAAGCGTTGGTTGCTTGGCTCTGGTGATATGGTCAATCCAGTGGCCCCCAAAGGGAAACTTTTAATTAAAAATTTGAAAAAAACCCTTATGGTCTGTAGGTATGATGATTTTAAAAGTAATTAAGAAG